>CM032341.1:5017500-7517500 GCA_019022885.1 Schlechtendalia chinensis
TTATCAATGGAGTTTTTACACCATAAAATAATAATAAATAAAATGTCTCCAAGACATTGCGATATCAATATTTTTTCTGTATTAATACAGCCTATACATAATAACCTAACCTATGTAAATTATCAATTTATTTAAATAAAAATTTTGTATGACTTTTAAAAATGTCTGTGAAAGTACATTATTGTTACCATATTATAATCAGGTCTTAATTCTTAATTATTTTTAAACATATAATATAAGACCAAATTTCATAATTAAGAGATCATAAACAAATTAAACAATTTAATTTATCTTTAAATTAAAAATGTCAAATAACCAATAGGAAGCCTTTTATGTAATTCTGGTTTAAAAGGTTTTGTTATGGTAAAATTAAAAACAATTATATTTTATAATTATTTATAATAACACAATTTAAACTATTCAATGCTAGTAAAATAAAATAGTATAAAAGTATTTTGTGGCAATTAAAAAAAAAAAATAAAAACATGTATAATTTTTCTATATTTAGTTTAATATTGTTTTCAGCATCATTTAAAACACAATTTTTGTAAATTTTCAAAATAGATACTTGATTAACTACACAATAGTGAAAAAACTGTTTATTAATTTTGATAGTACTTTTTTTATGATAAAAGCAAAATTGGCAAAGCTATAGAAATAAATGATATTGTTACTAGTATAATGAAAATATGTAATTTAATATCATTAAAATTAAATCAACAGTAATAAATACCTGATTTTATATTAGATATAATAATAAATATGGCTCATTTCTATAATTCAAATTAAAATCATTGACAATTGATGCTTGAAAATAAAACAATAAGAATTTTGCGTAGCAAGAAACTTTCAGCGATTCACAGGTCCAAGTTCCCATTTATAAATTTAATTTTAGTGTACTACTACATGTTAAACAAAGACAAGGAATTACTACATTTTCTTAGTCTTCCATTTAGATTGAGTTTCCTGAAACATTCAAATGAGAAAATTAAATATAGCAAACAGGCATGTGATGTACAATTGATTTATTTTTACATTTGGCATTGTATTGAATACCCAGGTAACTCTCCTTTTTTTCTTACAGTAAGTTAGAGTTCAATGTGTATTTTAAGTGGAGGGTAAACAACAAAGCAACATGTTAGTTTATACTGTTTAAAACATATTAATAACTATTTTTATTTAAACATATAATTAATTAATAAATAATAATTAAAATACTCAACTACACATATAGATGAAATATTTTGAAATTAGCTTTAGGATAAAATGTATAATATATGATTTGTTACTAGAAAATCTAATAAAATAATGTAAAAACATACTGAATAAAATACATAAATTTTGTGATATTTAATTAATTTATAATTATAACCAAACAACATTTATATTTTTCAAACCTAAATAAATATACAGAGTTATTAATTATCACATTAAATTTAAATTATTACAATTTCATATGATGAAAATTATTAATTGAGATAATTATTTAATAACATCATAATTTTAATTTTTCAACCCATAAATTAAACCCTCCTTCATTAATTTTCCAATTTATCTATATTATATTTTAATTACTTTTCATTTTAATATTCTATTCCTTATCAAAGATTAAATGTTATTTATAAAAACTAATTAATATTTGTTACCTTGGCTTTTTTTATTTCAGCATTTTGGAGCTTTTTATCTTCTTTGACAGACTTGTTTTCAACATTATTTTCAGTGGTACATTCTACTTTGTCTCCATTAGTTGATGAACTACTACTTACACCGGTATCATAAGCAAGTTCATCAGACATTTGTGATTGAGGTGATGGAGATTCAGGTGACATATCTTCACTATTCACTCGTGGTTGCTGCTCAACTGAATCCTTAGCCAACTTTATTTGTCGTTCGATTACTGACAGTAGTGTCTCTTTTAATTGATCAGCTGAAATGTGACCATTGTATGAGTACAAAGTCAGCCAAAAATTTAGATTTAATTACGTTTAGATTTTGCGTTCTCTGTACGTGCAAACCATTCCGCCATTGCGCACATGCTGACGTCGGTGAAATGTTCAACTAATTCCCCTGAAATAGCTTCTGAAGATAATTCATTTAATTTACACTCATACTCTTCCAACTTAGATGAAAGTGTCTGCCGTTCAGCATGGAGAGTTCGACATAATTTTTGCAACGTACTCAATTGTCGAGTTGCTACAGATAAATCATTAACCATTCTAGTACGTTCTTTAGTTATTTCATCTAATAATTGCTGACAGCGTTCATAACGCATTTTCCAATTAGCAGATTCTTTTTCTTGTTTAACTATTTTTTTCGACATCTAAAATTTAAAAAAAAAGAATTTATTTATTCGTAAATTTTAATTTACTTCCACTCACTAATTCCATGTCTCCTTTAAATCCAGCAAAAACTTTATTACTTCTCGCTAGAGCACTTTGAAATTCTTCATATTTTTCATTATACAGTGATATTTGGTTCCGCAAGTCAATTTCAGTGTTATGCATTTCCTCAATTCTTGTTTGATATTGTCGTATTTCCTAATGGCAAAAAAAATATATATATAATAATCAAAATAAAATAATGTATATTATTACTTATACCTTCAACAAAAGATTTTTTTCATTTAAAATAGTTTCTCGTTCCACACTAATTTCCATATTAGCTTTGGCCAGCTTAGCATCACATAATTGCGTTTCAAGCTCGATTTGTTTGGCTAATTTAACTACTTGCTAAAACAATCAACAAGTATTACAAATTACGAATCAATTTCTAATTACAACTGTATAAAAATAATAATAAATTCTGCTTACAGCGCCATTTACCTGTTCTCTAAGCTCATACTGTTCGCACACATTTTTAAGCCTAGAAGACATGTCCATATTATCATCTCGAAGTTTGTTGTTTTTCTCACTGTTTTGTTGCATTACTGTAGCTATTTCACTTAGCGTATTTTGAAATTTATTTGTCATTTCCATGCGTTTATCTTCAGCATCCTTCACACGTTTCATACCATCTTCCTATGAAAAAGATTTTTTTATTATTATTATTGATATAAAAATGTAGAACTTAAATGTTTACCCTTATTGTTTTGTTTTGTTTTTGCAGCTCCCTACATAAACTCTCCAATCGACTTCTTGTCATCATTGTCTTATTCATTTCATTTCTGATTACGTCGCGTTCAGTAAGTGCCTGAGTCGCTCTTTTTTCCGTTTCTTTATAAGCAGTCTACGTTTCAGTATAGAAAAAAATAAATAAATTATAATTTGTATTTATTTGTTTATTTTATTCAGTATACCTTAAGCTTAGTATTTTCTTCCATCAGATCTGCATATTTAATACATAATGCTGCTAATTTTTCTTCGGGAGTATTTAAAGCATTCATACTGTTCAAAACAGTTTTTAAAGCTTGAGCCAAGTGACGGTCTTTTTTCTTAAGATTCTTATCATTAGACGGATGATTAGAATCTGCTATATCCAGTTCAGAAGCTTGAGTAGCTACGGACATTGTGCTGTCGGCAGTATCTGTATGTTTGGGTAGATCAGTGTCATTGGGACTACATGGTATGTCCATTTGATCGATTGCCTATAAAAAAATAAATTGTAATTAACACAAATTGTAATTACAACCCACTTTTAAGAATATAATTACTAACTTTAGTAGTTGTGTCAACAGAAGGTTCTTCTGCCATGTTAGTTGCAGTCTCCATGTCAATAAAATTAACTAAGTATTTCCTATGTTATAATCAACTGCAATAGTGCATCTATTCAAACGGTATCAGACTGAAAAATAAAAACCTCAATCAACATTTTTTTTTATAAACCCACACCGCATTATGATCAATAATAGTGACAGCTTGATGGGTACCCACTTATATTAATTATTAATGAGATACATTTGAACTATTGTCTCAAGAAATGAATAGGAAATTACAGTATTATAATTTAATTACCATTAAGCTCGTAACAACTATGTTTACAACAATTGTGTATTAATAAGAACAGTAACGTATAAGTATAACTTTTGGACTGTAGATATTGTGCACTTATTTAAAATATTTACCAACAAGACGATTTCTTGGAATACGCTTAAGGCACTACGGTAGGATGCAGAATTGACCAACCTACTGTTCGTCTGCATAACGTTTGAAAGGATTGCAGTTAACAACGAATCGAGAAAACATTATTGGTTCAAGTGTAATGACGGTCGAGCAGCTAGACAAACGGACAAACCAAACGGCTGCTGGTGCTCGACGGCCGAACGACAAGTAAATGACGACCTAAGCCCGACAAGGGGCGTCCAGGGACGTGTAGTGGGCACACACGGTGGTTACTTATCATACCGGAGAGACTTACCGGTACATCGACGATGATAATAAATACTAATAATCGGCGTGTTTCGCGGGTTCGTAGACCGAAATCAACACATCGGATAAGATATTTTCGTCGTCGACCGTCTGGTGCGGGGCGGTGGCGGCGGTCGCGGTGGCGGTGGCGGTGGCGGTGGCGGTGGCGGTGACGGCGGCGGAGCGGTATTTGCGACGCGCGATAATGGCACTGCTGCGCTGGTAAATGACCTAAAACGGTATTCGGACGGCGAGGGACGCGACCCGAACGGAGAAATACGGGACGGGACGAGTTACGTCGCAGACCAGAGCGAAATATATCGTTATTACTGTACGTACGTACGTATATATATATATATATATATCTAAAGGATTGCGGTAGTGGTACAGCACGGTCACGGGTAAGACGGTGTGGAGTGTGGGACGTACGGTATCGTCACCGACTACGGCTAGTGCTAGCTAGTGCTGCAGCTGTTGTCGGGCGGACGACGGTCGTCGACACCCGCGACGTGTTTAACGGTGCGGACTCTGGCGGCACTGTATTATTTATATTATGTACCGCCGTTGTTCGAAACGCGGTCCGAAAATAAAAATCACCGTGCGTCTATAATAACAATCGTCTTATAATCGTGTACAATTGATTGATTAACGGGTTAATTATTTTTTCTATAAACCTAACGTACGTTTTTCGTATCGAGTTAACTCTGTACAAATGTATCTGAAACAACTCTATCCGAAGCGGTGTGCAAATGTTCTAAATGCGGTTTTTTTGTTTTTTCGCGTGAGCAATTTTTACAGGCGCGATACGAATTCGTATAGGTGCTTTTTCTTTTTTTAAACAAAAACTGTCGTTTCTAGTTATTGACCGTGTGCTATAATAACGCAAAGAATTTTTATTTCGTTTTTATTTACTACACGCATTCGCGTCGAATATTATTGAAGAAATGAAAACTTTTTAAGAAATTCCGATTATAGGTTCAACGTTTGTCGTTTTAGTTTCATCTCGACAACGTATTAATGGTTTTACAGTTATTACATACTCATCGAAACATGATTTTCCACGATGTGCTGAAACAAGTATTAAAAATTACACTCGGATATCTCAGCCGTTGACATGTTTTATCTTATTTTTCATGCCAATTAGACAATTTTTAATTTTTAATTACTTTAACTTTTGAAGTTAACAAAAAATATATAAAAATTATATATTTCTATATTAACTTGACGATTTATAAAAATAAAAAATAAAAACAAACAACTGGTCCGTCCAGTGCAATAATTTAAAAATATAAAAATGCAGGCGGTTTTAACCTAATTAACCGATAAATTTATTGTACAATCAAAATATCGTGTTTTACCCAAACTTTACAAACTTGACAATTTAGCCAATTATACTCAACTGTGGAAATATTAGATAGACTTTAAATTATAATTTAAATAAATAGAACGGCATGCAATTTAGCATTATGGTCGAATAATAAAACGATAGCGATTTCATAATTATGTACGCCTAATATTAGTGTTATAAAATATATTTTTTGTACGAGTATTTAAAACTCTATAGTGTTATAGTGACAAATATTCTTCGAAATACTCGGTTTCTCGATTATTCAATAATAAGTTTCAAATTAAATTATTTAATTAATAATAAATAATAACACGACAACTATTGAATATTTTTATTTTTTATTTTTTTCGGAAATATAATACAATGCAATTATCACTGTATATGTTTAATGTAATATTCCGGTATAGTGATTTATATCATATAGTAGACACCATAGACATATAATATATTATATGTCTATGGTAGACACATATCGTTATAAATCTAAATTATCAGTATATATCACCTCTTCCTCAAAGGACCTGCAATAACGATTTTTTGTTTTCTTCCAATAAAATATATTTAATATTAGTTTTTACTTCAATACCTTAAAAATAGTGTATTATATATGTACATAGTATTAACAAATTTTCGATCAAATAACAAAATGTTATAATTATGAGTTCGGCCTATATGATCATTTTCAAACATTTCGAACATTGATAATTTTCAACTATCTAATAATTAAAATTTTTCAAAATAGTACATCTGTTTAGGTATAATAGTAGTCGGTAGATAGTTGTTTCTTATAAACATAATTTTATAATTTGCTTTTTTATTATCACGAGACAAATATTCTATTATCTCGTGCAAAAAAAATCCTCTCCGCTTACCGCACTTGCCAAGCTTAAAAATAAACATATCTCAAATTTATTTTCCTGTCAAATATAGAAACAAGTAAATATATAGCTAACATTTATAACTAACAGAATATAGACTCTCGACTGATCATGATAAACGTAAAACATAAACATAAAATCACATATTCGTCGTAAATACTAACTTTTTTAAAAATATTTAAGTGCCTAGTATTTTAAATATCTATTTTTAAAACGCAATTATTACAACACAACATTATGTAATGTCAAATTAAATTACATTCATTCAATAAACGTCCATTTTTGGACTAATAAATTTCAGTAGTACGTCCAAATTGTAATAACATATCATAGTTGTGAGTGTGGTAAGAGACCATTGCGAAATAATTTAACGTATATTTAATATCAGATACCGCAAAATTTAAATTTAAAACAAATAACGCGAACATATGTTTTCTTTATTTTAATTCTATTTAACAAATTGAATATTACAATTTATAATTATAAAATATCCCATAATGATTTTTTTCCATAAATACTCCCTAATAGCTCCATTTTTCTCGAACGATTATCATCAGCATATTTATGCTGGAACAGCCAACTTTAAACACATGTTGTGAGGTTCCATATAGTTAGAGGGTCCTCGTTTATATCGATGAACATCAGGTTGGATATATTTTTTATTGTTAATTTAGGTCTAAGATCTGAATAATTTATGTTCATTAAACGAAATCTACGCTAACATTCTGTCGTTGAAACCGCCAATGCTTTGATTAAGATATTTACCCGTTTTGTAATTTATGATGTGATATTTTAAGAAGGATTATGACCGTATACTCGCGTATTCGCTTGTATTTTCTTTTCTACACGCATTTTGGAATGTCAACTGTCTAATACACAGTAATATAACCCTAAGGAATAACTATATTATACAGAAGCGCGAAATAACAATGCACGTGAAATGATTTACAATAATGACGGACATGTTGACGTAACGTGACGAAACTTCGGATAATAATATATAATAATCGTTCACAACGTTTATCGTTTGCAGATCACGTAATCACGTAAACGGAATTTTGAATTTTTTTTTTTTTTTTCGAAACTGCGAAATGACGAAATCGATGTTACTATCAGCAGGGTGCCACCAAGCATCGAAGTAAAATATCCTGACGGCGGGACATAACCTTAAAACATCAATCGCTTAATCATAAAATATTGTACTACTACTACTGTAAAGGGTCATTACGCTCGTCCGACGACGGTCTGCTGGACGAGATACATAATTTATCACGTACATAGTTGGATGTAAACAAAAATGTTTATGCACAACTGCGCGAACCGCCATCGACTGCCTGTGTCGAAAACTCGAAATGACGATCGAAAATAACAGGCAATCGTTCGTTGTCTTCCTACAATGTTCAACTGACATCGCCGTTTAATAGGTAATTCATTGTTGTTTTACCTTTTTGTTTGTCGCTCACTAAATCATTGCCGTCCGTTTTTCCGTAGTTAATAGGTGATGTGCATAGCCCTGGGTTGTCATTATGGACACCGAGTCCATAAGGTCCATGAGCGAATATAGTTCCAAATCCAAGTATAAAAGTCACACGCTAAAGTCCGGTGGCAACCATCGATCCAACAGTTACAAGTACGTATAGGCTGGTAATTGTTTTCAATAAATATTATCTTAACAAGTTGTTTGTGTTTATGTGTAGAAATAATACTCGAAGTGCTCACAAGTATTCAGACAGCTTAGACAATCCGTACGAAACGACTATGGCACCATATCAAACTACTGTTATGTTAGACGATACGAGAGATGGTCAAGACGTTGTCGAAGTGCAAATATTGCCCCAAGTAACTATTATTTTGTTGCTAAATTCCAAAATATTTATTTGTATTAGATATTAGAACTTTTATATGCCCAAACCCCATTAATGAATACCTTGTTAGTTATTTATTTAAAGAATTATACAAATGAATGGTTTGATTGGTCACAATATTTTTTTTAATTGGTCATAATACAATTGATTAAAAACATTATTTTTCTAGGATGAAAATTGGGGTGAAAATACCACAGCGATTACTGGTAACACTTCGGTGCAGTCTGGATCGATGGAAGAAATGGGTGCTTTGTGGCCAGATACCGAACAAAAAAGTGCTTTCCCAATATTGTGCCATCGTTATATTGCTACTACATTGACTGGACTTTTATCTCTAGTCGCTTTTATGAGTCCTTTGGCTATGCTAGTTTTACCAAAATTAGGTAATTTAATTGTTATTAATTTATTTAGTAAATAATTATTGTTTCATATTTAATTTTACAATCGTATCCAATCAACCTATTTTCCAGTATTAAAAATCTGTGTTAATATACAATTTAATTTTTTTAAATTAATTAACTTTACAGATATAAAAAATAATGTAGCATTTTTATTTATTTTTTTAGGTGTTTTTAGTCCAGCAGCTACAAATCTTAGCCCTCAACAAAGAGAAACCTTATTGAATTGTGGCGCGGAATGTAGAGGGGTGTTAGTTTCACTGGCATTCAAAATGTTTTTGTTAGCTGTGGCATCATGGTCAATTTTCCTACGCCCCGTGAGATCAACTTTACCTCGTATTTTCGTTTTTAGAGCAGTTGTTTTAGCATTAGTATCGATTTGCTGCGGTACGTTTTGGCTTTTCTATGTCGTTCAAATCACAGAGGGTAAGTTTATACAACTTTAAAGCAATAAACTGTTACATAATTATTAACATTATTCATGTTCAAAATCTCAAAATAGTGCCTAATTTATTTTGAAATACTTTTTTGATTGCCAAATAATATAGTTACTATGATAACTTTGAAACAATTAAGAATGATTGTTAAATTAAGCGTTAAAATCATTTAATCCCTATCATTTCTTATGATATTTTTAACATTTAATGTTTTTAAATTGTTGGGTATTGTTACCTAAAATATTAGGTTTTCTTTGTGAATACTGTAACCCATATTATTCATTTTTAGGAGTCCGAGCCACAGCTACAGGTGAAGATTTACTTGAATATCGTGCCTTAGTATCATATTCTTCATCCTTATGCGATTGTCTTCTTTGTATTCATTATGTTGCCATAGTATTGATGGAAATAAGACATCTTCAGCCAGTATTCTACATCAAGGTAAATATATACTACAATTACAATTGACCATACCTATTAATAAATATAGAATTTTATGGATAATTCATTTGAAAAATATTGTTTTAAATTACAACCTTAAGTATGTATGATGGGAGTAGGTTAACATAATAAAAATAGCAATAGTTCAAACATTTTTATGACTTTTAACAATGAACAATAAAACTTTTTATTTATGTTTAAATAACAAAATGTTAATATATTTTATTTTATTATTACCTTTTCTCAAAGTGAAAAAACATTCATAAAAGAAATCATGTACTTTAATATAATATAATATAACTACATTTTCATGATAATGTTGACAATATTGCTTAACTAATTATGTTATTTATGTATTCAAATAATGTTTTAGTTAAGGTCTAATAATGTATTATTAATAATAATTAATAATAATAATAATAATGTAAATCTGGTTAAATAATATAGTATATTAATTATTTATTTGAAAAGTAAACATAATAATTTTTAAGATTTAAATTTGTTATATATATTTATATATACTTGCATTTTAATTTTTAATAGGTATTTTTCATTAGTATTTGTACTTTATATTCATTATTATGTTAATTTAAAGTATTTTTAAATGTTAGGTTGTTAGAAGCCCTGATGGTGAAAGTCGATCATACCCTATTGGTCAGCTAAGCATTCAACGAGCAGCAGTTTGGGTTCTTGAACGGTATTATACTGAATTTTCCATATATAACCCATATTTGGAGCGTTTACCAGTTTCAAAATCGAAAAAAAATGCTTCGAGCTTTAAATTTTATGATATTGAGGGTATTGGAAGTAATACGCTCCAAATGAGTCAGTCGAGAGGGACAATGAACGGTCATGCACGACGTCGTGACTCTAGTCATAATGAACGTTTCTATGAAGAACATGACTATGAGCGACGAGTTAAGAAACGGAGGGCTAGACTACTAACAGCAGCCGAAGAAGCATTCACTCATGTTAAACGGTCACATCATGATCCTGGTAATTATAATTACATGTTTTGGTATATTTTTTCCATATTAAACAATTTTTATTTTTTAATTTCAAGGTGGTGGTTCGGCCATGGATCCATACGAAGCTGCCCAAGCTGTCTTCCCGACTATTGCGCGATCTCTTCAAAAGTATTTAAGAGTAACTAGACAACAGCCAAGACATACAGTGGAATCTATTTTGTCTCATCTGGCCTTATGTTTAACTCATGATGCTTCACCAAAAGCATTTTTGGAACCATACTTGAGCGCATCCCCAGTGTTACAAGTAATTTGTTGTTTTGATAAATGTATAACTATCATTATTTTATGCTTATCTAAACACTTCCATGTCTTTTGTTTTAATTAGAACGAAAAAGAACAAAAATCGCTGCAGTCCTGGTCGTTAATTTGTAATGAACTATTGACGCGAGCACTTAAAGATGGAACAGTGTTTCAATTACGGCAAAATGATTTATCGCTTTTGTGTACAATACATACACTTCCTCATTTTAGTATTACTGAGGAAGTTATCAACCCAAAATCTAATAGGTTTGTGCTTAAGTTGAATTCTGAAACATCTGTCTAAATTTTTTTCCTCTCGTAAATGTATAGCCATTAGTGACTTGAGGAACAAAGATACATTGTGTTTTCTAGTCTTCAGATTTAATTGAGTATGAACTACTTACTTATTTTTTGATCAGTAAATATTTACTGTTTTAGTTTTAACAAGTTGTCTAAAACGCATCTTATTATCTGCTTTTTTTAATGACCAATTGTATTGATAAAATGATACTTTAAGTAGTAACATTAGTTTTATAATTGTTTAATATTTTTCTAATTGAATAATCTACTGCAAAATAATATTATATTTTGATCTACATTTTTCCCAAAACATTAATAAAGTAATGAAGACGGCATATTGTTACCTAGTTTTCTTTTGTATTTTTTAAATGTAGCTTTGTTTTAAAAGTTGAATGCAATATTTTCTACAAATATTTACAATTTTTCTAAATTTTATGTTAGAAAAAACTTATTTCAAAAGACTGTCATATATAAATTAAGTGTTTTATTTTTATTTTTTCGAATCTCCAAATGTGTAATATGTTAAAGCTTAGTTCATTGGGGCCATATATAAATAGTTTTTTTTTGCGAATATATAACAATCTATGTCGACAGAACATAATTTTTTTACTACAAAATAATATTTATTATCTTTGTTTAAATATTTTATTTGATGCAACATGTTTGATCTTTTTATCACAGTTTCATGTCAGTATTATCTTATTTCTATTGTGTTTTATATGTGAACATATAATTTATTTAAATTAGTTTTTTCTTTTTTGTAATTTATTAACTTTTATATTTTGAATTATTATTATTATTGTTTTATCAGATTTAAAAGTATAATATTGTATTTTATTAGCCAAATCAGTACCCATTTTATAAAATTATTGTGGTACTTATTATTAATTTTGGGCTGAATGGGTCTATACGCACATGAAAATATTCTAAATTTAGTGATAAGATTTTTTTTTATATCTAATCATTTTATTAATAATGTAAATTTAGTTGACCAATGATTATTATGTTAGTACCATTATGTAGTGCAATTTTTTTTTTTACGTATTCCAATAGATTTTATATTTTTTTTGATACCAAATTGTATTATAGTTTTTAATGTGTAATCTAAAATTCAACGCGTGTAATGCATGAAATAAATAAATACATATTTATGTAACATTTTGAAATATCTGTGTTTTTGTGTAAAATGTGTATGGTTTTTATTTATTTTTTTGAATCATCTTTTGTATAATATAATTAATTCAAAACAGACTAAAAAAAAAAAGTATTTGAAATAAATCTCTACATTGAAAATAATGTGTTATAGTTAATGGGAAGATATATATAATTAAACAATTTTTTTTGCATCGATCTACTTGTTAAGTAACTAATGAACGTTCAATTTTTCATAATTTTTGGCACCGTCATAAAGATCAATAAACGATAAGAATTTGCACGATACAAAGGGCAAAAAAGATTCTATGATCTCTACAAAAATATTGAGATTAACACATATTTAATATGATCTTAAGACACATAATATTTAAAAAAAATTATTAGTCACAATTGTCTCTTACAAACGATTGATAATAAAATGAGTTTTGTTCAGCAAAAGTATATTGTGTCCAGAGCGATCCACAGAATATCTAGTTTTTAATACATATGGTTTGCATGTCATATTACAATAATTCGTGAGGAACGGTGGTAGTAATATGTACTTTACCAATAGTGCATTTTCGTGTAACTTTTTCACTAATATTAGACAACTTAATATATATGTTTATATATATATATTAATAAACGTGTAAATCGTCCAAGTTATATTTTTTCTCAATTTTCAAAAGTAACTTTTAACTTGACTAAGATAATTTTTTTTTTAAATTATTTTAAACTAGTTTAAATTAAAGATTGTAAGCTTTGATATATATATATATAATAAAACAATACACGCAGTATTTACTACACTGCAACAGGTACACATTGTGCCAGTATGTCGAATTAAGATTACAGTTTTGTACATACCTACTATGTTTATGTCATATGGTAACGTACAATGTAATTGTGTTGGTTTTAAGTCGTACGCTGTAGTAGTACTCGACCGGCTCTGTTGGTTTAGGTACCTAAAAAATAACGTAAATAAAACCCTACCTATAATTTACAATAGTCTATACTTACTGCGGAGGTCGAACGCACACGAACATTGTAATATCACTAAATATCCTTTTACACGCGTCTGCAAACGTTTGTTTTTTTATTATTATAGTTTTCGAATTCACGTTGTATATATCGCGCTATAGTCGAAATCCCCAACACGCCGAAATCAATTGTAAATATTTTTTCTTCTTCTTGTTATTATCTTTTTAAATACCTCGTGGATTATCCTTGTTGCACACCTGCAGCGTACGAGTTGGAATTTCGAACGATCAACGTTGTCGCCGTCGAACATCTGATGCCTTTAAAAACTCACGCGCTACGACACACGAGTGCTACCGCAATAGCGCAGACAAAAGAAAAATAACAACAGCTTAAAACGGAATTCTCGACCTGTTTTTTAAACGCGTCAACCGTGCCGACGATAAGAAGAAGAAAAAAAAGTGAGAGCTAAGAACAAGTGTCCGTGGTTTTTCGCTTAATATGATGATTTTTATTCGGAGGTACGCGATTCGAAAACGGAATGCACTGTTTTAACGCTCGTATCATACACAAGTACTGAGTGTTTATAATAATAATTAATATTACGCGATAGTCGATTGTTCGTAGTGTTCGAACTAGTTTTTTCGCGTTGGTTTTTTTTTTCTCCCGAAAAATTCCGGACGAAAGTAAAATTACTAATTAAGGCGTAGGCGCGCGTATATGGATATATATAAATCGTCGGTTGCCGCACATTGTTTGAAATCTGCCAATTATTACGAAATTTCCGACAATAGCCAATTAATCAATTTGACGAGCCGATTTGGATCAAAAGGGAAAAAAAAACAATCGTTATAAGCTATTTCATAAAAGCAACCAAAAAAAAAAAAAAAATAAATAAATGAAATGCATCGACGTGAGCTGCGCCAAAACGAAAATCCGTTCTAATTGGTGGCCGGTGAACGTTTCACACAACAATTCAACGATCAAACGCATTTTTTTTTCCGTTGCGCGGCCCAAGGATGATTATTGTTTTTCGTGTTATACGAAACGAAGAGAAATAAAAAAAATAATTATTCGAAACAATATAATATTCCGCGTACGGTACGCGTCGTAACGGCTCTGCGTGATTTCGATCACATCGTCAAACTGCGAGAAGAAACACACGGACAGCTTTTTCGTTTTTTTTTTTTAAATTGTTTTATTTGATTATTTTACAGCGGTTTTAATCGAAAAGGAAATAAACGCCGGCGCACTCGAATTCTCGCAGACAGAATGTTAACAACCAGTGCCGGATCTAGAGGGGGGCAAGAGGGTTTAAGAACGTTAAATTTTCGAACAGCATATAAGTAAAAACGATAATAATATACATTCGTGATTATGTTATATGGTTCAGCTTCAATTGTAAAATGAGTTGTACACTATAGTCATTGATTATACCGCGAACGGCTTAACGTACTTGTCTGAATTCTTTCAAATATCAGATAACTCCGATTAAATATAGAAATAGGAAAAACACGCTTTCGTAATATCGTGAATTGTGTTCTTATAGATTCGGTCTTCGAGTGATGGTGGTCTGGTTGTGTAATGAAAATACGTTTTCAATGAAAAACAACAATAAAAATGTAACAACTAACAACTCGAGATAATGTCATAACGATAATAACGAAACCATTGGCATCATGCTGGTTGTTATTTGCGTTTAATAACGTTCACAGTGTTCGCTGTTGAATATTTACAGTGATATTAATTCGAATTTATCTGACGGAGAAGAAGGTGAACAAAAAACGGCGCAACTTTCCTATCACTGATAACAGCCGATGTTACGCGCGTAACGTTGTACGGTTATATAGACCGTTTACGTTTTCTCGATTAGAAATCAAAACACATTCAGTCGCGCTTATTGGTATACATTTAAGCCGACATCGAATCCAGAGACAATAAAATCACGATTTACTATTTATTAACCTAACCGACTGCGTCACGGTATTTTTCGCGATTTTTACCGGAGAACGTATTATATACAGATTTCCGCGCACGCCATTTACCCGTACCGTTCTCGTTCCGTCGTACGTTGTACACGCGACATTTCACCAAACTAGTGCGCTCAAATGAAGTTTTCGCCAAATATCCCTATAAACGTTTTTGGATGGCACGTACGATTTACGGACATAATATCAACAAAATATCACACGTCAACCCTGTTACAACAGCGATAATATTATATAGGGAGATCGGCCCGATCGCTGTTGTTGAACCGTTGTTGGCCGTTTCGGTTAGGTTAGGTTCGAAAACCGTTTCAACAGCGACCACGAGCCGCCGCCACCGACGATATATATATACGTGTTACATCCGGTCTTACATTTTACAAAAATAATAGTACCGCTGCCGGACCGTGTGCGGTTTATTTCCATACGCGATACCTGTCGACGGCGGACGTTCGAGCTCGCGTACGAAAACTTTATCGCGGCCAAAGCGGAAATCCTGCAAAAGCGTGTGTGTAGAGGACGTTTAATCGCCGTGTGCCAACGGTCTGTAACAATAACGAGTAGAGGAATCCATTAGCACAACGAATGCGTAATTACCATTCATATATATTTGTATACGCACAGTGTTGCTTATACCTGTGGCGTTTCTACAGTCGACGAATATATACGTATACGCGATCGTTTTCTCGACAATTTCAAAGTTCGAACCCGTAACACGATCTGTTTATAAGCGATACGAACCTAAAGTCAATATTAATTGTATTACTACTACATTATATTATATTAATGATGCTATGCGTTACTATGTTGTCTCGCGTGGTTCGGTTTTATTCTGCATAAAGCCGACGTTGAAAGGGAGGCGGGCTTTCCAAATATTTTTTAGAGAGTTGCAAAAAGGAAATGCGCAAACATTTGATATTATGCTCGGGAGACGTTAGAGTCATAAATAATAGTTATTTCTCGTAGTTTAAACAGTGACGTCATTTGCGGGGAGGCTGGGTGGGTATTTGCTCCCTTATTATCAGCGGGCCGGTTTCGAGTTGGTTATGGGCCGCCGATATGATTCGTGCTTATATGTAAATACTAGATTGGTTTAAGTTATCCTAATTTTACCTATCGAACAAATACATTGTAGATTTAATCAATGTTCTAAACTAATTTATAGTAATTAACCTTAGATTATATGATGTAAGGCAACAACAAACCTCATGGCAAACGGTGGATATAAAATAAAACAATATCAGTTAAACTTGATTATAACCACGATTATAAGGTCTTAAATCGTGGTTATAACTTACCGCGGTTATGTGCTTTTTAGATTAATACGGTAATGGTTATCATTAAAGACAGCGTGTAAATTATTAACCTTAATTCAAAGTATGTATCCATGGCGGTTTCCAATTTATTGTTTGGGCCGTTTGAGAGTCGATCACATTTGATGGTTTTTGTTTCGTTTTTTCTGTGCGTAAAAAGCATAAAAACTAAAAATAAAAATGAAAAAATCGAAAGGTGGTGCAGCCAAGACGAGAGAGAAAAAACAATTAAACTCGAACAAACTGCTCAGAACTGTTCACAAAACATTTATAACATTTTTAATGTTATAAGAAGAGCAACTTCAGAACTTGAATCTCAGGTAATACTTACTAGTCATTAATGATAATGATTTTAGCTGAAAAAGTAACGAATTTCTATTATTATTTAAATTTCGTTAAATTGGCCGGTTAAAACGTTTAAAGGGGGGAGAGGCCCTTTCAAAAACTAAAATGACGCCAATGTGTTTAAACATACATTAAAAACATGTACAATATTATGTAGTATTATATTGTACCTTCGAGTGTTATCCTCAATTCGTTACTTTGTTATCGTAATAAAAAAAAAAGATCCGTTTTTCTCGGAAACCATTGGAGAATTTCTATTTTCGACATTGTCTTATTACGGCTAAACGAAATCATCGAATCACTTTCGATGGATCAACAAAGTGAAATAGAGCAAAAACACATACAGGTATCCCGTACAAACGAAAAGCTAAAAATGTATGATTTCATTACAATATAAACAACGTGAAAATCATGGACGTGATTTTATGATTTTCATTTGTTTACACAAGCGCATACGGAACGCAAACAGTTTTAACTTATACGAACAAATATTTTATTTATTTCTTGGATAGAACATATATTATAAAGATCGGTCTACCGAGGGAATGTCCGTTTTCCCGAAAGTCCACCCCAATAAAGTATATACATATAAATTGTTATTTATAATACATTGTTTTTTCCATGGTGGTGCTATAATTGTTCGAATTCGTTAAACACGATTTTCGATAACCATATTTCCGGTCTTGAGTCGTATTTAAATATTTGATATTATTTTTCTGGCAGTTGTGAGTTTGGAAAAAGTTGTTGCTTTCTTTTGACGCTCCTACGCGGGAAAAGAGAATTAGTTTTGCAGGTGCAGTATACGCTGCGGGTTTTTTGTTTTTATTTTGTTATACTTTCGGAACATCGGTCGGCTGCGATCGTATACGAATGGAATTAATCATAAATTTTTACTTGCGCTCGGTGTGAAGACATTCGACGAGAAACACACAATATTTAATACCGTTCAACCTGCCGAGCGTTAACGTTGGATTTGTTATGTAATATTTTCTTTTGTTTTTATAATAATTTAACTTGCCGAAATATATTCATCGTCCCCGTGCCCAATCCATCCACCGGTCTCGTTATTAATTAAACCCTAAGGATTTCATGATTATTCGCTAATCTCTACGCTTGGCCGCGAAGAAAATCCGTTTATTTTTAGACTCCGAGGTGATTTTTGAGCAAGCTACGAACATCAAAACAACTTCTCATCAGGTCATTCAACAACATAAATACGCGTTTATAAACATTTTGCGTTTATGTGGAAATCCCTACGGTTAATTTTGGCCATAGTACAATAAACACGTACACTAGGTGTGTTTTATTATATACCATTCGTAGGTAAAAATATCATAAATCGGAGGAAAGGATTCGTTTCGCCGTGGACTTTTAATCATGCGTATCGGTTGAACTTGTCTGCGTATATTGGGCTGATAATATATACGAGTGTCTACAAATTAGTATATAATATTATATAATGTATCCTAATCTGCCACACGAGGATTTGCACGTCAGAATTGTTTCAAAGTTAAATTAACTGAACGCAAACAAAAACTCCCGAATATATAAAAAAAAACCAGTTATTTTTTTATGATTTCATTTTACCGCATTTTTCGGCTTTGTAGCGGCGACGGCGGCGGCGGCGGCGGTGTTTATAAACCTTTTGATACGGGAGCAGCCCTCGGAATCCTGTCAACCTAATTAGCGCACCCCATAAAACAAGGACGATTTTTTTTTGTCGTTTCAATGAGCTCTCTACTACACGAACAGGTCCTTTACTGCGTCGCGCGAGAGGGTATATTATATATATATGTGTATATGTGCGTGTGTAAAAATGCATAAACGTCATTGCAGGGCGTTGGATTTCACAAATGATTTAAACGAAATGATAACTGATATAGTAATATTATATACATATATATTTTTTTTTTTTTTTTTGGAAAAATACGCGTTCGCGTTATTATTTATAATAATATATAGCTCGACATTAATTAAAATTTACGTCGGAAAAACGACACTCGCCCGTGTTCCACGCGATAACAATGTTGCAACGCTCGCCCCCGATAAGGTTCGACATTATACACCGACCTGCTGTAAAATAATAATCATACCGATTTTAACGCCACAAAGTCAATTTTCGACCAGTCATTGTTTTTATTTTTATTTTTTTATTATTTCTTGACGCAAACGATAACAATAGTCACCAACATGTTTTATTTTAGTGTGCAATCTATTATAAGGTATAATATCATAAACACATTCGGCGAACACGTGCTCTGTCACAAGTATTTTATAGCGTTTGTACGTTTGCGTAGCGTTGTACAGTAAGCGGAATATACAAAATAGTTAATTGTTTTTGGATTCCCAAATTAAATTTATTTGCCAATATTAACTATGTAATATATATATATAGATGTCTTGTATTCAAGTTAACTATAAGAGTTTCATCTGAGACGAGTAGATAATATTAGATAATATTTTTACACAATAAACATTCAATTAAAGTTATGTTTATTTAAAAAATAATATATCGGACTATGTATGTAATATTTATTCTATTAATAATATAAACGTCGAATTTATATTTGCGTTTTGTACAAAAAATTAAAATTGTCCACAAATAAATAAAATAATACAACAGGTTTATAATAGAAATTAAAACACAAACCCGTTTAAATTTTGCACGTAAACTGCTATCGAAAGTATAGCTAACCAGATATATATGAAACGCGGTGTCTGGTTTTATTATTGCGTGTGACAATGACTGTCGATAACCGTTTAGATACCTTTCGTAATAACCGTAACAGTATAATACAAATAAACATAATAATATTGTTAATGCTTTGGAATCGCGTGTAAACACGGCGTAATATCTACTGATCTAAACCGGATTTGTTGTTTTATAAAATGTATAGACTCCAATAGCGAGAAATAAAGGCTCGACGTAAGACCGAAAGTCGCGCAATTTTATTGTCATAAATCATATATACCCGTACAATGCGTATTATATAAAAATATACGGACGGTACATACGCATTGTTTGTACGCGGCGGCGACGGCGGCAGTAATAGTTGTATTTATGTGTTTTATTGTGTATACCTAAGTACGGTGATATTTGTTATATAAACGATGATAAAATATCGTATTCAACGTCTCCTCTACCGGAAGACACGACTGTGCAGTCGTATGCGTGCGACGTAAACACATGGCGTGTTATTAAAAACCGTTTCCTGTTTTTTTTTTTTTTGTTTTTTTTTTCCACATTATATACTCGGAAAACGGTGCCGAAGACGTCTGACAGTCTGTACACGAGAAATATAATTTTACACCAAATATTCGCCCGACGAGCAGAAATAATGATAATAATAATCATCATCATCGCCTATTCGCTTATTATTCGATACGCGTGTCTACACGAGAGCGTTCTTTCGTCGTTTTCGAATTCGGTCTAATAATCACGTACTTGTATTAAGTATTTTGAATTTAAAAGCACACGCGTTTTATATACAAATCAAACGCGTTTTTCCGTCGAAAACCTATTGTTCTGGGAACCGATGGTCTACTCCCTCTGAAAAGAGTTTTAATAACACGTACTTAAATATATTCAGTCTAAATTGTATTTTTAAAACAAGTTAAACATATAACATCTAAAAAATAACCCGGAAAATGTGTAAAAACGCTAAAAGAAAAAATATTTATTATAAATCGTATTATGTTTATAGTATAGTGCAATAGAAATGTCCTATCGATATTTATTCAATGTTGTTTTTCTTAAAAATAATCTGTATTTTGGAACTTCTGGCCGCAGTTTAAAACTAAATAGCATTAGATAAAAATAATACTAAATACGCATAAACATATGTCTAGTATGTATAGATTGTAAGTGTTAAGGTACACATTAGTTTTATAATTAAATATTCACGTTTTGTTGACGTCTATTTGTAAAACATTTAGGTATTCAGTAAGCATCATTATAGCAAATTCGAAACGAATCTAAAATAGTTTGACAATAACATGGATTTTACTTCTTTTTTGTTCGTTTCGTCTGTTCATTTATTTTATATCATGGGACTCGTTTTGTTGTCTAAAATCCGAATTATTAGATTGCAGTCGGAAATCGATGTACGATTTCGGGAATATCTTAACCACAATAAATGTTTTAAGGGATTTCTCATTTTTTTTTTTTTAAAACGCACGAGTGAACGGACCAGTTACGTTATGTTATACAGAGTACACCGCGATGATTTTCCTATTTTAAAAATGAGATGAGCAACGTACATAGTGGGTAAACACTAAAACACCATTATCCGACCACTTCAAAATTTCAAAATAGTAAAACCTCTAGGGACACCCTGTATATGTGCCGCCGGAAAAAGGATACATTATAAGTGTGATATATCCTATATAGTAAGGGAAGTTTGAACGTCGAGTTGTTTTTTCTTCTTCGAGTAAATTGCTTTTGCCGATTCGCCAACAAAATTTCTTCAATACCGAGCGGGTCTTGAATTTTTTAATAATCGAATAGATATTTCGAAAAAAATAACCTTTTCGACGTATGGTCCAGTGTCGGGTAAAATCTTACGCAGAAAAATACACATCATTTGATTGTGTTCCTGTTTCGAGCTTTCGCCCGAAAAAGTGTTTAAAACACGTGGTAGACAGAAACTTTATAAAAAAAAAATTAAATATCAGGTTTCACGTCGATTCAACGAAGCACCGTCTACGTTAAAACTGTATAACCGTCCGAGTTAAAACCGAATATAACGCGCGCACACGCGGAAAAGTCGCGTCCGTCCTCCGGCGCGAGACGCGTAACGCGGATTTTGTACGTACGGCGTCGTTATGGACTCGGCGCCGCGCAAATCAACCGAATGCCGCGGACAAATTGGATTTAATATTTAACGCGCCAGTCGCGAGGGTACCGGGATAATAACGATTTTATACACGCGATGTCTCGGCGCGTCTTCGTGTGTGCGAGGCGGCGGCGCGCTCCGAAACGAAAGCCGCGAGAAAACATAAAAAACCTACACCGAAATTTCGTTCAGACTTTTCCGACCGACTTACGATCGTCAATCAATCGTATGTACCTACGTTCCCGATCATATATACATATATATACTCGTATACACCCGCGCACACCGCCCTCGTACCCTCGTGGAGACCGTATCGCGTTCGTCCGGCCGTCGCCGAGGCCCGTTCTCACGTATGTACGATATATATGTATATACCGTAACGTTACTATGGCGACTAATCCGTATAATTGAAATCGTTGTGTACACATTAAAAAAATATATAAAATATATATCGTGTTTTCCAACGATATACGATCATATATACACACATACGCGGCCGGCCGGGCGAGACGGTTGAGTTCAGGTGCTAAAAATACATCTACATTAACTACGGTCCTCCCCGAATTAAAAAAAAAAGTCGTTGTTAGATAATTTGTCAATTAATCACAACTATAAGTCAATTATGGTCAGATCTGTTTTAAATTCAATTTACAATATATTATTTTACACATTTATTCCGTACGTCAGAACGCAATTCGAAACGGAAAACGGTTCAAAATAATATGGTCTCGTTAATATAAATGATTTATTTGAAAACGTCGTTTGATTTATATATTGAATATTTTCAAAACAACAGTGCCCGCGCAGTAGTTAATTTTTCAACCGACAATGACAAAAGCCTATAGTTATTACTTATTACAATAGCATACGACCCAATGGCATTGGCACTTTACACGAACATAAAACACGATTTTAACGACTCAAAAATCGATTTTTGTAAACGAAAAGTAGGCGAATTCAACTATGTTTTAGAATAAGAAGCCAATAATCACCAAGCAAATAGTATTAATTATATTATTAATTATAAAAAAAAATTAGCAGAATAATAATCGAACAAATTACTTTTAACTAGACATTTAAAAACGATAGTATAATATATATATAGATAAGTATAGATCAATTAGATAAATACGTTTAATCGTAAGATAATTAATTTGTAATCGTTCCGACGAATAACTCATTAACCGAGCATTATTGCGATGTCGCACGTGCAATATCGTTCATTATGTTTCGAAAACGAGCTGGAGCAGCTGATGTCGGACGTTACACGGTTTGTTTTGAAACGAATTCTTATAATGTATGATACAGTGTAATAATGTTTTACCGATTATAACATATTTTCTTTATACGAGAGGTCGCGAGCGAAAAGAATGAACAAAAACGCCGCTCATTATGGGCGTTTATACTGTTTTTATACAGAGCAGCGCAGCTGTACGTACATCATATATATATATATATAGGTACCTATTCTTCGTCGGCACATATAATATGTACGTTTCCGATTTTTAGAATTGTACCTACATTATACGTATGAAATAAAAAATATAATGGCCACGAATCGCGACATCTGTGTAACAATCGTCCCTAAATTGAAATGATGATGATGAAAAAAAAAACACGCACACACCACTTACCGTTTCATTTATGTTGCCGATTCCGAGCCGGTTTTTTTTTTAAATTGCCATTTCTATTATTCAAGGATAAAATAATAATGGACCGACAATGGCCGACAAATGTCGCGTATAAACATTATTGAAGACTCGTATATACATGTAGTGTTTCTTTGGTAACACCGCATTTGCCAAAATAATAATAATAATAAAAATAATAATAATAATATATCGCGACGGACGGTATTGAAATACGCAGACAGAAATTTCTCGTGATTCAAACACGTCTGCGTAAAATACGATTTTGCATTACGTCTAATTCATCATAGGCATTTGCTACAATTCGCGTTAAAACTTCGACTGTTGAATTGTGTTATTTTATTTATTTGGAAATAGCGTGATTTCATTAGACGGTGTGCACACGTACGAGTGCAAATGTATTGTCGACGGGATACGTTTACGACCGATTAATAGGGTTTTTCAATAGAAACTTAGCTGCCGGATTATAGTTAAAAGTTTTTCAGTGTACGTAGCCCCGCAGCCGTAGCCGGTTCGATTTTCGAGAGGTTCGTGCGCCGCGCACGTTCGGTTGCGTGCTCGTAAACTACAAGGAGCCCGCACGCGAATCCGTCCCGTCGTTTTACTAAATAATAATAATATATTATTGACACATACACGCGCGCGTCCTAGGACAACGGTTAGGCGGTTAGTGTTCACGGATGAAAACAACTATTATTATTTGTTTCGTACGCTTAAACACGCACCATAATAATATTTTAATATGATATTTTTAGTAGCGCGCGATAAATTCGGAGAGTAAACGCGCACACCGATGTATTATGAAAAATCAAATTATCGAATAAATTTAATGACAAACATTTTTTTTATTCTTTTACTATTACAATATAACTTTGATGGTAAAAATCGAATTTATACACGGGTTGGAATAAAAAAGCATTAGCGCTTTAACAGCCGCAGAGATTGATATGATATCACGTTACACGTCGCAGAATCGAACGTTTTTTCGCGGTTCTTATTTGTTTGTTCGTTAATCGCGAACGAACCGATTAGTGGCGATCGACTGCATGCCATTGCGGGACAACGTTGAAAACCGGAAATTCCCGAACAATTTCGATCGGCCCTGAGTGGACACGCCGGGAGAAACTCGCCACGCACAACGGCAGGATAATTCGACCGATGTAAAATAATACCAAGAGAAATCGAATGAAATAACAATAATATTGTTATTGCGGTATGCGCGTGTGTGTACCGAAATCGGACGGTCGATACATAATACGTGTTGTCGTTGTATTGTGCCGTGCTAGAGTGGTAAACCTCGTACGTGTGTAGTATCAGATGGAAAGAAAAAAAGAAAACCGTACAATGTCATCCGAAGAGCAGAGGCCGCGTTGGTGACACCCTACCTACCGACGAACCGGTGTCTATTGTCGGACCGGGGCACATATTTTCTGGAACATGTCGAGGGCGAGTGGAACAAAGAAAAAGAGAGAGAAGGAAAAAAAACACACACACGCGCGCGCGCGCGCGCGCGGAGAAAGAATAATATCGTTTCGGGTCTTGCACGGCGGCGGCAGTCACTCATACACAGAAGCCGCCGGACCCGGTGGGGTGGCCACCAAACAAGTGGTTGCACTTCGGCGCGCCATCGGTCGGTGGCGGCGTCGTCGTCGTCGTCGGACGGCCGGCCGACAGACGCGTGCTCTGGCGGCCGAAACGTGAAGCCGGCGACCCGACACGCGCACCGTACGGGCGCCGTCGACAGTCGCGACAGTTTCTCGCCGGCGACCGTACCGATCGGTCTTTGGTTCACGTACGTTTCGGTTCGACCGTGTTTGTGTGTGTGTGTGCGCGCGCGTACCCGCGGAGTGTGTTTTTTTTTTCTAGATTTTCTATACGGTGTCCGTCGACCGTCGCGTTTTCGTATGTGAAATCGAACAGTTTTTTTTACCGGCTACAAAGACGACGAACGCAATCTATTTTTCTTATCTCGTGTCATGTGCGTCCGGTGACGGTTACGCGAGTGTTTTTTTTTCCCTT
The DNA here is from genome assembly GCA_019022885.1 of Schlechtendalia chinensis. Classification (NCBI taxonomy): domain Eukaryota; kingdom Metazoa; phylum Arthropoda; class Insecta; order Hemiptera; family Aphididae; genus Schlechtendalia; species Schlechtendalia chinensis. The sequence goes on from CM032341.1 coordinate 5,043,037, forward strand.
CCCCGTCGACCCGATAGCGCGCGGGGTGCACCGACGCCGAAAACTGTATACCGCCGCCATCCGCGGACGATGACGTGCCGTCGACGACGATTCGCCGCGTTGCCGTGGCTGCTGCTGCTGCTGCTGTTGTCCGGCACCGCGAGCGCCAACAACGGCGACCCGGTGTGCGACTGGCAGCGCGTGATGGCTGCGGACGAGGCGCAGCCGCTGCGCGTCGTGCTCAAATGCTCGCTGCGCACCATCAACAACGCGGACAGCGTCATATCCAACCTGACGTCCGCCCAAATGGACATGATCACCAGCCTCACGCTCAAGTGCAGCGACGTGATATTCTTCGAGAGCAGTCTGGAAAACAGTTTCCTCACGCAGCTGCGACGGCTCAATCACCTGGACCTGGAATACTGTAAGATCAAGTACGTGCCGCCCGCGGTGCTCAGCACGTCCAGAGAACTGAAGAAATTGCGCATACGCACCCACAACACCGACTGGTCCGCCATGACGATGGACTTCCATTCGGACAGCCTGCGCGGACTCAGCCAGCTCCGGGAACTCGACCTGTCCGACAATAATATTTGGAACCTACCGAAGGAACTGTTCTGTCCGCTGATCGGCCTCGCCAACCTCAACCTCACCGGGAACCGGCTGCAGGACGTGTTCGAGCTGGGCTTCTCCGACTGGGGCAACGGGCCCACGGCTCCCGGTAAGACGTGCAACACGGCGCTAGAGGACTTAAACCTGGCCAATAACGATATCATATCGATGCCCGACAACGGGCTGACCAGTCTGAGGGCGTTGAAAAAACTCTATCTACAGGAAAACCAGATCAGCCAGATCGCGGACCGCGCGTTCGTCGGACTCACGTCCCTCAACGTGCTGAACGTGTCCAGCAACCGTCTGTCCGGTCTGCCGCCCGAATTATTTCACTCCACCAGGTATTTGCGCGAAATTTACCTGCACAACAACTCCATCAACGTGCTAGCGCCTGGTCTGCTCGAGGGACTGGACCAGCTGCTCGTGTTGGACATGTCGCATAACGAGCTGACCAGCACTTGGGTGAACCGGGACACGTTTTCCGGCCTCGTCCGGCTGGTCGTTCTCAACCTCGGCCACAATCGGCTAACGAAAATCGACTCGCACGTATTCCAGGACCTCTATAGTCTTCAGATACTCAACCTCGAGCACAACGACGTCGAGACGCTGGCCGACCGGGCGTTCTCGGCACTCAGCAACTTGCACGCGCTCACGTTGTCGTTCAACAAGCTCAAGCGCATCGAACCGTTGCATTTTTCCGGGCTGTACGTGATCAATCAGCTGTTCTTGGACAGGAACCGCATCGAGTCGGTGGACGAAAACGCGTTCCAAAATTGCACGAACCTTCACGACCTGGGCCTGTACGGCAACGCGCTCCGACACGTTCCCGCTGCCCTGTCCAAGCTACACATGTTGAAGACGCTCGACTTGGGCGGTAACGTCATCAAGCACGTGGACAACGCGTCATTCGACGGTCTCGACTTGCTGTACAACCTGATACTGTCCAACAACGAGATCGGAAACCTGACCGCGTACACTTTCTCCACCACGCCGTTGCTCCAAGTGCTCAACCTGGCTTTCAACCGGCTGACGCACGTCGACCGGCAGGCGTTCGGCACGTCTAACAAGTTGCACGCCATTCGGCTGGACGGCAACGCGTTGTCCGATATTAATGACATGTTCGACGGTCTGTCCAAGCTGGTGTGGCTGAACGTGTCCGACAACCGGATCGCCAATTTCGATTACTCTTACCTACCGCCCAGCGTCGAGTGGCTGGACATGCACAAGAACGCCATCAGCGACCTGGGAAATTACTACGTGCAACGCGAAACGATACAGATCAAAATGCTGGACGCCAGTTTCAACCGGCTGGCCGAGATCACGGACACGTCGATACCGGACAGCGTGGAGAGCGTGTTCCTCAACAACAACCTTATACACAAAATCAAAATCAACACGTTCCTACGAAAAGCCAACCTGTCCAGGGTGGTGTTGTACGCCAACAAAATGGAGTACATCGACATAGCCAGCCTGCGTCTGGACCCGGTACCGGAGCATAAGGAGCTGCCGCAGTTCTACATCGGCGATAACCCGCTGCAGTGTGACTGCACCACCGAATGGCTGCAACGCATTAACCAGCTGAGCGTGCAGCGTCAACATCCCAGGATCATGGACATGGACTCGATTATGTGCCGGCTGGCGCATTCGAAAACGGAAAAGTACAAGCCGCTGTTGGACCTGAAACCGTCGCAGTTCCTGTGCGAGTACGAATCGCATTGTTTCTCCGTGTGCGAGTGTTGCGATTTCGACGCGTGCGACTGCGAGATGACTTGCCCCGACAACTGCACGTGTTACCACGATCACGTGTGGTCGTCAAACATCGTGGACTGTTCGAACGCCGGCTACGAGTCCGTTCCGGCCCGGATCCCGATGGACGCCACCGAGATTTACCTGGACGGCAACAATCTGGGCGAACTGTCCGGCCACGTGTTCCTGGGCAAAAAGAAACTGCAAGTGTTGTACATGAACAACAGCAACGTGGTGTCGTTGCACAACAAGACGTTCAATGGCGTGCCGGACCTGCGGGTGCTGCACATGGAGAACAACCACCTGGACCGGCTGAACGGCGCCGAGTTCGAGACGCTGCCGAAGCTGGCCGAGCTGTACCTGAACGACAATCGGATCGCGAGCGTGGCGAACCGGTCGTTCGCGCCGCTCAAGTCGCTGCAAGTGCTGCACCTGGAGAACAACCGAATCAACGAGTTTCGGCCGTGGCAGCAGCTGAGCGCGGCCAACACGCTGACGTCCGTGTCGCTGGCCGGTAACACGTGGCTGTGCGACTGCGACGTGATCGTCGGCCTCGAGGGTTGGCTCAAGAACAACGACTATCCGCCGTCCACGATGCTGTGCTCGGATAAGTCCACGCCCGTGGCCGCCGCCATCCAGAAGTGCCGGTCGGAGCGCGACACCGGCCCCACCAGCGTTCACCGGCCGTTCTACAATACGTCCGTGCTCGGCACGGACTACGTGCCGTTCGTGGCCGCCAGCCTGGCTCTGTTCATCGTCGTGTTCGTGCTGGTCGCGCTCGCTCTGGTGTTCCGGCATGATCTGTGCTTGTGGGCGCACTCCCGGTACGGCGTGCGCGTGTGCAAGCCCGCGCGTGCCGGCGACACGGACAAGCTGTATGACGCGTACATGGTGTACAGCGTTAAGGACGAGGAGTTCGTCAACCACATATTGTCGACGAGCCTGGAACGGTTCGGCTACAGCCTATGCCTACATTACCGGGACATACACGTCATCAGCCCCGCGTATCTGATGGACAGCTTTCTGGGCGCGTCGGACGCGTCCAAGCGCATCGTTGTCGTGTTGTCGCTGTCGTTCTTGCAGAACGAATGGGAGAAACCGGTATTCCGGACGGCGTTCCAGGCGTGCTTGGAACGGGCCAAGACGAAGAAACAGTCGGTGGTCGTGCTGCTGACCACGACCGTCACGCCGGACCGGGAGTTGCAGGCGCTGCTCAAGTCGTGCGACGCGGTGACGTGGGGCGAGAAACGATTCTGGGACCGGCTCCGGTACTTGATGCCCGACCCCAAGTCGATGACCGGCGCCGGCGGCGACCTCAAGAAAGTCATATGCGACGGGCGGCCCGTGGCCAGGTACACGGCTGCGCCCACGTCCCTGGAAGCGTGGATACGCATGAGCCCGGCCTCGGTGACGCAGTCGCAGGCGCCCACGCAGAGCTCGTGCGTGTCCGAGGAATCGTCGCAACGGACCACGGACGAGGACGAGGACCCGTCCAATCACAGTTACGTGTCCATCGACTATCAGCAGAGGCACAAGCTACACCACGTGTACAGCAGTATACCGGACCCTATTTACAATCAGGCCGGAGGAAGGACTTATTTCGTTTAGAACTGTTGTACAATTATGTAACAGTCGGTGAGTATTTATTAATTTATTATTATTATTTTTGATTATTAATTATTATTATTAATGACTGTAATAATGTTTCACGATAACGGTCTAGTTTGAATGGGTTTGGGACTTAAAGGAAAACCGTGCGCGCACCCGCCATTATAATTTGCGGTCTTAAGTCACGGCATTCAAATTCCGAGCAAAGCGAAGAATGTATTGGTTTTTTACAATGCGTGTGTTTTTAATTTTCTCTGTGATCCTTTTTTACGCGTATAAGGAGTATTCGGATGGTCTTCACGTTCGTTACGACGTTCTGGTCTCAAATTCTATCTGGTCGGCATGATTCAATCTACTTGAAAATTACAAAAAAACGGTATAATTGTCCACTTATTCGTTTGGGACGTGTGCAATTTTGTTTACGAGATCGAGATGACATATAAGCTTTGACATAGTATATAATATGTTCACAGTATTTATCATATTCATGAATTTTAACAATTTACTACCGCCGCTCGGAATCGGTTTTCAAATTCAAAATAAAACTAAAATATCCCCGTCCGACTCGAGCCGGCATCCACGGCAGTCTGCCTTTGCTTTTGCGCTTCTTCCGTTATTTATCACGCGTCTATTTTAAACGGCCCAAAAGGGGTCACGGTGTGTTTCTACTTTCATCGTTATTCTTATTTCTGATGGAAACGGCCGATAACTCAAGGCGGAGGAAAAATAACGACAAAACTCAAATAATAATTGCCACGATGGACGCGCACTGCAACTTCGTGGCCGCCGCCGTATTTACGGGTATTTGTGTACGCCGCGCCGGTTAATTGTTCACCGCGCGCGTCCGGTTTAATTAAACCGATCGTCGTGTGTACATATTTCTTTATTTTATCGCGTGCGCGCGCGTGATCCGCGTTTATCTATCCGTATGTTTATATATATATATTTGTATGCACGCGTAATAATACAATATTGTGAGCCGTTAATTATAAAGTCGCGTCGAAGACGCGACGACAACCCCAATCACGCACGTCACGACAAAAGTTCCGTCGTCTTCGGTGGTGTATACCTGTATAATTCCCCCTCGCGCTCAATCTCACGGTCGCGGCCGCGTGTTATGCCAAACACGCGACAAAAATTGAAACGAACAAAACGTGTGGGCAGAGAGCTCGCGCGATGGGTATACGCACGTACGAGGAGTGAAAAAGAAAAAACCAACACGGCCGATCCCGAATATCTACACAACAGTTTACGCCGTCCGTATATTATTTATACGTATATATATATATAAATATACGCGTATCGACGACGGCACATAGTTCGGAAATTATTGGTTTTACGCCGAACCGGTTTCTCTTTATATGTATATATATATTATACTTGTATTTTTTTTCTTCGCCACCATTTTTTTTCTCCTTCGGAAATTTCGCTGCTGCCCGTAGATCGTTATTTTTATTTTTTAACGATATACGCCCAACGTTAATTGCCCCGATCCTGTTTTATACCGATTACTTAGGTTCTCTCTGATCAAATATTAATTTAAAAATATTTATATATTATATACGATATACCCGTGTTGTATATATTCGGCGCGTTCTTTCCCTTCCACACGCACACGCACGCACACGCACACACGCGCACACGCACACGCACAATAATACGTGTATCGTACCATGTTACCTATGCGGCTTGTTGTCGCGCGGTCACCGTAAAGGAAATCGGTACTTAAAAACCAACGGCACGTCAAGTGGTCGAAAATGAACGATCGCCGCGCAGCGTAAGAACGGCCGGCGGTGTTTTTATTGCTCGTGGCAACCGTTTTACGCGGACGTTTTGTCCGGATCGCTTATTTTTATTGGGTTCCGCGCCGCGCCGAAAACATACACGGAAAAGAGAATAAGAACAGCACGTTACGCGGACTGCCACCCGCAGCGCTGACCCGTGTAACGGTAACACCGTTCGGTCGGTTACTAAATAACAATAATGAAAGTGTGCGTGTTATGTAATATTGTGTGCGCGTACGAAAATAAATTTGTACATTGTTGTGCGCTGCGCCCTGCCCGGCGTGTCGTTTGACCCAAACCCGAAATTCGGATCTTTGTTCCGACGCAACGTACACGGTTTCCCGGAGATCGGAATTTCAATAGGCTAGTAAAGAGATTTTTTTTCTACGTTTCTTTTCTTTTCTTTTTGCTTTTGAATCGTTTCGCAACGTAAAAACATGATACATAACAATAATAGGTTGGATTTATTTTTCTGGTACCCTACGAATAAACAGTGTCTTTAACAACTGTAGGTAGTAAATTTATTTATGTTGTTATTACGATTGAACGTAAATATTCGACGAATTCGTCCAAAACATATTATTATAACATTGTCTCTCCTCGTTGTTTTGGAATTTCGAGATCGAATTTAATAGATTAATATTTTTAACGTATCACGAGATGTCGGTAATCGATCAGTGTTTAAAAACAAATCGTTTTATTATGTTCATCGACTAACGTCGTATTTCATGACTCGAGTCGCGTTTCTTCCGGGCGGAATTGTGTTTTGTTTTTGAAATTAGGTTTTCACGCGTCGTCGGGCCCCCGGAACACGCGAGACCGCAAATCGGGAAAAAATAGCATCGCGGATTGATCGCACGAGATATACATACATACACAATACAAAATGGGCGACGGACGAGCGTGTGCGGGTGGGCGCACACGGCGGGGATGTTGAAAAATGCGTTTCTCGTGACGCGGCCGCGTCCTTTGCGCTTTCTTTCTCCGCCGCCCGTCATCGTCCGTCCGTGTTTATTTTTTCCGCTCGTCGTCCGGTCGTGCACGTCTTGTTAGCGGCGGCACCGATACTCGGTATATACCTGAATTGTGTATATAGTTAGGTACTTGTGTGTACGCACGCGGAGCGTAAAAATGTTTCCTCGTCCGTAGTTTTTTCTTCTTCTTTTTTTTGTTTGTATGTTATGCGCGCGCGCGTGTGTATATGGCCGGCGGCCGATCAGTTTCCAATTCGGTGTATATATATATATATATGTCGAAAATTACTGTTATTACGACGAACAGACGATTAGTAACGGTCTGCACCGTGTAGTGCGCGCACACAAAACACACACGCACGCGCGCGGCTACGTATTTACAATAAGGGCATTTTTTTTTTTTGTTCTCCTCACGAACTACACGGGACGCGGTGCCGGGAGGAAGAAGAAATCACTGTGTCGACGACGACGACGACGAGACGTAATTTTAACCGTGACAACGCGATTCCCTGTTTTTGTCCGTGTGAAATCGTGGGTGATTTTCGTCGATTGGCGGCGGGCGGCTGTATTTCGCTTATTCGATGAAGAATGTGACCCAAATGCGCCGCGCGTATCGCGTGCGTGTTTCTCCCCTCTCGCCGCCACGCCGTCGTCAACGTCTTCTCGACGCGGTCCCGTCGTCGAGATTTCGATTTCGTTCTCTTCGCGAACAACGCACGAATTATGATTATATATATGTATATGTATGTATATGTATATCGGTCGCCCTCGGGCCCTCGGATACGTACTTTAAGTGGGCTTGTCAGTATTAAATAAAATGAAAAAAAAAAAAAAATAATGATAATAAAATAAAAAAAAAAACACCGGATTTCCACGCTACTTTCTCGACCGTGTAATTTGTATTAACTTCCCCTCCCAGGGGCTTCTCGTTGTTCTCGTTACCTCTACAGTATCTATAATATTATAATAATAATATATCGTATATTGCGCCGGCTAACAATCTTATTTTTAATTTTGTGTACAGACGATATGTATATTTAACGAGAAATTCGGCGGGCCAAGCACTATCAAAATGTCAATTACGTATTATTTTTCATAACGAGTTCGAGTCTATAATGTATATATATATAAATTCGGCTGTTGGTGTACGGTGCAAAAGACATTTTTTAACGAGCTCAGTAAATTAACGGAGTTAAAATTAAATGAAATGGATTTCGGTAAATGTGAAACAAAAATTGTTTGTTTATGCATATCGTGCCTGCTGCAGCGGTGTAAATCGATTTGACTCTTGTGAATCCGCGATATATATAGTTTTATTTTTATATTATATAAGTTAAAGATCTCGGTAGAAAAAAAAAAAACGTTGACTCATAAATCATAAAAATTAATATTAATGTTCGTAAACGTTTTTAAGTGGTTTTTATCGAGAGGAAAGAAAAAGTCACTGTCGTAAAATCGCCGCTCGTCGGGTTATAATGGTTTGTCAGCCAAAACGGACGAAAACGATTGTCGTCGTAGGAATATAGTTTTAAGACGAATATATTCGTATAGGTGTTTTTATTTCGTTTTAATTTATTATTCTCTGTACGCGTCGAATCGTCTCCGTACGCACACATCTGTATACCGTGTATTGGATTGTTTTTTGTTTGGTTAATTGAAATTTCCACGGGGGAGGGTCGGACGTTTCGATTACACGAAACACGACGGTATGGGAATCAGGACGGACTTCCCAGTGTGTGTGTGTGTGTGGGCTCGACACGGAGACTAAGAATAAAAAATAAAATAATATCGTATAAACTATGCGGAGGCGACCGACCGAGAGAAGGGAAAAAAACGAAAAAAGTAATAATGAAATAATAAAAAAAAATAACGCGTACATGATATATACGCGTCTAATATATAATAACACGGTATCCTCCCTGCAATTAGCAGCATTGGTCTCTGGCGAAAACAAAACAAACAGACCAAAAAAAAAAAAAAATGTTCTCGAAACCGTGACTGTAGAGCGACGAGCGCGCCAATGTATATTATATATATATATATATATAGATGGCGAGTGAGAGAGAAGAGAGGGGTGTACATAATTATTACCGAGTTATGTTCTATCTTTTTAACGTCTCGTTAACGTCCTGACGTTAAAATTAACAGTTTCCCTCTCTTTGATCGTTCTATACATTTTCGGTCTACCTTTTTTCCCCCCGCCTCCCCTTCGTGTATAGTAAATTATCCTCTTCCACCCTCCGCCGCGCATCATCGCACCTACACATTCACACGCGTATACGTATATATACCGACATTTCGCAATTATAAGGACATCGGCGGTGCGTATATTGTGTGCGTGCGTGTGCGTGTGTCATTAGATGCTCTATTCCCGCTGCTACCGCCGTACGCCACAGTCGGCTTAATTGATATGTCAATTTGAGACTCGTTTTCTCCGTTATATTATATATGTTATGTACAGGACGTTAGTCGTGATCCTGAGCAGGGCACTAATGAGGTGTGCTCATCACACGCCGAAGGTTTTTTTGCAGTCGATTTCTATCTCGCGCGGGAAACAATGCCGATTCACAGGGCTATTTTACTTTATTTTGAAACGATCATGTTTTCGTGCGTTTCCACGCGTAATTATTATCGTCGTCACCCCTTATTCTTTCCTCCGCCCTTCGCGCTTGTGCGCGTAATATTCATAATAAGTTTATCGCGAACAACGATCGAAGCACGGTTTGCCCTTAAACCGCAAATCTTCCACGTGGTATTCCATATGGAGGTGTACACGCTGCAGTATATTATACGAATATAATATATATACAGGTAAACGCGCTATTATCAATTTCCGCGAGGTCGTGTGCGTTTGTGCCGGTCTTATTATTTCGTCGCGTTTGTTAAAGTCTCAATATACGCGCACAATCGCTTTGTTTACTCGATCGACACGCCGCGATAACCCGCGCCGGTACGCGGCGCGCAGAATATTACGTACGATGTAAAAAATCATAAATATATCCCCGCTATCGTTCCGTCTGTATACGATTATTGTGTTATACGCGCGCGCCGGTTACACAGACACGAGATCAATGACGACGACGACACTTTTTTACGTCTTGAACGCGTTGATTTTTTTTTTTAAACGTATTGAACATAATTTTCGACGGGTTTTCGCGCTGCAGCGTTTTTGTTAAATCGTTATTCACCGCCGTCGGCACCGTTGTAATAACGCGGTGTGTTCGCATCGGCCAACACGCGACAATGTCGCCGTGATCAAAATAAAAAAACGTAAACGTTGGTGTGACATTCGACACGCACGCGTATTTGTTTCTCGTGTTTTTCGGTTATGGTCCGCGTCGCGTGATCGTAATATCGCGTCTCCGGCCGTTCAGAGTACCACGTACCTCAGCGGTTCGTCGCCGAGACTCATCGATCGAAATAAAAATAAGAAAAACATCGAAGAATCTTAACCGTGGGAGAGAGGATTCGGCGTTGACGAGTTCCCGCGACTATTTTTTTTCCAGTACGAACGCACATTACGTAAATACGACCTCGTCTATGGTTAGTGGTCCCGTCGTCGTACGGTCTCGGCGACAGATCATCTGGCGCGTCATATCGCGTTTAATATTTAATCGTACAGTTACGATTTTGTCGAATTTCGGTTACGCGTCACACGTCGACACGACAACAACGACAAATAATGAAAAGATATTCACGTCTCCCGTCACGCGCACGCCGAAAACGCGTATTTATATATATTAACATATTTTACGTGTATTGTGTGTGTTTATACACACTACTACTACTACTACCACCACGACGGTCGTTGTTTGCGCGGCGGCGGCGTATACGACCGGGCACGCACGTAATTATCTCGGGTCCGAATTAACGAGCCGTTCAGTTTACACACACAATATGTATGTGTATATATATATATTACACGTTATAAACAAACACGAGACCGCGCGCGCGACTATTATAATATATCCGACCGTTGGAAATAATAATAATAACGATAATGATAACGAAGAAAAAAAAAAAATTTCGAAAAAACCGCGAGAAAAACTCTCATGTTCATATTGAAATATACGCCGCGTAAATAATCGTGTTTGGGCTCGCGGACCGTTTTAATATTATTTGATTAGAACGCCGTGTGACGTGTGTGCGCCGCGACTGTTTATATGAGATCTCCGCGCACCAGTATTCGATAACGCGTAATAACGACATTGTTGTGTTTCGGTGTGTTGTCGCCGACGATCGGTATGAATTTACCGGTCGGGTGTAATGATATCGGCGCGTGTTGTTTACACGCGCACACGTCGGCTCCGGAATGATCGGTCATTATTTTCTACCGCGTAAATCATCGTCGAGTACGAACATTACTACTACTACTACTACTACTATACGTTATATGTGTTTAAGGCGTTCTAAGGCGAACGAACCGTGCGTGCGTGTATTTGACGTGTGCGCATCGGCGACCGCGCGCGCGCGCGCGTGGTGGTGGCGGCGGTGGTGTACCGCGATGCACGTGTAACGTTATTATTACGATAACAACAAACGCAAACTGGTTCCGGAGAGTCCGCGCGGCCGCGGCGTCGTCACCATCGGTTTTCGGTTACCGGCCGCGGTCACAATTATCGGGAGGGATAACTCGGAGGTGTTTCGGTAGGTGGTTGCCGCAACACCGCGGTGTACGGATCGTCGCGCGGATGACCGCGCATTATGTCTGTGAAGCCAGGAGGGTGTGGGTAATCGGACCCGCGGAGTGTTTCTATTCGGCGGCGATTGTGCGCGAGTCGCGCCCGCGGATCGTATGACCGACCGACCGTCTGTCGTCGCGCGGCGAACGTTCTCAGAAGCCGAATAATTTGTACGATTCTTCATTGTCCGGCGCCCTCGACGACGTTTTTACGTGCGCGCGATTCGCCCTAGCGGCACACAATGCGTTTTCAGTGGGCCGCGTGATGCGGTCAGCCCGCATGAATACGCGCGGCCGGCCGATCGCGACCGATTTTCGCTCGCTCGCGACAGACACCCCTCGACGACGAGAAAAAAACCATAATGTCACGTTGTTTCTTTCGCCCGGCGTATCCCCGAAGCGGTACGCGCAATAATTCACACGTGATATACGACGACGACGACGACGATAATAATACGTGTACGGGTCGCCGAAAAACGAAACCGAAAAACGCCCGTCCGATAGTACACGCCTGTTTGTGACGTCCGCGCTAATAATTATCTACGTTTTTTTGTGCTAATTGTTTTTTTTTTTGGTGGGGGATCGAGAAATTCCGGCGCCGAACGGTTAATTACCCCGGAATTGATGTCGAAGTCGTGTGTGCACGTGCCCGTCACAACAGACGACGCGCATAATAAAGTAATTAATAATTGTTATGACGTTATAACGTCGGCTAGTAGATATGTCGTAGGTATTATAGCATGACCGTGAACGTCGTCGAATCTCGTCCGATTTCAATCGCATAAAAATCCGTCTTGTTTTATTTTAACTTTTTTCTCCTTTTTTTCTATTTTGCTCGTCCACGGCCAAAAACGATCGATATTGAATTTTTAATGAAAAATAACGGCTGTACTGTTGCGTGAAGAATCTCGTCAGAAACGGTTCGTTCTTCACGTCCGACATAATATATATATCAGAGGATAAAAAAAGAAAAATGATCAATATATGATTTTACATTTAATACTCGGCTGATTTCTAATTTCATTACATGCGTTTTGTCTGGGGGAAAAAAATGATTTCCGTCTATATATAAATATATTCTATAACAGTATATAACAGTATCCTGCCAATTTTTCACGTCTATCGGAATATTTTATACGAAATCTGTTTTTTAAGGGTATCGATCCGGCGGTTAGTTCTTTTGTTTTGGTTTTTTTCTTTTTCTTTTTGCCGATGAATTCTCGAGGGGTTAGAAATTAATTAACGCTTAATTTAAAATGTAAATAACGAGTAATGTATTTTAAAATACGCGCACACGATTGTCTTGTATAAATACACACACACGTGTATATACATATATACATACACCGACTACTGGGGACCCATTAATTAATTTTCCTGTATACCGACCGCGGTGGCGCGCGCGCGTATCGGGCCCTGAAATCTCGCGAAACATATTACAGCGGACAACGTGCAATTCTTTTTTTATTTATCGTTACCGTCCCCTCCTCCGCCCGCGCGTTTGGGGCCGGCCGTCACACCGTCGGCGTCTCGTCGCGGCGCGCCGGTTAAACGAACCACGACGAATCGTCCATAAATTTTTGACACGTCTCTGTGCAGAGTGAAGCCGCCGATAGAAATCCCGTCGGACACGGATAAAACGAATATAAATAATAATCGTTTGACTCGGAGGGCGTCCAACACGCGGGACGGTACTCGTTCATTATTATTATTATTATTATTATTTCATCGCGGTCCGAAATTCAATATAATACACGTGCCAGTCACAAGGTCACGTCACGCGCGTCTCTCCGTCTCCGTCTCCCTAAAGGTCTAATCGAAGAGCAACAACGAAAACGATAATAATAATATAATGTGTAGAGACAATAACCGTGCGCGCTAACCTTATGTCCGATATCGGTACGTATACGTATACCTGGCCGGAGTGTATCGAACGAACGAGCCGGGTGGGAAGAGATAGACGCTACAGCGGTGTGCGCGGTAATTTGAGAGAGTGAATAAAAAAAAAAAAAAAACGGCATTGTTGCGCCGTGTCACGCATATTACAATTTATTTCACTTGACCGGAACTAGGTTGTTTCGACCGGGGCACGGTGTGGTTGAGGAGCGGTGAGGGAGAGGTTCCCTATTGTAGTCAGACGGGCACAGGCTACTGTCACATCGCACGCCCACAGTTCACGATTACGGATAAGAATATTTCACTATAGTTTCCTGTAGCGGTATTATTATTATTATTATTATTATTGCTGCCGTTATACCTGTGCACACGTATGCGCCTTGAAGATCTAAACGTTTATTTATTATACCGTACAACGTAACTGCACCGACGCCGTAGTACGAATCCATACGAGATCCATCCGGATACTAGGAAACCGAAGACTTGCGCTCCCCGTTCGTACGTCTGTATTGCAGTCGGATACGGAACAATAATAAACGTAAACGTCCTTTCGCAGACGTAATACGCTACAATATATGGCGGTAACACGCAATACACGCGTCTTGTGTATGTATTGTGTTCCGTGTGCGCGAGATAACACGATAAAGTCGTACGTTCGGTCTGGAAAACGTGTGCACAAAACGGACGTATAGTTCGCATATTAAACCGGAGATAATAGATACCGCCGCCGCCGCCGCCGCCGTTACCGTATCGCGACGTCTTGTTATATACGTATAATAGTGATTTTTTTGTTATTGATTTCTCGATCGATCGGTCGGAATATTCGCGACTGTAATCGTCATCGGTATTCATCGCGATCGTCGGTCGATATGTTAGGTCGACGTGCACGCCGTGTACAAACCGAGAGAATCCGATAGGTAAATTCTTTGGGTAAGCTCCAAAAAAAAAAAATGATTTGCATATATACACGTACGCGTACGTTACACAGACGCGGTATATAAACGAAAAATCAAATGGTATACCACGGGAAAAAGAAACAATACGTGCGGTCGTCGTTTCTTGCCCCGTGAACCTGCACAATACGTAGCACACACTAATATACGAACAATATTATAATGTGTGGTGCGCGCGTACGGGAGAGAACAATGAGACGTATAATTACCCGGCCCTCGTAATATCATATCGTTTCTCCTATAGTTATTATTATATATAAAAAATTACAAATTATCGTATCGTGAATGTATCGATGATTAAACGGTCATTAAGAACGCGTGTCGCCCACACGCCGCGACCGGAGCATGAAATGTGTTGTAATAAAACGGCCGAACAATAGGCAGTCGAGAGGCGCCGCCCGTGTGCGTTTACTCGATAGTCGCGCGTTTTGTTTATCGATTTTTTGTCCGCTAAAATCGTTTTTCGTCCATCACGCACGCACGCACGCTCGACTGTTTTACCCGTATCGTGTGCGGCTCGTTGCGCGTGTCGTAAAAAGAGTAAAAAATAAAAAACCGTACGGACCGGATACGCGAAGCCGCGCACATGCCCGTAGAATTACGATTTTTCCGACGCGGCCGGTACCCCCTCGGCCGCCGAAGCCTGTAATTTTCGACCGTACGCAGCGAAGACGGATTCTCGCGAATAAAAAAAACATAATAAAAAACACACACAAACACACACACGCGCGCGCGCGTACAGTTCGCCGCGTTTTGTTATAGCAATAAAAATAATGATAATAATATCCACCGGCGCAATCCGTCGTCGGTTTGCCGACTCGTTAGGTAGCCGCGTGAGGTTAGTGAGTACCGCTGCCGCCGTTGCGGCAAACCACACGACGGCTCTTCGTCGCCTCCGGGAGGGAGAGTGAGACCGTACCGTGTGTGTGTGTTTTATTTAATGCGGTCTGTTTTCGGTTTTTTAATTCCTCGAAGGTCTCGGTCACGAAAAATCCTACCGAACAAAAAAGGAAAACGAACTCGTTTCGATTTTCACACCAGCGTAGCTCTCTGTGGCCCTGTTTTGTTACGCCATTTGTGTCTTTGCAGATGTTCGTATTAACAATAATACGGTATAGCCGAATAAAATGTCCATTTCGATTTATAACGATCGAATTGGTATTGAGGCGTTGCGCGTGATGCATAATGTGTTTTTTAGAATTAAAGATAATGTACATGATATTCCTGTACGCGTAAACCACCGTCTCGTTTCAATGGTCGTCGTGTTGTTCGTTTAAATTTATATTATATCGCTGCTTTTTTTTTTTCGAAATCCGTCCGTGTTCTTTTCTTGCCTATAATGCAATTATAATATGCGCGTTATACCCCCCTCCCCCTCGCCATTGTTAATGATCATTCGACAATAAAATTTCGTTTTATACGAAAGTGGCCGTGCACAGCGCGAAAGCGTAATAAAGACATGACGTTTAATCCGCCGACAGCGTGTGTATGGTTAATTTCCGAACACAATGGGTACGTCGAATGATTTCGTTTCGTTTTCGCGCATGACAACACTACTTGTTTTTTTTTTATTATTAATTATTGAACTCTCCGATACACCGCGTATTTCGTAAACGGTTATTTCTTATTATTATTATTATTATTTATCACGAGACGAACCAACGTGAAAATACTTCGATAAGTGTACTCGCGTGATTTTTCACGTTGATTGGCCCGCGGTGGAGCTCGTTTCTTGACCATACGATTCGAACGGGTTCGTTAAAACGGGATTACTTGTGCGTACACGAAGATAGTACGACCTAACCTCTCTCGTACAGCGCTCATTAACAATACACGGCTCGAAACACGTAACAACTATGCACACACACGCATACACTGTTTGTCTAAAATATTACGTGTACGCCCGAGCACGGCGTCCAAATAATAATAATAATAATAATAGTATTTCGTTTTTAAAGTGATTTCCCCCCCTCCCCCCCGTTCGCTATTATAACACATAACATACTTAACTACTCGTACTCACTCATACCCGTACGGCGGCGATCGCGTATTTTCTCGTCCCGCAATTCGAAACGCTTGCGTACGGCCGTGCAAGTTTATCGTTTATCAAGTATTTTTTTATGTTTTATGAGACGGGAGAACGGAACAATAGACTAATCGATTTTCCCCCAAAGAGAGACGTATACGATTGTTGTTATATTATTATAAACGAATGACGCGGACGATTTTTGGACGGTACGACAGTGCAGTTTGTTCGAGAAGACAACCCGTTTAACATAAAAAAAACAATACAGAACAGAACAGAAACAATTAAAAATGTAATGAGTCCAAACCCGTTTACGTCGTTTTGACGTCCTCCCCTGCAGAGTCTATACGGGTTTTCCGGTGGAATTTAATAAACACGAAAAAGTCGTAAAACCAACCCCCCGCGCTGTCGCCGAAATTTCAAAATGTACCTACAAACATATTTCGTTGACGATTCGTCGTACGCAAAAGACAATAATGTTATACGGTGGCAGACGTCTGAAAACTACACCGTTCTTAGCGGACTCGGACGCGCAATATTATTATTACAATACATTCGTGCGATCGCCAGTATCGTCCGTGAGAAAAATAAACGACTGTCGACAACGATGTTAATCCGGAACGGTTATGTTGCAGCGGGGAGACGACGTGGGTCTGTATAGCTGATCGGTATGTTCGCCGGTCGGCAAAATGAAGGCGGGAGGGAACGGACAAAAAACGAATAAATAAATCTACGACGACGACTACAAAATTACACGAGAATAATAATATTGTTATACGCGCGTACTCATCGCCGTTGACTCCGACGGCAGCGGATGTTGAATAATAATAATAATAATAATAATATTAAATAATAACCATAACACGAAACGTCTCGATATGGTGTATATTTTTGACGGGGAAATACGCCGTAGTTTTTGCAATTATCGCGTTATACCGTATATCCGCGCGCCGCGGAACGGACACACGCACGCACGCACGCACGCACACGCGAGATTTGAATATAATAATAACAATAATTCCCCGAATGCGTCGTTCCCGTCCAACGTGTAAATATGATTTCCTCCCTCCCCCCCCCCACCACACCCATCCGTAACGTATTTCTCCGGACGGATTCACACCGCGCGTTCCAATGTAATATAATATATTAGGTTCGAAAAAATAAAAAATAAAATAAAAAACAGATAAAATCAACGCTGAAAAAACGGCCGACAGAGGAGGAGGGTACGTACGAACGCGCTACGTCATCGCGTACACTTGACCCTTTTCGAAATGTGTCGCGGTCTCTTCTGTCCCACTTCCCCGCCGACCGACTCTCGTCGCATTCGAATCGAGTTCGATTCCGGACGGTCGTGTCGATACCGTGTGTCGAGCACCCTCGAACGGAGTTCCGCCGATTCGACGACAGCGAGTCGTCGTCGTCGTCGACTAGGAAATATTTCTCGTTAAAAATTGTTTTATTTTCCCCCTCTCGCCCCCCCGTGTAAAAATATATACATGTACGTCTGCAGCGCGCGAGATTCATATAGTGTCCTTGTCGACGAGCAGCGGCGTATTCGCTCATAAATGATTGCCACGGTCTATCGTTATCGTCGTTGTTCTTATCGTTTCGTCGTGGCCGAGGCGGGATCGTCGACGGAGAATCGACATTTGTGTTTCGGCTGGATACACACACATTACGCGCGTAAAAAAATTTAATATTTTCGTGTTATTCGGTTTCGGGCGATCGTCGTCGGCGTGCACGTGCATTGTATACGTATTATTACACACACACACATTAACCCGCTTTTCGCCGTCGCGCGACTGTTATCACCATACGTATCCGGATCACTATTATTATAATATATATATGTACGTACGTGTGCGCGATAAGTGCGCGTTTATTTTTTACGATCTTTGTAGTGTATAGGATTAAAAAAAAAACCGCCCGTCGTCGACGTCTTGCACGCCGATATTTATACGTTCCGAAAACGGGAGTATTACGACCGTCGGTTTAATAATATTGTCGTATTCCCCGTGCCCGTCGTATCTTCGTAGTGCGTTCGTTTAATGAACGCGAAGGCGGTGCCGCCCGGCTATATAAACTATATCGTGGTCGTCGCCGCGAACCTAAACGCGTATCATTATTTAACGTGATAATAATATTTTATACAAAACCAGACGCGGGACGGCGATTTCTGTTCGTATTTATTCCGTTCACGGAAAATCGAAACGTTCGACGTATCCGACTCGTCGAGACCGTCCGGTGTACAACGCCGTACGCATTATTCCCGTACGGGCATACAATAATAATGTAATGTACGCGCGCCGGCCGCCGTCCACGGGAGCGCATAATATTATTGTGCTGTCGACGACGGTAAAAATTCTTTCGTATACGGTATTATTATATAGTTGTGTACGTACACACCATCTCAACGGAAGAGATTTAACACACACACACACACACACACATTCTCTCTATTGAACACGGTTTACGACGGCGTGTATAATGTATATTATATATAAATGTATGCGTATACATAACTAGTTTTCTAGTATTTTATTCGTTGTACTATTATTATTCTATATATATATATGGTCCGTGGCGCCTTCGACGTCGTTGGATGGTACCTGTATACGATGTAGAACGTATAAGAACGTATAAAACGATTGGGTTGTAAAAAAAGAAAATGGAAAAATGTATAAAGGTATAAAAAAAGCAAAATGTATGTCATCCGTTGTCGTTGAAATCGCCGAGAATATATTCATGCAGTCTTGTTTGTCTCGTTTATTTTCGACTCGTGTTATCTCGTGTCCGTTCCGTTTTCGTCGAGAAAATGCGCCTACGAATACGTACGCGAATGTATGTATGCATGCGCACCCGATTACTAGACGCAACGATTGTCATTCAAAGCGAATCGCGTACACTACGTATTATAAAACACATATTATCACAAACACGATATTATCGTTTTTCGATCCGTCGACTCGCCGGAGTTCCGTTCCGAACGCCCGTTGGCTAACCTAACTTTCGGTCGCGCGTTTCGACACCGCAATGGGAAATCGTCGGACGTCCGGGGCACGGTTTTTGAAAACGGACGACGACGACGACGCGTGTGCCCGTGTATGGATACGGTCCCGTACTGGTCAATATACCCGTCGCAGTCGTCGTCGAGTCGTTCGCGGCCGTCGCGGACGTAACGGTCGAAGACGTATGGCGTGACGACGATAACCGCGGGAAACGGGACGTGGCGCGACGGCGGTCATGTTGCGCGGCTCTCGGCGTAATTCGTCGTCCGGTTTTATCGTCCATCGCCGTTAGCGAAAAGTTTTTCCGTCTCATTTTGTGTTTCGTGATCGTAATCGTATCATCCGTCCTCTCCGCGTCGTTCGCGTCTTGTTTTCCGCCCGGGGGCAAAATGGTGTCCGCCAACGGTGCTGTGCCGCGCCGCGCGCCGACCGGAAGTCCGGTCATGGCCGCCGCCGTGCAACGACAACGGGCGGCGGCGCCCCCTTCTTCGCGGTAACGCGCGCGCGGGTTCGGACGTCGTCGTCCGCCATAGTCGCGTTGTTTCGCGGGGACGTTTTTTTTGCCCCCCCCCCCCCAAATCGTGTTAGCGTGCGCGTATTGTATCACTGTATCACTATTTTTTCAGTTGTTCTAAAATTGATTTCCCACGGTTTTTTTATACACATATACATGAAATGTACACAATTTTGTACAAATTTGGTCGACGATCGGATTACTGAGCTAATTTCACGTTATCACGTGCCCCCCCCCACTGGCCGCGGCACTGGGGCTTCGTCCGAGAAACCGATACGCGCGACGACAAAGCGATGCCAGTAAAAGACCGCTTGGCGTACCGTCTCGTCGTCCGCGCTTCCCTACGGACTTCCCTACGCGCGCACAACGAAAACCCTCACGATAAACGTATGCCGCGCCACGTGTGTATTATATCTTCGCGTTACATTCGGTGCGCGCACGCGGTGTGTTTGTGTTTTCGCCACCACGTCTTATATAATGCGTCTCTGTCGCACTGAAAGGGAGTGTCTATACGGTATAGTATATGTATATATATATGTATGCGTTTGTACACATTCACAGAGCGAGTGAGAGAGCGGACGGAACAGGCACAGTAGGGTTCTTACGATGCACGCGCGCGTCGTTGTTTTTCATACAAATCGTCTCATCATCCCGCCCCGCGCCCGGGCGCCGCCGGTTTTCCCCGAGAAACAAACTACTTTTTCCGCGTCTTGAATACCCGATGGGAATTTATTATTGATAACACCGACGGCGTCTTCGCAATTTTGGAAACGTTCTCCCTCCCCCCCGCGCGCGTTTATACCGTCCGCCTCGTGTCTATTATGTTGCACGGTCGTTACGTGGATTATATTATGTATAAAATAGCCTTAACGCGGCAATAATGTTCATAACATTAGGGACCGGCACCTTAATGACCGTGTAATAATAACGTTATCACTGCAGGCGTCGTCTTGTTATTGTCGTTGATTTATTTTTGCGAAATCCCCTTCTTAAATCGGGGAAAAAAAAAATAATAATTTGAATATTGTTCATATCGCGGTTGCTTTTGTCGCCCGGCTCCGCAAAACGTTTTGTGTGATAGACGCAGACTTGAAATCGGGAAAATATTTCCGTCGGTATATATAACCGTATTGATTACGTTTTTGTTTTTGTTTTGTTATAGATCATTTATGTAGACGAGAAATCGTCGTCGTCGTCGTCGTGGACTGTTGTGCTGTGGATGCCGCGCGACGTGTTCATCTGCTTCTTCTTGTCTGTAATAATATTTTAACGATAAATGCCGTACGTGTAATTATATTGTGTGTAAATCGAATTTACTTTGTAAATAACCTACGTTGTTATTTTTATTTACGTTTTGTTTTAATTTTATATAGATTTTATAAGCTCTTTTTTTTCTTTCTTTTCGTCAAAAAGTATTCATTAAATATTTTTCTTTTCGCCCTTCGTTAAACGTATAACATACAGGCTAGAAATTTTTTGAAAGACTGAAATAGGGCCTCGAGGGGGGTTTCATTTTTCCTTGTAGCTAATAAAAAGCCATATTTTTATAATGGGGAAAAAAAAATACAATGTATTCGGGGGACATTATAATTTTTTTTTTCTGTTGTACAGTATAAAATTGTTAGCGTAGCGCTTAATAATTGTACGATGCACTCGATATGTAAACCACCGGTCGCCGGTTAAACTTTCAATCATTTGATCCCGTCGTTCGTCTGTCGTTTTTTTTAGAAAAAAAGGTGTTATTGTATAGGCTCGGCCGGTTCGCCGGCGTCGAAAAGTTCCTGTAATTTTAATTTCTCTTACGAAATGTTTCGACAAAAGACAATTAAAACATAATAATACCGGTGCTTTCTAGAGTCTAGCGACCCAAGACTAGCTCGATGCTGTGTAATTACGTATTATTATTAATTTTACTGTTATCGAATTTTTTCTTTTTATCTTGTACATTTTTTTTTTTTTTTTTTGTTGTTTTATACTAACCCAGCGTGTACTTAAAAACGAACGGACTCGCTCGCCAATGCTTATATAACAGATACGGGAAACCTTCTCCCCTCGTGTAACTATTTTTTTTCCCCGCCCTCTGTTATTGTATTGTAAGTGTTTAGTCGTCATGTGATTTATTTTGTATTATATATTATAGGCGCACATTTAACGATGTATTATGATGATGTGTATAAAAAAAAAAAAACAAAAAAAACAAAAACAAACGAACATAGCTTTAATAAAAAGTCATATAATTTATAACGCTCAAAATCGTGTTTGAATTTTTCCTCGACTCTCTTTCCGTCTTTCCGGAAGTCCTGACGCCGGCCGCGCGCGTCGTGTCCGTCCGTGACATTACCGAAAGATACAAGACGCGACGGTCTGCCCGGTTATGGTCGTCGCGTCGTTGTCACCGTTGTCCGAAGAACAAGAAGTAAAAGGCCAACTGTTCTTGCCCGAGAAACGTTTCACAACAGCCCGGTTGTCCTGGCAGCCGCCGGGCGTTACGTTTATTATTATTATTATTATTATTATTATTATTTTCTTCTTACGCGTAGCCAGAGGTAGGCAGACGGGTACGACGCGTCCACGTTTATTCATCGCGAGTGTGTATTAACGCCGCGTCATTGTCCGTCGTCGTAGCCGGCCAGCCTCCGGCGGAATTAACACGGCATTATTAATGCAATAACGATTATTTTATATATACGACCGTATCACACTGTCCCGCGGCGTAATTAACAATTATTATTATTGTTATTATTGTTATTATTGTCGTCGTTGTTTCGTGTACCGCGGCAACGGTAGCGGTAGACCGAGTAGTACGTCGTAATCTGTAACGTAACGGATTAATAACAATAAATAAAAAAATAATCGCTTCGACGACACCGTAACGATAACAACAATAATTATTGATGATTTTCTATTGTGCGTTGTCCGAAGTCTGTCCGGTGCTCGGGCGTTTCCACTGACACGTCCTGTACAGTACACGGCGACGGGATTCGCGCGGGGCCCCGGAGCCGAGGAAAACGAAAAATTCGATTATCACGACGAAACGAAAAATGAATCGCAACGGTCGAGAACATCGTTTCGTTCGTCCGGGACGAGTGGACCACTCGGAGATTGCGTGTGTTTCTTTACGGACCGAGTGCATTCCATCACGTTGGACGTCCGGACCATTGACGATGACCGCGTGTTGTACTGTTTGATTTCGTTATCCACACGACAGTGGCGGGTCAGATGATTCGGTCATGAGGCTGATTATTCAACGTTGAATAATCCGGATCATTTTATTAAATCTGTTTTCGTGCCGATTCCATACAATATTTGATCTGCGACACGGACGCTGTACGAAATTTATCGGATCGTTGTAAAGAAAAATTATCCGCATACCGTTATAAACTAATACATGGTAACAAAAATGTCATGGGGGGGATATACACCCCATCCCCCCCAACCGTTTGACCGCCACTGTCACACGACAATAACGTTATCACGTTCTTCTATTTGCGGAAACGGACGGTTGCGCTTTTCGAACGATACGCGGAGTATGGGACCGTTCAGTCCGATTTTCGCGGCGAAACAATTTATTTTTTCCGCGCGCAACAAACGCGACGCGAACATAAAAACGTATCGCGCTTAATGATTTACACGGTAAATCCGTAACGATTTATCGGCACCGTGTCGCTTTACTCGTTTACACGTCTATCGCGTGTGACGACGATAACGATAATAATTTTTCGGCCGGCGTGTTATTATTGTCAGACGCGGAAAACAAAACAACGTTTGTGCGTCTTGACGAGCCAACGAAATTCGGAATCGACCGGAAAAGTATTGACGCAAAGGTCAAGATTGTCATTAAGGTAATGACTCGTTTTTTTTTTTTTCGTTTTTAATATTATTTATCCGTCGTATTTATTATTTTTCTGTTTTAACGACGGTCGTCCGTATTGTTGCGCCGTAATAATGGCGTACGAGTTTTCCACGCGAAAGAAAAGACAAAACATCATGATAATAACGACGTTTTTTAACATAATATATTGGCGCGCGACAAGGCATTCTAATGAACCGATTAATATGCCGTTTCGGTTGAATTTAGTAGCCAATAAATAACGAATCGTTATTCGAAATTGATTTTGGGCGCGCGTGTGCAAGACGGATGAAAAATATGGTAAACGCTCTTTACGGTGACTTCCGGGCCCTTCAAAAAAAAAATAAATAAATAAATAAAAAAATAACCGTTCATTTCGGACGACGTCCTCCACTCGGCGGCCCCCTTGTAAATTTCCCGAGCTATTATCATATTATTTTTTACGTCAACGTTATCATACAATTACGGTATATTGCGTTACGGAAACCACCACGTTCCGTGTTATTACGGCCGGTAGACATTGTAAAACGGGCTCTTTGACGGACGTCCGTCGACGTAATAAAACGATGATTTATGCCGGCGTGTTACAAGTATAAAGCCGGTATTATTATTGGTGGGGGGAAGAAAAATCGTAAATCGTTTATTATTTCGGAAAAGATCTTATCTTCGATTACTATTACCGTGGGACATATCGATTTTATCGTCGTCTCGCTTCCCCAATTCCTTTTTCCCACTTTGGATGTCCGCGCGTTCTTTTCCAACGTACGCGGGACGTTGTTGCCGATCGGAGAAGGATGTCGTCGGGCTGGCGGATTCTTCGGTTTTTCGAATCAATAACGATCATGACGATTCAATTGTGAACGGAGAGAGAGAGAGAGAGAGAGAGAAAAAAAAGACGTTCGTCGAAGTCGGTTCTCATGGATTCTCGTCCGGACCGCCGGTAAGTTTGCCGCGGAGCTCCGGCACACGTCGATCTCGTTGTAATTGTCGTCGCGTCGGCCGTCCAACGGCGTCGAACTCTCCGGCCGAGGCAATACTTTAATCGTTTATATTACATATATATATATAAATGCCGTTTATAAACGAAAACGGAAAAAACAATCGGAAGAAATGAATTACCAAGCGCGATTATCGTGACAACGGTCGTTTGGAATGTGGAGGCCCTGGGCCAATCTTTCGTGGTGGCCTCCTCATTTTCCAATTACACATATAACCGATATGAGTGGATTACAAGTTCGCTTGACGCGTCCATTATATTATAATTCGCTCCAAAATAATATTTTATTCGAAAGTTGGGTTGAAAACATGTAATTACGTTAAACACTGTACTTGTATGATGTAAATCGTTATAATTATATCGGTACTCTTATAGATTTCGTCACTTATGTACTAGTGATATTTTGTTTCGAATGTTGTGATGTTTGATCTGCGAAAAAAAACTCTTATTATGCGGCAGGTCTTAGAAAAAAAAAATAACGCAGTTGACACCGTGTCGAGTTGAACGCTCGCGATCGACCACTGAAATATCGTCGGCCGGACCCACTCCTTGTGCCATCCCGTCAGGCCCGGCCCGAGCGTTTGAACACGCCTAGGCGGAATTAAGATTTGCCGGCCACTTGACGTGTTCGCGACGTAAATATCGCAGCGAAATAATTTTTAGATCCGTAGTTTTCATTACACAATGCGACGTGCGAACGACCGCCGTGAACACCAAATCTCGCGACGCCGCCCTCTAGGCGCGTGCCCGTGTCGCCTACCCGTTGAGCCGGGCCTGTCCGTCGTCTACACGGACGGGATAAAAGTTTCCTGCGGTTTCCACCCGGCGGCGGACGGCGAAAGCACTTAGTGACCGTCCGTTTTGCGTCGCGTACGTGTTCTCCAATAGAACGGCCGGCCGAGAAACCACGACGACCGTAATAGATACGCGCGTGTACACTCGTTTGTGGTTTGCGCCCGAGACAATCGGCACCGTGCGGGGTGCAGCGGGTTTTTCTCGTTCCGTCGCCAATTTCTTCGCCGCGGCGCAAAGTCTCCGGCGTTTTACGTCCCAACCGCCGGCGACACGTACAACGTATTTGAATGGCGGCACGCGGTATGACACTACATCCGATGTAGTGTTTTCGGAGTGAGACTTCATTGCAGAGGGTACGGAAAAAAAGAGAGAGAAAAGATTTTTGCGCTTCACGGAACCGGCTGTGGGTCACGCGTCGTCTCATTTTATTTTCGGCCAATAGCGTGCGAGCAGACCCCCCCCCCCTCCGCTCGACTGTTCCCGCCGGTTTTCTTTGGATTAGTCGCGCGTGCGTGTAACGTTTCTGTTGCGGCCAATTGCGTGCGAGCAGACCGCTTGGTCGCCCCCCACCGATGTCACCGCATCTAGGGACTCTCGTGTATCCGCACGCGCGCGCCGTGATCGAGTCATTTGTCGTTCGTACGCACACGTAGACGCACCGGGCCAAATATCATGGAGACAAAAGTGAAAAACAACTTTTTGTTTCTTTTTCTTTGCTGAATTCACATTACGACATACACACAATGCCGATCGGACTTAGGATTGGCAAACCAAGTAACCCGTTTCAAAGTGATGACCAGGTAAGCATTTTATTGACAAACGTCCTTCGCTCGTACAGTTCCTGTATTTATTTACCTAGCGGAACAGAGAATATTTACTAACTCCCGTATAAATATTTGTTTATTTTATTCTAATACTCTGTCGGTCGAATGACTCTGAAAGAAGTTTCACTTCATCCGCGCGTACTCGTAACACGCACGAATTTTTTTTGGTTTTTTTACCTACTCGGCACCTCCCTGTGTAGCCGTTATAATAATATAGTTCGCACAGATATCGTTGTTCGTAAACGCGTTCGGTTCGATTTGAAAAGGACGACGACGCGTCGTTAACGGATATTGACGTTTTCGTGAATTATTTGTTAATTTCAAGACTCGCGGTAAAAAGTATACAATGGACACGAAAACCGTAATAATATTTTCTTAATACGGTAACGATATGTTTATTTTAACGCGTTTCGTTATTGTTATTATTATTATTGCGATCTGGTAACATATAAATATTTTATGAACGGTTAATGTTGTTTCGAAAAACAGTCGGTCTTTTCACGAACGCGTCGTGTGTTTTTTAACGGCCGTACGTCTCCTCCCGGGGCCGACGACGTTTCGCGATCGCCTCCACACGGATACCGCGACGCGGGCATTGGAAACAACATTATAATTCTGAGTGCGTTTGATTAATACTTCACGTGCGAACGGAGGACTGCACGACGGCAAAGTTCTCGCGCGTGCGGTGTTGGCCCCCGCAGGTGGCGTCGAGCCTCGGAGGGTCGGAAAACTTATATACCCGTATACGCGTGCACGTTAATAACGACGATAACATCGTATCCTATACAAATAGGATAAAAAAAACACGTCATGCCGTCCGCGGAAACGCAAACACGTCCTAACCTTAAAACGGTACGGGACGTTTATGTGCACACGGAATAATTATCAAGCCGCGTGTTCGGACCGGACGAACACGTAAACTGTGTATACTGCGTGCGTTAAACGTCAGTCCGGTGGACAGTTCAATTTCCACTGCGCGCGTGAACGTATAGTATGGTAGTACCTAAGTTTCTACGCGCGAGTTTATACGTGTACTACGCCGGCGGCCCTCGACTTTAATACGTTTTACTACGTCGGCGGATCTCGACTTTTCGTGTGTGAAAACTCGCGCGTACCGTCCGGAAGAAGACCCGTTTACGTATATATATATGTATAATAAATAAAGGGATTTTAACCGAGGGACTAATACTTACTAATACTAACTAAACACTTATGAACGTTAACTGGCCGAGACCCGTCGCGTGATACATTTATCTGGGCGACTGTCGAATCGAAATTATCGCCTTTTCCGCGTGCGTATACTCGTACAGCCCTATGTCTATAGTTTGTGTACATCATTAAACTCTGTTGAACGGAACGACAGCTTACGTACAGTCTCTTTTCCATTGCAAACATACACATGTATGTATATGTATACGAAGTTCCTACCTATGTGCCGTTATTGAATGGCAACAATTACGCGATAGTACGGTTGAAATCCAAGTGAATAACATTTTAACAAAATTCTTAAACGTAATTGAAATTTATGAGGTTTCCAAATTGGATGAAAACATTAATACTTTTATTACGTATTAATGTGTTGCGAAAGACGTGTGAATTCAGCATTTCGATATAATATTAAATTTTTTCAAATGTCCAGACTTATAAATTATCGACGAATTAGAAATTTAATGATTAGATATTTTACGTTGTCTTGAATGGACTTACAGGCACACTAAATAGGTCAATACGTATTTATTATTATTATTATTTTAAATTGGTTTAAACGATTGCAAAAACGCTGGTGAACCCGAAAAATGTCGACTATAAGTTTGTACCGTTGAATGTTACACACCGGGGCGCCGTTACCGGATCGAAATGACGAAATACGCGAAAAGTCCGAACAATGATAATATATCACACACCACCGAGACAATCGGACGTAACTACGATAAAATACCAACCAGTTTACTCTACGACGTTCATGAATTTGCTTGATCGATACCGTCGCCGGCCACCCTCGACATTCGAACGCGAAAGGAGGGTAACGTGCCGCCCGTAACGGGGCGAACAGGTCACGATATGAAATAAATCGTAGGTGTACGTATTTGTCGAGATGGTAAAAAAATGAAAATAATATTGTCGTCGTCGTGTAGGCACGGAGGGCGGAATCGTTTCCGTGTGTTTTCGGTGGATTTTCAACACGAGGATTTCGGTGGAATACGCGACGCCCGTCCCGGTACCGTGTGCAACAACGGCGCGTTGTCGGCGTGTACGTATCCGTCGTTTTCGTCTGTCAATTTGCCGTCATGTCGCGTCTTGTACACAAATCGCTGTACGCAATGTTTTTTATTTTGCTCCGCGTCGCGACGCATAAAATGAAAAATCGTTCACACCCGTTCTCGCGAAATAACAATAAACCGCTCGTCGTTGTTATTATTCCGTGCTTGTTGCCGTCCGGAACGTCGGAACGTCGCACGAGTGGAAACGGTGGAAACGGTCGGTTACGTCGTCCGTTTTAATAACACACGCGGGTGGGACCGGTCGACGGACGGAACGCGAATACAGACTGGGTACGTTTATTGGCTTACGCACAACGGACAGTGTCGATTTTTCATTATCAATCACGTGTTTCTCGGACGTTTTCGTATCGATCTCCGTGTTGCGTATACCGCGTTATGTACGACACCGCCCCCACGAACCGTTTATTTATTATCGTATTGTCGTACCCGCGTCGCGGCTACGCGTACGGATTTTCGGTCTGTTGTTGCGCACCCCGTACTTGTACGCAGATGGTGGTTTTGGGGGTTAACCCTTTCACCACTCCAAGAAATTCAGGACGATGATCAGTGGCGACGCTAGAGGGGGCAAGGTAGGGCAAGCGCCCTACCCAAATTTGGGTTTGCCCTACCTGTTGAAGAACAAACGAAAATTTAAATTTCAAGTATTTATGTATTTGCTGTGTTTCATAT
This sequence comes from Schlechtendalia chinensis, assembly GCA_019022885.1. Taxonomy (NCBI): domain Eukaryota; kingdom Metazoa; phylum Arthropoda; class Insecta; order Hemiptera; family Aphididae; genus Schlechtendalia; species Schlechtendalia chinensis. Next base: position 5,072,235 of record CM032341.1, read on the forward strand.
GTTTCGTTGTGTAACTCGTCGTATTTTTTTTTTTATGTGCATCCGTTCAAATATACACCACACAATACACTACCATTTTATTTGATTTCGAAATTGATTATATTTTATCAGAAAACGCTAATAATACAGTATTTTCCATGTATTTCAAATAATTTATATTACACCCGTATAGACGGGTTTTCATTAAATTTCATGATCAATTTGCCGTGTCTTGCCCCCCCCCCCTAGAAAAAATGTCTGGTGCTGCCACTGACGATGATCTATAAAAAATATATACGTGGTTTTGAATTACTTTACGCGAGAGCGATACGACCCTAACGTACATTTAATATTATTTACGTATTAGCTATTAACGTTGGAAATTTGGAATTTTCCGAAATATTTGTTATCTGTTATTGAATTTTATTCACTTTGTACACAATACGTTTATCCCATTACCGATATCGTATTTAATTGTCGTTCAATGCGATTTACGACATACGATGTACACGTGAATTATTGAACTGCGTATTATTCAATCATTATTATCTTCGACTGTTCGAATGTTTTGTCGAAACGAGCTCTGGTTCGACCTTTTAAAGTCGTCTTCAATCCGAAAAATACAATCGCTGTTCCAACGACTTCAAATTCTTTATTATTAAACTCGTGTAGAGACGTTGAGGTCGCACGCGAATAAGTTATTGATACAATGGCTAAATTACCTCGAACAATGGACGTTTCGACAATAATAACCGTCAATAAAACTTTCGCGGACTCGGATGAATATTATTTGCCGGATGTTTTTTTCAAACGTTCGACCCGCTTGTACGTGCACCAGAACCGAACGCGCGTAACGGTCTCGACGACACTTCATCGAAACAACGTGTTTACTCGCGGTCGACTCGTCTCTCCGAACGCGCACACCCGCACGCAGTCGATACGAATTACGGGGACGCGTTAACACGAGACTTGTCCGCGAGGTTATCGCGTTTGTTTGCGCGCGGCGACGCGTACCAAACGTGCATTATTATTATCGCCGTCGCGTTATTCGTACGGGCCGACGTCGGCCGGCGAGAACGCGACGGCGGGGACGTTATCAACCGTCCGTCCGGCGGGGGGAACGGTGAATTATTGTTTGTTGACGGCGTTATTCGTTTTCCAATCGTGTAATTTGCGAACAACATACGCCCGGTTGTTATCTCGGCGTTATTCGGTTCGGAATCGGATCGATCGAGCGCACGAGCGAGCTGCGCGTGGAAATACACGACGGAGGAAAAAACGAATGCGCCGAAAGAGGCGCGGTACATTGTTATCACGACGTCTATGGTCGGCTACAGATAGAACAGTTGGAATGCCAAATAATACTTAACGAACCATAAGACGGAAACAGCGTACTGCTTACTACTACTACGACAATAACGTTTCCTAATCCAGCCATAAAAAATGTACGAGGTCAAAGTATACTCGAAATTTCATCGGGATTACAAAGTAAACATTTCGCAAAACACTCGAAAATAATCGACTAACGTTCGGGGGACACGCATTCGTACAAAAATTTACCTATAGGTATACTTATTCGTGTTATTTAAGTAGTACTTAAATATTCTTTTTTACGAACGACGTATACAAAATACGTAATATTTAAAAACGACTATTCTCCAGAAGAGTGAGAAAACGAAGAACACGTAATTAAAACTGTGAAAATTATTTTCGATTTGGTATACGAACAGCGAAATGTCTAAAAAACGTACGAAGATTACTAATTATTTGTCAAAATCCTTCAAACGTGTTTATTTTCAAACTTATATTTAACAAATAGTAGTAAACTAGTGTTGTTGTTTGGAGGAAAAAAAAGACGTTCGCCTTTATTTCGGAGGAAGTATTTTCTTTTAAAACGAAAAAAAAATAAGAACTACGATTTGACCATTCGAATGCCAAAACAAATAATAAAAACCGTCAAGAATTTTCAAAAAAAAAAAAAAAACTAAAGAATTTACGTCCCAAAAATGTAATATGTGTTGGCGATATTTCAGTAACTTAAAAAATGCACTCCGCGAACTGCATACAGAATAGGTCTGAACACTTAACAGTACGTGTCAACAGTCCTATATGTATACGCGTACAAATTTCAGTAATCATTTTTCTCGAACAGTAGGCAAAATTAAAAAATAAAAATAAAATACGGGCAAACTGTATTTTTAACGATTATTAGTAAGCGTTTTCTTTTGCAGCGAAACTAATCAAATATTAATGTATATATATATATATTTGCATTCAACGCGTCGGTTTTGATAATGAAGAAGTCGAGCGTTGGAACCGTTTAGGAAAACGATAATTATGTTAGCCGGAGAACGGTAATAATAATTATCTGTTATCGGTAAATAGCGTTTCGGACGCAGTTTGTTATTCTACACACAGTCTCTATACGAATTACGGTCGGTTTAGTTTTGGGTTCGACGGGATTTATTAGCCGTGTAATTAGTTAAACGCCGAAGTCTATTCGGTATGGTTTTTTGTTAATATAGCGTCATACACGCTTATACAGAGCGTTCGAAACGATGTTCTCGTTACATTGAACTGGGCGCGCGCGTCGACAATAATTTCAGAGACTACCGGACTGAGTACCGTTACTGGTACACCTATTTACGTTAAAAACCGCATCGTGCTAAAACCTACCCAGGGTCAAATGTCTCAAAGACACAATTCGCCTGCAATCAGAATCAATGTTCCATCGCAATGAAGACACAAACATATACGCGACGCCGGGACTCAGCTCTCAACCAGACCAAAAACCCTTCCCGGGCCTATAAACTGGTCCCACAGTACGTAATGTGACTGTCTTCGAGAAAATCATTTCACTAGAAAAGCCACCAGCCTGGAATAGTCAACAGGTCTGTCGGCCGTTCCACAAAGCGAAAAACCAAAAAGCGTCGACGGCTAATTGACGCGCGTGCACGGCACCGAAATAAGTCCGCCCGACGCTCGTAACAATCGAAATCCGCGTAGGTACTCATCGTACGCGATTAGATTAGAATAATCGTGTCAGACTCAGTATTACTCGCCGTATTATACAATACGTTCGATACGTCATCGTTAAGTGTGTACAGTCAATACTCGTGTACTCGACCCACCCATACCGCTTTGCGCGTGCACACTCGACTTGTCGTTGTTGAGGGCACCGATAAACGGATACGTCCCGGCGTGGTGATATCGAAATCACAATACGACGTTGTTATTGTTTTAACGGGGGACATTTTCATCGATGTCGAGCGTGAAAAGGGATTAAACGGTCAACAACGACAATATCAAACGAGATTAGTGGAATTGTTTTATGGAAGCCGAGCTATGACATTATCTGTAAATAAAAAATTACACGTGTCATTTCAAAGTAAGCCGTGCACTAAAACTTATATTTGATTTCGTCTGTATATTATTATTATTATTATTTTTCAATTAAATCAGAACTAAATATGTCACGGATAGATACATCCATGAGTCAACACGGTCAACAACGTTGTTCGGAATGTTTGACAACACGATTTAAACGTATACACACTAATAGTATAAAAAAACTGAATATCATCATCGACTATCGTCGTACATTATATAATATACAATTTTATTCGTATAGTTTTTTTTAAATTTAATTTTATTAGTTAAATGCAATCCGACTAGACACATTATAGGTATTATTATTATTATTATTATTATTATGATTCATGTTTATTATTTACAATAAAACCGTGTATAGTGGGGTCAAAAAGATGTTTTCTGCTTTTTACGCGTTTATCGAGTTAAAATTTGAAAACAAAATTAATGACTATAAAAAATATGATATTCGATATCTAGCTACTTCAATTTGTTAAACTGATATTAAACGTCAAGAGTGATGCATTATGTAAACGTATTATTACCGACAAACATATTAAATAAATAATAATATAATATGTTTACTTTAAGGTATTAGTAAAAGTCGTAAACATACGTTTGATTTATATTTCGTATTTACATATTTGTATTGCCGGCTCATTTTTAACCTTGGGCGATAATATCATATTAGTTATACGCTGATTGCGAATACGAAAACGAGTCGAGAAAATCATAATTGTTAAACGTTTAACGGGATACGCATTGTGTTTCCGCGATAGTTTTTAAGCTATTTATTCTTAATGGTATACATGAAATTATTTGCCAATTTTAAAACTCGCGGCTATCGAAGTGGTCGGTTGGCTCAGTAGACATTATACACGTTGTTAAAAAATTAAGCATTCGCATGACGGGTGTGTTTTGCATTCACACGGACAATTACACGGGTTATTCGTGACTCGAGATTGATATAATCGGTAATTTTATAGCACGAAACTGAAAAAAATCGAAAAGTTAAGAACGTGCATTAAACGCTAAAATATCAACGTATAATTTTTGAAAAAAATCCCTTGAATCCGTACGAAATATTTCGGCGATAAAATAACTATCTTTAATTTATGGTACAGCGGATGCACGTAGTGCGAAACGTATTTTAGAAAAAAGTTTTCGACGAAAAACGAGAACGCATTCGAAACGGTGAAAAATACGTTTTCGTAAATTTACGCGTTCAATATAATAACATACGTATTGATGACATATTGAAGAATGGTGTACTTGCGATTTTTCGAGGTGAACGTTTTTCGAATTCTCTCTTTCTCTCTCTCTTGCTGTTATTTTTCCCATGTTTTTCTCGACCACGTATAACATACGAAGCCGCATGAATATCGAAACGAGAACGTTTGTCGTAAACAAAAAGAAAAAAACGACAAAAAAAAATCACTGCCTATAAACGGTCGTACATTTTTAGCATCTCGTTTAACTTACGTAAAGAGAGAGAGAGAGAGAAAATGAAAAGAGTAAAGTTTGGAAACGCACTAGGGATCGCCGTCTGGATAACAGCCAAACCAATAATTTTTGTGTTCACATAATGTCTCACACGGTTTAAGGAACAAAAAAAAAAAATAAAAATAAAACCCCTTCGAAACGCTTTTCCACGTCCGACGATGTTTTGCATGTATTATTTCCCCCCGTATACACGTAAGAATCTCGGCGCCGTTCGAAATTATACAGTTCATTGGATTTTACGGCGTTATAAATTTCTGAGATAATAATAAAAATAAAATTCAGTAATGTACTCGTACGTAATAAAATAATGTACTCCGAAACCGATCGCGGCGCGTAATTCTTAAGACGTAGTCAAGCTGAAAACTCTCCTACATTTTTTTTTTTATATATCATACAATTAACGCGTGTATACGTTTTGTTAAATTAGAAAGCGTTTTTCGCAGAACACGCAGCGATATCGTTCAAAACTGTTTTATCGTAAAATCGATATTCAAAAACGTAACCGACACGGACAAATAGTCATTCTGGTTTCCCGCGGTGTTATCAAAGAGTGACGCCGCTTTTGCAGTTACTTTCGAAATCGTATATTTTTTTTTCACAAATAATTTTTTAAACAAACTCTGTGCGAAACCAGACAGGTTGTACCGCCACACTGGTATTTTGTTTTGTTTTTGTTTTTTTTTTTTTACGACTTGTTAAGTGTCTTTATTAACCCGTTCGCCACAATGTTACGTTAGGAATTGTTTGAAATTTTTACGACACCACTTATACAACATAACGCACTGTACGTGGTTTTTGAATCTTTTTATTCTTATCAAACACGATTTGTTTTACCTCCCGGATCGTCAGAGACGCGTACGAACCCGAAGGGACGACTGACAAGTAACGGGTTAACGCGCGTCTCGTCGTCGTACGTGTGTGGGGCGGGGGAAAGCGAGCCGTAAACGCGACGTAAACGCCCGTAATATAAATACTTCCGAACAAATTCTGGGCGTTGTTTGTTCGACTAGCGGCGGATAGTTTTTGGGTCGAGACTGCCCGCGACTCGGTTTAATGATTTTCGATAACGAGTTACGTCCATAAATATGACCACCCGCGTTAGCGATCCGAAATCGACTTGTTACCTTGAACTTGCGCGCGTCCGTTTGGTCCGGTTAATTGATTTCCATCCTCCCGATCCGGTCCGGCCGTCGTCTCACGTGACGTCGGAAAAATATTGTTCGTCCAGAACGTCGCGATACGTTTTCCCGCACGACCCTCGTCGTTTTCGGTTTTTACATCCCGATTACAAACGTATTAGCACAAACATTATCGTTTTTACATACAGGTTAAAATCACAATATTCGAATTCGATTAAATTGTTGTCAACCCTAAACTATAACCGGCCAACTATAACGCAACAGACGCATTATACGTCAATCGTACACATATCAGATGTATGTAATTGGAAAGCGAGGCCCTCCGCATTTCTAAATCCGGAAATCAGCACCCGTTCAGCCGCGGATTTCAGTCGATCGGGTGGTTCGCACCGCGTACGCAAGCACGTCGAATAAACCGTCAGCGAGTTTTCGCGTACTCGTCGACCGCGCGCCGTATCCGATCTATCCTACTCGTTCCCATTCACGTTCACGTTCTCGTTGTTATTATTATTATTATAATTTTTTTTTCCTCTCCGAAATGTAGACGTTATTATCGTGGTACGCTTCTCGGCGGGCTTTTCGATCGTGTTATTATTACGCGGGCAGTCGGTAACAACGTACGTACGCGTGTATCCAGGTACGCGTATTAATGACTTAATAAACGACTTTACCCGCGGTAGGATCACACACACACACACACACACACACACACACACACACACACACACACACACACGTGCGCACACACACGTCGTCGGAACCGACAGTTTTCGATTAAAAAATCGAATAAAAAAAAAAAAAAAACGACATCCGAGATCGTTTCCAACGTTAACGGAGAGTTGCACGCGGTCATTTTGAACGTAACGTTTGAGTTGAGCAAGTGTCGACGTTTATAGAATGCAGTGCACGACAGACGTATCGCGAAAAATCGCACGATATCGTTCGACAGCGTTTAATTTAAAAGTGTCGGGTTGTCGATTTTATTATTATTGGTTTTTTTTTTTTTTTGTAAACGATTCGGATAAACGTCTACACGGAGTCGTCTTTTATTTTATGCAAACGACGGCGGCGGCCAACGACGACGAATTTACACAGCAGAACGATTTGCCGTAGACAACGAAGAGGAAAAAAAATGCAACAAATACTTTATTCGATACGAGTTTTTCGGAAAAACGAAATCGTGCACGGGCTTCAATAAAATTAAACGACGTTCGCCAGTACATCATATAACGCGTTGATGATATTCAATAGATATCGTCGGCACGTCGGTCACGTAAAATATTATTATTTTAGCGTATTGCCACGGTTCGGGCGATACGGTTACGGTCGGAGATCGACCGCGTACACGACATACGTACGTAAATTATACACGAAGCGTTTATAAATCGTTTCGCGACGATGCATCGCGCGAAATACAAAACGGACGTTCGTTTACATTGTAACGATCACACTAATAATAACAATAATAATAATAACAACGACGACGACAACAGTAATAATAATATCGTACGCGTTTTCGAACCGATTTCAATTACGCATTGTTTGTACGCGTACGTTTTCTACATTATGATACGGTCCTCGTCGCCACCCTGCGGTGTCCAGTGCGGCATACACTTGTCTACGTGTTATTATTATTATTATTATTATACGTGAGCTCAATCAAGAGTAATCGGTTATTGAATTCGAAACGTGTCCTTCGGACGTACCATGGTGTGTAAACGGAGGGAGAAAAGAAAATTATTATTAAAAAAAACAACAACAACAAAAAAAAGTCTTTACCAATTTAAGTATGTGATGAGGCTTAACCTGGCCAGGGAATCGTTATATACATATATATATATATATATAAAGTAACAAGACGACGACGTGTGGCCTAAAAATCCTGACCGGCTGTGGGCGGTGCGCTAACAAGGTATGTACACACACACACACACACACACGCGCCGTCGTCGTAGTCGTGTATATACACGTATAGAAGATATTTATCCCGTCACTGACCTGTTATTATCGTTGCTCGTCTGAAATGAGATCCTTAAAATAAAGAGAATGAAAAAAATAAAAAACCGTACCTCGCGGTCTCTACCGCGCGCGGTAATTGCGCCGGGCACGACGACGGTCCAAAACACACACACACACACACACACCGGAATCGTGTCCAAACGGTTTTTGTTTTTTTTTGGTCTTTCGGTGAGCGCTCGCTTACGTACATAATACAAATACGGATATTTTTTTTATTCGCGATCAAACACGGTTTGGCGCATAATTGGTTATGAACCCCCTGTAGGACGCGTTGACGGGACGGAACGCGCGTTCACCGAATAGAATTCGAGTCGGGGTCAATAACGTCAAAATAACTAATCGAAAACTCGACGTGACGACTAGCTGTCTGTCGACGACCGCGCGTACGCGATTCACCTGCAGTGAATTCCAGCGGACCGATCTTTGATCTTCGAGTCCGTCGATCGACCTCCGCCCCGTCGATCGCCGCGACGTTCGGATAACGCGTATTACACTGTGTATATATATATATGTACATCGAGGGTACACCCGAGAGAGGGGGGGGGGGCTTATGGGCTAAGGCCATTCCCCAAAAATAGTTGACCTCCTAAAATTTTTTTTAACATTCACCGTTTCGACTAGTGCGACACAATGATCATTTTCGACTTAGAGATCGATAAAAACACACTTAAGGAACACAATGAGTCAGAATCGACTAAATGGATTAGCTATTAGGTCCATATTCACAGAGAAATTGATGTTGAAACATCAGAAGCATTGTCATTATTAGGGGAAAAAGGATTAAGGCGTCTTAAATTTATTATTTAAAAGATAAGATCTAGAAAAAAAAATCACCATATTCATAAATCAATAATAATCTTTTTCAGGTGTAACTTCACCGTGACTAGATCAAAACCTAAAACGCAAAAATTAATATCATGATGTATTAGAATATATATTTATTTCGTTACAAGTGTGTTTTCGGATTTCTGTACGTATTAAACGTAACTTACTAATATTTAAAAAATAATTTTATTTAGCGCCCCCTTACCCCCTACCCCTCAGAAAAAAACCAGGGTGCGCCCTTGATGTATATAATATACCAGACAAATATTGAAATTTCTATGCTTAAGGCCGTAAACGGTGTTTGAAAACGGCTTGTACGCGTACATAACATTTGTTACCCGTGTCCATAAACGAAAAAAAAAAAACAAACCAAAACGGTGTATAACGTACAAGTAGCCATATTTGTATTCCTTTATACGGCGACCTTGAACACGGTATACTTAATGAATATTTAATTGCGTGTACGGGTAACGTCCATTCTCTTTGTGGGTCGTCGGTATACACACACACGAGCGCGCGCGGTTTTAAACAACTATTCATAATTTTTTTAAATTTATTACCGGTCGTCAAATATTTGTTTTAATATTGTTGGTTTTATTTCACGGTTTTTTTATATATATTTTTTATGTTTATATAAATTCAATTTAAAAGTAAAAACGTATTCGATACGAAACGATTAACATTTTTCTTTTCTCCGAACGATCTGTCGTGTACATCTATTCTTTCGAACGCGATCGTCGTGAATAAAATATAATGCACTTACACATTATAAATAAATACACACAATTGAAGCAGCTCGTCTTTAAACTGCATTTAAATTCGGTTCTCGCAGCTTATTTAAAAGCGTATGTTCTCGAGTTTCCTCCACTCCGCCGTAAACAGTCAAATTACGAAAACTGGTTTTTTCCCTCAATCAATGACACCAATAATTTAGTACGACTTGTTCCGCCGCCGTTGCCGACTGATGGTTTTTATTTATTTATTTATTATTATTATTATTATTATTATTATTATTATTTTCATCCGACGACGACGACGACGTATTAATTAACTATATTATAACGTATAGCTCTGAGCAATGGACTATTTATTTAGATAAACCGAATATTTAAAATGTTTAAAAGTTAAATTATTGAGAATTTGCATTTTATTATTAAGTATTTGGGTAGGTGTATTTAATTTTACGAGATGGAACGCAATAAAAATAAATGGTAATATGGGCCCGAACACAAAAATGTGTGTGTGTGTGTGTGTGTGTGTGCTCGTGCTATAAAAATCGTTTAATAATGAATAATTTTGTGCTTTTGTTGTTAGGTTGTTTGTTTGTTTTTTTTTTTTTTAATACGTGATACAGAGCCGATACTTTAAATAGTAATAAATTCTGCACTTTTACGAAAGCAGATTAGATCAAAACGGTATTGTGCAGTTTAATGTTTATTGATTATTCCCAATACGATATACATATATGTATAATAAATTATTATGATAATATATACGATTTATACATAATATCGGATAGTGTATACACGCGCACGTACACGGGTATAATATTGTTCAAACACATTGGGCCCGTCCAAACAGTATACGTTGAATAATATATATATATATGTATATAATTATATTATTGTATATTGTGTTACAATAATATCGACAAATATCAAAAGAAAACGATTAGTAGCGTATAGGCGGTCAAGTGGTCAAATCGCGAGATTTATAGGCTTTTTCTTCCAGTTTTGAACAGATTAACAGGGCGAACGTCAGTTCTTGTAAGCGGATATACGTCTTTCGACCTGAAACAGTTTTCCGAAAAACAATAAGCACATCGCGGTGTTTAGATAACGGTATGTTGGACTCCACACACACCAACACCGAGAACGTAAATAAAAATTAAATGAAAAACGACAAATAACGATAACGTGTTAGTAGTTATACAAATTCGCAAACGGTCTGTGTATTCAATATTCAAGTCGTAAAAATATATGAAAATATAGTACGTTGTCTTAAATGAATTTTTTTATATATATATATTTAAAAAAAAAAAAATGTACAGATACGTACGGGAACGTATAACTAAAATAGTTACGAGTTTCAGATATAATAAAACGACGAACGGGGAGGATGATATTCGATTGAAAATTATCGATTTCCGTCATGTACACGCGTTTGCAGTTAACGTCGAAAAGCTGGTCGTCGCCAACGAAAGTGTAAAATAATGTATGGGGGACTTGGATGGATATTTGTCTGTGGAGCGCAGAGTCGTAGGGCGTGTTGTTGTTTTCGAGTTTTTTCCTCGCGACTGTTACGAAAACGGCTGTTCAGCTCGTAGCGTTTAAACGGCTGGCCAACAAAACGTGTCGCAAACGCGTTAATGAACTACGAAGACTATAGGGCAGATTGCCGCGGCTCGTTCAGAAGTAAAGTTCTGAGAACGAGAAGAAGGAAAAAATATGACTTTCCGTCACATCCACCTCCCCCGGACAACGAATGTTTAATGAGAAAAGTTATTAAAACACCGTATAAAGTTTCGTCGCCGAGCACAACAATATCCGCCAGAACTTCATGTACACGGTATCGTCAACTCGTGTCATCCAGACGACGACGACGACGACGAACAAGCGTCGAGAAAAACGCGTGGTGAAAACCCTACGCGATCATTAATCGATTATCGTTGTGTTTTGCTCGTCGAGGAACCGGCGGCTCCGTGAGAACGGACCGTTGGCGTAACGATAACGACACGTTAATACGATATCGTCGATTTACAGTTGGCATTCGGTTCCACGAGAGACGGGAAACGTCCGTCGTTCGTACAACGGGGCGAACCCCAAAAACGAACGTATAACGTGCACACGGCGTTCAGGATCGACACGGAATCGAACAGACCACGTGAGATGTACGCACACATATTTATATATATATAAACGAAAACCAAACGTGACGCGGCCAGGAAACGGTGTCCGTGAAACCGCGTGCGCCCGGCAATATAATCGACCGTGTCACATAAAATCGCGTTCACACAAACACACACACACACACACACACACACACACACACACCTAACCCCGCACACAATGGTCGTATTATTATTCTTTTATTCTATACGTTTCGTTTGATTTTTTTTTCCTTCCGTCCTCTTCCGACTACGCGGGTGATCTTCCGCCGCCGCCGCGTTCGTAGTGCCTTTATATTGTTCAACGTACACACCGTGTCGGACACATCTTCGTGGCGCGGACCATTATTCTCGGTTTTCGGCTGCGGTCACTCCCACGGCCGAGGTCAACCCTTTGAAGTCCGCGCGCCCACCCGGCGAATCGTACTGTTGTCCTCTATCCGGCGGACGCGGCCCGCGTTTCGTGATTACGAGTCGCACTCATTGCGCGTGGAAATGTCGCGTCCGGACAACGATAAGTAGCGTTTTCGATATATTGATCTGCGGGAAATCCGTAATTAAACGTGCTATGTGGAACGGTTCAAGACCGGTCTTATCTGTCGGTCGGATTTTCTATTTAAAAAAAAAAAAAAAAATGTAATTTGTGTTAATTATTTTGAAAAACAATTCCAGTTTTTAATCTAATTGGACATATTTATGTCAGCAAATCAGTTTTTGATAAAATGATATTTATTCAAATTATTTGACATAAAAAAAAAAATTGACTGAAATAATTAATTGCGATAATTTGATCGAAATGCGCTTTTTGTATAAGTGTATAAACAATATCTAGGTTAACAATAATTAGGTGACACTTTATCGACTTCATTTTATTATATGAAATCGTTTATACAATATCCACTCGAATAGAAAACGTTTCAATCATATATAATACGTACTTACATATTGTAATTGTATAATCAGCCGAAATCGCGGAAAGTACATTACAGATAAATTTGCCATTAAAACCGATTTTTTGTTCATATAATTGAAACGGGTCATAACGCAAATGCATTTTTTTACGCAAACTGAACGTCGAGTGATTGCCGAATTTTTTTTTGAAATTCCATTGGCCTAATTTGAGTATAAACGTACCGCCGTTCGGTATTGGCGACGCGTGTTGCGCATACGCGCGAAGATATACAAAACTCGCTGTTTATATTAGTAGTTATATTAGAAAAAAAAACCGATACGAACGAATAAACGTAAAATAATAATAATAATAATAATGTTGGACAGGTAAACATACTTAAAAAGCCGTCAATCGGAATTCATTAAAAGATACGGATCTCGTCGGGGGAAATGATTTCCGGGACGACCGCGACGGTTGGGTGTGCGCGCTGCACGTAAAACGAATCGCGTGAACGTACCGCGAATAGATTACAAAGCTGATACTCGTCGCGTACGCAACGTCGTACTAATTAAACGTACAACAAGGTGTGCATGTACGCACTTACCTGCGTCGAAAAACAAAACAGTTTTCGTGAATTTCTCGAAGTTTCCGAGAGTTGCGGGTCGACGACTCGTTTCGAAGCTGTTACGAAGTTTTCAATTTATTAAAACCGAACCGGGGAGCGAAATGAAAAAGAATCGTCAACTCGCGTTTTGTAATAGAAAAGTTTACTCGTGCAATACTCGACGCGACTGATATATATCGAACTACGATAAATTAATTTTTCCTCGCGGGTGTAAGACGACGTATCATAATAGCGACGATCATTCGGATTCCCTAGACGAAATGTACAACACACGCGTACACGTGGTATTGTTTTTGAAAGTGAGGTCGTGGCGTATTGTAACGTGTGGCTTTTTTAAGCTGTCGATTACAGGCCGTTCCGACGAACGAACGGTGAATCGAATTCGTAATATTATTATTGTTACGACGAGCAAACGTTAATCGATTAAAACGATTTTTAAACGGATACGTCTCGTAACTGTTGTCCATGACGATCTGGTAACAACGGTTACCGTTTTTAGAAGTCCAAAGTTCACGCGATCGCGAGAAACCTAACGTTTTCGAAACGAATCATCGCGTGGCCCGGATAATAACAATATTAACAAATATTCGTTTGCCGTCCGTTTGTTTAATAACGTCGATTGATTAAACACGATATAATGACCGCGTACCCCGCAGTCCCCTCGCCAGCGTTTTTTTTCCGTGTTCATCCCTTGAAGAGTACCGTCGTGGCAGACGAACAAAAAACCGGTACGCTAAACACGCTTCGGCCGACGATCGCCATCATGTGTTACCGCGTGCTACCGTTGCGGATGTGGTGGAGGTGAAAACGTGATTTACTCGTAGAACACGCGTTCTCGAAACATTACGTCCGGAGATCAGTTTAAATTTGTGACTGTCCCTCCACGCGTATTATTCCCGACACACGTACGCACGTACTCATATTGACGACGGGACTTAACTTCGGGACGGCTTAACTCGCGAACTACATAAAACGACGTGCAGTTTTTTTAATATGGGCTGTCGACGCGATGTTTGATCACGCGGGTCCGTGCGGTGCTTTGCATCCGGAATGAACGAACGCCGTCGGGTCGAATACCGTTCGATTTTTCTTCGTTTAAATAATCCTCACTCACTCTGTCTCTTTCTTTAGATATACATATATATGTATAAATTATGCAAGACGGGTTTCGCGACAAGAAATGTGAACTTAAGCGTTTTCAACGGCATAGTTAGTGGTAGGCACTGTTGTTTTCGCTCGGCCGTTCCCCGTTCCGTTTATGTTTAAAGCGTTTCGACACGATATGATAACATTAGTTATCTAAATATTTGTCCGACGCGAACGCATCGAATCGAAACAATAATTAATGACCCGTCTGGTACGAAAAAGAAAGAAAAGCGATTCACGTTATAATGATTTTTTAGTTCGAGCATCCGAACTGATCGCGATTCAGCCACCGTTTACACTTAAAATGCTTCTGTACTTTTACGCGAGCACAAAGAATACATATTTGAATTTATGGCCTATAAAACCCATCGGGCATTTTTTTACGTCCGTGTTTAAAATGTACTAGTTATATTCCATTATAAGTTAAAATGACCATAATTTATGTGTCAAATGTAAGTGCTTTGTAGTATAAAATGTACATTTTCATATAGTCGAATTTTACAGAAAATATCCAAGAGAAAAATACGTTTTTTTTTTTTACAACGTGGGTTTTTTTTTATATTTACAGTAAATAACGTCAAGACTAAACATTTATGAGTATATTATATATACACGCTCTTGTTTTTTTCTAGTATTCGGTCACATTTTACTTTATATACGCGCGCGTAACATTGCATTTATTATTCATTTAAAATATTGAAGCGATGTTAGAATCTTGTTTAAAAAAAAAAAAAAACCCCATAAACATATTAAACAATCACTTTACTCTCGACCTCCCGTTTAAGTTTATATTACACGCACTACTGCTAGATGGAAAAACCAACTTTTAGTTGATACGTTTAGAAAAGCATTGACTGTGAAGGCTAAAAACCGTGGTCTGTCTCTCTACCATGCCATTGCCAGACGAAACAGATCGTGCGATTATTTAGAAAAATCGACAATTTTCGACGGTGATGATAATCGAATTTTTGTTCACGGCCGAAATGTCCGAAAATCGGTTACGAAACGGTTGATTAACATATGCGCGTGTATTTAATAACGAACAAACACGAACGCGCGTTAAACGTAAACCCGTCCGTTTGTCGAACGCGAAGGGTTTCGTCCGCTAGTGCGAGTGTGAGACCAGACGGCGTGAGATAAAAAAAAAAAAAAAAAAAAAAGAACGCGACGAGAAGAAGGAAAAGAGGAAGTGGAAGTGGACGTGACAAATTCATATGCGTTACGTTTTTGAACGCTTGGTACGCATATTACGCAACCGGGTGAACCGTTGGCCATATCATTACTGTATTATGTCCGTATCCGAGTTCAAGATGGTTTTTTTTTTTATATACACGTTTGACATAATTAACGATTTGATTTCATCTCGGAGTAGACACTATACACTACAATGTTGTATAGCGTCGAGAATCAAAAATAAATACTATCCGTCAATGCGCGCGCACATTATTCTATTATTGGAAAACTTCGCTCTCGAAATACGACAATAAATCCGTAGCCGAGTATCTTTCATAATATACGGACGGCGTGTAGTTATTTTAATTAAAAAAAAAATATATATATATATATATATGTATATATCATCGATTTTCTAATATTATACTCGCATCGCGTATTCAAAGCGCGTGCATTTAAATCAAACAACTCGTAATTTGTATGATTGTTTTTCGAATTATAAAAACAAATCGATAAACATTTTCAATTTGTAAATCGCCGCAGCCAGACAACAACAATAAATAACAAAATATGTACCGTAGTAATAATAATGGTCAGTTCATTACGGTTTGGTGTACAAATGATCGGTAATGGCATTTTCGGAAGAAAAGCAACAAAAAAAAAATAAAAATATAATTATCGCTGTTAACATGACGTCAGCTCGTATAGGTGTAAAGCTATAAATTCGAGTTTTCAAAGTAGTAACCCATGCTGTTACAAAGGTTCAAGGTTACGCTCGCCGTGTTTATTTATTATATAATGAATTTATAATCATACATTTAAACACACACATACCACACGCAGGTATAAAATACCGTCTAAGGTGATATACGGCGAGCGTACGGAAACGTTTCGCGCGTTATCCGTTGTCGTCGTTTCCGTCCGTTAAAAATGTCCCCGAAAGAAGACTCCAGCGCAAAACGATCAAAGAGCGGTTAGGTTAGGTTAGGTTCGTCGTCGACTTGCCGCAGCTGCGGAACGGACGCACGCGGAGTTTCAAGCGTTTCAAATATTGAATTGAATTCCTTATTTGCTTACGGCCCAAGCCCTCAGGTGTACGTATTTCGTTCTCGCCGTTCTTTAGACGTTTATTACATAAATTTGTTTGTTTGTTGAAACGCCTTTAAAGGGAAATAGAAGTAAAACGAGAGTTTCGAGTGAATCGATTTTTTAGCATCGTGTGAACGTTCAACGTCATTGGAGAGGTCCGTGATTTGAAAACAAGAGAACGAATAAATAAAGGGAATCGTGATAAAGCCGTGGACGAGAGCGAAAAAAGGTAGAATAAAGAAAGTCCGAGACACATACGTACAAATATATATGTATATATATATGCAAGCGGATTTATAGACGCGAAATTCGATACGCGCCGCAGCGACGACACGTGTGAGAGCGCATTATCACCGTCCGGCGTGGTATACACGTAGACGGACGCGTACGTTATTATCGAAACGGTTTGGCGGACGTTTCTTGCAGCCTCTATATATTATCGTTACGTTCGTCCCGACGGTGTCCTGTGCACGATATCGGACGGCGCGGGGATGCCACGCGGACAAAAGGGGATCGGATCGGACGGAAATTCAATGTCGGACAATCGAGCGCGCGCGAAATTGTTTCCGGTCGTCGTCTCGTGTACGAAAAGTGCGACAAACGGCGGCGCTCAAGCTAAACGAACAAGAGGCGGCGCTCTGTTCAATTTTAAATGACCGGAACGTGATCCCGACACAAGCTGAGCCGAACACTTATTCAAAACGCGTGTTAAAACCAAAAATTTGTTTACGCCGGACCGGCCTGGGGGGCTCAGATATCCGTCCCGAATCGGAAGTGCCTAGGAGCTGTTCAAAACATGGCTGTGCGGACGATTATGTCCGGTATGTCCGGAATCGAGCGATTCGGCAATCGGCAAAAATGCTCGCTGTCAAGGACGAAATAAAGGAAGTCGCGGGAAGAAATCCACTCGAAAAAACAAACGCTTCAAATCATACCCATCTGAGGGAAAAGCTACCAAACCATGCGGCTTACAGCATATCACAGACCACGGCCATCGGACATTTAGTCTTAAACACGCATAACATCACGTCCCGAAAGAACTAAAATCGCGTTGAAAACACAACCCGAAATAAGAAAAAAACCGAATCGTATGAAATACATTTTACGAAGCTATCTCATACAACGAGTAAATGGAGGCTTGGTCCCCGATTAGGTTACGATACGGACCGAACGAGGCGAATCGTCGTACATATATATATATTAAACATATTCATCGGGTCGCGGAGGACGTGCAACGACCACTCGATTACAGTAGTGAAACTTTTTTTTTAAAGTTGGGGACAAAATATTAAATACCTCACTTTAAAAATCATTAAAACGTAAAAGTCCAATAGACAATAGTAACTTAATATCAAATGACAAAAATGGATATCAATTTTAAACGACTGAGATAGCTATGACATCAGCTGTTGTCAGCATATTTATGAGTTATGTGAAAAAACCGAATATCCACACGATTATATTTTGGAAAACAAATATGCATTAAGGCAGAAGAACAAAAAGCTTCTTGTGGGGAGGTTGCTCCCCCCTTCTAAAGTACGTCACTGCGATGGTGTGCGGGGGAACGTGAATATAAAACGCCGTGTTGTTCTGTTTTTACTGACCGCGCGTCTGTCGACGTCCACGTACGCGCGTCATTTATCACCCGGCTTTTCGTATACATTAAATCGTATTAACCACATGTTGGAAAACCGCGTTTCGGGTTCGTTAACGCGAGCGATGTTCGCGTGTGACCCACGGGGAGATTTCGCCGCGGCTTCCTGCGTGCGTCCCGCCCGAACGCAACGTACCGTTGCGGCGTCGACGGTTTTTTTTTTTGGTTTTTCCATTTTTACCGTTCCGTCTGTACGTAGACGAATCATTTTTCGTGTCCGTAACGAGTGTGTGATTATTACGTTACGAACGGGACGGTCGTTGAAATCGTTTTGATCGTAATGTCGTACCAGTGGTTAAACGTCGATACGGATAAAATTAGAAAAAGTACGTTTGCCCGATTTGAATACGCGTGTTCCGTACGACGAATTCACTGACGGGAATTCGCCGCGAGATATTCAACGTTTTTAATTATTCTATTATTCGCAAACTCTCGTAGGCGAAAATCTAACGTTTCTTACGTTCTACACGTGGAAAATCGTAAATCAACAAATTGTCGATTGTCTTCCGGTAAAGACTTTTCGCAGTAGAAAATGTGAATGCTGAATCGTTGGTTGGCCGACGGCACTCGAGACGATTACGGTAAAAACCGATTGTTGTTGCGGCAAATTATCACCATTACTGCTTTTGATAGGGTCCGGTAGGAATTCGTGTACGGTTCGCCGACAAAAACATGATCGTAAATTGTTAGAACGCGTACGACACGTACACGCCGGATCGGTTTTCTTACATATTTATAAGTACTATATGTATGTATATGTGTATTAGTGCGTTACGTTCCAGTAACAATGTGAGTTTCGCGGGCGAAAAGAATAATAAGAAGTAAAGGATACGCGTCTGTCGGGTATTTTATGCCGTGTAGACGATTAAACACGGAGACGGTACGTCTTCAGAAAACATATTTCGAGCGCAGTAAGTGCAAAATGCTGTTTGTGGACGTGCGAAACGTCCAGCGGTAGTACATTTTCGTACATCACACGATAAAACGGGCGTACGTGAAAACGCGAGGCGCGACCGTATGCGTTAGACGTCGTCGTCGTCGTCGTCGTCGTTGTTTACGTTTTTTGGAAACGGCCGAAGAACGCGTGTGGAAATACGCTCGTCCGTCTGTCCGTGCGGTGGTCTCGCGCGGTTAACCGTGTGGGTCGTGTGTGCGGCGGCACACGTGTGCGCCACACGCCGGGCCAGTGGATTTCGGTCGGCGGCGTCGTGCGCAGGTAGGACCCCGAAATGGCGTGCCATTTTGAGAGAAATCCGCGCGGACTAGCGTACTATCGCACCTTAGCGTGCGAGGGAACCGTCGTCGCGTAAACACGTACCGTCACGTTATCGGCGAGCCCGAATGAAACGCTCCGGACAATACATTGCGGTCGGTAATCGATACGTTAACTGAAATTTGGGCTCGCCGCACGTGTTTCACGATATTCTCTCTTGGGCGTGAACGAGAGTGGGTTTCTGGTGATTTTTTTATTATCGGAACATAAAAATCAATGCGCGTACTACACCAGTTCAATGTTTCGTTTGATATAAATACTATGTATAAGCAAAAGCATTTTTAGATTCGTTTTTTTTTTTATATTACCCAATATAATATGTAACGATTTTTATACGAATCACGTATACGTGTGCCTATGTTGCCTACCCCTCCCCGAGCCGGGTCACATTGTAAACGCCCGACTATAATAATATCGTCTCTCGGGATCCAGATTGGCCCCTGCACGCGTCTTAATTATGTTTGATAAACAGACAAATATTTATACTTGATAACCGAGAGACGAATAATTTATATAAAAAAAAAAACCCCCGTAAAATAAACAACGCGGTGTGTACTCTGTAATAACGGTATTATTTCTTACGGATGTATCTAACGGGCGTTGATGATTTAATCCTATTATTCCGTCTCCCACACTGACCGTGTTTCTCCGACACAAAAGCGTTTTGACATTATTGTCGTAATATATTCGTTTACAATCGATCGAGGTTTCAATAACAATAATGTGCGCGCGATATGCAAACGCCAGTGGCGTAGGGTTATGTGGGGTTGGCTGGACGACGAGGTTTTATATTTTTTAGCGAGTTATTTAATAAATCTGGAATCCTAATGGACGATTGCGCGGTAAAATCAATAATTGCAATTAAGATTAAAACGTCATTAAAAATTAAAGATTTTTAATACAAAACACAAAAAAATACGTATAAAAAATACGTAAAAATATTTTTTTTTTTTTTTTTTTAGCATTATAGACCATTTAAGCCCTTTGCTGCCAATACAACACTCTTCCACTCCCCTCTATCATATGCATGACTTAGGTCTCCATGCCACTCTGGCCTTAACTCCTGAATATCTTTTCTGACTACGTCCAACCAACGTTGCTTTGGTCTACCGTGAGGTCTTTTTCTGTTGTTTACAAGTACCTTCTTGGCAATACTGTTATCTGATCTCCAAACGTGACCTGCCCATTCCAGTCTTGTGCCTTACGTAAAAATATATATACGTATTAATTTTTTTTTTTGTTGTAATATTTGTATTAATTAATACCGTTTATAATTATTATAAGTAAAACAAACCTGTTCGTTATCGCAGCGGTAATTGCGATTTTCTAAATTTGATACATCAGCAAACGAGTATTTTCCTTTATTTTTTCCATAATGTGTATCTATTGCGGTCGGTCAATCGTTCTGAAAGAGCATAGTTGGTAACTAAATAGTCGTTCGTTCTGTTTGTTTTTCAAACCACGTGACAAGTTATTCGATAAATTTTTGATCGTATGGTTGCCGGGGAGGAAGTTCCGAAGTAAATTCGGATTTCGTCATATAATTGACATATATATATATCTTTTGAGTAAACCACTAAATACGACGATTAGTTCGATAAAACGAATATTGAACGCGTTCGTAAGTGTTGTTGTATATTGACTAGGGAATGCGCGGAGACATCTCCCTTAACGTGGAATAGTGTTAAACACGTCTCCGAGGACACGCGTACCCTACGCCGGATCGTCGCCGTCAAATCATAAGCGGGAGGAGGGCGAAAAAAAAATAATAGCCCGTGCGTATTTTATAACAGGTTAAGTTTGTTATTTTTCTCCGTGTCGGGCGACGGCGACGAATAATAAAAATCTCGTTTAACACCCGTCGCGTCGGTGTCTATGCGTCCAGTCGCTTATCATTAAGACAAAAGAAAACTAAAAAACTAAAACAATTGCGACGTTATCTGCGCGGCGCGAGTCCTTAAGGAAATAATGACGATTGGCCGGTGAGGGAGACGACGACGACGGCGCCTCCGGCGCGCGCAGAAAACGGGCCGTGAAAACATTTTCGAACTGTTGACTTTTCTGTTCACCTCCGCGGCCCTCGGGTAGTAGCGCGTTCCTGTACTGAACGCGTGTATATGTGTATGTGTATATATGTACGTCGTCGCGGCGCAATTAAAACCCATTGTGTTACGCGACGCGAAGGGACGATAAAAATTTTTAATTATCGGAAAAGAACGAAAAAGTGAAAAGCGGAGAGAGATAAACGCGCGACTGTGAGGACTGTAAACGGCGCAGTATATTACGTTGTGTTTAACGCTGCGCCGGCGTATTTATAGGAGAAGGATTTCGCACCCGTCGTATACACGTCCTTATCGAAAACCGTGGCCGGATCTGCCCGGAAGCACCCCGCGCGATCCGTTTCCAACTCACCGTCCCGCTCGCCGAAGAAAGCCCTCCACCGCGAAGTTCCGCCGTTCTAAGGATACGACCGGAAACGCGGCGACGGTCGACCGGATCGCTCCGGCGTACGGAGTGTACGTTTTTTGTCTTTCGTTTCCGTAGAAACGGTGGTTGAATTCGACTGATCACCCCTTGTGTTTTTTCGAATATTCGAGCGTACCTCTACTATTTTTTTTTTTTTTTTTTTTAAACAATCATAATATTGACGAAATAATAATATTTAACGTATTGCCGCCAGTCACCGTAATATGCGGATTATGGCCTACGAGGTTTCCCGCTAGTTGTCAGTCCACAAACGCCAATATCGGCCTTTAAATTACCTATATTCGTGTTTTATGTTCTTTATTCTTCGGATTAATAATAACTCCACTTTATTATTGGTTATTTTACTCGTTGCCTTATTATTATTGGCAAACGTGACAGACGGCAGTGGTGAACTTTTCGAGTTCACCTACATCGTTCACGAAAAACGTATTGAGGACGCGATTATTTTTTGTAAGCCTTCGCCACCATTCTTTTCTCAATTCAACCGCTGCGTTTTTGGTCGTCCGATTTCGAGACGATCGCGGCGAGACGATTAATTTCGTAAATCACGTTAAACGGTTTGGGCGTAAAACCAAAACAAACGAAAAGTAAATAAATAAATAATACGCGCGGTCTTCGTCGTTAATATCATTATGTGTGTGTCCGCCGGGACCGACCGCGTTAATTAATTACACGCACACCTATAAAGTACGTGTGTGTGTGTGTGTGTGTGCGCGCGCGTACGAATGGAAATAATAAATTAGGAGAATCCACGTATTTTATAAGAATAATATTACGTGTGCGCGTATAAAACTCGTTTTACCTATTTATATATATGTATAAATTGATTAATGATTAATATACTCTTTTATATATATATACAGTCGGATAAAAATGTAAATCAAAGCGTACGGTTGTGCGTTGAAACGAAAATAACGCCTTAAAAAAAAAAAATGTTTTTATTTTCAATTGCGTGATTTTGTCTTCGCCGAGTCTTTCCGACGAATTAATTTTATATCGGCCGCGCTATGCCCAACTGTACACGTACACGTTCCCAACACACACACACACACACACACACGTATACCTAACCTAACCTACACGACACATAAAGTATGCTTAATGAATTAACGCGAGGAATGGTATTCGGTCGAACGATAATATATTCAATTATTTATACGTCGATCGATTTATTGTAATGAGAGCAATCGGAATGTACTGCTTATAGTGTTAGAGGCGAATATACGAATATTAATCAGCGCGTATCGCGATGGACTGCGGTGCAGTCGTGCGGTTTACGGAGAGAATGAACAATTGCAATGTCGATGCATTTTATTGCCGTTTAGATGTGACGTGTTATGCGTCTTCTCGCGGCACTCCACGCGTTAAACGTTCGAACTTGGGCCGAGTTATTGAGAAACCGACTTGAATACGAGTTGAAAAAAAAAGAATTTTTATCTCACTAAAACGAGGATTATTATTTTATTAATTGGTTTTTACAATCGTTTGTTTATTACGAACCGCTGGCATAATAATTCTCTAAATTATCGGTTTTTAATTAAAAGTAATTGTTCCGTTTAGACGTTTGTTCCGAATCGTCAGTTTTATCAAAACAGTTGATAGTTTTCCCATCAAATAGCAATTAAAACACTGAAAAAGAATTGCACAATTAAATATGGGTTTGTTATTATTATTATATAAAAAGTTAATAAATAATTAAAAGCCGTAAACATTAAACGAAATCTGACCATCAGAATAATATGTAAATAACGTCGTAAACACGGACGATAAAATATTAAATCGACATGAAATTATATATCGAACCGAAAGCACTTCGTTAAAGAGAAGAAAAAAAAAACGGTGTTCAGCGTGTCAAATAAATCGGATAATTATCATAATTAACTACTGTATTACATGAATTACAATGCAAATATAAACCAGTTAAGTTAATTAGTTAATGAGGCAATTAATTAACTACCTATAGTTAAGTCAATGCTAATCTTTGCAAACTAGAACACAATTATACGGTATTAGACGATGCAATAATAATAATAATAATAATAATAATAATACGGGGATGCTGCCGGCTGTAAAAAATCGACTGCCACTTGTGCTGCGAATAATGATCATTAACGATAATTCATGATTAATAATAATAATAATAATAATGATCGAATCCGATAAAGTATATACTTTAACACGTATTACGCATGTCACACGTTATGTATGTATATCGCGAAACATAAATACACGTGTGCAGCAGCGCGGGTACATTTCTAGTCGCCAAAGTTTAACGAAGAAATTTACAATAGTCGAACCGCTCGAGTGTAGTCAGTTGTCGTAAGCCGCACACGCGAAGAATATGAAACTTACAGTTTTAATCGAAAAACGAACTATATCGGTTTAAAAGGGGTTTTTTTTTTATCTTTATGAAGCACTTCAAAATACACGTTGTACATGCCGTATATCGAACAGTGTAATTCGTAGGCGGGACGAGGTTTCGGGCAGCTTCGGTCCACTTAACATTGTTAACGTGTGTTTACACGGAGTTTTACTTTGGTCGTTCAGAAAGACGATTTCGCCAAAGAAAATATTATAAATAAAACTGACGATTTCCGTCTCGTGCAGTGTACGATAACACACCATCTCACTAACATTTTCGAAACGAGTTACAAACAGCGACTTCAGTTCATCAATAAACGTTTGTTATGAACCTTCTTTTATTTTACATTCTGAATTGAGCGAAAAATGTATTCGGTTAACAATGATTTTCGTTTTTTTTTTTGTCGGTTCGTAAACATTTTTTCGTATAGGAGCGACTATTTATTTCTTTCTGACAGCAAACCGTGTACAAACTTTAGTGTGTTCGATACTTTTTTCGATTTTCCCGGTGGGTTTTTTAAGCGTACGGGAAAACTACCGCGAAAAGTTGCGAGAAACCGGTAAAAACGTTCGACTCATCTGTGTTTTGGCACACGGAAAACGTGTTTCTGTTTGCGAGCTGATGATTTGACATGAAAATATTCGTACAAAGTAATGATGATGATATTACAAATTTGATTTCGCTCAGAACGGGGTTGGGGGGCGGGGGTTTATGAGTACCGTTTCCAATCGTCGACTTTTCGGAACCGTGTGTTTTTCAAACTATTCAAACCGACAACAGTTCGGACCGGAACGGCTGCGATCGGAACTCGAGTCGTGCGGCTTAAGTGAAATCAAGTGTTATCAAACTCGGGGTGAACGCGCGCGAAATAACAAAAAAAAAACGAACAAGACCGCGATCGAAAACGATCGAAAATCATTTCGTCGCGGCCCGTCATGCGCGTGAGACACATTGTCATACGTCCCGGGACAAGCGCACTTATATATTCATACGTGCGCACAAAAAACCAATGATTTTTTATTTATTTTTTTTTAAATATTATTATTACTAAAAATGGAAATTAATAATAATACGCGCGCTCGCTTATTGTTTTATCGTCGATGCGCACAGCGAATACGTTGCACGGGTACTTGGCCGATAAACAACGCACAGGATGTAGATAATTATAACAACTCGGTAAATAACGTTTCCGTAACGCGTATGAAAACATTTTTCTAACGATTCGTCATAGACAATGGTCGTATATCATAATTCCACGCTCGAACGTGATACGATTATAATATTCTATCCGTAAAAACACGAGTATACGGCTCTGAAACGCACTGGCTCAATGATACAACGAATGTGTCAAAACGAGATACGTTACGCCGCGACGCGATGAAAAAAAAAACGGAATTTTAGACATTTTTCACGGACGTAGGAAAACAGGGGAAAAAAAAAGAATTAAATCATTGTTATTCATAAGGTTTGGTCACTTGTTTTACTCGCTTTTTCGTTTCGATCCAATATATTCCTCTTCGTAATCCCATTCAAGTTTCTTCGGATATATATGTATTACGTGTCTACGATATTTTACAATATTTTACCTATTGATGTTTATGGATGTATTTGAATATCCGCATTGAAAAAAAAAACACAAAAAACTGTATAATTTATTGAATTGCTTAGTCAAAAATGACGTCTTTATCTTTATATTAATTATTTAGATATTTTCTTCGACATGACATAAAACAATAACTCAACGTACACGATATTACGTTTTATTAGATATTCGGATTTATTTATTTTTTCGCATTTAAAATATGTATTTTTCTCTCGTTCATTCTCAGTATGATTATAGATAATGTATTGTTCTCGTTTTCAAGATTCCTAGTGTCTCTGTACACAATAGTTACGATATTCGCCCAAAAATTAAATAATGGTTTTTTTTCCCTTCAATTTAAGACTTTTAACAAACTGAGATCATTATTTCCTACGCGTATTTTTTTTCTTCTACGTGTATGCATAAGAAAATCAATCATTTTTTTTTTATACAATAAAATTCATATAAATATGGTTTCACGAATAACGACAAAAATGTGCACGTGTACAACTCGCGTTGAAAAGAAGGCAGGGCAAGCTATAGAATTCCAATCGCGAGTTATTATAGAAATAGAAATTCAATTTTAAAAGTTAAGTGTATCGTGTATTATTATATATATGTTTGAAAAAATGTTTAATTTTCACTACAAAAGTATTTAAAAAAAAAACCTTTTTTTTATGACTTTCACGTATAGTGTTATTTAAACGAAAACCTAATATCAAATTTCGAAAAAATAACGTGGATGAAAATAGATAATAATTTTTAAAATACTGATTAGATGACGTGTGTAAATATACTCCAAACGTTGACAAATAATAATTAAATTTATTTCTAATTTTTTCGCCTGGCAGCTATGACAGTTAAAACCGTTCCCTTTTCCCATAATACGTTTTGTTCGCAGTATGAAGTCTTAATGAATAAATAAACGACGCGCGTGCGATTTTGAACGGTTTTCAATGTTCGCTATCATTGCAAAATGTAGGTCGTAGTTTTTCTCGGTAAATCGTTCATGATATATTTTTATAATGTACTGTCTACCTTAAGCGTCAAAAAACATTTTTTTTTTTAGACGATGATAAATATTATAAATATATTATATGGAAACTTTGCTTTGTAATAAAAATGAACGTGAAAACATGTTGTGGAATTGGATTTTCGAAAAGTATATTTTAATCAAATCGCCGTCGAATTTGATATGTTATGTGATTATTAATAAATGAAAAGTTGAAGAAAAAAATACGTCGGTACTATTTTGACATTAAAAACGCATTTGAAAAATCTTTGTCTCATTATTTCAAATATGTATTTTTCGTATTATGATGTTATAATATATATATATATATTTACGCACAACAACATGCTTCCTGTCTTCGTTTACGGGTTCGTTCATCGTGAAATAGCGTTCGGTTTTTTTTTTTAATTTTTATTTATTACGACGGGACGAAAGAAGAGTGGAAAATAACGTTTTTCTAGAATTTTAATTATGGCGGCGCATAATACGAACGCGGTTCGGTTAAATATTGCATTACTCATCGATTCGTTGTAATATTTATGTATAGAGTAGTTACGGCTAAACAGAACACGTGAGACACATAATCAATAACAAACTGTCGTTCGTGTTTATATATATGTATGTGTACGTACTTAAAGTGTACCGCCGCACGCCCGTCCGGTGTAAGCGGTTTGATAATTTTTTACGCTATTGAATATAACGCGAGAAACGGTTTGTGTAATAATAAAAATTCATAACTGTTCATCTTTTTAGCATCGTTGTTTACGAGATATCGTTCCGCAAACTATATATAAATATACATCGTGCGCAAGGCATTTACTATACGTTCTCTTTTGGGTTTCGCGCCGAAATATATTGTAAACCGCATCGATTTTACAGTGTCGTGTATTTTTGGGAATTTTTTTTAAAATTTTTATGTGGACACGGCAAAAGTTATTAAAAATCAATAAAAATAAATCGTCCCGCGTAACTTTTCGTCGATTTTGGAATACGTAACGACACACGGACGGTAATTTTCAGGCGAATCGATAAATTCACGACGAACGGATGACGTGAGAGAACGGGTTCGGTCCAACATTTTCAACGTTTCGGTAAAAAACCGAAATTCCGTAACTTTGTTTTTTTTTTGTTTCACACGCGTCTATATATACGAATATACCACGCACTCGTCTAATTTCAAACAGATCGGTTTGCCGATCGAAAGCGTTATTCGATAGAGTCCGTGACGGTTTTACACCTGGCGACGCGTTTACTTCGGGCGGGTTCGAATCATCCGCTCCGACGGCAACCCGAATGCGTGTGTGTAGTTTTTTTCGTTTTTTTTTCCTTTTCTTACACTTGGGTGTTCCGCGGCGGTAACCGACGCGTTTTTCCACACGCGTTCGTCGGATAATAATAAAATTAAAAACATTTAGAAAAAAAAAATAAACACCTTTTTGATCGAACGGACATTCGATACTCTTTCTCCGAACACACACACGCGCGCGCGCGCGCACAATATAACGTATTTTTTTACGAATAATTGTCGCTGTCGTTGTTTGTTTTTTGTTTCTTTTTTTTCGTCCTCTTACATTTATTCTACGGGGGACGACGGAGGCGTAAACGCGTATATAGTTAAACGGACGTGTGAGACGGGCCGGTTATAAATTCAATCGGTCATCCGCGCGCAGTATATATTAATAATATAATATATCGCGTTCCGATCGAAGAGAACGTATTTACACGTCCACACACGCCGCGCGCCATATACTCGTGTGCGCGTGTGTGTGTATTTTTTATACGTGTATTTATAATTCCCTCGGAAACGCGCGCGCGCGCCGTTCGATTTCGTTTTGTCACGTTATACGACGCGTATTATTTCGAATTCCACACGGAAACGTCTTTTCACAACAACCCGCATCCGACCGGTGCGTAAACGATTATCGTTTTTTATTATAACGCGCCGGTCACTGCGCCAGAGAGAGGAGAAAAAAACACGCGTTCCGTCGTTTATCGTCTCGGTTATCGGCGAAACGTTTTACGAGGCTCTCCGACTCCGCGCTGACATGTTCATGGCCCCGTGTTAGTGTCCGACCAAAATTTGTTCTGAACAAATAAACGAACATACACTGGGGTGGGTGGGGAACAAAAAGTGTCGTTTCACAAAGTGAATAAATTAACGGACGGAGACGTTAATAAAAAAAACTTGTGAAATTTTATATATTTACAATACTTATCACGCCGTTCGGCTGTGTGCGTCGGCGGCGGGAATGTGTGATCTCGAACGCGTACGCGGGCCGGTTCGACCGAAACTTTTACGACGTTTATCGTTCTCGTTGTTTTTTTTCCAACAGTGTGCAACGCTTTTGGCAAACAGGACAACGCTCTTTGAAAGCGTTTAAAAAAATCGTTTGAATACTTCCCAACATAAACCGTGACGGTCTATTACGAAATTTCCGATTTTTCGTGCATGTCTTCTGTTTACAGTCATAGAATAAAACGCTCGTGTTCGGGGGAAGAGACATTTTTCAGATAACTAAATTTGTTTTCGAATTTTGATGTGACGAGTTATTATCAGTACATTATAGACAATATTTTTTCGACCGACCGTTTGTGCAGAGTGTTTGTATATCACTTCGAAGAAAGTTTTACTGTTGCAGTTAGCGAACACTTGAGAACAAAAGCATTAAAAAAATTATTCAATATTATCGAAATTATTTAAATAAAACACTGGCTGTTGTACGGAGTGTCTGACACGGATATTTGACAAATGCAAACGTTCTCATGATGATCACGAGCACCTCGCGCTAGAACGGTACTGTATTTCAGATTTCTTTCACATCCGAAACAGAAATCAATAGTCATTTTTATGAATTTATTATAAAAAGAAAAAAAAAATGTTTTGAAATTCGTACGATTGATTTCATGTCGCCCGGAGCATTTCATCCGTAGTCTGTTACACGAAACGAGCGTACGTGTGTCTGTCCGTTTCGCGAACTTATAAACGTATGATATGTGGATACATCTAATGGTGTGCGCATACCCGTCGGGAAGTCGAAAAGACCGTCACGACGTGTACGCGTTTCGAGCACCTCGGTTGTGTGGAGCGCGACGCCGTAAGTCACCGAGCACCGCGTATTCGTATTAATATGTATTACACACGTGACGGTCGCCGTCACAGCTTCGGACTGCCTACGACTAGCTGTAGTAGTAGTAGTAGTTGCGACTACTTAAAAACATTATATATATGTGTGTGTGTGTGTGTGTGTGTGTGTACGACACTGTCGCTGCACCCATTCGTGTCCGTCTCCTCCGCCGCCGTCTTGGTCGTCGTGATCTCATAAACCAGAAGCACTCATACACGCGCGCACGAAGGCTTGTGAAGACCTGTACGCACGCCGCCGCGTTGTTGTCGGAAGGACGAACGCTACCGCCGTATACGTACACTTTGCGCTGCAGGACGACCGCATGTGTACATAATTCGATATATATATATATAAACGTATATTTCTTTTTTTCTACGTTTTTTTTTTTTTTTTTGCTTTTTTGCCCTGAGCTAGAAACGACGAAGTCACGACGTTACGCGCACACACGCACACGACTCAATAATAATAATAATATGTTTGTTCCGTCGCCGCCGTGTCATGTATATATAATATACATATATATATATATTTGATTATGAACTCTGCTCGGCACTAAATTGACATGTTTTATTTCTGTATGATAAAGATATATATATATAACGTGCTCGCAAAATCCTCCTCGTGCCGTCGCTGCGTCGCGTTCTCTGCAACGACCACGGTCGAGTTCACGAAAAATATTATGTATATTGTACGCGCGCGTGTACGAACGGGCCCGTTCCGTGAGTATTGTGATACGTATACGACGGTTCTTGCCTGTACGTGTGGGGGCCGTCAACACGCTAGACCCACCGAGCACGACCCGCGCGCGTTACTATTTTGCCGTTGTCGTGTTTGTTCTAACGTGAGCGTAGGGTTTGGCACGGGGTCTGCGCCTAACTCCGAATGGGGAGCCTGACGACAGCCGAACGACGTGAAAACGAACCAGCCGTTACCGGGCGTGTGTGTCTACGAATATATTTATGTAACGCTTTTGTTTTATTCGTCTGGCGCTGGACAAACCTAAAACGGCCGTTTAATCGAAACCCAGTCGGTAGACTCTACTCGTGTTATCGAAAAATAGTGGCTCCGCTGTTTCACAGACAAAGTTTTCACCTGTTCTGTAAGCATAGTTCGGTTTGTTTGTTCGGTTTCTTTGCCGCGCAGAATAATTTTCCGGTAAACATTTCAATAATGATAACATGACAAATTGTTCAGCTCGAAATCTCTTGATATTACACTGTTGTAGTTCGTGCACGTGTAGTTCAGAACGAGACCATCGTTCAGGTTTTTTCTCTCGAATTGATTATTTTCAGAGAACGTCCATCAGTGTATTAGGAACGAACGTGACTGTTACGATTAGGTTGAAGTCGACAAAACGCTCGGTCGCAATACGACGCCACCATACTCGTCGGTTCGTTGCGAATGTGTCACGATCGTGTCGTTAAACATCGGCAAGTTTAATACGGCGGAGACAATCGAAAACGCGTTACGCCGACGGCGCAGTATTAATATAATAATAATAATAACTACAACAACAACAATAATAATAATAATAATAATAATAATAACAACAGCAACAACGCAATAGTCGACCGACAGTGGTCGGATATTGTCGTCTCGTAATACAATATGTGTTGTCGTATCCCGGAGCGGTTCGCAGGAATCGTAAATCGAACGCGCGCGAAAACAATGTGCAGACACGGTCTAATAAGCGATTTCCGAAGAAACGCCGTCCGAAAAATTATTACTACTGTTGTTGTTCGGGTGTGCAACGTCTGCGTGTGTATATCGGACAAGAGTTTTTCCGTCATCGGACCGATTCAAAGTCACGGAATAGCGTTTTCGTTTTTTTTTTTTTTTTAAATCGATCATTTGTTCTGCGACGTTACGTCAGTTGAAAACGAAAAAAAAAAAAAAGCGTATCGTCTTAACGCGGACCACAAATAACCGTGAAACGTCGTGTTTTTGATCTCGACCTCGTGCGGCCGTTATCGGTCTTTGTACGTCGTGCACCGTCAGACGAGTAACGCGAGCACGCTTGTCGATAATGATTACGAGACGGCGACGACCGGGGTGTCGGGTTTTCGGCCGTGGCGGCGGATTTATATTTTCGTTTTTTAAACGACCGACCGGCGTAGACCGGGTTCGGTCAAACGTGTAGTTTTCGGTAACGGTCGTCTAACAGACGTTTCCTCCCCGCGAGTGTGTTGTCCTCGGACACGTCGTCAGTACGTGCGTGTTACGAACTGGAAGAGACGACAACACGAAATCACGACGTCGATCGTCTGGATGCGAACGTACTATTCGCGTCGATTGTTTTCTTTATTCAAATGTCGACAGTCAAATCGATTCTTGACTATTCTCATTTGTCTCCGTTAATCGATATTTTCGTCACTCATCTCGGTTATTTTCGTTACGATTACCCGCTGTGCGTTTTCCCCCGTTTTTCGGTCTACCGTCATCTAAATTTGGCGCTTAAAACGATCGAGTTGCGCTGACGTTTTAAAACGCGGTGGGTTCGTCTGGAACAACCTCACGCGACGTTTGTTAGACACACGCGCCCACGTTCCGCGATCGACATGATCAACATGTTCGACGACGACATCGGCAACAACAGTGCCGTTTTTTTCTCGTCGTACGTTGTGCACGCCAATAATTAACGAGTATTACATAATCAACGGGCGACTTATTTGTTTTCGAATATTTAACGTTCGTTTAGAAATGAAGTTTTTAGGCAAACGTTTGCGCGCAAACGGGGTTCGCCGGGCACACGACATTAATCCGCTTGCTTCCTACAAACGGATACGTCTTTGGCCGTCGCGACGCAATATGCGTTCACGTAGTTTGACGATCCCTAAAAACAAACGGTTCAGTCGAATTTTGTTAACGTCGTCGCGGTTAAGTCAGACAAACTGACAAACCGCGCGCGACTAAATAGAAACCAATAATAATTCTGTTCGTTTCTTCCCAGGTTTGTATATCTTGACGCATATATATATATTGCAGTTTCAAACTTTCTGTGGTAGGATGCAGACGCTAAGTTGTATCCTTGGACTGTTTGTAAGTTGGTCAATGTCTTGCGCATGCGTTTCCTGGAGCTATTCTAGAGAGGTATTTTGTTTTGACTAATTCCTTCAATATTTGATTGTAAGACGTGGAGGTGGTGGCCCGTTTTGGTGGTGACTGCTGTTGTTGTTGTTAATGTCGAGAACCGAGAGGTCCATTGTGTAGACAGTTCGGTGGCCGTTGTTGGTAAAGCGATTTACCTTTATACCCCAGAAACTGGTAATAATTCTCTATTCGACTCGATAATTGCGTACGTCGTGCACACGAACAGTAATAGCCGCGAGTACGGGCGAATAACACGGCGCCGACGCGTTAAGCCGACAAACACGGCGTTTTACGTTTCCGGTAACGCGTGTGGAAAATCGACGTTTGGTCGACAACACGGTCGGTGCCGCCCCGGACGGCGTGGAAATTTATGTGCTCGCGCGGCCGTCGTGCGTTTGTTTTTGAAAAACGTTTGGCCGTCCACGATAATTAAAACTCGCATCATTCGTCCGCCGGTAATTTATGCGTGCCGGGGTGGTCGCCGAAAGGGTCGAGAAAACAATGGTGCGCGCATCAAAAACCGTCTTGCGCGCGTGTTATTATTCCATAATGACGGAGCGTTTATACCCCCGCAGCCGGTCAGATCGATAATTAAGATTATACCGTGGGCATGATGCGCACACACGCGAAATTCATTAACAACGACGTCCGTATTTTCTATTCATAACAGTATTATTACACACACACGTGATAATATCAAATAATACGTTTCGGCGTGCCGACGCGCCGTGTCAGTCGAGGCAAACGACCTAACGTCTGACGGCCCCGTCGCGGAACACTCGAGATGAAAAATGTCGTTGGAAAAATAACGCCGTCGTCGCCGTGTGGTGATCGACGCCGACGGCAACGGATGTCGCTGCTACCGATAACATCAAGCGTATTATTGTTGTAACCATCAATCTGGATCACGCATACCGTAACGCGTCGGCAGATACACGTGAGCTGCCGAGGGTGATTTTTTCCATCTCTTTTGTGCGCCGAACGGCGACGGGAAAGACGCGTGCCGCGCGATTTTCCATAATGCTCTCGACGTGCTCGCGTGTCGCATACATTACGTTGTCGTGTACCGAAACGCCGCGACGTGGACCAGGAAACGATATCGATCTTGAAGTGTACGCGCGGCGACGGTTGAAGTTCGACGGACCTGTTACGTTATGCGTCGCGCGCACACGTCGCCGAGGAAAACGGTTTCGACCTCGGAAACAATAAAGTACAAAACGAGATACGTCGATAACCACGACGAAATCAGAGGGGCGGATTCTTCGTCTACTTATTATTATTATTATTATGATTATTATTGTATAGAACAGAGTTCGGCCGGATTGAGTATACGCGCGTGTACGTTTGTAGCCGGTTTCGAGAGATAGGCACCGCAACGTTATATTTATTCAGATCGGTAGCTTCGTGGGTGGCAGGAAAATACTATCGCCGGTGGAACGTTTTCGTATTTTCTCCCATGCACCCGATACGCGTTTCACCGTTGGAAACCGATCGTTAAACAGCAAAAAAAAAAAAAAAATAAAAAAAGCATTTGACGACCGAAATTATACCACTATACTTATCCGTCGTGTACAGTCTTGATGGGACTTTTCGAATGATTCGACCGTGGTCTTTTTTTCGGGTTTTCTCGAATTATCTAACGCGCGTTTTCCTCGGTCCGAAAAATATTATCACGTTCAACAATCGTAATCATTGTTGCGGCCGACGTCGTCGTCGCAAAACGTCTCGTCGATCGGCTTCGAAACGCATTCGTCACGACGACAATTTGCCTTTGCTCGGCAACATTAAACGATCATCGTTGCCGTGCGCACGTTGGCTGGAGATGTGATATAATGCGCCCGGACGACTTTTATGTTTCGACGGTACGGACAGAACTTTACGATATTGCTATAATATTATCGTCCGGAGCGGCGTGTGTATATACATATACATATTTACAATGATTCGAACAATATGCATATAAAAATGGGAAAAATACGACGATCGAATAAAAACGTCACGTCTTTTCTCGAGTATTATTATTGTTATTACTTTTTTCTTCTTCTACGGATTATTATTATTATCATCAAAAAGACATAACTAGAAAAATGTAAATTGAAATTACTACTACTACATAAAACAACGAAGTGACGTGTCGCGCCGCGGCGGCGTTTTTATTACTTTTGTATTATTATCGTTATTATAGTTTATCGTGTACAGCATTCCCCTTTGAAGAGTCCACGCGGTAGTTGTATACGTTATTGTATTACTAAATTGTAGAAATAAAGTAAGCGAGTAAGTAAGTAAACGAAAATAAAATTCTGATCGCGTCGACAGAGTGGATTTTCCGTCAAACCAGTTCGGTATTTTGCACTGTACGGAGACTCGCTCGAGGCCCGCGTGCATTTCGATTAGATCTTTTATTTTTTCCCCCGTTTTGTTTATCATTATTTTTGTTAACCGTTTTTTTTTTTTTTTTTTTTTACTATCCGAACATAACGAAGTGGCCGACGATATAATAATATTCGTGAAAACCTATTCGGGAAATACAAAAATTCGATTTACTCAAAGCCAACGGTTGTCACGTCGTACCTATACGCACACACACATATTATACAATATCTGTAAAGCACACGTCTATAATAACATATCATACTGTTCTTGTCTGGTATATACAAGTCGCGGTGATCGGACGACGCGGAAAGGATAGAGGAGACATGTCGTAAAAACGTTTCCCCTATGAGCGCATAATCGTCTGCGCGTGTTTTGTTATTTCTTATTATTATTATTATTATTTTTTACTGCTTCCGACGAACAGGACTGTTGTTTTTTTCCACGCACCGCGATACGTATATATTATGTATATTTATAATGTCTCCGTAGGCGAACGTTCGTACACACACACACACACACACACACGCTGCAGTCGTGTTATAATGATATTGTGCGAGTATTTTTTTCCCGATACACCCGCGGAAGCAGCCTTCCCCCCCCCCCCAGTTCCGAACGCCGCGACTTGTAATATCGCGCGCCGACCACTGTTGCGACTCCGGCAAAACGGTTGAATACGATTCCTCAGAGTTTTTAACCTCCCCGGGGCGACACGACTGCGCACGTATATGTGTGTATAAAACAAAAAAAAAAACCAGTCGTTTCTTTTGAAAACACTACTTACGCAACATAATATATCCGTCTTGTACGTATGATACGTTATAGTATGACCGCCATCTTCTCGACGTTTCCACGTTATATCCGAACGGTACGTTTATAGCGTACATTACACAGTGGACAACGCACAGCGTACAAAGACATAGGCGATTACGTGACGAAACGTTCGAAAAACGATTATTACAATGTTTTTAGTAGGCGCGTAAGTTTTCTAATTCCCGTGTCCACGTCGACGCGGTTAACATCATTCCGACAACAATGGAAACAAAAACGATTCGTATTGCGGTTCCAGGGCCAACCGCGCCGAGAATACGCGAACGTGAATTCGCATTAAAAACCGAAAAACGGTGTTCAAAAAATGTTTGAATGTGCATGAAACGATAACACGATAAAATATGTTTTTCGCATCGTACGAAAACGACGTGCGGAAAAAATTGTTTGCGTTCTGAGTTTCCGTTGGAAGCACGATCCCGTTCGGTAGACGCCGCAGTCGATCGCGTACGTCCAAGCTACGGAAATCGCAGACGCGCTGTTCGTTTTTAAAACAACGGCCGTGCGGTCTGTCGAAAGAACGCGTAACGCGAAACAACAGCAACGCCTGGCCGGCCGAGTCGGTTCGTCGACGACGGCCGATGGCCAGCACGTAATATAAATAATACGCGAGAAATGGTCGTGCGCGACGGATATGATACGCACCGACGTACGTTACGTATGACGAGATAGTCCTGTTATTATTATCATTATTATTATTTCACGTTACGGAATAAAAAAAGAAACAAGAAACAACAGAAAAAAAAAAAAAAATGTTCTTCGCTCGAAACCGCGCACCGTGCACGCCGTATGTGCGACGCTAACGCCATTAGACTAATGGACGCTTTCGGGCATATTAAATTCAATTGTTTTTATTTTTTCCACGTCGTCCGTTTTTCCCGCTTCCATTCAATCGTTTTTCTTATTTCTCTCGGCGTTGTTGTTTCGTCGGGCCCCTCGCCCGTTTTCGTCGTTTCTGTGTTTTTTGTTCGTGCGGTCGGACGTCGCGCGTCACGCGTTCCGAGATCAAATTGTTTACACAAATACGCGACAGTCCGTTTAATGGCGGGCGACAATAACAGTAACGCGACGACGAAACTCTTCGGCACACGCGTTCGCAGCTGGTTTTTTTTCCGGACACAGCCGAACGCGCGTGTCGTAACAGTAATTTCACACGCGGCGTTGTGCATAAACGTCGGTGTCGAGTAGAGGCGGCGAAAAACAAAACGAACAAAACTGTCCGAGTTTCCCGAGAGATTTCTAGGACACCGCGTACGCCATCTTTCAAGTGCACTACGGTTAAAACGCAGCGTTTACTGTGCGCCAACGCAATTATATTTCTCGCGGTATTCCGCACGTATAAATATATGTGAGCTTTAAAGAAATTCTTTCTGTAGCACTTGGCGGATTAAAAAAAAATTTTTTATTATTATTATTATTATTTCTAAAGAGCTCTTCGGTGTACGAAACATAATTCTTCGTTGCAGAAGCGTTCGTGGCTGATTTGTTATTATATATATATATATATATATATGTGTATGTATACATATATTTGTATATTTTAAATTAAAACTTATGCACGTATATACGAACGAAATCCGCTTTTCATTCGTTAATAAAACAGAAAGATAAAACCATTCTACCGCAATATATTCACTATGAAGTGTTGTGCGTAAAACGTTGAAATATTTTCTCCGGTCGTTATCAAAAAATTGGTGTATATAACCTCGTGCACGTTCACAATAGCATATAATATAATACGTATACGGCATACATTATGGTCTATTAAGGAGCCGACTATATTATGCGCACATATATAAGCATTTCAAAATCCAATATTCAACTATTGTAATTTAATGCCGTACGATAAACCGGATAATGAAATACAATCGTGTTTTCGAATATCAATATTACAGGTCTGGTATAATGTTATTACGACGAATGGGGGGAAAAAAATATAAATAAAAAAAAAAAAGGCAAAAGGTCTCGAAGAAAAATGAATATAAAAACGTACACACGTGTTAATGCATATACATATATACACGAGTATATATTATAATTAATACGGTGTTACGGCGATTATACACGATCGAATATCACTAAAATTATAATGTTCGTTTTTTTATTACGTTATCAATTCCAGCGCGTTCGATAATGAATAAACGCGTGTGTGTTTAACGTGCTTTTTTACCGATTGGCCGTGCGCGTGGCGTACAGAATATTTGATAATTTTAATAATACATTTTTTTTCTCAACAAATTAAATCGGTGAAAACACGGACTAATAAAACACGTATTGAAACGTGTATAATTAAAAAAAAAAAAAAATTGTTATCTCAAGAAACACACGCGTTTCGCCCACTATAATATCAAAACGTCGAATAACATTAACACAACCACACAACCACACTCGTTTCTCGACAGCTGAATTTCAATATTTAATTTCTACAAATTGATTTGTCAAGATGGAAGAGGACATATAGAGGAGTTTAAGTCTCTTAAAAAAAAGTACCTAACAACTGTCTATCACCTATAGATTTAAACGTTTTCAACATTTAATTTGAAATATTTAATAACGAGATGAAACTACGTACTGTTGAATATTATAAAACACGATAGTGAATAGTCAAAATCATAATCTTTTTTTTCTTTTTATACTAAGAAGCGTTTGAAATTTCATTGATGAATTGTAATGGAATAATCCTGGTCCTTTTGTTAACCGGTGTACGTCTAATATATCGAACCACCATCAAAACAAGAATTGAATCCGACACGTTTCACAGCAGTCGCGCCTCAATGTACACATACGTCACCGGGGTTGTGATTTAAACTCGTATACGCGTGTTGTTCGATCGCGTTATTCGCAAGTCGGTGAAAATCGTCTCCAGATTAGACAGTCACCGACACGTTTTGGTTCTGTCCGAGTGTGCGTTGTTAAGTTTTCTCGCCAACGTGTGAATTCAATCGACTTTGTTCGTTCCTCTCGTCGCGTCTTTTTCTTCGTAGATTTCGCCCTAGGAAAAAAAATCAAATGAGAACCACTGCACGTTTTTAAAACATATATTTTACACGGTTTTAGGTTTTTTTCTTCTTCTGGTCATCACGTGATATACGAACATTGACGGACGATAATAATGTCGACTTGGCCCCTTTCTTATCAGTAAAAGCGCACATGTTTTCCCAGATACATATTTGTTCACGACGGCCGTGACGAGTGTACGACGCACTTCCGTCGAAACGATAACCTCGGCCGTCATAGGTGACGGTGACCCGGGGCCTGACTGTCGTTTTAACGGTTTGTAATACCGGAGGGGGGTTTTTTATTTAATTTTTTTTTGTAAGTCGTTCGTTTTGTACGTATCAAAGTATCGACGTTTTTCTCTCGCTCTCGTACGTTGTGTTTTGCACTTTTTGTCGATGTTATCCCGGCGCGTCGACAAAAACAATAACCGCACGTCCCTTTGACGTGTACGGTCAAAGACGGTTTCGTCGGGTCCGTTTACGGGTTCCGGACGCGCGATCTCCGGAGGAACGGATTATCGCAAAATAATGCAAACGCAATGAGGACGCGCGCTCGGAGACGTAAAACCCAACCTGACCGCACGTCTGTTACTCTGGTTTTCGTTCCGGACAAACGTCGTGTACGTACTAACCCTGAACTCGGGGAACGCGATCGTCTGCAGCGTCTCGTCCGTCGTGTCAATACGGGTACGGCGAAACGAGTACCTGAACTAAAACCTGAACGATCCGTGTACGGCCGACGAGAGGATTCCGTTTTATGCGGATTTTTCGTAAAATGTTTATCCCTAAATTCGGTACGTATTTCTCGAGAACAATTACGGGCGTCTGATGTGAACGTACTGTCTGTCAAGTACGGAGAACCTGGTCCTAAAACACATTAAAACATGTCGGATGTGTTTATATTATATACCAGTCCGTTATTCGAATCCATTTTCTTAAAACAATTCGTGAAATTCTGTAGTTTTTTTAGGCTGGATAAGAAAAATGTTGTTTTCAATAAACGTGCGGTACAAAAAAACGAAAATTTCGGTCTCCGATCCATATATTCGTTTGAAAATCATATGAACGTCATTTGAACAGCTAGAGGTCATGTGAGGAACACGGATAACACACGTGTCTGCGCGCGGTACGTTTTCGTTTTGTTCCTGGCCAGCTACCGAACGTTTCCGGTCACACGTGCCGTCGAGTTATCCGTGCGAACGTCACGGGCGCGACACCTTTACCTTTGCCGACGTCAGACCGCGCGGAACGTTCGTCCTAGGTTAGGTTCGCCTCGAGGCGGGCCGTGTACACGATCCGATGAAGACGTCTACCACGCGATATCGGGTTTCCGACTTTTGCCGACGTCGTGACGCCGGTCCCCTCGCGGGAAAGGGGGCGGCGTTCTACGAGCGGACCAGCCGCCGCGCCGCCGCCGCCGGGCGGGACGGACCGAAAAACAAACAACGGAGACGGTTTTCGTTTTTCCAGATTTATTTGATCACGTCGATTTATAGATAATAATTACGGGGTCCGAGCGCCCGGGCCGGCCATTAAACAGCCGACCCGACGACTACCTAGGGCGAAATCCTCCCGAGATCCTCCCGCGTCCGTTGAAAACCCTCCTTTTGGCCGAATTCCGGACCGATGATTCATACCGCGTGAGTATCAAACTCGGAGAGAATGTTATAATGTACACCGGTCACGTCGGCCGAGAACAATTGGACTTTTCACGGGTAACGGATTTTCGTCAACAACACGTTCGATGTGTATAAACTCTCGGTGAAAAAAGAAAAAGAAACACGTATATCTCGTTTTAAATAATTCCCATCGACCTATTATTAAGTATATTATTTAAGCGTCATTACGTTTTTGTTTATCGCACGAGTACAAACACGTGTAGAAACAGCCATGTCATAATAATAATACAAAAAAGATATTAATACAGTTCAAAAATCTAACTGAAAAACGAAACGTGTTTTTCGGACCGTCGCTTACAACGAAATTTCATTTCATTATATAAATAATATCACAAATGGTATCGAACGCCTTCACTGACTATAACAGAATGGTGTACTCGTAGGCGCACACGCGAGATTCAAAAAAATATATATTTTTATAAATATTATTATTAGGCGATCGAAACGAGTAGAAAAATACTTTCGTTAGTCGACAAATGTAACGAAATAACTTAACTTAACAAAAAAAAAAAAAATACAAAAATACAAAGATAAACCTCGCGTTACTGACAAAAAATATAATAACGATTCGAATTATTTTTCTCTAGTTTCTATACTAGTTTGTGAGGTGTTGAACGTGTTTCAGAAATATATCTTCGGACGATAAAGAATATTTAACGATGCGGTCTAATCGTCGTCGGTCTTTATTTCCGAAAAAAACGGTAAACGGCAAGTATAGATTTGGTTTCTACGAAAAATATTACGACTTTTTCGATAGGTCTTATACGTGTATACTAACACATGGAGATATTTATTATTTATTACACTCTTCGAACCGAAATTATTTCTACGTTTTTTGTTTCGTTACGTTATCTGCCATTCTTTTTCTGTTAAATTTTTCACATCAAGAATGGATTTCACGGGTTCATTTCATTGTTTTGATTCAAAGCGAACAATTCGAAACGTTTTATTTCATCAACGACATTTTTATATTTTAACGGTACATTATCGTTTTCGTCATCGGAACTGGATTGTTGTTCGGCGTCCTTTGAAGTACGATTCCTAATACCATTGTCATCGGCACACAAAATGCTTATCGATGTGCACGTATTATTCAATGTCTACATTATCATTTGTCGTAGAACGTGACAATTTAAAAACCGTTATCAAGTCGAGGGTCGTATCAGTCGGCCGACGCGAAACTAAATCGAACGAGGTTTTTACGAAACACTTTTCGACCTTTTCCTATTCAACCGACCAATTGCGTCTAGTGCGTTGAATTCGTCGGACAATTCGTTAAAGACCTTGTGCGCTATCCATACTTGCCAACAATGATGGCAGTACCGTTTTTACGACAGTCGACTTTAACCGGATACATAAGTTTCCCAAATGCATGGTAGACGACGTCTAAACGCTACATCACCCGCTTTTTCGACCCGCAAAATTCACCAATTCGTTTCACTGATCTTCTTATCACATCGACTGATTAATAGTCCGTACGGTCGTCATTAATTGTTTAACGATATCAATACATTCGTGGTAAACGATGAGTTTAAAACCGGTGTCGAACGCGAATTTCTGGTCGAACCGACGTACGACCGAGACGTGTCGGTTTGAACCGTGTCACGGTAACGCGTTACTTTCGTCAGCGTCGCCGCGCCACCACAACGCGTTATAGCAACGTCAAGGGCCGGCCGCGCGTTTCCGATATCGTACGGTGGTGTGTAAACCGGACGCCGGGGCCGGCGATTGTTCTTTCGGCAAAAGGCGTCTGTTGCTGTACACGATACGACGATACAAAGTGATAATAATAATAACACACCCTCGTCAGCACATACCCGTGGCCGTAAAACGCATAGTTTCGGCGTGCGCGAATTCCGCGCCGCGGCCGCGTACACGTTGATTTATGTCGTGCGAAATATTTTACCGCGGCCGTATCGATTACGGTGGACGTGACTCCTGTTCAACACCACCATCCTGTATACACCGTGACGAGTGTGTGCGTTATACACGATAAATAATAATCTGGACTTGCGTCCGGGCCACAACCACCACCCCCCCCTTCCCCCCACGTGCGTTTTTCAACTGCTATTCATTGTAAATAAATCCGGGCCCGAATTGTGTATATTTAGTGTTTATAATTTTTTTTAATCTTACGAAAGGCGCCTAAAATATTCGGTGCACGGCTTCTTTCGCTGTCATACACCTCCGTAGAATATCGGTTATTTCAATTACCGTAAAACACGTTTAAAACACAAGTACACTGATTTACCGCGGTTTAACGTGAGAATCGACATTTTTTTTGGAAAAGTATTAATGAATAATAATAATAAAAAAAAAAATACCGTTATTATTTTCAAATAATTCCACACGCCCCACACGCCTACCGACGCCGCCAAGTGGCCCGATCTCATGAGATAAAAATAATATACGCACAGATTGTTACAAACGATTATGTAGTAAGAAATCGAACGATTCATATACCAATATCGTATAAAAATATGGTGACTGAGGTGGTACGACGACTCATTTTATTTTTTAATTTAAATTAATAATACGCATATATTATGTTTTTTCCCCGGCCCCCCCCCCCCCCCATTGTGGGGTCGTGCTTGCGCCAGATATGCCCGTGCCGGAATACACCGTTGCATCGGAAATATACACATCGTGTATACGAAATGATTGAAAAACACTTCAAACGATTCGCGTGGCGTAATGGTTTACAAACGCGTTTAGTGTACGAGTGCAATATATTTTAGAAATCTGTATACGTACGGTGTAACGTTGCAGCAACGACACGCTAATGATATATATTGTATATACGTTGTAAACGACTCGTAAAAAATCGATTGTGTTTAAACGCGCGCGCGCGCGCGCGAGTCCAATTAAAACCGCCCGCGATACGGCTATTTATCATTATTCGCGTAATGGTTAAGGAAAAGGAAAATTCGTTTATATATATATAAAAAAAAGGGAAAATCGTCGCTGTAGCGAACGTGTGTGCGTGTGTGTATGCGTGTGGACATTCGTCCGGCAAAATCAGAGCTTCGTTTCCAACCGTTTCCCGTCACAATCACAGTAAACCGTGTAATCTGTTTTTCGTCGTCAGTCGTGTTCCATGTCAGTACACGATAATTTTCGGTGGTCGGGGTAATATTTTCAATAAAACGACTTCGCCGTCGTTCCGTGCTTTTATCGCCGTCGCGTCGTATTTCATCCGACGATCGTCGTCCGTCTAAACCAGCGGTTCCCAACCTATGGTCCGCGTGGTGGTCCGCGAGGCATACTTACAAAATTTTAAAATATTTCAATTTTCCTTTGGGTGTGTTACAAATATTACGTACCGACAATCG
Source organism: Schlechtendalia chinensis (assembly GCA_019022885.1). NCBI lineage: Eukaryota > Metazoa > Arthropoda > Insecta > Hemiptera > Aphididae > Schlechtendalia > Schlechtendalia chinensis. The sequence continues at coordinate 5,116,674 of CM032341.1, forward strand.
TTACCTAAATTCTAATATCTGTGAAAAAATTGATTCTTATTTATGAGAAAAAATAATGTCTAAAAATGATGGTGGTCCGTGACGTATTGAAAGTTATCTAAGTGGTCCGTAGTGTCAAAAATGTTGGGAACCACTGGTCTGAACAAAACACAATTCGGATTTATTTACCACGCGCATTCGAATACCGACCGACAACCGACAAAAAATAGGATCGATTGATCTCAGACCGTGATATCGATCCGTTTCGTTTCGAACAAATCGACGCGCGCGTTGTGCTGTCTACTGCGCGTGCGTACCCGCGGTTCGCCGTCGCCTCGGTTCCCGTAATCGGTCAGAGAACTCTGTCCAAAGGTTTTTTTTCGTTTCGACGAATATGAATCGTCCACTGGCACGGGACCTGCGGGAGCGGCGTCGGGAAACGGTTACCGCACCGGTGGAAAACGGTTACCGCAGTGTTTGCATTAAAGACGACCGTCGTCGGCGCGACGGCCGCGTTATCGCGCACAATAATCGGAGCGGAAGGCGAACGGGCGCGCGAGCGCAAATGGCTTCGAGCGGCGCGCGCGCGCGTGTGTGCGTGTGTGTGTTTTTTCTCTTTTTTTTTTTTTCTTACCAGACTATAATAAAAAATAATCATATTATACGCGTTTAATTTACGAGCCCGTTTCAAGAAAAAAAAAAAAAAGGAAAAAGAAAAAAAAACGTATATAGCATAAGTATACGATATACGCATTATAATATATTATATTAGATGTTATATCGACTTCTTTTTCTAATAACATTAATAACAAGTGGCGACGGAGAAAAAATTTCTCGTTTTTATTGCCGTTAACGTTTTCTATGCATTACTACGCGCAGCGTTTTTATCTATAATAGGTGCCCACGGACAAACTTGAAAAGAAAAAACGACGAGATCGAGGGCGGCCGCATACGCTATAAAATTGTCGACTAAAATTTAGAAACCCCGTTTCTTCTTATCAGTCGATTTACTCGATTTTTTTTTTGTGTTCATAATTCGATAACGAAATCTACGAACTACAAATCGGCAGCCACAATTTCGTGTTTTTTTCCCCCACGAATATATAGTTGCGTTCAAGTTTAACAATAGCGATTTCCCGCGAGCGGTTCACATTTCGTTCACGTCCATTACGCAGACGACAACCGAACAGCAAAACTGTATTCGAATTACAACGATTAACGAAATCGTCATCCGCAAACGCCGCGGCTGGTTTTCAGCGTGTGTGGAAAATTTCGAAACGAACGCGCGACCGTTTGACGATATTCGGTTTTTCGTTTGCCGACCGTTGCGTTTTACACGCGCGCGGCGTGTATACGTTTACGGGAGTCGGACGGAACGAGTGAAAAATAATAACAATAAATAACCCGACCGGGTTCCAATTAAAATAGTTCTCGACACACGCGCGCGCGCGCCGACGCGTACGACGTTCACATTTCGTAAAATATGTTTATACACACGTATTTTTTTACGGTACGTGTACGCACATATTATACCGCACGTGAGTTTCGGGGTGTCGTGTCCGAGCGCCCCACTCCTCGTCGATCGGTCGTTCTTACGGCGGCACTATCGGTCCGAATTAATAGGCCGTGTTAAAATTTAAACGGGTCCGATAAAAAACGGAAAGAAGACTTGTCGTCCGAAAACACGCGCGCGCGGTTCGAAAACCGGTCGGGTACGGGTGCGACGGACGGCGGAAGACCCGTGCGCGGGGTCGAGACACGACGATTGTTCCGCGAGCTGGCGACGACGACGAGGACGAGGGACGAGGGACGAGGGACATCGGAAGGGTTCACAAGACGTATGGACGTACACGAAAATCGATCAACACGCAGGGTTGAGGGGGCGGGCAGGGGTCAATGGAAACGGCTCGAACGCTTCTTTGTCTACGCGTGAGCGTGTACGTTTATGTGTTTTGTCGTTACGATGACACTCCCGACACGTAACGATATCCGTCAAAAAAACGATATAATCGCGCGCCCGTCCGGCGACTTGTCCATTCGATTCGGGCGCACGAAACAACCGGATTCCGGAATCGATCACAGCTCGCGGGTGCGAAAGGTTTTCGAGTGGAACCTCGGTGGAAACGCTGTAAAACGATCGTACGACGGCTCGTCATTCCGGAAGTTTGAACCCGACGAGAAATCCGTTTGAAGGAGAGGAAAAAAAAAAGATAGAAAAAAAACGTTATCACATTATTACGTCTGAGACGTTGCGATGGTCTTCTTCGTTTTCGCCTTTATCCCGTCTAATTGGGGTCGGCGAATACTTTCACTCCTAAAACCATTGTGTACACCACCACTGGGCGCGCCGACATTTGCCGACGTTCTTTCAAACGCGGTTTCTCCCCTACCCGCGCGTCTCTTATATATATATGTATAGCCGCCGCCGGAACACAAGGTAAAGTTTCAATTGAAATCCTTCGCGATACGCTTCCCGCGAGCGTACGGACAAGTAGTAGTAGTAGTAGTAGTTAGTAGTGGCCTATGTGAAATTCCGGTTTGTTAAAATTGAATCGCGGTCGGGCACTTACGGACTCATTTCGGCGTAAAACGTGACACTCGGCGGACTGGGCCAGGTGAATATTTGTTGTGCGACGACGACGACGACGACGGGTAACCTATTGTGCTATCGAACGCGGGCGACTCCGCGCACGAATAATGTCACGACAAAAACAAAAAAAAAAAAATCACTTTTTCAAGATTCAATTTCTATTTCAATCCGACCGTTTGTAATAATAACACGAGTTTTGGTTATTTTTCAGTCGTCCGTGTGAATCGAACGTAGTGCCGTTCGATCGATAATATATCGTGTTAAATGCGTAAAACCAATATAATATTGTATAGTAGTGATACGCTTGAAAGTCCGGAAGTCCTCGACGCCGGCCGATCGTGCGTATTCCTTTTTATTATTTCGTATTATAAATTAAAAAATCCGTCGTACCGTTCCTCTCGGAGACATTCCGCGAGAGCTTGATGCGTCGACAATCAAAATAAGTATAATATAAAGAAAAATATGACGAAATTCCATCGCATTCGTCTTCGATAACGATAATAATAAATAATAAAACTCGATCTGACGTTTCGCCTTGAATTATGTATAATAAAAGGGGAAAAGAAAAGGGAAGAAAAAAAATGAAAAAAAGACAGATACCGTTCGGTTCCCATCGAAGTGAGTAATTCGCGAGAAACGTTTCGCAGTGCGCAGAGGTGATGGGAACGGCGAAGGGGAGATAACGTTGATAAATTCCGAAACGTAGGATTTTCGAAACTAAAAGGGGTTTTCCTATAACAATAATAATAATAATAATATCGCGTACACTCGTGGTATGAACGGATGAATGGGAAACGTTAGTTTTCGGGCCGGAACGAAAAAAAAAACGATTAAAGTATGGCTCGCGTCCGTGTTTGGACCACGACCTGAATGCGCGTACGAACGGTGTACAAACAAGTCGCGGTAACAAGTCGAATGCTAATCGGCGGCGGCAAAACGTCGTCTATCAATACGGCGTGTATTTATAATACGTGTACGCGACGATTTATCATCGCCGACGACTGCAAAGCGGATACGTACGTTGTCATTACTATTATCATTATTATATTGTACGCCCGTTTATTCTAATAATAGCGTTTCGTATCCGCGTCGGGTTCGTTAGGTTGAACGATGTCACACGCGCGGCCGCGGTTTCCACACACACACACGGTCGCCCCGAGTTCGTCTCGAGTTGCGATACAACGACGACGACGTACGTGGCCGCGCGCCCGCGGTGTTAACGAACCCGGCCCCGGCGCACATCCTTCATTACGGTTTTCTCCGACCGGCGGCAAGAGATTGATTGCCCATTGTGATAACGGCCGTGACGCGCGTGGGATCGGTCAGGCGCGCGAAGACACCCGTGCGCGGGGACCGAGAACACGGACGCCCACCAGACGGGCGTTGTACACGAAGTCCGACGGATTCTCGCCGCAAGTGGTTGCGAAGGGGATGTTTCGGCCGAGAGCCGTTCGGGAAACAATTGGTGACGTGCCCGTTTACGGATCTCGCGGCGTGTGAGAAACGTTCGCGCGCGCACACGCCGACTGTTATAACAGGTACGAATTGTTATTATCAACGGTATGAGACGCGATTAAACGTTTCCACGACGTGCCGTACACATTATAATACATACGTGCGCGCGTTATTGTGATTATTGTTTTATACGACTGGACGCGTACGGTGATTTTTGGTGCACGTATCTCACCCATCCCCATCACCATCCACCCCCCCCGCTGAGCGCGTTATTATCATACGAGCGATACGCGCCGTGCGAGAGAGACGACGTGAAAAAACACTAAACACAAAAAATCAAGCGCGTAACTCGTTTCAATAGATTAGAAAAAGATTTAGCCATAAATCCTGTTTTTTATATCGTATATATATCTCTCTCTGTCTGTTTTTTTTTTTTAATCAATTTTAACGTTTCTGTCGTCCGACGGCGCGTACAAGGCAATAACGATCGGGTAATATATTGCCGTGTTCGTATTATAATACGTGCACACACTGGCCGAGCTGTACAGACGACCGCCCGCTATAAGGGACACGTTTGCTGGAAACCCGTTATCGCGTGTGTCGATTCCGTGTTACCTCGTAGCCGGGCCGTGTCCGTCCGTCGTCGTCGTCGTCGTCGTCGTTTATCCGTTCGTGTCCGCGTGAAACGTTCCGGGACGAGGGGTTCGACGAGAATCCCTTAGAAAACGTCTACGGTCGGACGGACGGACAGAGTGAAAACACCGTCTCGAGTTAAACCGAACGCGACGTGCGGCGTGTCGAATCGCGTGATTTCCGTATAAACCGTGTATTATACGAGTGCGCGCGTTGAACGGACGCAAGACGCGTTTTCTTCGAGACGTGACCATGTCGTTTATACGAAATACGGATTCTGTGTACGTCCCCCCCCCAATTCGATCTGTTACACGATACGCGGTCTCTAGAATTCCGAACGGTCGACGTAGATTTTTCAATCGAAATCGGCAATCGAATGACGAAACAACAACACATAATCGTAAAGGAATTCGACAATCTCTCGCTCGGGGAGCGGTGGTAGTTGTTTTTTGTCGTTTTCCATCGTCATATCAATCGATCCGGCGTTGTAGACGAATGATGAATATCCCCAGCGGTAGTTTTAAATCCAATTATAAATGCACGAAACGTTCTTAACGGAAATGCACGTAATAAGAAAACGTTCAAAGTTCAAAATAAATTGAAATTTAGTACTGGCAAACTTTTTTATTCGATTTGAAAAGTTCGGAAATCTAAAGGTAATATAAAAGGGCTTCTCGGATTACAATATTATAATAATATTATTCTATGGAGAACTAGGAGTAAATAACGGATAACAATAAATATATATATAATCATTATAAGCCGTACGTTTTTTACCAATTTATATATATATATTTATTGCTGAATATTTCAGCATATTTTGGCGACACACATTTTTAGAAGTATTTAGAAATTATAATTACAAAAAATATGACTCAGAATATATTTTAAGATAATACTATTTATAAAGTACATTATGTTTGTGTACAAGGAATAATATTTGTAAATTATCAGTAGTTAATGTATAATATGACTAATATCCTATTACCTAAACGGAAAGTTCTCAAAGACGATAATCGAGTGTAATCAAATAAATTATAAAAAGTTTCAAACATTCAAGAGTCGGGGAAATTCGATCTATAGACTGTACATTTTTTTTAACACGGAAAACGTCTAATTGGTTTTGTATATTATAACACACACACACACAATTGAACACCGATCATATTTTTGCGAGTTTTTAAAACGACGGACATTAGATTGAAAAACTGATTGGAACATCAAAAAAAAAAAAAAAGAAAAGAACAAATACTATTGAAAAACAATATTCAAGACGCTTTAAAAGTACTGGGCGAGTAGTTTTTTGGTGTCGCACGAATCCAACGAGGTCAACAGTATAATCTGATTCGAGTGTTTAATAATCATATTAGAGTAACGGATTTCGTGATCGGAGAAGCGAACGGAAAGCCACAGTATATTGTGTAGATACGTATTTGGAAATGCAAATCGCAATATTTTACGGTCCGTTGAAAACACGGTTGTCGGCCGCGTGTATTGAAAACAATATCGGCGCGCAACCAGTAATCGCTATTCAAATTTATCTCACGAATTTACAGCTGACGTCATCGTCCAATTAACACGATATATGTACACTAAGAAAGGAAACGCACCGAACTCGTACATTAAATAGTGCGGACGAACGCGTTATGTGTAACGTATCGGTTTCGCGTAAAACGTTTAATGACGTTTTCGACTGTACCGATATTTGAAAATCTGCACGTATTCGCGACCGTCGTTGTACACGTAATGAACGGACGTTTCGGTCTTGTCGTACAGACGATAATAACGGACGGATATTATCATACCCGTTGTTATTCACTATGAAATAGGCCGCGTATGGATACGGAAAATATATCGATAGCGTACGTACGCGTCGCATCGAAACGAACGCTTGTATGCAACGTGCGCGTGCACAACACGTTTATACGAGAAAGAAAATAAAAAAAACGGAAACTGCTAGTGGAATTCGAATCGAACGGATCGACGGCATCAATAACACTTAACGATCGATTTGTGTTATACAAATTTACGGCGCGCGTTTCGATTAAAACGCGTACTCCGTTGTCTTGAAATCTATTCCGATCGTTTTCGACGCGTCGTCGCGGACTCGCGCGGCTACAATAACGACGACGTGCCGACCGTATAAATACTCCGACGGACGATTTACATAACAAATCGGACTAGATAGAACGACGTCGTCTCGGTTTTTCATCCGACATCAGCATCGGGAACTGTCGTACCGGGTCTGTCGGTCCGCCTCAGGTCCACTGTTCCGCTGGACGGTTCGAATCGGGTACGCGACGGACCTCGCACATGACGCGTAATGCTCACATAACACCGCGCCAAGATCGACGCTTTTTCAATGGCAGACCGGACCCCGCGCCTCATACTGTCAATGATCGATACCGTAATAACACGGTGCGCGTGTGCTACGCGAGTGCCAATCGTTTTAGGTTGAACGAACGGGTTATACGCTCTCGCACAACATATTCGTTCAACTCGACGTCCGACGCTCGAGTCTGTGCAGACGAGTTGTCAAAATTAAAATCGTTATTATCGTCGTTGTCGGCAAACACAAAGACGCACGGAAACAATTCAATTCCCGACGTCGTTCGTATTCAAACGAGATATACGTATTTCAAAATAGCTCACGGAAACCTGACAGATTATTATTATCGAATAAAGTTTTGGAAAATCAATCGATACGAAAGTTCGTTTGAAAGCAAGTTGCTTTTAATCGAAGAAACCACAAACTGTCAACGTAAATCAATGAGCTCGAAATCAAACGAAAAAATAATAACGACTGTGATAATGTATTCAAATCGTTTGCATCGTTTACGAACTGTTGTTTGAAATTATTTGATAACGACAGCCTGAACGTTTGTGATACGGACGGACGTTAGTGCCCGTTATAACGACGTATCGTTTGTGTTGTATAAAATATGCCATGCGCGTTTAAATACAGAAAACGAGCAAATCATCAACGAAAGTGGACGTCGTCGTGTACGGTAACAGTGTGCAGAATAACGAAATGCGCGAGGACTGTGAAACATAAAATTCGGTGTGGATCGGACGGACGCGTTTTCCCCTCCGGAAATTGAATAGTAATATCGTTCGTTCGACGAACAAAGGTGTCTCTCAATAATAATATGTAACCGCGGAATCCGGACTTCACCTACCCGGCGTAGGTACAGTCTCGGCAAAGCGGCCGTGCTCACGGAACAATCGGGCGCACCTACAGTTTCGAGATCTGTCACGTTTGTTATTTCTGTAAACACGCCGTCCCGGTGCAACGTCGTCATATAAAACCGTATATATATATATATATTGGAGTTGAAATTGAAAAAAATATACCAAGAGCGGTTTACATATTAGACTATAACACGCCGGAATATTGTCCTGGGTGGGGGGGCATCGATTTCGCGCACCAACAGGTGGGCACAATAGTGTGTCGTACGTCGTTGCACAGGACGCGATTATCCGACGACGACCCCTTTCCAGATATTATTGTGCGCGGCAATTTCTTCTGCACAAGTCTTACGTACCGTACCGTACGTACGTTCGTAGAGCTTATGTATATGTATATATATACGAGCTGAAGGACATTTTTAATCTCATCTCCTCCCGTATTTCGTCGCGCGACGGCAGCTGTTCGGGAAATATTCGTAAAGTGCTCTCGAACAACGGTTATAAAATAAACACATCGGCAACAGTCGTTCATAAGATCTACCGGTGCCGATAACGCGGCGCAATATTTGTCGTCGTACGTACTGGGGGACCAGTACTTACTGCAGTAACGATTTTCGAATTATTGTTGTGCAACCGTACACGCGCGTTATTGTTCCCGCGATTCATATTATAAACACACACACACGTGTGTGTGTGTGTGTGTGTGCGTGTACAATGGATCCCCCCCCCTCCTCCTCCGCGATATTTCTTTTTAATATATGTTTTCGATGTTATTATTGTTTTCTTTGGACAACTATGTCGTTGTTATTAATGTAACCGAGTATTATTTTACTTTTTGTCGAAATGTCCTCAAAACGTCTATATACATATATGTATGTGTGTGTGTGTACAGATGCCCCGAGCAGATTAACGATTGTTATATTCTTTATAACTATCGTCGGGTCGTTGTTTTTCTTTTTGCTCCGCCGTACGTTTTATTTGTAATTTGTCATTTGTTTGTTTTTTTTTTTTTGAATCTCGTCGACGATCCGCCTTCGCGGACGTATATCCGCCTTCGCGAACGGGATCGCGCCCACCCGTCGACCGCCGCCGCCGCCAGGTGATTAGCGTACGCGAATAGCCGTTCACAAAGACGCACGAGAATATTCCGAGCCGCGCTGATGAATGTCTCGTTAACTACCGCCGCGAGTGCGAGCCCGAAACGCGTGTTCGCAATCCGTTCGTAACTAATCGCGCCGAATGCCGGTCGCGTCGCGTCAATACGAGACGGGCTTCGGGAAGCAAACGGATTATCGCGTTGATTGCGTTCGCCGATCGTTTACCGCGACGGTTACCGCGCGACGCACACGGTTCGGTTTCGTTCGTATTACGTCCCGAGCGGTCGAAACATCACTCGAATACGTTCGATCATTTAACCGGCGGGTGTTTTTTTTCGATTGTTTTGAATAGAGGAAACTACCGGACAAATTGGAAATACGTGCCGAACCGACCGGATACGTCGTATATTACGCATATCGAAGTATGTTAATAAACGTGTATATGATTATTTTGATTTAGATTTACGTGTACCTGGTTTCCGTTTCGATGATATAGAAATAATCATCCGAACGCGGCATATGTAAAACAGGTAGCTCAAAGCGTATCGATGAATGATTAAATATGTTCTTACTTTTTTTTAAAAGCGTGAAAATATTGTGCGGAGTAAAAAATAAATAAATAAATGTACATTTCGAGACATTTTAAACTTTCGATTTTAATCGGAAAATTTGATTTCGAAAGTTTTATTTTACGTGTAAATTATCAAGTCAAAATTTTAAAATTACGTTTTTAAAAATGCAATAAACGAACTGAATTTTGCGATCGGACGCAATTGTAGGAACAATGTTTTGGAGGTGGATAGGGTCGTTGTATATTTTAATGTTTGACCGTCGCAGGTTACCGAGGCCGTGCACGCCGTTGTTGACACACGTCGTAGTATCGTTCGTCTTCCCGGGAACGTGACGGCGACGTATTTCGGTGTGCGGCGTACATTGTTGGAGAGAAAAGCGCGTAGGGTTAAGGCAGGTCAGGACGGAAAAAGCGCCGGACAAGGTCTACGGTCTGAAAACGGCGGCGGACGAGGGAAAACGGGACGCCGAGGAAATCGTTCGGAAGAGACGTGCAGAGGAAATAAACGGAAACGACTTGTCCGCCCGGTCGTCGACAATAACCCTTCACGGCCGCGCGGTTTCCACGCCCACGGTCCGGACAGTATATCGCGCCCGTGTATCTCATCAGCCCAGGTAACGACGTGAGCCGCGTACCTGCACGAGGTGTGGCTAATTAAGCGACGACGAGACCGTCGAAAAGACGGGCGTACAGTGAAAGGAACACGACGATTGGCATGGTTACGTACGCCGTCGCGCCAAACAATACCGGTTATTTGTTTGTCCGGTTATATACGTTCGGCGGTGTACTTCGGCCGAAGTCCGACCTTGTTCGCCGTCGTACGTCGAAACCGTGCCGGACGAACGCGTTTGACGCCGTACTGATTGAAAATTTCTAGTGAAACTCGGAAATCCGGCACGCGCGGACATTTCTCGACCGCGTGTCTCTGTGTGGCGAGGGTCGTCAGGAGATGGTATTTTTCGACGTAAAGGGTGTAACCGGATGGGGCACCTCAAGGCCATACTGTTATTATTATCTACAAGTCTTGACCGACGCTCGGAGGCCTGACACGACTCTTGGATTTTGCAACGCGCCGGCTCATTAATTTGGCTTTGGTTGTTACAACACCTCTCTTATTCGCTTCGTGTGACTTTTGGCTTTTACCAGAATTAAAAAACGCATTGAATCGAACATATTTCGAGTCGGCTGAAGCGGGAATCGGCAGATGTATTGTAGACGTTGCACGAAAAGGACCGGCAAACGTCGTTTCGACCAACGGAAAATACGGATAGAGGTTAGGTATAAAATTTTTTTAGAGTGAAAGTCTCGTTAGCGTCTGCCGTCTCGTTCGCGTACGTATTGTAAGTCGCGTGGTTTCCCGCGGTGCGCGCGGCCGAGACGGTACAGGAAGCTCGCACAAAACGCCCTCGAAATGTACGATTTTCGAAATTATCGTTTGGTTTATTTTATTCTTTCACGACGTTGTGTTTCGTTCGGCGGAGCGTGTAAAATTCTCGTAGATATTAAAAAAAAAATAATAATAATAACAAAAACGTTTTTCTCCCGTCCGTTTTGATTTGTGTGTTGTACCGAGGAGTACGGCGGATTCGTTCGATCGGTTATGTTATACTCGTATTATTACAAATGCCGATACAACGATTAAATCGACGAACGAAACAATATTTTAAACAAGACATGTTACATACACTCGCGTGCTTTTATATTAATTCGCAGCGTATTAATCCACGCGTTGGGTGTGTTGGATTGATATTTATTTAACTCGTTAGTCTCGTCCGGTTTCATGACGGGGAAACAAATCGGAAATAATTTTCATACACGCGTTTTCGATTCGAACGGTTTTGATAAAAAAAAAAAAAAACAAAAAATGATTAACGCATACGAGTCCGCATTAAGTGAGACATTTTATGTCTTTTTAGGTTAGGTTTTTTTTTCTGTAACGCTTTTTCGTGACAGTCCCCAGTGGGTATCTTAATTTAGATAACGCTTTTCGTGGACACTTTTTCGTGACGGTTTTTTATTTTAATGTGCCAAAGTAAAGACATAAAATGTCAAAATACACATAATGATAATACGTCCTATTTGTCTGAAAAATGTTCGTCGCGCGAAACCGACGTTTGTTCCCGAAACGATCGGGTTTTAAAATTCTTCGCGTTTACATGCATTTCAATGAAAACTCCGTGCGCTATAACAACACACTCATCGTGCACGAATATGATAGAAAACGCGTTAAAAAATCACCATCGTCATCCTTACATTAATATGTTACGCGTTGTGCGGTTGCAGTCGATATCTCAATCTAAAACGATTGCGATACGGTGTTATATATAGTTCACACACGTCGAAGGGGGAAAAAAACGCCGGTGTAAAAAAAGAAGATTCGTAACCCGTAATGGCTTCTAATGGGTTCGTTCACGACTTGGAGTGCGTATGACTAAACGATTTCAGACGGCGGCAAAAAGGTCACGCGCGGTTTTGCGTCCACACGCGTTTACGAACGAATTAATCAATTCCGTAGTATTCAACCGTGATATGATACGGTTTTAATACGACCCTTTGATAGCGAATCCGTTCAAACGTTATTTATACGTAGAACGCGATGCGTCGTATTTAAATACTGTCAAAGCGATAATACCCTTGCAAGCCGTTTGTCTTGAATAAAAAACGTGTATCGCTGCGTCGGCGAGACCAACGAACTCGGCGTTTCACGAACATCCGTTTTTGTGTTTTTGTTTTTAAAATATGGCCATTTCTTCTCGTCCGGTTCGACGGTTCACACTGTTTAGTCTGAAACGAAACGCGGACATTCGTGTATGACGTCTAAATCATCGAACAAATTTAAACACTCGTTCACAAATTCGAATAGGAGTATAATATAATACATTACAAAACTGTTTGCACGAAATATTGTCCGACGTGGTCCGTAGTTGTTATTCTTCTAAACACGGATAACTTCTTCGTCAAACGATATTATCTCGAAAATATCGTCAACGGACACGGACGTGACGACCTCTCCGAGAAGTCGCAGAGGAAACGTCGCTTAGAAATCCAGACGAACGGCTCCGTAGGGAATTATTATTATTATTATTATTATTGAAGTTTACTGCCGCTACGTTACATCCGACTTTCTAATAAACAATTATAATAAATTATACGCCTAACCTATTATAATACACGACGGTAAAATATCGAATGGTTTTAAATATGATTGTATACAAGCGTTTGTGTTTCTCGGCGACGACGGCGTTTCGGGCCGGGATTTCTCGGCGAACAAAATGCGACGACTTAAAAGGACCGACGCGTACATACGTATATGTAAATACAGTCGACCTCGTGCAGTTCCTCGAGCCGGAGGAATGCGCGCGCGCGCCAGATCGCAACAGTACATAAATTCTTACTGGCGCTGACCGTCGTCGAAATCGCGCGCACGGCTTGCCGGTGAGATATAACATAGGTTTCCGCTTTCGGACTTCAAACGGCCGTCGAAACGGGGTACCGCACGAGCCACGGGGAAAATCTCTTTGTCGTCTCTGACGCCCCCGTGACCGCGCGCGAACGAATGAAACAACGGAAAAGAACGACGTCGCGACAATTTCGTACCGGCTCGAACGTCGACGGTTTAAAGCTCCGGGGAATCCGATTGAGTTATTATTATTATTTTTTTTTTCGTCGTTATACCGCGCGTGTACATATAGGCGTGTGTGTATGTGTATAAGGACTTTAACCGATCCCCGGGAATATCTCTCGTTCGGCGAAAGGTTAGTTTCCGTACGAAAGCCCGACACAATAAAACGATGACGCGCGCGGAAAAAAAAAATAATAATAAAAATCCATCTTACGGATAAAAGAAGAATCGTGTTCAAATGACAAGTCGGCAATCTCTTCGTACGTTCATTGTTATCAACGTGATTTCCTCGCGATGTCGAGTGGCACGCCACTGTATATACATATACACACACACGCATACAATATTATATTATTCGAGTATATTACGATTATGGGAATACACGCGCACGCTAACGGTGCAGACGAAACCGAAAACGGATTTCGAAAACATTATAATGGACGACCGCGCATGATAGCGGTTTTCTATTCGGCTCTAATATGCACGCGCGTGGATCGTTTAGAGGATTCGTGTGCACTTCGTACACGTTATTCATACAATGACAACACGATCGCGTGGAAAAAAAAAAATCCCCCCCCGTCATTTCACGATCCACAAATTAGAACGGACGTTGTTTTCGATTGACGCGCGTGTTCAATGTTGTCTGAGCGCGAGAGCCGTTTCATTATTTTAAGGCGAAATCCCCTAATGTGCGTGCGTTTTTTCTTCATCTGCTCACGACGCGAACGTTTATTATTCAAAAACCGAAAGTGAAATGTCGACGACCGCGTACCACGTTGTATCGCGAACTGTACGCGCGCGTATCGGTTGAAAACGTATTCGGTTTGCCGCGATAGTAATTCGGAATTTGTACACGAAACTGAACTGACGGTTGTGCCGGAGAAATGTGCCGAGTACGTTCAACGGTCCGAAAGCCATCGTTGATTCGAACCGGGAACTTTTTCTCGCACGTAGTCATCTACGGGTCGTACAATAAAGGTCCGTTTTTTTTTTAAATTTTAATTTTAATTTTCTAGTTGTTTTCCCGAAAATCGCATAACAACAGTCGAACTCCGAAACCCCCCCCCCCATATTGGACGATGTGTTTTGAAACGGGGTTTCTTCGACAACGGCGCGTTTAATCGGCAATTCATCATAACGCGGTCTCGGTGGTCGCGGGTACAAACGCGCGCGCGCGCCGCGTGCAACTGATACGCGCGTACCGGACGGGCCGGAGAGAAATCGCGCCGTAGCTTTTTTATTTATTTATTTTTTTTTAATAAAAAAGAACGTCGCAGATGGCGTAGTCGCGCGTCGTGGCCATTTGTTATCGTTACGCAGCCGCGGACGGGTTATTCTTTTTCCTTCTCCTCCTCCTCCCCGCCGCCGCCGCCGCCGCTCCCTTCTTCGCGTTACCCTGCGAAACACGTCGCGCGAAAATCTCGGCCTACGAAACGCAATAACCGGAACGACGACGTCGCGTACGGTGCGCACACGCCGGCCGGCCGGCCCGCCGCGACCGGACGCGAAATATATGTGCACATCGTATCGTCACATCACATTTGAACAGTTACGGCTTGCGAACATGGGAAGTATAGGGCTTAGACTATAAGCCGGACAGGTCAGAAGAACCACGGTACATATTGTTCGCCAGTGTTTAAAGGAACCGCGGGAGAAACGTAATCGCAAGAACAATGAAGCTAACCGGGGTCGTCAAAATCAGGACGGGCAAAATGCATACGTTACAAATGTGTCCGCCGTCGTGTCGGGGGCACGAAGACGAGTGGAGCGCGTGAAGGGAGGCGACTAATGGCCTTAGACGCGAAGCCTAGTGAATCGAACGATGATTACGCTCCGTTTAGATTAAGATTATGAGACCAAGGTCTGCGGACACGTACCCACGACAAAGATTTGTTAACGGTTCGGACAGAACGAGAGCAAGACATGTCTTACGGGAGGGAATCAAACGGAAAAGCGCATTTCCATACGTACGGATTTGTCGGACGTTTTTGTGCGTGTCTTCTCCGCCGCCACCGCGGGGACTTTGAATAAAATATGACGTCGTACATTTCGTTTGTTTGTTTTTTTCGCGCCGATCGGAGGACGCGGGAGGAAATCTCTCTGTACACCAAGCTCCGGGGCGTCAAGTCGTCTGCCGCACGACAACGATACGTTTTCGGCAAACGATGTTTCGAGACGCGTACAAAGTATTAACTCGCGGCGAATAAAACGAAAAAACGTCCCCGGGAGAGTCGGTCGAAATCCCTTGCACACGCGCCGCCACTAAAAGCTACCGATTTCTTTCTGTTCTTCTAGCGTTCGTTTTGTTTTTTTTGGCCGCCTACCAACGCTACGGTTTTATACATTCACGGAGTAATAATAATTTTATTCCTCTCGTTACCACCACGTACATTACGCGCCACGCAGTCGACGTCTTTATTTCGAACGACGACGAGGACGCGCGTATAATATACGATTCACACGTTGCTCGCATTATGTACGGGATCAAAAGCACCGTATGTGTATACGCGGTCACGGCCAGATAAACCCGACTGACTAATGTGCGGGATTTAAACGTCCGATAATTTTTTTAATGGCAAACGTCCAAAAAACAAAAGAGACCGTATTATTATTATCACTATTACTACTACTACCGTGCGACATTGCGACGAGAACCGCGTATAAATATACACACATACAAACGCGGCACGAAATCCACCGCCAAACGTCGTGGCGCGAGTTCGTAATGACGTGCCGACTTAAACAACCCACCGCGCGCAGTGTACGTACGTCATTACGATAATATACGTACTAGTTTGGAGATCACATCTCGGCGACCAACGCGTCGGTTACATTTAGCGGCGGACCGTCGCGATTTCAATATCGGATTTGCACGTAAAACGCGTCGGTCGTTTGAAGACGATTCGCGGCGGCCGCGCACGACAATACGACACGCGCGTACACGTCAGACGTCCCGGTGTACGGACGAACGTAATCGTACGGTATACGTGTGAACGATCGCGCTCGAGGAGCACCAGTAACCCGGGCGACAGTATTATACGTTTTTCGTACATCGCGGGACGTACTCGGAGAGTGCAGGTAAAAAATAATCTTTAAACAACCTTTTGGGTGTTTTAAACGGCTGAACCTGAAACGACTCGACGAATTGTCGAGCCACGTCGTACACGCGACGAGTGACCAGAGTCGATTTTAATACCAACATGACGATATGTTTTCCCGGTCGTCCGCGCTACGTTACGCACGGTGAAAATTCGTTATATTACTCTTGTAAACGTTCAGAAAACAAAAGCATTCTGTGATATTCTATGCGGCACGTTAGCTAAGCACACGTTCGTTACGGGTAAACAACTAACGCGATTGATGTCTAACATACGTGTCGTCAGACTACCTATAACACGTGAACGGGGCCGAAAACAATTCTCCGAGGTAACGACGGGGGATTTCGCGTGGGCGCGCGTCGAGACGGGTGGACGGGGCGGGGAATCACGAGATAATTTCGGGTTGTCCACGTGTGCCGCGTGTACGTTTTACCGCGCACACAATATTCGATATAATACAATATACACAGGTACGCGTGCACACGATGATAATAATAATAATAATAACACGTAGGCAGTTGACTGGACGCATGCACGCGCGACTCAAGGTCAATACGTCGCCGTGCATCCGTCTCGTCCTCTTCCACGTGACGTTTCTCCGTTCCGTTTTAGATAGTACCGCCCGCCGACGAACGTCGGACGTTTCTCCCCCACGCGCGACGCGAACACGCGTTCGTCATACACTAACTCGCCGCGCGACCGTTCTCCGGCGCACTTCTGAACACAACATTTCCTCGCAGTCGTGTCCGGTACCGATTTGTTCAGCGGTAATAACCGACGGCGACGACAACGCGACCGTTTCCATAATAAACGTTGCACGTTATTATTATTGCGTTCGTTATATATCGCGCGTGCGCGCGCGCCGTCGGCAGATCGGCCCTGTGTAGATATTATTCAAATATAATATACGGGGCACGGACGGCGACGGACGCACGAGCACGAGGAACAACAACGCGACGACGACAATAACAACAATAAAACGGCGACCGGCGGTGGTAGCAATCGTTAGGTTAGTTGGCCGCTGCGACCGCCGTAACCGCTGCGGGACCGGTCATCACGTAACATCGCGTCTCGTAACAATATAATATTTACGTATAGAGACCCCTCACGAGTCCGTATCACGGAAACGAAAACGGAAACTAGCCGTCGACCGTGTCGCGTGTACCGCGCGCGTACACGCGCACACGCAACGGGTCGGCTCCGATGATATTAACAATAATAAATACTACGAACGCGCGTCGTGCAAAAGAGGCAATAATACCTGTACGAACTACACGTGCTTCACACGCCGGACAGCTGTTGTGGAAACGATACGGAAACGGCGATTCGCGACGACCGGCACACGTTTACGTTTTCGAAAAGCGCAAATTCCCTTCGGAATCGTTACCGATTTTTCCCCGTCCGGTTTTTTACACGACTCCGGCAGTTTGAGGATTTGGTCTTTGCGCGGCGGTAATGCGTTTGAAGTGATTTTTTATTTTTGCTTTCCGCTCGACGCGCGAACATCGAAGGATCGAATGCAATTAGGATCTTTCCCTTTTACTACACTTGATTACAAAATAATTCTCAAAAAAAAAAAATTAATTGACCGATCCGTCACGACAACTAACAGTCTGTCCGTCGCACTTTCGGCTACACAGTTTTTTAACTCGCAAACACACGTCTTGGACGCGTCCGTTTCCCGCGACGTCAAAGCGACGTCGACCATAACCATAAAAACCATACAATCCGAGTGCTTGCAGCCATTTCTCGAACGACAACATCGGAAAGCCGCCGTACCGACTAAATAAAAACTTCAAACGGCCCGTACGACGGACACTGCCGGTCGTTCGTTCTCGTCGAGATCGTATATTGATGTAGTATAATTTCACGTTTATTATCGTTTCCTCTTTCTGGCGTTTCGCACGCACGTCGGTTTCCGAATCGAAACAATCACGAGCGCGCTACTCCGTTTTAGCGAGCGTACTCTATTATTCGCCGGTGCGACATAAAAGAAAGAAAAAAACAGAGTGTTGTGCGTATTGCTTTTCTTCGGAATTTGCATTCGTCGTACGAACGCATACGACGGGGTCGTTGGCGGGACGACGTTTCCGCGTCGCTTTATATTGTAATAATACGCGCACGTCGACTGCCGTTCGGATAAGAAAAAAGACCATTTTTTTTTTCTCATAGACGTATGTCGAGTGTACGGGGGGGTGGGGGGGGGGAACCAGAAAGCAAAAACCTGAAAAAAACAGAAAAACGGTGGTTTCAACGCCAACGAAATACGAACAATCTCGTTAACACGCGTTAATAAACAATATCACGTGAACCGTTTTAAAACGCGGCGTTTTACGCGTGTACGCGAAAACTCTTGCCGACTCATCGTTTCGAATAAAAAAAAACGTCCGTCCGTTCGTTCGGGCCGCGTGCAAACAACCGGAATACGCGCTACCTATCTGGCGCGTTTAGAATTTATCGCGCCGCAACGATATAACACGGCGGAAAAAAAACCCCACGCGCATTAATCGTTAGAAACGATATTTTTATTCGTATTGTTATCGTTTTTTTTTTTTTTTTGTTGTTTTCTACAAAATAAAACAATACGATATGATTACTGCCGGTGAAAACAATTTTTTTGTTTTTGTTTCGACGACCCCGTTCCAAGTGTTTGAACAAGTGCACGGTGCAGTCGAGGCGGATCTTTCCGATCGCGTCCTCGCTTTTTAACGTTTCTAACGTCGGTCTAAACCGCTAAAGTGTTTCGATCTGATCCTTTGGCTTTCGTTCGAAACGAATCGCAGAGGAACGCGCGTTAAAAGCGACTAAAGTCGTACAAACACGTTTTAAGACCCGACGTAAATATTAAAAAAAAAAAAAAAAAATTGCAACGAAGGTTCAATAACTGTTTTTATGATATTCTATTAACGGCTATTAATCTCGACGAAGCGAACGCATCTTAAAGAGCACGCACCTACTTCAAAAACAAATATTAGTTTATGACATAATCGATTCAATTTAAAATCCCATCGATAATAATCAAGTTCGTGGATACGCCGCGGCCGTATAATATTACGACGTATTAGATACGCGCGCGCACATGATTATAGTAGCGCGAATTCGGTTCTAATAACCGTATGATTATTATAATTTAAACGCGACGGAGCGTTAACTCTGATGGGTTAAGAGACTAAAAATCAAACCGGAATACGTTTTTCGTGCGGCGCGCGCGGAGAAAACAGGAACGAGAGCGTCGGCGGAGATCCGAACGTTGAACGCTGTGAGTGAGAGCTTGTGCGTGCTGTTTCGTTTCGACGCAGTTTTCCACTCGTCTACACGATCTTATTCGACGTGTTTTAGTTCTCGTCGCCGTAATTGCACACGCGTAGATACAGGTACGGTATACACCACCGGCGCCGTTTTAATGGTTAACCGCGCGTATCCACCTTGAATCTGTTGACGAGTTCATAACCGATTGCCGGGGCGGGAGGATCGGACGATTCGCTAAAAGCGATTCCCACAGCGTTGGAACAATCACGGACAATCTCGTTTGATTATATGTTAATTACAAAATGGTTTCCACGACATTGCAAAACGAACAATTTCCGTACATAACCGTATAATACACGTGATCCGTGTAAACGCCTTTGTTCGGTGTCTAATTAAATGTGAAATACGATTTGTATAATACTGCTCGAACTGAGGCTTATCAAATTCCGTAATTATAATAAGACAAACAAATTCGTGTTATACACGGTCGATCGTTATTTGGTCGCTGCGGATGTTAAAGAGCAACGTTTTTAAAATATAACGAATTCTCCATCGAAAATCTATCTATGCGACCCCCACATGGTTTTACATTCACAGGATGGAAATGTTAAAAATCGAAAACGTTAAAAATCAACAATGCCGTCATTACGTGTAGCGATTAAAAATTAAAAATTTCGTTGTTGTACTTTAGTATGTGTCTTGCTGTGCCACGTGTTAAGGACACTTTGTCCGGCGCCAATCAATACGGGCATATGTATATATTATAATACGCGTGTGCATCGGCAGAGTTTCGTAAACGATCGTTCGTTCGCGTTATCACGCGACTTACGTGCACACGAACCGTAACACGCGTTTGCTGTGTGATATCGGGCACGAACGTATATCGTATAACATTTACACGCGGGTAACGTCGAGAGAGACAAACGCACGGAAAACCCCGTTTTTGAACGCCACACGCGACGGAACGGCTTATGCAATTACACACGTTTATGATCGGACAGCGTGCACACGCGTAAACAATAATACAAATCTATATTGTTTTCCGTTCTCGTGTTGGGGGGGCAAAAAAAAATACTTCGACCGACCTCCGGACTCGGAAATTTTCTCTCCGCGCTTACCGGAACACATTACAAATGATTATATATCTAACGAATATTTGTCGGCGAACGGACGTGATCACGCGTGCACTCGATCCATCATTCGGTCATCCGTTAGCCAAACGTGTTAGTATATACTCGTATATGTGTAAGATGTTCGTCGTTCGACATTTTTTAACGTAGAATGAAACTTAAATTTCTAATTTTCGACACTGTCTTCGGACTGAAACAGGACGGTCCATACGGTAGACGAACGAACATAATATACAATAATTTATACTTGGTTTTTTTTTAAAAGTTATATGACATTTTTAATGCAATTCGTTTGGGACATTTTTTTTAGTACGTTATAACCTTATTGTAATATTGTAGTTATAAGAGGCGGCAGGAACGATTTTTGCCACTTTTCAAAAAAATTAAATTACTTTCTTCGTATAAAA
Organism: Schlechtendalia chinensis; assembly: GCA_019022885.1. Taxonomy (NCBI): domain Eukaryota; kingdom Metazoa; phylum Arthropoda; class Insecta; order Hemiptera; family Aphididae; genus Schlechtendalia; species Schlechtendalia chinensis. Next base: position 5,137,694 of record CM032341.1, read on the forward strand.
TGGAGGATTCGTATATTATTTTAATTGTTAGATTTTATACCTCGTTACCACCGTGTGGGTAACCGATGATCAAACCTGTGCGGACACGGCATTCGCTTATCGTTTATGTTTCGACGAGCATGTTTAATAAGATTTTCGATGAGATAAAACGGACAACGGCGATTGTGCACAGGAACGGGCGAAATGCCTCCGTCTTGAAAAAAGTGTCCAAAAGTACATTTTTTTTTTGTGTGTTTTCGCTCATAGACATAACAGACGCGCTCGTTACACACAACTGAAAAGACACCGCGTATTCGGAAATCAGATACACACGCGTCGTAGGGACTCCGATATCTGTGCACGTCGGGCGTTTCGTCATTGTAACACTCTAACCTGTACGACACCCGCCGCGTTGCAACAGCGACCGATCGGATTTTCGATCCCGTGGCCGTCGGTCCCCCGCCCGCGCCTACCGAAATAAAGAAAGATTTCGCGGCGTCGAACGGCTCCGATTTATAGATTTCATTTTCCGGGTCTCGCGCGTGTATGTATATAACGTGTATGACGTGTACACGCGAAGAGGATCGCGATCTCGGGGGAAAACGCCGTCGAGGCGATTACGCCGTGGCGATGACGACGAGATTACATTTCCGGAGGCCCGTCGCGGCTTATTTTCGACTCCGGACTCGGAGATGTTCGCGTCGTAAAAATCGCGTTCTCCGGTTAATATATTGCGCGCAGCCGTTTTGACACGATGGGCGTACATAAAACGGAGCAATAACGATGTATGACGCGGGACTTATTATTATAATACGGATATCGCGTACGTGTACGTAGACGGGGAAAAAAACGAGGACGAGACGGTGAATCGGGAGGAGAAAACAAAAAAACAAAAACCCCTCTAAAGGGATACAAGAGTGAGAGAGAGAGAGGGGGAAAACGCACTGCGTATGTAAACGAGTCGAAACCGCTTCGGTCTGAATAAAATATTACGCGTGAGAGAATTGAATAATTCGGTCGGACGGTTTGATAACGCACCGAAAAACAGTTTATATAATATTATGTACGCTTAATAATAATACACGTGCGTATTCGACGTCCAGTCCAAGGCCGCCTCCCCCCCGCTATTTTATTTGATGTTTGTTTTAATTGGCGATATAATTCTTTTGAGATGTCAAATAATTTTCAGTGTTTTTTTTATGTGTGATAGTCGATTGTTATTTCTACTGATCCCGTCCGAAATAGATAACCATATCCGCGGAAACAACTTTATAGAACAGCTGTTGTAACGCGTGACGATTTGTATTCCGCGATCTGTTTTAGTATTTATTACCGAGAGTATATTAAGAAAAAAAATTAGGGTGTACGTTTTTTGATGCCCCCACCCCATTCGAAATATTTTTCTCCGGTCCAGTCACGTTGAAGTAGGTGCGCGATGACATCTCGTCGTATCTAATCGCGGTGTTGCGAAGTCTTATCCGGAACACGACGAGCGCTTACGTTTTTGGAATTTTTCCTGAGCAACGTCAAATATGATCACCGTCACGTGTGTAAATTCCCGGCACAACCCAATCCGTAGCCAATAGAGAACGTTGATTTCGAATATCGTCGCGACGAAATCGCACTGTTGTCCTAATAACATCCACTAACGTGAAAACTAGATTTGTCTGTATACGGAGAATCGTTAAAACAAAACCGATCAGGATCGTACGTGTACGAATGATATTGCCGACGAAACGACCAATAATCAACATTGGAGTTTAATCCTTTTGGGACGTGATTTTTATTTCGTTTGGAAATAAATACTTCGGTAGCGTCCCGTTGGCCGAGTCGCCGTCAATGTTATCCGTCGTCGCAAACAGTTTTATCGTATAGCTGATGTTTTCGTGTAAAACAATTACGAACGCCCGTCGAGTTCGATAAAAGCGTCCGGATTGACGACGCGTCGCAGTGTCAACGTGGGTGGGGGAAACAAAATATATATATACAAATACGATAAAAACCACTCGTTCTGATGCCAATAATTCGAGAAACCGTCTTCCGGTCTCCAACGCAACACGCTTTTAGCCGTTTTCACACCCGTCAAAACCGCATAACGTCCTTGTCATTGTTCACACGCACGTTTCAGGGTCGCTTTTAAAAACACGTGCCGGTTGACAAATACGCGTTTTGTAAGCTCGGCAACAGTAATAATAATAATAATAAAAACCCCGGGCATAGTTCTAAATCCCGGCTCTGGAAATGACGCGCTTCCCTAATCCCCAGTCTACCGCGAACGTCACGTTAACGTGCACGGGACGACGACGACACACGTTCGAGCGATTTGTCCGACGGGTAATTATTATCGTGTCTCTTTCCCGTCCGCCGACGATCATCGAACAGACGCCAATCGTTTCGGGTAGATTCCGAAAGTCGTCTCCGTCCGTGAAAACGGCTCACACGTGTGCGGCGCGACTTTGCCGGGGGGGATTAACGTTATTTTCGGTATCTTCCCGGATATTTCTCTTCGGGGGGGGGTTTTTTTTTTTACTTTCCACTCGACTTCCACAGGACGGCGCGTCCGCACGGCGAGACGCGTAAATCAGCCGACAGTTAATTTCCTCTCGGTTCGGGTCCGCGACGCGCCAAGTCCGTAGTTTTCTCCGCCGTCCGGGAACGAAACCCGCGACCGCGCGCGGAGACACGGCAGACGGTTAATTTAATCCGGACGGCAAACGTACGACGAGGATTGCCTTTTTTTCCCCGTCCGCCACGATCATTCGGCAACGGGACTCGGCGCGATAGTTCACGCGCGCAAACAAAAGAAAACGGTGTCTTGTGACGGTCACGCACTGTGCACCGCCGTTTACTCTAAACCAGCGATGGCACTCGAAAAACTTTCATTCGTCCATATACATACATATATTTATAGACTTACAATAAATTGAATTATCAATTGCACGTATATATTTCACAACGACGTATTGTTTTATCATCTTTGTTATTGTAAAATATAATTTATATGTGTTACTACGTTACAACGCTGGATTACTAGAAGCGTGTGGACGAGTCAATACTATATACAATCAGTTCTCGTCTGTGCACTGAGAGAATACGAGTTTTACGTTATCGTCGTTAATCAAATCATTAATTTTTCATTTGTATTTTTCTGTGTTAATAAAAATACTTATGGCACGTTGAAAGAATCCTACTTGCCATCCCTGCTCTAAACGGTCCTAAACGGTGTTCGTGCTTCGATGTCATACCGTTGTTGTTGTTGTTATTATTTCGTTCGCTTTTTGAACACACGTTACGATCGATTTTGCATAGAACGTTTCTTTTTTTCGCCCGTACACTTCGAGCAGAAAACGTAATGCCTCGTCCTTGTATCGGAGTTATCGTGGAAAATAATTATAAAGCGAACGTACACGCGTAGGACGATTGGAACGGAAAAGTCACAACGACGAAACGTTGGCCGATTTGAAGGTTTTTCGGTTTCCGTGGATGGCAACAAAAACCGTTGTAATATAATGATGTTTTCGTTAGGACAGTTTGGATTTATAATCTCGAGTATTGCAGACGAGTAATGGCGGATGAATTTACAAAAAAAAAAAAAAAAAATATTAAAATTACGATTTTACGTGAGCGATATATTTCGAAAAAGTTAAAAACATTCTAAAGTTTTCGTGACCATTAGTAACACAACGGTATAGACGATATTTTTTTGTTATTATGATAATGTTTTTTTAAAAACCGAGTATTTTAATCCCGTATTTTTTTGGTTATGAAAATGTTTACTTATAAGTTTGTTGCGTAACTCGTTACTTAGCACTTAGTAAGGCAAACAAATATTTAAAAATAATAACATTTGAGTTTTTTTTTTTTGATTTCAGGTGTACTTAAATGTAAAAATATTATCTAGTCGTCAATATAATATGTTTGTTTTAAAAAGAAAAAAAACCGGCCGTTTTTATTAATGTACGAGTATAAATTTTGTTCATAAACGGTAATAGTTGATATTAAAATAAATGAAATAAGTTTGTCTTAAACTTATAATTTACAGATTTTCAGAGCCATTACACTATTTGCGTGGAATTAATTCTGTTTTTCGTTGCGGAGCTCTATAAGCAACGCGTTTTTTCTCAAACAAAACGTGTTCATTAAAGTTCATTGTGTTCGGACGGACGAGAAATTAGAACGCATTTTTCGACGGCGATATAGTAAAACGTATACGGTGATAATAATAATAATAAAAAAAATAATTTAATAAAACCGTTGACCGTTTGTCGACGTGTTTTAACGATACCGAACGTGCAGGAGACCGCGTCGTACGGATTCATGAACTGGTGAAATTCGGCGGTTTTGAACACGTCGTTTTTGTTGTGCGTTATTGGAAATATTCCCCAGACCGTCAGTACAGCAATTACATACGTAAAAAACACGTTCCGAATGTGAAACGAGTACGACGGTAGCCGTCTACAACACGCTTTCGGGTCCGTTCGTCCTCAAGTCCATCGTGCCGAATTTTTCGTTATCCCTTTTTTTTCATCTTTTTTTTGTGTGCGCACGTCGACACATAAAATCCGTATTGTTCGGGCATTAGCCGACGCGGCATTGTTGTTAATCGGATAGAAAACGAAAAACACAGAACACAGAACAGAAACGAAAAAGGATACGCGTCCGCTCGCGAGTCCGTGTTGTACGACGAGCACAACGAGCGGGCGCACGATTTTAACTTCCGCGTGGAACGTACGGCGGCGCCTTCCCGGGGCGGACGGAGACAATGCGGTATTTACCGGTCGTGACGGCCCACGCTTATTAGGGTGTGGGTGGGGCCCGGCCGAAGACCGAACGAGGCGAAGGAGAAGAAGAAGAAAAAAAATATGAAACGATTTCGTACGAGCCGGACGACGGTGTATCATTGGGTGGTCCGGTGGCCCCCGAGGTCTTATTACGTGACGTCACCGGACACGAGATCCGGCACCACGTGACCCGCTCTGATTACTATAATTAAATTGTAAGAAAACACAACAAAAAAAAAAAAAAATAAATAAATAAATACATGTATACGAAAAACGATCGGCGGGAAGAAACTCGGTCGGGAAGGTAAAAAAAAAAAAAAATAGAAAGAAAAAAAATCCGTATTCGTATCTACCGGGGGAAAAAAACAAACAGACCGCTGGCCGTTTAATGAGAGAGAGAGAGAGACAGAGAGAGAGACCCGACGTGAATAACGAGCCGACGAGATCGTTTCGCTCCGGGAGCCGCGCGACGCGGGGCGGCGGGTGCACCGGCCCCGCGCGGTTTTCCGGTTTCCCGATCTCGTCCGACTAATTGAACTTGACGCTGACGTGTATATCTCACGTAACGCGCGTGTCCCGTTGGTTAGGCACGTCGTACGAGCCGCGGCGTCGAAATCATAGAAAAACGTACAAAAACAAACGAACACAAGCCAATCGATACGTTTCACATCTCGTAACGGTGATGAGTTGGGAAGGATAACCTAACCTAACTGCATGCCCTGAAACAAAACCAATTGACCAACCGAAACATTCGAGTCAACGTGTACCGGAAAACCGCGTGGGCCTTGACTTGAACTTGATTTTTGTTTGTTTTTTATTCGCTTTACCGTTTTCATTTACATTGCGGACACGTGATAACGACGATTCGTAAAGGCCGCCCGTCATTCGAACATTTCATCGTATCTTATCGCCAAGCACTCGACGGGAGTTAGCATGCTTAGCTAGTGCACATTTTGTTACGTTCGCATTTTTGCATTTCACATACGCTTTGAAATTAGAATTAAATATTTTAAAAAGCACAACACGTACACGTGAAATGTTTATTTGATGAGATGAGCGTGGGCCCCGTGTTTTCCCCCGTTTATTTGGTTGAGATTATTAAAAGCTGATAATATGTTATTTACACACGGACTACATTTATGAGTACGAGATACTTTAATCAGTCCGTGTTAGTTAGCCGTACACGTATTTCCGTTTTGTGTGTTTTGTTGTAGTCGTCGGGTTGTCTTATGAAAAATAAATAAAACATGCCGAAATAAAATACGTACAGTCGCCTATATTCTTATGTTTCTGAGTTCGAAAGCTCGGTGTTTTTAATTAATTAATCAGTACTATTTTGTAAACTTTGTGAAGTCAAATTTAATTTTTAAATTAATTTAATTTAATTTAATGTGTCGACCAAAAAATCCGGTTATCTCATTTTAATATGCTTTAATTTTAATTGATAATTAATTTTTGTACGTGAATAAATAAACTATTTTTCCAATATTTATTATTTATTAATCTATGTTATTTATTACCATTGTTTTGACTATTAAATGGACTGTTTTGGCAAATCAATCGAAACAAAACTTAAATACGATTATGTTTACTACTATAGTACCAATTCGGTAATAACAATTTGGGGCGCAGAGATGTGCTGGCCAGCGAGGGGGAAAGAACTTATATAAGTACTACTCGTTAACAAGACAATTTGAAAATAACTAATAATAATAAGACCGCGATATTGGTTGCGGTGGGTAGTAGACAGTGTTTGCAGTGTGATTTAAGTGATTGTGCATATTTTTAGAGGATATTCGGTGATATTTTCAAGGCATAGATGCATGCGTATTTTAAGGATTTTTTAAAGCATGAATAGCCCTACTAATTCACTGTATAAGATATAAAACGTATTTATTTTTTATTTTTTGTGCGATCGTACACGTATTGTGTAGTATGGAAATGTCAAATTCATATTTTGTCGAACAAATGACCCGTCGCCAAGAACGAAAATTCGATAATCGTTGTTCGTTTGACCACGTCTCCATGACTCGCGCACAGGTTTCGAACGAATCGAACGTCGATTTTCAATCACCACGCTTAATAACAGGATAGTTCCGGATAGTTGGAAATCCAAGCGAGTACCATCGAACCATTAATCTCCGTACGCGTTTCGTCAAATCGATTTTTTTGATTTCTGCTCGGCGAGCCCGTTTCCCGTCGGCCGGCCGGCCGGACGGTAATAACGTGCCACGTGTGTATCACGTTTACCGTGCACGCGCCGACGGAACGAACACGCGGAAGAGATGTATTTCGGCGCGTCCAGTTTTTTAAACGACAGTTGTGAACGGAATCCGACTGCAGGCGATCCCGAGCCCGCCGGTCGGGTCGGACGGCGGCGAAACGGTTACAATTATTCTGATCGCCGGGTCTGCGGTATCTGTTACCGGTTGTTACCGAAAAGTTACCGAAAGTCTGCCGGAGGTTTCGTCTGGTATAACGGTCGACGGGTCTTCCGGTCGCGGCGAACACCGTTGACCACGGTGTTCTACTACGAACGTTTGATGAACGCGCGAGCCCGCGACGATGATGAACGGAGTCGCGTTCGTGAAATATTGACGGACACGGTTCACTTGTTGTACCGAAGGTAAATGAATTTTCGAAGACAAAATCTTAACGCGACCACCGTGACGGATTCGTGAACTGCCTGAAAACGATTGTAGTCGAAACGTGGACCGGGACCATCGGCGGGATCCCAAAGTGTGATCACACACTCGAACACACTCGTTACGCGGGCGAATAGAAAAATTTACTTTACTTGACCGTAAAGAAAAACGCTCCCCCCCCGGGATGATCCGGGAGCGTTTGTTATCAGACAATAAGTACGTTACGTTCAAACGAACGCTCGTACGTGTACCCGCGTCCCGTAATCCGATCCAACGGCAGTATGTTAATTGTTCCAACGCCTTTCATTGTCGTTAACGATTTACTGTTACCGGAATTTAGGAATTTTAGAACGCGCCGTATCGGACGAATAACTTCAACACGCGTGCACCGACGCGTTAAAATATGACTTTGCCGCGTACAAGACACGAATAACAAACGGACTTATCGATCGACCGGAGTAAGAACGACCGTTATCAAAAATTAAACAGTGTGTTCGATTTATTTACGGTTTGTTTCCCGAATACCGCACGTGATTTTCGTCGTGTCCTTTTCAGTTCGCCGAGCTCGTGTCACGAAGCTATTGAATGGCAGTGTCTATGTAAGGCACGGGGTTATGTCCTCTCGTCGCGTACCGGCTTACACGTCGCGGTTCGATATATATTTTCTTTTCTGCTTTTCTCTCTTTTTATTTTTCGTCACCGTTTTTACTCGGCCAGCCAGGACACCGGACCCTCAAACAGATGACCGCCCCACCGGTGTCCTGAACGCTCGCGGACCCGCCGTTATGTGTTTCGACGTTATAAATCACGTTTTAATACGACGCGCTCGTACACATCGTCTACTGTATATTACGTGTGCACGAACACAACGTTCTGACGCGCGTATTGTAAACACAACGAACTCATTGCGTGGCGATGTTGTGCAAACCAAATCGAAAATCGAAACGAATAACTAATATCGTCCACCTACGCGCGTGCGGCTGCGTTCGCGATTTTATCGCGTGGAAAACCCAAATAATTCGATCGCGAACCTCTACAGTCAACGGGGAACGCATCCCGGTCGGATTCAACCGCACGAAATCACATTCGAAATGCTTTGAAATACTCGCCGGTCCTCACGGCTGATCGTACGGATTAGATTTAGGCATTGCACGTGGCACGACTAGTCCGCGGAATCTGATGCACGTTCTTTTCTAATCACTACACTTCTAATATTGCCCGGTTAATGTTTCCGGATCGAGTATTATCATTAGAGCATACAGACCCTCGTAGCGCGTATACCTTATGTTTTCGAACGCATAACGAATCGTGTATGTACAATGTCGTTACCGAGCATATTTGAAATTAATTTCAAAAATACTTAACGTGCGGGCAAAGAATACTATCTATTACGATCTAAAATCGTTATTATGTTTCAATAAATCTCGATGGTTTCATTTATCTATTCTACTCGTGTCCGCACAACTATCACGATGTTTTTCGTTTCGACCCGTGCTTCTAGTTCGTTTATGTTTGTTATTATACTTATACGGATATACTTCAGACCTAATGTAAAATGTGGAAATCGGTACGGCGTTTTCTACACGATAGCTCCGTAGGTGTTACGCGGACCTTTCCCCATTTGTTATCATCGGAAAATACCGGCGTTTTCTATCGACTGAAATATCGCGTAAGCCACAAAACGACGTGCTTAGAATATTCCCCGTGTAGTATGAACCGACCCGTATCGTTTCTGCCACGTAAATATTATCACACACGATATTATTGCGCTTTTCGATCGTACGAGGCAGCGGCGGATTAAGTAATTTGCCGCGCCTTCTCTTTTCAAACCGATCAAAATCAATAAAGAAACGTGTTGTCAGTTAAGTTTATCGTCTGGAAATATACAAAAACGTCAAAACACGAATAGTTAAATGGTCGCATTATCAAACAAAAGTTTCTTTCGACTTTGAAGGTTTGAAAATTGTTCGGTTTGTCCTGAAAGCCATTCGTTATAATACCGTTCGTAAAGTTTAAAAGTAAAAAGACGTAAACGACATTGTCGTCGCGCCGCATATAATAGTAGACAACATTATTTCGTATAACCACAGAATATTGATAACGACGTGTTATCGGCCCGTGGCCATAGTGTACGTCCTAGCCGAACGCGATTTTGCGTATGGGCGGGCGACGCGACAAAACGGATTGTCCAATCTGATCCGCCCGTTTATAAATAGATATGGATAGGATATCTTCATTTTGTCTTTCTTTATCATCTTTGTTTTGCGGAAAATTTGCCGCCCCCTAAAATTTTGTCGCTCCAATCACTCGCTCGTTCTGCATGTGGGTGAACCCGACGCCGGTCGGACGTCCGGAAAGTAAGGTTACGTCCGCGAACCGCAGGCAATTTCTTTTTACCGGCGCGTCCGGGCCAGCAGTGGACGTCGTTACGATGCGAACGAGGTCCGTTCCGGCATCGCATTTTGCAATGGCGCTGTTCCACGTTCGTTGGCTTTACCTCGCGAGATCTGCACCCGTGTCCGGTTTTTTTTGACTTTGCGTGACCAAACCGCGGCGAGTATTCGTTGAGAGCCCGTCGAAGAACGGACGACCGACGACACCGACGACGACTGGAGGAGCGGGCGACCGTCCGTCGTGCGCGATGACGTGACCGTGACGAAAACTGAAGGGACGTGTATTGGCACACGACGACATCGCGACGGACTTTTTTCTGTCTCATACGTCCAAGTGTTCTGGGCGAAATCTCGACTGAACGAAACAGAAGAATATTCGATTGTGCCGGTGGATAAGAACTCGAGCGTTTCGAAAAAAAGCACTCCGAGTCCAAAAGTTCACGGTCGTGCTGCCGGCAGGGATTCACGTCTCCGGACGAAACACATCGATTACCTAACTGGCCTACCGCGGGAAAAACTGCGGAAAATCGTCGCGGAGGCACACGCACCCCCTCCCGGTATATTAATTTATTTTCACAAAGCTCGCGGAGCGTGCGTATAGATTGAAATCCAGAAGGTTTTTTTTGTCCTCCCCCCCCGGACGATGAACAGGTGCAGACGGTCGAAGAGTGGTTCGAGGAGGTGGAGCACGAGTTCGTTTGACAAAATCCGATGCCACGCCTACGGAAGTGCATCGATCTGAACGGCGATAAAAAAAAATGAAAATAAAAAATATGGTGCAATATCTGTGATACGGTCGTCCGAGCTGTAGACCGCCATGCTGGTTCAATCGAAACGCGCGCGTCCGGATACATTTAAACCGGCATAATCAAACGCGTCGTGTTTTTTTTTTTTAATAAAATATAGTATTACTAAAACGGGTCGATCGCCACGGTGTTTTTTTTCGTGTACAGATTTTTTAGTACATACTTTTGCTTACCCGTTCTCGTACACGCGATATGTGGCGGCCAAACTCTAGTGTCGTGTATAAAAACGAAGTTTTTCGTCAGTTATAACCCCCTAAACCGGGGGTTCCCAAACTTATTTCCCTTGCCGCCCACTTTATGTTCCCGCAACGTATTTATAATAAAAATAAATGATAAGGACGGTGGACGTTCGGCTGTACGTGCGCGAGAGACAATGTTTGTTTTTTATTATTATTAAAAGTCACCGAAATCGCAGCAACATTTCGTCCGTTTTGCGCGCCTAACCTTCGTCGGATGACGTGAACAACGGCGCACTTTCGGTAAATTCGGGGGCGCGAGTTCCCGTTTCACGTTCGGAGTGGCACTGTTCCGTCACGAACAGCGATTGCCAAGCCGCCGACACGGTACACGCGGAGAACACGTGTATTGATGATAACCGACGCACTCGTTTGACGCGATCCACTGGCCGGCGGCCAAACAAACCGCTGTCCGGCCGAGAACCGCCTTTTTCGGATATCCGTCGACAACCCGACGACGGAGTACAACGGATAACGGTCGTGATAGTGTTGTCGTCGTGGTCGTCGTTCGTGTTTGTTCCCGGGGTGGGGGTGGGGGGGGGAGCTTTTGATAATTGCGGTACGACGCGAATACCGTGTCCGTCCGGGGGTTTTTTTTTTAATTGTTAAAAAAAACCGTTTCTCGTGACGACTTGGACAGATCGGATACGCTCACGCAACGCCGATAAAAACAGGTAGACCTCGCCGTGCCCACCGTGCCGAACGTGCCGAAAACGAACGAGCAAATAAAAAAATAGGAAAAATGGAAAATCATTATCATCAGCGCGTTTGCCGTAGACCACGTGCCTAATTGGATCGACGGCCACGTTACGACACGCCGTTTTATGCACGTTTTCGCGTCCGATTTTTTGAAAATTTTCTTTTTTTAATCGTTTTCTCGTTGTTATCGTTTTAATATTTTGCCGTACGAGCGTTTCGTATTTGTTTAACGACGATTTCATAAACACCGAACACACGTTTCGTCCAACCCGTACGGACACGGTTATGACGGGCTGTTGTGAAAATTTATCGTGACACGTTTCCAGTTTTTTTTTTTTTTTTTACCGATAAACAACCTGCAAATGCTCGTGTAAATGTATTTTTTTTTTTTTTTTTGTACACGGTAATTAATTCAACTGAATATCGTCGTGTTTAAAACGACCGTTGAATATTATATTTTGAAATAAATCATTCGTAAGTAGCGTAAACATTATTCTCACAATTCTGTAGCCAATGTGATATTACATACAAACAGCATTAAAAATTATTCATTAAAAAACTGTTTATGAAACGGTTAATCGTATTTTTTTTTTTTATGTAATTTCAGTTACTTAAATGCTAATAATCCGTGTACGTTTAAAAATAAATATCGTTTTAAACCGGCGAGCGTGAGATATAATTCATAATTTTCAGAAAACATATTTCATTTATTCTAACGAGTACGAACAGTAGGAATTAAATCCATGCGTTATATTATGATTATTATTCTAAATATATATATATATATATTTTTTTAACGCAAAAATTATTATTTTTATGACGATAAATCAAACACTTTGCACGGTATGCCGTCTGCTGTTTTGCATATTTTGATATTTTCAAACAAAAAATACAATTAAAACGCTGTGTGTACACGTGTACACGTGTTCATATGACTCTGGCACGGATGCGCGTGTGTAACGCGTAACGCGATCGAACAAAACGTATTGTTCGGCGTAAAAAAAAAAGAGATAAATAAATTTAAAAATAAAAATATAAAAATGTGTCTACGAAATCGAGTCGGATTGATATTTCGTTTAAATAGATTTGCGCGAGAACGTCGTGCCCGAACAGAACATTACGTTACATCGAATAGGAAAACTTTGTCGACGTATTTTTTCCTAACGAAATCAAATTACACGTAAACTCGGGGAACCGGACGGACGGAAAAGTTGTCGTTTCTCCAACCCACCCCCCCCCCCCCACCACCACCTTATCTATTGCGGGAATCCTGAATCGCGTCCGATCGACGTCGTCGTGGCTGCAACGGTTGCACGTACGGCGCGCGAGTGGAAACGAAATTACGAACAGACACGCCGGAAACGCGCGATACGGATATTGGACAGTATACGATTGTATGTCGACGGTCAAGACGGAGCGAATGAGCGGAAGGGACCTATTTTATTTGACGTTTGTTTAAATTGGCGATTCTTTTTAAACGTCAAATAATTTTCAGTGTTTTTTCTTTTTTTTTATGTAATAGTCGATTATTATTTCTACTGATCAGTAGCCATATCCGTGGAAACGACTTTATGGACCAGCTGTTGTAAACCTACTCCGCGATCTGTGAATTATAATTTTTAGTTTTTATACCGAGAGTATTATTAAAAAACAATTAGGGTGTACGTTTTTCGATGGTCTCCCTCGCCCGAAATAGTTTTCTGCGTGCGGCGCAAATAGCTAAGCCCTCCCTAAATTTTGTATAGCCCCCTCAAAAATTGATCACTGTCACTTCAATATATTGTTACGTGTTATCATTTTTTTGTGGGTTTTGAATTGGCATGAAAATCTCATGATAGTGTTCCCCCCCCCCTCTAAATATCGCGATATACACGATATCGCGCGCCACGTAGTAAAACATTGGGTTATTGTTGTTTTTCCACCACGACCACGTCAAAATGCAAAAAACAAAAATGTCTACACGTGACCGACACGTAATTACGACGTGTCGTAAGTGAACACGAGCGCCGAACGAACACTCCGAACCGCGTCACACACCGTTTGCAAAAAATTGTAAAACACGTCGGTTCGTATTCGTACCGGTTTCGACGGTAACGGTGTTTTTTGTTCGGTCGCTTTGAACGTTTACCACCTGCAGGGTTTTTAAATACACACACACGCTCGAGTCGTGATAACTCGAAAAATTGTTTTGTTTATTTCATATAAACAACAGAAATCTCGAAGCGACGTTTTATGATATCGCCCCTTCAAGTGAACGCGGTCGTTTCCTCGTTCGCCACCCCCCCGTGTAATTTACGCGACGACCGTCGGCAACGGACGCGGTTTTCGCGTTCACGTCCGAAACAGACACGCGCAAGACCGCGTCTTTCGTCGGACGGCCGTGCAAACTTTTTAGGGACCGCGCGCGCCGGGAAGAACTATCAGCGCCGGAGAGAGGGTGAGCGTTATTGGTCCGGGGCCGTTCACGCGACTGCCGGGGTAAGGTATCGAATGCGATTCGGAGGATTAACAACAACACGCCGTCGCCGGTGGTGGTCTCGGCGTATAAATCCTGCCGATAAACCGACCCGAATTAATCCGCAAACAAAACGCCGGAGGGTTATATTGACGAAATTTATAGATCCATATATATATATATGTACGCGTGTAAATATACGTACGCGTTGTCGTATAGGCGTTTAAAAAAGAGACCGCCGACGAACGAATAGACATAAACAAATCGTCACGCGCTTTTTCGGATCGTTTTCTTTATTTTGCGGCAAACCGACAAACGCGTGAATACAGCGGTCATCGTGGTCATTGTTATCAACATTGCCACGGATACAGAGTAATTGATTCTAGCCATCAGAAGTACGGTACGTTTCCGAATGACGCGTTTTGTATGAAAAACTACAAACCATCAAGACGAGTGTGCTGATTTGTCGTTGCTTTTCGAATAGTGAACAATAATACAGCTCGACAGACACACCCGTACTACTGTTCCTGCACGCGTCATCGGCGGAACACGCCTCGAGCAAGGAGGCCTCGATCCTTCAGGTGGCTTTCACGCGGTAATCCCCACGGACGGACGTCGCCCGTCTATTTAAATCCGAGACGCTGGTTCCGTCCAATGACCAGTACGGTGACCTTGCACCCTCCCCCGGCGGCGTCGACGAACCCTTGGTCCGCGGTTGCTCATTCAACGTCCGCCGATTGTCTTCCGCCACGAAAACGTTCGGCCGTCCACGATCCGTACCAGGAGCTACTTACCGGCGGTGACGTTGCGATGAAGTAAGAAGAGTAAGGAATAAAAAAAACGAAAACGAGACGAATTTAGCTCCGCGTGTCAATAATTAACAGTGTATTACGCGCCGTAATCGTGTACCGGCTCACCGCGTCGTTCGATCGAATATGATAAACAGTACCGCCCCGACCTCGTAGAAAAGCCGCCTGTTACCGTAAGTCCGCTCGTCGACGCTCTGAGCGAACTTTGCGCGACGAGCGGGCGAGATTGCCGCGGCGGCTCGCGTTTCAACCTACCACGACGAAAACTCGACGACGACCGCGCTTGCGCCAACATCACATGCTGTTGAGATATACGTGTGCGTAGCGAACGACGGGCGTTTGTGCGACGACGAGACGGAATTTCAGACGCGATTTCTTGTGCGCCAGACTGTATATTAATGTGATTTCTTCGGGGGTGGGAGGGGGGACCGTTAACGGCCGTAATTCAACTCCGGCCGCGTTCGGTACCGTTTTTTTTTTCCCGTTTTGATTTCACGACGAACAAGCGACGCTCGTCGAAATCACGTACTAATTTACAGCGTCGGTAATGCTATTTTTTTTTAGCGTTTTAGAAAAATAAAATAAAAACGTCTTCTGTACACGCGGTCACATAATCGATACGATATTCTCTCGCGACACCAGTAGAAACGACACGCGCGTATCCCTGTCCGTACCCGGTCCTCGTATAGAATACGCGCTCGCACAAAAAAACACACGCTATTCAATTGTACGTGGATGATGTCGAGGAATTCTTCAATGTAAACGGTGTTTGAAAATCAATAAGCCAAAACGTGTCGGAACGCATCCATTAGTTCCGAGCCCGCACGGAAAACGCGTCGTCCAAATCCGTTCCGCCGATTTACAGGGTCGAAACGGATAATTTCGTGTTTTCTCTACCCGAAAATAATGCCGCGCCGTCGGGTTCCCATCGTTGTTTCAAGGTGCGGTCGACTAATAAAAACATAACAACATAATATGTATACAACATATTAACGACGATATAATATCTGACGTGAACGATAACGGCGGAATAATTCCCTTACGAAAATGATATTATACTACTCTGTATTGCGTAGCGTACAAGTCTATTGAAGTCTGGCAATGCAGGTTTTTTTTTTTTCTATATTATCCTCCAACAATTTAATAATAAGTCAAAATTTATTTTAAAACATCAATGAATGGTTTCGTGTATAATCGAGTGACACATTACTAAAAAAATATTGATTTAGTCGAACCGTTGAGTTTTGAAAATTGTTATAACATCTTCATTGGGTATATTCGGTATTAGTTGTGATAATTTACCGTTCCAAATTTGACTTTTGTTTCTAGAAAAAATAAACATTTAATGCCTTTCGCCTATTGTTTTGGTCGAAAAACAGTCAACGTTCTAATTTATTCTTATTTACCATAACAAAATATGTTATATTAAGACATTATATACTATCCGTTTATTGTCATACTTGCGAATGTCGAAAGTTTTATAAAACAATAGAACGATGTCCGTGCAGTTCCAAATACGCTCTGCTAAAACATAATAACAGTTTTGTATGCAAAATTTAAACCGGTTTATTCCGTCAAAGAATTGAATAATTTGCAGTACGTCCGCGACGATGCGAAAAATTAAACGAGAACAATAATAATGATCATAACCTAGCTGGGAAATAAAACGTACAAAATGTATTTTGTACTTAAGAAACTGAAAAAAATATATTAAACAGTAATTTATCATTGTAATTTATAGCATGCTCTGCAAATTGAGGTGCAGTGAAAAAACAATTGATTTTGGGACATTCGTTTCTATCTATTGTATTAGAATTCACCAATCAGCGTATATATGTAAAAATTGTAAATGATAAAAACACAAATAAAACTTCAAAGTCATTCAAAGTGTCAAGTAAAATTGTACCAAATATGTAAAAAAAAAATGCAATGTTCATATTATAAACAGTTTTATTTCAAACATGATACAAAATATATAAAACAATAAATAATATGACAATACAGAAAACAGAACAAATATAACAATAATAAATAAACAAATAACGTAATAAATAACAACAGGTATAAACAACAAATAGTTACATTATAAAGAATAATAATAACAAAATACATAAGAACAAATAAATTAAAGTTGAATTGCCAAGTGCAAATGAAAATTTGAAAACAAACTGATAAATATACAAAATAATAATGCATACAAAACAAAACACAGGTTACATATTCAAAAACAAAGCGAAAAAATTAATGAAGTGCAAAGTGCAAGAAAAAATTTGTGAGATCACAAATTTAAACATCACCGTCTTGGTGGTAGTACAGGCGATACATTCGTCTTTCTGTGACGTCTCGTGTCGTCTCAAAGCTTATGGAAGTGATCTGCTCAGGTCACAGATGGATTCTTCGTGTAGATCCATCTCAATGGCCGTCACGATAAACTCCAAGACGGCCGATACGACCTTCTCGCAGTATAATCTTCTTTCTGTTCCTCCTCGAGTACCGCGACGAGTTTTCTTTTGCCGTTTCAATTTTTTGTCACGACCTAAACCAGTCACTGTAGGCAAAACCATAGGACCGTCGCCGATACGTTGGATTTGGCCCGTCACTGAATCGGACTTATGGCAATCTGCAGTGACCGGTTCAGTAACTAATGGCATACGGACGCCTACGATGGACGCCTCCTCGTACAGTTCCAATTCCAAAACGGCCACGATCGAGTCTAGTACATCTTGCACAACATCGTCAAGTTGTACGTCTCTGTCGCAGCAGTCTGGGTCGGTTGGAATCGTTATCTCCACTGGAACTGTGAAAGGTGAGTCGCATTCGATGTTAGATAGGGTGTCTACGATGGATTCCTCCTCGTACAGTTCCAATTCCAAAACGGCCACGATCGAGTCTAGTACATCTTGCACAACATCGTCAAGTTGTACGTCTCTGTCGCAGCAGTCTGGGTCGGTTGGAATCGTTATCTCCACTGGAACTGTGAAAGGTGAGTCGCATTCGATGTTAGATAGGGTGTCTACGATGGATTCCTTCTCGTACAGTTTCAAATCCAAAACGGCCGCGATCGAGTCGATTACATCTTGCACATAATTGTCATATTGTACGTGACTGTCGTAGCAGTCTGGGTCGGTTGGAATCGTTATCTCCACTGGAACTGTGAAAGGTGAGTCGCATTCGATGTTAGATAGAGTGTCTACGATGGATTCCTTCTCGTACTGTTCCAATTCCAAAACGGCCGCGATCGAGTCGATTACATCTTGCACATAATCAGCATATTTTACGCGACTCACGCAGCAGTCTGTGTCGGTTGGAATCGTTATCTCCACTGGAACTGTGAAAGGTGAGTCACATTCGATGTTAGGTAGCGTGTTTACGATGGACTTCTTCTCGTACAGTTCCAATTCCTTAACGGTCACGATCGAGTCGAATACATCTTGCACAACATCGTCAAGTTTTACGTGTCCGTCGCAGCCGTCTTGGTTGATGTAAATCGGTACCTCGGCTGGAACTGTAAGAGGTGCGTCGCATTCGATTGTAGATTGAGTTCTGAAAGAAACTTCAATAGGTGCCAATTCTATTACAGGTAGGTCAGTCTCCGGCGTGTTATCGACGCGGTCTGCGATGACGGACCAGAGTTGATACGGCACACATTTGTTGTGCCATACTTGTTTGCACGCTGTAAAACCATATATAAAGATTTAATTATTATTGTTAAGATTTCATTGATTCTAGAACTACATTAATATCACGAAACTCTTTAATTTATGTTATTTTATTCAAGACATTTTTCTAACATTATTGATAAAATTGGAATTATTTTATCATAATTGACGTGAATAAAAATGTAATGTTAAAGGATTTAGTTGAAGTATCGCACTAATTAAAAATAATTATATTCCATAAAATAATAATAATAATAATAATAATAATAATAATAATAATAATAATAATAATAATAATAATAATAAATAATAATCAATGCAAGTTTTTGTTCTTACCTCTACACTTCATCAATTTCTTCCACGGCCAAATCTTTCGATTTGAGCAACCAGCACATTTCTTCAACAATTTCGTCAATGACTTCACCACAACGAATTGATGTTCGCAAACGTCAACGGCTTCAGTAGGTTGTGCCATTTCGATTGTTGAAAAATGTTGAAAAATATTTGAAAATTTTATTCAGTATTTAGGTGTTCACACTACGGCGGTAATGTAAAGAGTCAGCGAAAATTAATCGGTCCTCGACCTCGTCGACCGGTTGTCAAGGAAAATCACGCATGACAACGGCGTGTATTAATAATAATTTTGTTTGCGGCCAGACAATATAATTCTATTAATTTCGTTTGAACATATGATTATTTAGTAATGCCAACTATTGAAACATTGATTACTATTTTTAACGGAATACTTTATTCTCGCGTACTATCGTAAAAACGCATTTATTATTTTTACATTACTTTTATTTAATATCACCAAATAAAGTGCCGATTATTTACAATGTTTAACTGGTCGATTGTTTCGACAAGTCTGGTGGTGTAGTCGCAGTGAGTTCAACGAGAGTACGTCTCATGTCCCTCAAATCTGTCGATAATTTTAGTTTCGTTAAAATCAATTTCTTAATAGTAACTTAGAATATTCACTTGTTACACGAAAACCGAACGGTGCTCATCAGGTTGTACCATATTACATTTCTTCTATTAGACGACAAATGAAACGTAAAGTAATAAATGTCTGGCAGGAATATAAGTTTTTGTTTAACATGTTTGTATACATTTATCAAATCATTCGGCGTGTAGATTAGTGGCACATAACTGTAAAATTTCGTTTTTATGAAAACAGTCGGACGTTATTCGTGTGAATGACTTAACGTTGAAATTATCAAAGGTATATTATATCTTCGTGAAATATGGTTGTAAATAAATTATTAAAATCCATTCAATTGTTCGTCTAGCGGTAAAGAGGAACTTAAACTTTCCTGTGTTTTTCTGTTTAACAGTAGATTGCTTAGTTTATATTTATTTTAATATTTAAGTATAATTTATTTCTCATCAGAAAAGTATTGGACTTTTGAAATATTTAATGGTTTACATTTTCATAGCCTTTAATAAATTAGCGTTTTCAAAAAATAACTCATGCGTTTTCCACGTGTTTTTCGATGATCTTCGAGGATCTTAACGACAATGTTTAAGTTCATATTGCGTCCGGTATCTATAGACTTCCGTATTGTTATTGTTATTACCCAATAGAAAAATGTGCGATGTGTTTCATTAACTCCTCATATTAAACATTCGACGGATAGACAAAACCTAAATGTTAATAGATCACGTTAGTCGCCCTCTATCCGAGACCAAACGTTGCAAATCGACATTTTGGAACGATAATGTTTTGCACCAACGTCGATATGGTCGCAATAATACGTTCTGGTATACTTTTTTCGGTCATTCATTTACGTGGTGAGATATTTAACGGGACCGCGCGGAAATTTAATAACACGGCGCGCCACAAAACGTAATAGAGATATTTATGGAAATACGTGAAACGGTCCCGACGAGAATCGAAAACTCGATCGACGAGAAAGAGGGAAAACACTAAAAAAACTCGCCGAAACATATCGAATACGAAATAAAGAAAAACACGTTTTATGACATTGCGCGTGATGCTTATATGTCATTACTGCGCGTGTATTATGCTTCGCGGTAGTCGTGCAGAAATCACGCGCGACGACGTTGTCGGAATGACGGAGCCATCGGAAGTTTAATTGCCGTTTACGTTCACGTTATAGACGAGTTTCTGATTTGTGCGACTCGGCGAGAGGACGAAAATTAAAAAATACCAAAACGAAAATCTCGCACACGCTAAAACGTACGTCGATGACCCGTCAGGGGGGGGGGGGAAATAACCCGACACAAAATCAACGTTGATCACTAATCGACGAAAGAAAAATAAAACGCCGCACGTCTAGACGCGCACGCACACGCACGATATCGAATAATGTTTCACGTCGGAGAAGAGCGTCGTTAAACACCCGCGACGAACCATTTTGTGATAAAAACGCGCGCGCGTGTTCGTCGATTGTATTCATATACTCGTGTGTGTGTGACGACTTCGGAACACGGTTATTTAATTACAAATAGAACGCACCGGTACGACAAATAATAAATGAAACGTAAGCGTGCAATATTAAACGACGCACGTTTTCTATCGATTTATTCAAAACGAACGATTCCGATTCGGTTAGGTTAGATGACCGTGGTTCGACAACCAATTCTAAGGCCGGAAACGATTGACGTCGTCGTAGGTTTCAGCGCACGTTCGGACGAATCCGGTACATCGAGTTGATATCACACACGTTACCGGCGTTACCCGTGACGTGATACCGATCCGTGGCCGCGGCTGCGCAGTATGTCGATTTGCGTTTCGAAACACGATATTGTTTTTGATTGTTGTCGAAACATTATGTCGTCGGGAACAACGGGCAGTGGACGCGAAATCAATTTCCCGTGCGGCGCGCATGCCGTTCGACGTTGGCGAGTCAGTCCGAAACGGTCGAGCTGAAAAACTCGAATTGCACAAGTCATTAATTCTTGTTGATTGATTCGCTCGACGGGTTACGTTCCACTGCAGTGGACCGAACGGAGTTATTATACCGAACCACGGAGGTGTTCGTGGAAAGTTAACATTTTGTTTGATATGTCATGTGTGTACGCGTAGACGGTTCGAACTTAAGTACTCCCGAGTATTGTTGTTGTACGGTCGTTAAATAATATACGAATAGCGCATTTTTTTTTTTTAACTCGGCTCGAGGTTTTTTAAAATAACTCCACGAAGTTACATTTTTCTCAACTCTAAAAAGTCACATCGGACTTGAATAAGCACTCAGTTGAATTCACTCAACTCAATCCGGTTCGAAACAAAAAGTCATTTACCCGGCCTCGGAAACGGTCGTGCTGTATTTGGTTCGTCGTTAAACAAACAGATAAAAACAATGGAGTTAATTACGTTTTATCACTCGTATAAACTGATTTCGTTCCGAATGGATAATCTATAACGTCGTGTACGTTTCGTCTTACGCTACTAGTAATGATAATAATGATTTCAACTGATTAACTTCGTTTCCTACGAAGTCCACGGCCTACCGGAGGCGCACATTTTTCAAAATAAATATTCTCACAGGCTGTGGGAAGATACGCGTTTAACGGCATGGGAATAACACACGCCAATAGAAATATCAATAGGAAATTAAATTGTTCCCTTTAAACTGTTATTATTTTTTTAGGAATTCGTAGTTTATCGTTTTCGTTACGCGTTATTGTATCGAAATCGCCCACTAAAAAATAATTGAAATTATCATTTCGTTACACTAAACGAATCGCGATTCGTTTGCGTGAAAAAACCGACGTCGTTACAATAACGCGTTACTACCTGTACGAGTATGTGTTCGAACTGAAAAAAAAAAACACGTAGGCGGGATAATATATCGGATCGATTTCGTTATTTATAAACAAAATATATTAAGACAATATGATAACGTATCACGTAAACAACGAAAAAAAAAAAACGTACAAATTCTTCAAACGTATTCAAATTTCCGAAATGTATTCCGAGTCGAATACGCAAAGTCATAAACAACATTCGGTTTGCAACGGGTGGATGGGAGGGGTGTGGAAACCAAAACATCCATCCGAATTCAAGACACTCGTATTATTATTATTTCCTTTTTAATATTACAAAGACGCGTGCGAGTTCCACGACGTTGTTTGAACTCGCAGTGTTTACAATTACTTAACACGTCGGATTCGACTCGTTACTATGCGCGCGCACACATATTGTCGTTTTACATAAATAAGAATTATACAAATATGTATACATCGCGGTACATATTTTTATTTATTTTTTTTTTTGTATTTATAAAACGAAAACGTATAATAACTTTTTATGTCTTAACAATATACCGTCTAGATCGTCATAAATTCGTTCATAACGCCGTAGCAGTAAATCTTATAGCCGTTAAATACTACACAAAATATCACACTGTACGCAGGAAAATATAACGCGATAACACATAAAAACATCAAATATACGAATTTAGTTTTTATAGTTATATAATATAAAATCGTGCTTGATGATAATAATAATAATCATAATAAACTTATTCTTTTTTTTTTTTTGATATTTAGGATGTCGTAAAACTGTCCTACAAACGTGAAAAATCGATTTTTTTTTTATATTTTACCAAGCGCCGTCGCATGTATAATTTTTTGAAATGGTTTATTTGTTTAATTTTCTAATATTTTCTAATATTTTCAATATATATATATATATGTAATTTAATAACACTCGTAATCATATTGTAACTATTTCTTAGGTTATTTCAAGTGTATTTGAGATGATCCGCCTCTGCCGAATCTCTTTGGCCTCGATTCAAAATAATTGACATAGTGTATGTTTCCAATTTTCGTTGATCGACAACACGGGGAATCACAATAACAAAACGACTCGTTGAATATCGTTTTTCGATTTCTCAGAGCATCCCAGGGCACCAATGCAGGTTGCAGGTTAGGTTATTGGACGACAAACACGATGCGCGTGTTTGTCGTCCACGTGCGACCACGGGCCGAGGCGGAAAAATCGTCACTTTCAAAACGTCTTTAGCGCGTCCGACCGCGCGAATAATTAGTAAAACCGTACGGGATTGGTGGGCCTATTGTGCGTCGGTGAAAATCGTATTATTATTTATAATCGTGCGTGACACGCTGATTTATCGGTTGTTGTTTCCCAACCATCATAAATAACTCGGGGCAAAAAATAATCGTGTTAGTAATTTTTGAATAAACGTACCGTGGCGCGGAGACGTTTTCACGCGGCCGACTCGTTCGTTATAATAATATTATTTCTGTCTCCGTGGTAGTAGTGGTAGTGGTAGTGGTAGTGGTAGTAGTGGTAGTGGTAGTGGTACTGCGACGTCAATTACGTTTATTTATTGTTTATTAAACGTCAACATAAATTATTCGGTTTTAATATTGTTCTAGAAAAGAAAACGAACGCAATTCACGTTTTATGACGTTATGTCTGAACGAGGTGCGATACGCGGCCGTCGTCAGATTTATCGTGCACGGCGCGCGCGCGTTTTAAACGCCTGTCGTTGTTCGGTTTTTAGAAAACGAATCGCGTCGTGATTCATCGTGTCCGGGGAAACGAAACGACGGAAATGAAACGTAACGTCGAGTACGACGCACACACACCGGACGCGACGAAAACGAAAACGAAAACGGATTGCTCGTGTCGTCGGGCTTTCTCTGATGTTGTCCGGCGTACTCAGCGGCGTGTTTTTAAGGGTATCGTTCGAATGACATCGCTATTTGTTTTTTGAAATACTTGATGGTGTTTTTTTCAAAACATTAGCGGGCGCGAACACCCCATAACGAATTGTATGTTTGTATAATTTATGGTCACAGACGTTGTAAATATTAAAAATAAACGTAATGTCGATTCGTCGGTCGTTATAATTTAACGTAAGACGATAGCATACGCGAGTCTTAAAACGTAACGGTACAGGAACGGTCGGGAGGGGCAACACTGTTCTAAATACGTCACCGGACATTTGATATCAAATAAATTTCGGTCTTGTGGCGCGTGGAAATCGCAAACGCGGTGTCACGAAATGATCGTGATTTGCAAACGGCGATAATTTAGAGTCCACGGAGACCGGCACGTCGTGCGCAACACGGCGTATTCTCGTTGATTACGATTTGTCGCTTTTTGTGAGTGCGGGACCACGTGTGTCACGGTGCGAGATGCAACGTTCGACAAGCTAGCGTTTAACGCGTTTAACGGTGACGGCCGGCAAAACCAATATTTCAGAACGTCTGAGTACGGCGCGCGTAGACGACGTGAATGTTTTGTCGTCTGCCCGGCCGAGCAATCGAGACGTTTCTGTTCACCTTTCCGAAACGATGTCGGGCACTCGGCGAATGCAAACGGTTGTATTTGTCGTTCAACGTTCCCGCGGCCGAAGTACCGAGTCGGAAAACCGGCGGATGCCGCACAATCGGTCGCGAGTGTAACGCGGCGCTTCGTCAGTCGACGCGAACGCTGAAATGGCCACGAGCGGCATTTCCTGTACGGGAATCAACACGCGGACACTGACGGGGTGAAAAAACGCGTGACGGTTGATTAATTTAGCGCGAAGACCCAAAGCGGCCAGGACGGTTTTTTTCAGTGGGATCTGATTTCGTCCGCTCGTCGTCTGTTCACGGTTTAATTGGTCGCGTTCGCTCGACGTTGTAGGTTAGCTTTCGTTCGCCGCCCGTCGCCAAGTAAACGCGGTAATCGTACTCGGCAATAATAATGACCGGTGGCGTATTTAGACGGGAGATTTTTGTTTTGTTTTTTTTGGTGGGGTGTTCAATCCTTGAACAAATAAATTTGATGTCCTGAACAAAACAAGACGCATTGTAAACTTGAACGGATTATTCATTTTTATTCGTTATTATTTTTGATTAACATGTCATAATATGTAATTGAGGTCTGAAATTAACTTAACTTAAATAAATAAACGATAATTTTTTAAAATATAAACTATTTCTATTAGTTTCAGAAAAAATCACCTCGTTGTTTTGTATTTGTCTACGGATTGACTCGGACGAGCCGATTTCGCCCCGTAGAACTCAACACGAGTACAACTTCGAACGTTACAAAACGGCGAAAAAGCCCCGTCCGACACGGACAACTTGAACGGACGAAGTAGCGCCGATTTTCGAATATCGGGAACAGTAAGTAACTCGTCGCATCGATAAAAGCGCAACGGAGCTTATCTACGGCCGTCCATAATTGGTTTTCCGTTATTATTATTGATTAAAAAAGGCCCCCTCCCCGGTTAGTACGCCGCTGATAACAACGGTTTGGCCGATCAAAGCTGCCGGCGGAATAGACGCAAAGAGAAAAACGGCAAAACCGGCGTCGTGTCTACCTGGCCCTTTCTGCTCGTGGCCGCGTCAAGCGTAATCAAACGACGGACGCGACGGATCCCCGGGCAATTTCACGGTCCGGCGCCGATTTCCGACTCCCAAAACGCCCACACATTGTCGAACGCCGTCCGAATTCGCGTGGACGTTCGCCCGACCGTCGAGTCACGATATCGCGGGGATCCCTCCCCCTCCCCACACACACACACACACCCTTTTTTCTTTGATCCTTCCCGGATTCGTCAACCACCCGTTCTCCCGGATCGAATTGTTCCTGTTCACATTGATATGATTTTTGTAATAGTCGTACCGTTAGAGGACGACGACGCCGTCAAAACAAACGGTTATCAACGGACGTCGTCGAATCGACCGCCGGATATCGTGTTATCCGTTCGTTTTGTAAATGTTTGAGAATTCGAACGCGGTATCGAGTGGTCGGTACGATCTTGTCCGTTCACGAAACGCACGTCACGTCCCCCCACCCCCACATGCACTTTTCAACCGCGGTACTGTTAATAAATTCCCATAATCTATAAACGATTTTTTGTATAAATTCCAACATTTCAGTTTTTTATTTTTACAAAAGGTGCCTGAAATATTCGGTGCACAGCTTCTTCTGCTATATCTCTATAAAATATCAGTTATTTCAGTTATCCTAAAAAAAAAAAATATATTAAAACACAAGTACGACAATTTACTGCGGTTTAACGTGAGAATCAACATTTTTTCAAAAAGTGTTTATAATTAATAATAAAAAATTAAAAAATCACCGTTATTATTTTCGAATAACTCCACACGCGCCACCCGCCTACCGACGCCACCAGGTGGCCCGCCGATCTTTACGAGATAAAAACAATATACGCACAGATTGTCAACAGACAATTACGTAGTAAGAAATCTCATTATTTGTATACCCGGTATCGTACAAAGTGACCGGGGGTGGTATACGACGGATCGTTTCGTTTTTCTAATCTAAATTAATAACGTGTATACATTATGTTTTTTTTTTTCCCCCGGGTCCCGAGTACTCACTGACCCCCCTCACCCCCTCTCCCATTTTGTGATGGTCCTGTCCGCGCGGCCGGTCGAAAGGGTATGGACGCGACGACGATGACGGCCACTACTGACGCGCCGTGACTCGGCAACGACTCGAAACAATATCGTAAAGGATATTATAATGTACAACTTATCTCTCGTACCTAACCTATATATACATATACATATATGTTATAACGCACGAGTGCGCCCGTACGGTTTGACGACGAATGATTGATAACGACCGACCGTCCCTTTTGTTTTAAATGATTTGTGGTGATGACCGTGTACAAAAAAAAAAAAAAAAAACGAGTGTAATATGATTATATGTACACCCGTATACAAAACGGACGGTGAATATCGTTATGCTTGTCGACTAAGGATTTCTTAGTCACACCGCTGCGAAGGAACGGGCCAGAAGTGAAAATAGTGCAGGTGGTCGAGCGCGTTGTTTCTCTAATAAATTACATCGAAACGAATGAACATTTAATCGTTATTAATTAAAAAAATAAAAAAAAAAAACGACCGGCATTGGAAATACACGCCACGTCAGAGTTTATTAAAATATTCGTATTTTCAAACGACATAACGTTACGAGAGATCGCGGAATAAACATGTGTGTTTATTACAAAGCCAACACCGAAACAATTGTTTTTCAATACGTTTGGTTTCTAACGATTAGCTGCAACATACGCAATCCGTCGTGTTCAATACAATTCGTTATACTCGTCATTGTAAACGTGTATTTTTTGAAATTAGGTTTGACTTTTGTTTACGTCCGTATACACTTTAAACGCCTTAAATTAAATGTTTTTGATGAAGTTTTTCCGTCAGTGTCGCCGTATAACGCGTTGAATTAAGCCACAAGAAACCGCGATGAGAGCTGTACAGAAACGCAATTAGATTTCGCGGGGACAAAAGTCGTCGTAAACGGTTGACGCGCACAACTCAAATGTCTAGCCGACTTATATATATATACACGAGAACGGACGCGCACGCGAAACTCGAGTAATTGATGTTATATTCTCGTCGGCGGAGTGTTCGCAGCGACCGTAATCATTACGGACGACGGGCAAAAGTTGTGAGTTTTTTCTCCAACGTGAATTGATTGCATTACCGAGACGAAGACGTCTTTGTGAATATTTCGTATCAAAAAAAAAAAATAACTTTTTCCCCCTCGCATTCGATTATTTTCGTTTCGCGATGTTTTCTATCCGGCCGGCCGCGACTTTCTAACAAACATTGTTACACGACGCGACGTCTGTCTTTTGAACTCGCATCGTTCGGAACCCGCGTTATCAACCCGATCGAAATATTTCCGAGACACGGACACAACGGGGTCCGATACAAATGGACGGATGGGAAACACCGGCCGACCGGTACGAATATCCGGATTTCCGACCGTGTGTACGTTGTTGCACGTGTCTGTCGTTCGGTCTCGTTATGCGCCTACACGCGTCGTTTTTTTTGTGTGAGCAAACACCGGCAACGACCCGTCGAGTGTCGGACGGAACGACGCGGGACCCGCGCATAATGTAACGAACACGTAAGCGTGTCGATTTCGTCACGAAACGTTTTCGTCGACGACATAGAACGCGAACGTAATCTCCTAAACAATAATCGCTGTCGAGCAGCACACGTCTCGTCCCGACCGGTGTCGTCGTGTCGCGCGGCGCGGCAAGTACACGACGGCAAGTACACATTCAACGTGTTTGTCGTCGAGGCGCCGGACCCGGAGGCGGTCCGATTCGGCCCCAACACGATATTACGGAACGTCTGTCCGGCCTTTGGAATCATCATTTTGACATTTTATGTCTTTACTTTGGCACATTAAAATAAAAAAAAAAACCGTCACGAAAAAGTGTCCACGAAAAGCGTTACCTAAATTAAGATACCCACTGGGGACTGTCACGAAAAAGCGTTACAGAAAAAAAGACCTAACCCAAAAAGACATTTAATATTGTCTCACTCAACGCGGACTCGTATGCGTTAATCATTTTTGCCGGTAATTTTTTTTACAGATCGCACAGCGCACGAATCATCGTTATGGAACACACGGCACTTTTTACCGTGGTTTTGGTCTTCCGCATGAACTCAATAACAAACGTCAAACGATTTCATAGTAGGCTGGGGGAAAAAAAAAAAGAAAACACTATATTTGGAATTGCAACGTTCTTTACAACGTTCGTCTCCAAATGTTATAACGAACTGTTTGTAACGCTATTTTGAAACTATTTTATAATCCTCTTTCGGAAGACCTAATAGGTACGCGCCCCAACGGCATTCCATCAAATTTAATGTACTGTGGTATTATTTTTCGACCCTCTCAAAGACTAAGACGGAACCGTAATTATAATACGCGACGTCTCATTTACACAATAACACGTGGCTGTACAATATGTTTGTGGAAAAAAATAAACAAAATAATAATCACGCAGGATATTAATGAGTTTTTGTTCTACGCAATTTACACCGCGAAATGGTAAATTTCGTCGAGAGTTATTTGTTCATTTCATTCACATACACATTATAAAACGTTGTAATTGATACAAACATATATATATATATATATATACACGAGTATATTAATGTATTTAGGGTATGCCATTATCGTAACGAACCGTCCAATCACAATATTTCAAAGAAAAAAATGATATCAAATTTAATACCACAAAAAAATTCGTCTGCCATAAATATTTTTGTATAATTATTATCATATATTATTATTGATAATAACGACTAAAATCTTTTCTCTTCACATTTTAAATATCCGATAGGTACTATAATTCACTTATTAGCGTATATACGCAAAAATTGTAAATATCATTATTAAATGATAAAAACACAAATAAAACTTCAAAGTCATTCAAAATGTCAAATAAAATTGTACCAAAAATGTAAAAAAAAAAAAAATGCAATGTTCATATTATAAACAGTTTTATTTCAAACATGATACAAAATATATAAAACAATAAATAATATGACAATATAAGAAAACAGAACAAATATAACAATAATAAATAAACAAATAATGTTATAATTAACAACAGGTATAAACAACAAATAGTTACATTATAAAGAATAATAATAACAAAATACATTGCTAAGTGCAAATGAAAATTTCAAAACAAACTGATAAATATACAAAATAATAATGCATACAAAACAAAACACAGGTTACATATTCAAAAACAAAGCGAAAAAATTAATGAAGTGCAAAGTGCAAGAAAAAATTTGTGAGAAGATCACAAATTTAAACATCACCGTCTTGGTGGTAGTACAGGCGATACATTCGTCTTTCTGTGACGTCTCGTGTCGTCTCACAGCTTATGGAAGTGATCTGTTCAGGTCACAGATGGATTCTTCGTGTAGATCCATCTCAATGGCCGTCACGATTGACTCCAAGACGGCCGATACGACCTTCTCGCAGTATAATCTTCTTTCTGTTCCTCCTCGAGTACCGCGACGAGTTTTCTTTTGCCGTTTCAATTTTTTGTCATGACCTAAACCAGTCACTGTAGGCAAAACCACAGGACCGTCGCCGATACGTTGGATTTGGCCCGTCACTGAATCGGACTTATGGCAATCTGCAGTGACCGGTTCAGTAACTAATGGCATACGGACGCCTACGATGGACGCCTCCTCGTACAGTTCCAATTCCAAAACAGTCACGATCGAGTCGAGTAAATCGGTCACAACATCGTCAAGTTGTACGTCTCTGTCGCAGCAGTCTGGGTCGGTTGGAATCGTTATCTCCACTGGAACTGTGAAAGGTGAGTCGCATTCGATGTTAGATAGGGTGTCTACGATGGATTCCTCCTCGTACAGTTCCAATTCCAAAACGGCCACGATCGAGTCTAGTACATCTTGCACAACATCGTCAAGTTGTACGTCTCTGTCGCAGCAGTCTGGGTCGTTTGGAATCGTTATCTCCACTGGAACTGTGAAAGGTGAGTCGCATTCGATGTTAGATAGGGTGTCTACGATGGATTCCTTCTCGTACAGTTTCAATTCCAAAACGGCCGCGATCGAGTCGATTACATCTTGCACAACATCGTCAAGTTGTACGTCTCTGTCGCAGCAGTCTGGGTCGGTTGGAATCGTTATCTCCACTGGAACTGTGAAAGGTGAGTCGCATTCGATGTTAGATAGGGTGTCTACGATGGATTCCTTCTCGTACAGTTTCAATTCCAAAACGGCCGTGATCGAGTCGATTACATCTTGCACATAATTGTCATATTGTACGTGACTATCGTAGCAGTCTGGGTCGGTTGGAATCGTTATCTCCACTGGAACTGTGAAAGGTGAGTCGCATTCGATGTTAGATAGGGTGTCTACGATGGATTCATTCACGTACTGTTCCAATTCCAAAACGGCCGCGATCGAGTCGATTACATCTTGCACATAATCAGCATATTTTACGTGACTCACGCAGCAGTCTGGGTCGGTTGGAATCGTTATCTCCACTGGAACTGTGAAAGGTGAGTCGCATTCGATGTTAGGTAGCGTGTTTACGATGGACTTCTTCTCGTACAGTTCCAATTCCTTAACGGTCACGATCGAGTCGAATACATCTTGCACAACATCGTCAAGTTTTACGTGTCCGTCGCAGCCGTCTTGGTTGATGTAAATCGGTACCTCGGCTGGAACTGTAAGAGGTGCGTCGCATTCGATTGTAGATTGAGTTCTGAAAGAAACTTCAATAGGTGCCAATTCTACTACAGGTAGGTCAGTCTCCGGCGTGTTATCGACGCGGTCTGCGATGACGGACCAGAGTTGATACGGCACACATTTGTTGTGCCATACTTGTTTGCACGCTGTAAAACCATATATAAAGATTTAATTATTATTGTTAAGATTTCATTGATTCTAGAACTACATTAATATCACGAAACTCTTTAATTTATGTTATTTTATTCATGACATTTTTCTAACATTATTGATAAAATTGAAATTATTCTATCGAAATTGTCGTGTATACAAATTTAGTGTTAAAGGATTTAGTTGGAGTATCGCACTAATTAAAAATAAATATATTCCATAAAATAATAATAATAAATTAATAATAATAAATTAATAATAACATAATAATAATAATAATAATAATAATAATAATAATAATAATAATAATAATAATAATTAATGCAAGTTTTTGTTCTTACCTCTACACTTCATCAATTTCTTCCACGGCCAAATCTTTCGATTTGAGCAACCATCACATTTCTTCAACAATTTCGTCAATGACTTGACCACAACGAATTGATGTTCGCAAACGTCAACGGCTTCAGTAGGTTGTGCCATTTCGATTGTTGAAAAATGTTGAAAAATATTTGAAAATTTTATTCAATATTTAGGTGTTCACACTACGGCGGTAATGTAAAGAGTCAGCGAAAATTAATCGGTCCTCGACCTCGTCGACCGGTTGTCAAGGAAAATCACGCATGACAACGGCGTGTATTAATAATAATTTTGTTTGCGGCCAGACAATATAATTCTATTAATTTCGTTTGAACATATGATTATTTAGTAATGCCAACTATTGAAACATTGATTACTATTTGTAACGGAATACTTTATTCCCGCGTACGATTTTTGGTATCGTAAAAACGCATTTATTATTTTTAAATTACTTTTATTTAAAATCACCAAATAAAGTGCCGATTATTTACAATGTTTAACTGGTTGATTGTTTCGACAAGTCTGGTGGTGTAGCTCGTAATAACCCCATTCATTTTTTTCGGGATCGCGCATAACGTAACGAATATGGTTTGATTTCGTCACGAAACGTTTCGGATATTGGCATGTCACGAGAATAGAACCGTGTGAACTATAATGTAGTCGCGTTTAGACTGTTGTAGTATGAAACGAGTATGAAACTCGGATTTTGGAACGAATAATTATGAAAAAAAAAAAAAAAATAGTCTGCAGTAAGTTTTGGGGAATACGATACGTATACGATTTGTACGCGTACGAAAAAAAAAAAAAAGCCAGCTGTAAATTGTCATAAACGGAGTAACGTTCGAAATATTTGTTGACGATAAAGAACGCAAACGTAATCTCCTAAACGTATGCGTTTCGGTCTAAAAATTACAATAAATTCTAGTAGGTAAAGGTATAATACGTATTACGCGCGTAACGTTGTTTTACGCGAATGAAACGGAGAGAAATACATTTTGTCGTCGTACGTGATACGACTAAATATTTTCAGACGAGCGCGTGCGTCCGTATCAATACTTAAAAAATGTAGAGGTTTTCGTGTCTTTTTTATTTATACGAAAGGCTGTATATACACACACAGTGTTTCCCGACAGACATCGGGGACGGGTTTTCCACCGAGCGAAAAACGGTAATTCGTATTGTTCTCGTTAAACGAATCGCGTTCGCTCGGTTGTCGTGTATATTTATTTTTTACGCGATACGCGTCATCCTCACAATGAACAGTAGTAGCGTGTGTACACACACACACATATATATATGCGCGCACATAAATTGATTGGCGTTGTGTACACGGCATGATGGCGGTTGATAAAAGACGGCCATTGTCGGTGCAGTTGTACACGCGACGAATACACACACACATATATATGATATTATAATCCGGGAGCCCGATGAAAGAAAACCGCATTGTCGTAAAGGTTAAACGACGGAAGGACTATTTTGACCTTTGTAATCGACTTAGACCTTTGAAATTCGTGAGCCCGCGTCGCGGTGCCGTTGAGAAATCTCATCCGAGCAGAAGTGCACGCGGCCGTCACCAAAATACGTGTTTGTCTTAAGAGTCACCGCACACGCGTTTGTCCGGATGGACCGAGTCAAAGGAAATCCGAGACCGACGGTTGTCGCGTTCGTTAGCGACGAGGACACGACGGTCTCCTGAATAATAATAATACTGTTCCCGGTGATCGTACAAACGTAGTTTTTTCGCGACGGGCGCATCAAACGGTGGCCGAGAATCTCGACGGTTAAAAATCACTTCGATTATTACTCTTTAACGACGAGTTCAAGACGAAAACGTACGGTGTTACGTGGATTCTCGTATCGAACACACGACGTTTTTTTCGTCATTCAAACCAAATCGATCGTATTTCGTATTTATAATACGTGCGGTAAACCAATTAAAGACGACATATACGTATATCGCGGGTATCGTTAAAATACCGGTCGCTCCTGAAATGTCCCCGGCGTTCCTCCCAAATCTGGCCATACGCGTTCCGGTTTGCCGGAGAGGCCTGTCGCGGTGGTTCGGACTGCACAGAGTTCTCCCACGCACGCACCCGTAGACACTCACAGTTCCCGTTGAAACAGCATCGACGACTCGACGTGATCCGACCGGAGGGGAGCGAGAAAGCGGAAAAAATTATCGTACTGCACAAACCCATGAATGACGCGAACGAATTCCTGGGGGGGCAATGCCATCCGTCTCACGACAACACCCCGCGATCGCGACACGTGGACCGGACTTTCTCACACGATGCACGTCGTTTCACACACACACACACACAGGCGGTACTACGTTGAACGAAAGAGTCGTTGAAAAATAAAAAATAAAACGAACCGTACGCGTACGGATAATAATAATAAAAAAAAAAGAACCCGTACGAAAATGACTAAGCGGAAAATTATCATAACATTTTATAGATTTATTTGTTTTGCCCTCGTCCTCGTTCTATGACCCTGTCCGGAGTTTTGATTTTTCTCTCGGCGAATACGCCGCGCACTACCGCGTTGTAATGTTATTTATTGTGCCGTATCACTCTAACTCGGCGCGCGAAGCAAACCGAATAACGCGGCCCAACGTCCCGTGTAAACAAAATACCATTCAATAATAACGCAACCGAATAAGAGGACGTAACAGTTCAAGAAAGCCAAACCGGTATTTCTGGAGCAAAACACACACGTACACGTGCGTCGTTAAACGATCGGAACGTGTTATTATAAGACGATCAGGCCGAGGGACTTCGCCATATCACGGACGAAATACGCGGCCGGACGTGGCCGAACGAGCGCCCTCCCGATCGGAAATTTCGGACGCGAGTGTTATCATTGATTACGGACGCCTGTCGGCTGTGCGCGCTGACAACAACGACCGACTCTGTCGTACACGTCCGTGATTCACGCAAGCTCGGCAAAACGGCGATTCGGGCTGATGAATTCCGATTCGTGTAAATCGCGTACGCGT
This sequence comes from Schlechtendalia chinensis, assembly GCA_019022885.1. Classification (NCBI taxonomy): domain Eukaryota; kingdom Metazoa; phylum Arthropoda; class Insecta; order Hemiptera; family Aphididae; genus Schlechtendalia; species Schlechtendalia chinensis. Next base: position 5,172,672 of record CM032341.1, read on the forward strand.
TTCGGACGAACAAAAGGCACGTGGATGATAGTTCGATCGATGTTTCGCGGGGCACGGCGGTAATCATCGCGTGAAGTGATATCACGTGCGAACCGTGAAACAAACAGCTAACGAGCGCGCGAGCGAACGGGATGCGAAAAAGAACGTGAATCCGGATTGACGACGGCCTCACCGAGTCGATCGAAATTATTGTATTGCACGTGCATATTTTTTTGTTTTGAATGGGCCGCCTTCGTCAAATATTTTCCCGGGCCAAATTTATATCCCCGTCCCGGCGCGCGAGATTTCAAAACGCGTTTTCCTTTGGACCGTGGAAACGCGTCGCGTGCACAATGATTTCGCGTGATCTCCGTGTTTTCGCGGCGGCAGATCGAAAACGATTTTATAGAAAAAAAGAAAAACCAAACCGCCTCCCTCGAGTACCGTGAAAACAACATCCGCGCGGTATCCGTTTCGCGGACATTTTTTTTCTTTTGTTTTTCCACCGTCTCGAACGCGTTCCGCGCGCCGTCGTCCGTTGTTACACGTACACGCGATTGTACAGAAAAACGAGTATGAACGGTCGCTACCGGACATTTTTGATGAATACCAGTTATTCAATTATCGTTTCGAACGTACGGGGGTACGGTATGGTGATTACGGGACGACGTCGGTACGCGAGCATCGTAAATATATGTATATATTCGTTCGGGGAACGAGCAAAAACACGTCGTAAATGTATTAACAATCTCGTTCTGGTATTGTAATGGTGTTCAGTGTGGAATATTCGCGCGTTTACCGGTTACGAGGAGAAGAAAAAAACGAATTATCGTCGATCGCGACGTTTTTTATATCCTTATAACAACAACAATAATAATGATAATCGTTATATTTGCGTAGAGAAAATAAATTATCGCGCCGCACACGTGTTCGTCGATACGATATCCTATCTCACGTACGACGACGAGCTAGTTAGAAAACACATAGAAGAAATATTATGATCGGCGCCGCGTGCCCTCGAGGCCGACGGTCGGTTACGTTTTATTTCGTGTGTGAGTATTTCCCCGCCCTCCCCCCCCCTTCCCCCCACGCCTAGGCCACCGAAAACGAAAAATCGTAATCGTTTGGGAAATAATAGTTTTCGCCTAGAGTGACGTCGACGAAATATTATAATAAGAAGGGCTGTTGACCGGTTCGGGTCCCGAGGCGGATTTAATTCCCGTACACGCGCGCGCACATAAATTACCGGACAATTAATTCCGTCCGACGTGAATTCTCCCGCGCCGCCGCCCGGCTTGCCCCCTATCAACGCGCGGCCGGCGATCCACGTACACGTATAATAGTAATAGTAATAATAGTAATAGTAATAATAATAATAATAATAATAATAATAATAATAATAATAATATTATTATTATTATTATTATTATTATTATATACGCACGCATCGACTACGTGTTGATTTACGATCCGCGTGATCGAGAGACTCGGAGAGTAAATATTTATCATATGGGTGTACCCGCACGCGCGCGCGTCCATTTGAAAAGTATTGCGCTGTGCGTCGATCGTATTTCCACGCGATTATTAACAATATTACTGTTGTTATCGTCGTCGTCGTCGTGTGCACGGGGATCGATGCGCGGCAACTGGACAAATGCGTATGTAGACGCGCTCGTGAGAGAGAATCGCGTTATCACAGGCGACCACGGTCATTTCGGTGCCGCCGGACACGCCACGTCACGTCACGTCAGATTCGTACGCGCGTCATTCGGATCGGCGTGGGAGACGCGGTAACCGTCGTCGAGGGCCGTCAAAGGCAAACGGGCAAACGGCGTACGAGTGGGCCCGTCTCGGAACGGCACGAGACGGTTAGTCGGACGACGACGGCCGGCGTGCGTTTTCGGGCGCGAACCCGTTCGCCTCCAAAACAACGCGATACGTTCACACACAGTCACGGCGGCGGACGAACAAAAAAAAAAAAACCGAGAAAAATGTAAATCGCCTCGCCCGGTAGCCGCGACACCGGGTGTGACAGTATTAACGTTGTGTTATGCGCGTCCGTCCGCGTCCTTTATCACGAGCGCGCGCGCGTGGGAGGTCTCTTCCGTCCGGCACGCGGTCCACGTGCACCAGACAGCGTTTCGATCCGCATCGGTCCGTTCCCGAAATCCGAAATGCGTTTATCGTGCACGTGCCGTGTAAAACACGCCGTCCGTAATGCGTTGATAAAAACTTCGCTTCTTCACCTCTTCGCCGTCGGAAACACGTACTCAGTTCGAGTTAATGTCGCCGTTGACATTAACACTAACGGCGAACGGACTATCGATTGTTGGAAACAAGCGACGACGAAGACAAAATACGATCGTTATCGATGTACGATTATCTCGAGTTCATTGATTTTTATTATTGTTTTTCGTTTGAAACCTGTTTTCGTTACACAGTCGTCACCGTCCACCGAATCCATAAAATACAATTCACGATATCACGAAAGCGTGATTTCCTGTTTCCATGGTTATCTAATGTATATTATTAACATTTTTGCTCATACTCTGTACGGAAATTTATCGTAGGTACTTACATCCTTTATTCGACTTCGAGGCATTCCTAAACAATCGGCGTCCACTTGCCGGCACGACCTGGTATTGGACCAACGTTCGGCGTTTCATTTTGGCATGTTTGATCTTCAAAAATTCAAAAAGTTACTAAACATTCTCGATTCCGCTAGATGAATAGACATATGGGACTGTACGAGACGAGGGTGCTTACTTGCTTACTCGGTCACCACTGCTATATACTCTGAGATCGGTTACTTGGTTTACCGAACCTAAGTCCGACTAGCCCGCGTGTACAAACAGTGGTTAACACCGATTAAGACGGCCGTGGAACTTTTGTTTCCATCATTTGGCACGGTGCGTGTGTGTGTAAACAGCAAATGACGCGATCACGGCGCGTGCGGGTAATGCGGTGAAATTTGTGGGTAAGGCCAAGCGGTATGCTCGCGCGCTATTGGCCGCAAATAAAATGACACAACGCGCGTGCGCAGCTAGTCTCGTGTCGTGACGGGCCGACCGTGACGCGCGAAAATCTTTTTCCCGTTTTTATTGTGCCCTCTGTAAATAAGTTTCAAAAATCGTTCTACGCGGTTCAGTTGTGACGGTCGCCAAACGTACCGAAATCTCTGTCTGTACTGTGACGAATGCGACGCGCGTACGATGACGGGGACGTATCCGTTGCCACCGCGAGATAAGAAACGGACGGAAATCAACGTTATCGCCGATTCGTGACGGCGAACGCGGTAATCGTGCGGTCAATCGACCGTACGTATGCATCGGACGCGCCGGTAAAATGGATACGTGTTAGACGCAGGACGGACGAGCACCGCGCGGTGAACAACGTCGTTACAGATGTCGTCTGAGCGCAAAGGATCGGCAAAGCGGTTTCGGACTTGGGAATTGGGCGAAAAACGCCTGCGAACGGATGACCGGTGTACGTATTTTTTTAATGATAATAAGTGAATAATAAACGAACGACTCCAACGGGAGACGCGATTTTCTCTGAACGACGGACGGCCGAAATGGTCGTACGGCGTTTTGAACAAGCGAGTCCGTGAAAAAATCCCGAACATTCGACCGTTTTCATTATCGAAAAACCGTATTTCGCGAATATCCTTAGAGCCGCCTAAGGTCGGCGAACGAAACGCATTATTTTACGCTGACTTTACGGTATACGCTCGGCGTACGCCGCAATATACGACACGAGACACGGACACGTTTGTAAATTTCACTGTATCAATGGAACGGATACGATTTCACTTAGTAATCGAAATAATACAAAAGGGTTATTCGTTTTCCCGGTATTTCGTCGGACGTACCGCGACCGACCGCCGAGTAGAAAGAAGACGGAAAGAAAAAAAAAAAAAACGTTTACATTGTATTCACATGGAAATTTCCGGGATCTTCGACACGCGTAATCTGCTGAACGCGTACGTTATAATATCGTGTTTTTATTTTGAAAACGTTCGCTCGCGAGTACACGTAGGCATATAATGTAAACGTATGCGCGCGCGCGCACGCACATATATTTAAAAAAAAAAAAAATCTAAAATAATACCGTTCTGTCGGTTCGTTATACGTAAACGACGTTTATTGTGGACGAGATGACGTGACATAGTTTTCAATTGTCAAACAGACACAATGTATATAACGTGTACACGGTGTCGTAGGCATTAAATCGGATATTTGATCAAATGCTTAGGAAAACAGTAAACAATTGATGTTCGGAACAAATTTCGAAACTAACAAATCGAGTATAAAATGTCAAATACTTTAATAAATGACAACAGTTGTAATAATGTAAAATGAGTATTAAAATATATTTATATATATATATTTGAAAATATTATTCACACATTCGTTTATTGCTGCAAGTCGTCGATCGACCAATCAACATAGTTTTTGAACGATATGACCTGAAATTCGACGATGAGAAACGTTTTTTTTTTGCCCCTGCGCTCAATAGACCCCCCGATCGACATTTATTGCCATTACACGTTGCTAGACTATCATAAATGTATATACTTTATTGTTATAACACGAAAGTTAAAAAATATTTGACGTTCTATATTTAATATATCATTCGCCCAATTCGGAATAGGCATTTAGTAGAACGGCAATAATCGACGTCTAATACTCTACGTTTTCAATCACAGACACCGTGTTTGATTTCGAGTTTGTTATTTCGTCGCTGATGCGGTAGATACAGAGCCGGATTTTTTTTTTGGGGGGTGAGGGCCCAGGTTTCCACAAAACGGAGTTCTCAGCATACTACGGTTTTTTTTTAAAATCTCAATTCAAAACACATTACAACAAAAATTATCATTTTTAGTACAGATTAAAATCACAATTTTCGAAACAAAATATCACTAGTAATATAGTTAAAAAATGTATGTTGACGAAATCTAGAAGAATATCAATATAGTTCTAATCGTTTACATTGTGTAAGCACAGTATGTATGTGTTCGTTGTAATTTTAAAATACAATAAAATATTAACTAATATGATTGGAGCATAATTAAATTTTTCCAACCTTACTTTTTAACGAAACATTATTTCGCAGTAAATTATAATCCAATAGATACATTGTACATCAAATGCACTCGTAATGTACCAACATCGGATAAACGTAATCGAAAAATGGGGCCACCGTCGAAGATTGGCCCAGAGCCTCCGCGTTTCTAAGTCCGGCACCGAGTAGACACATGTTATTACAGTCGAGTCACAATACGCGTTCGAGCGTTTCGTCCTCTTTGTAAACATTCTTATGGACCGCGAACGAAAAGCTATCGATCTCGCGCGTTAATTTATCATTCGAATCACACGTTAATACGACGTGTATTAATGATAATACCGATCGATCGGGAATCACGCGTTGTGCTTCGTCGAAAACGGTCCGTATTTAATCATTGGCCCATCACGATATGTAGGCGATTTTCTTTTCTTTTCTTTTTTTTAAACGGACGTCGACGTCTTATAATGTTATGTACACGCGTGCGGACCGACGGCGCGTTAAACGAAACAAAAAAAAAATCTCGATCCGCGGGGTGTCGCGAGAAGTTTTTACTAATCGCACGGCTCGTAAAAAATGCACGTTTCTCTTTAGACCGCCGCGACCCTAAAGAGATGGAGAACCACTGCGATGCGTACAACGTGTTCCGCCGGGACACACGGACGGATTTCATCGACACGCCTGACGAGCGAAAAAATAAATAATCCGTATTGCCGCGTGCTTGACGACGGTGTACAACAATCATTCGTATCGGACGCCGCACAACGTCGTGTGCGCGCTGACAACACTCGTGTACCACCGGGTGTCCGCACGGCAACGCACTCGGACGTTGGGGTCGGTTCAATTAACCTTTTTATTTTTTTTCACCCGCGCGTCGTGTTTACCGTCGTCGGCACGTTACCATTGTGATCGTTATTATTATTATTATTATTACGGCGACCGACGTATAAACAAACGGACGACGACGACGACTCGGACATGATTGATAACCGCGCGCGCGCGCGGAACACCGAGATATCACGTACGTGTATAATAAAGTCGGACGGCTTCGATAATCGCGCCGAACCGCGTACGCGTACGCATATATATATATATGTTTTGAAACGTATTTATTATATGGCCGGTACGTGTCGCACTGTACCCGGAGACCCACGCGGTCGCTTTCGTCCCGGGCTCACAAGCGACGCGTAATGTAATCCGTTGTAGGTGTACAACAGCGTATATGTGTGAAACGTGTCCGACCGCGGGGCACGGTTTTGTTTCGCGTATTTTTTCGATCCCGCGGACGTGCTGGGAACGCGAACACGCGTTCGACGGATACGAAAATTCAAAATTCTCGCGACCGATCCGTTCGTCCGATTTCAACTCGAATCGAACGCGTCCGTGGAATCGCGTACCGGGCAAGTTCGCCGGAACGGTTCCGTTTGTTTGTCACGGCGAGACGTCGGTCGGTCCGGCAAAGTACGGCGGGGTCGGAAATAGCCGCGAATCGAACGTCGGCGCGTAGACACGTTTGAACCCGTTGACTAGGTTTTAAAATGAAAACCGCGCGGATGTAGACCGGGTGCCGAACGGTTCGTCGTTACCGTTCATTGTTACGTTCAAAGCGTAAGTCGAACGTACGCGAGACGCGTTGACAGCGACCGACGGCCGACGCTTTTTTTAAATTCACATTCGCCCGACCGCCGCGACGCGTATTCACGCCTTCGCGTTTATTTCGTCCGAGACCTTCGCCGACCGCCGCGACTCGCGTACGTGTGCCGGACGAAAATAATACTTTATATACAGGTGCGTGCGCGCGTCCGTATGTATACGTGTAATATGTAAAAAAAACGACGACGGCGGACACGTAAATTCCCCGGGGTCGTCGACGGCGAATATAAATTGCGCGTCGACCGAATAATATCGTATAAACGCGCGCAAAGACGTCATGTCCGCAGACGCATTGTCGTCGTCGTCGTCGTTTTTTTATCCGTATATCCGTCCGAATCTCCGGTACCTTATTCCGGAGTCGTCCGAATACTTACATATTGTAATGCGTTTTTTTCCGAAACGTTTCTCGCGTCGTCGTGGCGGGTATATATTTCTCTCTCTCACTTGTCGATTCCGAAATTTCCGGTGGGGAAAAAAAATTACCGACCACGACGTTTTCGTTCGGTCCGCCACGACTCCGCGGTACATCACGTACGTCATGACATAAATACAGCGTGCGTAAGCCGATCGGAAATCGCTCTCGTCCGCTCGTCATTCGCTCGTCGTCCGCGAGGATGGACGAAAAAAGTCACTCTTCGGAAATTGTGTGCGCGTCGAATTTATGCCGTCCTCCTCGGACCGTTCAGACGTGATGTATCGTATTGCGTGACACGTGGGCAATACTCGATTTCTGGTGTTTCGCGGACTACGTAAATCGTAGTCGACGCGGTTTTCGCGAACACGTGTAAACACCGCGTTATTTTTGTTAAATACTGTGCGAATCGTGTACACGGCCATTGCGCGCGTCCGGAACGAACATTTCGAATGAATACTACGTTGTATACGATTTGTATGACACGGTGTGCGATAACAAAATGCGTGTGCGCGACGAGGAGAATTTTTCAATATTTTTTTTTTCATTTGGCCCATCACAACAACACTGGTTGAATGAAACGTTTAATTATAATTCCTATCGTTTCGGTTTACACGCGTACGATTCATACCCGTTTTTAACTTTAACATAGTTTTTGGACGTAATCATACGAACGCGACTGGTAGAAACGTGTTTCTATACGTGTTATCTGTACGCGCGCGACTGGCTATAAAAAGAGAAGAAAATATATGCAATATAATCACGAGTTTAATTAAAACAATATTTTAAAAAAACAACATTAAATAAATTACGGGAAAAATAATATTTTAAACTTATTACGAAATACGACAAAAAAATCGTTGGCTTACAGGAAAATCGATTAATTATATATTTATATAACCGTATTGTACCGATAACCCGAAAGCCAATTACGGTGAAGACTGTACGAAGCAGTGATGGGCCTCGACGGCCTTTAAAAACTGAAGAATAGAGAAGTAAGGAACAACAGGCATCAGACGAGGAGTTCGTAAATGTACGTTAACGGAAAGTGTAGAATACAAGCATAAATTCATTACGTTTTCGTATCATACTGTGCCGTTATAAGATTAATCAAAATTATCATTGATTCTTATACGATAGTCGCAACCAGTATAAATACTGTACAAATATTTCATGATTAAATTATATTAAACTGCATATAGAGAAAAACAAATAAAGAAAAGGGACGGCGAGTTACCAGTTTGTAAAATTACTTGACCTCATTGCGCAGCGATAAGTATAAATTATAAATATTTTGAAATTCTGCGAAAAAAAAAACCAGAAAAATACAAATCAAATGAAAAGCGTGTTTTGTAATTATTATTATTATTTTTATGTGAATTTAATTTCAATGGGTTTTATTATTTAATATTATACGTTTACTTATTTTAGACATTGAGAGTTAGGCATGCGTCTCATGAATCTTATCCGCAGATCTGAAAAAGATTTATTTTTGAAGATCGAGATAAGTGAAATATAAAAATACAATAATATAACTGATACTAACAAGAAATATATTAATGATGGTTTTTCAAAAAGACTAATGTATTTATTGAAGTCATAATGATTTAATCAATGACTTAAATGAAAAAAATGTATATGCTATACAGTGAACAAAAAACGTTTATCACGATGAATATTTAAATAATATCAAAATAAATTTTCACAATTGTTTATCTTTCAAATTTAACAATCGAACACAATGATTTATTTGTATGTAAATATGTTATATAAGCGAGTTACGTAACAATATTAGAAAGAACCGCAAGCAATAATTCAAATGTAGTGTTACTAATAATATTGTCGATGTAGGGTTTGCTTTATAAGTTTTTAGGTCATTTTTGGAGTTTTCAGAGAAACATCGGACGGTGGTATCCAATTGGTCGAGTATTTTCTATTAATTTACGACTCGATTTTCTACGCTGTACGAGATAAAACATAACCTGTGTGTGACCCCCAAAAAAGAAAAAGATTAATAAATTCAGTCGTTTCGATAAAAAAAAAAAAAAATGTTAGTATTAATATAATAACTTTTTAATGGGCGTGTGTGTGTGTGTGTGTTTTTTTTTTATTGCTCGTTTCTCATAGTTCAAAATTCCAAAACCGCGTGAGATATCCATCAACCATCTTTATTATACACGTTCAACCGTTTGTATTTTTGAAATATTTTTATAACCGTGTGTAGTAGGTACGCGAATGTGTGTTTATGTGTCCACCGAATTCGAGTGACAATAAAACGCGTATATTCGAGTCATATATAATATACACGAAACCGAGTTTTATTGTTGTTGTTTTATCTTCTTTTTTTAAACTATTTATAATAAAATATATGATAAAATCAACTAAAAAAATTCGAACTACGTAGAACGTATACAATTCGTATCGTTTTTGTACGTCGTTCACGAAAACTATAACGAGAATACACGTACTGTTACGTCTCGTCCGTTGTTATAAATATTTTTATTTTTTTACCTACGTTTAAGAATGTAAATATTAATAAATAAACGGCACTGCCGTAAAGTATTCGAATGTTGGTGTTTATTAAACAGAAGTTTTTCGATCATACATCTATTATTTTTGAATTTTTTTTAAAACCTCTCAATAATAATTATCACGGTGAAAAAGTTGCCAAATTATAAGAAATTAGTTTAAAATATACCGGTTAATCGTCGTATAGCATATACAAATTAAATCAAATAACCTCGAAATGTGTTCTATTCTTAACGTCAAAATATAATTGTTTACATTGATAAGAGAAAACGTGCGATCGCAGTTGAAGAAGAAGCCAAATTTTCAATAAACGTAATTTACGTCAAATTTTAATTTTATTTGTAAAAGTATTTGAGTACAATACTCGAAATAAAATACTTGTAAAATATTCGAATGGTATTTTAATTTGTTTTAAAAATTAAAAGTTATTTTTTTCACAGAATACCGTAAACAAGAAACATTAAACTGTCATGTTGATCATATCGTCCAAGTATAATATTATTGACGTAAATACGTTTTTAAATTAGAGAAGAAAAAAACACGAATTACATTTGGTAAATATCATATTAAATTAATTGGTTTTGCCGGAATAATCTCATTTCGTCCGCAGCCACATCGTTCACTACTTTTATTAAATTATATTAATAACAAAAACAAAACCGTTGATTTTGTTCGCGAAATATAATTAATAAATACCATCACGTTCGTACGATTAATAGTTAAATTGTTTTGATGAATGCATTTCAGTAAAATTTACCATCTTGTTTCATATTTCGTATTTATAATCATTGCTTGAATTAGGTGGGGGGGGGGGGCAGGGACGGAGTACCTCGTTTTTGTTGAATTTTTTTTTTAATGTGACGCCAAGGACGCCGTAACCCCTCACGAATCAATAAGACATTTAATTCTTCAGGAACGCACATTTGTTTTACCGTTTTGCACCACTCTTGTTATTGTTTTCCAATTCGAGTACTGTTTGTAGTAACCAGTGTGTGTACTTGCAGTATATACTTGCAGTTATACAGTTGCACAGGATATTTCGTTTTGTTTACGCACATCGTGCACACACGCACATTTTTGCGAGTTAAAATCGTTACGTCTGTTCTCAAATATTTAAACAAGTAAATAATACATTATATTGTATAATAATATCTTGTCTACTACACGCGTGGCCGGTCAAGTTAATTATTTTTTTTTTAAATTATACAGACACTAAATTCGAGTTCATCACGTAAAACCGACATTTAGAATTAATTAAAGCGTTGAAAATATCGGTTAAGAACTTGGATTAATTTTTTAACAATTATCTTTTTTTTTTTCGTATTATGGTCCGGTACCTATTTTAAACATTCCGACGAAATAACGATCCGTTTTAATTTCGCGCCAAACGTGTATAACAAATTAATGTAAATAACACGTGTGTACCTATTTGTGGTATTCATAGTTGACTCGATACTAAACAGTACTGAGACGAGTGTTGCTAATACGGTGGGATTGAAAATTTCGTTGGCGTTGTAATATTATCGTTACGGGAAACGTTAACACTATGAGTTGATGTACAATCCGTTGTTGAAACTGATTTGGATTTTTAATTCGATTCAAACATATCTGGCCCGTCAATAATACGCGAGCACTACGGTGTAGGTTGGAGAAAAACGAAATTTGTTTGTCCTACACGTCATAACAACCGAAATCCTCTGGCGAGTTTCAAACACGTGTTCGGGAAAAGTAAAAACACACATATAAGTCACCCGTTCTCGACGTGTGTAAATTAAGCACCGCGGCTGTTTACGAACGGTAAACTATTTTCCGCGACCGTACGGAGGGGGGGCGATATATTCGTAACACCCACCGGTGTTCGACTGCCGTCCGATTCCTATGTTTTTTATTTCTAGTAAAATTAATAACACGCCGGGACTCGGTGTACTTTGAAACGTTTACACGCGTTCAAGTCACTATTAAACGCGTGCAACGTGTCGGAAACCTGTTGACTATCGTTTAAGGTGGTTTTTTTCTTTTTCATTTTATCGCGTTCGGTCTCAATCGATCAGCATCCCGATATGGAAATATCGCGGCCGCTTGTGTGTTTTGTTATTCGTTTTCTCGTCCGTCCGGCGAAAACGAACGCTGGTCGTGTACGACTTCCAAACATCTCGCCCGAAACCGGTAGTACTCTCCCCGGTACGTGCGTGTACGTTATACTGTACGCGTGTTATACGATGTTTTGGAAACGTCGCGTCTGCCCGCGCGCGTAGGCGGCGGCGCGTTTGTCGTGTGAATAGTTTATTAATAATATTCGGCCGCTCGGCGTAATAAATTCGTTTTTTATTCAAAACAGTAAATAAACAATGCGCGCCCGTCGCGACTCCGCGGCACGGTTCGAGAAGAAAAACCGTCGCCCGACCCCTCCCGAACGTAGTCGCGCGTCTGTATCGTGGGGCTCCGCGTCCCACCCAACCTTTGCCCGCGCACAATGCCGTCCACTAATTGCCGGAGACGAGTAAGCGCGCGTTATAATAATAATAATAATAATATCGTATTATAACCCGTCGGACGTGAATTTTTGTACGTGTTTTTTAAGCGGAGGCCGAAATTGTTTACGACGTGACGGGTCTGCGACGACGCGTTCATAACGACGCGTACGAGTCGTCACGAGGAAAATACGAGATTTTCCATCGATTGCACCGACAGGACGTACCCGATCGCGCGTCTGTGCGTTTGCGATAATGTCGCTGTCGTCTCGCAGACATCTCGTGATACTACCGTTTTGAAACGCGTGAGAAAGTTGACTTTTTCATTTCGCCATGTTCATTCGATAAAACGAAAACGCACGTCTGTCTTAATTACTATATCGAATAATTTCTTATAACGCGTCACGGCGTCATTTTCATATGATAAAAAGTCGATTTTTTGTTTAAAAAAAATATAACTCGACCAGGCCCAGTACGCCAGAAGTACTCGTTCATCCAAGAATTAAATTGTCGTGTTTCCTGTTACCTAACACTGTTTAAAATCCCAGTTCGGAAAAAGAAAACAAATATATATATATGTATATTTTTTATACCGCGTCGTGACGCAATCCATGTACACGGTATTAATCAAACAGTTGTTTTGTGATCCAAATCGGTCTGAAAATATATGTTTTCCATTCGTATAGAGATTACTTCATTCAAACCAGTCATTGTAAAACAAGTCGAAACAGAATTTAAACTGCTTTTCGCTGTTCAATATTTAAACATCATTTTCAAAGTAATTTTTACAAGACTGATGACTGTGTACGGACAAAAATCTACATGCGCGTATTTAGTCGACAATCGTACACGAGTCAAATAAACAACTCGTACACGAGGTATCTGCAGTACTATCTGTCAGCACTACAATAACGACGTATAAAATAATAGTCCTGAACTATTGTTTTAAATGTTATGACTGTTATATACGTATATTCTTTTAACTCGCCGAGACACGCGTGGAATACGAAGTCGGTAATTTTCCATACAATCGCCGACGAATAATATAATATATATTTTATTTAAATGCAAATATCGCAATTGTAAATAATGCCGGTCGGTACGTCGAATGCGTTTTTTTTTTCTGGTATAATACATCGAAATCGGTTAGTTTCACGTCGCGGGCCAATTAAGCTAATTGAAACGATGGACGTTTTCGCCGTTATCGTTCTCTTCGTTTTTTTCTCGCTATATTGAAATTAGTGTTTTTGTTTTTTTTTTTACGCGCTTTGTTGTCAAGTCGACGTGCGTGTACGCCGTACCAAAAAAAAAAAAAACAAAGAAAAACACTCGGCCCATTTCGAGAGCGTAATTATAAAATTATGTATTTTTTTTCCGCGCGTGTTCTTATAATACGATCTTGTAACCTATTTTCCGTTCAGCCACGCGGTGGCGAAATCGAGATAATCGACCACGAGGTCGATCTCATTGAGACGACACGGGAATCCGAGAGTTCTTTCCGTTAAACGTAGAAGAGCTGACGTCGATTACATTTCGGCGGGTTGATTTCGACCGGGAAAACATAATTACGTCCCGCAACTTGAAAACGATATTGTACGTATCGGCGTACGTCAAATGGGTTTTAAAACGTTCGGCAAATCGCGTACGGACAAAGGTAAAGAATTCGCGGTTAATTTTTTTCTCTCTCACCAGCTCGACGACCGCGAATTTCCACCGAATTTTGTGGGAATTCCTCGACGTAGGTAAACCCTTTTGGCCGGGTCCGCGTTTCACGGCGGCGGCGGCGTATAATCGATTATAACCGGCAAAACACTGTCACGGACGTAAATGTATGTATAAACGCGTGGGTACGTATATACACACACACACAGACGCACACAAGGGAGACGTGCACGAAGGCTGTGTGCGCGCGTACCGTCGACTTGTCGGTGGAAAAAAATAAAACGAAAAACGTAGGAGACGGAGAAAATCTGATTCACAAAAAGACGCGTTCTTCTTCTCCGCGTAACCCGAAACGAATTTCGTATTACTCCCGTCTCTGAATAAGGTTTCTTGTATATATATATATATTTCGTTTGATTTCATCGAGGAACGGGCGAGTTCCCGCGCGCGTTCTTCAAACGGAAAAAGAAAACTAATAATACACGTCGTCGTCGCCGTAACGAGTAAATGCGCTGGTCATTCCGACGACGGCGACTTTTCCGGATGTATAATTTCGTCGGAAGACTTTCACGTGTGTCGCGCGCGGCCGGTCGTTGCCGTCGTCGTTAATGCACCTCCGCCGCGCAACGGTAATAATAATGTGTTTCGACGAAATTACCGTGTTTTTCTTGGACGCCGTTTCTGTAAAACACGACATTAAAACGCGACGGCCGCGTTGTAATCGAAAACCTTTCAGGCGACGTGGAAACGCGGCGTCGGGAATATTTTTGGCGTACGAACGGTACGGACAACGGGTAAAACAACCCGACCCGGAAAGCGAGAACGGTTCTCTGCATTTCGACGGCCGGAAATTTAAAACGTTTCGGTAAATTTCAAACGGCTTGTCGAAAACGGGTCGCCCGTCGGACGGTCTTTTTCGCGAAACGAAACAAACCGCGAGAAACAGAAGAAACCGGCCATTTTAATAACCCCGCCGAACTGCGCGAAACGACAGTTCTGTTTGTCATTTGTCGTAACAGACGACAATATTTGTCGGCAGCGCAGACGACGGTAGTTCGTGATGATAATCCGTTATGACACACGCGAACCATACGCGATTTTAAAGCCGGTCGACTCGATTCAAAAGTCACGTCGATATTTTCTCGCTACGTTCATAAAAGAGAGAAACAATTTAACGTAATGCCATAAACGCGCCTACGGGTTCTCGGTAGTTTGTTGACGGTCCGACAATCGATATTCGAATCGAATGGAGCCGGCCGGCATATTGTCATCCGGATAAAACGTCGAACGGTATATGATTCTACGATGGTCGCGTTCCCGGATACGCACATGATTGCTCGGGAATTGAATTATTAAACGCAGTGTGCTCAAAATAGCGTACGCGTTGTACGCGCGCGAGGGCGTGTGCGTTACGTTTAGTTCGGCCGTGGTACTCGTGTGTGCGCGCGCGAGACAATTAACCAGGGGAATAAACAAGGGCATATAGACGAGATTGATACGACACGGGAATCGATCACACGTTTTCCGCGTTGGGTTTAAGATTTTTACGTCTGCACGAATTCCACGTTGAAATAATAACAATAATAAACGATGAACGACGAACAATGTGATTTTCGTTAGGATGTATAAAATAGAAAAAAATACGTTTTTTTCTCCATTTCCGAAGGCGGTAGAAACCAAAAATAGTCGCGTCTTGTGATGCTTCGTCCAACCGTGCCGCGCGCAAGACAACATTTTATACGATAGAATTTTTTTTCTCCTTTAAAGCTTTTCTCGTGCATAACGCGAATTCCGAGAGGGCGTAAAAACTTAGATTTATCGATTATTTTCGCCGTTATATTCTTACGTGTTTTTTTTTCTTCTCTTTTTCTGTTTGGTGTCTATTTTTTTGTCCGAATGTAATACGACTCAAGCAGATGCCGAACGTATTACACCGAGACGTGCGTGCATATATATATATATATAATGCAATTTTTTCGTTCTTCCTTCACGCGCCGTCGAAACCGAGTTATTACGTTTTCTAACCGATTCGATTCATTTGTCGTACATTCGATCTCACGGCATCGCGTTTTATTGTTTTTCAAATCATATCGTGTGCGATCTTGTTTCGTGACGAACAACAGATATATGTTCAGAGCACCGAAAAAACGTACATAAAGTGTGGCACACGAATAAAGCGTCATGATAAGCGCGGTTCGCCCGCTGGTTCGACGATTTCGTCGGGTAGAAAAAAAAACGTCCGTTCGCATCAGATACCGTTTTGTGTACGAGCATATAAACGGTAATTTGACGAACCCCCCTCCCCCCCAGCCACGACGTTCAAAAGGCCGTACGGACGGACGACGAACGCCGATAAGACCGAAAAAAAAAATTAGAAAACCAAAAAAAGCCCGACCGATTCGCGTCGACGACCCCGTCCGTCGTTATTGTACGCGATATCGTCAAAGGCATCATGCAAATTCGACGACGATCTCCCCGGTCCGTCGGAGAACACGCGCCTTCACCCTCGGCCACGCGCCACGCGGTAGCGGTTAATGTTTAAAACCCGATCCGTCCGTGTACGCGTTAACGAGCGCCGGCGACGGTCCCCTTCGTCCGCCTGTCCCGTGAGCGCCGGGGTGTTGGCGCGCGCGCGTCCCCAGAGAGACGTCTTCCCGACGGCGTCTCTCCGAGAACCAGGAGAGACGGTAGCTTCGTCGTCGTCGTCGTCGTGCCCGTCCGGCCGATCCCCTCGAGATTCGACGTCGCGTCCGTTACTAACTAACCTCGTCGTCCTCGTCGATTAGACTCTTCCGTCCGACGGGCTTCTACTAAAGTCGTCCATCCATCCCATACGTTACGCAACGTCGCCCTCGCCGTATCGTGCCTGTCCGGTCCTTTCGGGCCGATATCCGTCGTCCGTAAGTGATACGCGCGCACGATGTATGCAACGCGGTGTGTTTACCCGGCAAACACATTCGCCGCGTGTATTTGATTTGCGAGCACTCGCACAGCAGTCCGTCGAGTTGAAGTACTTCGCATTGTCTCGAGCGTTACACGGTTGTGTACCGACGGCCATAAAACCGCGGCGACATCGAAATTCCCGTCGTCTCGCGTTTTGTTTCCGGCAAAAACAATTTCACGATTTTATTTCGACCGCCGCGTACGTATTTGCTCAAGTCCTCCAGTTGTTTTCGTGAAACGCACGCATGTAATCGTCGACCGTTGCGTTTTTTGCGTATACGAGACCGCGTTTTTCGTTTGGAACGGTTACGATAACCCAAACCGAGTACTCTACAATAACTCTACAATAACGCCTTACC
Organism: Schlechtendalia chinensis; assembly: GCA_019022885.1. NCBI lineage: Eukaryota > Metazoa > Arthropoda > Insecta > Hemiptera > Aphididae > Schlechtendalia > Schlechtendalia chinensis. The sequence goes on from CM032341.1 coordinate 5,189,744, forward strand.
GCATTTTTTACTTTACGTCGTTTATGTACACGAAAATTGAAACGAATAATCCGATGGTTGGGTTGTACATTTAGTGGCGTACAACTGATTCTGATGATGTATATATATAAATATATAATTAACGGCGATTTAAAAGCGAACGTACAACACACAGCGCATGCGTCACGTGTGTAGGTACGCGTGTGTTGTTAAATATTTATGGCTTTAGTCGCCGAAAACGATTTTGTCACAAATGTAATTATTTGCGAAACGTATAGCTGCATTCGAATATAGTGCAATAGCGGCAAAAGCAATTATTCGGTGATTTATGTTAAATAGTCTGCTCGTGAATAGTTTACTCTGTTATTCATTATTCACCTTGTATAATTGAATGCTAGCGGATAATTTCGAAGGGGATTCAAGTCTCTAAGTACGAGATTAAGCCCCCAGACTGTGCGTAACCTTGGTCATGTTCTCACGTTTTGTTTGCGTAGTAATTTTCACATATAATGTTATAATCGTTATTCGGATTTCAGGTGTGTGTTATTTGATATGTGTATAAACACGAAACACGATTCATTCATTGTTAATCGAATTTGAAATAAATAACGTTTTATATTTTACCGTGTAATAATCAAAAACAAAACAAAACAAAACAAAATAACGCGTCGTGAGAGTTTATTATTTCAAAACAGTGTGCCAAGTAGTAGAATAATAACATATATTTCGAAATATTTGTTAATATTAAAAACAAACTTAGTTTTTTTTTAAATAAAATTTGTAGATTAAAATGTTATTAAACGCGTATAATCGAAAAATTGTTTGAGATAATATTGTACATTTTAAAATCAATTTTTTAATTGTTATATTTATTGTGAATAGCTGTGCGAGTGTAAACGTTAAGAAATCGATTTTCGAAAAGTTTTTATAAGAAATCTAATTAAAACCAACATAATATTATACGGGCTGTGACTATTGAAAACATAAATATGACGTGATTACACGAGTATTAGGGTGTCCCTTATTTATCAATATCAATATTTCTTCAGTCTCACCCCCTAAATTTATGTATTTGCATAAAAAAATGAGCTACAAAAAGTTTTAGGCAAATCAGGTAAGATTAACCCGTGCCGACTTGAATTTGAAATTTGAGTACATTAATTTTTCGTAATTTATTGACATATTTCACATTTTAATGAATATTTTGTTTATAAATAGGAAAATTGAAATTAATTAAATAAGATATTTTAAATTAAATTAAATTATCTTTGAATTTTGTCTCTACATAATTTTTGTAATTTCAAATTATTTACAAAATATATTGACTTTGATGTATAAAATATTAATTTATCAAAATTTTTTTTATCTTGTCTATGTTTTTGTAATTAAATACACCTAATTTCTGCACAATCATGATTTATAATAATATAATATATTATAAATCGTGTGTACAACTATAAAAATAATTACATATCAGAAAATTAAGAGATTACAAATATCGTGTAGTTAAATATAACTTACTAATGTGTTCAATGTTCATTGCAGTGCGTAAATGCTCGTGCAATCGATTACGTTGTCGTCTGTTGTGCGCTTTCTTGTTGTTGTGATTTTGAATGTTGTTGAATTGAATTTTATACAAATATGTCTAGAAAATTACGAGCTGATAAAAAGATATTTTTGATTGGGTCGGCATCAACTCAAATTCTAGGCTCAAAGCTCCCGTCAATTGGGCAAGTTTTATCTGTGTTTTTTTATAATGTGAGAACAGTAAAACTTAACACGAGAGAAAGTGCGTCGTTAGCTGTTCGTGAATGCAATATTTTCTGGGAAAAAGCTCGAATTCCTGTCCGTGCAGTTCAACATTGTGTAAATAAGCTCTTAAATTTGTATGAAGAATGGCGTGAACTCCAAAAAAACTCACATAAAGTAGGCGAATCATTTAAATTAAAAGAAAGAGAATTTATTAATAAACTTGATAATTTATTTGACATTGCACATGCTAATGCATTAAATATATTAAAAATAGAAAACGAAAAACAGTTTTTAATTAATCAAAGGCTTCCGGGGCGAATTGGTTGTCTTGGTGGTATTGACAAAAATTTACAGGAAAAAGAAGATAAATCAAAAAAACGCAAATTTAGAGAACTAGGAAAACTAAAAAACAAAGAACTTCAATTATTGGATCCATCTACATCAAATTCTAATCCAACAGCAAATCAAAGTCAACCATCTGATATGTCTGTAAGTTCACAATCATCATCATCAGATTCTGAATACACACAAAGAAGTTTTTTACCACTATCAGAGAAAAAAAGGGGCCGCACAAATTTCATTTCACCTAAGCTTGTTGCTGCGTTAGATCATAGTAAATTAAGTGTACGGGAATCAGTTTATATTATTCAAGCAACAGCTGAAGCTTTAGGTCATAACGTTGATAGTCTAGTTATAAATAAATCATCTATACATCGATACCGTGATGCTTCACGTATTGAACGCGCCAACAAAATCAAAACCAAATTTCAAAATTCTCCTCCAACTTATGTTACTGTACACTGGGATGGAAAAATACTACCAACGTTAAATGTCAGAAACACAGGTATTGATAGATTACCAATAGTCATTATTAGTAAGAACACAGATTTGCTTATTGGTATCCCAAAACTTGAAAACTCAACGGGGCAAGAACAAGCTAATGCTATATATTATGCATGGGAAAATTGGGGTGTATCGGATATTTTATTTTCATGGAAGTTTGACCCAAGATGATGAGAAGTCCGAGTTGCTCCTACGCTGTGTCCAAGAACATAGAAGACTATACCCAGATTGTAAAAAGGAAACGTTGAAAAAACAATTTTAATGAGTGTGTTGTAATGTATAATGTCTAAAAAATAAAAAAAAATACTATTTTATACATTAAAGTCAGTATATCTTGTAAATAATTAGAAATTATAAAAATTATGTAAGGACAAAATTTAAAGATAATTTAATTTAATTTAAAATATCTTATTTAATTAATTTCAATATTCCTATTTATAAACAAGATATTCATTAAAATGTGAAATATGTCAATAAATTACGAAAATATAATGTACTCAAATTTCAAATTCAAGTCGGCACGGGTTAATCTTACCTGATTTACCTAAAACTTTTTGTAGCTCATTTTTGTATGCAAATACATAAATTTAGGGGGTGAGACTAAAAAAAATGCAAAAAAAAAAAATCTATATCTAAATAAGGAACACCCTAACGAGTATACGTTAAAATTGGTTTTTATATCGACCAAGATTGTAAACCATAAAGTTGATTACGGTTAGTCCGTTTATAACAATGAATATTTATATACATATATTTTTTTTTCTTAAAAAAAAAGCGGTCTTCCGAAGTCGAAAAAATTACTCATCGGAACCGAGTGGTTAAAATAATACGAATTCGGGTGTTTAATGAAACGAAAAAAGACCGGCTCACGTAATATTTCGCACTCAATTTAACCCGAACCGAAATGATTGCATTGCGCGACAAGTCGATTTTCATAATAGTTTAATTCGGTGTGACAAATGTTTATAAGCGATTCCAAATTCCTACAGAACAACGCGGATGAGACGTCACTTATAAAATCATCATATTTAACCGTGCGTTACCGTGTATAATCAACAGTATTGAAATCGCGGTATATTTTTTCCGTCGAGTCAAGCATAATAGTTTTCGACTTTTTACAGATTTGTGTATATTTACATTCAATCATAACCGTATTAATGTCACGTAGAAGTTTGTTTGCGAAAAAGCAACGGCTTGTGTGTAGGCCCCGCGGGTTTCTAAACGTTGAACTGTTCGACGAGTGCACCTGTAAACGTTCCGAAACTGTTTTAAGTGTTGGGCGCGTGCACGAAAAATAAAACGGATCGATTTACGAACGGTCGAACATATTGTTTTCAAGCACGTGGTGGTGTGCAACGTTCGAGGACAGGAAATTCGTAAAAACCGTTAATGGGATTTCGATCGAGCGAATCGAAAAGGAAACGATCGCGTTTTAGTTAATCGATAATGCACGCGACGTCGGGTAATAACGCGATAATATTATTATTATCATACACTTTTAGTATTGTATGTTCGAAAGGGTGGGCCGACGCGTGTGCCGAGGAGGAGATGGCGTTTGCCTTGCAGTAAGGTCGTTCATTCCGCGCGGCCGCTAATTACACATTGTTTTGGCGCAACACACGGTCGGCCTTATGTTACGAAAACGATCGTCTCCCACCAGTCGACACCGTGTACGGTACCGTCTGAACCACGTGAACGGCCATAAGGGTCGTACGCGAAACCGGGTCTTTCTCATTTCCTATTTCACGCGCCGTCCGCGATGTATTTTACCGACGATAGAAAATGTATCGCGTCGTTATCAACGCGCGGAGAATAACGTAACGAGCGAAACTCGCTGGTAACGCCGGGAGTTTTTTTGATATTCGTTCGATGAATTCGATGTAACGTACGGGTACGGGTGATTTTGAAGGCCGACGGTCGCGTCCGCGGACCGGACCCGCGAGGATTTTCGAAGAGCCCCCCCGGTTGAATGATAACGCGACAATGATAACGCGTTACTCGAACGATGCTGTACTCCAGAACGAGGACGCGCCGAGATTGACGACACGAGAGACGCGCGTTGGGTTATAATCGTGTTTCCCACCGGGAACTCTGTCGACCGCCGTTATTATAATGCATTAACGTCCGTCCGATTGACATCCGCCGACTCCCGTGTTTAAAAAAACCACGACACACGCGTGTGCATACGTGTATCCCGCGAGACATTAGGTGTGCGCGCGTCGGATAAACGGGGACCCCCGACGGGACCGGCTCACGGAATTCTTCGGGAAAAATATAGAAGAAAAAAACACACCCATACGTACCGTGTGTATAATAACGATAATGATACGACGCGCGCGTCCATTGTTATGTTAAGTGTGAGCGGCGTTCGAATGTATACGAATATTAAAATATACGCAAGACAAGACTCTCTACGACTTATGTGAGCGCGCGCTCGAGGGTTTCGATAAAATTACAAAAAAATAAATAAATAAAAAATAAAAAAAAACGTTACGCGATATAATAATAATATTGAAATCGGTGTGCGTGTGTATAATATTTTAATACGAACGCGTCTTGGACGTATGTGTAGTATACATACAGTTTGTTTCTTTTGCCTCGTACGCGCGCGCTCGTATTTATAATGAAGCCGTCACGAGTCGGACCGACTATCGTTTCACGTGTTATACGTAGGATTGTGCCGCGCTCGTGCGTTTTTTAGGTATTTTTTTGTTTGTTTTTGCATACTTGATACGCGCGTACGATATGTGACGGGCACATTGGTTTGGTCTAACGCGCCGGAAACGAATCGATTGATTTTTTTTTCTCCCCGGCGTGCCATAAAATCATGAAAAATATTTCTCTAGTCAACGACCCGTAATGGTAATATGTCATTTAAATATTTTTTATCTATACAGCGAACAAACGAAAATACCTCGCGACCGTATGTCGGCGGATGCGTATAGTACTACGATAATAAAACGATCAGACGCCGAGCCGGACGATAAAAAAAATAAATCCGTATAAAAATAATAATAATACGACTGCGCCGAAAACGCGGACAACCACGTCGGTCCTTCACGCGTAATATATCGCTACGAACGGATATTTTGATTTTTCTAAAAAAAAAAAAACGTCCGCGTTCGGAAAACGTATCTAGAATTCGGTACCCGTGACAATAGTTGGCGCACTTGGCCCGTCAAACGAGTTTCGACTAGTGCGAACTCGTACGTACCCGGTCCGATCCGATTGGGCTTGAAAAGTATAGCGCGCGTTTCGACCGCGATCGTGTCCGGCTCGTGCGGTTAGAGGTCCTTCGCGGAAAGCCGATTTCATTATCAACGCAAACTTTTCCGCAGAACTTTTCACCGGGCTCGACGCCGGATCCAATACGCGCGCACGACGGCGTTGGAAAAAATCGCGGTTTTCGTGCGACCACTCAACGCTTTAAATTCACGTCGAAATCCACCGGAAGTCTCAACCCGTAGATTTCTCTAGAACGTAGTGTTTCTTTTGACTGAAAATACGAGAAAAAAAACACACACACAACGCTTGGTGTTTTTCGTCTGTTACGTTATTACATTATATAAAATATCTCATAACCTCGATTCGAGTAGGGCCTACATCGCTCAATTTACTGGACTTCGTCTAGGTCGTAATCGACTCCCTTCTGACGCATTCAAGTTAGATCTACATCAGTCTCCCGTGTGCCGTCGTCACGAGGGAGAAGCAATTTGCAATCTCCCCCGTCCTGCCTTAGGTAACCTCCGGGCTCCATTACAATTGAAATTATGTTCCCTTGGATACTATAAATATTTTAGTTTCTTCCACTCCACAAGTAGTGTCTTTAATCTGTTTAATTTCATTATTTGTATATTTTATCAATTTTTCTTTTTTAATGTTTATTGTTATATTAAACGCCAATATATATATATAATATCTTTACGCACGGCACTCGCAGACATTATTAATGAATATGATTACGGGTCGATTTGATCATTGTGAAACGCGATGGGAATTGTTTTTGTTGCTTACCCTCGTATAATATTACAGCGATGTTTGCACACTGCGCGTATTATTCAATCGATTTATAAACGCACCCACGGACGGACTCGAACAATTATTTGCAATTGACAAATACTACACGTATTTGACCGAACGAGTGTTTTTTTTTTTTTTTCGTGAAAATATAGTAAACGCGTATTGTTCGTCGCGTGGACCGTTTCAACGCCCGTTGCATTTATGTTGCGCGGTTAAACGCACGCGTCGAAGAAGTTTCGAAAAATAAAAAAAAACGGAAAATAAATCCCGTGTTCCCGTGGGATCGGATTTCATGTGCACGAGAGAAACACGCGTTTCTACGCATACGTAATAATAATAATAATAATATACGCGCCGTAACAAATGATTTACCGCGCTTGGCGTACGCGACGTAATGGCCGTGTATAGGTTAGGTTTTCGGGAAAAGCGGCCGAAAGCAAGAGGGAACAATACTCGTTTCGTCTGCGCCGGGCTACACGAATTCCGGAGCGGGTTGGTGTCTGGCCGCTGTCGTTGTCCCGATCCGGTAGCACAGCGTGCGGTTCGCGAGGGTCGGCCCGACGGACGTCTAAGGCGATTCAGGCAGCGGACGGCAACAATCGTCTTTGGCTTTTCGACCGTTTTACGAACCCGATAATTTTTTTTTTTAATTTAATTTTTTTATTCGACGCCACGACGTATGTTTATTTTTTCTGACGCGCGCGTTGTACGTAAAAAACGACGTACAGTACTTTTCGTATTCGTCGCGCACGTGTGTCTAGTTCTTCAGCACGTACCGGGTGACAAAATCGTTACGCACAATGTACTCTGGTCATCGTATCGATCCAATAAGTATCACTACAAAATTATATAGCAAAACGCTGTTCGTTTATATGTCAACTCTGCGGTTCGGCCGACGGTTAGTTGGTTTAACGATGATTCATCAAAGCTTCGGATTACATTTTTTATCGCCGTTTTATGACCACGAGCGTTTCGATTAAATCCATTTATTTATGGATTAAAATATGAAGTCTCGTGTGATGAAATGTAAGTAAGAATGATAAAATGTAAAATGTGACCACCGTCTGGGTGACGAAAATCTGTATTGGGTTTGAACAAATATTTATCTATATGCGTGTATGTATATATATATATATACTGATTTTTTTATTTATGCAAAGTACGTTATTATCACTCTTACGTGTTGACCATTTTCGAGTGTTACTTTTAATGTTTTCTACAATAATATACGAAATTAATAAATTAAAGAGGTCGTTATATTATTTAAACTTGAAATATGTTTAAAGAATATTTCTATAAAAGTACAATACTGGTTCATTTAGTATATTATTGTGTTTTTGAATAATATGATTTTTATGTAATTATATTTCGTACTATTAATCAATTAAATTGTTTACTACTTATAATTATCTCAGTGACTGTTTGCTTTTTACGATGTTTTCGTATTGCTACCTTCGCTAGTGTTTTAATTTAGTATTCAGAAATAGGAGCAGAATTTGTTTGAAAATAAAATAAATATAATACTAAATATTAATGGAAATTAGTTCGATGAAAATTCGATATTTATGTATCAAATTAAAAAAAAAAAACATTCGGAAAATCGTACTCAGGATATTTCTCGTTATGTTGCTCTCGGTTAATATAATAAGATTTCTCGTAAAAAAAAAAAAAATTAATAAACCCTAAGACATTGATTGTATGTAAGATAGATTTGTATTGGACGCCGTGAAAAATTTCGAGTACCTGAGTAGAACTTTTTTTATTTGAAACTCGAATTTCGGACATTTGATTTCGTCCGCATTACTATATACGTTTTTCGCGTTTTCTGTAATAAATATCCTTCGTCTTTGTTGTATCACGCGAATGACACGCCGCCCGACGACAGGTTGAGAAGACGTCGAAATTCCGACCCATTATTCAAACCGATTACACACGACAAAACGGATTAAATCGATTTCTATATATATATATATATATATATAATATATACGTGTACACGAACGGTTCCGCGAGTTGTTCGTTTTGTTCGTCCTCGTCGCAGCCGTTACCACCAGCGGCGACGCGGATGAGGCGAGTAGAAAAAACCCACGGTTTAACACGTATACCCTTCATACACACGTACAGAGACAGGCGTAACGAGTTTAATGGCAACGCTATATTATTCCAGATCGTGTTCACAAATTCGTCCCAAATACTTTTTCCGTGTCGTCGAGCGTCACTTCGTTGTCCTTTTTTTTCCCACATTGTTCACGTTTTCTGGTGAACGGATCATATCAGCTAGCGTCGTTAGTCGTCCGACGTAAAAATTATAGAATGAAATTTGACTTTAACGAGTCCCGACTGTAATACACAGTATCCAGGCCTGCTCGTGTTTTCATTTCTTTCTTCTTTCACATCGCGTTCAATTTCATTTAATTGATAAAACATATCAATACAAAATAATTTAACAAAAGTATAGTAACGGATTAATCTTCGACTCGGGCGAAGCCGCGTAATACTCGTATTCGTACATATATATATATATATATATACGCGAATGACAAGGCGCCGGGTAGTTTTTCTTCCGAAACTAATGCCGTCCGGAGCACGTAAGTATATAACGTTGTATGTAAGTACAACAATACGTATCGGCGCAGCTTCGCAGTTCCGGAGCCAACACACACACATATCGATATGACCGCGGAAAGTTCTCGTCGGCGTATTGGACGGCTGCCGATTCCGTTACGTCGGCCGTGGAGAACGAATTTCCCGTTGAACTTTTACCTTGTATAATTTATTACGTGCTCACTAATAATTTACAGGCGACGGAAATTCGTCTCGGAGCGTGTTCGCGCGATTTCCGGTCCCGAGGAATTGTATCCAACAACGTCCAGTGTTGGACTAGTCGCTTTGACGTATGAGTACTGATTGCAATTAATTTTGACGGGCAACAGAATAAAGATAAATATAATGTGTTTGTTTTTGCATTTAAACTATTTTTTATTTTTTTTTTTTTTTTAATGGTTAGGTTAGTTAGATCGTCTTTGTCGTAACGCGCTGGCATAACGATACTGCGATTCCGTTACACTGAACGCTGTACAATGTATATTGTAATAAAGTTGTTTGTTTTAAGTCTCGATCTGATTTGATGATATGCACGCGCGCCGGGTCGGTTGCGTTAGGTTAGTGTCTCAAACCGTCCAAGCGATCGCGTTGTGTACACACGACGAAACGTTATTATTCTCACCGTGTGATAATAATTATGTGCCGAAAACGAGTTTCGAAAGATATACAAATCCTTTGAAAAATAATACGATAAGTTATGTCCGTCCGTGGAACGCTGCGGTGTACTTGTGTGACGCGCGTGTGTACACTGTACGCGTTTTGTATAGAAAACGAGATAATAATATAATATAATATATTATTGTATACGCGAAAAAAAGAAAATAAGAAAAAAAAAAAATTCTCAGATGGACGATTATTTATTTACGTGTTTGTTGTTGTGCGTGAAGCCGACGTTTATTTAAATAATATACTAATAAAATCAAGCTTTAAACTTAGATAAAATATTGCATTAACGTGTTTTACATTCATGATTGTGTAATATTGTAATTTCCCGTATAAAATGTAATATTATAAACCTACTCGAGCAACGCGTAGTAGACCAGTTGGACGCGTAACGTTTTGACGTTTTCGTTTCGAGTGTTTATTTTGTCGGTATTTTATTCGTTATTTCACTGTAATATTAACACACACGCACACTATTTTTAAATGAATTTTAAAAATTACGTGACAAAGAACAAAAAAAAAAAAGAAAAAAAAAGAATGGTTTCAAATCGCACGGTAAAAACTCGATAAAACATTGATAAATAAATATCCCGTGCGCGTCGTTTTCGACAAATAACAATGCCAATAACAGCGGTTCGTTCAAATGATCAACAACGGGAAACGTATTCGCAATTTGTTGGGAAGAGCGAACGTATATCGTTACTTCGCATGACCCCCGTGCGTACACAACGTAAACGTTTTTTCTCCGTCGTCCGATTACTGTCGAGACAATTATAATTATATATATATATATATTCGTACGCGACAACACAACACCGTCGTGTCCTAATTCCATTTATCGACGGAATATATAATTGATTTTATCGAACCGAACGCAGCTTTGTCGTGCGACATCACTTAAGTACGCCACGCACGTCTCCGTCCGCGTCTTTTGTATTTTAATAATATACACACGCACACGTTTGCCCTTTAAACATAATACGACGCGAACAACAAACCAATTTGCGTTATCGCGTTTTATTGTTGTGTCGAGTGCTTTGTAAATATCGCGTCCGTGCCGTTCCTCCGCTCGGGCGTGGAAAAAGCGAACGACGACGACGACGACGGAGACGACGACGACGGCGACGCGACACGTTCTAACGCGTACTAACAATGGCCGTGTTTATTTTATTCGTTCGGCCACGTGAAATTAATTAGAATACCGGCATTGTGTGCGCGTGCGTTGTGTGGGCCGGCGCGGGGGCAACGTCTTTTCCCCCGTTCCTCCTTTTCTCGAACCGCGCGGACGTCTGTCCCGTCGGGAAGACACACTTCGCGCGCCTCGTCCGGCGACCGACCGGTCGGGATATCCCGTCGATAGAAAGGTTTCGGGCGACGCGGACGCGGTTTCCCGGGACGGAACACACGATCTTTTTTTCGCCCGAACACGTCGCCGCCGCGCCGCGGTCGTGGACGAAACGGCGCGTCGGCACATCGCGATGGACGCAGGCGACCGGTAATCGGCGCGCGTCCGTCCGACACCTTAACCGCGGCGATTGATTTCCGTTTGAAACGGGTTTCACGCGTCCGCGACGACAACGGCAGCCAACACAACAATGGGGCGTGGCGGACGCGCGGTATATAAATCACGCGCGAACGACCGAAGACGACCGCGATAACCGACGTCGCCGTCGCCAGGGTTTTCCGTTTGTCCGTCCGCGCGTATATCACGTCGTCGTCTCTCGTCCTCTCGCGACTAACGAGCTGCGCGTGAACCGGCCCCGCGTTTCCATTCGCGTTGTTGGCGGTTGTCGTGTTCCTCCTTTGTTCCCGGGGTCTCCCGCGTTCGGGACCCTCGGGTGAGTTGCCGGGTGGCTTACAACTCGATAATGTATAGATCGTACAAAAAAAAAAGATTTTTGATTCGATTCGATTTCAACTAATCGGCATTTGGCACACAACGGTGTGACACGTGGACGATAATTTGAAGTCATTGAAAATCTTTTAGAACGTCGTAATCATTTTTCTATTAGGTAGTATATTATTTTGTGCACGCCGACAGGCAATAATAAACAAACAAAAAAACATCGTGCGTGTAACGAGCACGTGCGGATGAAGCGAAACTTCTTTCAGAGTCATTCGACCGACAGAGTATTGGAACGATGTAAAGAAAAATGTATACGGAAGTTAGTGAATATTCTCTGTTCCGCTAGGTAAATAAATATAAGAAACTGTACGAGCGGAGGACGTTAATCAATAGATTGCTTACTCGGTCACCACTGCTAGATACTTTGAAACGGGTTACTTGGTCTAGCGATCCTAAGTCCGATCGGTCCGAGTGTACGTAGTAATGTGAATTGAGCATAGAAAAGAAAACGCCACGCAAAAAAGTTGGTTTTCAATTTTCGTTTCCATGATTTGGCACGGTGCGTGTACGTGTGCGTATGAACGGCAAATGACGTGTTTACGGCGCGCGCGTGCGGGTACACGAGAGTCGTCCTAGATGCGGTGAAATCGGTGGGGACGCGGTCTGCTCGCACGCTATTGGCGGCGACTAAAACGAGACAACGCGCACGCGCAACTAATCTCGAGAAAAAGTATTGTGACGGGCGGGACGCGCTAAACTTTTTTCTTTTTTTTTTTTCGTAACCTCTATAATGGAGTTTCACTTCGATAAAAAATATAGCTTGGGGCCCAATTACAAAATTCCTAGAGGTATGGCCTCCTACCCGCCCATGATTCGGGTCACGTGATTATATTCGCGAGTTCCGCCGGTTCCGTCTCCTATTGCCGTCCGTCCGCGTACGCGTTTGGTTGTGTCCACGAGACACGTTTACGGAATGCGACGGCGTAGCCACGATCCGAAAACTCGGCGACGCCCGAAAACGCAGAACGCTATTCGATTTCACGTGTCCGACCGTCGTTAACCGTAACGCGAAGAAAAATCGTATTCAACGTGTTTCGTTATCGGTGAGCCTGACCATTACGCGTCTTAACGCAATTACGAATCGTTAGAAACATTTACGTTTTTCACAACGTATTCAGAACGATCGGCTTAACCGTTTTTCGTCTTCGCGCCGAAACAAATAAAAACGTTTAAAAATACGAACAGTGATCGCTCGTGGTGACGTAACTCGACGATTAATTCGTTTTAGTGTACACGCGACGTTACCGACGAGAGGAGAAAGAAAAAACGTGTTCGTCGAACTTCAAGGGTTTTCCGTCGAGAAATGTGACAAATACGTAACGGTTATTTGGTTGTACCGAACGACGAGGACTATTCGTGTTCGTGCGCAAACAAAACGTGTTTTTACTCGTCGTTTTCAAACGAATCATTCGGGAAACATATAGTAATTGTATCTGATATAAAATACCGTATCGGTTTAATACGTTGTGGTATTATTATTATTATTATTATTATTATTATTACTGTTGTTTTAGGACTTTCACATGTTGTAGATAATGTCTTACGATCGAATCTTTTCACGAAAAATAAATTATCGTGTTGGAATCTCGCGGAGATTGAACAATATGACCATAATTTTACTTTCAAAAACACAAACCATGATTTGTTTTAATTTAATCCGCGTGTACACGCTGTGATAACTAACCCGTACAATTCAATTTGTATTCAATTGAAATAATATGATACAGTGTGCAAACACGCATTTTCTTTTTTAGACTATTTTGTTCGACGATTACATCGATATGTATGATTTTTTTTAAATTGTCATTATTATTTAACACGAATTGTTTAGCGATTTAGAAATTTGTTGAAATAATTTTTTAATGTAATTTTGTGTTTGTAAATTTGTAACTCCTTAAAACCATTTCGATTTTGGCACAACAATGCCTATCATGGAAAACACGTATAATTATAAATAACTCGTATAAACTGAATTTTAGTATTCGGTCCGAATTCGAATAAATTTTATATAGTAATAAATGTATTTGCAATGTGTGTTAACAAATTTAAATCAGTCAGAAATGTACAAAAATGTTTCCGAAGATTCCGACGTTTTTTTTTTTTTTTTACGACGAGCTGATATTATCCTACAACATGTTACAACGTACACAAATAAATAAAAAAATACCGAATTCAATTTGCATCAAAAACACATTGACTATTGTTTTCAGATAACAAAAGGGTCAATTTGTGCACTATTTAACTTATGTTTCGAGATTATTGTCGTTTGTTATCTGGTAAACGGTCTAAGTGCACACGTGTACCCATCAACCGGTTTATTTGTACACGCGGCAAACCCTATTTTTATTTTTTTTTGTAATGAACCAACGTCCGGACGGGAACCCTTAATTCCACATCGCTAGACGGCAGCTGGCGCAGATCATGTCGAACGAGCGCGCGTGACCCATTTCCGACGTCGGACAGTGTTCGGAAAGCAAACACGATACGATAAAAACTGATAATCGAAAACGGTACGACGGGCGTCGGCAAACAAACAACGAACGTTGTTTTCCAATCACGGAACGCGTACGTCAAAGGATTCCGAAATAAAACCTCTGTCGTTTGTCGAGTAATGCTGTCGGCTGTGCGTTTCGCCGTCGTCACTTTCCGCGCGCACGTGTACGAAAAAGTCACGGGTTCGTGACAACGCGTTTTTAGAGTGCGTTTAACAATTGATTTTCGCAGTTAAACCGGACGAAACGTCCGTCGTTACGCGCTCGAGGAGGAGAACAAAAGTCGCACAATATTACACGAGTGATATTAAATGCCCGCGTACTGTGCACGTAATATATACAATTATTGTACAATATATATATATATATTTATTTTATCGTCGTGGCCGGACGCCGGTGGGAAATCCGAGAAATCGTTTTCAGCCGAACGATTGAAATGCGCGCGAGATGACTTCTCTCGAACCTCTCATTTGAATATCAAAAGTCATTCTTGTCTACGCGCGTATACGTACATACATAATATATATATATATATTCTTTATCCGACGGTTCCTTCCCGTCCGATATTTCTGTCCGAGCATTTTGATTATACACACGCATCGATAATAAGGCATCGTAGTAATAATAATAATAATAATAACAATAATTGAGGAACCAATCCTTCTTTGGTCAAGTTCAGGGAAAACGAGTCCGTTCGGAATGACGACGACGACGACGACGACGACGGTTTTGATTTTATTTTCAATCACAAACCTGAACGACGAACAATACACGGGTAGCGCATTTACATTCGAAACATAAATTCAGTGACGAGATTCGGACGTATATTATAATACGTGTAGCGCGTACAGGTTAGGTTTATATATATATATATATATTATTCATAAGTATGGGAAAACGTTGCTGCGTTCACGTCACAGTACTATACGCATAATAGGCACGCGCGTGCGTTCGGTTATTTTTCTCCTTTAATGGGACGAATAAATTACTCCGGCGGATCGGCGGGACAGAGTTTTTCGGCCCGGCCGAACGGTTTTCGGGGAGCCGAGAGCGGTCCGCGTGTAATTATTTCGGCAAACGAATCGTCGTCGTCGTCGTCGTCGTCGTTTCGGAATCAATACGGTCCCGAAGACCCGGCCGTTCCACCCTACCGTACGTGTGCACATGAGTACAAGAGGGACGCAAAAAAAAAAATGTACGTACGTGTGTTACGTATACACCTACGCCCATTGTTCTGTCTGATTTTTCCAAACGTTTCGCGCGTTAAGCATCGGATCCGTTCTACTCCGGCTTTGGATCTGCTCGCGCTTTTGTGTTACGTTTCATTCGAATCCTAACGTTGATCGTCGTCCGTTGCATTCGTCCTCGGATACATTTCGTGTTTTCCATCGTATCTGCACGTTTCGTTTATAACATGTCGTCACGTTTACAACATCCTTTTTTTTCTTTTAATAATCACAAAACGTTTTTTTAATTCGTTATTATTTTTTGAAATATCAATTGATCTGTCTTAAACAAATTTTATCGATCACCTTCTGTGGACTAATTACAATAAAATCGAATGCGTTTTTAGTATATTGTATCTAGATGCATTTTTTCACGTATCATGTTTATACATAAACGTATACCCCGTGGTTATCAAACAACTATAGACATCGAAACACAAAATCGTATTTGAGTTTATATCGCCACGTTTTAGCATTACGTCGAAAATGTATCGTTTCGATGAAACGGAAATAAGATATCTCAACGACGAAGTGGTTCTCGGACGATATCAATATGGCAAAAACCGTATTTTGTCAGATTGAATAGCTCTAAGTATTTTAACAGTTTCTTTTTCCTAAATGTGTATACACATTGTTCAACGGGGTTATAAGTATACATAAATTAAATTTCGTTTTGTCACGTGGGACGTCGCTAAACACTTATAATCACATCCCATTTATGGAAGCCGTAGATAATTTCGTCTGGCATCTCTCGATAAATGTTTTATAATAATAAAACGAAGAAAAAATAGACTATCGTTTTTACGAACGTCTATATTATGATATATATATATATAAATATTATATACGGAACCGGTCCGTGGGGCGATCAATTTTACATTAAGCTTAAACGATCGCCGTCTTTATAATGTATTAATTTTAATAGAACCATTTTGTACGAGCTTCGCCTTCTAATCGATATTGGACAATATATTATTATTTTATAAACTCCTAAGCGTACACGACAAGTTCATTATATAAAAACTGTTCTCTAAACATAATATAAACGCTGGGCAATCAGCAATCGAATTGATCACGCGTGGAAATGTTAATTAACGGTAAATGTCGTTTGGGATAGTACTAACGGGCGAACGATACCGCGGTGATGATTTCGAAGTGTAAATAGTACGTTAAACGCGAATTCATACTGTGTCGTCGTCGACCCGGGTTCAAAACCATCGTTACCGCGTTTGCCGGGAGAATATTGCCGTCCGGACACGTCCGAGCGATTCGACCACGCGATACCGAGGTCACCGATGTCGGCGGTTTCGCGTCGCGGACGTCGTCGGACGGCGGCCTCCGACAAGTCGACCGTCTGGACAACGTTTCGCGCGTGCATTTTTTTTTTTTGGTGGTGCGTCGCGAAGCCACAAATCGGGCGTGAAACGGACGCGCGCGTCGAGAATCGTCCGCACACGTCCCCCCGCGCACTGTCGCCCGTGGCGCGCGAGAAAATCCAATCGCACGGTACACGTTCCACGCGTTGAATAAAGTAAACGCGTGCGGGGTTTCTCGGGTCCCGTCAGAAGTCAGAAGGGTACGGAGACAATCGTCGCGCTGTCGTATAATGGCGCTGTCAATCACCGTTCTTTTCCGTTCGTTCCTTTATTTATTTTATTTTTGACGTTTCAATAACATTTCGCAGTCGATTATACGACCGTGCGGTGTCAAAGGGGCACGTTCGAGTGCACGGGCCAAGCGAAACGCCGGAACAGAGTAAATACGCGCGTTATAGAAAATTGAAAATTCGCCAAAAAAAAAAAGAAAAGAAAAGATTTCGGGTCACACGCGCGTATAGTGTGTATCGTGTGGGATAAAGGTGTAAAGTCGGATTCGATCCCTGACCGTCGTCGAGAGTATTCAACGGGGCGATATACAGGGGATTATATAATGGAGGTTCTTTTGAAATCGAATTTCTCGGCCTTACGTGCACGACGTACACCACATGTACGTTGGCCACGAAATAGACAACGCGGAATAAATCCTGTACGGGACGCGTTTTTGTTGTCGGTTTTTGCTTTTCTATTTTGCCGTCACATGCCGTCGGCTTGCGACGAGCACGCGATAATACAATTTCCACAAATGTGTTCATCACGCGCACGTCCGTGTGTCCGTCGCGACGTGGAAACGACCCGTGCTGGCCCGTTCGCGTACGCCTGTGCGGCGAACAAACGTGATTTTTATCCCGTCACCGCAATGTCTCCAATCTGGCTTCAATTGTGTTCCGTCCGGTTTTCGGTTTGTCACGTCGACGCGTTCTACAAACATCGTAGAAACCCTATGGTAACGCCGCCGGACCGTTGAGAAACTGTCTACGAACGACATTTCAACGGTCACAGAATCATGAGCGCGCGTGTGTTCATGAACAATATAAATACGAACATAATGTTTTTGTACAGCGTGATTTCCTACACTCGTTTTGGACAATCGCGTAAATCGAACGTTTTATTTTATTTTTAATTGATCGATTCCTCGTATAAAAACAACGTAATACGAATTTTATTTTTTAAGAAACCTAAAAAAAAAACGGTATCGTAAAAATTAATTTAAATAAAATATATCAACGTGAAATGCACGGTAAAAAACGATTTACGTAATTTAGTAAATTTAAATTGAATTTATTGCTGAACGATTTACTAACTGTGAAAAACAACAACACACCTTAATTAAAACTAAAAACTAAAAAAAAAATTTAATTTAATTCAAATCTATAAAGCGATTTTATATATATAATAAGTTAGTAAAAAATATATTATATTAAATAAGTTCCTCGAAATTGTTGGGAATAAATAATTTCCTTCCAAACTCCGTGTCTTGTCTATTTAATTATTTCCATTTCAAGTATGATAAATTAGATTCAAGTAAATCCATAAACCGAATTAAAAATCATCTTATCGGTAGTTTCTCGTATAATGATTAAATACTGTCGACAACTTTAAACATAATGGATTATTGACGTGAATTTTTCTAGGAAATAATAATGTATATTTAATGTAATAATTATAGGAAACATTTAACTTGAAATTGTTCTATAAAAATTACTAGAAATATATATTTATCATAGAAATAGTTTTGGAATAAATAATTTTGTAAAGTCATTATTATTTAGTAAAACATTATGTTACTTTTTGAATACAGTAATATTAAATTATTTGCATTTAGTCAAATTATTCGAATAACTTATAAAGGATTTTGAACACCTATCTAAACCGTACAAAAGTTTTATTTTAAACACGACGAATATGAATGATATATATGTATGTGTGTATAATACGTACAACAATGAGTAATAACAAAACGTAAGAAAAATATAACAATAATAAATAAAAACAACAAACGTACGAGAGAATCGAAAGTACCATTATCAAGAAATAATAATAAATAAACAAGAGCGAAATAATTTGAAAGACAGTGGATTTAAACAACAACGGCGCACGCTTACAGGTCGACCGACGAAGTCCAAGGGCGGGTCGGACTTCAGCAGTCTGCCGGCGCACACGAAGGTCGACGACCGTCTGCTCGTACAACTGGACGGCGGTCACGACGGATCTTGTGACGATGCGCGTTCGTCTACCCGTGCCGTCTCGCGTGCCGCGCCGGGCGAATCCGCACGTCCGTCACCGACGCTAAAGGCTTTGCGTGGATCGGACTTACGGCATTCTGCGGGTACCGCGCGACCGGTAACGACCGCACGTCGCAACAGTATTCCACCAGTTCAACAACGGTCGCGGTCGGGTGTGCTAACCTACCGCTGGACCGTGCTTTCGTAAGACTACGGGATCCCGAAGTACCGTTCTGCCGTGAAGGACATCAGACGTGACGGTAGACGACATTGGCTACGGCTTTGCACTCTGTGATACGTAGTGGACGGTAAGTAGCGTTGTTCGGATCCGCAGTGGTCCTCGGAGATTTTATTCGTCCCATCCCTTTGTCTGACACGATTTCAAGCAATTATAAAGAGTCACATCGACAGAGCCGAATTCGGTCTAATGCAATCGGTGACGTATATAGTTTTGAATTTGCCGTTTAGTTCGAGAACCGCTGGAACGAGTGTGCCATTTCGTGTTTACGCGAATACTTTGGTCCGCGATCAATTTCTTCCGTTTCTCGCGCAAACTGCATATTTTTTAAACAATTTTTTCAGTGCCTGTACCACAGCGAATACGTGTTGGCAAACGCCAACGGCATTTATATTATTCGTCATGCCGTACAGATTATCAAATAATCATATGCTCGGGCAATGTTCTGTTGTTCACTCATCGGCGAAGGGCGTTCCGAAGAGTCAACGAAAAAGGAAAATCACACATGGTGCAGATGATGTTTATCGTCGTAATAGCATTATTTCGGATAAACAATACGATTTTATTGGTGTTGAATACTCATACGAATAGTACAATCAATCGAAATATAAATTATTATATGAAATCGAATTGTTTATTTCCACGTATGAATTTTGTCAATTTAACGGTCGATTTAATTATTATTATTTATCATGACCAAAAAGATATAGATACAACGTCAACGTGTGACAGATCATAAATATTTCCATTATTCGTTAGAATTATAAAGCGAAAATACAAAAAAATGTAGTACAAGCTTTGACCGTCGACGATTTCCTGCATCGCAGAACGTTAGCAATCACTTGACCTGCGTATTACGGCGTACATTGATTTTGAACCGTACAACGAAATAATCGACACAAGTCCAATACTCCCGTTGGGGGTAACGCCACCGATTTCTTTTTGTGGGGTTTTTCGAAATCGAACGTGTTCATCAATACAAGTATCTTTTAACCAGAGTTATAAGAAAACATTAGACGGAAAATTACAACCGTCGATGTGATACGCATAAGCGGATAGCTGATTGCAAAAAAAACGGAGGGGATCATTTGAGTAATGTAATTTTTTTTAATTAAAAATGTCGTTTGTAACGTTTAAACGTAATGTTTTTCTTAAATAAAATATACTTATTACTTCGTCGCTAATATTTTATTCACGGACTTACGCCAAAACTCGTCAGAACCCATCGCCGCACTCTGTATAAAGCACTAGAAATGACATGTCCTCGTTATGTTTTTATGCTTGGGGCCCCGTCAACGTTCGACACGATACGTTTGTGTGCGAAACAATAATAAAATATATAAAAATAAAAAACATATAATAATAATAATGCGGTAACTTAATAACTGGCCGATTCACATTTTGTCGCGTTCGAGAATTCTCGTACGGTATTTGCGCGTTCGCACGGCGGTCGGTGTGTATGTAACAAACGAGGTTTTTTTTTTTAAAGAAATGAATAAAAAACGCTAATCTGTCCGGCCAATTACGCGTCGTCGTAAAAAATTTAAAAAAAAACACGGGTAGCAGACCGAAAACGCGTATATTTTTTTGTGTGTGTGCGCGCGTAAGCATCGACGCGACGCATGTTTCCCAACGTCGTTTTTGTTCCCGACGATCTTCCGGTACTCTATCGCCTGCGCGCAGGCTATACACGCGAACTCACACGTTCGTTTCAACGGCAATTATTATTTATCGTCATTATCGTCGTTGTCGTCATTATTATCATGTCGACAGACCGTACGTGTCGGTTGACCCGTTAGCACCGAATTTACGTGTGTGTATATATATATATATTATATTATACACTCTCGCATGCGCTATTACGAGGGAATGACGAGCCGGCGCGTATCGTTAATATTTCGAATAATAATGATCGTTACGTATATATATATATATTGAATGCGTATGTGTACGTTCGACTTTACCGGACGATAACGTCCGTGAGAATTCCGTGGCCGTGCCCGTGCGGTTCGTGTGCGTTTATCACGTTATTGGATACGTCGTTGTGCGGCACGCGAGGTGACCGTAATGATATTTATAGCACACACCGTGTGTGTACGGGAAATAAATTCGCGGGCCACGTCGTGTCGTCCAAACGAGAGTTTTTCGTTGAAAATTCCGAAAATCACGCGCACGCGGTTCCGGAGCCGTTCGGGTGGTGGTCTTCGCGGGTCCAAGGATCGACATTTTTCTTCACTTTGCACGTTATTTATGTCGTTTTTATCACGAGCGTTAACGTAGGTTTATTTATTTTAAGGTCGTAGTTGACGTGTAAAGAATAATTAAAAACACCTGGATATTCAATTTCATACGAGCGTACAGAATATTTGATCGAAACGAACACTTGTTCTTTGTTATTAACTTTTTTTGTTTTTACCGCGTGGGAATTTATTGAATTTACTGCTGCGACGTAGGAAAAAATCAAATACGATCTCTTAAGTATGCCGTGATTCGAAACGAGAGTGTTCAATTCTGTTTGATTCTGTTGACACGAAATCGGATTCATGTGTTTCAACTGTAATCGTTCAAATTTGAAATGCGTATTTCTTGTTGTTTTTGGTTTTTAGCGCATAACTGTAAACATGTAAATCTAGGTATTTACCATTGCCTTCTACTCTTCTAATCATTATTATAACAACGCACGCGAGAAATCGATACGAATGCGTAGTTCTCATCGCGTGTGTAATTCAATTATTTCGTCGACGGCGCGCGATGGCACAAACGATGTAATATGCGCCGCTACTGCGGGCAGCCACGATTTTCAATAGTATTTCGCGAACCTCTCGCGCCGCGAACATTGAAATATCTGTACACGAGTCGGTCGTAATATCATTTCCCAGACGTGAACCTACACATTGGCTTGTAGTATTATAATTAAAGACGAACGCAAGACGGTGTTTTGATATTTATGTACGCGCGTGTTTCGAATCGGCGACGGTAACTCTTATTAATTATTATTTTGTATTAAAGCAAAAATGTTTGTTGGAAGTTTACTTGTTCCACGGTACTCGCATAGTAGTTTTCGCCTGGTTAAGAATTTTCGTTTAGATCAAACGACTCTTTCTAATGTATGCATATGTATATATAAATATATGTGTGTGTGTGTGTGTGTGTGTGTGTGCGTGTGTGGAAACGCGTAGGTATGCGTTTCGTTGGCAACTGCACAGTCTGCAGTGTATGTATTATAGACGGTAAAAAAATACACCATAGTTGTGTGTGCATACGATCAAACTAAATTCAACTTTAATGGACTTTTGAAATGCTAAGAGTCAGTACTTTTATTTCAACTGTTAAAAAACGCGTATAGAATAACGTGGGTATATTATAAATTTATAATATATATATATGATTAGTATACGTTTCTATATATAAATACAGAGCATACGTACGTGGAATAATAATGTTTTCGCTTAACCTTTTGAAGACGGTATTCGACGCGATTCGATTACATTAGGCATAGTTTACATTTTACGTGTTCTATTCGCCGACCGTTAGATAGTCGAGACTCGATAAATTTTATGGTCGCAAAGAGCTATTGACGCGATTTCACCGAGAATTACGTTTTCAAGCGAAAAAATTCAAAAATATTTCGATTAAACGAGCAACGGATATTGAAATGAACTTGCTGACTTTCGCATACTGTGTCCTCCTATATTTTTACATGCAACGTACGTACATCATAATAACTTGCGGAGACCCTTATCGGGTTCTTTCATTCCGTATTATCTTATGTATTACCGTTTCAAATCGCTTTCCAATATAATGTTGTATATATATATTTATAGTATACGGATGACCACCGACTCTCATTATAAAACGTGATCGTAGCGTTTCGAAAACGGCGGACGATAATTTTCGGTTATATATATATATCTAATGTAGAGAAACTCTGTATGACCTGTACTTGTAAACGCATCGAAACTTCAGGTGAAAATGGAATAGTATGTTTAGTGTGTAAATGTATCGTCGTTACACGGTTATATACGAACGAGTAGAATCGTCATAATATATTATAAGGGTGGGCAAGTCGGACGTATTATACCGTTAGAAATTGAACATTAGGTCGTTTTCGAGAGAATTCGTTATTCAAGTTCGATAATTTTTGAGAAATACTTGATATACGGTGTAAGATTTGAATATCCAATAATAACTTTGGTAAAACATAGTTTTAAGCTTCCGACTCACGTCTGTACCCATTTTCTTTTATATGAAAATTTAGTTCTATAATATTGTTTTGACTTGTAATATATGGAATTTTATGTTTTAAATCCAACAACGTATTATCAAAGATTTAAAACACTGATAAATAGTAACAAAAAAAATAAAATAAAAATAAAAAATAAAAAAATGTCAACATTTGTTAAAATATGTATATATATATATCGTTAACAATTGTAGTTCTAAAATACAATATTTTTTAAAAATTATTTTAATTACCATATTTTATTTTCAAAAACCTTCATTTTTAAAAAAAAAGTAAAACTAATTTTTTAAATAACCGGGATTCAATTATTATTGAATATTTTATATTTTAAAAAGACAATGATTTTATATCGAATCAAATTAAAATTTACTGTATTACTGTTTTTAATCGATGAGGATTAACATTGTCAAAGCGATAGTGTTTTCAAATTTCGTAAACTCCACTTATTGTTTTATTCGTAAGCAGTACGCGTATTTAAAATTACGGACAAATACGGATTTCATTATTGTCAATACGTTAGTGTTGGTGTTTAAATCGGAAATATATTTTT
Source organism: Schlechtendalia chinensis (assembly GCA_019022885.1). Lineage (NCBI taxonomy): Eukaryota > Metazoa > Arthropoda > Insecta > Hemiptera > Aphididae > Schlechtendalia > Schlechtendalia chinensis. The sequence continues at coordinate 5,213,861 of CM032341.1, forward strand.
AAGATGTCTAAGAAATAAATACATTTTAAATATGTAGACAAATATGTGGTGTTGTTTTTTAAACGACGTCCAACATCCGATCAAAACTATTGTTTCAACGAATTCGATACGGTAATAATTATCGTTCGTAACCGTTCTCACCCGTACGAGATAGCTGTGTACAACAGCGTGTAAGTAAATAGCGAGTAACTCACGCGTCTCCACGCATAAATTATGTTATACGAATTCCATTAAAACAACAAATCGTCGTCGACTGACGATTATTCTGTAAGAATAAAATTGGCTTGAATGCGTGTAGTACTATAAAAACAATCAATACCCATTATCGTTGTCTCCGTAATACGTTAATATATATATACGTGTGTGTTTGCGTGTGTGTGTGTACGTACGTCGTAGAGAATAACGCGGTATCCGATTTCAAATATTACGGACCAGTTTTAATCGACCGCAATGATCTATACGACGCGCTGTACCGACATCACGAGCGCGTCTCCTCCGTCCTATGTTTTTTATGCGTACGAATGCCGCTTGAAATGTTTATTCGCAGACTTCCAAATGCTCCTCCGATCCTTTACGGAATTCCATGGTCGGTCACGACGACCCGTACGGGACAGGCGGTAATTACGCGGTTTCCGGACGGCCGCACAGATATTATTACGTCGTCCGTACAACGCCGGCGCACGTCGGGACAGTCGAAACAATAGTAATAATAATAATAATAATAATATATATTCGGACGTCGTCGTTAACGACTGCAACGATACGTTCCGTCGGGTTCACACTCAGTATACTGGAGGCGATTTTTCTTTTTCGTATCACGACGAGCCTCGATCTTTTCGTAACTCGAGAAATATCCGTCGTTTCTTTGTTCTGTTTTGATTTTTCTCGAGAAAGAGTTCCGTTCGTTACGTGTTCACAATGTTTTTACCACTATCCCTCGTTGCCCGTGTCGATCATTAAGGGGTACGTTCGTTCACGAGGACACGTCGATTGTCAACGTCCGACCAACGTTTTCCGAGCGATAAGACACGGCGACGTGGAATGGTGTACGTTGAAAATTCACCCACTTGGACGGACGGACCGCTTTATCAGCAATTTTTAACACCGGTAATTAAATGTAAAACGTCCCTTCCAACAAAGGTGGTTATAATCACCGACTGGTATCCAGGAAATGTGTACATTTATCGGTGTAATGAAGATACGGAGGAAAAAGCGACTCCCGGGATCAAATATCCAGCCTATTTGTTTATGTTGAAAAAGCAACTCGTCCGTTTTTTTGTAATCATAAAATGTAGGCTATAATTTTTAAAAAAAAATGTCAGTCTATAAACAATCCGTAAACGGTTTAATAATGAATAAAAAAAGTAATAGCGGAATAAAATTTGTTTAAAAAATATTATTATATACGAACGGTAGAGCCGACCGGGTTTACACGGTCAACGGTAAAACGATATCTGTTTAGGAACACGACCGTTTGAAAAACGTCGTGTACCGCACAGGGTGTGAGCACCGGCGATTAGAACACGGTAATTTTTCGGGGAGGAAAAAAATAATAAAAAGATGGGCGCGGACGCGGACGTCATAAACAGAGAAGGTCCGTGCGAGATAAATCGACGAAACGAGAGCTCGTCCGCGAGAGTTCATGTCGAATTTCCGCAACGTGCTTCACGTCTGGCCGGTCCGTGCGAAACGTTATATCGTTATACACATTGCACGTCGTGTAAACGTTTCCGGAGAGAGATCTATATAATAGTCGTATGAGTGTGCGCGCCGGTAACGGTTTTCCCTCTATCATTATTAGGTGTATACATGTATTTATAATATCATTATTTGGATCTCTAAGACCAGCAAATACTCGAAAACGTTTCCTCCGTTATACACGGTATAAGATCATAAACGTTCACTTACATTACATTGTATACATATATATATATATAATACAAAAAGACGAAATAATCGACCACGAAGTTAAATAAATGCGTCTCACGACGCGACGGGTCGTCTTAGAAAACCTGCACACTGCTATTATGTGTTTATATAAGCAAATACGAACAATACGAATTGGTAAAAAAAAAAAAAATTACGATTCGAATCGTGTATATTTGTGTACGGAGAAAAAGATCGACCGACTAATTATTCGTTTTTTTTCCTTCCCCCTCGCGTTTCAAAAACAAATTTAAACACGTTACCGTATAATTTTGACGATTTAGTATGTACACGTTTACAAACAATATTATTATCATTATTGTGCGCAACAACAATTGACGACGACATTGTATATACATATACACACACAAAGATATTGTTTTATTTTATTTTTATTTTTTGTATACACGACGCGTGTACGATAAAACGCCGTACAGGCGTGTGTACGAGACGTGACGTCAACGTGCATATGATTAACAATGCACGTATTATGCACAACGGCAACGGCCGAACAAGGATCGTAACGGTCCGCGGCGGTGTAAACACGTTGAACGTTTCTGGACGGACGGTTAGGTCACGCAGTCAGTTGTATTATAACGTTTCCCGTAGGGAAAAAAAAATCAAACGCTGTCGTCAAACGAAAGGATGTAGATGAAAATCAATAACGGACGATGTTATTAGTATGTATCCAGAGAAAAGCCGACGTTCGGCGTTCAATGGCGCCGAAGTAGCAGATTTAAATTGGACCACCACCCAACACTACACCGTAGACATTAATTGGTAATATATATATGTGTATATAATTTTTTTAAATTTAAACATTAGTCGCTTCATTAACGATATTGGTTTTTATATCATGTTATTTGCATATTAACGATTAATTGAAATTTTTAGAAAATTCCACAAACGATTTATAATTTAAATTTCCTCGTACATTATCATCCGACCAATTTTAACTCCTTACAACCGACCTGTTCGCTAACCTATAATACGTTATAACCGATTGTATCGGTGAATCGGTCATAGGTTGTAGGCGATAAATTATGATATCGATTGATAAAAACTTACCGACAGGAACGACACGTCGTGAAACAGGGTGGGCCGCCGCGCCACTCAACTGAACGCGTGCCGTGAAACGGTTTTCGGGACGATTGTGAAAACGAACGGACGTAACCGGATGTCTTCCGCGTGTTCGGATGAGCGAAATACGTTGGAAAACGGCGGAAAACCCCGAGACGCCGCGCCGTATGAACACATTTGAAATCGGTTGGAACGCGATGCGGAGCGAAAAGCGATAGACGTAGAGGAGAGCCCCGGTCGTAGACCGAAAACGAAACGCCGCGGCGGCGTCCGTCGTGTTTTCGTTTTCGCGTTTTCGTACGAACGACGAAAAAATCAAAACGAAACGAAAATCCCCGTCGACGGGACGACGCTGTTGTTGTGAACGTCGCGCGTTAAACTCGATACGTTTTCGGGCAGCCGGCCGTCCGACAATCTGCGCACGGATCGTACGCGTGCACGAGCGGTTCGTTTGAAAGTGGCGATGTTAACGCGCGAGCCGTTTTCGGCGAAGGGGAGGCCGGAAAAACCGCACAAGGTGCGCACCTCGGGGGCCGCCCGTACACAACGGCCGTACCGCGTATACCGCGGTCACGGTCGCGACGCGGTCGGGTGGAAATCCGCACGCGATAACACCCGTTTTCCGCGGTACGCGTCGATTGTCGACGTCTAGCGTACGTCGTGCGAACTATTGTTGTTATTGTTGTTGTCAATGGTGTCTTTGGGCTCTCGCGCGTTAACGTTCTCGAGGACCGCGGCGCGCTATTTAGGGCAGTAAGTAGTACGTTTCGACTAGCCGGGGACGGAGGCCAAGCTACGTCGGCGGCTTTATTTCGTCATGACGATGTCGACGGACGGGAGAACCGGCGAATGTCGCGTTCGCACGGAAACCGACACAACGACGTTTTCCGGTCAAAAAATAAATGGACCGTCAGACGGAGGACGTTCGCCGCAATCCATTGACACCGTCCCCGTACCCGTAGCGATAATAGCCACGAAATGAGAGGCAGAATAAAACGCGACGTAAGCACACCGGTATGTCGAAATCGCGACGTGTGTTCACTAGTCGGTACGTACGCATGAATATAGCAGTGTTCGAGCAGCGGCGAAAACAAAACGAAACGTACGAATTCCATTCCGTCGTCGACCGTCCGTTCGTACACACGTTCTTTCGCTACGCGCCGTTCTAAAACATACCCCCATAGGTCAAGTTGTCGCGGACCGTGTTCAGCCGCATTGCCGCAACCTCTGTCTTAACTCCCTACCAATCACAGACCGTCATGAAGAACAACTTCTATATGAATACCAATATTTACATGATGAACACCTTCAATTCCAAGTCATGGGTTACACCCCAAATTTGTACCCACGGATGGAACACACCATACTTCTCCATCCATCCAATCAAGCAATGAGACCGCACCCACACACGGGTGGCTCATACACTCCATCTTCATGAACAATAAGTCAACCAACACTTTCTTACATGAACACCAAGTCAACAAAACTTTTTACGTGAATACCAAGTCAACCACATCTTTTATTCCAAGTCTTGTGGGCCACGATTCGAAACATGTGCCAACGGAAGGAATATCAAATTTCATCCATCCAATCGATCACGCAACGCAATGAAAAAAAAGTAAACTACATGAACCACCAACTCTCTCAACCTCACTTTCAACATGAACACCATACTTTTTCTACGTAAGTATCAAATCCAACCATACCTTCTAAATGAACATCAAGTCAACCCACACCTTCTACATGAATGGAACACCAAAGTTTATCCATCAAAAATCACGCAAAAGACCGAGTAAAAAATAAACAGGCAATAAGAAATTTAACAAAAATTACAATAATCAACAAGATTACGTCGAATCCGACATAAAGAAAATAATCAACAAACATGAACATCTCTGCAAGTATTACAAATAGACTCTCACCAAAAGAACTTCACAGATGCGCGCAGACCATTTGAAGTAACAACCCAATCAACAACAGAAAACCAAAATACACAACTAATCAACAATCCTCTGTAAAAACACATCATACTCTCTGGAAGAAGGAAGCAAGACTTGAAACAGAGGAACTACTAAACAAAAGAAGAAGATGTAGACATTTATATTACACTACCTCCTGTACACCATTACGTATCACCACACTCCAAGATGAATACCAAGTCAAAAGAAGAATATATGAGACCGTTACACAATCAAAACGCTCTTCTTCGTATCAGCATTAATTGCAAACTACTCGCTTCTCACTACCATTATAAACTCCTTCTTATTTATATTACTTCTCAAAAATCAAAATGAATGACCGGGGGGACCACCTCTCAAGATATATTATATTGGAGGAACGCCGCTAACAGCATCAGAAAAAAATGACAAGAAATTCAAGAATAATTTAACACTCCAAATTAACCCACCACGTCATTCTATTAAATGAAACTTCTCGTCTCAGCCCGTCAACAAAAATCAAACTACAAAATTTACACAGCACACCGACATCAGAGGCCGGGGCATCAGCGGCGCACAGCCGTACTTGTTCACAGACGCGCATAATCCATCATGAAAATAACACCTACGGACCAAAATATGTGCAATTACTACATTCAAAAATCTCCTCCACGGGCATCCACAACGATTCGAGTGGGTACCACGGCATGCAAAAGCCCGATCAAAACGCACACTTCACACGGACGACTTTGACCAACTGATGATCACCCGATCAGAGATTGCTTCGTCGTAGCATCTGATGATGCGGAACCAGCCGCCGCTGTTCCAAATCCGGCAGGTAAGAACAAACAACATTCTTATATATTATATATAACCACGCATCCGTACTTTTGCCCCGGATACCTTTGCCGACCTTTTTCTCCCCGCGGTACTAGGACAACCGACCACACACACGTCATATATCGTCCTTTTACTAAAACTATCTGTCCTCGGACCCACAATCCGCCGGTTCTTCTCACCATTATTTCTCTGACTTACCGATTACCACCAACCACCCTGTGTGACCATGGCAGTTATCTCTCTCCCGTATCTTTACCTGTACTCTTTACTTATTTTAGTACATAATAATAAATTCATTCAGGTTCGATTTAAGTGGTTTTGTTGTCCGTTCCGGTTTAAATTGCTGTCACCATTTATCTGTTTCATACCAGCAACCGTGTATTATAATAAACAACAATACAAAAATCCTTTTGCTTTGAATAAATAAAAATCGGACGTAACGTATAGAAAATAAAAGTATTTCGAATCGGCAAACGAGAACAACAATATGATAAGCGTACACCAGATACTTGATCTGCAAAAATTTCAATTTATGTCATTATCATCTTCTGTTGTAAGAATGAATTTTATGAGTCGGACGCGTTCGCTAAAATGAACATATTTTTTTTCTACCGTATATGAGAGACGCAAGACCGGGACGGTTTTATGTTTCACGCGTATTTATTAAAATGAATAGGTTTTTTTTTTTGTACTCTTCGTATGAGCACGAAATCAAGCGAATAATTATCGAATATTTAAGTAACGACGGGGGTAAAAAAATAAATAAATAAATAAAACGAAACGTCGTAGCAAACAAAAGATAAAACCGTTGTGCGACTCTGACCGTCGGAGGTGTGAAAATCCGTGACTATATATTATGTGTATATATAAATATATTATTTGTTATGATGTGTATATACATAATGACCGTCCGGTGTTGAATTTCTGCACTGCTGTTTTCGGTATTTAGAAGTCGGGCCACCATGCACGCGCGCGCGCACACACAAATCGGGCGTTAAGCTAACACTCGTTATAGCCGACGCGAAAACGGCGGGAAAAAAATCAAATAAAAATCACGGTTTCGGCGTAGAATTTCGCGGAGACGGTGTAATAATAATAACGTGAGACCGAACGAACACAAATATAAAAATACAGGCGGTCGTCGAATCTCGTTCTGGGAACGTTGTTGAGAGAACGCGATTTCTCCGCGCGCTCGCGAACGAATTGTTTTTGTTTGCGATTTAAACGAACTGATGATCTCGTGATCGACGATCGAATATCACGTTTCGCAGAACTCCGTGACAATCGTGTTTTGTTGTTGGTTGTCGTTATGTGTACGCTATTGTTATATTGCTCGTGTTTGTCTTTTCCGGAAGATTTCGCAAATTATTGTTCCGAATATTCGCAATACTTATAAGTACATGCATACTGTGTGTGTGATTATTGTGAAAATAAGTCGTCGGTATTAATAACATTTAAAAGTAAGACGCGAGCGGTCTGTTAATATTGTGTGCGTGTGTGTTTTTTGTTTGTTATCTTCTCGATTTATTGACCATTAAAATACAGGGAAATCATATTATAAGGTATACATAAAAAAAATGCCGCACGTATTTTTCTTTGATTAAAGAATCTAATAAATTATATATATATATACATTAATGTCTTATAGATATTACAGTCCGCCCTGTTTGTAATTAACTGTTGCAGCTCTTATAAACGTATATAAACAGTATATCATTATTATTATTATTATTATTATTATTATTATCATTTGGCGCAGGGATGTTTTTACGTGGGTCTGTAATAATAAAATACGAAATGATACGCGTTTGAAGGCGGGTTATATCATCCTAAAAATTTATTATGACTGCAGTATATATATATAAGTACTACAGTCGTAATAATCCGTAAATATGCGTTTTGGAAGAGATGCGAACGCGAGACTCAAAAATAAGATGCTTAAAGACGAGTTTTTGAATGTTTATAGAAAATTTCAGTTTAACTTTTCGCGCGCACGCGATAACAAACGCGACCAATACGGTCACAACGGTTTAATTATTAAAAAACAACATTCCCAAAGCGAATTATAGTAGTTATATATATATATAGTTTCGGAAACTCCACTTAGTGTAATACTTATAGTACGTCCACCGTTTGTAATCAGCTTTGAAAAACGTTCGATTCGAAGACTTACAGCTGACATTCCATTAACTGTCGGAGGTTTAAGTTAGGTTTTTATTGTAAATTCCGTATAGTCTGCAATCGCGTACGTATACACAACCGACGAGCCAACTGCCCGCTTTCAAACAATTTAGAGCCGATAGTGTCAAATCCTCAAAAAAGCAATAGTTTCCGTACTAATGTTTTTTTTTCGAAAATAATATTCGTGTGCGTATATAAATATATATAAATACTCGTATATAGATTATAATTTTGCAAAAATTACCAATGCGATAAATGTAACGGAAAATGCTGTCTGAAGTGCGAAATTTTGTAATTTTGTTTTAAAAAGGCATGTTCATAACGCACGTTTACGAACGACGTGATCGATAAAACGTCGTCGGGAAAGTTGTCGGTTCGCGTGATTGTTGTACGCCGCCGACCGTGAAATATCGTTTTGAAAAGTCAATATTTTGTGTTGTACACGGTGTAAAAAACGATGGAAAAGCGATCGTAACGACGAACGATACCGTGAAATCGTAAAAACAACGGATCGCTACACGAAAACCTTTTTTTATATATATTTTTTACGCGCCTTTGCCTCGTCTTTTGCCCAAAGTCTTGTACCGGCGCGCGGCAGGCACAAGTTATCTCGGCGACGGACGACGACGACGGGCTGCGGGCACGACCCAAAACATTTCCGTTACGGCGTTGCTCATCATTATTATCACTCTTCCGCGGCGACTGCACAGCACGTATCATTATGATTGTCGGTTGTGTATTGCGCGTACGGCTCGCGTAATAATATTCACTTGGACCGAATAATTCTTCCGACCGGTTTTCGCCGAGACCTCGCAGACGCCCGCAACGCCGCGACGACACGCCCACCGCAATCATAAACGGGTCGTTTATACTATGCACACACACACACAAGTGCACTGCGGTATTCGCTTGTTTTGTGTGTGTGTGTGTTTATTATATTATATATATATACGAGAGGAATTTTAAAAGATTTATTTGTTTTTATATTATTATTATTATTTGTACCTGTATTATGTGCGACGTGTATATAATTTTCTTGTCATAATCCCATTAAGGACGGAAATTAATAGACCGCAACACACATGCGCGCGCGCGCGCGCGCCATACATTTTGCCATTTTTCTCTCTCTCCGCCTGTGTCTGTGTGTTTGTACGTTTCCGTAGGACACGACGATTTTTCACGGTGTCTCGATATATAACATATTACGTATTCGAACGGGCACGTGCAAAACCGCGACGAATCGTGTGCCAAAAAAACGGCTTATGGTTACGATAAGTTTTACGGTCGCAGTAGTAGAGTATCACGTCGTCGATCACGCGCGCTTGCCGTTCGGCGGATGGCGCCCCGCGTCCAACGTGCATCGTCGCGCATCGCATCGAATCGCGGGACAAGATCTCCATAAGCTGCGTTCATAAACGAGTCCACAACTGTGTCGTGTCGCGGAAAATCAAATTTAATTATTTCGCCCGACCGTGTTTGATCGCGCACACTGCACGTGTACGCCATCTCTATACACACAGCGTCGTCGGATTAAACCGGGAAAAGCGATTTGCCGCGAGTAACGTATTTTGAAAAGACCTTTTTTTCCTTTTTTTTTAATCGACCGACACGCATACCGTACATTTTCGTCGGCGCGTACAACTCGCGTGTTTAGTGTTCCGCGCGAAATATTTGCAATAATATCGGACGCGTTCACGTCTGAACGGACTAATGCGTTTATCAATTTAGAATGTTTAAGGACTTTTTTTTTTCCCGCGAGCGTTATAAAGTCTATTAGCGTTGTATTATACGCGTTATTCGAGGGGGGGTTTTTTTTTGCCTATTTAACGAAAAATGATAAAAACAAAAACAAGTATTATAATTTTTTTTCTTTTAAATACTTTAGTTTCAATGCTTATCTGTACACGTTAGTATAAAAAATGAATAATTTTCATCCAATATAAAATACCATTGTGTATAGTAGTTATAAATTTCATCCAAAGATAGACAATAATATTCGTACCTCGTGGGTATATAAAGCGCTAGCAGCACTTACGCCTGGTCGTTTGGACAAAATCGAACAAGGCTTAAATATTTAATAAAGGTGTACGGATGATATTTAAAACGAAACATCTAAAAATATATCTAAGAATCAAATATACACTTGTCTCGTTTTTATGTCTTGAGCATTTCTTGGCAAACCATTGTGTATAGTCAATAACAACAACCTTATTTTACATTTCAGTGAAGTAGTTAATTTTATTTTATATTTCCAATCGATCACATCTGTCACTTTAATAAACTTTTTTTTGTCGGTCCAAAATGAAACAAACCAATTTTTTTTTTTTTTAGAAACTCGAATATCCGGTTTTATTTTGTACAATAGGTTATGACTTATGAATAAAAAATCATAATTCCACAAACTCTCGAGCGCTTGTAGCGGTACAAACTACATCGCAGAGCTACAAATATCGAAAACCCGCAACATCCCTAGGGGCTAGGATTATAATTTAAAAACTTAAATTTTTTTTTTCATTTCATTTCATACACATGACGGAATATTAAATAAACGATACGCGTATACTCGACGTTGTTTTTTGGTGTTTCGAAGAACTCGTCATGACGTGTATGGTCAATATTTACGTTTCGAACATAATGAATTATGCGATCGAATTACCAATATGTGTATATAATGAAAAATGAGAATTTCGAGAGTAATTTTGTTTTTGGTTTAATGAAGCGATTAATTCCAAATCTCATAGTGTTTTTTTAACCACAAACTGAATTGACTTACTCGCGTATATCCAGATTCAACGAGATTGGATACCGTTGACACTCCGTCTCAAAGTAGAATTTACCGGTCGCGCTGACGGCCGCGGAAGCTCCTGTCTCGATATTTCCCTTCCACCAGACGACGAAATCGACCCCCGATACCGAACGAACGGACTTCCGACGGAACGACCTCGTTGTTCCAGAATCAAGACAAACGATCCCGGCGGTATGCATCGAGTTGTAATGTTCTGCAGACGACCAAAACGCTTTGGGATTACACTCCGAGACCGAGAGTGCGTCCACCCACCGGACAGGCGATTCTGCTGCAATCGCGCGTTGTGGGCCCACCGTGAATATATAAACTCGGGTGACAGACAAGAGGTTAGGTCAGTGTGCGGTGTGACAATATTCGGTTTCCTTGTTAACCGTGTTGCATCGCGTTCGCTTTCGTTTCGTCGCGCGCCCGACGAGTTACGCGTTACGGAATAGATTGTATTCGCCTAAAATTCACAGACAGACGACGAAACGCGGCGAACCCGATTGGCTACGATCGTTACGATGATACCATTCATGCCTGCGTTTAAGATCAATACAAATAGATACGACAACGTGACGTGCTGCAGTCTCACGCGGGGACCGCCGGACAAAAAAAAAAAAATAAGAAAGAAAAAACCTATTGTTTAATATTTCACGGCGACGTGTGCACGAAACGTGTCGAACACCACGCGTAATATGAAAATGTGTGCGCCGAACGTGCGCGACGTTTAACGGTATCGTCGTATCTACCGAGCGGTTAAACGAGAAATCCGCAGAACCACCACAACGACGACGACGACGTGGTCTCGGACGATAACAAATGACGCGCGGAACGGCCGATTTTATGACGTTTTCGTGTCTTCGGGCGAGGCCGGGCGTAAAATCCGCGGATCTACCCTCCCGACGACGCACGTACTCACGCTGTGTCACACGCGAGTTATTATTTCATTTCGCAACGACAATATTGTTATTATTTTTCGTTTTATTATCTATCGCGTCCGGTCCGACCACACACGCGTTACTATATTGTTTTATTGAATCACGCACGCGGCGCATGCACCATGTTATTGCTCGCGAACAGTGGCGTAAACTGGGGGGGTAGCGCACTAATCAAAAATAATGTTGGGATCGCAAAGGTATATTTTTTGGCACCCCATGAAAAATATAACACGAGTACTAAATATAAAGTTCTTAACAAAATTATTATTTTAACATCCGGAAAATCGAGTGCGGTGGCGGCGTTAGTTCGTCAAAAACATTATCCTACAATTTGGTTATAATGGTTATCGTGCGACGATAACAAATGCAGCAGTATAATCACAAATTATTATTTCATTTATCTTCCAGTATACCCACCGTCGTTTATATTGTAAAGATTGTGTCCGTGCCTTCCGCGGTTGTCAGTAAATACTTCTGTTTTTACATGTGATCTGACTCTTTGTGTATTGTTATGTGGTATATTGTTCCGAGTGATCACTGGCTATTGCAAACCTTGATTTGATCAAATGCCTTAAGCGACTAGTATTTGATTTGATTAATTTATATCTAGCTTTTTTTCTATGATTTATGTTTAAGACTATTCATTTATATACATATATATATATATATATATATGTATATTAGTTTTATGATTTGAAAGAGGGGTGTGGAATGCATAGTTATTCATGAGCAATTTTTTAAATTAATTTTTGCAACCCTTTAAAATTTGCCCAACTTTTGCCACTGCGTCCTATTGCCCGAGCGGAGAACTGTACTTGTCGCGTTGACGGGCGTAATCCGATCGCAACCGTTTCGCGTCACTCGCACGAAAGAGTAAACCCGCCGCGGACTATTCCCCAAACAGTCCGAAATCCACACGCGAATTATTGCCGGCACACTCGACTCACCCCGGAAATCGAATACACTCCGAAGAAACGGCGCCGCGTAAATAAATCGTTTCAACGTTTCAAACTTACCCATTTTATGATATTCCACTAAAATTGTGGTTTCAATCGTGGCCGATTTATTTATAGCATGTTTATGTCTTTAAATATCTCGTTGAGAATTTTGATGATTCGACTGAGAAGCACGGATTCGCGTGACTTTTAATATGATTAAAAAAAAAAAAAACATTGAACGGTTTTTATGAAAACAATGTGTGTTTTATGGTTTAACTTATTTAAACGTTAAATGTATATTATTAGACATCATTTTTAAATATAATCAAGTGTAATTAAAATATTAATAATTATTGTATCAAACAATTATTATTAATTGTCATATAATAATACATTAATATTGTTGTTCTACAATAGTTACGAGACAACGGTTTGTATTATTGAATTTAATTGAATTTAATGTCATTATTAAATACACACGCACGATAGACCACACATTACGTAGGCGACGAGTAGCGTTAGGAGTTTGTGTGTGACGATTTTTTTTTTTTTTTTTTAATATTTCGCCTTACCATAAAACGTATTTTGTGTTAAAAAATTGTGACGATTCTCGTATAGTATAAGAAAAATACTGATTTTGATCGACAATAACTAATTGTTAGTAATTCGTACACGTTTCGTATAATATTTATCAATGATATCGAGAGATATTCATTCAGGAGACATATTTCGGAAATATCTTTGCCGGAAAACTAATCGGTTCGATGGAAAAATAATCTAAACGTATGTCGTCACGTTAGGTTTTGAATTTTTTCAACTTATCAACAAATGTTTATCGTTATTTTGACTTTAGAAAGCATTAAATTCTGAAAACTTTTACGACTTTTGAACGTTTTATAATTTACGTTATAACGGCTAGTCCGCGTTGGTCCGCGTTGATCGACAAGTATAATTCGGAATATTTCGTGCTCAAACGATCGACGAAAAGAGCGAGAGACAGAGAGAGAGAAAAAAAAAATTACTACGCGAGATAAAGGTTATGGCGCCACGATTGTTTTTATTTATATTTGTACGTTCGTGTTTTGTTTTGGTGGTAGTGATCTCGCGGCAAACGAGGTTCGTACGTATCATTGTATATAACATAATGTGTAGCGTAGTTACTGTACTGTGCACGTAATACCACCTCTATTGAAATTAACCGAACACAAAATGTTTCACAAAGTACGTATTATACCGAACGATTAAAATATTGTAATATTTGATTTATGAACACGCGTTGAAAACATTACAAAATGTACGGATGCTGGTACAATAATAATACGCTTACCAACATATGTGCGTGTACACACTTACGTTTTATACGTAATAAACGTTACGCGTTCCCTTATAATTATTTTCAAACTTTTACATTGGGCGTTTTATTCGTTTTGTTGATAAACAACATAATGATGATAATAATAATAATAATACTAATAATAATACAAATTACGAGTAATAATATTATCTAATCGGTTATGCGCCGGAGAAATTATAATCGAAAATCTAGAAAAATATTATCTAGGCGCGGATCCAAACGATACGTGAAAGTGTTTTAAATACGAGTTTAACCTAACCTAACCTAACCTAACCCTAACCTAACTATGTAGTATTTTATTTCGACAATTTTTTTAAAACGTTTAAATTTTAATTTACGGAGGCTTTTTTTAATTTCGATTTTCGGTAAAATATTAATAATTATATTCAATTTTTATTGATTTTTCTAATTCTAAGTTTTATCGCTTTAAAATCATACACCATAATATTACATTGAAATATCATACCATTGTGTACACATGTATCACTGTTAATGATTATTATTCTTCTTAGTAGTTGTTCGTCTGTATAAACATTTACTAAAAATTTAAAACAAATCTATCGATCCGATATGTAATACAGGTCACGAGTAAAATGATAAAAATTACGAATTGAGGATATAAAATTTCTCTGGGTTCGCATCTGATACCGGTTAAGTGCGCTGAACGATACGAGTATGTTCGCGGCCGACGAAGGTACATCACGTGGGTTCGCATCACGTCGGATTTTGGTGCGGTCCGGCGTGGTGAAACGATTGAGTTTATGTGATCCAAAAAGAACGTGTGTGGCGTAGTGTAACAGTCTCGTCGTAGGCGGTTGTGCCGAACAAATTAAAAAAAAAAAAAAATCCAACCATGATTTAAATCGGCGTGTAAGTTAGCGGTACATCGAGACGACGGCCATACATGAATACACGTGTACCCGTTAACCAACGACACGATTTCGGGACTGACATTTGTCGATTCGTCCGTCGCGAATACTCGTACCCATCCATATATACCTGTATACATATATTTCATGTCGAACACTCGTATCATATGTAATATATTATGACATACGCGTTTTCCCGGCCTCGCCGTCGACCGAGTATTTATTACAGAGAACCTACGCAATAACTACTTAAAGAAGAAGGTTTTTTTTTTTTACTTCTTGCGAAAACCCATCCCTCGAAAAATAATAAATTCAACGAAGGGTTCTCGTTTCTCTCGTCTCTCTCTCTCTCTGTGTGTGTGTGTGTGTTTCTCCGCCAATCCTCTGACACTCAGACATTTGTAAAATTAATTTTGTACGTCATTGTATACCTGCGCCGATCGCACTTCACTACAACGCGTCGGCTCCCAAGACGAGTGACGTATATACGACGTTATATTATTTTGCATATTCGCCGCAGTATAATAATAATAATAATAGTATATATTATAACGCACACCAGAAGCTATCAATTTTGCAATTTGAGTCCGTGAACGCACGTAGGCGGTGCTTAACGGCGGTAATATTCCGTGTCGGACAATAATCCTTTGTGGGTCTTAATCCCGTCGCGATCTGTCCCGACACCGTCGACGTTCGCCGGTACATGTACACATAATATGATATTGTAATGTCGTCTGCCAGACCTAATTTGACTTTTAAAATAACATCTAATGATTCATATATTCCTCGTGGCACGGCGACAATAAAATATATACGCGTACCGTACGCGTTGCATATTACGCGTAATAAATTGCATTTCGCGACCGTGCAATATTGCACGTCACGCAAATATTGTATACGTACATGATGTAGAGTTCGTTTTAACGTACATCGTTTTATATGTAATTTTTTTCAACTATTCTAATGCAACGCGTACTCGTAATATTGTATAATTTTTTTTAATACACAATTCCATTCTATAAATATAATGCCGTCTTGTATGTTATTATAATTCTTTCGGGACTTTCGTAAACATTTATGTCAGAATATATTATAATTCATTAATAATTTTTTAAAAACCTTTTATTCTCAATGTTAAAGATAGGGTTTTTTTAAAAATGTTATAAACATAAACGGATGTTTACTTATTTATTAAATGTTAATTTTTCACGTCGACTATAGGTACACTTTCAACGTGCCTCGCGTAAAATTAACTTCGGTAAATTAAATGTCAAAAAATAAAAATAAATAATCATCAACTAATCACTATAGTATATTAAGCGACATTTTTTTCTTCGTCTAAGAGTATAGATTTTTAAAAAAGAACCGGTAGTTATTATTATACAATTATTGGCCATCTAGACGATTTTATTTATACATATTGCCGCCTGAATAAAGTCTGGCTCCGAGTCTAAAATCAGAATCCCCCAGAGGAATATTGTGTTTAAATATACACTTTGAAAATCGACCAACCGCCCAAGAGGAAACTTTTACCTTTTAAATAACACATTAAAATGAATTAATCAAAGAGAAATATAAAACGGAAACTCCACAAAAGTCTACCATTATTTTTTTTTTGTATTTACATAATAAACCATGTACCTACGTGATTATAACTATTTCAATATGAAGTAAAATAAAGTGCGGGATTATAAATAATGAATTATAATCAAAACCTTTGAATTGATGTTGGCTTACATGTTAACGTGTATGTCTATTGTAACGTGTTAATTAAAATGTAACATAATACACAATACAATGGGATGACTGAAAAGCCGTACAAAAAAATTTCGGGAAAGGATTAAAATATTCGTAATTTTTCACTCGACATAAAACCGTCTAGATGTCAAGTATTTTACAACCTCCGAGTGCTGCTGATAGACGTTTAAAATAATTAGCCAAGGGACACGGGGGAAATGCATTTATAAAATTAAGTGAAAAAAATATCGTTTTTTTTTTTTTTTTTAATGTATATTAAGTACGGAAACATATTTGAAATACGTTTTTTATTTTTATATCGGCCAAAACATTAATGAAATAGTTATTTTCGCGACGTTTTGTTAATTATTACGGCCGTAAGGATTTCGACGAAAACAATCGTTGAAGGTAATATTGTCGAGGACGAGAAAGCGGTTTGGCAACGTATCGATATCGGGAAAAATCAGGTTAGGTGTAGAACATATGGCGACCGTGTAGAAAACGGATGATTAAGTTTTGCGCCAAATCGTTCGATGTTGAATTTCGAAAGGCCGCGAAGAAATCATTATTAATAAATAATTTATCAAGTAAACCTAACAACGTTCGGTTGCCCAGCGCTAAAACGTAATGTAAATAATGTTCGTCGGACGGCGTTATTACCCAGGAAAATAAAACTGTGGCACTCATTCAACAGAGACGACAGTAAAGAGGAAAGCGTTGCCAGGAAATTGCATTGCACGGGACGTGTAAATCCGGGAAAGGTGTTTTGCAGAAAATATTATTTTACAAAATAAAGTTACGGGAAGTATTTCTCCGAGAGGTTGTTCGTAATGTTCGGGATGTGTAATTTTAGGAAAAAATATTTCTCGGGAGCATACTGAACTGAACGAACGTTACACGGGATAATGTAAATGTTCGGAAATTATCGCAAACTATCAACGAAACATTATTGTTCAGAGACGTCGGCAATACTTTTCCGGTTTATAGGTGCCAGTGAAATTATTTCTTGTGATTGGACGAATGGAATTTGGTGTTCTCATCCGTCGGCACAATTTTCGGCCCGTGGCCCATGACTTGGATTAGAAGACGCGGTTGACTTGGGGTTCATCTTGGTTTGTTGATTAAGGAGTCTCGCTGGACGAGTCCGTTTCCAATCAGCAACAGACTGTGATGGACCAAGGTCTTATGGATGTTGAGATGTAGTGGTTTTGTGAAACATATTGTGACATGCTGCCTATGACGGATTCTTGAATCGTTTCGATTTTTAGTGATCTGCGTAGTACGTCATCGTTCTAACGTACCACGGTGTTCCTGTGACGATTCGAAGGGCGATGCTCCGCACCGCTTCGAGTTTTTTCCCATGATTATTTGGAAATCAGTGCTCTCCAAGCTGGACCGGCGTATGTCAGGATTCGTTTTTTATGTACATTTTTAACACGGCGATCTTCCTTTGGATGTGAACTGAGCTGTTGCGGTTGATGCGGCGTGCCTTGGTGGTTGTTTCGTTGATGTGATGGCTGAAGGTCCGTTTATCTGAATGGGTTCGACGTCTGATGCGGATTCGTCGCCGAATAGAATGTCCGTATTTATTGATAGTCTCCAGTTTTCAGCTAGACGACCGCCAAGTCCAATACGTTCCCGTGACGTACCGTGGTTTTCTCGTGTAATGATTTACCCCCCCTCCCCCGGCAACGCGATCGTATTTCGTTTCGAAATGTTCGGAGATCGGGTTTGAAAAAAAATATCGTTCGCTATGCTCGGGCGCGACATAGCAGAAGACTAGACACTATTTCTCCGGACCCTGTAGCGCTCCTTTGTTGCGGTGGCAACAGCAGCGGCAGAGTGTCTGCACCAACGTTATCAGATTCGAGACGCGACATAAATACGCGCGCCTATTGTTTTATTATTCAACGTGACGGGAGACTAGATCGTGGTAGTCCCGTCGTTTACGCCGAAGTGCGCAGTGGAACGACCCGATTCGGATTCGCGCGGACGCCGCGTAACCTACAGCGCGCACATAAAACACCGGACCGTCGGGATACGTCGATGGAACAAACGTTTTTTTTACAGATTGTCGGAGATACGAGACCTGTAGCGCACACGTTTAGCGGACGCGAGACGTAGTGAACCGTAAAAGACCGTGTGTGAGTTCCGTTTTTTTTTTATTAAAAGAACTTCGAACGTCTCACGATCCGTACGGCTTATGGAAAGCGAACGTCAACGGCGTCTAGTCAGAACATTTGATTCGAGTGAAAACAATTTTTTTTGTTCTTACGATTTTTACTTGAACGGTTCACGTTTTCTCAATGTTCTCGACTTTTTTGTTTTGTTTCACGGTTAGTTCATGATTTCTTGATTTGGTAGAGAAACCATTGGTTGTCGAGTTTATGGTCCGTACAGCAGATACACGTTTAAATCTCCAATAAATGGGTGTAGACGCGTCTATTGAACGTGAAAAAAAAAAAAAACGTCCGGAACATGGACGTTTTCGTCGGTTGATTGCCACGCGATTACTTTTAGCGTGTTGAAAACACAAAACAAGACACGCGAACGTCGTACGATGTGCTGTGCCAATAACCGTCCGCGCGCGCGCGCGTTTCGAAACCGTTCCGACTTACCCGGCCGACCGGTGTCGAGGTAACCGTAGTCAGCAGCTGCGGCGGTAAGTGCGTTACGCGCACGCCGGAGATAACGCGTTGCAGACGACATTTCATCGCGGCGACGGATTATCCGCGCGCACGCACGACCACCGGCAGCAACCCTTTTTCCTCGACCCGACGAAGGAACGAACGAGCGGAACATACGTGTCCGTGCGCGTGCGCCCGCGTGAAAGAGAACAGAAACGGCAGCGTCGTCTCACTCAATCTCTCTCTCTCTCTGTCTCTCTGTCCTCTCGGAACAAGGCCGACCGGCGGCTGTGCGCGCAAGCACCGGGTGTGTGCGGGTCCGCACGTTTTGCCCTCCGACGTATATAATATATATATATATGTGTGTGTGTGTGTACACGCGTTGTATGATTTACGCGCGCGCATTTTTCTCCTCCGTCCACGACGTGTGTCCTCGTCGTCGTAAGACACCACAAAAGCGTTTAGAGCACAAAACGACAACAATACGGATCGCGTGCGTGCGTGCGTGTGTGTCATGCAGGTACCCGCTTCTCGTGTGTCTCGTGGATTAACATAAAAAATGTACGTACAAAGAAAAAAAATGTGTATATGTGTATATATAGTGTACCCGGGGGGGGACGCTGCGATCGGTTCTTCGCGCGGGGTTTTCGGTGCGGGACGTTTTCGTTATCGAAAACCGATACGACGGTTTGGTATCGGCCGAGACACGTCGACGCGCAAACGGAAGCGTACCGTTTTCCTTCTTCGACATCGCTTTTCGATTGCCGTGATCGCCGTTCTCGAACACTTGTGTCGACGGCGACGACACCGTGTTGTACCGGTCCGTATACGGCTGACGATTTACCGATTTCGAATCTGCAGTTCGAAACGTCGACCATCCGAACGCGGGGTGTGAAAACTTCTAATAATCATAAACAAAAAAACGACGTCGAACGACGTGTTTTTGGAACAATGTGTTCGTTCGCATTCTGGCGTAACCCCGCCCGTTAATATACGGTATGTGTAGTAGGCGGACGTAAACGACGGGGAATGCGAATGTTTAATTTCGGGTCGTTCCGTTAACGTGTGCGTTATCGAAACGGCCAGAGCGTCTGGAGCAGTTTCCCGGCAGAGACGTTTTTAATACTGTTCTGGAATTCGTTTTGGACGTCTATCGGCGGGCTTTTACGTTCGGGAGATTCGTCCTGACGGTCTATTACGGGACACGCGAGTTGAAATTGTTTCCGTTCGCGACGGAGCCGACTGCACGCTTTATTTTTATTTTTTTTTTTTTAACCGAGTTAACGTTTCTCCGCGCAGTTTTCAAACTTAACCCGCGAAACGACGGCGAACACGGACCGACGGTTTTAGACGCGAGATGAATATGAGCATGCGGTCAACAAACCGCACAAGATTCAAACCCATAATTGTAGCTTCGGTTCAATCTTATCGAACGACGGTGGATCAAAATCACACGTTCGTGAGTCGAAACGTAAAAGTGATGTTCTGTCGTGCTGTGCTACGTATTTGAGCTTACTTTTACGTTTATTATATTTATGTTTATATTATCCGATTCGTTGTAATTTACACGAATCGAACTTGATAAATTAAATTAATGAACGTTGATCGGTTAATGATGTACATATCAAGTGTTTCAAACGGTTTATTAACATTTAAATGAGAAATATTAAAATTGTTTCAGGACAGCACCAACGCAATAAACATGATTTAGTTTTTAAATCGACGGGTATTATATGATAATGTAATATAACGTTCCACAGATCGCATTTCGTTTAATCTCTTATACTTCGCGGCGTTACTATTTTTTGGAGTTTCAAATTGGATTCGGAGCAATTATCTTCAATTTCATTTTCAATAGATTTAATGATCAATTAAATTGACGAATTACTTTTAATAGACGTTATATTTCACTATGCCTTTTGTTCATCAATTAATTACAATTTGTTGTTGTTGGCAAACGTCGAACTATATATAACAATACGAATTCGAATCACGCATTCGGTTAGGTATATAAATCATGTAATGAATTGATAGAACTTGATGGGTTTTAATTGAATGTATTGCATAAAAAGCATACCGATAAAAATATCGTATGTATTTATTTCGATTGTTCTTAGACGTTCAGTTTTTTATGTACAAAATACATCTTTATCTTTCTATTCCGATTTTATAATGATGACGTTATAGTCTTGTTACTATAATACCACTCCTTACATTAAATACAGTTTACTAATGTATATTGTAATTTATACAGAAATATACACTGATGGATTGAAGTTCGACTAGTTTTGTCTTCTGAACGTTTCTTTGAATATAAACATAAATATTAATAATAGTAAATAAACGGTGAAAATGTATATTTTTTCTTTTCCGACAAGTGTACTCGTATTATATAAGATATACAAGTATATGTTTTTTTTTTTTTGATGGTTTAGAAACAATGTAACTTTCAAAAGTCATAACATAAAAACGTTTTAACGTAGCATAATGCCGGTGATAATATATTTCAAGCGTTTGCCCAACAGATATATATTTGGAAGGAACGTACTTTGGGTCGCTTCTCAGAATTCAAGTCGACGTCATAAACGTATTAAAAATGCAGATACGGTGAAACCTTGTGATGTTTTATTGTACAGGTGGGTCAACGTTCTGTAGAACGGATAACTTGAAATCACACCAACGTTTCTGGTAGTTCAAACAACAAACGCGAATTACGATATGAACGTGTGTGGCTGTGCATTAACAATAGTAAAATAAAATGTAGTCATTTAACGTTTTTCGAATTGGCTTCTCTGAAATAAATGCGGTCGGTCGGAGGACGTTTATTAATGTTGTCGCAAAGCATTAGCGAATGTGATAAAACGTTAAAATAAAAACTCGGTTTCAAGAAGGCACGATAAAAAAATCGTATATGGATGGGGTCGTGTGTGTGTGTGTGTGTGTTTGTGTGTATACATAGTCTTACAAATAATAAAATGTATTTTTTTACCCATAACCGTTTATGGTCCCACGAACACTACAGTATAATTATTTGTTTTTTTTTTTTTACAACTTTATTATGATATTACGTATTGGTTTATTACATTTTTATCTTCAAACCGAATTGTTCAAAATGTAAGAAAATATAATTAAAATATCATTTATTGATCAATAAAATTTGTATAAAAAAATAATTATACTAATAATAACATATGATATTGTTTAAGAACTTATTTAACGAACAGATTTTAAAAAAATGTCAATCGATCAATAATTGAAATGTGATATTCTATTGTAAATAGATTTTTTTAATTTTTTCAAAAATATGAACCTTTATTATGAATTGCAAATAGTACAAACAGTATAAAAATATAAAAATATAAAAAGGTTCGGATTTTAATATCCATAAAAACAAAGCAATTAATTTTTTTAATTTTTGATGAACGGAGTACATCAAAACAATATAATTAAAAATCATCCAAACAATAAATACATTTACAATGCATAAAATACTTAAAATAATCGTTTAATGGTACAAAAATTACATGGCTTCCAATCCCCCCTCTCAAAATGAACTAGAGGCAAAGTTTTCGTTCTCGTACCTAGAAATATGTAAGAAACGACGTGAAAAATGAAAAAGCGTCTCCTACAACATACCGCCGTCAAAATATAGTGTATATTTCAAGCACATTCGCAGCTCGAAAAGTGTCGTGTCCAACATTCTGATATCGATTGATCTGAAATCGACTGAAATCCGAGCGCTAATTATTACGTATGCCAAACAGTCTGTGAATAAAATCTCGTATGCCGTGCGTTATACATTATAATAACACATACTCAGAATCATAAGCTCTACGTATATAACATATCTACTTTGAAAACAAAATGCTTTTATAATTCAACGTAAACAAAAACGTTGAGAACTTTATGGTAAATATACGCTGACGAGAAAATACGTTTAACTTAAGTATATTTTCATATCATTATACGAGATACAACGCGGATTTCTTTGCCATCGTAGTTTTTCCATTTTTTTTTTTGATAATATTATTGTATATGAATATATATATATATATATATTAGGCGCAACTTTTTATTTATGCGCAAACAATAGTTTTCACGTAAATTAGATATTTTACAAAAGTTGTATTTTGTTTTTTTGAGCGGAGTAAGAGGATACAACTTTCTTTTAACGTGAATTATTATATATAGCTACAACAGTATTATTAATCAGTATTACCGTAATATAATAGAAGCTTTGATTTCGTTTTGACTTTTTTAATTTTGAACTGACGGACGGTCGAAAAAACATATTAACGTCTCGAACGTACAAAAAATAAGAAAAAGTTTCGAATGAAAATCACGATTGACTATCTGCCTATATATATACGTATATATGTATATATCCGAAAGAAAGCATTTCATCCCCGGGGAAAATGTCTTATGAACTTGTTTTTTAGCGCTCATAAAAACGAGGATCGCGTGTCCGCCGTCGAGAGACGTATGGATAGAACATTGCGTCAAGGACCTTTTTTTATTTTTATTTTGTTTATTTTTACACGGAACGTCATTCGTCTTTCCGCAAAAACAAATAGTCGTCGCGTCACACGGAACAAAGCGAAAAGCGAAGCGAAAAAAGCACACAACGTACACACAGCTATTTCGGCGGTGTGCGATATTATTTTGGCTTTCCGTCGACGTTTCCATTGGTTTCGTTTCGTAAGAAATACGACATGGCCGTTTACGTACTATCGACCTTTTTTTGTTGTTGTCGTAAATACTCCACGGTGAGGGCGTCCGCTTATCGTATCGCTGCCTCGCCGCACAGTCTCGTTTATCGTATCAAACCGAATAATTACAATTACGATCAAATGCAGCCTTGCATTTGACCGCCAGGAGGTGTAACACCTCGCGGACGAAAAGTATTCGTTCACATTTACGAAACGCGTGCTGGATTATTGATCCCGCAGTCGTAAACGCATTGTCTCAACCTACGGACGGGCGAGGGCCGCGGCGGCCGAGAAGCAAACGTGTTATCCGCAATTTTACGTCTATGTGCTACGTGCGCGTTTCCGTCGTTTTATTTTCCCCTTTCGCATCCCGTGTTCTTCACGATCGCCCACGCGTCCCGGCGGCTCGCCGAATCGTCGCATCGTTCCCCTACTGCCCCCCCCCCCGTGTTCGTTGGACTTTTTCTGTCGCGGACACTGACGGCGGTTCGAAATGGGGGGGGAGGGGGTCCTACGTAACCTACGTGCGTATACGTACACGCACGTGGGGGTCGAATAAAATATGACAAATTAAATTGTTGTCGTGCGCTGGGCGTAATCACTACGGACCGACAGCATCGACGTTGCACTATTTTGAAAATGCGCTAAACATACAATTAGGAGTTCGATTTTTGACGCGTTTTTCAATTCAATCTAAACAATTGTTATGACCGAAACGAAATTTCTTTATAGAGGGTACAAAATAAAGAAAAAAAATTGAAAAAATGAAGATTTTTGCACGCCACGGACACGTTTTCTCGTGCACGCGCGTTGTCTCGTTTTGGTTGCTGTCAAACAGCGTACGAGCAGACCCGTTTGACCGTCCCCGCCGGTCTTCTTGTGATCAATAGCGCATGCGCGTAATGTTCCTGTCCCGGCCAATAACGTGCGAGCAGCAGACCCGTTTGGGGCCGTCCACACCGATTTCACCGCATCTAGTGCACCCGCAACGTCGTTTGCCGTTCAAACGCACGCGTACGCGCACCGCGCCAAATAATCTGAACAAAAGTGCCCACGGCTTATTCTGCGTTAACCACTTTTCGCGTGTTCGTTCCTTTGCTTTGACTTACATCACTGCCCACGCACAGGCCGGTCGGACTTAGGATCGGTGAACCAAGTAACCCGTTTCAAAGTATCTCCAGTGTTAAGTGTTGATAAACGTCCTCTTCGCTATGTACAGTTCTCATATTTATCTAATATTTCTAATAGTTCTAGTATTCACTGACTTTCATATAAATTGTTGTTTACATTATTCCAATCGGTCGAACGACTCTGAAAGAAGTTTCACTTCATCCGCGCGTACACGTAACAAATTCTGTGAAAACGATTTTATTCGATAATCATAACAGTTAACGATACACGATAATTCGGTTACTACATTTTTCATATTTATTTGTATTCGATATTAATAAAATGATTTGTATGAATGTGTATATATATTATAATAATTATAATGTATATTACGTGTGTTGTGTGTTGTGCGTTCGCCCCGGATAACACGGTAAAAAACCGGAACACCGAGATTTTTTATCGCGACGGGAGAAGCCACGTTAAACATAGAAAAACTCGAGTGGCTTACAGTTATCTTAAGAGTGCGCCACCGATTTTGTGTGTATACAGTCATCGTAGACAAGATTTTGCACGCGCATAGTTAGGTAAAAAAAAAGGTGACGACTAGCTTGCAGAAAAATCGTCATTTCATGCAACGAAATATGTCATTTCACCCGAAATTTGAACGCGTTGAATACAAAACGTGGAAAAACGTCAAAATCGTTTTTGAAATACCAAATTATTTTAAACAGTTTCAAGTCTTAAATTACGTTATAACGTACGGAATGTGAATATTACGTGAAATAATGTATTTTGAACAAAAGTTAAATTAAGTCTCACCATAATTCGTTCGACAATAATTTAATTATAATAGTTTACATAATGAATTATCTAATTAAGACTTTTTTTTTTAACTCGGAGAGGGCCGTTGCTCCTTGAACTCCTCTTTTATCTGCGCCTGGATCAGATATATTTCGGCATTTTAAAGGGGTGACATGAAGCGCAGTTTTCTCCCCCCCAAACGGATAATATGAGAATTGGAAAAGTTATACTTTCACTCCATTTTGAAGACCAAAGTAATCTATCGCTCTAAATATGAAAATGAAATATTTATGTACGGATATTGTTGGATTTTTTATTTAGTTTTTTTTTTAAAAAAAATTTGGAAACAATAAATAATACTGTTAACATAATACGATAATATTACGATAATATTATCGAGTTACGTTCGAATATTATTTGAAAATCAAAAACCCCGATAGAACGTTGAGACGTGTTTACAAATTTAAAATGAATTATAATATTATTATGTTTACCCGAAGACGTATATTTTGACTGAATACGACGACTATTTGAGACTTGGAATAATTTGATGTCATAGTGGTTTTTTTATTATTATTATTGAATTCAAACAAAAACGCGTAGTTCCCACGATGGCGTGTCGAACTTATTCAGCGATATTTCGAGACGTTCACATAGAAAACCACTGAAAATGTGATATTCAGTTTTGAGGACCGTACAGCGTAGTGTTTTTGTCTTGTTGTATCGCAACGGTTTTAAATGCTGTGGTGTAGGTACGTGTAAAAAAAAACGATGTTGCGTTGAAATATAATACAACAATGACTGCAACGATATTTTGTTTAGTCGGATGAAAATGAACTACGTGCAACCGGTTCCGTGTGCTCATATTGTTGCACATGTTTTACGATAACGCGTATTGGACGAAAATCGTTGCAACACTCGCTGAATTCGATATCATAGCCATTTCTCGGGCAATATAAGTTCAAGCCGTTTGTTGTCGCCGGCGAAAGTATCCACTCGATAATTTCGAAAACCTCACAATCGATTTCGCAACGACAGTAATCACAGATCGTAGACCGTACATGAAACCTCGTACGTACAGTGATGCGACAGACAGCGTATATAATAATAATAATAATTTATTATAACCAGCACGTCGCGTCGGTAATCCGCCGTTTTCGTTACGATCCAATAAAACGGATCGATCGTTTCCGAACGTTCCGAAACGTGCCGCACGCCTTTGTTACGCTTACGGGTTTTTCAAATTTGCTCCGTACGATTTGGTCGCGCGTTAAAAAACCAAACGCGCCGTATCCTCCCGACCGGTGGTGTTTATTGTCGTGTGCATACTAGTATACGTACATACATACATACACATATATACAATAACACGAGATGACGTTTCGAGTCGACGGCGTGCGCGTCGTAAATCCGTTTCGACCGTCTTTCCGGTAATGTTATTGAATATCACACTGTATACCTGTGTGACATGAATGCATGCCGCGCGCACACCCGTCCGTGGCGAATTTCAGTCGGCACCGATTATCAGACGTGCCTTAACTGTAGCCGACGCGCAACATATATATATATATGTGTGTGTAACGTGATATATTCGCGTCGTTTTATAACCGATCCGGCCGAATTATAATCTATTATGTTAGACGCGGCCCGTATGACGACGACTATGACGACGACGACGACGAAGACGACGAAGACGACGACCCGGTGCACGTTTCTCTTTGTCGTCGTCGTCGTTATATTCGTTGTTATATTCGTCGTAAAACGAACAACGCCGACTTGAATATTATTTTACGTGTTTTTAACATTCGAATATTTGCTGTCGATGATCGGACGTCTCCCGTGTCGCGAAAACGCTGCACCGTCCGTGCTAAGATTTTGAACAGATTTCGATTCGGCGTTTACCGTCCGTCCGTTTGTGGATTATAGGTTTACACTATCAAACGGCCAACCTGAGTTTACGTTGAAAAAAAAATAATAATAATAATAACACAAAAAAGCCTGGACAGTAAAATCATAAAAACAATAGAATTTATTCTTCTTTTTATCAACCGTCTTTGTAGCCGAGTGCGTTACGTATTGCACAGTTGGAAGACAAAAACAAGTCCCTTCTAATATACTTATGTACACGTATATAGTTAATGTATAACGTACATTTTATTTAAATAATATTATAAAATAATCAATATAGTCGAAAAATAATAAATCATTATATTTCCGACTTTTACAAATTGGTTAATAAATTCACAGTACACGTTAGTAACATTTTACTTAAAAATTCATAAACATCGAATAATAGTTAAGTGAGATAATTCAGAAGCGAAGGTTTACAAACTTATCACTAGAGAATATTAAAAAAAAAAAACCGAGATACGAAAGCGGAGATAATTAATTTTATTTTGCGTTTTGCGAGAACGTTTTGTTCGGGAATATGCATGGGCCTCGACATTAGGGGTGCTATGTTTTTACACTTAGTATACAGAACGAAATTGTTTTAAACACAACGAACTAATTAAAATTCTGGTCAATGAATGAACAGCGGCTGCTGCTGCTGGGCCTGACGTTTCGGCGGATGTCGTCGTCTTTACCCTTTTAAACATAAAAATGTTGTGCGTCGTCGCCGTCGTCGTCTTCGTCGTTTAGTTGGGCGGAGGGATCTCTGCTTAATGAATGGCTCGTTCGAGTCGTTTCCCGCGTATAATTATAAATAGAATTTTAATTGAGTTTACTCTTTTAATACGAATTCGTGCGTGCTCAAACGTTTGGATTTTCGTTTTCGGTCAAATAAACGCTTTTCGTTACGGTCGGTAAAACGTAATAAACGCGAATACTACATAATATTCTATTGTGTACGATACAGCCTTGTTTTAGTACTACCGGTACGTAGTGTTGTAAAAATTACTTTTTAAATGTATTTAAAAAATACTCGAATATCAAAAAAAAAAAAAAAAACATAAATTTAATACTATTAAAATCGTTTTTTTATTTTGAATATATTCCAATTATCATTCACCAACGTGATTACAAGTTTTGTGTTAGCCACGAAGTAAATATTGTGTATAGGTAACATTTGAGAAAACTTCATTGATTATCAATAGGTTTTCGAAAGCTGAGGAGTAACATTAACATATTTCAGACTAACGTGACAACGATATACATTCTGTCTATCAGCGGTGATTTTTTTTTTTTTACGAATTTATATTACATTTAAAAAAAATGTCAAACGTTTATACAGTGAGATTGTATTTAATTTCTTAAATTATCACCAGTCCGTTAACGAGTGTTCGAAAAAACGTAATCTGACACGATTGAATGGAGATAGTTGTGTGTGTGTGTGTGTGTGACGATTGTCTATACCGACGTTGTTGTGTTCTTCTCGCAACCGGTCTCTCTACGCGCAGGTCCGCTTAGCTATCCCAACTTTACACGCTCCAGCTCGGAACGGGTCAGCCGATGTCGCGTGTGACACAATGCCGGAGATTTTTTTGTCACGGACATCCTATCGGTCTTCTGCGGACGCTTCTCTTTTCCCGAAACATTGATCGGCGCGACTCGTGCAATGTCATCGTCACCGGTCACGTGTATTTTGTACGTTTCGGCGTTTCACTGCGACGAGAACGATCGCCGTTTCGATCGCCATTCGAAAACCAAACGCACGCGGAGATCTCCTCTCCGGCGTTTTTTTTTATTTATAAATATATATATTTATTTTCTCCCGAGTGTCTACTAATTATTTTTAGGGCAGCGACCGACGACAACGGCGTGTTAAATAATATCGCGAGGTCGGCATTGCCCGCGCGCGCTAGCAAAGTTATTTTTAATTTACTTTCTCGGCGTCGTACGAGTCGTAACGATACGGACCGCGGGGAAATAATACGCGTTCGACGAGGGACACATCCGTTTTGTTGGCGAACCGTTTCCGGGGCGGCGTTTATAATTTTAACCCGTCGCGCAAAGACCGATCGGGCTCTCGGCTATTTCCATACGCGGCGGACGTCGTCTTTACGCGCGTCATTATCGCCCGAGCGCGTTACTCATAATAGAGTCATGTCGTGTACGGGCCGTCTTCTTCTATACACAGGACGCACGAAACGCGGCCAAAGCTCGTTTTTCATTTTAATAATTAATTACCACCACCCCCGCCCCCGCCACCCACAACACACACACGCGGTCCGCCCACTCCGTCGTGCGCCGAGCCCCGACGAGTTTATTATTATAAAACGTGAAACGTATTCCGAACGCGAAATATTATACCGATACGCGCGATCTTATCTGAAATATTATAATGTATACATATATGTTATTTGATCGTCGTCATCGTACGATACCCTTAACACGTGTAAACGCAGTTGTCCGCATGGTTCATGGGTTATCATCATTATTACGCGTGGGCGTATCGTTTGTTTTTCGTTTCTAGATCGAAATCGTGAAATTTCAACAACAAACAGTTTGACGATTTGCATACAAAACTCTGTCCAAATAATGTCCGCATGTTAATATCGTCTATCGAACTTACCGATCTAAGCGCACGTTTAAAATAGCACGTCAACTATTATTGTGTTAACGAAACCGTACTATTAACGCGAGGAAAAAACCGTTACGTTAACACACGAAATCGCATTTGTTTTTGTCGCGTTCAGCTGGACGTCTAATTGTTTTATGGAAACGGAGAGAACAATAAATAAATTCCATGTTTGTCGCATGAACGGCGGGTAAATGGAAACGCGAATAAAATTTCATTACACCGTCGTAACGAATATGCGATACATCGTGATTCGAATAGACGTCTTGGAACATATTGAATCGGAAATCCGCCGATTATTTTCTTTCTAAACAATTTTACTTTCGTGTGACCGAACTAGGTTCCCGGACTGAGTGAATAATTAGGAAACTAAGTAAACCGGCGTAGTCGCGTCTACTGCAGATTATTGAAGGATTAGCCAAATTTTTTTTTTGACAAAGAATTACAAACATAAAACTAAAATCTTCTCCCGAATATACTAGATTCGATACTCTTCTATACGTGCGTTCGACTGTAGATTTTTAATATATATCTGATACGATTTTTCGTTTATTTGTTTAAAATAATCAAATAGAGCATCTGGCGGAGAAAGTCTTGGAATGATTTCTTTGTTTTTGCATTGCGACTAACCAACTACCGTTCAATAACGCGCTTGGGGACGTTTTCTCGCATATACATTTGCGCCTTTCGGTAAAAATACCATTTCCGCGGTACGTATCAAACGTATTCGGCTCGAGTCAACCTCGGTAAACCGAAAAAAAAAAAAACGTGATTTATTACGGAAACTGTCCGCCGACTCGAAAAACAACGAAAAGGAAACACGTGCGTCTCGGACACGGGGACACGTATATCATAATATTGATCCGCACCGCGACTGGTCATTAAACGAGACTAAACGCGATCAAAGCAGAGGAGCGTGTGTTATATATATATATTTTTTTGCGACCGCGCTGAATCTCACATATCTTGTATCGTATTTGATATTTATACGTATATGTATATATACTCTGGATGTGTATATTTTAACGATCAAGACCCTTTCTCCGCGTGTACGTTCTCGGGACGATTTGACCGTGACGTCGTTTTTACGAGCACAATATACTCTCCCACGCGCGGCTACATGATTCGAACCTTTTTTTTCGTTTATTTTTTTTTTATTTTTCTATTCCCCCGACCCGTTCTACTGTACCGCGTATATACGTACGTGTGTACTCCGCGACGTTACATTTTCCACGAGCCACGGGGATTTCCACTCCCCACACATAAAGAAACGGAAATAATTTATAACACCGCGTATCGTATAAAGAAGGAAGAGTTGACAAGCTCGAAGAATGGATTCTTCACGTGGTCGTTGACGCCCGCCGCAGTTAACGAGTACGGAATGCCCAAGTGACCCGAGAGAGAGGGAGAGCTTCGGCTCCTCGTGAATACTGACGACCTAATTAAAAGACGCATCATAGACATCTTTTCGTTTCATTTTTCGTTTTCGTTGAAAACAAACGTATTGACCGAAGAGATTCGTCCGCTCCGTCGCAGTCACCGTATACGATTTACATCGACAAAGCCATTGCGTATCTAATGTCTTTGTAACGATACAGTGAGATAACGAACGACACGAAACGTCGCAAAATGTGAGTCCATAGTTAAAAAAAAATATTAATAATTTCTATCTTACATTCGCGTTTTACGTCTAGTCGTTTATAACGGTGTTTTCACGACCTACCCAGGTGTTTTTCGAAAGCGGTTTCCAGATCGCTACGTAACATTGCGTATTTAGGGGGGCTAGGAGGGCGATTGCCTCGGGCATCACGTTTTTGGGGACAACAAATTTTTAAAGGTTTTGTTTGACAAGTATTACTACTTGTTTTTGAAATATTTGATATCCGATGTTTTATTTCACAGTTTGGAAAATAAATATTATCAGACATTGACGCCCTGTGTATACCCTATAACGAATTGTACGTTATAATTTTATAGTTATAAACGTCGTAATCGTTAAAAATAAACATGTATAAACATTAGAATATCGATATATGTCTTAAAAGGGAAGGGGTTGTGTATGTCTCAGAAAATTGCTCGGTAAAGCGTTTTTCTTTTTACACGCAGTAAGGAGGTCAGGGGGGGGGGGTGGGAGGCAACAAATAAACGTGTACCTAGGACAACAAAATTCTAAGTACATCGCTGCGTGATGTGATAAGGGATAGCGCGCGCGTATAATCACGTGACCCGTTTGAATTCGGTCGACGTACACGCGCGTCAACTCCGAGCCGGTCGTACGGCTGTTTATCGGTACAGGCGATCTCGAATGAACGAGTGTGTTCTTTCGAAAAGGACATGATAAACAGTGAAAATCGCTGCTTTCCGAGATCGAGTTGACCGAATGTCTACCGTCGGCATTTCGTTCGTTATGTCGTACACAACACGCGCGCGCGTTGACGTGCAATCGACGAGCGTATAAGAGTCACGTAACGTTATCCCGGCCGAGTGTTTGATTAAACTTGTACTAAGTCGTGGTCACGCCGTTCAAAATCGCAATCATCACGACGGCGTTTCATGGACGGACAACAGTTTGTCGATAAGTACGTTTGATGCGAAGTACTTCGAAACAACTACCACGCGCGTTGTTTATAATACCGACGGGAAATCACATTATTTTTCGAGCCGTACCAGATCGTCGAGATAAGTCGAGATAAAACAAACAACGGACTTGCGTACGCGGCAGGCGGGTATAATTTCGATCCGGTCAATATGTTCCGGCGGGTTATTAAAAATAATAATTAATGTTTGTTCGTCGGACGACGTATTACAGTTTTAATGACTTGGGCCGGTAAGCGGGTACACGTTTAACGTCGATTGAAATTACGATTTTTTTTTTTAAACCCTACGTGTGTCGAATAACCAAACACAAATCGTGTAATATATGACTTACGTGTCTACGCGCTCTCGCACCACTATCACGGCCAAGTTTTTTTTTTTTCTATTTCCGTGCAAATATTATATTTCTCGTACGAGGAGGCCGTTTGTTTTAAGGGTTCGCGTTCGATGATGATAACCGAAGGACGAATTACGTTTGACGGGCGAGTCCAACACGGGCCGTATATCGAATTACACGAAACCAGTTTCGGGCCCGCGTTGAATTCGCCAACAATTATATTGTCCGACGGGTCGGGACAGTTAATATCGCGTCGATCTGATTAAAAACGAGTACGTAATCGATTTGTGACGGGTACCCCCGATACGACTACCGCGGCGCGCCACAGCCTACAGCCAAGACGTGCCGCGTGTGGAATCGGATCACGTGAAAACTCGACTTGATGATCGCGACGAACGTCGGCACGGTCTCATTCGTTTCGTGAACGGGGTGGTGATGTTCCCGCTGAGTCTCGCCGCGTCACAGAAATCCGGTTGTCGAAGCGCGGCGAGTCCGACCGGGTTCCGACGCGTTCGACAGTTTTCGTCAGCGGTCTTATACGTTCCCTCTCGTTCGTCGAAAAACTAAATACGCTCTCACGGATCTCGCACACACATATCATGTGGTTCGAAGACGGTTCCTGGACAAGCCAGAGATGGACACGGGACGACCCGACGGCAAACAAACGCGAAAAATCTCGTTGGCTACCCCGGGCTACTACGAACCCGCAGACCTCGTGCGCCGAGACGCGTGTTCCTTACCCACTCGGCCACAGCCGATCCGTAAATCTGAACGAGATCAGCGACCTCTGCGGTAAGGTTAGGTTAGTTAAGAAAAAAACGCACGTCTCTCGCACTCGACATTTTACTTTTCGACCATGTTGCCGTTCCCGTGTCGTCGACGTTAACGCGATAACGACTCGCCGTAGACGTAAACACTTTCGGACGTAGAAAATATCATGTGATTACATACAGACAATACGGTCGTTCCGTACGTACGCACACAATACCGATTCGATCTTCGTCGTCGTCGTCGTGGACGATGATAATCACAAAATCATCGGGTTGTTCCGGCGACCGTTTAAACTCGACGCAAATGAGCCGCGGCCGCGGGGAAAATGAAATATTATTAAATTTCGTTACCACGTTCCGTTTACAAGGTATGCGTACACAAATAACACACACACACACGTACATACACACAAAGACGTGCGTTTTGTTTTGTTTTGTTTTTTTTTTTAAAGTCATGTTT
Source organism: Schlechtendalia chinensis (assembly GCA_019022885.1). NCBI lineage: Eukaryota > Metazoa > Arthropoda > Insecta > Hemiptera > Aphididae > Schlechtendalia > Schlechtendalia chinensis. Next base: position 5,248,377 of record CM032341.1, read on the forward strand.
CCGGAACATTACTTACCGCGCACGAACCCGACGGAGAACGACGCGCGCCCTATGCGCACGTCTATATGTATATATGTATAAATAAATAATATTATGTTATTATGATATACACGGCACGGAGGAGCGGGACCTATGCGACGACGACGACGACGTTTAAATAACAGTTGCGACGGTTTAGCGTAATGAAATAAATCTGTGTTGCGGCCGGGCAACATGGGAAAAAAAAAAACGGTGAGCGGATGACGTGAAGTGAAAAACACGCTCGCGCACGTGTTTATATATATATATATCTATATTGTTATTATGATATTATACGTATTTACCTACGTGCGCGTTGCGGTACGTGCACGTATATGTACACACACACACACACACACGCACGAGTACAAGTATATATTATATAAATATAGAACGGCGTGGGGCGAAATCACGACGCCAAACGGTTATAAATCACGAGAATTTCGGACGTGACGATAAAAATCTGCACCGGTTCACGTCGGGAAATTATATTATTATTATTATTATTAAAACGTTCGTCGGAACAACCGAGTGAGCTGTCGTTGCGTTCCGCTTTCGTCTCCGGACGACAGCGTAATAATATTATGCATTTTTATACGTACCTCCTCGACCGGCGCTTCGACGATATATATATATATATATAGGTATATAAGTACGTGTAGACGATGTACACGCGACCGAATCGAGAAGACGGGACCGCGTTGGTTTTATTTATTTTTATTTTTTTATTTCATTTATCACGAGTACGATCGTGTTTGATTCCGGTCATGAGAAAGACCAGCGAAACCGCCGGCGTTTTAGTGGCGAGTACACGTTTTTACTTGTCGTTTACTCGTTCGCTCGTATTTTCTAATAACTTTTACCCGTACGTACACGCGCGTCGGCCGCGTTATCCTGAAATGGAGTTATCGCACTGTATTGCAATAAACGTATCGCTCGTTTTTCGTCTTTCTTGTTTTTTCTTGTTTTTTCTCGTTTTTTGTTGTTGTCGTGTTTGTTATGAAAAGCACACGCGATAATATAACAACAGTATAATAATAATATCCTCTCGGGAGTTGTCGTTCGTGAACGGCGTACAACACTCGTATCCGTACGTTGTGAACGTGCACGGAGTAGAAGCGAAACAAAAACGCGAATCGCCCGGTAAAAAAAACGGTAACGATATCCGGCGTGTCCGCAGCGACCGCGCCGTCGACGACATTTTCGCACGGTCGTTTCTAAACCACGTTGTCGTGTTTCTCCTGTCTCATGACCGTCGTACACGATAACGTGTCCGTTCACGTCGGGCGCCTCGTCGAATCTCCGTTCACACGTCTCGGAACGCGCCCGAAACCCGTACCACGCGTTTTTTTAACAGTGGCGTGTTTTCAAACATTTCCCGTACAACGAATTAATGTAAATGAATAATAAGTATTTTAGCGCAGTGTCCCTAGGTTCTCGCCCGCGTAAATACGCCACTGCCTTTTAACCGTTTGGGAGGACGTATACGTATGTTTACACATATTACGCACTAGTAGCGCATTCACTTGACACAAAATTTAGATTCGGACAACCGTCAACCTAACCTACCGCATACTTAGCAATAGCCAAATATACTTAAAAATATATATATATATTTAATACGATGCCTTGTTTTAACGCCACTGAAACCAGATCGATGTAATGTCGTCAAATTATTATAAAAACTTATAACGATAATAGATCGGAGAGTTATTTATATATAACGAGTCTTTAGAGGTATCAATCGTTTTGTGCGTTATACTCGCATGTATAACATATACGTTTTACAATCATTATGAGTTATAATTCATAACATATTCATTCAACTGTTTCGTATGCAAAAGTGTTTGTATTTATTTCTGTATGCCTTTTTTTTTTTAGGGGTTTCCATTTAGAGGCACCGCGCTCAAAGTTTTCCAAGCCGGCCGCGAGATCAGGGTTGCCATACGTACCCCGGTACACCGGGACGCGTCGCCGGTCTATAACTTCGGCCCCGGGTCGTGCCATCGGACCCACCGGATATTGTACGTAGCGATGCGTTGTTTGAAGACATTCGGTTCCACGACCGACACGATTATTATCGTATAGGATTCCTCGTCGGATTTCTCCCGAGTATAGGACCGGTTACACGCGTGTAGTTTATCGTCGTCGATAGTAATCACGCTGTAATCATTATACGTAATTGTATAATATAAGACATACAGTCCGACGGCATTCGATAGACAAAAAGCGAAAAAAAAAAAAGTTTATTCGATATTCAATTATCGATAAATGTCCCGGACTCGTATCCTATGGTTAGCCTTGTTGTCATGCGTACCTACGATTTATTGACGAGCGTTATCGAGAAATTAGTACGTCCTACTCGTGGAATTTATCGTCTAAAGTCAATAACATTATTGTGTATAAACAATTCGGTTTCTTACGAGCGTAGTATACTATTTAGACCAACATGATTTATTGAATTAAAATTGTAAAAAATGTGTGGTTTTTTTTTTTTTTTTTTACGGTTTATACCCGTCCGTTCGAACAGAATGTTATTATCGTGTAAACACGCGAATCATAAATCTTTATCCGGAAATGTCTTAAACGAATATTTTTATTATTACTACTTGCCGCGGATACTTACCAAACCGTGTGGTACCGTATAAGCGCCTGTATACTATGTTAACGACGGAACGAATAAATAAAAACGAATTACGTTTTATTGCCGGGCAATAAAACAAAAAAATATCCGTATGGGTTAAACCAAAATTACCTAGTAGACATTTTGTAGGAGGCACGCGCGTTTCGATAAATTTCCATACGGATCGTAACGCGCAATAGACGGGCATCGTAGGAACAGTGTTTATTTACGAACACAATACGTGTTTAATAAAAACACGACACTATATAATAGTGTGTACAGTGTTGTTATATCGAATACGCTTTTCTAACGAGTCGATTGCAAAACGGTACAAAAAAAAAACCCCGAACAACAATAACTTTCAGATCATATCAAAAAGATAATGATAGACTTTATATTGTTTTTGTTTTAACGGGTTATTGTACGTTATTGTTGCTGTTGTTGTTGTTGTTCTGATTACACACGGTTTCGTGTAAAACGACTTGTTGCAGCGAGATTTCGCGCGTCATCCGCCTGGAACGTAATCATAACATTGTACTGTTTGTCCTGTAGTAAAAATGTACAGTTGAGTTTGCTTATGACGGGCGGAAGCAAGGAGGTCTGATCGACGATTTGAAGACGATGCGTTCTCGTGACAGAGAAGACCGGCGAACCCGACTTTACACTGAATACAAAACACTTTATGCGTATTTCGTCCGACATAATAAACGGTGTAAACGAAAATTGCACGCGGTTTGGCGAGGACGCAACGTCACGGACCGTGTTCCGTCCTGCGCAATCGGTCGTTCGTTATACGAGAGTAATTCTCTCGACAAATATCACGTGTGCGCATAGCTAAACGAGGAGGTTGAAAAACACATGCATTGCATACGGTGTATTGTACATAGCTGGGTAACGTCGAACTGCACTCGTAATCTCTGATTGAACTCGCATCGAAGAACGCAACTACGGTCGAATTGCATACACTTCGGGTCGACACCCGTCGTCGTCGTTGCGCAGATCAGAAAATGTACTCCGACTTGAGTTACTTATCAACACGTATTTGATCATGAAAAAAAACAAAAAAAATAGAAATATTTTTATCGTTGACATTTTAATATTCCCAAATAATTTGCAATTATAAATACTTAACGCGTGTAGTTGAATAAAGTTCTTAAAAAAATTCAAGTATAAAACATTCGTTTCGCTTTGCATTGTTATTCATAAACTCATAAATATTTAAACGCGCCCAAAAGCTGAAAGTCGTGTTAAGAATATCATAAAAAATTTAAGCCGCGTACGATAATGTTTGTAAACGTTTTAGAGAAATCGAAAATGTCACAGGATCGTCGTTCAACCGTCGTGAGTTGACGGAATACAAATGGCGCTTGATTCGATTTTCTCGACAACACACGTTATCTGCATTCATACGGGAAAATATGTTCCGAGCGCCATAAATTCTTGGCGGCCCACATTAAAACAAAAACGAAAACGCAAAAGAAGACTCCCGGGTGTCGACGGAGACTCGCGAGTGCACCGCGATGAATCGTCTGGTCCGTGAATGCGTTCACAGTCGAAGTTGGCGAACGTATCCCAGCCGGTTCCCGGTTAGGTAGGCTCGAGTCCCGCGCGTCCACAGTTTGTGTACTCAGCATACCGTACAGCTGTGAACGAGAGTCGCGTGGTGTTCATCGCAAGTTTGCACGGTACGCTACAACGGTTCACGACCGTACCCGAATCGTTTCACCCGTACATCATGTGGCGTTGTTGAAACGGTTGTTTTTCGACGAGCCCGAGCATTAAAAACCGACCGACCGAAAAACCGAAGCGATAAAAATTACGGTAATCGTAAAATATGAGCTCCCACCCACAATATTCTCCCCCGCGACGGCGTAAAACCTAACCTAACCGCGTTCGTCCGAACGGCCGTGAGCTCTCTCCGCCGAACGCGTGTCTGGACATTCGTTTGTTTTCTTAATCATTCATACGGACGGCGCGGTACCGTGAATCGATATTCGTATTCCACCGGAAACTTATACGAATCAATTTTTTAAATCGTTTTCCACGTCTAGTCACCACTACTGGTTCATTGCCACGCGGACCTGAGGTCCCGCGGCCAAACCTTTACACGCGTGGACTGGAGTCCACGACTCGGACGGACGCGGACAATCCACTCGCGGACACATTTTCAACGGTTGAACACGAGTCGAACCCTCTTTTACGATCGGAAGTCGCGGTCGTGAGTGCATTCGGCGTCTCGACGAGATTAGAAGAGTCGCCTGGTGTACGGCAGTCCACGAAACATTCAGATCCAGATAAACCGCGTGTCACACTCGCAACTTCATCTCGTCCCCCGGGCATCGTTGGTTCCCGTAGTGAATACTTACACTCGGTCGTATTTGTTTCCAATGTGAAAACCGAAACGAAAATCCAAGAATAATGTGTCGATACACGTGAAATGCGTCGTGAAAAATATCGCATGCCGTCGCTCCTTAAGTATAGACATCATGGCCCCATGCGTACGCACACGAGTATTCGTCATTGATACGTATAAAATATTACGTAATCTCCGCACGTGATTTGTTATGTGTTCGCGTTTGTTCAGATAAAAGCTTGATTAAGAACATGCGGTACTGTTTATATTATAAAAATCATATAACTGCGTGTTTCAACAAATCTCTATATTCATTCTGATCTGAAATTTGAAATTGAAAATATCATCGAATGTTGTAAGTAATTGTTTTTATAGCAAAAACGTCAACGAGTACTACTTGAAAATAAAAAAAAAAATAAAAATGAACAAACACATGAATCCATACGAGTTGCGAAATATGCACAAATAAACACAGTATTTGTTCATATCGACTTTCTATCGGAATAAGCATATAAAATGATGGTGGACAAAACGATATTCTCTCTTTAAAATTTGTACGCCCAACTCATTTTGTAAAAAAGAAAAAAGTGGTTATCTGAAATTCAAATGACAGTTTACGTAAATTTTTTTAAAGTGTCCGTTGAATGTGATGAAATGTGTTAAAAATATTAAATTTTTTGAAACGCGATAGATGTTACGCGATACGTCACCGCGACATGTCCAATAAAAACATAACGGGTATATTTTATTTTTGACGTTGTCAAAAACAGTATTATACCATAATAACAGCGTTCGCGTTTAATTTATTGGTAAACGTGTTTTCGTATAATATACGCAGCGCGGTTTGAATACGTTTTAATGGAATTTTTAAAGACTCAGAGTATATGCTACAATACGCTTTTTTTATCACGTATTATAATACTACGTTGTTCACGTGTTATTCTAATATGATATGTTTTTATTACGGTGTGATCGATTTGAACGGGCGTTATTTTTATGTGACGACAAAGGAAACCGTGTTTATTAAAAACGCTTTTTTCCTAAACTTATTCAAGTAAATCCATACAATATATTATACGCTATAAATAATAATAATAATAATTATTATTATTATTAAAATGGGGGGAGGGGGGTGTTATTCTTTCTATGTTTAGTATCGTATCATAATATAACGCGTGAAGCAAACAAGTCGTTCCGTGACTACAAAAATCGCATGTTGTTGAAACCGTATTTCGACAGTGAACTGCGACGACGTCGACGAAAACGTCCACGTGGGTTTGTTTCAATGTAAACGATGATTTCCGGGTAACGTTACGGTCGTTTTCGAGTAATGAAAACACGAAGGGAGAGCACGTAGATAACGTACGCTATGTAAAGGGATGTTTCGCTGCTGATAAAATGACCACGTGCACCGCCACGGAAGAACACCCATGTCGAAACCGACGGTCTCGTTTTACTTTGAAAATTAACGCCTACTCGGCGGGCGTCCGATTCGCTGTATCTACCACTCACTCACTCGTTGTTAAACCGAGAGCCACTCTTCGTATCGTCAATGCGTGTGTTTACGCCAAAGTTTCGTTTTGGCCGTTAACGACGATTGTTCACATAGAAAAATTATTCTGTCCAAAAAAAAAAAAAATACCGCGAACGTTTCGACGTTGTGCAAAGTGCACCGGACGTGTCGCACGTCGTGGCCGAAAAATCGATCACGTAATCACGGTGAACTTGTACTTGTACGTGGCCCCGATTACGCGTTAGATCCTCTGATTTACAGACCGGTTTCGTCTACGACTACTGTTAGACTCCCGCCCTGAATCGCGTGAAAACGATGTATCGCGTACACGTGTACCACGTCCACGCGGCGGTCGTCCGACGCGTTCCATAAAAACATGACGAATGCGTTCCGTTTGGATTTCCGAGATCGCGCGGGGGACCGTACGGCGTATCTCAATAATAATAATAATAATAATAATAATAATATTAGTATTAGTATTATCAGCATTATTATTATTATTATTATTACAGCGTGTACGGTATATCATATATCTCGTAGATAAACATTAATATAAACGTGTTTAAAGCAAAACAGATGTGTCGGCGGCGTGTGACGAGAAACACCCCTCGCCGGGGCGACACACTAATTAATAGTGTCAACCGACGTCGGTATTTTATGTTTTTCCTTCGAAAAACTGTTGGACGGGAAAGAGAAAAAAAAGCGAATATATATATATATATTTTTATTTTTTTGGTTTTTTTTTCGTGTGTTCCTTTACGTCGTCTGCTGCGCCGGACGGAGAAAAATGTCTGAAAAGCGAGAAATTTATTATTATTTTTACCGTTGTCTCTTGTGCCGTTTTTACGCGCACCGCGGTTCTTGACGTCGGCGGAGGCGGCGACCTGAATGGGTTGAAAAATCTGAAAAGTTCCTCTCCTCCGACCGCAACGCAATCACGCTGACGGATGTTCACCCCCCCGCCCCCGGTAGTCTCCGCGCGGTTCTCGTATTATTATTTTGTTTTTGTTTTGTTTTTTCGTTTTCCCGTCGTCTTCCGCGTCTTCCATTTATTTATTAGCGCTATTACATTTCGTTTTTTTGCTCCGTAAATCTTCGCCTCTCGCCGGTCTCTTAAAAAACGTCCGTGCCGTTCGCCTCGAACGCGCACCCGTAACCGTACGGTGTGTTACGACGTCGTCGTCGTCTCCTACGGCCGGCGAATATAAACGAAATCAAAACGGATTCTCCGTCGTCCGTTTTACATCCGCTCGCTTTGCGCGACAACGGATTCTATCCCTCGGATTTCAGTCAATCGATTTTCTCGTCCGACTTTTTATTATACGCGTGTAAACCCTTTGCGAGGATCTCAAGTCGCCGTAGGTTTTTTCGACGTGCGCCGCAGGAGACTAATAAAACATATTGCATAGTCGTTTTCAAGAACCAATAAATTTTTTTATTATTTAACTAACCTATTATCAAACGTTTAATACGGCTCAGGAATTGACATACTCGACTCGCATACGCTTCATAAAGTACTTTTTTATACTCTGATAGGATAATACAACAGTCCTGTTTTATGTTTTAAGCCGAATCGACTTTATAGACATATATATATATATGTATCCTTTCTTTTGTCTTATAATTGAAACGTGTGCGGTACACACGTGTTCGCGTACGGAAAACGTACGTATCGTTTAATATGATTAAACTACACAATACAGACAAAACAGATGTTTATTGGTATAATACAAATGCCATTACAACGATTCGAATCAATTTATATTAACATTGTGAAACGTATCATATGTTTTATGAAATGTGAAATCGCACTGCGACGACACAAGTCGCAGCTAGTAAAATGTAGTGATTGTTATAAAGGGAAAGCGAAAAATAGCGTAGTTTTTATAACGCGTGTATATATCTTACAATTTTATTGAAAAGAATCAACCGATTGATCAGCAATTTTCGTTATTATGTACCAAGTCTTTACATTGTTTTTATTTTACGAAATTACAATACTGTACGCTGAAAAACCGAAGTCACAAAAATAATAATGCACTTTAACTGCGTATACTGCGTATTTCGGCAACAACGTTGTCATCCTCAGCGCGAACCAACCGCCACTAAGTAACTACTACAACAACTATGACAACAATAAAACAAAAATCTTGTTACTGTTCATACGATTATATTTAAATTGAAATCGAACATTTCCATTGAATTGTGTTTACACAAGTCAATCGTTATGAAAATTAACTATTTATCGACGGTCAAATGGCGCGGCAAATATTTGATTTGCAAACGACGTCTAATAAAATATTTAAAAAAAAAATATGAAAAATATGAAAAATAAAACGATGACGTTGTCGATTATCCCGAAACGGAGTAAAAACAAATTTTTCGATAATTCACAATTGAAAGGTTCTAATCGTCCGAATACCAACGTTTCGCGCAATGAACTGTTAACCGGACGGTGTCTACAAAGCAAGTGACTTCTTGTCTCGGGGCGTCGTGTCGGTTTCTGTGATGTCTGTCGAGCGTCGACGGCAAGCGCGTCCGCCTTTAGGTTGAACAGTCCGAGACGGTTCGGGTCAATGTTGTTTGTATAATATTTCTTAGGAGAAGACCGAATCGGTGATTTGTAATTTGTTGAAAACAATCGACCGAAGTGGAACTCTTGACGCGCGCATGTGTTGTAACGGACCAGGTCTGTTCACTTTGAAGTGCTGTAATTTAACCTCCCCGGGGGTGTAAACAAACACGCGCGCCGACGTTTTTGTTGTTATTTAGATCCGCGTGCACACTTTTGAAACGTTGAACCGTGCAACAAGTTTTGAACTGTAAATTACGACATTTTAAACGTCGACTACATCCTGCAGCTCTCGACATTTTACGACTCGACGTCGGGGAATTATACGCGCCATAATTATCACGGAACGGAAAAACAACGGTACAACGTTACAAATAAATTTTAGAAAAACGGTGTCGTTAAATTAAATATGTTATTCACATTTCAACCGTTTCAAGTCGTTTCGATTAGAACCGTTGACGTTTAATACGTGTCCTTTAATTAAATCGTTTTTATGATTAAAAAAAAAAACGAAAAACAAATAAAAATACATACCTATTTATACATAATATACTGATTTATAATCATATTTTTAATTCATTATTTTGTACGAAAAACCGTTGTTTTGCAGTATGCTTATTTTATTCCGTTCGTGCCGCCGCGGAGCTTACGCTAAATTATGTATATTATCATATATTTTAACTCGATAACCAAGGAGCGAGAACAGTTGTGATAAGGTACGTAATCGACAATATCGTTGAACACACAGATCTGATATAATACAGTGAACTACTGTTCGTCGTCAAATTTCAGCGCTCGTTTCGTAAAACAAATCGTAACGCGTTTGTTTTAGCCATGCTGTGTTGTGCTGCGATTAAATGTCATTGTTCGTGTGAACGGCACATCGACAAATGCGTATTATCTATATGAAAAAAAAAAACAATAACAATGATGTGACAACGAAGTATTTTTGTTTTTTAATTTTTTTTTTCTATAAAAATGAAAATAAACCGAACGCGCGACAAACGTTAACAACATGTTATGCAGCTGGTGCACGTTTACAGTAATGTTAATATATCCGTAAAGTTATTTCGTTACGATTGAGATAATCATATCTGGTCAGGAAAAAAAATATAAATTATGCTACGATTATCGTATTCCATTATGACGCGAACTTGTCAATTTAGAGAACGTACAAACACGTCTACTTATTATACATATATTGAGAGAAAAAAAACGATTTTTATTTGTCTATGTGATTGAAATCTCAAATTACTTTTCATATCGTATTTGTTTTTCACACGAAATTCTTTTTACAATTGAAAATTGTACTTTGATTTCGTAAATAATATAAAAATATATATCCATAAATTAACGGTTCAAAGCGTCGAACTGAAAGTCTAATCTTGTTTGATTTTACATTTAAAAACCACTAATATGATATTTTTATTCGTCCGAAGAAAATCATCACATCGCATCTAAAGAAGGTATTTACAGACATATTATATAGTACGTACTTTATTTTTATACTCGTAATTTAAACAATGTACGAAATAAATAAACGTCGCTTTTCCTCATATACGCGCACAGGCATAATATTATATGCATAACCGACTGTTTTTATTCCATTAAATTCTTATTTAAGTTTCGTGAAATTCAGCACAATTTGTACTCGTAAAAAAATATATATAGGTGAATTTAAATAAATTGGAAACAAAGTACTCAAGAGCAATTTTCTGCGTAATTTAACGATTGCGTAGTCTCCTAATAGTCTAACTTTAGACATATTTAAATTTTAAGCCGATAATAATATACGTCTATTATATACACATAATTTTTTTTTGTGACCTCAAAAAAAATAAATCGTACTAAAAATATTGGAATTTTACATCGTTTGTTCATCAGCGTCGTAAAATCGCGTATTTTCTGAACAATCCAATATATATATATATAGCGCTCTATGCATACGATATACCGCGCAGACAATAAATATTATATGATAAAAATTTTGAAAAAAAAAAATACTTAAACCGTTCACGTATTTTTCATGGGCTGAATTCGTCGGAAAAAGAGATGAAAAAAATATCGGCATTGTGTGCGGGCGACGGTTATAGAAACCGGCAGCGTCGTACGTGAATTCCGAATACGCAACGTTCGTGCAAAATACGGTAATTGCATAAATGTATAGAACGTGCGTGGAGGGTTTCGCGTGTTTAATAAGGAAAACGAAACGAAATGTTTAGTAAGTTTGAAATTAATAGAAATATTATGAGCGTATACGTTATGAGCCACAGCGGTTTTTAATGCCGTCGTGTCACGAATATGTTATACGTTCTTTATTTGGCGAGCGCGTATGTTTCGACGTGACTTGCTCGCGTTTATACTCCGCAGGCACATCATTTTTATTCGTTTTTTAAACGTCTGTGCTTGATATTATTGTTTCGATCGATCGATTAGAGCTCAGCCAAAGCCCGTATGACGAAGAAAAAAACGAACCGCGAATGTTCACGGAGGGTTTATTATTATGCATCAAATAAAACCGTGTAACACGTACAACACGTGAGTCCCTCAGGACTCAGTGTTAGTCGCAGTCGCAGTCTCAGTCGCAGGACGCGACTCCGTAATAAATAATAAATGCACATGCATATAATATATACACGGTTTGTTGAAAACGACTGTTTTATGGAACAAATATTATGAAAATAATAACGGCACGCGGTTCGCAAACGACGATAACGTAATATAGGAAATTACGTGAGCACAACAATTTAATTACATACAATTATCGCATAACTCGTAAATACTATATAAATACGGTGAAACCTCTGAATAGCGGACACCGACATTTCGTCCGCTATTCAGCCGGGGGTAAATGTTTGAAATTCGTTCAGTCTATGAATTCCGGCGATTTTTTTCAGCCTATTCCCGTGTCTCGAAACAAGCAGCAAATTTTTTGCCCGAACTTTGGGCTAAACCAGACCAACGGTTCGTTATCCTATCACGCTGGCTTCAGATTTCCTTGCTTTTGTTCGTTTACGTTCGTCATTTCCATCTTCAACCCACGCTTTGTACATTTCGTTTTTATCTGACACGATATCCGTGATCTGAGTTTTTCTGAAAGTACACGAACTACCGCTATCGAGAATTTCCATTTTCTCGACTCATGTCGAACTGACTAACTGACAACACATACGAAACATTGGCAGTCAGGACATTGATATTTTCGTCACAATCGTCGTCAGTTGATGTAATTTTATCTTATCGTTCGATAACGAGTTTATTGAACGAGTTCATTATCGTTGAAACTAATGCGAGTGCGTTTTGCTTTCATCGTTATGTCATTATTTTTAAATTAATATTAATATTGGTGTCCGTTATTCGGAGAGTCTGCTTTTCGGAGGTTTCCCTATTAAAAAGTAGTGAAAATGTCCCCGTTCCCAAAAAAAAAAAACCCCGTCCGCTATTGGGAAATGTCTGTTAGGGGAAGTTTCACTGTATATATATATATAAGTAGGTTAGTACGTGTTTAACGTTCTCTACATTGTCTAAGCAACTTTTAACAAAACGTACAGTTTAGACAATATTACAAAACGTGAAATCCGCTTGTATAAGAATACTAAACGTTTCATCGATACTTAACATCGTATTTACGTACGGAACGGCCACATGAAACCGTTTAAATGGTATGTAGCTTTCCAGTAAGAGTCTACTCGACGATTTACGTTTTAAATCGATATTCTATTATCCAGACGAACACTTGTCCGTTATTTCGCGTCCTGTGTACCAGTGACGCTTTTTTGGATTATTTCGCCGCAGGACAAAACTATTTTGCCCACACGTTGCGGTTTTCGGTTTGATCGTATTTCTATCTATATTTATAAGAGCAATTATTTCTGAATTGTTTTAAAACGAAATTCGCTATGACATCATTTAATCCGATTGAATAGTCTCAACGAATATTATCCACAGAACAATAAAATTTAATAAATGTAAAAAAAAAACTTGCCCCGGAGGAATTCGATACGTTCGCCCCCGTCCTCAACACGCGTTCCCGTTTAAATATAATAATCCATTTCCGTTTTCCGAAAACGTTTAAACAATACAAACGCGATTCGTTAAAATTCGACTATCACGTTGTATGCACGTTATGCTTTTGATATGAACGCATATATGGAAAAAACCGATCACAAGAATCCCCTCGGCCTCGGGGGGGGGGGGGGAGCATCGAGTCTCATATGTCGTGTTCGCGGGACAGAAATACGAAACGGACGAGGTTAGAAATGTAGAACGATAATTGCGCTTTCGGACGAAAGACCGAAATCGGAAAACACGGACGAATCGCGGCGTTTCCCACGGGCCGTCCGGGACGGGCGAAGAAGTCATCAAACCCTTTAAGCGTTGCGGCCGCCACGGCGAACGGCACGGACAACATGCCGTGCAATATGACGATGGGATCTCTCAGCGCGTTCGTTATGATGACGGGCGGAAAGAAAAGTAAAAAAAAATGCCTCCGAATGCAATAGCGCGTCGTGACGCCTGTCGCGCGACGAAACGTCGTGCGCGCGCGCGCGGGTCACGTCGGCCCAGAGACACGAGACGGTCGTAAAACAACGGACGAAACGGACGAGAAGAAATTAACGAAAATCCCGTCGTGCCGGGACGAAGCGTTATAAAAATATACTCTGCCCGTTTTTATGGGCCTATTAACAAACTGTTGTTTTCCCGTACGCCGAGAGACTTACGCGCGGTCGCCAATGCAAACAACGATTAGATAGGACCGGCTGCACAGCCACGGCGGTTTACGACTCCGCGTCTCGAGTACGTGAACACACACACGCACCACGTTGTTATAATAGCACGGCGTGTGTTTTTTTGTTGTTTTTTTTTGTTTTTTTTGATCATACCATTTCAAGACGGTCGGTTGTAAGAGTCGACTCCTCGAACACGCTCTCGCGGATAGAGAACAACAAACGATTTCGTTTCGTTGCCACAACGTCGGGGTGAAAACGACGCCGATGCGCCGAACGCGTGGTCATGTACCGTCCGTGTCCAGAAAGTCCCTATGGCTGGGGACGAGATCTTATACGAGTCGATCGCGACGGGTCGGGGCGGTCCGGAAAAGAAAACCGCGCGAATCGTTAAGAATTCACTTTAATGTTGCCTACGAAAACAATATATCACGACGTGGGCGTGTTCAAGCTTAGCCCCCCGTCCACCATCTCGCGGTCGAAAGTAATACGTGTTTTCAATGTATAACGTCGAACTTGAGCAAAGCGTAACGGATTATTGGATATTTTTCGTAGACTTTTTTGAATCACGCGATTTAATTACGTACAGTTGGTTTTTAAGGTATAAGGGCAAAAACAATATCGCGAATAAGTCTGTTTATAATATTTCGATTTTCGAATCGTATTATATTGACAACATCGGCCAGTAGAATGTATTATCGTTGTCTTAAATAAATCGAGTAAAATCTACCGTTGTCAAATTATACGTCAAAGCGTTTTACTTCTGGAATTCACTCGAGATGGGACCGATCTCACCTTACGCCGTGTTGACGTCGGGACGATTTGACGAGTTCGACGTTTTCAACACCATTCGAAAAGTGTTTAAAAAAATTTTTAAAAAAAAATCATATTCGCACGATCCGATTAAAATGAGTGCGCGATTCACAATATACTGTATTAATCCGATCGAAAACGGAAATGTTCACCGGACTTATGAGTCGCGTAACAGTAGCTAGGACGGTTGATAATCATCTGTTGTTCGCATTAATGTAAACGCCATTACGACAAATCGAAACACTATTCATAAATAATTAAACTGTTCGGTTATAATACCTGTTCGCTTCGGGTTCGTTACGACGTTTTTCTAGCTACGGGTTACGACGCGTATATATAAGCGCAGTCAAATATTTAATTAAAAGTTACTGGATTCAAATAGATACGTTTTGAATGTATACGATTCTTGACTAATACGAGCACAGCGATTCAATATTATCATTCTTAATTTATTTTATTTCGGAGATTCGTAATAAATTGTTGTTATTTTACGGCTTAAATTCTAGTTTCAAAATTGAAAACACGAAAACCAAACAAGTTATATTTATTACGGATGAAAATTCCGAGATTTGTCCTTTTTCATTTTTTGTTGACATCTCGTGCACGAAACGACGTGTTTAAGATTGTCAATGTCCCGGTTTTCGACAAACGTCGATCACACACGGCTAATATACGGTTTACGCGAATCCGACGTTCCTTATTAGGTTCGAAACAACGTGCACTTGTATGACTAAAACACTACAGCGTGATCCTATATTAGTCGCGAATCCGTATGATCATGATTAAAAATTCCCAATAATGTGTTCCGCATTTTGTGCGTTCGTCTGGTCGACGAAGTGAACCCCAAACAAAGAGAACGTATTACGTTTCGAAACTCGGAAAATCACTGGTCGGCACTCGCAAGAAACCAAGCTCTTTAAATAAATAACAGTTGGACAGGATGAAAATGTTGTCACGTCCTCGTGAACATTGAATATCGCGGGGAAATAACGTTTTCCGTACGGGGCACGTTTGGCCGACGGCGCGTAAAAATGCGTAACACAATAGCCACGCGCGCGTTGTCACTAGTAGTAAACTTCGAGAGACAGTTGGTAGAACAAAAAAAAAAAATACAACGCGATCGATTTAATAAAAGCTTCGCGTGAATGGAATACACGGTCGGATTTCGTTTCGGCGGTGGAGCAGAGACATAATATAATTGCGACGGACAGAGAGAATTTCTCTCCGCCGGGGAATCGATAACCGGAATCCGCGACACGGTCGTAGGAGGCGGAGATATTATTTTTGTCGGGAAAAAAAAATATATGTATATATATATAACGGCGCGACTAGGTTAGGAACGAAGCCCGTGGGGGTGATGGGAAAGAAGAGGTGTTGACCCGACGGGAATGAGTTTTTCGGGAACTGACGTGCTCGACGATTCGACGCGACAACGCGAATAAACTATCCGCCCGTGCGCGTACAATATATATATATATAAATTCGTCGTCCGAGTCTTACAACGCACAATACGTACACGTCACGCGGCCTAACCGTTTTCGCGGTAACGTTCCTGTTTTCGTCTTGGCAACGGCACATTCATCGACACGGCGAAAATCCGACGTACGCGCCGCGGGGTACCGAAGTGTCCTCGCGTTCGCGTTTCGTTCGATTATAATGCCGGGGGGGAGGGAAAAGTGTGTTTCGCGTGCTCTATTCGTCGACTTACGCGTGTACCGAAGCGAATCGGTGGTTTTCTCGGTTTATGAGCAGTTCGTTTTTCGTACAGTGAAAATTCTCGAAATGTTTCGTGCGAACTTCGTCAGTCGGACCGACACCGAATATGGTTTGCGTCAAACAGATCGTTCTCAGGGTTTTCAGCGACCACCAAAACACGCGAGAAGAGGCTGTATTTTTAGGAGAAAACTGAAAAAACATTCAAAATTGTTTTATCGGATATTATCCATAACTTAATCGTTGCGAAATCAAATATAAAATAAATAATACATAACTGATTGGCGTTCGATTGGAGATCGATTCCTGAACGCTGCATAACCGTTTTGTGAATAATATTGAACAATCGTTGTAATAGTGATTTTTGTGTGAACGTATTTCCGTTGTAACGTGTTAGAACTCGTTAGGTAAATGAATTCTAAAAACTGTCGGTAACAAGTGTTCACGATTTTCGAAACACAAAAGTACACGTAAAAAATAAAAAATAAAAATCTAAGATAAAAAAGTCTAAATCGAAACATTGTAACACATCAAATTATTGAAATAAGGTTGTGGCAACAAAACGTTTGCGGAACAATTCGAAATGTTTGGCACGTCAGAGATACGAACGGTTCAAACAGAGCGTTGTACAGATAACACGCGATCGTATACTTTTCACGGGCCCGTCGTAGACGATGCACGTGTGAAAACGTGTGTGCCGTCGAGAACAAGCGATCTCACCAACGTGTCGCTCTATAGGAGCGTCTTTGTCTTCGCCTAACCCGTGAAGACCAAAGACGACGGGCCGTTACGGTAACCCCGAAGGCACGCGACGACGGTAACAACAATAACAATACGACGGAAATCACGATGATGATTTTTTCGACGGCCAACTACGGTACCGCTCCGCGGACACACGGAAGGCGAGACCGAATTCCGAAGGACGACGAGCCCGAAACGGACGGACGACACGCCGCGGACGACGGGACCGCGTGACGGGGTAACGCGCGTGTCCTCGAGCTCTGTCGGAGACACGTGGACGGCTCGCCGCGGATTATTCGACGTTACGTTCGGCCGCGCCCGAAACCTTTTTATCGTCTTTGGATAAGCGGCTTACCGCGCGCGCTCGTCCCGACGGATTCGGTTTTTTCCTTCTTCTTCTTCTTCTTCTTCTTCTTCTTTTCGGAAAAGCTTTCCGCGTTCAAAATAAATACGCGGGGAACAAATTTAACTTCGGCTCGGAACGAATTTCAATATCTCCGTATAAGTAATAACTCGTAACCGTTTTACGCCTTGATCCTCGTATACATTTAAATACGCTAAACGTTGTCGTCGGCGACATTATAGTATTATATTGCGGCGGGGAGGGGGTTTATTTTATTATAAAAATCGCGTTTTACGAACGTTATTTACGTCGCTGATATTTGTTTACAGAGAAAATAATTAATTTTAAAAAACCGAATCTGGATATTTATTTACGACGATTGGAAATAATGAAACCCTAATTTATTTTATTTTATCGTGCGTTGGCAATATGTTTGTTTGTTTTTTCGTTGAATTTATTAGATTTTACATTCGATTATTATGATGCACAGATTAATGGTTTTTATCGTCTTTGTTCGATCGAACGAAAATCCGAATAATTTTTTGCCGCAACAAACCCCGATCACATGAATACGCGTTTTCGAATTCGAAGGCGACGGTCATAATATACGATCGCGTGAGCGACGGGTGTGTCGTGTTTCGGTCGGAAAACATGAAAAACCAAAAAAAAATTGGCCACGTCCACGACGAACGTGTACCTCGGGACGGACAGAATCGAAAAACGTTCGCTTCGGCCAGTGCGCGAAAAACGAAGCGAAATGAATTGATCTCGTCCGGAGAACAGAACACGGCGTGTAAAATAACGATAACGGGACATACACGTCCGCCGTGTTCGCGGATCCCATTCGATTTGACGTCCGTGAAAATCCGTTCGGTCCGTTCGGTACGTGCTTTTTTCGTTTCGTCGTACGTTTTCGTTTCAATCAAGACGGATTCATTTACTCGTGTGAATCCGTCAGTACCCCCGGCAACCCGACCCGACCCGAGGACACGGACGGTGGTTTTCGCGAACGAAACTGACGGGCCGACCGCTGTGTACGCGCAATCGAACGGTGATTATTATTGTCGACGGTAACGCTCGCGCGCGTGTGTATAATTTTTTTTTCATCGTCGTCTTCTTCGTCTCCTGTCCGCCCATCTCGTCCGGTCGACGGCGGTCCGTAGAGTTATTTGCTATTAACTTGTACGCGCGCGTGCGCGTGCGCGCGTAAGAACGGCGCGCGGCGCGTGAGGGAGCGGGCGAAACAAAAAAGAAAATAAATAAAAATACACACGCTCGGGACTCGGGACGGAGAGAGAGAATTAAAATATACTGGCGCGCGTGTGTATTATATATACGCGTATATAATATAGATACCGCGCGCGACTAATAATAAGCAATGTTTAAAAATCATTTCCGATGGCGCTGGCAGGTAGATGCGGGATTAAAAAACAAAAAACGTATTTAGATCCAGTGCCGGTGATAAGTGGTTTTCTCGACTAGACTTTTATTATTATGTATGTATGTATTTTTTTATTATTATTTAAAAAACCTCTTCTACTACTACGTCTCCGTCCTTCGTCTTTTGTACGCCAGTCGTTCGCTCGTGGCCCGGACGAACAATGGCACAAGCGTTGTGTACACACACGGCCTCGGGGTTCGAGTCGAGCGACCGAGACGGAAGGATACGTAACGACGCAAACGAATAATCGGACAGGCCGACGAAAGGTGCAATTTCAATTAACCCGTCGCGGTGGGAGTTTTCGCGCGAAAACCGTTCGCCGACCGAGTAGGTGTACGTATTGTTTCCTTGCCCATCCTTACCGTTCTCTCGGTACGGTCTCTTTTTTTGTTTTCGACAAAAACGTTCGCGAACACAACACCGATCGACGACGCGCGCCGTCCAAACTCGAGCCGAACGCACTGTTATCGTACGCTCGCGTCTCGTTACCGACGTTCAGCAGATGATAACCGAGACGGAGTCTACGCGGCGGTGACCCTCCCCCCCAAAAAAAAAAATACGTCTGGAAATCATTATCGTGATTTGTTTGTTTTCAGGCCAACCTCGGGGGCCGTGTTGAGTGCACGCCGACCAAATCAATTATGCTCCCTCGCCGTCGGGGAAAAACGAAAAACACCCGTAAACAGATTGTACAGGGTATACGTATCAATTGGGTCCGACGATAACGACGAGCGGCGGTCGGCCCGGTATATTCTCGGATCGTTCGTCTCGTGAACCGGACGCGTGTTCTCCTCTCGCGGACACCTTATCGCGTGACCGTCGCGCGGCTCGATCGCGGCAAACGCGATTCAATAGCAATCCAACTCGGTTCACTGGCGACACGACGAACACGTTTTGGAGAAACGTCACGGAGTGTCTGGCGGCCGTCGTCGTCACGCGACTCGCCACGCATGCTTCTTACGCACGCGGCACATCCTATGCGACGTGGACGTGCCGGCTCGTAAACACGCGCGCCGCGCACGACTAATATGTTTTTATTAGTTTTACGTAATAATAATAATAATATCTTTACCGTCCGTCGGACGGAATCCAATCATGTTAACAGGTATGTGCCCCCGAGGGCGCCGGGCCACGCATTCCGTAGTCTCCTCTTCGCCGCCGCTACACCTCTTGCACAACGTCCGTTACACACGTACCGCCGCAGCATCGGCTAGTCGTTTCTAGCTCTCTCTCTCTCGTACGTACGTACGTGTGTATGTTTTTTTTTTTTATAATAATAATATTATCGGTTCCGTGTGCGCACGTATACAACACGAGCCGTAGTCACTACGTATACGTGCTATTGAGTCGTTTAATATATTTTGTTTGAAACGGTCGGTTTTTGTTAATACGGTAAAATTTGATGATTACAGGTTGCTCGGCGAACCGGCCGTTTAACAAAAGATTATATATTATAACGAGCGTCGAATAACGATAATATTTTATTTACAGCCATACTTTGTAACGATATGCTTTTTTTCCCCCGTGAACCGAGAGAAAGTAAACGTCGATTTTCGCACGTTTCAAGCATAATAATAATGGTACTTAGTTTTCGCCGTCGCGCGAATTGTTATGTGAGAGCGTATCGTACATGTATAGAACAATAGGACTTGTACGCGCATATGTATGTGTGCAAACGAACGAACGAAAAATAGATAGATACGATAAGTCGGGGTAAATCAATTTCGGCGTGATAAATAGACCGGCCGCTATCGGCCGCCGGTTGTCAATCGGAACGGCGACGGTGACGGTTGTCGTGGAGCCGATTTACAACGCCCCGGGGCGGTTTTGTGCTCGGGTCGAGTTGGTCGGCGTGAACACGACGCAGTCTTAATGGAATATATTATACGGACTTGCGAACGTCGTGCGTGTGTGAATACACGGAGCGACGGACGAAACGCTTTCGGTTATCCGCTATTTTCGTTTTGTTTTTTTAATCACGTCTCGCGGCGTTTGGACGTGACGGTAAAAAAATTGTCGACATTTCGATTTCGCACAGATATGCTCGCTGCGCACCACACGCGTGTACCAGTGCGTTTCAGCGCGTAAACGCTTTCGGTAGCGTTGAAACGTCACTACGTCGACTACTTTTCCCGTCGGATGTTTACAATACAATGTATTTATCTTATCCGTTTTGCCGCTGGAAAATCAGTAAAATCGTTTCGAATTTTTCTTTTGCGAATATAGTGAGTTTCAGAAATGTTGCGATTTTCGTCTGGGGGGGGGAAACCAAAACCCCCTTGTATTGGACAAATACTTTTCGAAACGCTGCACGTGGCCAATAAGTAATAACGACTATATTATTACATCAAACGTTCGCGAGTAAATAAGTATTTGTAAACGAGTAGTTTTTCTTAGATAAAGAAAAAACGAAAGTAGCCCGTCGATTCTTGTCGCGTTGATCAACAACAACATGGATTCTTTTATCATTTTTTTTTCTTTTCAAGACGTTCGACAAATATTAACAACTCGTTTGAATTATACGAATTTCCATCTTAAAACCGAATGATTGTAAAACGTAAAATGTTTTATTCATATAAATACATATCCACTTATGTATTATTATTTGTTTCGACACAGTAGTTATACTTAACAGTTTAATAAATTTAATTTCTTATATTGGAGAATTTTTACAAATGTTACTTGTACGCTTTTTGAATTATTTTTAAACATATACGAAAATAAAATTAATAATAATAACTCGGATCTTAATGGCTCGTAATCTCTGCGAACGAGTTTTTTTAATGCCTATTTATGTATTTAAATGAGTTTTAACGTCAGATTTGTAATGTGTCGTTTAAAAAATATATATATATATATATATATCTGTATTCAATAATAAACCACTTGATAGCTATAGGAATTTTGATCGTATGTTAATTATAATAATTTTATTCAATCTATCAAAAACATTAATACGTCTACATCAATGTGTGTATAAATAGTGGGTAGAACGATTAAAATTCGGACGCGTATAGATGAAATTCAATGCATTGTAACAACAATAACAGTAACAGTGATAATAATAATGATAGATCGTAATGTAATGTAAAGTGTTGGTGATATTACCATAAAAACACAACACGATAATCAAAATTATCGTACGAGAATTAAAAAGAAATCTATGAAAAAAATGGGTTAGATTAAAAAAAAAAAAAAAAAACGTTTATTGGAATCTAACAGCAGTTAGATAATAAGCTGTAAAAACAAAGCCACACTAGTATGTCGTTCAAGACAGATTACAAATTCTCTGTACACTTTTAATCGCTCAATTGCATAATATCATTTAACAACGATTATTATTTTTTTATTCTAACTTGTCATTAAAAATAATTGTTCGTTTCACAGAATCGCGTTAGCGAACATGTTTTATACGCGTAACTGTATTTTGAGGTCAACTAGTGTTTATTTGAAAAACGAAACGATTGTCGCGGACGGTCGTAATGATTCGTCTGATTCCGCGCGAAACGTGTACGCAACTCTTATCGTTTATATCACGTTATTATTATTATTATTATTATATACGCGACCGTCGCTAAGATGTGTGTACTCGTGGACACCGTGTATACCTGACCTGGTATTTTAGGTTAATAGAAAGGCATAAAGAGTCGTCGAAAAGTTTATTCGGTCGGACACGAGTGCATACGTGCGCACGCGGTTCAATTAAACGGAGCGACACGTGTGCATATGTACGTATGAAAGTGTTTCTTCGACTGACGGAACGTCATGTCGTCTGTTCGGTATTTTCGTCGAGACCCACCGCCATCACCGCCACCACGTGTTTCTAAACACTAAACGAGTACCGTATTGCGGCTGCAGGAACGACACGTAAAATTTTAGCCAAGTCATTATTCAACGGCCAAAACCAATTGCGCGAACGTAAACCGCACTAATCCGATCGCTCGTTAACGGCCGTGCGCACATAAATTATCATTTTATGTATACGTATACACCGGCTCGCCGTAACTTCCGAAACAAATGTACTCGTATATTACCGTGCGCGCGTCTATATTTACGTGATATGACCACGTGAAACGCGTACACGTATTTATATGTTTACTCGTGTGTGTGTGTGTGTACAAGGCGATCCGCACTAATACGCACGTCTCGTTATTTAGTCGTTTTTCGTCTTCGTAAATCTTCCCCCACCCCACCCCCCCTCCTCCCCCCTCTGTAAAAACCAAGCACCAATATGCTGTATGATTACTGGAAATTCGATTAAATAATAATAACAACCATGAAGATTTTCTCTGGGTGTACGAACGTTCCTAACTGTGATGTCTCACGCCGCACCGTTCGGAATACGCGACCTTATGCATAAGGAGCACGTCGTGTTATATTTTCGAATAAATATTATTATTGTTATTAAACGTTTTCGCGAAAGACGCGTTTCATTGAAAATTATTCCCGGCCGAACAACGGTCCATTCCAAGAGCGCCGTTGTTTACCAAAAGTAATCGTTTGAATATTTCGAAACATATACGAATACGGTATGCTCGTGGCTTAAATCGGCTAGCAGAGTCGACGAATTTAATTTAAACGATCGTAAACCCGTTTGTGGAGTTTGTAAGTTAGACTTGCGTTTTTTTTTACGAAAACTTCGAAGAACGTAATTCGAGCGGTCGAATAACTTAACGATAAACGCGTAACGGACGCGCCATGTAAAATCACGCGATATATGACAAGTACTCGCCGGTCAAATGAAAAGTACGAAACACGATCGAAACGATACGATTGACGTGCGTGCGTGCATAGAAGTACGATATCGGCAACAGCGCCGCACTGTCGTCGTTCCCACGTGTGTGCATTATAACACGCGGTCGGATAATTCAGTGTCGTGTCACGGGCTATTAGAACGGCAATGATGAATCGAAGTGATACACGTACTGTTATCGTTATTGAACGTATGACGTCGAGTCGCGGTCGTCGTCTTGTCGCGTAATTCCGCTCGGTCGTTTTTCCGCGTCGACGTCGGATCAGACCGTTCTTCGAGTACACGCGAACGTGATGACCGACACAAGCGCGACAACAGAGACACACACGCTGCCTCCCATACACGTTACACGTTAGACAATGGCCGAGAACGCGGTCGCGGCGAACGAAACGATCGTGTGGACATCGGGCAAAGAACGGATTTTAAACGCAAAATACTTTCCATTTTTTTTTTTATTTCTCCTGCCGTGGGCTGTCGAACAACGGTTTTCAATTCACGAAATACGATCGTGCGCTATACGCGTCAACGAGTTCAAAACTAAAACTGTATTATTTTTCATTTTTGAAACTTTTGTTATTATTGTTTACGGTTTTCGATGTGTTCTGTTCTAACGTCGTTGTTTTTGAATATTTTACGAGATTACGCGCGAAGAACGAATAAAAGTTAAGCACCTTGGCGGAGAAAAGAAAAATCGCAAAACTATATTTGAACTAAATCGGAAGAAATGTCGAAAACTCCAGGTGGAAAAAAGAAGACGCACCGGTTTTCCCATAATACATTGTCGTCCGCTTGTTTTTAGTGCGTAAAATCGACTCTCGCAAAGGAATGATTGTTATTGTTTGACGCATTTAAATCCCAACCCGAGTGACGGGTCAATTCGTTCGGTTGTTTGATTCATTTTATTTCGTTAACCTTATTGTACACAATAATTAGTCGACCGAGAGACCGTGGAGCGACACACAATCCTGTTTGAAAAAAAACCGCGTATTTAACTGTCCCGTGACATGCGTGATTTGTGAACCGTCCGCGGATACGACAAATACGAATGACGGATCGATAAGAACGGAGCGCGAGCGCGCAGAAAAAGTCCGGGACTGGGGAATAACGTGGACGAGCCGTTTTTCCACGCGGACAACGACAAAGAAGCTTCGAAAGCTCTGATCGTTGCCCGAGGAATCGTCGGGGTCGCGCGCAAGGACGTCAGCGACGGGACGTTGAAACGCGAGGACGATGTCGGTTTTTGTGTTCTTACGGCGGCAGGGCGATCGTAATTGACGACGTGGACAACACGGAGCTGCGGCGAGATTCAACGCGGTGGTTGATGAATTGGGAAAAAAAAATAGTTGGGGTACACTGCGAAGGCATACAAAATAGTCGCGTCCTCAATGCATTTCAATAAACGGTGTGGTTACTCGAAAAGTTCGTCAATGCCGTCTGTCGCGTTTACCAATAATTCGAGCGTGGAAAATAAGAAGAATGAATAATAACTGATAACGTGGAGTTTATCTCAATTCAGAGAACAGTATAAAATACGAGTCTAGGTAATTTATAGACGTGTTTGTGGACTGACCCGAGAGGACTTTAAAGAAGACCTGGTTTCTATTAAAAAAAAAAAAAAATAGTAGATGTACTGACAGATATTTGAAAAAATAGAAGGGGTACTCAGTCACATTCCCCCCCCCCCCTCAACGAATTCAACCATTGGATATACGCGTCGACGAGGCCGGTGTGGGAGAAACGGCTCAGATTAATTGGAAAACAATTCTGTTCGTCGCAGTGTTTGGAACGTTCACTTAAAAAGTGAAATTGTTCACGTCCACGTTCAAAGCGTAAATAAGGAACTCGATCACATTCACGTTCATATTATTTTAAAGAACACGTTCACGTTCTATAAAAAAATGAAGAGCGTTCATTTGGTCGTTCATTTATATACATATACATGAATCGCTCATAAAATTAATCATTTATTACTTTGTGCATAAAATATTATATTATATTCATATATTATAAATGTAGAAAATTACAACATAAAGTATAAACTAAGGACAACTATTGGCTGGAGGGATTGGAAGGGGATAAGTAGATGGTGATACACGTATATTTTCTATTTATTTCAACCATTATTTATCTATCAACGTGTTAATATTTTATAACCGTCAAACTATGGACAGTACCTATTAGCTATCTGAGTTATAATTATCAACGATTCACTAACGAGACCTGGCTAGGTACTCGAAATTTCAAACGTAATGAAAACCTACATAAAAGTGCCAGTAAATGATAATTCATAACATAAATCGATCGATCTGTTGTAGAAACTATTAAAACAGACCGATCAATGGATGTTTTCCAATATCATGTACCAGCGCTTATATGTAGCATAAGGTTCTAAATTCTTAATACCAGGTCAAGAGAAGACGGTCCAAAGTACTGGTAGACTCGTGAGATCGAATCGTCGATAACATATCTCAGTCAAACTCTACATGAACCATGTTATCTGACCACGTTCGGCCAGGTCAAGGTGGTGGACGACGAATTGACGGACCCATTTTTCCGACTGGGTTTAAACCATTTCCAATGTTCCGTGTCCGGCCGGCCGAACATGTTCTTGTGTAACTGCGCCATGACCGTCTGCAGCACTCCGGGCGACACGAGCGCGTTGTTCCTTATGTCCAACACGGCTAGCGTGTCGTTGACGGCCAGAACACCGAGCGCGAGACGTGCACCTCGGTCCGTCAGCCCGCAGTTCTGCACGTCCAACGCCTTCACGTACAGGTCGTCGGGCAGCGGTCCCAACAACTCGGCCAGGCCGTCGTCACCGAGCGCCATGTTGTCGTTCAGCGTCAACCGGCGCAGTCCGCGCATCACGTCCGGGTCGGCCGTCCGCGACCGTAGCGAGTGCGCCCAACATTCCTCGTGCCGCTTGTACTGGTGTTTGTTGATAACACCCGCCAGCCCGCGGGCGGCCGCGCAGCTCAGCGAGCATCCCGTCAAGTCGACGGACCTGATGTTGGGAGCGTCGCGCAGCGCCCGACACAGCGCCAGACAGCCGACGTCGCCCACGCGACAGTTGGCAAGCGACAGGTGCTCAAGCGTGCGGTTGGCCGTGATGCCCGACACGATCGAGTCTAGCGCTACTTCGTCAAACTTCACGTTCTCCAACTCGAGGCAGACGAGCGCGGGCGAGTTGGCCAACGTTTTGTGGACGGCCTCGGCTATCTCACGTACCACGTACACTGTGTCCATGGCCCGTTCGTTTCTGTAAGTATTTTAACGGACAAATTAAATACAAATTTCCTATCCCGAAAACAGCTACAGGTATCGGGTTCATAGGACGCGACTTACTTCGATGTCGTCAGCACACTGGACAGCGAGTTGTAGTGTTTGACCGACGATGTTACCGCATACCGCATACCGCTTATGCGCACGTGGTGCGCACTGACATCGGCTCCGAGCACTTCCAAGGCGGCCTGCCAGTCTTCCACTTTCATACGATCGCCGCAAATGTCGACGGAACCGGCTTTGCCGTTCACCTTGACGCAACGCAACGGACGCGTATTGTACTTAATGCACGTGGCCACGTACGCAGACAGAAACGTGTTTTTCGCCAAGATCGACGAGGGGACGAACGACGCTGTGGATGGCGAGGACGTCGTTTGATGTGAGCCTCGTCTTTTCTCGAGAAGCGATAATGGCGTTCTTGACGTGGTGGTGTTGGATGACGAGGACGTCCCTTGTAGTGGGCCCCGTTTTTCGTTATGACTTGACGATGGCGTTCTGGACGCAGTAGTATTTGACGGCATAGACATCGCTGATAGTGGTTGTCGTTTTTGCCCGAGAAACGATGATGGCGTTCTGGACGCTGCCGACATAGAAGTCATTGACGTCACTTGTTGTGCTTCTCGTCTTTCCCCTAGACGCGGTAATGGCGTTCTTGACGCCACCGTGTTGGACGGCGAGGACGCCACTTGTTGCGGGCCTCGTCTTTCCCTGAGACTCGACGATGGCGTTCTGGATGCAGCCGTGTTAGACGGCATAGACATCGCTAGTAGTGGTCGTCGTCTTTCCCCGAGATGCGATGATGGCGTACTTGACGTGGCGGTGTTGGACGGCGATGATGCCACTTGTTGCGGGCCTCGTCTTTCCCTGAGACTCGACGATGGCGTTCCTGACGTCACGGAGTTGGACAGCGAGGACGCCGTTTGTAGTGGGCCCCGTTTTTTGCCAAGACTTGCCGATGGCGTTCTGGACGCAGCTGTGTCAGACGGCATGGACGTCACTGGTAGTGGTCGTCGTTTTCGCCCGTGAAACGACGATGGCGTTCTGGACGCGGACGACATGGAAGACATGGATGTCGCTTGTTGCGGTCCTCTTCTTTCCCCTAGACGCGATAATGGCGTACTTGACGTGGGGGTGTTGGACGGCGAGGACTCCTCTTGTTGCGGGCCTCGTCTTTCTTCAAGACTCGTCGATGGCGTTTCTGACACCACGGAGTTTGACGGCAAGGACGCCGTTTGTAGTGAGCCCTGTTTCTCGCTAAGACTTGCCGATGATGTTCTGGACGCAGCCGTGTTAGACGGCATGGACGTCACTAGTAATGGTCGTCGTTTTTTCCCTTGACTCGACGATGGTGTTCTGGTCGCGGACGAGTTAGACAAGGTAAACAGTTGCGACTTTGACCACATGATTGCAATACAAATTACAAATGAAAATAATAATTGAAACTTTCGAATATGAAGAACAAAAATTATTTTTTATACGATATATGTTTTTATATGTGTGTGTTATATCTCTATAGCGACAACTTTTATTTATCGGTATATCTTAGCAGTGGTACAACTTACAATATCGTAAATTCCATAATTACGAATTCTTAATATGTCTGTAAAAAATGTCCCATCTATGTAATACATAAATTGAATTGGAAAAAAATTTAAGCACATCCCACAAGTTTAATGATTTTTTATAAGTACTTGAAAGCAGTTTCAAAAATATTTATTCTTCTTCACAGCTATTTAGCGTGAGTGTTTTTGATAGAGGTTTAAAGGATCCATTCAACTAAGTAAATTTGGGTTGTCATCTAAGTCAACATACAAGTCATGAGTTTTTATTCAGCATATACTCAAATCTAAAAATATTGTGGTTATTTAATAAACATATAATAATACTAAAGTACATAATTAATAATAATAATACCTGTGTCTATATATATATATAAATTAAATTGTTGTTGTCTTTATAATGTGATTATTAGTTTAGCCAGTTCGACCGTAGCACTGGTTGTCGTGACACTCCGTTTTGTTGTCGTTATATTATTATTATGTTTTTCTTTTTATATGTGTTTATTTCTTTATCGATATCTATTTTTTAAAAGCGTGAATTTATGAATATCTTTATATCTTTATATCATACACAAATATATGTCGATGGGTAAGAGGCGGACACGCATTAATGTTGACAAATTTATATATATATATATATTTAATTAAATAATAACGACCAATACAATTTTCTTGTTTTTTGTATTTCCTATCTGTCTTTCGATAATAATTAAAAAACGAAAATCCTCATTGCTTCGACCTATGAGTTTCAGCACGAGATTGGCGACACTTGTACATTTGTTGATTGTCGGCCACATGACGTTCGTCATATAACGAGAAACAGTGAATGGTTACAGACTATTTATTATTTATAGTCATAATAACAGTTTGAATTTTCTTTTATTTAACTTATCCGAATGCTCGTATACTAACGTAGACTTTTTGAAACTTTTTAACAAGTTATTTTTTTTTTATTATATTTAAGGTCATTGTTTCAACAATTTAATTTGACCATTAAAATTCATAAAAAAATTAATTTTTTTTAAACAGGAGTTGAAGTTTACAGTGTGCTGGTTTACACATGGTAATGGAATACAAACCAACACGAAGAATCTATGTTGAAGACTTTATTTGTGATGGAAAAACGAAGTGGGAAAAAGACATGAAGTCACTGAATGGGATACCGGATTGGACGGCTGGCAGGGTAAGTTGAATGACTGGGTGATGATGATCGAGACGGGATGGTCTTATTAACCCATAGATCCTAAAAAAAAAAGAATTGGTTATCTACTCATGATTTTGTTATTTATTTGGTAATATCGAAATCGAATAGGTTGTAGACAAGATAATTTTATTAGTATAAACATAACAATAAAAGTAATTAACATATTTATGGACAGCCTAATATTACTGCTATGACAGTAATATCAAAATTTGACATCAGGGGTCATTTTCAAATATTCTGCTATAGAAATAGTGTAAAAACCATCATAAACTTGTCACTGGTGCTCAATCAGAGTATAAATAAAATTGGATTTAAAACGTAATAAATCGTAAAACTTTTGTAGATATTTTTTTTCTACATAATTTATTATAAATAATAACGTCCTTACATTGTACACTTACACTTACACTTAAAGGTAATACCTGTTTGGAAGAATAAATTTTTGTACTGTCCATCAACATGTTAATATTTTATAACCGTAAAAACTATGGACAGTACCTATTAGCTATCTGAGTTATAATTATCAACGATTCACTAACGACACCTGGCTAGGTACTCAAAATTTCATTCCTAATGAAAACCTACATAAAAGTACCAGTAAATGATAATTCATAACATAAATCGATCAATCAGTTGTAGTAACTATTACAACAGACCGATCTATGGATGATTTACAATATCATGCACCGGCACTTATATGTAGCAAAATGTTTTAGATGTTAAATACCAGGTCGAGAGAAGACGGTCCAAAGTACTGGTAGACTCGTCAGATCGAATCGTCGATAACATATCTCAGACAGTCAAACTCTACATGAACCATGTTATCTGACCACGTTCGGCCAGGTCAACGTGGTGGACGACGAATTGACGGACCCATTTTTCCGACTGGGTTTGAACCATTTCCAATTTTCTGTGTCCGGTCGGCCGAACATGTTCCTGTGTAGCTGCGCCATGACCATCTGCAGCACTCCGGGCGACACGAGCGCGTTGTTCCTTACGTCCAACACGGCTAGCGTGTCGTTAACGGCCAGAACACCGAGCGCGAGCCGTGCACCTCGGTCCGTCAGCCCGCAGTTCTGCACGTCCAACGCTTTCACGTACAGGTCGTCGGGCAGCGGTCCCAACAACTTGGCCAGGCCGTCGTCACCGAGCGCCATGTTGTCGTTCAGCGTCAACCGGCGCAGTCCGCGCATCACGTCCGGGTCGGCCGTCCGCGACCGTAGCGAGTGCGCCCAACATTCCTCGTGCCGCTTGTACTGGTGTTTGTTGATAACACCCGCCAGCCCGCGGGCGGCCACGCAGCTCAGCGAGCATCCCGTCAAGTCGACGGACCTGATGTTGGGAGCGTCGCGCAGCGCCCGGCACAGCGCCAGACAGCCGAGGTCGCCCACGCGACAGTTGGCCAGCGACAGGTGCTCAAGCGTGCGGTTGGCCGTGATACCCGACACGATCGAGTCTAGCGCCACTTCGTCAAACTTCAGGTTCTCTAGCTCGAGGCAGACGAGCGCGTGCGAATTGGCCAACGTTTTGTGGACGGCCTCGGCTATCTCACGTACCACGTACACTGTGTCCATAGCCCGTTCGTTCCTGTAACGTATTTTAACGGACAAATTAAATAAAAATTTACTATCCCGAAAACAGCTACAGGTATCGGGTTCATAGGACGCGACTTACTTCGATGTCGTTAGCACACTGGACCGCGAGTTGTGGTCTTTGGCCGACGATGTTACCGCATACCGCATACCTCTTATGCACACATGGTGCGCGCTGACATCGGCTCCGAGCACTTCCAAAACGGCCTGCCAGTCTTCCACTTTCATGCGATCGCCACTAATGTCGACGGAACCGGCTTTGCCGTTCACTTTGACACAACGCAACGGACGCGTATTGTATTTAATGCACGTGGCCATGTACGCAGACAGGAACGTGTTTTTCGCCAAGCTCGACGGGGAGACGAACGATGCTGTGGATGGCGAGGACGTCGCTTGTTGCGAGCCTCGTCTTTTCTCGAGAAGCGATAATGGCGTTCTTGACGTGGCGATGGTGGATGGCGAGGACGTCCCTTGTAGTGTGCCCCGTTTTTCGTTATGACTTGACGATGGCGTTCTGGACGCAGTAGTATTTGACGGCATAGACATCGCTGATAGTGGTTGTCGTTTTTGCCCGAGATGCGATGATGGCGTACTTGACGTGGCGGTGTTGGACGGCGATGACGCCACTTGTTGCGGGCCTCGTCTTTCCCTGAGACTCGACGATGGCGTTCCTGACGTCACGGAGTTGGATAGCGAGGACGCCGTTTGTAGTGGGCCCCGTTTTTTGCCAAGACTTGACGTTGGCGTTCTGGACGCAGCTGTGATAGACGGCATAGGCGTCACTGGTAGTGGTCGTCGTTCTTCCCTGAGACGCGATGATGGCGTTCTGGACGCGGTCGACATGGAAGACATGGACGTCGCTTGTTGCAGTCCTCGTCTTACCCCGGAACGCGATAATGGCGTACTTGACGCCACGGTGTTGGAAGGCGAGGACGTCACTTGTTGCGGGCCTCTTCTTTCCCCTAGACGCGATAATGGCGTACTTGACGTGGGGGTGTTGGACGGCGAGGACTCCTCTTGTTGCGGGCCTCGTCTTTCTTCAAGACTCGTCGATGGCGTTTCTGACACCACGGAGTTTGACGGCAAGGACGCCGTTTGTAGTGAGCCCTGTTTCTCGCTAAGACTTGCCGATGATGTTCTGGACGCAGCCGTGTTAGACGGCATGGACGTCACTAGTAATGGTCGTCGTTTTTTCCCTTGACTCGACGATGGCGTTCTGGACGCGGACGAGTTAGACAAGTTAAACTGTTGCGACTTTGACCACATGATTGCAATACAAAATAACAAATGAGAATAATAATTGAAACTTTCAAATATGAAGAACAAAAATTATTATTTATACGATGTATGTATATATATGTGTGTGTTATATCTCTATAGCAACATTTATACGAGGGCGGGCTAATAAATAATGTCTCTTATCTCATAGTTATTTTTAGATTTACGATAAAATTTTCATTTGTTGTGCATTTAATAGTTTATGTCTTTGGTTTAGTGTGTGCGAAAACGTGATAGTGTAATGTTATTATTTTGTTTATTTCTATTTATAATGACGGCCCCTTCAGATGTGCGGTTCAAACAGCGTGCTGTTATTGAATTTCTTGTTGCAGAAAATGTGAAACCAGCCGATATTTATGGACGTCTGCTTGCGGTTTATGAAAACCAAACTCTCGATGTAAGTTGTGTTCGTTGTTGGGCATTACGGGTTAAAGATTTTGAAGTCGGAAAGGCGATTGTGGGCGGCCGGTAACGGTCACTGATGTAAGCCACAAACAAAAAGTTGACGATTTGATTCGGGCAAAACGGAGATTTGAACAATAAATTAATAAATAAAGGTCGTTGTGTTTACTATACAACTGTTTTTGTTTTATTAATTTAAGTTCAATATTTTAAAAGTTATAGGCGAAAAGTCATGACGTATCAGCCCCCCCTCGTATATTGGTATATCTTAGCAGTGGTACAACTTACAATATCGTAAATTCCATAAATACGAATTCTTATTAGGTCTGTGAAAAATGTCCCATCTATGTAATACATAAATTGAATAGGAAAAAAATTTAAGCACATCCCACATGTTTACTGATTTTTCAGAAGTACTTTAATGCGGTTTCAAAAACATTTAAAGTATAATTTAATAGTTAAAAATGGTAGTTAGTTATCAAAAGATAATTTCAACACAATACTTGAATATTATATTATCTAAGAGTTAAAAATTATATTGATTAACGAGTGAATTTGTAATATATAATATCCTTGATATACAGTATTTAAGAAATTTAAAGAAATATTGGTGTGTTTTTTATTAAATTTAAATACATTATTGATACCTAATAGGTCCAAAAATTAAAACCATTTATTTTCAATTGAAAATTGAGCAACTAGGTAGAATCATTTGAGTAAAAATATGATGTTTTTTACAATTTAGAAAAAGTAATCAATTTTTCCCTTTTGGAGATAAATTAATGTATTGTATACACACCACAATGATTGATGAATTTAAGATAGAAAGTATGTACAATACTATGTATTATGTTTATAATGAAATTTCAAATGTATAGACAACATTAATACATAGATATCAAAAAACAACAAAATATAACCAAAATAACTAAAATGTTTGAATTTAACTCATATCACTTCACAATTATCTATTTATAAATGAAATATTTTATATTACATTTTATACAAAATTGTAAGTAATTGCGACAGCTAATAATAAAACATATTATATATACCTACTTTGATATGTCATTTTAATTTTGTTGATGATTTTTTTTGAAATGCTTTTGTTTTTTTCTAGTTGGCAAGCACAATAAGCATAACACTTTAATATATACATCGGTTTCTTCGACATATTCAAAATATTTATTAAATGAATGCTATGAATGTAAGTTGACCACGTTTTTTTATTTATACTCGTATTCAATATAACTAAAATTATATAAATAATTAACATTATAGTTGGCCGTTGTAACCGTTTAAAATACTAACAAAATCAAAACGCAGACTAGTAATTGCGGCGGAGTACAAGAAAAAAAAAATAATATGGTCCGTATGTTTTATATACTTATAAAATATATATATATATATATATATATATATATATATACGTCGCTTGCGTAGAAAAAAATATAAATCGTATACATTACTACCGCCGATTATTATTCGTGCGAACGAGCACGTGAAAAGTATACGTTATCGTGCTCAAACGCGTTTCGTGGATTTTTCTAAATAATTGTTCACACATTATCACTGTACAGCCGGTACATATTGTGGTAACGCTACAGCCGACGGACGTTCTGTACGTGTTTTTCCCCGTTCCCATCTTTTTGGGATTCCCGATGATAAAATCGAAAATTAAGATATTTATATACGTATTGTAAAAGTCTATTGGCCGTCGCGACACAATGTCATATTATTAAAGGTATATTTTTGAAATTAAATATGTTATACATTATTCCAAACACCATTTAGTATTTACCGATGACACAAAATCGTAGAAACTATATGATGACTCTGTTGTGATTTCGAGACGGGTTTATTGGAAATCTACGTATTGTGTGTATATATAATCAAATAAATATAATAAGAATAATTTTAGAAACGTTTATCACACAATAGTTAATACGTATATATTTATTTTATTAAATAGGTACCTATACGTATTTTAGAATGCCCTAAGAATCGTATTTTACATAAAGAAATCAATACGTTAATAACATTTGTGTTAGCTGTGAATAACAATGATGATATGTGCGCATATCGTTTACAGTTTCATCTGGAAAAAACCCAGGTATTTTCTTCTCGACTATTTAGCACGAGTGGTTTTGATAGAGGTTTGCGGGATCCATTCGACTAAGTAGATTCGGGTTGTCATCTAAGTCAACATAGAAGTTATGAGTTTTAATACGGCTGAAAATCCCGGGGGCGAGAAATATTATCACGCCTATCCGGCGATCATAAGACGGGAGCGTGGATAAGATTAAATAAAATATGGACTACCGTGATCTTTGGCTCACAAATATATTGTATTCATACAAAACAACACCTTTAAATTATACTATTTTAAATAACAACTTCAAGAATATTATACGATATCAGATTATACAAAGAATAAATAAATCCATTCGAAAAATAATAACAACAATAATAATAACAATAATAATTCAACTTCCAAATAATTCACGAGACTAAATTATTAAAATAATAACTAATAAAAATATAAATACCTGCAGGTTTTTTATTTTATAATACGTGGATATATAATATTATGAAAATTAACGCTCGCGAACGGAAAAACAAAACTAACAAAAAAACAACAACGAACGTACGCGTATAGTATTCGTGCGTCAACGGAAAAACGAACAAAACAAAAACACGAGCACATCTTATCTATCTACCGTTAACGGAGAGGCCGATCGGTGACCGACACGACCGCATGGTTTTGCTGATACAACTGTCCAACGACCGGGTAGGAAAGGGTGGTGAAGAGACGGACAACCGGATAGGCCCGCGCCCAATTTTAAATTTAAACGTGGCGCGAAATACAGCATACACGCAAATCTGAAAATAATGTGGTTATTTAACAGACATATAATAATACTAAAGTACATAATTAATAATAATAATACCTGTGTCTACATGTATATTAAACTGACGTCTTTATAAAGTGATTGTTAGTTTAGCCAGTTCGACCGTAGCACTGGTTGTCGTGACACTCCGTTTCGTTGTCGTTATATTATTATTAAGTTTTTCTTTTTATGTGTTCATTTCTTTATCGATATCTATTTCTTAAAGGCGTGAATTTATGATTATCTTTGAGTAAGTGCCTTTTCAGTCCCCTCGACGAATATATGTCGATGGGTAAGAGGCGGACACACATTAATGTTGACAAATTTATATATATATATATATATATATTTAATTAAATAATAACGACCAATACAATTTTCTTGTTTTTTGTATTTCCTATCTGTCTTTCGATAATAATTAAAAAACGAAAATCCTCATTGCTTCGACCTATGAGTTTCGGCACGAGATTGGCGACTCTTGTACATTTGTTGATGGTCAGCCACATGACGTTCGTCATATCACGAGAAATAGTGAATGGTTACAGACTATTTATTATTTATAGTCATAATAACAGTTTGAATTTTCTTTTATTTAACTTATCCGACTGCTCTTATACTAACGTAGACATTTTGAACCTTTTTAACAAGTTATTTTTTTTTTATTATATTTAAGGTCATTGTTTCAACAATTTAATTTGACCATTAAAATTCATAAAAAAATTAATTTGTCTTAAACAGGAGTTGAAGTTTACAGTGTGCTGGTTTACACATAATAATGGAATACAAACCAACACGAAGAATCTATGTTGAAGACTTTATTTGTGATGGAAAAATGAAGTGGGAAAAAGACATGAAGTCACTGAATGGGATACCGGATGGGACGGCTGGCAGGGTAAGTTGAAGGATTGGGTGATGATGATCGAGACGGGATGGTCTTATTAACCCATAGATCCTAAAAAAAAAAGAATTGGTTATCTACTCATGATTTTGTTATTTATTTGGTAATATCGAATAGGTTGTAGACAAGATAATTTTATTAGTATAAATATGACAATAAAAGTAATTAACATATTTATGGACAGCCTAATATTACTGCTATGACAGTAATATCAAAATTTGACATCAGGGGTCATTTTCAAATATTCTGCTATAGAAATAGTGTGAAAACCATCATAAACTTGTCACTGGTGCTCAGTCAGATTATAAATAAAATTGGATTTAAAACGTAATAAATCGTAAAATTGTTTTAGATATCTACATAATTTATTATTAATAATAACGTCTATACATTGTATGTTGTTTTATTTCTATAAATTAAAATAACTTGCCTATAATTTTCTAATTTTCTAAAATAAATTATGTATTATAACGTAATAATAATTACCATAATTAAATTTAAAGTGCAGCGGCGTAGTCAAAATTTGGAAATGGGATGTGCCAAAACCAAAAAAAAAAAAAAAAAAATAAATAAATAAATAACAAAATTTTCAAAATGAATAAAATAAACTATATAACAATGTAAATAAATTTATATAGCAAGTGGGAGAGGCCATAGCCCACAGCCGCTATACCCACTCCTTTTTTGACTACGTCACTAATAAAGTGTATAACTGCTATAGCAGTAAGTTCATCATTTTGATATATATAAATCAAAATTTGATGTATTGGATACAGTACTGATGTAACAAAATAATTAATGCTATAAAAATATTAAGCGATGACACTTAAAGGTAATACCTGTTTGGAAGAATAAATTTTTGTACTGTCCATCAACATGTTAATATTTTATAACCGTAAAAACTATGGACAGTACCTATTAGCTATCTAAGTTATAATTATCAACGATTTACTAACGAGACCCGGCTAAGTACCCAACATTTCAAATCTAATGAAAACCTACATAAAAGTGCCAGTAAATAATAATTCATAACATAAATCGATCAATCTGTTGAAGTAACTATTACAACAGACCGATCTATGGATGTTTTCCAATATCAAGTACCGGCGCTTATATGTAGCATAAAATTTTAAATTCTTAATACCAGGTCGAGACAAAACGGTCCAAAGTACTGGTAGACTCGTCAGATCGAATCGTCGATAACATATCTCAGACAGTAAAATTCTACATGAACCTTGTTACCTGACCACGTTCGACCAGGTCAACGTGGTGGACGACGAATTGACAAACGCACTTTTCCGATTGGGTTTAAACCATTTCCAATGATCCGTGTCTGGCCGGCCGAACATGTTCCTGTGTAGCTGCGCCATGACCGTCTGCAGCACTCCGGGCGACACGAGCGCGTTGTTCCTTATGTCCAACACGGCTAGCGTGTCGTTGACGGCCAGAACACCGAGCGCGAGCCGTGCACCTCGGTCCGTCAGCCCGCAATTCTGCACGTCCAACGCTTTCACGTACAGGTCGTCGGGCAGCGGTCCCAACAACTCGGCCAGGCCGTCGTCACCGAGTGCCATGTTGTCGTTCAGCGTCAACCGGCGCAGTCCGCGCATCACGTCCGGGTCGGCCGTCCGCGACCGTAGCGAGTGCGCCCAACATTCCTCGTGCCGCTTGTACTGGTGTTTGTTGATAACACCCGCCAGCCCGCGGGCGGCCACGCAGCTCAGCGAGCATCCCGTCAAGTCGACGGACCTGATGTTGGGAGCGTCGCGCAGCGCCCGGCACAGCGCCAGACAGCCGAGGTCGCCCACGCGACAGTTGGCCAGCGACAGGTGCTCAAGCGTGCGGTTGGCCGTGATGCCCGACACGATCGCGTCTAGCGCCACTTCGTCAAGCTTCACGTTCTCTAGTTCGAGGCAGACGAGCGCGTGCGAATTGGCCAACGTTTTGTGGACGGCCTCGGCTATCTCACGTACCACGTACACTGTGTCCATAGCCCGTTCGTTCCTGTAACGTATTTTAACGGACAAATTAAATACAAATTTCCTATCCCGAAAACAGCTACAGGTATCGGGTTCATAGGACGCGACTTACTTCGATGTCGTTAGCACACTGGACAACGAGTTATGGTTTTTGGCCGACGATGTTACCGCATTCTGCATACCTCTTATGCGCACATGGTGCGCGCCGACATCGGCTCCGAGCACTTCCAAAACGGCCTGCCAGTCTTCCACTTTCATGCGATCGCCGCAAATGTCGACGGAACCGGCTTTGCCGTTCACTTTGACGCAACGCAATGGACGCGTATTGTACTTAATGCACGTGGCCATGTATGCAGACAGGAACGGGTTCTTCGCCAAGCTCGACGAGGAGACGAAGGACGCTGTGGATGGCGAGGACGTCGCTTGTTGCGATCCTCGTCTTTTTTCCAGACGGGATAATGGCGTTCTTGATGTGGCGGTGTTGGATGCTGAGGATGCCGCTTGTTGCGAGCCTCTTCTTTCTTCGAGTAGCGATAATGACGTTCTTGACTCGGTGGTGTTTGACGACGAGGACGTCCCTTGTAGTGGGCCCCGTTCTTCGTTACAACTTGATGATGGCGTTCTGGACACAGTAGTGTTTGATGGCATGGACGTCGTTGGTAGTGGTCGTCGTTTTTCCCTGAGACGCGATGATAGCGTTCTTGACGCGGCATACATGGAAGTCATTGACGTCGCTTGTTGCGCACCTCGTATTTCTCTTAAACGCGATAATGGCGTACTTGCCGTGGCGGTGTTGGACGGCGATGATGCCACCTGTTGCGGGCCTCGTCTTTCCCTGAGACTCGACGATGGCGTTCCTGACGCCACGGAGTTGGACGGCGAAGACGCTATTTGTAGTGAGCTCCGTTTCTCACTAAGACTTGCCGATTGCGTTCTGGACGCTGCTGTGTCAGACGGCATGGACGTCACTGGTAGTGGTCGTCGTTTTCGCCCGTGAAACGACGATGGCGTTCTGGACGCGGACGACATGGAAGACATGGATGTCGCTTGTTGCGGTCCTCTTCTTTCCCCTAGACGCGATAATGGCGTACTTGACGTGGCGGTGTTGGACGCCGAGGACTCCTCTTGTTGCGGGCCTCGTCTTTCTTCAAGACTCGTCGATGGCGTTTCTGACACCACGGAGTTTGACGGCAAGGACGCCGTTTGTAGTGAGCCCTGTTTCTCGCTAAGACTTGCCGATGATGTTCTGGACGCAGCCGTGTTAGACGGCATGGACGTCACTAGTAATGGTCGTCGTTTTTTCCCTTGACTCGACGATGGTGTTCTGGTCGCGGACGAGTTAGACAAGGTAAACAGTTGCGACTTTGACCACATGATTGCAATACAAATTACAAATGAAAATAATAATTGAAACTTTCGAATATGAAGAACAAAAATTATTTTTTATAAGATATATGTTTTTATATGTGTGTTATATCTCTATAGCGACAACTTTTATTTATCGGTATATCTTAGCAGTGCTGCCACTTACAATATCGTAAATTCCATAATTACGAATTCTTAATATTTCTGTAAAAAATGTCCCATCTATGTAATACATAAATTGAATTGGAAAAAAATTTAAGCACATCCCACAAGTTTAATGATTTTTTATAAGTACTCGAAAGCAGTTTCAAAAATATTTATTCTTCACAGCTATTTAGCGTGAGTGTTTTTGATAGAGGTTTGAAGGATCCATTTAACTAAGTAAATTTGGGTTGTCATCTAAGTCAACATACAAGTCATGAGTTTTTATTCAGCATATACTCAAATCTAAAAATATTGTGGTTATTTCATAATCATATAATAATACTAAAGTACATAATTAATAATAATAATACCTGTGTCTATATATATATATATATATATTAAATTGTTGTTGTCTTTATAATGTGATTATTAGTTTAGCCAGTTCGACCGTAGCACTGGTTGTCGTGACACTCCGTTTCGTTGTCGTTATATTATTATTATGTTTTTCTTTTTATAAGTGTTTATTTCTTTATCGATATCTATTTCTTAAAAGCGTGAATTTATGAATATCTTTGAGTAAATGCCTTTTCAGTCCCCTCGACAAATATAATTCGATGGGTAAGAGGCGGACACGCATTAATGTTGACAAATTTATATATATATATATATATTTAATTAAATATCAACTTGACCGATGCAATTTTCTTGCTCTTTGTATTTCCTATCTGTCTTTCGATAATAATTAAAAAACGAAAATCCTCATTGCTTCGACCTATGAGTTTCAGCACGAGATTGGCGACACTTGTACATTTGTTGATTGTCGGCCACATGACGTTCGTCATATAACGAGAAACAGTGAATGGTTACAGACTATTTATTATTTATAATCATAATAACAGTTTGAATTTTCTTTTATTTAACTTATCCGAATGCTCGTATACTAACGTAAACATTTTGAAACTTTTTAACAAGTTATTTTTTTTTTATTATATTTAAGGTCATTGTTTCAACAATTTAATTTGACCATTAAAATTCATAAAAAAATTAATTTTTTTTAAACAGGAGTTGAAGTTTACAGTGTGCTGGTTTACACATGGTAATGGAATACAAACCAACACGAAGAATCTATGTTGAAGACTTTATTTGTGATGGAAAAATGAAGTGGGAAAAAGACATGAAGTCACTGAATGGGATACCGGATGGGATGGCTGGCAGGGTAAGTTGAATGACTGGGTGATGATGATCGAGACGGGATGGTCTTATTAACCCATAGATCCTAAAAAAAAAGAATTGGTTATCTACTCATGATTTTGTTATTCATTTGGTAATATCGAAATCGAATAGGTTGTAGGCAAGATAATTTTATTAGTATAAACATAACAATAAAAGTTTATTTTTTTATTTTTTGCTATGACAGTTATATCAAAATTTGACATCAGGGGTCATCTTCAAATATTCTGCTATAGAAATAGTGTAAAAACCATCATAAACTTGTCACTGGTGCTCAATCAGAGTATAAATAAAATTGGATTTAAAACGTAATAAATCGTAAAACTTTTGTAAATATTTTTTTTCTACATAATTTATTATAATTAATAACGTCCTTACATTGTACACTTACACTTAAAGGTAATACCTGTTTGGAAGAAAAAATTTTTTTACTGTCCATCAACATGTTAATATTTTATAACCGTAAAAACTATGGACAGTACCTATTAGCTATCTGAGTTATAATTATCAACGATTCACTAACGACACCTGGCTAGGTACTCAAAATTTCAATCCTAATGAAAACCTACATAAAAGTGCCAGTAAATGATAATTCATAACATAAATCGATCAATCAGTTGTAGTTACTATTACAACAGACCGATCTATGGATGATTTACAATATCATGCACCGGCACTTATATGTAGCAAAATGTTTTAGATGTTAAATACCAGGTCGAGAGAAGACTGTCCAAAGTACTGGTAGACTCGTCAGATCGAATCGTCGATAACATATCTCAGACAGTCAAACTCTACATGAACCATGTTATCTGACCACGTTCGGCCAGGTCAACGTGGTGGACGACGAATTGACGGACCCATTTTTCCGACTGGGTTTGAACCATTTCCAATTTTCTGTGTCCGGTCGGCCGAACATGTTCTTGTGTAGCTGCGCCATGACCATCTGCAGCACTCCGGGCGACACGAGCGCGTTGTTCCTTACGTCCAACACGGCTAGCGTGTCGTTAACGGCCAGAACACCGAGCGCGAGCCGTGCACCTCGGTCCGTCAGCCCGCAATTCTGCACGTCCAACGCTTTCACGTACAGGTCGTCGGGCAGCGGTCCCAACAACTCGGCCAGGCCGTCGTCACCGAGTGCCATGTTGTCGTTCAGCGTCAACCGGCGCAGTCCGCGCATCACGTCCGGGTCGGCCGTCCGCGACCGTAGCGAGTGCGCCCAACATTCCTCGTGCCGTTTGTACTGGTGTTTGTTGATAACACCCGCCAGCCCGCGGGCGGCCACGCAGCTCAGCGAGCATCCCGTCAAGTCGACGGACCTGATGTTGGGAGCGTCGCGCAGCGCCCGGCACAGCGCCAGACAGCCGAGGTCGCCCACGCGACAGTTGGCCAGCGACAGGTGCTCAAGCGTGCGGTTGGCCGTGATGCCCGACACGATCGCGTCTAGCGCCACTTCGTCAAGCTTCAGGTTCTCTAGTTCGAGGCAGACGAGCGCGTGCGAATTGGCCAACGTTTTGTGGACGGCCTCGGCTATCTCACGTACCACGTACACTGTGTCCATGGCCCGTTCGTTTCTGTAAGTATTTTAACGGACAAATTAAATAAAAATTTACTATCCCGAAAACAGCTACAGGTATCGGGTTCATAGGACGCGACTTACTTCGATGTCGTTAGCACACTGGACAACGAGTTATGGTTTTTGGCCGACGATGTTACCGCATTCTGCATACCTCTTATGCGCACATGGTGCGCGCCGACATCGGCTCCGAGCACTTCCAAAACGGCCTGCCAGTCTTCCACTTTCATGCGATCGCCGCAAATGTCGACGGAACCGGCTTTGCCGTTCACTTTGACGCAACGCAATGGACGCGTATTGTACTTAATGCACGTGGCCATGTACACAGACAGGAACGTGTTTTTCGCCAAGCTCGACGAGGAGACCAACGACGCTGTGGATGGCGAGGACTTCACTTGTTGCGTTCTTCGTCTTTCCCCTAGACGCGATAATGGCGTTCCCGATGCCTCGGAGTTGGACGGCGAGGACGCTGTTTGTAGTGAGCCCCGTTTTTCGCTAAGATTTGCCGATGGCGTTCTGGACGCAGCTGTGTTAGACGGCACGGACGTCACTGGTAGTGGTCGCCGTTTTTTCCCGTGACAAGACGATGGCGTTCTGGACGCGGCCGACATGGAAGATATGGACGTCATTTGTTGCGGTCCTCGTCTTTCCCAGAAACGCGATAATGGCGTACTTGACGTGGCGGTGTTGGTTGGCGAGGATGCCGCTTGTTGCGAACCTCGTCTTTCCTCGAGACGCGATAATGGCGTTCCTGACGCGACAGAGTTGGACGTCGAGGACTCCGTTTGTAGTGGACCCCGATTTTCGCTAAGACTTGCCGATGGCGTTCTGGATGCAGCCGTGTTAGACGGCATGGACGTCACTGGTAGTGGTCGTCGTTTTTCTCTGAGACTCGATGATGGCGTTCTAGACGCGGCTGACACGGAAGACATGGACGTCGCTTGTTGCGAGCCTCGTCTTTCTTCGAGACGCGTTAACGGCGTTATTGACGCCACTGAGTTGGACGTCGAGGACTCCGTTTGTTGTGGGCCTCGTCTTTCCTCGAGACGCGATAATGGCGTTCC
This sequence comes from Schlechtendalia chinensis, assembly GCA_019022885.1. Classification (NCBI taxonomy): domain Eukaryota; kingdom Metazoa; phylum Arthropoda; class Insecta; order Hemiptera; family Aphididae; genus Schlechtendalia; species Schlechtendalia chinensis. Next base: position 5,292,448 of record CM032341.1, read on the forward strand.
TGACGCCACTGAGTTGGACGTCGAGGACTCCGTTTGTAGTGGACCCCGATTTTCGCTAAGACTTGCCGATGGCGTTCTGGATGCAGCCGTGTTAGACGGCATGGACGTCACTGGTAGTGGTCGTCGTTTTTTCCCTTGACTCGACGATGGCGTTCTGGACGTGGAAGAGTTAGATAAGTTAAACTGTTTCGACTTTGACCACATGATTGAAGTACAAAATCAGAAATGAAAATAATAATTGTAACTTTCGAATATGAATTACAAAAATTAATATTTATTTGATTTATACATATATATGATTGTGTTATATCTCTATAGCGACAACGTTTATATATCGGTACATCTTAGCAGTGCTGCAATTACGCGTTTCGTGGATTTTTCTAAATAATTGTTCTCACGTTTTCACTGTACGGCTGTACATATTGCGATAATGCTAAAACCGACGGACGTTCTGTGCGTGTTGATTCGCCCATTTCCATCGTTTTGGAATTGCCGATGATAAAATCGGAAGTTAGGTTAATTATATACCTAATGCTAAAGTCTATTGGCCCTCGCAACACAATGTCATATTGGTACAGGTATATTTTTGAAACTGAATATATTGTACATTACTCCAAACACCATTTAGTATTTATTGATGACACAAATTCGTAGAAACCTACGTATTGTGTATGTATATAATCAAATGAATATGATATGAATAATTTTAGGAACGTTTATCACATAATAATTAATACGTATATATTCATTTTATTAAATAGGTACCTAATTGTATGTATATATTTGAATGTCCTAAAAATCGTTCACGTTCACGTTCTATTTGAAAAAAAAAACGTAGTTACGTTCACGTGTCGTTCGCAGGATACGAACGTTGAACGAACGCGTGAACGTCGTTCATTCCAAACACTGGTTCGTCGTGCGCGCTCGTTTTCAGCTCGTCCGGTCGACGGACGTTTACACACAACTAGTCGTCGTCGTCGTCGTCGTCGGAGCCAATAAAACATACCATTTATTTACCTTAGGACGGCGTGGCGGCGACGGTTAGAGCACAGACACACGCGCGCGCCGAATAATATTAATGGTGCTCGGGGCGTTAATTTATCGTTCGTGATACGAGGCGCAAGGAGGCAGAAAAAAAGAAAAAGGAATAGTCGGCGTGCATAAATATATATATATAAATGTGTGTTCAAACAACAACAGGTATCTGTTCACGTGTGTTACCTGTACAACAACAGCGTGGCGTGTGTGAACGGTTTTCTCCCGTCCCGCGGTAGTGTGTACTGTACGAGCGCTGCACAAATTCCTAAATAAATATAAATCTAATTGGATCCGAGAGACGTTATGATGATAGCGTTTTTCAGCCGTTCGTCGGTCGGTTGTGTGGAGTCCTACTCATTTCGGATCGCACATTTTATGTATATAGTTGTACGCGTCATATGCGGTATAACAATAATTGCTGCGGTCGAACTAATAAATTTTTTTTTTCATTTCATTTCCCCGGAGCGTGCACGGACTCGCCGAGTCCGATAAATTGTATTCGTTTTCCTTCTATTCCACGTCGTCGTCGTCGCACGCATTGTTATCGTAATTTTTTTGACTATTATTTTCCAAAGACGACGTTTATGCGGTCGTTTTCGTCATATAATATATTGGTATGTACGCGAACGAGATTATTGTATCGTATCCGAAAAATACCGAAATAACAATAGGCGCATATAATATATATACGTATACACTCGACGGAACGAAAGGTCGTTTTGTTATTGGCGTTTGAAAAATCGCTGAAATTTAATAATAGATTGGACTCGACGTCGCGCTATATCAACGCTGTTACGGTATTACGAACGTTTGTTTTTATTTTATTATTTTTTATTTTATTCTTTGATGGTGTACGATTTGTTGTCGAAAATTTGTACGTTCGTCACACGACGATATAAATCTGACGAGATCAAGAAGTACCACCGAATTATGAAACTATTCATGGTGGTCTATCGCGCGAACGACTTTTATACAGTGAGTTTGCAGCGTATTGATATTCCGTTCAAGAAGTTTACGAAGAGTGCAACGTTTGCCGGCTTGTCGTCGTAAAGTTTTTAGCAATGTCGATAATAATACAGTCGAACAAACAAGAGTATTTGTCGAACACGGGTTGAGTCGCGATCGAAATTCAGTTTTAACCGACGCCATTATTCGGGTAAACGAACACGCGTTAATAAGTGTAACGATATTGCAGTTTTCGTGCTCGCGCGCAAGAGTATTTTTAAGATCAAACGCCGCACGGTACGCGTTGTTTTACTGAAAAAATATTCGTGAATTTTAATCATTCAAGACATTCTCGTGTTTGTCTTGCGCAAAAAAAATAAAAAAAAATAAAAAAACAACTCCTGCTAAATGAAGCCAGCTCGAAAAATACCGATAATCTCGTAATAACGAAATTCCCGAACGTTTTCGACCGTATCGTTAAAAACGTTGGAGGTTTTCCGTCGTGACATTATGGAAAAATGTGGTTATTGCAGATAGCATCGCGCCGGACGTATTAATATCATTTGAATATTTACCGACGTATTTTGTTTTATTCGTTTATAATTTTGTAAATTGGCCGGTAGCCTTAACAATATTCCATTGTTTTACGCACAATAACACGGCATAAATCAAATGGATTGGACCGTCGTGACGTCTCGTACGTTCAAGAAAAATAACAAACAACAACGTACACGTATTCTCACAATATCCGTGGGTTTGTTCGTGTGCGCGCAAAAAAATACGACATTTTTGTGTTTTTTTTGTTTCCGATCATTAGACACATCCCTAACCTACGTCTATTCGTGTTCTCTAACGAAAACACGCTGCCGTTGTTCGCGTTATTGTACAGTTCATATAATTTTATTCACAAAAATCTAACGAGTTTGTTTCCGCGATAAACTATCGTGCGGCTCGCCGGCCGCGCGTTCAAGCCCCGAGTCACACCAGCAGGCGACTACGTAACCGCCACCCGAGTCGTGGCTACGAACAGTCGCGGCGAATAGAAACGAGCGCGTTCAATTCTCGTGACCTAGCCCGCGACCGAAGACCGTGGAAGTCTCGACGTCAGCACCGGCTGGTCGCCACCAGCTCACCTAGTAGTCACCATTATTATCAGCACGTTCCGGACTTGTTGGCCGGGGCCTACTGACCGCGCACCTTCTACCGGCGCGAGACGCCGCTCAAGAGGCGCGACAGATCAGAACCCGAGCCGGACCCCGTGTCGTCTAAGGATCACAAGCGTCGAGCCAAAAGGGTCCCCGTGCGCTTTCGAGGAGAAGGCGCCCGCTCGGTTTTCACGTGGTTACTGTTTGGCGGCTGTGCACCACGACCACCACGTTGCGTCCGAGGTAGGCACCTCAAACCTTGACAGTGCGCCACTAGCTGTACTGGCGTGACAGCGAAACGAGCGTGTTCGATCGTACCCGCTAGCAAACGCGCCCTAGTCGCAACCGAAGACCGCGGAAGTCTCGCGCCGTGCGACATCAGCACCGGCCAGTCGTTACCAGCTTGTCTGGTAGCTATCCGCTATTGTCGGTATCGATTTTGCTGTTTAACACGCTTCGCGGTCAGTTACTGCTATAGCAGTGATTTTATGAAATCTATTAAACTCATTAAATCATCTCTACTTCCATACACTGCGATTATCAGACCACCGACAACCTACGCGTGCCCGGCTATTTATTTACTAAAATAAATAGAATCCGAGTTCTACAAAATAAATTCCCTTAGATGATGCCTTCAAGCACCGTGGTTCACGAGGAATCGTCGTATACACGATGACATAAACATCAGGATTAAAACTCGGTTCAAAAACTTCCACGCCAAACTAAAAGACTCGGACGGAGCCTGTCATTGCGATATGGGAAGGAAAACCCACAACAGACGCCACATACGGCCTCGGCCACCACAGGACGTCCCAACCTAACGGACACCGAACTGTGTTCATCAGATAATGGAAATCAATACTGAACAGAAATAAGAATAATTAAACATAATCATTAATATTGCTGTAATTACCATTATCGTTAACAAAACATAAATGTTGTAATACTTTTTATTATCAATAGCCTTAGTTAGCTTTAACTGTTATCGATATGGTTGTATGGAAAAACAAAAAACAACAAAAAAGTTGGTAATAGCACGCGATGTGCTGAAACATTTTAAACTTCAATAAATAATTGAAATTCATTAAATTGGTCATTACTGCTGTAACGGTAATTACAACAAAAATTAAAACCGTACGAAACCGTCGCTCACGCTCATACTGTTTTCGACGGTACAAAACCATAGTGGAGATATTATAATCGGACACGTAACGATATCGCGCAATAATATTATTCCAAGCACGACGTGTTCTATATTTAGACTTTCCGGTGGAATTTTTGTTTTTATCGTATTGTTGTTGTTGACGTCGACGTTTGATTGTGTAGGAAACGAACTCGGTATGGCTACGAAAATACGATTTATTCGCTTGTCGGACGCGGTACGTGGCGCACGTCGGCCGATTTCGAACGGTCTACGTGCGTTTACGATCGATATGTTCGTATATCGAGTTGAGAAATTATTTTGTTTTACGTTTTGAAACTCCTATATCGATCGTCGAAAACAAGTGAAATCGTTATCACGCGGATATCGAATCGATTGTATATCGTCACTGTTGTAACACGGTAGAGAAAAAACAAACAAACCGTGTATCACGTCGATACGATACAAAAGCGATATTCTGAGGCACGTCGCGTACGAATAATGTGAAAAAGCGAGGTGTCCGCGAGAACGCGTCAACGCGTTTCACGAGAGCAGACGTGTTCACTTCGTCGTCCGTCGATTCCGTAACGAGCGACCGCGGGGGCGTTGAAACGGTCGTCCGTGTGACGTAGATCTGCATCTACTGCTCGCGCGCTCGGACAATACGACGGCCACCACCGGTCACGGGACGGGCGACTCGGGCCCACGTGGAATTGACCGAAACGGGTTTTCGAATCGTCACCAATGTGCACGTTTTACGTGTTAGTCGCGGCCGGCCGAGAATCGGCTCGTGTGACGAGTGTGGCGCAGGGGCGTCATTTGGGGGTTGGCGGGGTGGGCCGGCGCCCGACGTCGGGCTCGTTATTGATATATATTAATTATCATGAACAGAGTGAACTTTTTTCTTTATAAATCCGCCTTGATTACGGTATCATAGATTAAATAGAGTAAATAAAGTAATGAGTTCTACACTGATAACATTGCGGAACGAGTTACTGCTATTTTGGGGCGGTGATGGAGAGTAGGACTAAAGAAGACTGCTTAAACTTTATTATCTGTTTTTTGTGAACATGGTAGTAGTTCACGCGGTCAACGGTGGCTGCACTGCACGTGATTTTCCACGATTTTAGACTTGTGCAAAGGATAAACCAAGTTGTGCAGTATTTCGATACAAGTGTACGTTATGTGGGCCGGTCAAAACTTTTGAAATGACGCCACTGGAGTGGCGGTGTGCCGCGACACGGGACGAGGGCCCGTCGCGATACAAACGACACAAGACGGATCGCATGTTTCGTATTCGTATTACCTAACGCGGAGTTCGGCCGAAAACGGTAAAAAAATCCACCTGCGCGTACGAGCGATTAATATTCAATTGTTCTCTTATTGTGGTCGGCCGAGCCCGTATGGGCGAGTGCACGGCGACGGGGTAAGACCGTGTTGTTGTCACTCGTCACGGGGGTTTTCATAAAACGCACGTGCGTCGGTGTGTATATGTCGAGAAAAACGTTTACAACGGTGGAGCCTCTGGGTACGGGCGAAATCGACTCGGACAACGGTCGCACAACCCCATCGCCGGCAACAGCACCAGACATTCTTTCTGGGGGGCAAGATCGTTTCATAGTTTTTCGTAACGATAATATTTATATTATTGGAGTTGATAGTTTGATATCAACCTGAGTAGACGAAATAAACAAATAGAAAAAAAAAAATAGAAGTTTTAAATAGAAATAATATTACTAAAATACATTTTTTTCTTAACATTTTATAATTGAATAGAATCGTATACTGAATTTTATTATATACACGATTTTGATTCTTGATAATTTAAACATTTTCCATTAACCTAAAAAGTTTTTTTTTTTTACTATTCAAGACGTTATAGTAGGTACACCTACGTCAAATATAAGACGAGTTTAGTGTGAATTATTGAAATACACGGAAAATACTGTATTGTTATGACGGTTTATGATAAAATATAATCAATTTCGAAATCAAATTAAACGGCGGTGTGCTCCGGTCTTACGCGCATAAAAAAAATATTACACAGCGGAGGAATATATGGCAAACACGGCGAATAAAATAAACACTTGAAGTTTACATTTTCGTTTGGTCTTAAACAGATGGGGCGAAACCGAATTTTGGACGGGTTAGGCGTCCATAGCGCGCCGCCACCACCCGTCGCGATGACCGCCGTTCGGGACTCGTAGCGTTCGAAAATGTCAACGTGAACGTTTACGCGCGTAAAGACCGTTCGTAATACGGGCACGAAACGTGTCCCCGTGAATTTTTTTCTCGCGTCGCTACAAATGTACACAACCCGTTATCAATATACGTGATACAGTAATCGTGTGGTTCGTCGCGACCCATTGCTGGGGGTTCGATAGGTTTTTCCGAGTTATTCTGCGAACTCTGAACCGTTTTCCTTCACACGGTTCATAGACGACACGCTGCACGACTGAACTCCGCACATCCGCACATCCGCATATATACGGTCACCAAACCGAAAACGCGCGACGAACAAAGTCGAACGTTTCCAAAAACATCAAGTAACACCGTGGTCGTTTATTCTCGACGTGTAATGATCGTGCACGCCGATTTCGATTATCAAACCGCGGTTTTGTCCGAGTCGTTGGCTGGCGTGTGTGTGCCAATACGTTGCGCGCGATCAGTGTTTTGCGTACCGTCGGAAAAACAACTGACCCGGTCCGCGGTGTGATATCGTACGACACGTCGAGGGTTCAAACAAAGATTTCTTTTGAGAAAATTTTTTAAAATGTTTATAAAAAAAATGTTAAGCATTTTGAACGTCTCGTAATCAGCGGTTGTACTAGGGAGGAGGGGGAGCGCAGGGAGACCGAGTACCCCTACCCATTATTTCAGATATTTGAGCGTACCTTTGCTATTATTTTTTTCCATCGAACAGGAACACGCGGGGGACGCGCGGTATTCGCTTTTCCGCAGTCGACGAAATACAATACGATATTGTTATGTCGACGAAATAATACGTTCAACATTGTCGGCCAGTCCACAAACGCGACCATCGGCCTAGAAACTTTCCGAGTATCTACACCGTTTATAAAAATGTATTTTAGGACGCGACTGTTCTGCAAGCCTTCCGAGTGTACACCTCTCATTTTCGCCCAATTCAACCACTGCCCGTGATCACAACGCCGCGCGCTTCGACGACCGATCGAACACGACCGTATTACACTCCCCAGTGAATCCGTGTTTCTCGTCGCGTGAAACGATCGCGGGCACCGGTGCGCTGTTCCGCTTTGACGGCCGTACGCGTATTAAACGCATGTTTATTACGTTAGACGCGCGCCGGCGTGTGTGCGTTTACAATTCGGTTAGACAGAAAACTTTAATGCCGAAACCGAACAAAGGTAATGATTATTTGTACGCGCTAAGCTCAGCCAAGCCGACCGTTCTCGCACGAATATTATGTTGTTAAAAGGAAATTAAAACGAGGTTGTTCCCGAGCTGCCGCCGCGCCGTCGACTCTCCGTGTGCGATTCTCGAAGTCACTTTGTTCGCTGCGCGCGCGGCCGACTACGCGGAACGGATTCGAAGTAATATTTTATGCGCGCAAGAGACCTAAGAACTTTTTTTGTTATTAATTTTTTTTTTTCTTGCCGAACGTTTGATGCCTTTGTAAAAGTCGTATAATATAAATATAATATATATTATACACACATTAATATAATGTTTTATTCTCGAACGTTCCGAGAACTGAAATTCAAATAACACTTACATCGTTCTGTTATATATACATATATTTGTACATAAATATAGAAAAATGAATAAACGTTTTCATTTATTTGTTTTGATTTTATGCGATTACGTAGAAAAAAAATATAGCAGTTATTTGAATACCGAAAGTTTATATTTGTTCAAAGTATGGTAAAGAATGGTAATATAATTTCTAAAACGGTCTATAAATATCCTTTAAATGATTTCATAATGAATAAATGCTAGCGAATAGCGAGTGCTATGGACATTGGCTCAAGTCAAATGTTTGGAATTTTATTATTATTATTATTATTATGAATTTGAAAGCAATATGTAAATTATTGTGTTCGAAAAGTGATTTTGAGCGACGCTAGTAGTTTATTGTAATTAATAAATGTGATAAACATTGCTAAAACGACAACATATGTTAAACTTATATTACGTATTGAATTTTTAAAAAATTTAAAAATTTGCCACGTACACAACGAGTGTGTAGTCGACAATTTTACCTGTTTCGTTGTCATGTTTGAGTAGTTTTGAACTACGCTTCAGAAAACTACTGGGAAAATCAAAAAACGTGTAAGCTAAAGTATTAATTAGATACAATTTGCTACCGGATGGTAACGCGTGTAAAGATCATCCGAACACTCCTCCTACACGGAAAAGTTTTCGCAGACAAAAAAAAAACACATCGTTATAAAACCATGACATTCTTCGCTTGGCACAGAATCTAAAACTCTATATCTACTCGTAATCATTATCAATCGATTATTCGGCGGAAAAAAAACGGATATGTTTACTTTTATATATGTATATATATCACGGAGTAAGAATGTATATAATTATATTTGTTCATATACTACGGTGTACAAAAACGGTATGATAATAATAAATAAATCAATCGATGTATGATACCCGACGAATCGTAAAAATTAACAAAAAGCGATTGAAAATTTTGGCATGTTACCGTATGCATTTTATTTCCACGCAGTTTCTTAGACGTTTTCTTAAAGATTTTCTCAGGTTTCTCTGTATATAATATAACATTCATGCGTTTAAAGAATAAGAAAGCGTAATTCAAAGAACAGTATAAAATACAAGCATGGGTAATTTATAGTCACGTTTGTGAACTGACCTGAGAGGACTTTAAATAAAACCTGGTTCCTATTTAAAAAAAAAAAAAAATAGTAGATGTACTGTCAGATATACGCGTCGACGCGGCCGGTGTGGGAGAAACGTTTCAGCGACGAGACGTGTGCGAAGAGATCGCCTTTTCGCGTACCGTATCGACCGGACGTGCGGGGGCTCCGCTTAATTGGAAAACAATTCTGTTCGTCGCAGTGTTTGGAACGTTCACTTAAAAAGCGAATTTGTTCACGTTCACGTTCAAAGCGTAAATAAGGAACTCGATCACATTCACGTTCATATTTTTTTAAAGAACACGTTCACGTTCACGTTCTTTAAAAAAATGAAGGGCGTTCATTTGGTCGATCATTTATATACATATATATGAATCGCTCATAAGATTAATCATTTATTACTTTGCGTATAAAATATTATATTGAAATTCATATATTATAAGTGTAGAAAATTACGACATAAAGTATAAATTAAGGACTACTATTGGCTGGAGGGATTGGAAAGGGATAAGAAGATGGTGATACACGTATATTTTCTATTTATTATATATATATATAAGTAAATATAAATCCATGAATATATTCATGGTTGAATTGGAAAAAAAATTAAACACATCCCACAAGTTTAATGAACTTTTCAGAAGTACTTTAAAGCGGTTTCAAAAACATTTAAAGTATAATTTAATAGTAAAAAATATATCAATCCACATCAAGACCAAAATTTGTATACCAAACTTGACCAATTACAATAATTTGTTTCTTTGACACATTAAATAAAATTTACAAAAATCCAATGTGAAGTAATGGGTACTACAAAAAGTTGGTATCTACTTTAATGGTTTGTACGGATAGGTAGTTAGTTATCAAAAAATAATTTCAACACAATACTTAAATAATATATTACATACAAATTAAAAATTGTATTGATTAACGAGTCAATTTGTAATATATAATAATTTATAATATCCTTGATATACAGTATTTAAGAAAATTAAAGAAATATAGGTGGGATCTTTATTAAATTTAAAAGTACATTATTGATTCCTAATAGGTTAAAAAATTACAACCATTTATTTTTAAATGAAAATTGAGCAACTAGGTAGGATCATTTGAGTAAAAATGAGATATTTCCACAATGTAAAAAAAGTAGTCAATTTTTGCCTTTTGGAGATAATTTAATTTATTGTATACACACCACAATGATTGATGAGCTTAAGATAGAAAGTATGTACAATACTATGTATTATGTTTAAAATGAAATGTCAAATGTTTAGACAACATTAATACATGGATGTTAAAAAACAACAAAATATAACCAATATAACTAAAATGTTCGAATTTTACCCATATCAATTCACAATAATCTATTTATAAATGAAGTATTTTATACTTACATTTTATACAAAATTGCAAGTAACTGCAACAGATAATAATAAAACATATTTTATATACCTACTTTGATATGTCATTTTAAATTTGTTGATGATTTCTTTGAAGTGCTTTTGGTTTTCCGGTTGGTAAGCATAATAAGCATAACACTTTTTGCATAACACTTGCAAACGAGCACGTGAAAACTATATGTTATCGTGCTCAAACGCATTTCGTGGATTTTTCTAAATAGTTGTTCACACATGTTCACTGTTCGGCTGTACAGTTCTGTACGTTCTGTACGTGTTGTTTCGCCCATTCCCACCGTTTTGGAATTCCATGGATGATAAAATAGGAAGTTAGAATAATTGTATACTTAATGTTAAAGTCTATTTTCCATATTTTTTTCTGGTACAAGTTCAGAACCTTTTTTTTTTTGATAATTACAACACAAACAAGATTTGTATTGTATGTAACACATGTCACGACACATTGTGTCCACAGTGTTTCAAAGACTGCCATGCTGCACAGTCAGAGTATAAATAAAATTGGATTTAAAACGTAATAAATCGTAAAATTGTTTTAGATATCTACATAATTTATTATTAATCATAACGTCCTTACATTGTATGTTGTTTTATTTCTATAAACTAAAATAACTTGCTTATAATTTTATAATTTTCTAAAATAAATTGTGGATTACAATGTAATTATTATTACCATAATTAAATTTAAAGTGCAGCGGCGTAGTCAAAATTTTGAAATGCGGTGTGCCAAAGCCAAAAAAAAAAAAATTTAAAAAAAATACTCAACGATTAACATTATTTATTATTATTTTTTTTTTAAACAATTGTTTAGACTTAAATATTTCAATTTAATAGCATTAATTTTGACATGTTACTATCAAACAAATTGACATAAATTAAGTGCACTAATCAGTAACAAAATTTTCAAAACGAATAAAATAAACTATATAATAATGTAAATACATTTATATAGCAAGTGGGAGAGGCCATGGCCCACAGCCGCTATACCCACTCCCCTTTTGACTACATACCTAATAAAGTGTATTACTGCTATAGCAGTAATTTCATAATTTTGATATACATAAATCAAAATTTGATGTATTTGATGTATTTACAGTACTGCTGTAGCAGTAACAAATTAAATAATGCTATAAAAGTAATAAGCGATGACACTTAAAGGTGTACCTGTTTGGAAGAATAAATTTTTGTACTGTCCATCAACGTGTTAATATTTTATAACCGTCAAACTATGGACAGTACCTTATTAGCTATCTGAGTTATAAGTATCAACGATTCACTAACGAGACCTGCCTAGGTACTCAAAATTTCAAACTTAATGAAAACCTACATAAAAGAGCCAGTAAATGATAATTCATAACTTAAATCTATGGATGTTTTACAATATCATGCACCGGCGCTTATATGTAGCAAAATGTTTTAGATGTTAAATACCAGGTCGAGAGAAGACGGTCTAAAGTACTGGTAGACTCGTCAGATCGAATCGTCGATAACACATCTCAGACAGTAAAACTCTAAATAAACCTTGTTACCTGATCACGTTCGGCCAGGTCAACGTGGTGGACGACGAATTGACAAACGCACTTTTCCGATTGGGTTTAAACCATTTCCAATGATCCGTGTCCGGTCGGCCGAACATGTTCCTGTGTAGCTGCGCCATGACCGTCTGCAGCACTCCGGGCGACACGAGCGCGTTGTTCCTTATGTCCAACACGGCTAGCGTGTCGTTGACGGCCAGAACACCGAGCGCGAGCCGTGCACCTCGGTCCGTCAGCCCGCAATTCTGCACGTCCAACGCCTTCACGTACAGGTCGTCGGGCAGCGGTCCCAACAACTCGGCCAGGCCGTCGTCACCGAGCGCCATGTTGTCGTTCAGCGTCAACCGGCGTAGTCCGCGCATCACGTCCGGGTCGGCCGTCCGCGACCGTAGCGAGTGCGCCCAACATTCCTCGTGCCGCTTGTACTGGTGTCTGTTGATAACGCCCGCCAGCCCGTGGCCGGCCACGCAGCTCAGCGAGCATCCCGTCAAGTCGACGGACCTGATGTTGGGAGCGTCGCGCAGCGCCCGGCACAGCGCCAGACACGCAAAGTCGCCCACGCGACAGTTGGCCAGCGACAGGTGCTCAAGCGTGCGGTTGGCCGTGATGCCCGACACGATCGAGTCTAGCGCCACTTCGTCAAACTTCACGTTCTCCAACTCGAGGCAGACGAGCGCGGGCGAGTTGGCCAACGTTTTGTGGACGGCCTCGGCTATCTCACGTACCACGTACACTGTGTCCATGGCCCGTTCGTTTCTGTAAGTATTTTAACGGACAAATTAAATACAAATTTACTATCCCGAAAACAGCTACAGGTATCGGGTTCATAGGACGCGACTTACTTCGATGTCGTCAGCACACTGGACAGCGAGTTGTAGTCTTTGGCCGACGATGTTACCGCATTCTGCATACTTCTTATGCGCACGTGGTGCGCACTGACATCGGCTCCGAGCACTTCCAAGACGGCCTGCCAGTCTTCCACTTTCATACGATCGCCGCAAATGTCGACGGAACCGGCTTTGCCGTTCACTTTGACGCAACGCAACGGACGCGTATTGTATTTAATGCACGTGGCCATGTACGCAGACAGGAACGGGTTCTTCGCCAAGCTCGACGAGGAGACGAACGACGCTGTGGATGGCGAGGACGTCGCTTGTTGCGATCCTCGTCTTTTTTCCAGACGTGATAATGGCGTTCTTGATGTGGTGGTGTTGGAGGACGAGGATGCCGCTTGTTGCGAGCCTCGTCTTTCCTCGAGAAGTGATAATGGGGTTCTTGACGTAGCGGTGTTGGAGGACGAGGATGCCGCTTGTTGCGAGCCTCGTCTTTCTTCGAGAAGTGATAATGGGATTCTTGACGTGGTGGTGTTGGAGGACGAGGATGCCGCTTGTTGCGAGCCTCGTCTTTCCTTCGAGAAGTGATAATGGCGTTCTTGACGTAGCGGTGTTGGATGACGAGGATGCCGCTTGTTGCGAGCCTCGTGTTTCTTCGAGTAGCGATAATGACGTTCTTGACTCGGTGGTGTTTGACGACGAGGACGTCCCTTGTAGTGGGCCCCGTTCTTCGTTACAACTTGACGATGGCGTTCTGGACACAGTAGTGTTTGATGCCATGGACGTCGTTGGTAGTGGTCGTCGTTTTTCCCTGAGACGCGATGATGGCGTTCTTGACGCGACCGACATGGAAGTCATTGACGTCGCTTGTTGCGCACCTCGTATTTCTCTTAAACGCGATAATGGCGTTCTTGACAACACGGAGTTGGACGGCGAGTGCACCACTTGTTGCGTGCCTCGTGTTTCCCCGAGACTCGACGATGGCGTTCCTGACGCCACGGAGTTGGACGGCGAAGACGCTATTTGTAGTGAGCTCCGTTTCTCACTAAGACTTGCCGATGGCGTTCTGGACGCAGCTGTGTCAGACGGCATGGACGTCACTGGTAGTGGTCGTCGTTTTCTCCAGTGAAACGACGATGGCGTTCTGGACGCGGCCGACATGGTAGACATGGATGTCGCTTGTTGCGGTCCTTTTCTTTCCCCTAGACGCGATATTGGCGTACTTGACGTGGCGGTGTTGGACGGCGAGGACTCCACTTGTTGCGGGCCTCGTCTCTCTTCGAGACTCGTCGATGGCGTTTCTGACGCCACGGAGTTTGACGGTATGGACTCCGTTTGTAGTGAGCCCTGTTTCTCACTAAGACTTGCCGATGATGTTGTGGACACAGCTGTGTTAGACAGCATGGACGTCACTGGTAATGGTCGTCGTCTTTTCCCTTGACTCGATGATGGCGTTCTGGACGCGGACGAGTTAGATAAGTTTAACTGTTTCGACTTTGACCACATGATTGCAATACAAGTTACAAATGAAAATAATAATTGAAACTTTCGAATATGAAGAACAAAAATTATTATTTATATGATATATGTATATACATTTGTGTGTTTTGTCTCTATAGCGACAACTTTTATAAATCGGTATATCTTAGCAGTGCTACAACTTACAATATCGTAAATTCCATAAATACGAATTCTTATTATGTCTGTGAAAAATGTCCCATTTATGAAATACATAAATTGAATAGGAAAAAAATTTAAGCACATCCCACAAGTTTAATGATTTTTCAGAAGTACTTTAAAGCAGTTTCAAAAACATTTAATCTTTTAGTAGAATTGTGTTGTCATCTAAGTCAACATAGAAGTCATGTGTTTTAATACAGCATATACGCAAATCTGGAAGTATTGTGGTAATTTAACAAACATATAATAATACGAAAGTACATAACTAATAATAATAATACCCGTGTCTATATATATATATTAAATTGATGTTATCTTTATAATGTGATTATTAGTTTAGCCAGTTCGACCGTGGTTGTTGTCGTGATACTCTGTTTCGCTGTCGTTATATTATTATTATGTTTTTTCTTTCGATGTGTTCATTACTTTATCGATATCTATTTCGTAAAAACGTGTATATATGAATATCATTGAGTATGCACCTTTTCAGTCCTCTCGGCGAATATATGTCGATGGGTAAAATGTGGACATGCATTAATGTTGATAAATTTATATACTCGTATATATATATATTTAATTAAATATTAACTTGACCGATGCAATTTTCTTGTTCTTTGTATTTCCTATCTGTCTTTCAATAATAATTAAAAAACAAAAATCCTCATTGCTTCGACCTATGAGTTTCGGCACGACATTGGCGACTCTTGTACATTTGTTGATTGTCGGTAACATGACTTTCATCAAATAACGAGAAACAGTGAATGGTTACAGACTATTTATTATTTATAGTCATAATAACAGTTTGAATTTTCTTTTATTTAACTTATCCAACTGCTCTTATACTACGTAGACATTTTGAAACTTTTTAAAAAGTTATTTTTTTTTATTATATTTAAAGTCATTGTTTCAACAAGTTAATTTGAAAATTCAAAAATTAAATTTTTCTTAATGAGGAGCTGAAGTTTACAGTGGGCTGGTTTACACATGGTAATGGAATTACTCAATATGCTCTAAAAAAGAATTTTAAAAATTGTACGCAATGTTATAAAAAAAAAAAAAAAAAATAGAAAACAAACTTCTGTTCAATGGAACACATGTCACGACACTTTGTGTCCACAATGTTTCAAAGACTGTCATGCTGCTCAGTCAGAGTGTAAATAAAATTAGATTTAAAACGTAATAATTCGTAAAATTGTCTGTCGATATTTTTTTTCTACATAATTTATTATTAATAATAACGTCTTTACGTTGTATGTTGTTTTATTTCTATAAATTAAAATAACTTGCCTATAATTTTATAATTTTTTAAAATAAATTGTGGATTATAACGTAACAATAATTATGAGTTTATTGAAGCTTTCATGGATTGGAAATTTATTATCTGTGTGATTTTCTGAAATATCGGGTGGATTTTCCTTTTTATCGTCGCCCACGCGTAGACGAGCATTTGATGTGTCTATTGTTTTATCATTTACTTGGAAATAATATTTTATTAAAAAGTATGGTTAAACAAACTAAAAATTTAATTATTTATGTTTCAATTATATTAAATAATATTAATTTTTTTTTTTTAGAAGATTATTACGAACATATACATACATTACGTAAACAATGAAAATCTTAAAATCATATTGGTGCTCTTCTAGATTTCGCCATTATACATTTTTTTTTACTATATACTAGTGATATTTTGATCGAAACATTGTGTTTTTAATTTGCATTAAAAATGACAATTTTTGTCGTAATGTGTTTTATAAATCGGGAGGCCTGGGGTGCTCTGCTCCTCTCCCCCTCCCCCACCCCCAAAAAAAAAAATCTGGCCCTGCGTTTCACATATTAGGCGGATGTCTTCGGATAATTCGACTAATTCAAACGCTCGTGATAAACATTCGTGACTAAATTTTTTTTTCGTTTTTAAATTTAAGTCTGAACGAACGTTATATTCAATTTTCATCTCTGAAACACGGCTCCGCGTAGATAAATGGCGCGTGACAATATTAACGTACGATATGATTGCGCGTTGGCAATACTCGTATATGAATTATCGTTATATTGTTAATGCGTACAATGGCATTCGATTTTCGGGGTCAGAGAACGGCGTGCCGACATACGGCGCCCTACGAATATTGTGCGTCGTTAGGCGGACCGCAAATTGGATTAACTCCGGCGACTCTCGTCCCCACGCCGCCGTACCGTTTGCACGTTACAACGGCCACGGCGGGTCCTGCGACGACGAGATATATTCACGGCGTTTGCGTTGTGTGCGCACGCCGTCGCGGCGGCAGACGAACGAATTCCGCCGACGGCTTGTGCGCGTTTTATTGTCTCGGCGACTTACGCGCGCCAGTGTAATTATCATACATACGACGTGATACGGGAGAGGAGGACTTTTTTCACCGATAACGCGGGCGCGCGCCGTCCGTTTGGGGGGACGACGACGATGACGTTCGTATAAATTGCTCTGCGGGTGCGACACACGCGCGCAGACGAACCGGACAAATTATACACGTTACATTATACAGGGGCGGATTTCGAAGCTCATTTAAGTGGTGGGAGGGGGAGCGAATATTGATAGTAAATTGCAATTCGGTACTAAGAGGGAAAAAAAAGTAAATCCTAAATATAGAAAATTCCTAATTACATACCATTATAAAATTATGTAATTTTAATATATTTAAAGATATTAAAAAAAGTCCAAGGGGGGGGGGCGACCCTCTAAAATCCGCCTCTGACGTTATACCACACGTGCTGTCGTCGTCGCGATACGAAGGATTTGCGATTTAAACGACGATCACAGGTGGCTTTTAACGGGCGAGAATGAGGGCGATTTCCGCAGGATGGCGAATTTCAAAGCGACACGGTGTGCCGTAGGTTTTTTTCCGAACCGTTTCCGGATAGTCGAGGACGCGTACGAGTACATATGTGTGCGCGTGTATTATGTTTCGTGTTTGCGTACTTGCACGTTAAATAGCAAGAGACAAAAGTTAACAAATCGTAAACTGTACGGACCAATTATCTTTTCGTTATGGCCATTCATTAAATGCATGTAACGGATGACGACGAATTGTCCATAAGAGCCGTCTCGGTTGACTAAAACGTGCCGTCGTTTTCCGTTTTGTTATGCGTAAACTCGTAGGACGAATTGATCGGTCAGAGATCATCGAATCATAATAAATGTTTTGGAGTTATACGAGCCTATGTTAATATGTATATTTTGTTTTCGATCGCGATTGTTTGATGAAACGTGTTTTGAGTATGAATCCGTCGCGTAAGTGTTTGGTTATTGTCTGTTGTTATCTAAAAAAAAAAAATTATATATATATATTTATACAATCATTCGTGTAAATTGTTTTTGAAAGCAAGACGAGAGTAAAACGTTACTACGATTGACGAAACGAATCCTTCGCGATTTTCCGACGATTATTGCAGGACGTCGAAACGTTCCGGTCTTACGCAATGCGGTCGAACGTCTAGGAATATAACTTTCCGGACGGGTGAAGCGTTTCGATACGACGAGTTCGCTTGTTGCGAACCAGCTACGCGCGCGCGTTTTTAAAATTAATAATAGCTGGTTAAAATTTTAATTATTCGGTGACCCGTGCGATCATAGTGTCCACGGTGTACACTCGTCTCGGGCGAGCGAAATTTACAATCGCGTTTTTGGGCGAATTTCATTTATTCTTTTCCGACGATCAGATCAGAGACGACGGAACGTAAGTAAGTGCCTGTATCGCTCCCTGAAATCCCTCGTTCGCACAAAGTCAAAGGTGAATAGTTTTCCAACTGTGCGTTTATATATATATAGTTTCTAACGAGAAGTTTTTAAGGGCTTGTCGTCGTCGTCATCGTCGAAGAGAATGGCCGCACAAAGGAAAAAATAACGATGCGTCCAATTTTCTCCTAATAACATAATTTAACAATATTTACTTACCGAAAATTCGACTTCACCAACAACGAGACGGAGTTGTTCAACTAATTTATAATTATGTGCGAATATCCGGTCCGTGCGTGTATTACACAGTAGAAGTTGGGAACGTGTTGGGAAAATAACATGCTTATAGGCTACCGCGTTTTTTTTTTTTCACAATACATCCGTACGTCAAAAAAGTTATTCTATTATCGTGAACACCATCACAATTACGTGTCGGCACTGCTTCACTACTTCACTTGCCGTATTATTATTTTCGTTGTTGTCGGTGTTGTTGCGAAGTCGTATTACACGAAATACACAAAAACAAACTCGAAAAACGACGTGGCCCAACGAATAAATAACGTTACTGTTACAATACACCGGGGGGCGGGGGGGGGGGGGGGCATCGACGAGAAAATATTTAAATTTTTTTATTTCATGTTCTCGAGGACCGACGTTCGCGGTGCCGACCGTAGAAAGCTCCGAACTGGTCTCGTTTCGGACACGATTGTATGTATGGTAATCTCGCCGACCCGTGTAATTAGACCGAACGGCATTCTGTGCGGACGTACGAACGTTTTATACGAGTACATCGTTTCCAGTGTACTTTGTACGCCGTACGTAATGTAATAATAATAATAACAATAATAATACGTACACGCACGCAATTCGTCCGGAACTCGGACGACGGCCCGGTACGTACCGAAACACAGGTATGATATCACCTATTGGCGTAAGTATACATATACGTGTGTGTGCGTGTGTGTTTTTTCAACACACGGAATTACCGTTTCGCAGCACAACGACTGTTTACGGTACGGTAATTATTTGAACCCACCGTGACGTGTAGATTTATACATGCGCGTACGTTGAAAACAAACAAAACGTGAATACGACAATTATACGGGTTAACGTGTATAATTACATATCGTGTGCCGAAATATTTACGGTGTATCTAAACCGCCGTATAATTATTCGGCGAGAGATTATGGGAGAAAACGCGATATTAGACCACCTGTGCTCGCCAATAACGATTTGCATATTTTTTTTTCTATTTAAAACAAACGTATCTATCTCGTATATCGTTTAAGCGTAGAACGGCGGCCGCGTAAAACTCGACGACGAATGTTTCTGCCCTCTCGTCCGTGTTACGAAAGCGAATGCTTCGAGACAGCGATTATAAGATCCTTTGTAAAAAAATTAAAACAAAAAAGAAGAAAAACGTCAGACGCGAAATTCGTAAAACGACTGTTTGCAATTACGTACGTGTGTGTAAAATAACGAGTTGGCACGCACGTTTCAAACGCGTTTATTTTTTATTTTTTTTTGGAAATACTGTAATCATCCCTCGTGCAGTTGAAAGTACAGAGTTAGTTAAACGCGCGTTTAAAATATGAATTACGATTAGAAAAATTTCACTCGAAACGCAAACTAAACGTTTATGTTCATGTACATACAACGTGGTTTGCATTTATATACGGATGTGCGTTTTTTCTCTCGTAGTAAATTTAAAAAAACCCACACGAATTAAAAAAAATTAAATTTTTCACATATCGTTCGTGTAAACAAAATTAAATTTAGCACTGACGGCGTTTTTATAAAACTAAAAAAAACAACTATCCGAAAATACAGAAGGGTATTTTTCGAGCATACAACACCCGTAGACGTCTCCGTCAAGCGTCGCGGGAAAACAAAACGAAAAAAAAAAAATGTCAAAACAACAGTTAAGAATCGAACGGCCGTGTTCCTCCGGGTCGCCGAAAAGACGACGACGACTCGTCAACGAACCGGTGCCGTATAAAAATATCCACGTTAATAACTACCAACGTGCGCGTTGGTTGACTTGTCGGGACGGCGGCGCGTGTGGCGGGTTAGGTAACTACACGCGTCGGATTAACAGGTGTTTAAACGGAAAACAACCTGAAACCAAACGAGACGTTTCCATTTGAGATAACGACGGCGGCGGCGGCGGCGGCGGACGATAAAATACGACCCGACCGAATTCATTACCGACAGCGTAATATTCAATTATTATATCCGCGCGTCGGATCAATTCCGTTTGCGTCGTTGCTCGTATTTTTATCGTTGTTGCCGGTGGTGGTGGTGGTTTTTTTTTTAAATATTTTTTTAAATTCCAAAACCATATTTGTTCGGGAATCGTCCTCGTTGGAACAGGTGTACACATACCGTCTGTCCGCGTACAATCCTGTGCCCAGTGATCTATTTCCATGGCGTGTATCCCGTCCGGCCTTATTACCGTCCGGGTACATTAAAAGTAGGCGGTCTACCGACGGCAGCAGCTGTCCGAAATGGGTTTTTAAATACGTATTTTTCGTAGCGCTTTGACACAACACAAGGGATTCAATTTAATAATATAATATACGTGTGTGGGCGTGTGTTGTTTGTTAAAAACGAGCGTAGAAACAAAAAAATAATTACGATTTTAAAATATTCCCCGTTCTCGTTATAAATCGTTTTGCCTATATACGTATAAATACTTAATGAATATCGGTACTGTTGAATTATCGTATAATATAATGATAAATATTGTTACGACCCGGCGTGCAAGAGGAACGTTTCGTATACTTGAAGAGTTTCCCAATTACCGTTTGAAACGAACGGTATAATGATTTTTGAAAATAATACATTATTCAGTCGACCGATATCAACACTTTTTTCTGTTTTTTTTTTAATTGGACACAGAATATTTTTAAGAATTTATATTTAACCGCGTGTGTGTGGGAACGGTGGAAATTTTAACACGTTCAGTTCTATTATTCCGTCCGATTAATGAATGAGATATTACACTCGTACAACATTATCATAAATATAATATATATATACTTCAAACAAAGTCGATCTCTCGTCGCGTTTGTAAAATGAGATATATTTGGCACGCACGCACCTACCGCTCGTCGGACACGGGAATAATAATAATAACCTGTCGACAAACGAGTCGGATTTTTTATTCCAAATGCACACGCGCATTACATTGCGCGTCGGAAACACGAGTATCCGATCGTTCACATTTCGTTCTAAACAACAATGTCGGCGGCCTTTTTCTCTCGTACGGGTTCTCTGGGTGCTTTTCGTCATTGTAAAAAAACGTAAAAAAACGTAAAAAAACGTAAAAAAAAAACCGAACGAAAACATTAAACCGTCTGAAATGAACGTACCCGCGCGGTTCGGATAATGATCTGAAAACCGATTCGTCGTGATTTATAAACCGCACGTTCGAAACTTTTAATTATTTTGACATCCAAAACAGTATGTTTACGATTCGCGCGTAGCAAACACTGTTAAACGTATAATTATCCCGACAAAAGGGGCACGGTATTGATGAAATTTCACATGATTAACGGTTTTTTTTTTTTTTTCACGTATAAATTATATATTTTCGGAGATCGTTTATAAGAGATTACGAGACTGTTGATTCTGCGGCACCTGTTGTAAACTCGTTCTTTGTTTGTTTTGTCCTTGACGTGGACGAAAATGCCCTGTACACGATTTCTCGAAAATGGCCTCTTGGAATTTTTACGAGATTCGCAAGGAGACTCGCGTGTGACGACTAGTTTTCAAGGTGATTTGTTTTTATAGGACAGTTCATTACTTTTTATTATTATTATTATTGTTTTTTTTTTTCGGTACGCCAAATTATTACCCGTTATGTTATTTACACGTTTATAAACTATTATCTACCGATATATGCTCACACGTCATCGTATCAGACTTTAACGCTACAGCGAAAAAGGTACACGGTTATATGTGTTGTGTACGCTATTTTTATATCTTCTTTGAGAATATACCGAACAAACAAGCCGCCGTGGAACGAAAATTGTTATTATACGTGGATAATAACATCGTTGCAGAGGATGTAAAAAACAGTATTAATAACGTTAATAGGCACGCAGAGCGCAGTAACTTTCATTAAACAAACGAAAAATAAAATATAATATCGTGTGCCCACGCCCGATAAAATATAATCGTTTCGACAATCGCGATCAAATTAATTTAATTCACGTGTACGCAATACCGTTACGTCCAATTCACGTTAAAGGTTGTTGATGTTGGTTTTTTTTTTTCGTCGTCGTCGTCGTCGTTGTTTTTAATCGCCGTTTCCTATAGCGATTGTTATTTCTCTCATAGTATTTCATTATAATTAGATGTACACGACGTGGATGGCCTAAAGCCAAGTCTAAAACAATCGTATACCTACACCTGGCAAACCGTAAATCGTATGGAGGAGGTGTACTCGCGACGAATGTTTATGAACACCTGTTTGCGAATACATGACAGTTTCAATTAATACAATCTTATGGCCGCCCACCTAGTTACATTTTATACTGCGGTTTAGAAAGGCGAATACGGTTTTTTTTTTTTTTTTTAATTCCGACGATGCTATATGCAAAAATGTGTGTAGTATAATATTATGCGAACGTTGGAAACGTTTCGTGTTCGACACCTGAAATCAAATAAATGTTGCGAACCGCGTCGTCGCAATGTATTTGTCGGTACATTTTACGACAGATCATGACCGGACTCAGTCGTGATGATCGCGGAACGTTTTCACGCTTGTACGTACGGTCGCGCGCGATTGTAATTTCCGAATGGTTTTCGGAAAGTGTTTCAGTTTTTGAACGCGTTAATGTGAGCAACGACAATCGACAGGTATTCTCGCGGTCGAAAAAGTAGATAAAAAAATGAATTAACCCCTGCCGAATATGCAAAGATAATGGCAGTTAGAGGGAAAAGACAGCCAATGCTCATAAACCTGTTTAACAAACTATTATAAGAGAACAGCGGGCGACGTATTTAGGAATTTAAAAACAAGCATTATTGTTGCGTGCGTGTATGACGCGTAGGTACGATAAAATTAATATTTTCCAATAATTAACGGTGAAATCGCTGATTTCAACAGACAATTTTTTCATAAAACTATTATTTTGGTCTGATATCGACGACCACATCAGTGACATTTCGAGACGTTCGTTCACCGATTTGAACGACGATCTGCCGGCGACACTAAACGCGACTATGTACTCGTACGGCTTAAGGATTATGTATTTAAGTCCCTGCTCGTCATATTACTGTTACTATTATTATTATTAAACTGGCACGCGACAGCAGTGGCATACACGCGGTCTCCGCCGCCGGCGTCAGGGTGGTCTTGTTTTCGGTCGTCTTCCTCGTAGCTATTGTTGTCGTTTACACGTCATTGTCGCGGTCGTGTGCCGTATGGAAATTTGTCGCCGGCCGACACGTGTTTCCGCCCGCCGGAACAGGAAAATCGTACGGCAAAAACTATCGAAAAGCCCGTAAAACTAACCTTGTCGACGAACAATTTCGTTTCACGCGTTTCCGGTCTGTTTTCAAAACGTGTTGTTATTATTATCCGAAACTTCGGTCGTACCGCTCGTGACGAACAACGCGCCACGTTTGTTTGTCTTTGCGATCCACCGCGAGTCTAGTCTGTCTTCGGGTCGCCGGTGACGAAAACGTCTATTTCCACTACTACCGATCTACAAACCGATCAGAAACGACATCCGCCGTCTTGACAAGACCCTCGTCGCGTACATATAATGTGTGTATATATATATGTGTGTGTGTGTGTTCGATCTTCGTCCCTATCGGCGGTCCGCTGACGATTCGTCATGCACGCGATATTCCCACCACGACCGCCGAAAGTGTCTTTTGTGTACTCTTCCAATTTTCCCAACACAAAAGCGTGCTCGGATATCGAAACTTTTCGTGATATTATCTTACTCGTCAAACACACTCGGCTGTCCGTGTTTGTTTTGACTACCCTAATCGCACGTTTTGCTTCTACCGTATAACTTCACCCATCGCCTACGCACCGTCGCACAAGTATTTAAGCACGCATTTATTTTAGTGTTTAGTAGTATTACGGCGTTTGTATATATATATATATATATATTAAAAATATGTGCTGATCAAATATTTTTGTCCTAACTAGGTTGTACCGAACGTGTATACTTCAAACTGTTTTTGAATCATTCTTTTTTTTTCAAAACGATATTCAGTTAATGTGCCTATACACCAAACTAAATCCGTAATGGTGTTTTATAAAAACAGATTTGTAAAAAATATGAACGATTTTAATCACGAAACCGTTTTCAATTATTAATACGAACAAATTAAATATTATGTTTTAATTAAATGAAAAAAAACCAAATAATTTTTTTTAAATACTTTTATTAGAAATATTTAAATACTATTTTGAAAATATAATTTACGAGACGTTTATTTTATCTTAATTTGTATGTTAAATTTATCTGTTTAGCATAATGATTCGTAAACGGAAAAATTATTTGAACCATGACATAATAATAATAATTATTATTATTATTAATGTATATTATACGATAAAATAGTAACTATAGATTATTATACCAATTAAAATTATTTTGAAACGCATGTTTCGTGTACTCGTCATATAAACATTTTTTAACAAACGGTGTTATAACTTAGCCGTAATGTATTAAACTGTCATAAATACGGATTTATACGAACGACGTCGGAGATAACTAAATGGGCTTATTTTAAAATGCAATTAAGTTAATAACATAAAATGGTGTATATATATATAAATGTGTGTGTGTGTGTGACGATCTTTCGGGACGTATAAAGTAAGGCATATTGTGTGTCGAATGGATAGCGAAGAGTGTCATTTATATGATCACATTCATTAGGTGACTTGATGACGTACGACATTAGTACACTTGTTATTAATTTATGCACATCAATGTGTTTAGCCGGATAACTGTTTGGTCCAACTAATTATTATTTCTTGTATTATTAACGTTTTAGACACTATGTTTTATCTAAATTTCAAACATCTCGACGCATATACGACTTGCTGACATAATTATCATGTGATATTGTGAATCGCGTCGAGTTATTCCGAATCGCTAAACAAGTTCACTGGTTTCTACGTGGGAATCAAAATGACAGGTATGTTTAAGTTGAATACACAGACAAATCCTACTGAATGTAACGTTATGCATTCGTATAATGTTATATCCGATTTTCTTTCTTTTTTACTTATTCAAGTTTGGATTCGTATAGTAGTATTTATTATATTTTTGAGTGTTCCTAAGATGTGAAGACCGTCTGTGTTGTCCAGTGATTTGTTATATAATATATATATATTCTCAGTTTTTTCATTCTTGTGATCGAAATCACTATATTGATCCATGGCGAAAAAATATTTTCCAATTTTTAGCATAATTTATTATTCACATACTAAATCCCTGTCTATAGAAATCCATCGTACGCAATAAATTTGTTATAATATGCGTCCAGACAAAAATTAATTGTTCCCGTTTTGCATGACTTCAAATGAAATCACGAAACCATAATACCAACTCAATAAAAAATGAACTTTTATTTTAATTGCATTGAAATATCGTTTGGAATACGATTTGAACCGAGTAATAAACAGATAAAACGCGAATTTTCTTAATATATTTAATTTATAGTTTCTGAACAATAAATAATAGTGTTTAAAACAAACAACTAGCGAATTCGGTTCTTCGTGATGTTTACGAGAGACAGTAACATAAAATGAAACGTCGTATTTATTTTGTTGTTAATCACATTTTCCATAAACATTACCTGCAGCCTAAATCTATATAAAGTTTATCGACTTTTATGACTTCTAAACCCAAAGTATGTAATACGTATATAGCGAACGCTTTTACGCAAACACAATTTACGGTCGTAATGAAAAAATAAAACATCAAAGATTTATTTGATGACCCAAATTGTTCTTTTGTTTTCGTAATGTTTTTTTCGAGTCAATATTTTGCTTTTGTTTTTTCTTTTCGTCTTTATTTCGCGTCGTAAAATAAACAATGAAACTGTTTTGTCCGTGTTAGTTATCGTTTGAGGTTATTAAACGTCAAATGTTAATATGTATAAATCATATGACGCTATACGAACACGATAGTTTCTCTCCACGGAGGTTTACAATAGTAGCTCGCGAAAACATCCACGTGAATGTTGTCCGAAGAAAAATCACGAAAGCAGTAAAACCGTTTTCGTACGTTGTTCAACGCACGAGAACGTATCGACTTTGACGCGCGATAAATGATTACAAATCAATGTTACATTTACATTTTCCGTGTATTTTTTCGTCCTACCGATCGCCGTCTGAATTAATCGTTAAACATTTCGTCAATATCTCAACGTGGCCTCATATCGAAAATTGCGACGTACGTATTGGTACAGGTAATGAAATGACGACGAAGACGGTGAATAGCCCTGCGAAGACATTATCGAATTGCCATTTCGAGACGGGAACGGAGACATCGCGAGCGTTTCGTAGACTCGTAACCCTTCGGCAGCGTGCCGATATATCGTATACATCTGTTGATTGTAGTCTGACAAAACGGACGCGATGATAACGTTGCGCCGAAAAGCGCATTAACAATATCAACGAGAATAAAAACAGAACGCAACACAGACAGTGATGACGGCGAATTCCTGTTTCGGAGTGTCGACGCCGAACTCACGATTTCGATATCGAAACCTAACCTTCCAAATTTTTTTCCACGTTCCCCGGATTCGAACGGCGGTCGTCACAAACTGGCCCAAGTCTGACCGATGCAAACCGTACGTCTCGCGAGACGTTGTTCGTACGTAATTTCGTCGGATTCGCGGTGCTATGGGTGTGTAATACCGTCCGAATGCTGTGTGCGACACGTAAACGCAAACAGAAGTTTCACTCGAAATCCAAATATTAATCTCTGCCGCGGATAACGTATACACAACGATCTTATGATTTTACGATTATCTCGTTCGCGCACGCTTTCTGTCTTCCGCCGCACCGGGTACGTATATATAAAACGCGTGTGTGTTTTACCGTTTTCTCTCTATTTGTCTATTTTTTTTTTTTTTTTTTGGTCCGTCCGTCACGGCTACACACAGGCACACACGAAAAACGAAAATATGGTCGTTTTTATCGTGAACACGAATCTATTTCGGCACAACCCGTTCCGTATAATATATTATAATATAATATACGCAGTCGTTACGAGTCCTGAATAATATCATTGTTAGTCGTTACACACGTCGCTGTTGCTGTTGCTGCTGCTGCTGCTAATAATAATAATAATAATAATAATAATAACGATAATAACGATAATGATAATAATAATATTGTGTAATAGGATAACACGATTATAATGAAGACGTATTTCTCGCACGCATATATGTTATTTTCGGTCCTACTACGTGACGCACTAAAGTTTCCGCTCCCCGCCGCTCGGCCGTTATGCAACGCGACAAATGCAGCTATCCGTACACACGTTATTTATTATATTTCGTACACGGATTTTTTATTTTTTATCAGATCCGTTCGACCTGTTTCAGGTGTCTTTTTTGTTCGGTATTTCGTACTCGTATTTGTTGCACGGGGTTTTCGGTTTTTTTTTCGCGTTTTTCATAACATATTTTTCATTTTTTTTTTTATTTTTTTATTCCCTACGTGGTTAGTCGCCGCGGGCGATCCAATTATAATTTCCGATCTCGCGACCAATTAGCGGGGAACGATTTTTCTGAAACGCACGCGACGTCGGCGGAGAAGGGCTTTCCGTTTTTTTATTTTGTCCGAACGGTTAAAACACTTTTCACAAAAGACGTGCACGCGTAACTCGCCCGCGACGACCGCTGTTGACAACGGCCACCCGTTCACATTCGCCGCCGTTGCTCGTGTATTTATCGTTTTTATTTTTTATCATTTCATATTTTATAACAAGGAAAACCGTTCTCCGCGCAAAACCATTTAAAACAGCGTCGAAACCACGCGCCTTTGTCGTGTCTGTGAAGTTGCTATTTTCGTATTCGATTGCGTCGGGAAATGCACGTCTGCGTACACTGCGGTAGGATTTAAAATCGCAGATTTTACAATAACAGACAATATAGTTTCGAGTACAAAAAAATAAAAAATAAAAATATTTTTAATTGATATTGTGTCGGTTCTCGTAAAAAAATAAATATATATATACGTATTTATAATAATCATAACAAATATCATAAAGCCAAACGAAGTCAATCGATTTCAACCATACTATAGTTATGGGTTTAAAGCGGAACGCCATTGTCGAAATCGAAAAATATCGAAAAACCGAAAACGATTCGGATGAAAATATAACGCGATGATGATGTCGTCCTACATTATTCACGACCGATAACCGTTTTTCCGAATATATTCAAAATGGTATACGTCGTATAACCAACGGATTGTCCCGCGGTTGTCGAGAGAGAGAGAGTGAGTGCTCGGCAGCGGCAGTGGCGTATTCAGAATTTTTTTTTTTCTGGGGTTTAAATAAAATATGACAAATTAAATTGTTGTTTTGCGTTCGGTGTAGTCACTACAGACGTACAGCGTTGACTATCTCGTTATGAAAAAAGCTATCGAAATTCGAAAACGTACTAAAAATACATTATGTTTGACGCGTAATGGTTATCGCCGATCGGTTTGAATTTAATCTAAACGGGGAACAATTTTTTTATCTGAAAATGATTTTCTTCGCCGATAATCATGATAGTCGACGACACGTACTAGTTCAGTCGTTACTTGTAGATTTTTAATATTTATTTGAATAATATTATCTGACGACAATTTTCGGGAACAGTCGCGACCTCCTAAACTGTAAGACTACACCGCGGATTTGATCGAATCGCCGTCGTCGTACACCGCGGCGCGGTTAATGTGCCCGGACCGGACGGCGAAAATAACAATTATCCACCCTCGTCGTCCCGTGCAAATCCGGACGTGGTTTTACGAAGTGAAATGCGTCGCCGCGGGTAAAAACGGCCGGAAGACGAACAACACGGTCCGGCGGCGCGTTAGCCCGGAGGCGGATCAGCTTCGAGACGGCGTCTAACGAGTCGCGAAACGTACTCGGGGTCCCGTCGCACGGCATACCGTTCCGAAGAAAAAAAAGTCAAAGAACGAACAACGGGAAAACGCCATTCGGACAGGAGGGTGCTTCTTGCGAGGTGTTCTCGCCTCGTCTTCGCGCGCACGTGTTACGGTATAAGTGTGTCGCGCGGCGGTTTTTTGCCGAGTCGCGTCACGCGCTCGTCGACGTGCAAGCCGTTAAAAGCATTACTATATTATGTAAGTCCCTCGCCACCGCAGCCGCCACCACTCGACCCATCCGCCTCGCCATCGTTCGAAAACGTTTCCGACGCGCCGACACGTTTACACGCGGCAATACGCACGTAGACGCGCCAATAACGCGCCCGTGGATTTTTGTTTTTATTTTTTTTTTGTTTTTAGATATTCATACGACCCTTACTTAAAGTGTGCGGCACAATAAGCACGAGTGGAGTTATTCACAAAACTCGAAGGCGCGAGGAACATGCCGTTAGGTCATCGCCGTCTTGGCCATCTGGAAGGGTTTCCGGGAATGGAGTTGGCTAAGAGGTTATATGAATACGGCGGTCGCTGTGGTCTTGTAGTCGGTTTCTGAATTTCGAATTTCGGCCGTGTGAAGGTCTGCGTGTAGGATATGGTGTGAGATGTACGGCGAGGCGTTAGTCATAGGATTTTAAGAGTCTATTTAAACATTTTTTCAAATTCCAAGTTTTCTCTTTCCATTACCTTAAGCCCGAAATGTCCAACGAAACGATCGTTCTTGATTACGGCCACGTGATCACGAACGTGTCAAACCGTTCGGTACGAAAACTATTACCGTTTCCAACTTAAACGGTTGGAAAACATGAACTTTTTTCGGCCCCGTCACGTTTCGGTTGACTATGTATAATAAAAAGCACTAGGCTCTTCACACGAATAAACCTATTAGATCGTTTGACCAACTGCAAATCCAATATCACATACACGTTATTAAACGATTTTTTTCGCTTTTCGCGTTGACGGTCCATTTTTCAGAATATATTATTGAAAAAAAAAAATCCAAATAGTTTTTCGAGCGCCTCGTCTGACGCGTATCGACGCGCTCGCGTTACACCGGAACCGGTGCCGTCTGTTCTTGTCGCGCGCACGAGGAATAACCTAAGACGTCAAGATATTTCGGAAAATTGAACGTAACGTTAAGCCCAACATAAACGACGTTGGTGACGACGCGGACAATTTACGGCGGTCGGCGGTTAACGAAAAGCAAAAAGCAAAGCAAAGCAAAGCAAAAAAAACCCGAGAGTTCGCCACGGCCGTTTATCGTCCGATCGCCACAATAACCGTTGGTGACACGCCGCCTCGGCTGGAAACTCGTCTTCGCGAAAGTGCAGTCATCGCCGCCGCCGCCGCCGCCGCATACCGAATAATATCGATCGACCCGGAGATTTATGCGGTCGTCGGTGCGGTGTAATCGTTGGCGAATCTCTTCGCGAATAAATCGTCGTCTCGCCCCCGGTCGTGTGAGGTGTGTGTGAATACGGTGTCGAGAAGTACACGTACGCGGACCGGGCGGGAGGGGGAAAGAAGACAATACACCGACGCTTTCCGTCTCTTCCGTCTTCGCGCACACACTCTCTCTCTCTCTCCGGCAGCACACTCGGTAACCGCGGTCCAGAGACTTGTGCGTGTACGGTCCGGCTATACGCGTGCGGTTACCCCCCGTACCCTTCCGCCCCGCACCGCGCGTGCGTATAAATCAGTTTGGCTTCGGTTCAACAATTTGTACCAGTTTGCTTTCCGATCGTTAATAATTAACTTCCACTACTACTTTTTTTTTTCCTGTTCGTCCACACGCTCTCTCTCTCTCTCATGCTCGCTCGCTATAAATTTCCACCCCCTCCGCGACCACGCCGTTCGATTTACTCGCACGTCCGACCGACAGACTCGACGCTCGTTCGCGCGCCATCGATCACGCCGCCGCCGCCGCCGCCGCGTATATAACACGCGCGCCCTTTTAATCAATTTAATTAACAACGGTCGTCTCGCCCCGCGCGCCGTTATGATGATCACGACGTGTAAATAAATATATTGTTATTATTATTTTTTTCGCGCCTTCTTCCGTTAATGGTTTACGGTTTACGGAGACCGCGGTCTCCTGTTCGGCCGAATACGCGGACGTGCACAAACCGGGAGCCGCGTCGCCATTTCTCGTCGTTTGTTCGTCGTCGCGGCACCGTATCCGACCGCGCCGTGTGCGTACGGGTTAGGTTCTTCGCCGTCGACAGGAAAAGTGCCACCGACCGCATAAACGTAAAAAAGTAGAGCGAGCCGCGAACGTTTTAGTAGTTTAAAAAAAAAAAAAAATACGAAAATGTACGAAAACGTACGAACGATTTTCGGGTTGTTTTTGGACGACGCTCGAAGAAACTACTGGAAGGTCGACCAACGCGTCGACTAAAGTGTACCGAGTGGATACGATTCGTCGCCGGAACGTAATGCATGTCGAGATCATTGTATAAAAACGGCACGTTCTTCGGTTTGCTCAGAACCTAAAACAATACACGGCGGGACATATTGCGTATACGTTTCGATACCTTAAACTGCGCTACTGTGTTTGAAAATAGTTCAAAGTGTTTGCTATTTGTGTACGTAACGTGTGTAACGCGCACTTCGACTATTGGTGAATTTTTCGAATACGGTTTTTAATCGATTACACGAAATCCAGTTGAAAATATTGTTACGAAAAAAAATTACAAAATAATTTTAATACTAATACGGTGCTAGACGTATTACTATATGATTTTTTTTTTCCCGCGCGTTTTCATAAAGCGTGTTTGTAATCAAATATTTTCTCATAACACGTTTCATACCATTAGAAACGTTTCGGTGCCGTTTCGAAAGTATTGTTTGCGAAAACTGTGGCAATATCGACTGACGAGAGCAGTTGCACCGCCCCGCGAAAATCCTCTTCCCACGCGCACGATATTTTCCCTCTGGCCGGCCGCATTGTTATACACCACGAGTGTGCTCGCAGCAGCCAAACGTACTTTCCGAGCACTTATTCCGCGAGATATTTCGGAAAAAATAATAACACATTTTCCACACGTACAGCACGACCGTGTCTATATTGAATAAAATACCGTCGGCCGTCTGTGCATTCTTCCTGCGGGGTTCGGCGTTTATCGGAACCGTTCGATTCCCGGACACCATACACGCCCCGACGCCAACTCGCCACGCCGTTCGACGATCGACAACGTTTTGTAATGTTCCCGTTTCATTACCGTTTCCGCGCCGGACATTTCAACCGATCGCGTTCCCATCACACGATATACGGTACTGGAACGTTCGACGTCGTCTGTCTGAACGGTTATCGCATGATACACACGATAACAATGTGTCCGACCAATTCGATTTTCGATCAGAATCAAAATACGAAACAACATGTTATCGTGATACGTTACAGTGTCCGTTCGCCCGTACGGATTTATATTCGTGTACAATATTCGAGTTCGGTGTTTTAGAGTCGGCGCCCGAAGTTATCCGGCTGAAAGAACTGGACGAGTTCATTTCCACAATACATTAACGTGTTGGATAATTGATTACAATGATTGTCCGCACTACAATTTTATGTTATAGAATATTCGACAGAGGCGCTTTAGGTCATCTATATTTTGGTAGCAATATGCATTTATTATTTTTATTTTTTTTGATAAAAGATATAGACGAAATATACGTAGTGTTTGACTGGTACTTTAAATACTTTTAAGAAAAAGCATTTGGGTATTTGCCAAAACACTTTACAAATGTGCTGTTCACAACACTGTCCGGAATAACTGAAATGCCTACGGATGATTTCGAATGCGAAACGTATAAGCGTAGAAACGCGTGAAATAAAAAAATCTACGCGCTCGCGTGATACTTTCTATGTGCGGTTTTTTAATTTTAATTTTTCGATAAACATTTATCAGTCGTTACGTATTGCTCGTAAAACAATTAGTACGTACGTTAAATTGCAAATCGAATCGTGTTGATTTTTCTTAATGTATTCACCGACCTCCCGACAAATATAATTGGAATCGTGCTGCCGAAAAGGCGAAACGAGTGGAGTCGTGATTTTCCGTGGCCCAGAAGTGTTAACTCTCCCACCGAAACGGCAATATATCAGAAAACGCACTCGGAGCGGTAATCAATTTTATCGGCCACAAGATTAAACCGGGATCGTGTCGTTCGGGGAAAAAGTCAATAAAACGTGTCTTCCGTCGAAATGTTTTAACCGTGTCCTTACGTCTTACTCTCGTGACGATTACACTATTATTTACAGGTAAATTATCATCCGTGGTTCCCCCCCCCCCATACAAATTATATGATTTTTTTTTTCAAACTTTTTTTCGAGTTTAATTGGTTTTTATATTGACTTGCATTAGACCCCCCCCCCCAGTAATTATTTATCTTGAAGAGGTAAATAATAACACGAATTAGTCATACGTTTAAATTGAGGAAAAATGTAAATAAACGAAATAATAATAACTTCGTCGTATTTAGTCGATAAAAAAATGAAATCCATTAAAAGCATATTTATTTGATAAATTTTACTTTGTTTTTCTACAACACGGAATCAGATATGTTCAATATCGATATCGAATCACTACGACGTCGACAACGATAAATTGTGTATTTTATTTTTTTTTATCAGTATTTATTTTACGAATATGATTATATTTATTTTTTCGGTTATTTTATGTTTGTGTTTCTCCCTTCGGATACTGTGGAATTGTACAGAGCGTGCTTTACTGTTTGTACAATTATCAAAGATCGACGGTAATAATATTAATCACCGGTAAATATTAAATTAACCCAAAACGTCCGGCAAACAGAGATAGCTTTCGACAAATGTTGGAACGGTATTTGTGTTTACGTCTCGGACATCAAAGACATCTGTTTGTTTAGGTAAGCACGTCGTCGTTTCAAATGCGGCTTAGTTCCCATTCATTTAAAACGGATTTGAATTTGATTATAATTAAACGTCGTTTAATATTTTCTTGACTATATCAATTATTTATACAGTTTGTTATTCGCGAAATTAAAATACAATCAAAATTATTACTTCTAGAACGATGATAATTCTTACTTCAAATCATATCGGTATAAGATTCAAATATTAAACTATGTACTTACCTGGCAAGTGTTTGTTTTAATCTCAGTAAACTAAATAATTATCAAGCCCATTTCATTCTCCAAGAGAACAAAGTTAATTTAGCAAAGTCGATACTTTTCATAAATAATATTTGAAAAAAAATACATTATCGTGTGATGGATTTTTCACTCGTAGTCTAAGTTATAATTTTATATGAATATGTTCGTCTAAGGTACGTCGTCAATTTCAATATCGCGCAGAAGAAAATAATCTGCAGACTTTCTCACCCGAGGCGACAAACATCTATTGATTATGAAGTTTAATGAACACACGATGATTTTAATTGAATAATTATGTGCTTTTTATGTCAGTTGATTCTGACGACACGCCATTCTATAGTCTGTCCATCAATAGGCTACTATCGATTGTTAATGCTTTCACTTCTTTTTCGTCCGGGCGATTCTTCGCCAAACACGATTGTTTCCTTAGATACGACCGAAGCGTTGAAAGCTATATTATTTCATTCTTCAGAGTTCAGGCAGACACTGTCTGTATTGAATAGAACGGCCCGTAAGACAACAATTTAATGACGCAATTTAGTTGTCCGGCAATAGCAAATTCTTTAAATATTCTTTTGCCCGTACCTATGCGTTTTGTTCACGTATAATTACGTCAACGACAACAATGGAATTTTCCAAACAAATATTAATAATAATCGCCGAGCCGTGCAACGGAAAATCTCGATTCTTCGATAACAGTGACGGTAATTATTATCGTCGTTATATAATGTTATTTTAAGAACGTAGTTTTTTTTTTAGAGAAAACGCATTTTTTTTACTTAGAAATTCTAATAAAATTAATTTTTAAAAAGGGTAAAAATATTGAATATTGTACTTTTCTATAAATTTTAAACCAAAAATTTGATTTCTAAGAGGTCAAAAAATACACTTTGACGATCCCTAAATGTTATCACTGATTTCAATTTATATGAACTTTACTTGTTTTATGAACAATCGAAATAATCTGCTATGAACTATTTTTGCCATTCAACGCTCGTACGAAGGATTCTTAAACATTTTCAATTCAAACATCATTTTCGAGTGGATAACTTACTGTATAATATATATATATATATATTTTATTTTGGAAGTTTTACGAACACCGATTTCTTATGTAACAAAAAAAAAAAGAAAAAAAACGAAAGGGCGAGAAAGTTTGACGTTGAATAATACGCGAGGAAACTTCGGGCCGGATCGCAGTTGAGTCGAATAACAGCAGCATCAGCACAGTGCGTTCGCCGAGGCTTTATATCATATTTCGCGTCTGTTTAAATGTATAATATAATATAAGATGTTTCTCGTTTCTGATTATGTTGGTACACACATATATATATTAAATATTTCCACTGTTTTGGTGTGCAGTTGACTGTAAGTACACGCAAGCGATTGAAATTTCTGCCGTCGTCGTCGTCGTTCCGCTCGTCGTGTAACAAATGCGTACAAGACGACCGTCAGCCGTCAGAATCGGTTTCCATAATCTTTATTCCCGTTCCCTCGACTGTACGAGTATTATCACGATATCTATTATTGTTGTTGCGCACGAACCCCGTAACGTTGCTCGTCGAATTATTATCGTCGTTGGAAAACGCGGGGACGGGACGTCGTCGCCCGTCGGCCGGATTCCAGACACGAATTCGGTGTTCGATATGAATATTTCCTATTACGATAGCTTGACGGGTCCCGCGTTGTCGGTCGTTCGTCGTCACGTTCGCCCGCGTGCTTTTCAAAACAAACGACGAACCTAACACGGCGGTCCGTATACGATAATTATATATATATTTACGGTTTCGGCATCTCGGACGAGCGTCTCGCGAACGTCGCCGTGCACAAGTGCGTAGTTTTTCGGTTACGCCCGATAGAGGGTTCGAAGGGAGCGGCTCGCGGTAAGCCCCCTCGACCATAATCGTGTCGGATAAGAAATCCGATGACGTGGCCATGATGAACTTCCTAATCGGAGACTTTGCATTGGAGTTCAACCCGCGGTGCTGAACGTCGCCGCGTATAATGCGCGATCGTAAGTGGGGAATTTCGCTTGGGATTTTCGTCGATTTGATTCTGCTCGTGTTATCGAATATGATCGCTATGCCGGTGCGGCGGCGGCACGGACGGCGATCATTTTTCAAATCTTATTGGCAATTGTATATTGTGCGTACGTACGACGGTGATCACGTGATTTTTTCGTACAAAACACGACATTTCCGAACGTTGCGATACGTTCAACACGAATTCGATGACGTTTTATAAACGACCTATCGATAGTACACCACCGTGTTTCCATTGAATAATTGTCAAATGAAACTTACCTGGTCTAATCGTATTACACGTCGGTAACACTTCAATATCACCAAAATGAATTATGACACTTTATTGTAGCATGTAAAAAATTATACCTTAAATATTCGCAATATTTATTTTTTGTGAGAATGTACAATACACAGTTTAACCCAGAAAAATGATTGATATAATAATATCGTTTTCGATACCGTATTTTGTAACAAACCATTTGTTTCGAATAGTTTTCTGTTTTGAAAATATGTTCGGTTTTGCTTTGCAATCAACGAGTTACATACAATTTGGATTTAGGTTATTTTTTTATTATTATAAATTTTTTTTATTTCATCACATCAAATAACGTTGAATTACCTTATCGTTTGTACTGCAATCGATTTATCTTATTTGACACGAGTACGATAATACGTGACGAGTCCGACACTTATTCGAGTCGGTACGGTATCAGTTTCTTATGCGAAAACTCGCGTTTGAACCGTGGAGAAAAAAAAAAAAAAGAAAAAAAAAGGCGAACCACTAGCACTTTGCCAAACGTGACGTGACTGCAGTTCAATATTTCGTCATTATGGTAAAAGCCCTGGAGGTTTGTGTCGATTCTAAAAGGTTCGTTTATTTTCCGCTCCGGACGTTGTTAGTGTTCGTGAAACTTTTAAGAACGTCGTCTTTATATCCAGTTAAAATCGCACGGAAATTCGTCAATATTCGACGGACGATGATCGATTGCCGTGTTCGGAGCACTATCCGGTATATTATTGCGTAGCCGTATAACGTTGACGTCCATTCGTTTCCGTTGTTTCGCCGTTACAACACGGTTCTCCGAGACGAATAAATACTCGTTTAGACGTTTTCACATTGATAAACGCGTGCATTTTCAATACGTTTCTGTTTTTAAATCCCGTGAAAGTTCACGATTCCCGAGAGGGAAAAACAAAAACTAAACAGAAATCTTCCGCGCGTACGATCCATAAAAAGACATTCGAGCACCGACCCGAATCTTGAAAAAAAACCCTTACGAAATACAAAGGAGATAAAAAAAGGGGACTAAATACACACGCGATATTATATATTTATGTTATGCTACACGTTACGGATACGTTTATACTGTTATATGTCTGTTTTATTCGCCAGCGAAACGTGTGTTTTGATATAGTGGACCGGATTTTCAGCATAAATGTGTGTCTACGATTCAGACGAACGAACGAACGACGAAAAACAAAAAAACAGAAAAAAGGTTCTCTGGAATAATGGGCGCTGTTGTGCCGTCCGGGGCCGTGCCGTCATAGGCGTCCGTCTCGAGCGGTGAATTCGTATGGATGTTTTTCGACTGGAAACAAGACCGGCGCGTCGTAAATTCGCGCGTCGCACGTCCGCGGGGGACGGCTGTTTCGTGCAAAAGACGTCCGTTTAACGAGTCGCGCGGCGGGGAACGTAATCGGAAGAAATTCGGTCGAAAACGCGTCGCGGGATACGTGACGAGGAGGAGTGTTGCAGTTAAACGAAAAGAAATAATGATAAAACGCGCGCGCCTCCCCGGACGAACGTAGACGGCTCGGGATTGTTCGACACCGATCCAACCGATCGATTTGACCCGTACTGACGAGTGTCAGGCGGCGGCGCGACGTTGATGATAATGATAATTCGTTTGCACCGTGTCGCCCTCTTCGATCGACGCGCCGCGTGAGGTCCCCGTCGTCGTCGTCGGGACAAGGTGTGTTTTTCGAACGTACGCGTATTCTATATATATATGCTCGTACTTACAACGCTCATACACGTCGCACGCTCGTTCTAAGACGGACTGCGGTCGGTCCCCCCCAGACCGTCCAAAACAAATAACCGTTCGCGCACACGCGGCAAGCCGTCTAATTTTAAACGCGGCCGGAGGAGAGAACACCAACTACGCGGGAAACGTTGTGAAAACATTTGACCGGATCGCGCGCGCGTCTCGTACGGGGTCGTGTCAGACGTCCCGCTTTTAGAACCGTCCGATCGTCAAACGGTCTTTCCCCGGATACGTACCAGAAACCGTAATCCGCCCCATCACCACCAGCCCCTTACCGCGGTTTAGACCGTGTTTCGAATTCATTTCGGTCCCGGCACCGCTCGCGTGAACAAAATATAATGCGCAGGTCCGAGGCAGAGGACAACCGTGACCGACGCGATATTATCGTTTACACGTTTTCAAACATTCGCTGCACCGTGTTCTATTCGTAAACCGTAGGTTATTATCATTATTATTTTTTACGCGTCTGGACAGCACGTTGGTTTAAATATATATTGTATGTACATACTGGGGGGGGGGGAATAAAACAAGGTTTGGGATGACTTTTTTTTTTTTTATCCCGTCCAACAGGTGAAGTTAAACCTCCGTTTCAAGTTATTTACATATTTATCATTTTCGATGTTATAGTTATTGTTGAAACTATACGATTCGAGTCACTTTTTCCGGTTTTTTCGACTTTCGGCTTTTCAAATATACTCTTATAATTAACCAATCGATGTATGTTCTAATTTGAAATTCAAATATTAAGAAGGCCGCGTACGTGACAAAAACCGTAAAAATCACATATTTATATATTATAATCTAAATAATAATTTCTTTGAAAAAATTCACTTGCGTGTTACAACGAGCACGTAGACATATTGTATACATTATTCCACGGACGTAAAATGATTCCGCCCAGTTAACACGACGCGTTTCCTATTTGGAACATCAATATACGTTCATCGATAAAAACCGTTGGGCGTCGGTATCTCGTCCGTTTCGGTGTCGCGCGGAAAACGGTCGGCGTCGAGACCGGACCCCTCCTGGTTTCCACGAGCGAATCTTACGGATTTTCGGCGTTTTTTTTCTTTTTTTTTCGTTGCGATTGTTTACACGCGACAATGATATTCCGAGCAGAACGTTTAAACACGATGAGTCTGGGCCGCGGCGCAACAATACTTTTTGAAGTATGACGGAAAACGATTGTGTTGTCGAAACGTCGAAACACAACCGGTGTTGTTACGCCGCGAATGGGGTAGTTAACCCCGTCGGATTATGAAAACGGCACAACGTCGTAGGAACAATAATGATTGTATTACTGTCATTACGGGCGGCTTGTTTTATTTTGTGACGATTGTATTCTCGCGAATCCTTGAAACTGTACTTTATAATTGAATGTCTTACATACACGTCGTCTCGTAAATCAGGTTTCGTTTGTGTTGGTATTAGAAAATACTGCAAAAGCACAACGTTTCGTTATATATATATATTATATTAAAAAAGGCGGTGGATTTTTTCCTTCGTCAAAGTTGGTTTTTTTTTTCTTTTGCCATTCGTACTCCGTAAACGCGGGCCGCCGTACACGACGAGAGTATATTATATTTTACGGAATAAAAGAGAAAGGAAATAAAAAACGAAATGGATTTTCGTGTGAACGACGCGAACTGGCGAACATATTATTATTGTCGTCGGCTTTTAATAACATTAGAAAAACGCGCGGGCGAACGTTCCCGTAACAATTTATTTCGTTGATAGTAATTGTCATCGGCACATCGTCACCGCGTTCTGATCGACTTCGACCACTAAATGTTAGCACAACGATAATAAAACGTGAACGTCGTTCGAATTATATCAATTTAACTTTTCCGGGTCGTCTGTGTACCCGATATTGTTTTATCATTGTTTTATATATCATTTTTGGAACGTGAATTTCGTAACGTGTTTCGGCTGTTCGGTAAACAGCACGGGTTCGACACGAGATATTGGCCACGTTACTCAAACTTTTATGACGCATCGCCGATGTCCGACGTACCACGCGGTTTCAACACTTAAAAACCGCCCTTGGCGATTGAAACCGATGTAGATGTTGTCGGACGTTATTTTACTTTAAAACCATATTCGAGTTGTTAACAAATTGTGTAATTACGTTATAATCGACAGTTTGATTGCCGCAAACGTGTTTTTCACACACTCGCGTTGTAGTTATGACTGTGCGTTAACGAGTTAACGAAACTGTTCATTTCGATTTTAA
Organism: Schlechtendalia chinensis; assembly: GCA_019022885.1. Taxonomy (NCBI): domain Eukaryota; kingdom Metazoa; phylum Arthropoda; class Insecta; order Hemiptera; family Aphididae; genus Schlechtendalia; species Schlechtendalia chinensis. Next base: position 5,333,341 of record CM032341.1, read on the forward strand.
TACAAACTAACGACGACTACATACGTTGCGTGTCTCGATAATCATGACGTCAGCAAGAACAACGAAAACGTTTTGAATATTATAATCGAATTTTTCGTAAAAACGAAAAACGTATTGCCGTTAATCCCAAAGTCAATACAAGTCACAAGACCATTTACGAAAAAGGAAAAAACATTTCGGAAAACAAATTAGATTGTTATTATTTTGACGTTATTGTAACAACGTGAGTTATTGTTGTCCAGACATAATTTTGGGTACGTGGCTCGTATATATGTATATCACGTAATATATGATAATTATTACACGTTGTGTTTTTCGGATACGCCTCGAGGAAGTTTCTGATGAATAAAGAGATTCTCATTATTGTAATTATTTACATTACGTTAAATTACATTATGACAAAGTGGGCTCATTGAATATTACCGTCCGACGATGTTTATAATTAACGTAGGCATCTGAAAAAGCGAACGAGTCATTAAATAAACTGGAAAACTTTTGCACGGGAAACGGATAGAAATGTAGTGGTTTTGTTACGATTACCGTTCCTTCTTGTTCAAATTGGTTATATTTTAATGGCAGATTTGTTTTACCTTTACACTCGTAAAATCTTATCTCGGATCCAGGCTTTCCCGGCCTCGCGGGACGAAACTTTATATTATACTTATTAAAGTTTAAACTCGTTAATTATTTCGATGATTACAAACAGTATTAGTGTACTTTAAATCCTCGTAGACTACACAAAACGAAAATGTCAAACAGTTTTTATGTCTCGTTCTTTATTGGTTATTACGCGTCGTAACGTTTTTAATATCGTTGCTATCTGATGATCGAATATACGAATCACATTCAATACTCGAACCGAGTAAAAACTAATAATATTATAGTCGAACGGTTTTTTTAGACAAACAGTATACAGATGTTACGAACGTAATGGTTACTAAATATGATTGACATACCAGACCTCGGTAATTAAAATCGAACCGATCAGTTTTGTTCTCGTAAAAGGTCGGGCGAATTATGATTCGACGGACGTTTTAAATAGTTTTTCACATTTGAAATATGACCTGTGACCTAGCATATTTCTAAACACGACTTTATTCGCAGATATTTAAAATTGACCATGGCTTGAAGTTTTGTTTTATACGGTATTGTTTTAGCGAACGCATAGAGCGCTGCCATCTGGTTTCGAGTTCGACAATATTACATATCCCGTTGTTTAAACACTACTCTATTACGCATTTCGACGTTTAATCTAATGTGAATACACCGTCGGTATGAAACAGTAATCCGTTGTTTACACGTTATAACAATTATTCAGTCAAAAATGTTATGCTACAAAGACGCGTATTAAAAATGACGAAAATCCAATTTGCGTTTGTTTCCGAAAAGGGTTAAGGACGATATATATATAAGTCGGGATAACAACTCTTTTCCGACGGCTGCGCGGTAATCCCGTAAAGAGAGAATAATAGCGTTGGTCTCGCATAACTCGGCCGGACGGAAAAAAATATTATTATAAACACGTCGTATTCGAAAACATCTGTACGACGTCTGCGAGTGCTACTTACCGCGTACGTGAAGTTTAAGTGATTCGTTTTCGTTGCGTGCGCGTGAGACGCGGTAATGATATTATCGTTGATTAATGATTATTGTGTCTGAAATCGACAATTTGAAACGGTAATTTTTTTTATTTTTCATTTTTTTTTTTTCGTTTTATTTTTTGTACGTCTGGCATTAGACACGCGTAATATACGTACACATAATATACACGTGAACGTGTTTTTCACGTATGTGTGGACGCGCAACCACGTAGCGTAGCCGTGTTCTGAGGGACATCTCTTATCAAACAATTAAATGTTGTAATGTTATATTTCATTTAACGCCTTTTCGCTTCCAGTGTTTTAGATTAGAAAATAAATATAACTCCGCCGAGTGTCGGTATTAAACACACAAATCATGTTATATTCGACGTGATCGTATAATGTTAGTTCTTCAATATATTACCATAAACCTTGACGTACGACATTAAGTACAAGTTTTTTCGAAACATTGTTTTCGAACTTGTTGCGTGAAATCAAGCGTACTTCTTTCAACATTTACGATGGGATATATTATCTTATATATTATTACTTATGGCAAATAACTCTCATGCCAAAAAAAAAAAATCAATTTTTTTTTTATGTACAACATATTGTTTGCGGTCGTACTTTGACTGATTTTCCAAAAGTAAATTAAGTATATAAAAAATATGATCGAGTTCGTGACTGTAGAAAACTACACGTCGTGAACGGTTTGAACGATAAAATAATGTTTCGATTAATTAGAGGGGAAAATGAAAAAATTCAACATTTATTTTTTATTTATTATTAGCGTTTCAAATTATTTCGAAAGTGTTTTCCCGTCGAAACACACGCGCGGAAAACGATTCCGATCAGAAACAACCGTTACACGAAGCTTTTCTATTTCGATTTCGTCCGATTGAAAAACGCGACGTCCGTAGACATCGGTCGACCGGCCAACTATTGTCTAGAACGCGGCGGCGATAACAGCGGAGTCTCTCGCGTTATAGAACGGCGGCGGCCCGACGGTCGGGGTGACCGATTCGCGTGTAATCGCAATCGTCGTGCCCGTTGATTACAGAAAAACAATTAACGGACCCGCGGTAGCTACCTAGGTTGGTAGCCTCTCGACGTCCGTACGTTGTCGTACCACGGTCGTGGTCGTCGGCACCCGGCCGCCCGAAAGTCGAGTACGGTCGTGCGACAATTTATCCGGGACGGACGCGGTCGGAAAGGTCGTGCGTTCCGGTTGCGTGTACCCCGGGGTATCGGATACCTCGTACGCGGCCATGTCATCCGACGGATTTCGATACGAAACGAAACGCGGACGACGCCGGCATCTGTTATGTGTTTAGAAAAAAAGACAACGTGCGTTTGCGTCCTGTTCGTGTCGGCCCGTCGTCCGCTGTGGTAACGGAAAAGTCGTTTCCGCTCTCTGCGCAGTCGAGAATAAAGACGCGCTCGACTTTTTCTCGTTAAAATTGAAGTGTACGGTCGAAAAAACAAAATGATATGTACTTTTGCGGATACGGAACAAAACGAAACCACAAAATCGACTGTGCGAAATCTAATCAACGTTCGCGATCGCGGTAACCGTTTTGGTCGGATATTGTTTATAGCCGTCCGGCGTATTGTTCGCGCGTTAGCCGGCAGACGAAACTTCGCGCGCGAAGACGAAAGGTTAGGTCCGCAGTGCGTGTACCGTCGTTACCGCGAAATCGTCTTCGCCTCTTGCCGAAAACGGAGAGAGAGGGAGAGAGAGGGAGAGGGAGAGAAAATTAGTAAATTACACGTGTAACAAACAACAACCACGACGGTACAAAACAAACACGGCGGCCGGTCTTCGGGTTGTTTGTTTTAGAGCGGAGAACGTACGTCGAAAAAAGCGCGCGCGCGTCACGTGTGTCGGCCCGCAGACAGGTGCCCCGGGAAGGCGTGTCCCGTGTGTTTTACGCGGAAGATTGCCGGAGAGTTCTCTAATCTCGTTTCCACTGCTGTCCGTCGAGTCCTTTAATTTCGTACCGGCGCTATTACTTGCCCCGGGTCTCCGTTTTGCCGCCAGGTTATGTTTTTTGGAACGTCGAACCGCACGCGTACGTGTATAGTAATAGTAATAATAATAATAATAATAATGATAAATAATAATAATAATAATAATAATGATAATAATAATGATAATATTGTGTACCTACAGCGGAGGGCGGGCGCAAATGAGCCGCACGGACATTTCGACGTCGTTGGGTTTTTTTTTTTTTCGTATTTATTAATAATAACCTGTTGCGAGACGCGACGTCAAACAGACGCGACGGGGCAAATAATAATAATAATAATAATATAATAATGAATGTGAAAAAAAAAAAGATTAAAACGAACGATTTTTCTTCTATTTGCTTAACCAGCCGTCTGAAACGGTTCAATTATTAAACATTTTATAGGCTTCGTGCGCGTGTGTTAGCTCCACAACGTTAACAATGAGAGATTCGCACAGCGACTGAAATAGAGATGATAACATACTGTTATTATATATATATATATTGACCGGTGCGTTTGTTTTGTTTTTTTCTTATCGTCGTATTTTTATAATAATATTTTATAGCTGCGTGTATACAGAGTAAACGACACGACGACAAAGACGTTATCGTGACCGGCGGGGGGAAAAAAAACGTAAAAAGAACTCATCTTATTGCGTCGCCTGCGTGCACCGCCTTACTCGAAGATTTTCCCCGCAATTTCGATTGGTATTGCCGGTTCGAACGTGGGTATTCTCGTTTATAAATATTGTGTCCGTCCGAGTCCGGGAACGGTTAATATTCTACAACAAAGACGTTAAAATTACGACCGAACGGAATCAAATAGATACAATTATATTTTGAACGCGTGATTTTCAACGAATTTCGCATTTAGTCTCGAGACGTTATAATATAATATTTTTGTATCGTCGTCGTATTTTAAATATTATTTTACTAACGCAAAATCATCTCTAAAACAGTGTGCGTGTGCGTGTGTGCGTTATCCGAGGGGCGCTGCGCAGGTTAAGTCAAGTTTGCTTCGCATTTCGGGATTTCGAACCTTTACCAAACGCACTGAAAGCATATTACGGCCGGCGTCGAACAAAACGAATACTGAATTAGACGTTTAACAGTATTTAAGCCGGTGTCTCGGAATTCCTCGGATTACGTCGATCCCCCCGTGATTCGTATCGTTTAATCCGACGCAATAATGCCTACGGGCTTCCATTTGCTTACACGGCTCTCGAACCTATTAACTAATGGGCCGTGTGCATTATTTACCCCGGTCGAAGTGATACACTCGACCCGTCCGTAAGTCGCGGAAGACGAGTCGAAATCGGTTATTATTTCTTACCGGCAGCGGTGGCAGTGCTCGCGTCAAACGCGCGCGTGTTTCCTATCTCGAGACAATATCGATTTGCCGGCGCACAATGTAAATCATTTATATATTTATCGTCGGCCCCCGCCCGGATCTACAGAACGGCTTCAATAGTCCCGTGATACTTTCATTGACGGTTATACAACAATACGTGATTTACGTACGGGTCTTAGAACACACCCACACACACACACACACGTTTAAATCTCTTTGCACTCGAACCGTGTGCGCACACGATATAACATTTTACACGTATATTCGGGCTCGTACGTTCTGACGACTATCGTTTCGAGATCGCCGTCATAATGTTATCTCGGTCATAATATTATAATACGTATTCAATACGGTTTTTTATTTTTTTTTGTTATGTATCGTGTGGTCCTCCGCATTGTAACGTTATCGTCCCGTCCGATATTTTCAATTACACGGCGTGTATGGTAAACAAGCGGAATACGTTTCGTAGGTACAAGACGATTTTAATTCTGACGAGATAAAATCGTATGCTCTATTGGAACACACGTTCGGTTCGTCGAATCGAACACAACTGTACAAACGTTTTGACGTGTACATATTACTGTTAGTTATTTAGGCGCGAAAAATAATCCGAACGCTGATAAAACGCGTTCGAAAGCATCGATATTGTTATTGTTATGTCGACGTACGACAGCGAATTGTCGCGATCCTTCAGAACGCATTCGAGTATTGCGTATTATTACAAATCAAAACCAGGAAAAATCCGTAGGAGGCTTACGTTCAAACGCCAAATCCTAAACTAAAATGTATGATTTCTTAATGATAATTTTGTAATACGTCATACGATTCGTACATTGTGATACGTTTCGCGTTGGATTACATACAATCACGACTGAATTCGTTTTAACGTTTTAACGCGGGTAAAAACATTATTTAATTTTTATAACCGTCGGTCAATCAAGTACTTCCGCGTATCGGAGTTTCAAAATCGATTTTTCAACGAATTTACACAGCTCTGTACTCACAACACGCAGCGCGACGACGTTTCGGGGACGTTTTTCGTTTGCACCGCGAGTGCCGGTTAGCGGCGGACACTTTCTTCGCCGTTGCAAACGATTTTTCGTTTACTCGAACGGGTAGACGACACGTGACAGCGGCGCACGTGCGTTCGGCCCGTAAACGCCACGAGAAAAGATGACGAGAAACCGGGTGAAAAATTTGAATTGAAACGTTGCGCCGTCTTTCGTCTTCGGTCCACGGCGTATTAGTGTGCTGGTCTTCGAGCCGATACGATTTGGTCGGACCGCGACGGGACAGGACGACCGGGTTAAAGCCGTCCGACGGAACCGATCGAAGTCGCGCGCGGCGTCGTCGATGGAAAACTACAAAAGAAACGGGCCGTTTTCGTCTGGAAAACCCGTCGTCGCCGTAAAGTCGCGGGGGAGGGTGTGAAAGTTAGAATGCATTAAGTAGATTGCCGCGGGGTATGCGGCGACGAACAATGCGGAAAAGGATTCGGGCGCGGGTAAGTGCCGATCGGATGTGTTAATACGTTCCGCGATCGGCTTTTCGTTCACAGAGGTTTCTATTAAATTGAACGCGACAGTGGAATATATCGGATACGTTTTTTCTTTTCTCCTTGTCAACGTCGTTCGAACAGAAAACGAACAGGACACGTGTGTGCGTCCAGACAATGTCTGTCGGTCGTGTCTAAATCGATATGCGTTCGTAAACAGTCGGTTGGAATAGCTTATTGTAAAAAAAATGTTAGCGACACGCGAATCGTCGTGTGACGTTCATTACAAACGATGGATCATCGGTTTCGACAAACCGTTCCGGGCGAAGTCTTGTTTGTTATTGTTCTGTGTAGTTTGTCGAAGTTCAAACGCACGAAAAGTAGTATGCGCCCGTGCTTGTGATGTGAACGGTCAGGTCTTAAATACGTCAAGCGTTGAGCAAGACGAAGATTTTCCAGCGGCGAAGCGGTTCTACGGACGGGAATATCGCCGGAAAAAGCGTTTGTCACATAGAAAAACCGAAAACGTTATAACCGACCGATTACAATTGTAAAAGCGATGATTCGTTAATGGACGCGTCTGGTCGCCGCGTATAAACAATAATAACAACAGCAATAATGCTAATAACAATTAAGCCAAACGGCTGCTGCCGAACCGAAAGCGCCGGGCGGTATTCGGCGCGGTGTTGGAACGTGACGCGATGTCGTTCTGATAAATAAAAAACGGTCATTGTCGTCGTGTGCGTGGAAACACGCCGATTGACGGACACGCAAGCGGTGTTCATTTTTTTTCTCTCCCGATTAGATATTTTCTTTTTTAATCAACGTTTAACGACGTGCCGCCGAATCGTACCGTTCTCGGCGGGGGGCGCCCGACCCCCGGTCAACCGCGTCAGAACGTGTCCCGACCGACCGACCACGTATCGACATCGGTCCGTTTGTGTTTTTCGTTTTTCTTGAACGACCGTTGACGCGAGCGTTCAATTAACTCTATTGGCTTTCGGTCGGCTCTCGTTATTTTTTCGCCAACTCCCCGGCGTCTCGTCCGTCTCTATTATTCATATCCACGCGCCACTCGAAACGGCCGGCGCGCGCACACAATCATCACGGAGTAATCTCCGTCGCTTTTGTCTCGTCTTTTGAAAAGTCCGCAAACACGAACGAGGTAAAAGCGTATACGATACGAACAGTATAAATATACGTATACATATATATGTGTGCGCGTGTAGACGTACCTTTTATAATTGCAAGGGGGGATATCTTATTTATTTTTCTTTTCAGTAATTTACCTCGTCTACATATAAATATAAACCTTTAAAAACACAACGAGCACAACCCCGAGGGAAGAAGAGTCGCGTTTGTAATTATTATTCTATTATATTCTATATATATATATTATCGGGGTGCAGACGTCCGCGGACGGACGGCGGCGCGTGTTTGCACAAGAAAAAACAAACGTCGTCGGTCGATTATTATTATAATAATTACACACTCTCTATCTCACTCTCTCTACGCGTAATATACATACACGATATGTACGCACACGACGTGCGCGTATGTGCCGCACGCCGACCTACGAAGACGACCGGCTGCAGGTGCCCCGATGCGCGCAAACGTATAATAATATTATTACGTATTTTATCGGGTTCTGGGGATTAAAAAAGAAAAACGTAACGTAATTTATCGTTATTATCGTTATTAAACGATTTTCTTCCCAATTTCGACCGGACGAGTGACTCGGAACCAGTCCGCCGGTTTTAATAATAATAATAATAATAATAATAATAACAATAATAATAATGATAATAATAATAATAATAAGTAGCCGCGCCCGTAATCTATTGATGTATGTATACACTTTTTTTACTTTTTTTTTTTTTTTAAGTAGCACGCTAATGACGCGATTACTATAGATGTTTTTTTCTTTTGACGAAAAAATAAAAAATACCAAGTTTTCCGTTTAACAAACATTTTCCCAGCCAATTAACGACGCGCCGCCGCCGTGGCTTAACATTCGCGGAAACGAGTGTACGTATACATTTATATAATATATATAAATACATAAACTTATACCAAGTATACTACTTAAACGCGTCGAAGAAACGTGTTGCTCGTTAAATGGAAAATTCACTGTAATATTTTGCAAGCAATATAAAGTTTCAAGCGCTTCGGATACGCACTGCGACAATCCGATCAAAAGACCTTAATTTCCAATTGATTACGAAAAGTAAAAAAAAAAAAAAACCAAGATACGCCTATTTCAGCGTACAATTATATTTCGTAGACTGCGTCGTATAATCATAATTGTACAATAAAATGAATAGCGAGCGAATGAAACGAATACAATTGTCACCGTTAATAAATTATAAATTTTTAAATTGATAATTTGTATTTAATTCGAATTGTCTTATACCGTAAGTCATAATTATTATTTTTATAAAAGGATCTATTCATAAAACGAAAATTATTATTCAATTTATTTTGATCATTTTCAAATTTTTATTTTCAATTTTTTACACAGGAACCGTTTTTTTTTTTTTTTATTTGAATTTGCGCATTAAATATTGCCATTTACTACATAGACATAACAGTTTTTCTTTTTACACTGCTCATTCGATTAGTGTTACTAAAATGACGTGTCTGAGTATTTCACTATGTAATTGTGTCGAATTTTAGTTGTTGCTCGATGTGATTATGAACTGTAACGAACAAATAAGAATACATATTGTTTTCAGATTTCAATAATAATGTGGGTAACTACAACAACATTTATTTTAAACGAATTTCCAGTGCTTGAGATTTTTAAGTAAAATTAATAAAACACAATAAATATTATTAAAAAACAGTACAATATGTATTGTTCTATCACAGAGAGATTTAAGAATTTTTTTCTATATTTTTACATACCGTTTAACCTAAGAGACAACGTAATAATCATTTCCGAATTTCTAGTATAAAATATGCGTTCACAATATTCAAAGTGCACATTACGTAGCATCTGATTACTTCGTTTTCGGTTAATAAATAATCCTGAGTTACTATCAATAATGTTTGATTTATACTGTACTGAGTATTAAAATAGACTGGTCAAAGGGAGATTTACGAGATAACAAAAGTTTAAAGAACGTAATTTTTTCCTAAGTAAGTACCTAAGATCAAAACTTTAGAACAAATCGGGACTACACGTGGCGATAATAAGTCCTACGTTTAACTATAGGTGCGGACCAAAGAAGACTAAGAACGTTTAAAAATCAAATATAAAGCGTTCATAATTTGTAGGCCGATTTGTGACAACGAGACCGAAGCGCGGAGAAATAAATTTAACAAAGAACTACAGGAAGAAATGGGAACGGCACTAATCATATGAAGACACTGGATTTAATGGCTTGGAGACGTATATAAGTAAAGCAGTACTGAATTGAAAACCTATAGGAAAGAGACCCTGAGTTGGACCTGAGAAGAAATGATGTTGTATATCGTAGAATAAGGTCTTGACAGAACGGGAGTACAGAATAGAGAGAAACAGTTCATGATCTGGAAACACGGAGGGAGATAACGAAGGCGACGAAAATTCTTAGAGTGCGTTAAAAGACAAAAGAAAAAGCAGAAGAACCGTTCAATTTATCTAAATTCATACATAACCGTGTTTAACTATTTCTGATTATAGAAATCCGATTAAATGTATGTTATTTCCACATTGGAATGTGTTTCCATAACCCGTGTACATTAATTGTTGCGTGACAACTGTTATATTTAATACGAATTTTAGGAATATTCCGAGCATTTTTCGAAAACCAATTCGAAATGAAAACGTCAAAACCATAAAAAAAAAAAATGAATTGTATAATATATTAGTTATTATCGCCTCAAATACGCAGTCGAATGTGAACCTGTTTTACTCAATAAATGAAACATAAAAAAAAAAAAAAGAGGAAGAAACAACCATTCTTTTCATCGTGAACGACGCGTCGTCTCGTGTGAGAAACCCGTCTTTCCAATTGTACGTACAATGTGTTCGGGGTAGTATGATTCACCACGGGGGTTGAATTCAAATTAGTGCGCGATCGTTAAAAATAATATATATTTATATATATATATTGTACGGTATTCAATACTTCTGTCGTTATGGAAAAAAATAAAAAATAAAATAAATTATAAATATAGTTCCACGCGCACATGACCGGCTCCTTTTGTTCTCCGTGCCATGGGGTGTTAACGGTTGTTTGTTACTAATCACATACCTACGTGTACAAAGTGTACACGTCCGAGGGTGGAAATTTGTTTTTTCTATCCAGTTTCTTGTTATTATCACTTCAGACGTTCTGATAATTATTTATTTCGAATAGCAGGTCGCGCGAGGCGAAAAAAAAAAACGGAACAAAAATTGTTGTTTATTGTGTTCGTACCGTATACCAGTAGTGTTTTGTTTGTTAAAGTTTTTTTTCTCTTCGCTTCTAACCCTTTAAAACCATTAAATGTTTTTTTTCCAACACCTTCGAAAAGTAGTAATTTAAATAAAAGTAACGACTACCAGATGCTTTTCGAATATAGGTTAAAGATTTTCGTCATCATTGTTATTATTAATAATTTTTTTTTTTTATCGCTGAGAGGTAAAAATTACTTTAGAAGTTTTCTCGACATTCCAGAGTTTTTTTTTAAAAAAAAAAAAAGTTTTCGAAACTTCCGGAAACGTATATTTCATTACGTTAATTATACATTATATTTATATTAAAAATATGAAGTCTGTCTGAAATATTTTCTGGCCGAGAAAATAATTAGATAATCACCGAAAGGGAGACACATTTTGCATCATCAATTGTCCCGCGTCTCTTAATGAAATAACGTCAAATTCCTCTCTCGCTCCCCCCCCCCACACCCACCCCACCTCCCACCAGCACGCGTTGTACTCAAATTTCTATTCTGCTCGCACTTCCGGCGTGTTAATAATTTAATAAGATAAACTTATTTAATTAAACACTCTCAAAGTCGCATCCGTTCCTGTCGGTGCACTTTCCGTCCGGTTTTCTGATAAAAACCGTACACGAGAAATTCACGATTCTTACCGGTCACGACCACTCGGTACAATATTTTTTTCATATACTTTTTTTTTTTCTTTCAAGAGTGTCCAGACACGAAGATTCTCCGACCGGTTGTTCTCGTGTATAGACCACCGATGCGGTTTTTGGCATTGTCTTAACAATGGAACGACGTACAAAAAGGTCATACACGACCGTAAAGGCGACTTAATGACCAACGGCATGACATAATGTTATTTTAATTTACCATCGTGGATTTTTTGTCGTTTTTGTTTGTTGTCGTTTTTTTTTTCGTTGTCCGTTTACCGAACGTAATTGCTTGGCTTTCGATTTCAGTGGTTTTATTACCGACCGATCTTAACGCCATTGGCGAATTATATAACAGCTATCTGTGCCGACGGATCTGTACAATGGAATTTCGGCATTGTTTAAACTCCGTCTGGGATTTCAAAGTCGTCGTGTACGATCGGAATTCGTTGAAATACGCCAAAAGAAAACAGCCGAATAACTCCGGACCGTTAAGCACTTATTATTTAATAAGGAATTTCGTCTAAGAACGGACGCCAAGGTTTTCCGCCATAAACGTTTTCAAATTTTAATTCAATTTCCGTGGTACATTCTGTTATATCCGAAATTCGTGTTTCGACGTGTATCGAATGAAAAAAAAAAAAAAACAGAACGATTTACAACATGTTACAGTCGTGTCCGAATGCACGTACCGGACATAACATAACGTCTGCGGACGTATTGAAAAGAGGAAAATCCGATGGAAACCCTCCGACGTCGCGTTTGAACGTCGTTATCATAACGTACGAGGTATTGTCTATTAACGGCACGCACAGTTATAGGTTATAGCGGTTATTTTTCGAAAACAAGCTACTCCGGACACAGTCGGACCGGTAAATTGAGGACTGTTAATGAGCGGTACGGGTAAAGTAATTTATTGAGGTAAACACGTAATATTAAGTATTTAATAGTTTTACGACTCGGTCCCGTGGCAGAGTGCACACGTAGGTGTTGTTCTAATCCTATTTCCGAATAATAATCATTGCACATTCGAATACGCGGTCTGTTAGACGCGAGGTAGCGAAAAGTTTTAAAATAAAATAAACGTACACGAAGTTAGCGATTTACTGCATACTCTCGGTGTACAACATGTACGCTAAATAATGTGCAACAATGATGTTTCGTTTTGCGTGAAGAGTCCCTCGAACTGATGGAGAAACTTTGGTACGAATTGCATTCATTCATTAAGCATTATTGGGATTTATATTAACGAGACCGTACACGTTTATCGCGAAACATTCGTACGTAACGTAAATGCCTATTGTTCGGATAAAACATACGGTTGTATCTAAAATATATTGGCTTGTTTCGCGTTCGTTTTCATCGGTATACAAGTTATACAAATACCTTTTGAAATAATTTCAAATAATTTCACTAAAATATTTTTTGACTATTGAACACAACGAGTATTAAATACTTTTGTTATTTTTTATTTTTTTAAGTTTTTTATTTTTTAGTGGGAACACGATACAATATATTATATAAATATAAAGATGATAACTATTAATCCACTTAAAAAGTAAAAATTAAAAAAAAAAATGCGATCACTTGAATAAAAATATCTTCATACCAGACTAAAACAAAATAGTTATTCCTCGCAATTTTTTTTTTTTTTTTAATAACAAGTATAATTCTAATTGGGAACAAAAAATTCAAATATCTATAATAAATGATGAACATTATTTCGGTCATTGAAATACTTTTGTGGAAAATGTTTGAGTTGATTTTCAAACCATACTATTGAAAATTATTCTTGTCAAGACGGATTTTTAAATGGAATATTATACAAATTACCTGTACAATTATTAGAATGGTAATTCCTCCGAGTCTTGGGAATTTTCATATAATAAAAATATATATATGTGTATATACATATACAAATGAAATGAAAGTAGTATAAACTGAAAACAGAAAATGTTCGCTGCTAACATAATACAATATATTATATTATACGAGCGTATATATAACATAGATTTATATACCTACTGCTCTATTTGAATTTTTTTTCCTTTTAGCGTTTGTACCGAATTCGCATTTACCCTAATCGATAATGCTATTGTCGTAAATCTGTTTTATGGACTTTTAGACGCAAAATGTGCATATCATCAAGAATTATGGCAACACAATAGAATTATACTGCCCACGTGGACTTGTGATTGTATTGGAAAAATAAAAGGAATTTATGATCGTAGGACACTCATTGATGTTAAGGCCGTAGGACATAAGGATTATTATTATATGATATGATTTATTGTACTTTGCTCTTTGAATCGTTATTTCGCTTAAAATAATAAATAAAAAAAATCACACTTGTTCGCGTGAATTTGATTTTTTCTTTCAATATTGTACCGATAAGGTATGTGCAAAAAATTATCATACATTACAAACGTATAAGCTGACGACTATACAAAAACGGAACGGTACGACGACGTGTCCGTAGGGTCTTAGTGTTTCTATAACGTCGAGGAAAAAAAATGATCGAACTGTTGATGAGAACCGAAGAAAAAGAAAAATAATCATAAACCGTCCGATGTACACGCGTACGTTTCAACACTCGTCAAAACGTTTGGTCTGGAGCGACTTATTGAAATGTAGTAAACCGTGAGATATCCGTGCGCAAACAAAAAGTGGTGTTGTGCAGTTTGTGCGCGCGACGCGAAGCCTGCGAAACCGACCGACGTGATGTCGACGAGCGATAAGAGTTGTCACGCGCGTATTCTCGTCTATTGATTTGACCGATCGACGGCTGCTGCGTGATTTCGGGACGAGAGAAGTCCGTCGTACGGGGCTCGGAGCATGCGTAAAACGAAAAAAACGAAAAAAAGTTTTAACGTATTATAATAAAATGCGTCGGCGCGTGGTAGGCGGATGAAAAAAAAAATACCCCCCTTTTCAATCAAATGAATAAAATCGATTTCGGGAAACATAAAAACGAAAAAAGACGCGAGCGTCGTGTGAAAAAACAATAAACGCGCGTAACGAACGACGAAATGAATTCACCGCGTCGGGCACACGATACAATAATATTATATAGGCCGCCGTCTCGCCCACACGAGACCAATTATTATTACGAGGTAGCCGCGCCGCCGACGTCACCGGTGGGGACCGATTTTTTTCTTTTTTTGTATATTTATATTTTTAATTGTACCGCGGTATGACACGATCGAAACGTTTGTCGGCTGTTACGGTAACCGCAAACGAACGCCGGCCGGTTTATCGCGTTATTTATTGTAATCATTTTACGGTTTGTTTTTGGTTTTTATCGTTATCGTTATTGTTCCTCGGTCCGACACGTGGTCGTACGAGGTTTTTAATAATTTAACATTTTCGCTTCGTCTAGTATATACACCCCTTCGCGTCTAACACATCGCTCCGTCCGTAAACAGCGTTGGAAATCCTATTCTTGCACAGAATGTGTTCACCCTGTAATTCGCTTTTTAATTTTGGAAATAGCCAATAGTCACACGGAGCGAGATGTGGCGAATAAAACGGGCATTTTTGGTCAGAAACTGCTTAACAGAACAAGGCATTATGAGCCGGCGCATTGTCGTGACGCAAAATCCAAGAGTCGTTTTCCCACAATTCAGGCCGCCATCTTCTCACCCGCGGTTCTCCGAGCGTCGTCAAGACTTGTAGACAATAATGTTGATTAAAAACAGTCTGTCCTTGAGATATCCGTTCGGTCATACTAACACCTTTTACATCGAAATAACGATCAACATAGCCGTAAGTCATCGACTTCATCACGACCCTCACGGAACCGTTTGCGTCACTCAACACTAACACGTGGTCGTGACATGGACACGGTCTTCATATACATCTGTCAACAAACGAAAACTTTCGGTCGCAGATTTTCCGAGTTTCACTAGAAATTTCCAATCAATACGGCGTTAAATCGTTTTGTCCGGCACGATTCCGCACGATTACAACGCGGACAAGGTTGAACATTATCCGACGTTCACAAGTAAACAACCGTCGAACCGTAGACCGACCGAACCGGTATTGTTTGGTTGCGATGACATTCATAGCTCATAAATATACCAATTTTATTCCCTTATCTGTACAGCGGTATTATCACCAGTTTGATAGTCTCGTTATTTACGTAATAGCCATACCCCGCAATTCGTATCGCAGCTCGTATTAACCAATGACGTCGTACGGCGTGATTTTCAAGAAGTATATAATTTTTAAACGGTTTTTCGTCAGCATATACGGAATATTATCATTATGTCCAGCGAAATATCGAACGTCGACAAAACCGCTTTTCCAATAACCGGAAACCCCCTCGTTACATTAACAATCTGTTATCTCGGCAATGTCGACGGTGTAAGCACGACGCGTGTGAACAACGCGAAATCAAAACAATTCGCCGTACGAATATCGCAACATCAGAACGTCGTAAAGTAATCGTTTGGAATCCTCAACACTCAACACAGGGAATATTACGGAGTGTCGAGAAATTATTGATCGCGAATACGACTCAAAATAAGACGAGCGCCTGAAGTCCGGCGGTCGACGCGACCCAAACGTTGAAATTTTCGAAATTGAACCGCTCGAGCACGTGCAACGACGGCCGTTGTTAACGCGTCGTGAGGCCAATATTTTTCATCGACCTCGCGGCAATCCGAGCGAACCGGTTGAACGCGTGAATCTCACACACTCTCCACGGAAACCAACGAAAATCAACAACAACAACAACGACACGTACGTTTCGTCCGTATACAAATGACCGCGGGATTTAATTACGGTGCGTTGGCAATCAACACGTAATTTGATGGCGTGTAGGACGTGAAAAACCATCGGCCGTTCGCGTTTACATCGTCCGAAAGACGTACAGGTCGAAACGCGCCGGACAACGATTTGGAAATAACGTGCGACGGCGCAGTCTCGCGACGGCATAATAATAATTGTTATTAAAAATAAACACGCAGGCACCGTTATCTCGTTGTTTTGCTCGGTCATGGGTGCATCCGTACGGTAATTAATACGCACGGAATCGTTCGGCCGAAAATGAATTACGACCGGCGCTCGTTTGCGGAGCCGTTGTATAACACGCGCGCTTACGTGGACGTAGACGGTAAAAAATACTCGTACGCAACGTATGGAAACACCGTTTCCAGAAAAGATCTTTGATTTTCACGGAAGGTTTGAAGAGAAACGTTTTGCTCTTTGACGCCCGTGGACGCGTGTCGGTCCGAGTGGATCGAAAACGGCACCGTATATAAACATATGGTTTTCGACCGTACGGACCCCCCCCCCCCTTGACCTGTGTAATAGTTTTAAATTTATCGATGAAAATCCAAATTCTGTTACAACGTTCATATTTTTCTGTCAAAATTTCGAATACGATATAGATAACACCGGTTTTTATACAACTTATTGATTATATTATTATAATAGTTGCAACACTGTTTTTCTAACAGTGTGCGGTAGAAGAAGTTATAGCTATATTAACTGAAGAAAAAAGACGCTTGGATTTTATACTTTAATATTTAATTTATTTGTATTCTGAAAATAATGTTTTATAAATACTCGTTGAATAATAATTTTTTTAGGTCGGTACATGTAAATAAATTTTAATGTAATAAATAATCAATTTTTGTATTATATACGCTTTGTATGAGATCGGTTTCGTGCTAATAATCGGTTATTATATAAATATTTTTATTGTCTATTAAAGGTATTGTTTTTCATGATGTAGTTTTTTAGACCCCCCCCCTTGAAAAAAATCCTAGGTGCGCCATTGCCGTACGGTGACGTTGCCGGCCGTCGCGAGTTCCGGAAAAACGATCGTTCGGACGGTCTACGCGCGGGTTTCAATTTCTTGTTTTTTTTTTTGTTTCGGTCTTAAATCAAACGCGTCTCGACGACGACACAACAGAATGCCCCGTCTAGACACGAGTTTTCGGTACGCCCGTACACAATGACACACACACGCGTGGTTCGTATATATAAAAAATAAATAATAAAAAAAAATACGCGCGTTCGCCATAGCACACCCAACACGAGCATTATTTCACATCGTAGAACGACTTGCACGTATAACGCCGGTCGGTCGGTCGGTCCAATAATCGTGTAATAACATACACATGCATAATATCACATATCCGCCGGACAATACCGCGCCGCGTTGTCCCGTACATGATATTATAATATACGTTGTTGCTGTTGCTGTTGTTATTATTATATCATATTGTCCGCGTGTACGTGAAAGCGAAAGCTATTAAAACGCGTGCGTGCGGTTTTTTACGAGATCCGTGCGAACCGCGCCCGTCGTCGTCGGTCTCGCAAAACCGGTCGTCGTCCCACCGAGGCGATGTACCCTTGTCGTCCTCGCGTAGGTCAGGTTAGTAGTATAGAACCTCCCTGCTTCACAGGCTTTCGTGCGTTCCGTCGTCGCATTGTCTTACAACGACCTTTCGCCCCATTCGACTACCTAACCTCGGATTCCGAACCGGACGATCGTGCGGACCGCGCCGACCTTACCGCGCGCGAGCTTCGAAAACCGAAACGCCCCCGCGACTGATATACCGGACCACGTACGATTTCTCAAACTTTTTGAAACGGTCAGTCGGTATCGCCGAGATCGTTCGACACGATCCGTTTTCATAATTTCGATTTCGTTTGCCCACGAAGCGTTTATGTTATATTTACCACATAAATTATCGTTTTTTCCCGACCAAACGCGTCGCCAATATTAAACAACGAACCGAAACCGTCGGCTCCGGGTCTCTTCATTACGAGACGTTAATATTTTACGCGGCACCGCGTTCCCATCCAATTTGACTCATTACGAAACGTTCGTATTTGCTTATATACATTTATAATAACAATGTATCGTATTATACGTACGTATACGTACACATATCGTTTCTTTAGCAAACAACGACTTCGTGAATCCGGCCAGATACGATCCGACGATACCCGCGAGCTATATGTTTCCGTCGGACGAATAAAGATGCGTATTGATTTCAAAGGTCAACACAAGGTTCGTACACGGTCAATTATAATTGTGTGTGTTTACGTAACGCGTATTGTACGAACTGTGAGAAATGCACCATCGGCCAGTCTTCCGGTTCGTTTTATTTTTCCCGCACGTACGATCCCCGTGGTCTCGGTGAAAACGGCCGATAACGAAAACGACGTTTAAAGTTTGCTCGTCGACCGTCGTCGTCGCGACGTTCCCACGGACCCCCGACACAACAGTCCGTCGGACCGATCCGGTCGGAAACGCCCGGCGACGTCGGTGTCCGCGAGGGGACGGACGTCGTCGGACCCGCCGGAACGTGACGTCTGGCCGTCTACTCGAACGGGGAGGCCGCCGTCGGACGCGCGCAGCGAACGCCGGCGGTGCACAAGCGTTTCGGACGGGCACGGAAGAAAGCCGCGGTTAAGGAGGGCGACGTGTCCGTGGCGGGACACGCGCGGCTGCTCGTCCGCGACAGGTAGCCACGGCGGTAATTAAATGTTAACGAAGAACGGGACGGGGGGGAACCGAACACGAAACATGGCGTACGTATGCGCCGCGCAATTGGTCGGCGGCGGCGACGAAAATAGTAACGCGCGCGCATTTTATAATTGGCCGAGCGACCGCGCTCTCTCTCACGCACAGGTACGCATAACATACGGAGCTAATGACAGGCCAGAGACCCGGGACGACTTAATATATTCCCGTCATGAAACGTTCGCCTCCGCGTCCCGTCACCCGTCACCCCGTCCCCCGTCCTCGTCTTGTTCCGTCCGGTCGGACGGCCGCTCGCAGACGTCCGCGCGCACAAATACCGACGGCCTTCTCGCGTTTTGTCGTGCTGTTTTACATACAATTTATTTGGACGGGACTTTCGGACGTTGAAGGATCGCGGCGACGGCACGTCGTCTCGACGTTCTTACTTCTCTCGTTTATTTATTTATTTTGTTTTATTATTTTTTATTATTTTTTCAGCCCGACGAACACGCGGGGTTCCGTTCTTCTTCACTCGCGAAACCTACAATACCTAACCTTCGCTTAAAACCGTTCGGACGTGCACGTTCGGGACCTCGACGTTTCGCCGTGAAAACCCGCCGGCGCGACGCACCGTTTAAAGGAAATAGAAACTCGTCTTCGGCACGCGTCCGGGATCCGCCGGGATGCCTGACCAATTTTAAATTGCGAATAGATCGATTATTGTGATCATGATCGAAATGAACGAAATTCATAGATTTCACATTGTGTTTTAGGATCAAAATGGTGGTTTCCGTTTGATTCGGTAGAATGTTGAGCGGACGGGGCTATTTACGTAGCAATATTTCACCGAACGTGGTCGGAATTAAATCGTATTACCCCTGTGGTATATACCAAACGAGACCGTTCCTGTATAATTATCCGAAAACTTGGCGCCAGTATCATCATTAGGAACTGAACGAGACGCGTCAGTGACGACAAACGTATGCGTAATACAAACCGTACATATACGTATCATACGCCCCTAAACATACTTCCTTCAGCTGTTTGAGTTTGTTAGAAGTTAATTGTCAAAACTGCCTAATGGCAAACGAACGTAATATTATGATTCTACGGTCGTGTACGGAAGAACGTTTTCTTTTGTGGTCGACAACAGTTTTGGCTGTAACGGAAGCACGGGAGCGCTTTTCCACAGAAAGTAGACCGTCGCAGGTTATGACGTGACGTTTTAGTTGATATTTGCTTGTTTGTGTTGCGATTGAAAAATCAAAATATCCGCGTAAAACCGTCGTGCGACACGCTGACGTGTTCGAATCACGCTTGCAATCAATAACGTGATGGACGAGACGTAAAATGTACCGCTGGTTTCGAACCCGTGCGTCTCCGAAGTAAACGAGTTGGGAATTTACCGAGGATTTAGGTCGCAGACATTGATTCCGGTGCCCGTTACGAACGACGAGGGATTTTTTTATATATTTATTTTTTTCGGACCAAGAGAGATAACGCGCCACGATAAAAAAAAAAAAAAAGGTCTACACGTTCGTGAATTGAGGTATATTCGTTTCGACGTGTACGTTCAGTAATACGATTTGGTCGCGTTCTCGTTTTTCTAGCGACGACGTTGATTGTGACGCATTCGTGTTGAGAGATTTCGAACGCGCGCAATAACGTACCGTCAATAAAGTGGTGAAAATCGGGTTGCTTTGCTAGTGATCGGATGTATTTCGTTCGTTTGAATGTCAATTGCGTTTTCAATACACCGAAAGTACGTTCGGGAGATGCACGTCTTAAAACGCCGTCACGACGTCGAACGAAACGCGGTGTTTCGTCTCACCGAATAAAACGTCTACGTCGTTCGGAAACGCGCCGGGACACTTAACTTGATGAAGTATGCTCGCGTCTGTACACAAGCCGATTGCGAATCGCTGTGTACGACTTTGATGTCACGCGAGTTCTCACGTGTTTTCCAGACGGGTGCGATTACATTTTAAAACACACGCTCCGGCTCCTGGCCGCTCCGGATACGTGCTCCACTGTCGTCACTTATCTACGCGCGCAATCGTAAAGTCGTTTCTAATTAATTTATCAATTAAGAACGTCGAGTGAGCGTAGCCATCATCTCGAACGAAGTCACGATCACGGACAGTACATTCGGGTTGCTGCGCGGCGCATAAAAAAGCGGACGTTTGATTTCCAGCGATTACCGTAACAACAATTGTGCGAGATCACGGGAGATCGGATCCGCGATCAATTTAAACGCGTGAAAAAATACCACCGTGTTGTCGGCCAACAAAAGCCCGTTAACGATGATACAACATCGAGTTGTCAGTCAAAACAATATAATAGGCATTTTTTTTTTTTGAAAAACTAGATTGAAAATAAAATCATAATTTTACTGTTTTAAATTATATTTTGTGTTTCGTTATCTGTATGAATTATTTTGTGTTTTATGTAAGAAAGTAGTCTACTTTAGATTGGTAGTATCCCGAGAACTTCACCTAGTAGACATTTTTTTTCTTTTTATACTTTTTAAGTAAAATATTGACTGTGGACCACTGTAACAGCGGGTTTTTTTTATAAGTTTAGAGATAATTTGTTTTCTATTGGAATTACGTTTTTTTTTTTTTATACTAACCGCCAGAAGTAACAACTAGTTAAAGAGATTACAACTACTGATGTTTGTCTATTATTAAGTTTAAAAGAGAATTTGTAGTTATTTATATAAAAAGTTTATATTGTAACTTAATGTTATTGAACCAAAGTAATAAATACTATTTATGTGTCTGCAAGTCACGATAAAAACCTGATTACAAAGATTACTATTTTTAATTAAAATAATGTATGTGTTACATTTTTTCTAGGTCCTGTTATGTTTGTAATTTTTTTTTTATTATTATTAAAAATACTTTTAGTTTAAAACAAAATTTAGACAATAAATGTAGCATAATTTGATAGTTATTACTACGTACCACTTTCAAATTGAAGTGCTTAAAAACAAAACTAAACAAAACAATTTATACAATTTATAATTTAATGCAAAATGTTACAATTATACTAGTCTCCCCCACGTACTCGTATAATGTATATATATATACAAGTTTATGTTACAGTTAATAAGTTGGAGTTTATAAAAAAAAATAATTTGTAACGAATCCGGTAAAACGGTCTCCGACACTTATGTAGTTAATACATTGTTATTGAACAGTTCAACGGCGAAACAAAACAATTAATTTTCCAAAAAAATAATTAGAATGTACTTAGCGTAGTAGCAATTAATACTGATTTTAAAAGTTTTAAAATTTAACTTTCAACCAAGTCAAAATTAAGTTTTGTATTTTCCTTTGAAATGTCAGAAAATTCTAAAAATTGATATTTTTCCACACGAACGTTTTACACAACATCAAATAATACATTAATGTCTATGAATAATATTATCATGTTAACTTTTAACTCCAAGAAATATTATCGACAATTTGTCAAATACTATTTATTTTCCTGTTCGCGATACGATAAGTGCAAATATTATGACGTTCATATGGAAATTCCAAAGACTGTCATTCTGTATTTGATTTTTCGTTGTGGAAACGCATACCGCGTGCTGTGATTGCACTTGTCTCATAACTTGCCCGCAATACGCGTCTATTTATGGTGTTTTAAACGTGTTTTAAACGTGTTTTTAGAAGTGTCTTTGTGCTTATTGTTCGCGTAGAAGTTATACGCGGACCGATATTTAAATTTCTGATCTGACAACTCAATTTACTTGTCAAATCGTAAACTTTTTTTTTTGTTCCAGTTTGACATTTACACTCGCAAGTTTCAGACGATGTTGAATGTTTAAATGACATATCCTTTGTACGTACTTGAATCTTTCGGATAAATGAGTTTGACGACGAGAGTTGTCTTGCAACAGCACTTCTCGCGATTCTTATCTTTTATTAGAGACTCGGCTTATTACCTTTTGTGCCGCGGGACACAGTTATTATATACGAGTGTAACTTTATAATTATACGCCAGAACACTTATTATAATTATTATGTTGTTACTTAAACATAATAAATCTATTTTTTAATACTATTCACACATTTCAATTGGCCGATGATACTTTCAAGTGTTTATTATTCAAATTTCGGTTGAGTTATTCGAAGATGCTCACGTATTATGATGATTTGATTATTATTCGGATTTATAACATGGGAAATTTACGGTCCTTATCGGGCGTACGCAATCGTACACATTTCGAGATACACGACTGCTTACATTTTTTACCTGCGATTTTTGGCAACGTTACAACATTTTTGGTATTTTACGGAGTATAATATTTTCGGAAAGCGTAATGTGTTCTGGACCGTCGAGTGCTTTGCGCAGTTGTAATTCGTATGAAATTGGAATTGAAATAATGTGTTTACAAATAAAAAAAAAAAACCAAAAAAAAAAAATGTAAAAACGTGTTCTCGAAAAATGTATATCGTTCATATTGGCGATCAAAACATATAAGGTGTTATGTATATTTATCAATGAAATGAAGCGGTCGAAATAAAAAATTAAAAAATAGTCTTCTCCTAGGTATTTTTAAGGTATTTTCATCGGGTGTATTTAAATAGGATTTCGTAAGTACATCGTTACTCGACTACTCGCACGTTCGTCGAGAACCGACGCACACGATAACACGACGTATGCATTATACATTACGGGTGGCAACGAGGACATTTACGAGATAAATTGACCGACGTGACGAGAAGTGTTCGATTTTAAACGACCGGACGGAGACGACGGTTGTTGTGTCTGCCGACCGTACCACACGTGTATTATGTAATAACTAATTGATCAGTGTTGTTAAAAAAATAATTTTTCAGAGCATTTGAAACACGGCCCGAGTAGTTTTCGAAAAATGTATTTGAAGTAACATTCAAATAATTATTTTATAAAAATAATAAAGTGCAAATTTACCGACGACAAATTTTGAACAACGTCGAACCAATATTCACTATGTCGGTGATTTGTGGAGACAAGAATTGTATCTGTCCCAAGAGGTTAGAAAATGTAAATAACGTAGTTTTAAATTTGTTGAACAATCATTAGCGATAATTAGATTCGATGATGTTTTTCTATCATTCGACATTTTTCGAAAGTCAGTTTGTGTAAATATTACGTTTGAAAGGAGTTAAAAAATAATAATAAGAGTATTCAAATAAGTCATTGTAGTACAAAAACAAACACGAATCGTACTTAATAAACATTATTGCACGTGCGGACACTAACGAGTCTCTTATTCTCCGTGTCATTAACATCGTTTTGTTCTTTGAACCAATTTCGAATTTTTCATTGCCGCCGAAAGTTAAATTGTCGACGTCTTATATCCAAACACGTCCGAGACGAACGCGATACGTACAGAATGCGAAGAGAGATACGTTGAGAAACGCGTTCGTGAAAATAAGTTGTTCGCGAAACAAATCGAATGAACGATTAAAAAAAAAAAAAAACTTGAAATTAACGGTGTTATGCCCGTTTAACCGATATATTTGAGCGTTTAATCGACCTAAACTTTTAACCGAGCTTTTTAAAGAATTCGGTCGAGTCGATGTTAGCGAGTCGAAAACAAAAAAGCACTAACGAACGCTCGACACGCTCGCGAATAAAAGTGTTTAAAAAAGCGTGCTGCGAATGAAACCGTTCAAACGCTCGTGTCAAAACGCTTTGCAGCGCTGCTAACCTATTGTCGTTTCGGACGACACCGTGTCGCTGCGACTCCGGATCGTGTCGACGGGAAACGATTTTCGAAAAAAAATAAATTACTAAAAACACGTCGTCGCGGACACGGTCAAAAACGTCCGAACGCCATCTCCGCCGGCGAAGGCTTCTAGCCTGGTATTGTAACGGGCCTCGGGCATCACACTATCCCGTATCACACGTCGCCGACGTACCACGAGCTGCGGCGTGACAATTAGACTGCGACCGTTTTCTGATCCGATCCGTCCGCCTTGGACGTACGGCCGTCTGCCGTGTGTGACCGGTGGATTGGCGTTTTCCACAAACGAAAAAAATACACCTAACCTAGACTTAAATAGGCTATAACCTAACCGTCCACGAAATCATTTCATCTTCGCCCGTTCAATCGTTAATGTACTCGTCGACGTTGTTTGTTTTTTTTTTAGCTCGTTTTCAAATGCCATACGTAATGTTTAACGATGATCAATTTTTTTTTTTTAATATTTTTATAAAATAACAAAAATGAATTCTGATATTTTCGTCAGTTATCATAATTCGGACGCAAACAATCGATATTTTCGTTTGAAACGTTTTTTCCTTTTCGCGTACACGGTTTTATGAGTACCTATTTCGGACGTACACCAACGAATCGATCGGGAATTCGAATGCAACTAACGACGTGTGTTTGAATTTAATGTTTAAGGATATTATACACGTGGTTTTGAACCAGTTCGTTTCGTTTTTTGGTAACGACTTGAACATAGTCATTATTTTCACGTATGTTTTTTTTTCTTCAGACATATTCAAGATAAACCTCAGCTTTATTTATTTTGAAAACACGCGTGAACCTCGTTATAGTCGGTTGATATGGAAAACGTGATTTTCTTGTACCGCAGTTTATGAAATTTAATTATCCAACTAACGTTTTCTCTGTTCCGTCCATTAGTCATATACACCGCCGGGAATCGAATTAAATCAAAATCAAAATCTCGAGACGTTCGATTGAAACGACGTGCCTTTTCAATTGTCTGTACAGCTCGAGTGGTGCGTTCCATTAAACCTGCAAGCGATCTATCCATTCGACTACACGACTCTTGATTTCGATCACTATCGTTATGCCATTCATTTATCCGAAAAATTACAGTAATCAATTACGTTTTTAATCTGAGATCAATGAAAAGGTCTTGGAATTGACGATGTTCGTGTAAAGCAATTTTCAAATAATTTCCCTGGCAACCGGCGAAGAACAAAACACCACTACACACACACACACGGTTTTCAAACGTCGCGTACCGTTTTGTGTCGATGAAAAACCACTATATTCTCTGCGTGACGTACAAACTGCGTTTGACAACAATAGCTAGAGTTACGTCCAACGCCGCAGCGTCACAAATACGAAACACGCACACGACATTGACAAACAACGATTGATAATTCCGTCGGACCAATAAACGCGTAGGACTGATTTGTGAACCGCGTACGTGCAATTACGTTCGAACACATTATCCGAAAATTAAAACGGAACGCGTTACCAGTTTTACAAGTGAATCGTCCTGCGAAGGCAGGCGATTTCGGATTAATTTATACATACAAATGAATATACCGGATAGGAGGTACCAATTTGGTTGAAACGGTGAAATATATACGCGCGCCGTTCGTGGCGTATTCGTTTTTGTGTTCGGTTTTTCGGGTTCGTTTTATGTAATAATATTTATTATTATTATTATTATTTTTTTATTTATTTTTTTTTTTAATTCGATTTGTCGCAACAAGTCGACAAATTGTATTTTACGGTGGACGCGTTTTCTTTTACACCGGTCGTGTCGTGTTTGTTTTAATCGAAGACTCATTTACATAAGAAACGAATTTCGTGGTTTTTAATTTTTTTTCTTTTTTCTTTTTTTTTAGTAGGTGTAAATTTAAACACACGCGCGCACGCAATAATACGCGTACACACACACACACACACACACACGTATACGTTCGTGTAAAAATAAATAACCATCGGATATAATATATACGCATGTACATTTAATTCGCGTGTGTGTGTGTGTGAGTTTTATTTTATATGTTGATGAATAAAATATTCGCGGTTCGATATCTTAATCTAAACGGCTTAGATATTCGATGTCGTCTGCATAATTCATTAATACACATACGTTATAGCGAATTCGATAACGCGGGAAACGTGTGGTGCGGTGGTAGGTCGACGACGACGACGACGAAGACCGCTATTTGAATGTTACGAGTTTTATCGGAACGGACGTGTGAAAACGGACCGGTCTCGACGATCAGTCGGAATGGCGAGGAACCGTACGACGAAACAATTGTATTCGTTCGTTTCGTACTCGACGGTTTTTTCTCGTCTAGCTCCCCCCCCTCGAAAAACGTTTTCCACCGTCATCCCAGCCACGTCGTTAACGCCGCGGTTCTATTCCGCCACGAAACAAATGTGTTTTTTAATTATTATTTTCATTTATCTCTTATCGAGTTATTTTTTTTATCAAAACGCTACTACTACGCGATCGCCACGAGACGTCGTTACACGTTGTGCTCACTATAGAAAACACCGAAAATAACGACGAGAATTACACAATCCGAACGATACGTAAAATTGTATTGTGTTTGCTTCGAGGATACGTGAATAAATAAGAAAAAAATCAATTTAACTACGCTCTAAATATTAACTGCAAAAAGGAAAATTGTATACCTTTTTTTTATATTCCTCTAGTTTTGTAACTTCAAAAACAACAACAACAAAAAACCTCTATATATTGTCCGATTAAAACGTGTTTGGTAACTGGAGGAAATCGAAAAACGACAAAACATTACGATTTTTATGTTCGGAATACACGTTTTTTCATAGATATTTCATTTGGTGTGGTTTCGTTCGAAAAAGCGACCATCGAATGAAATGTTCGTCGAAAAAAATCCAAACGCGTACGAGTGTTACGGTCTTAATTAAAATTTCGTTTCGAAACGTAACGCGACCACTCGAATAATTTCCATATTTAGAACGTAGAAACGTATTCGACGTACGCCAAGCCACTTGTTACACAATTTCACGAGAGAAATAATTTTTAGAATATTATAAATATATATCGGCGCCGGGTTTTTTTCTTCTCTTGCTTTGTAAATACGTTCGGAGGCTATAACGAATCGCTAACGGTCGACGGAGAGCGCACAAAGACTTACGCTCTATATCACGCGGACAAAAGGATAAAAAAAAAAAAATCTTCGGACACTCAAGATCCGAGCAAAATTATTAATATATATGTTTTTTATTACGTTTATTTCATCTTACGAGATTGTATTTCGATGACGGCGCGCACGTTATCATTGTCGCTATAATTATATCGGCCGCCCGGGCAACGTCCGTTCCTATAAACGTCAAACCGTACCAGCCGTATACATTAAATAAATCGTCTTCTGGTAGTACCACGCGCGCGTTCGATTGCTATCGGACGACACTCCGGTCGGATCTCTTAACGAGGCGTGTTCATTCAATATGCGTAGGTGTTTATTTTTTGTTTGTGTTTTGAAAATCAATTGAAAAACAGATACCGCCGCGCAGCGATGGCGTTTGAATACGAAACACGCGCTGGAAACCTAACGGCGGGAGGGGTCACGTTCCGTTGATACGGTTTATCGTGCCGGTCGGACGGTCGGACGGAGAGGCGTTGTTGTCGCCCGTTTCGCAGCGGTCGGTCGTCACCTTTGCGCCGACGTCGTTACGGGCGAAAAGGACGGTTTCGGCGTGAACGGGAACCCGGACAAAGAAGGCGCTTCTGGCGTTTCGTCACGTCGTCGGCCCGGTCCCGCAAACGCGCGGAAATCGTCTCTGTTGTCGTTTGCTCCGCTGCGCTTTCCCGATTTCTCACACGCTCTCCGGGTCTGTTCGTTCGCGCTAACCTTGCGCGCCCGTCGTCCCGGAAGACCGTCGCGAGACGACTCTAACCGTTCAACGCTTTGATCTCGCTGTAGCGCGGTCCGTTGGGTTCTTATTCGTATCCCATCGTGTCCCGTTTGTCCACCGAAACCGTCGCGCGAGTCAGGTTTTTTATTTGACGTTTATTGACTATCGGTCTCGCCTTGTCGAAATCGAGTGAAAACCGTTCGAGGACGAGTTTCTAAACGGAATCAGTCCGTTTTTATTTGAGCATGATACGCGTTGATAAACCGTAACGATCAACATTGTTTGACGTTCAACTGTATTTCGTTTGTAAGCGAAATCGATCGTGTTCTTGACGTTTTCAAGTAACCCGAACAGCACTCGGCCTCTCGATATTCGTTACGAATACGAATCGGTCACACGTTATTTCTCTTTTTTTCATTCGACGTACATCTCTCTCTCTCCTCCTCCCCCCCCCCCTCGCCACAACTATTCGACCAAACTATTCGATTGGAACACAAACGTTTTTCCGCCGGGTTTAACATCAATTACAAACGTATGCCGGACGAACGAAAATTGAAAACTCACATCATTGGAAATTATTCATTCGATACCGTTGAGGAAACCATAGTTCCTAGACGAGTTCAAAGTATATTTATTCATCTGAACCGCAAACGAGATAAATACTAAACAATATTGTTTTATTACAAACTACGATTTTATATGCTATATTTAATGTGTGTTAAAAATATTATCAATTGACTTTTATATGTATTCAGTTCGAATTTTATTAATCTGAATGATATATTTTTATATCTCTTTAAGAATTACTAAAAAAAAAAACAATGTTGCAATACGAGTAACAACAATTATTTTATTCAAATGTGTAAAAATCAGTAAAAAGAAAAACAAACTAAGACAATATGCAAATATTTCGAAATCTTTAGATGATAATAACAAACGATTTACGTATAATATCATTATTTTTTTTACAAATCTATGTCATTCAACACTAAACATTATACTTTCAGTAATTTCTGTGAAATACACATTAAAATATATTTTGTTTCTGCAAAGATAAAATGTAATAATCAAGAAAGTATTATGATAACTTTGCTCGCCAAGTTGAGAACAATTAAAAACCTAAATTCATTTTTATCTTTATTAAATACATTTTCGGATTATTGAACAAATTTGTTAAAATTTTTGTAAATTTAATGAATTTACATTCAGTTTTAACGATTATTTTTAAATCTTCAATTGTGATCGATTTGACTATTTTTTTTTCAATCCAAAGTAAAATTATCTATTATTTCCATTACGATAGCAAGTTGACGAGCAAGTGTCAAAAAGAACACGAGCCAGTTCCTGTGATAACGGTAATGCGAATGTTCTGTACTACTGAAACGTTGGAATACGAACTGTCAACCGAATACGTTTACCGTTGTGGAACGTACCGGGCAATAATAATTTAGCGTCGAGAAACAGAAACTTGTCTATTCGAGGAGTGGTTTCATTCGAAATGTCGATGTGACTGAAAAGTTATATAGCAGTAATAATATTATCATAGACGCAAATGAATGGAGGCGTTCAATTAACACCTACTGGCTAAAATAATTATTTCCAGCAAAATTTATCATAGTGTTGTTGGTTTTTTTTTTTTACATAAACATTAAGAACGTTATTTATCATACCGCCCACTTCTCAAAAAAATAAATAATTAAAATTCTTACGCATACGTCAACATATTTCAACAAGACGAGAACTTTTCGTTTGTATCTAATTTATTTTGAATAAACTTAGACGCTTGCCAAAAATGTCGCTAAAATTTAGTATTAACGTTATATAATTTTAAATTACAATCTCTTTAAATCATTCGTTGGTTACCCGTTGTAAGTGGGCTACAAAGGTATATTGTACTGTAATGGAACACACTGTACACTTATATAATGAATCTGTCCAGATGGATACGAATTTCATTGGGATATTCAAATATTTCGCGTGTGTTTTCCATAGTCAGGGACATAAAAATTGATAATCTTTTTAATGATCCTAATATGCGTTCATGAAATTATATACTTTAAAAATCTTTTGTTTAATTTGATTTGAATTGTAATGTCAGACGATTTTCAAAAAAATATAGAAAGATTAATTCGAAAAATGTTATTGCATTGTAATATTTGTATGTATTGAATGTATAATGAAACTATTATACTAGGAGATAGCAACCTCATAAATTCGACGTTCGATATATCAGAAAACAGGTAAATCACTGTAATTTAGAGTAGTGTTGCGGACCTAATTCCAAACGCGTCACAGAATCGTAATTTATATCATTCGAGGAGAATATATAATAAGCGTCGTGTACTCCGGAACAAGAAGGTATAGTCCGGTAGCCGTGAAATATCATCTAATCGCGCAGTTGATTGTTTCGGGGTACGTCTCTGGAGACCTATACACAACTGTTCCTTATCAGTGTTTTATGAGCCTTTGATAAAAGCGAGTTAATGATCAGAAGACGCATCCCGGGAGAGGATATCGCTCGGTCTCGGGCGTCGCGACGTGGAACGTAACGTGCAGGTAGTCGACTGCAATACTGCACCGGAACGGTTAGAAATAAAAAAACAAAAAAACAAACATCTCTCCTCTAACTTATCCAAAACCATTATTAATATAATTTAAGTGACAATAATAATTACACTCGAATAATAATAATAACAATAATAATAATAATAATAATAATAACAATAATACAACTGTACGCACGTGACAGTGCAGACGGTCAAGTATAAATAATTGTCGTTCGACTGTATTTTAGTGGAATAATGAGCATTCCAACACCTTTCATTGATTTAATGACGTGCCGTGTTTGTGATTCGACCGGAGATAACAAACACGTATTTTACTTCATAAACCGTATAAAACTACTTTGTCGAAAATGCTAATTTATTTAGACTACGTACATTAATTTCCACATCCCCCCGTAGGGTGTCACTGCGTCGGAGGATGATAATACGAATTAAAAAATAATAAAACGTTTTCCCCGCACACACACGCACACGCGCAGACGGTAAATGCGTGCGTATTTTATCACAACTCGTCCAGCGCAAGACCGTTTAATTACGTTATTGAAACAAATTCTTATTTATCTACGCTCGCATCGAATTATTAATCACCGTGTCCGTATTGTGACGTTGCTAGATGTTCAAGATATCATACAATGTCTTCTTTAAATTATTAATCTTCGGAACAGGATTTTTTATTTCAGCACTGCAATAATAATAATCATAAAAAGCCGAACGCTGTTTTATTTTTTTATTTATTTATTTTTTTTTTAAGAAACATGTGAATATTAAGCAATCAACTTTAACGACAATGGACGTGTAAAAAATCTAAAATTACTTTTATTCGATTTGATTTGATTTATCTTCCGTTTGACTTACTCTAAAAGTAGTATCTAATTTATATTATAAACACGCTCGCACGTATTTGGAAATCACACACCGCTCGAATTATACTCAACACACGCTATTACGTGAATTGGTTTTTACTAATTTAAATTACAAAAAAACAAACAGTATTTAGACGTTACAAATGTTTTTGTCAAAGGTTTTTTAAAAACGAATAACACACACACATATATATACTCCGCGTCGTACTCGATCGCAATATGAATATGAATAACGAAAAAATAATTGTCCGTGTATATCAAAAAACATTTTTATCTTTAGATTGCTTTATTACGTTTGTCTTGTAGAACGGTTAGAAAAGAAAAAAATGTTTGTCAACGAAATATTCGAGTCGTGTACACATAAATATACTTTTTTTTTTCCGTGCAAATCGTGTCTCACATTTAAACACAAATGAATAAGTTACAGATACGGTTGACGTTGTTTTAGTTTTGCACTCTCGAGCTCCGCGTATTGTACAGACTTTCTGAACTTTAAATAGTATCTAACCGCACTGGAGACGAATTTATTATTCTGGTGGATTCATTATTAAAGTTCGGGAAATGGAACGCGGCATCGGATACGCCGCGAAAGGTACTTGTATATATATATATATATTGTGTCGGTGGGGTGGACGCAATAAATATTGTTGTAGCGAATACCGTCTGCGTATCGGAGACAAAAAGGGTTGCTGATAAAGAATTATGGGAAGTTTTTGGAAAACAAAAAAAAAAAAACCCCAAAAAGATAAGAGACTTACTTTTCGGTATGGACATTTCGTTGTGGTAGAAAGCTTCACTGGCCGCGCAGTAAGTGCAACGGCGGCGGCGCCGGTGGAGGGGACCACGGGCAAGAATATTAATTTACCGAACGAGAATCGATCAAAAAGTTTTAAATTTCTTCGGCGAAGGCTGGAAAGAGGGGTGAGGGGGGGGAGGAAGGGGGTGAAATTCGAGAGACTGCGTTCATTAAGTCAACTTTCGGCTCTTGAAAACGAATTAAAAGTTTTTCGGTGACGCTAAATTATTACCAGCCGCCAATAAACCGTTACAAACCCGACATAAATCAATGTTTCGAATATTACCGATATGATTCCGTGTTATGCTCTAATTAAACTTAATTTTAACGTTACCTGCGTCGTGTGTCTGCAACGCAACGTAACCACTATATGTTATCATTTCTTACTGTATCGTTATCCGTACATTGTGACGATCGTGGTTGCGAATGGGTATCGATTCCATTTTTTTTTTTTTTTACTCGTTGTTCGCCATAGATTTTTTAGTGCGATGTTCGCAATACGTCAAAACGGTCAGTGTTGAAATTGTTTACAACGTACACACTTGGCGTATATATTTTTAAATTTGAATATTTACATTCACATCAAATTTGATTCGTTTAAACTCTTAATATTTCGATTTTCTTGGATGTTTTGAAATGCATTTTAGTGTATTTAAAAAAAAAAATAAATGACGTTTTTAATAAAACTTTTGAGATTTAAGAAGCAATGAACTCGCAGCCCTAGTGATAATACTTACGTGACGGTGAATACTAAATCATTAAGTATGCGCGATAATAAAAAAAAAATAGAAGAAGCCAAACAAAATATTGCGCAAACGATTCAACCGACTAGATAACACAATATGATCGCAAGTGAATTCCTTACGAGTGTACTTCATGTGTGTGTATGTGCGTGTGTGCGTGCGTGATATAATATCACGGGAATACTCGCGAAGGATGTGGTTTAAAAGGGCACGCGGGTTGAACGCGAGGAGGAGGGTTTCCTGCGACAAGCAGAAGTCCCGAGTTCCGGTCTTCGAAAGATCGGATGTGCTTTGCAGTAAATTTAAATACTAGAACATATTATTGTAATACATTTGCTAGAACGTTCGGTGTACATACAGTCGACACAGAATACGGTA
Organism: Schlechtendalia chinensis; assembly: GCA_019022885.1. Lineage (NCBI taxonomy): Eukaryota > Metazoa > Arthropoda > Insecta > Hemiptera > Aphididae > Schlechtendalia > Schlechtendalia chinensis. The sequence continues at coordinate 5,367,285 of CM032341.1, forward strand.
CGAACGCAAAAAAAATAACGGAGGTTTCTCCGCCGAAACAGTTTTGCGCGCTATAAAAAACGGTTGCCGGGAGTGATCTTCGTGCGTTTTTATGCACGTGCATTGTGTATACGCGGGCACCTAACGCGGCAAACCGATGCAACGTCGTCAGTAACGCGATAATATTCTAATGCACTCGCGCGATCTACGTTTTGTCTACGTTTTGTCTACGTTCCAGCGGACGGACGAATTAGTTTGTTACGACCATCTGAACGACACACGTGAACGTGATTTAGTATTTTCGCGGAAAACTCTAATAAATGAAACCATTAATAATGTTTTGTAATTAAAACTTTCCAAAACGAATAATCATTCTATCGTGAGTAGCGATATTTCTCTATAAATCTCATTTATCACCGAACAATAATGTGACACAAAAGTTTATTAATTAAAACGAACACGCGCACTTGGCCATCAATTTAAAAACCGAAATAATAATTATTTTTTAGCAGTTAATGCATACGCACATTATCTGTAATAATGATAATGATAATGAAATAAACGGGTGTTTTCAATTTTTTATATATATACTAAATCACAATATAACAGCACTATAATATACATATTATGTTACATAGCGTAGTTAATGTTGAAACTAAACAACATTATGTTTTTCAACGTGGAGAACAATTTTTATACGTGTATAGAATAATATTAATAGCCTAGGCGTGTTACGGAATAATTAAAATCGTTTATTCGAATAACGTTCTATTCGCTGTAACATTTCGTATTATATGTTATAGATATTTTATTTACATAAATAATTTCGATAGGATATTAAAAAAAAAAAAAAAAAAACAAAAATAATAATCGACCGGTCACTGTCATAAATCAAAACGGGAAAGATTGTTTAAATTGTAATTTGTTTCTTGATATTATAAAATATTATAATTTTCGGTAATAATTGAAAATTGTTGTTATATAGGGCAACGAACGAGGCGACGCGTTTTCCGACATTGGCTCGTCGTTTAATAATAACGAATTTAGGACCCCGGGGACCGGAAGTTAACAGCCGACCAACCAGGTGAGACAGGTGTTTTCGAACACATAATGGAGTATATAATGTTGTGATAACCAACCGTAATGAGAAACGAAAAAAATATATTTATATACGAAGAAATATCAGGAAATGTTAGGAATAACAACGATGGAAAATAATTAATATTTCGAAGAGTCGTTATTTTTTTATTCGCTTATATTAAAACAACAGGCGGTTAATTAAATATCAGTTTTGAGAAAAAAAAAATGAATATAACATATCTATCGTCATAAAATACTCAACAAAAACCTCGGCATGTCTGTCGCACACGTGCTTTGAATAGGCATATTACTGATAATATGGTGTAAGAGATATTAACTGAAAAGAAGTAATAACGTACACAATAAGCTAAACATAGCGTTCGTTAAAACAGCATATAACTTATGTATTCCCTCGGCGAGTAAAAATAAGAGGAAGAAAAAAAAATAAGAAAAACAATATAAAATCACACGTGTCGATGTGTGAAGTGTGACACTTCACTGTTGAATATTCAAAACATCGAAACTGCCAAATGTGCAGACTTGGCCGACAACCTTGTGGCAGACTCACGCTCTTTATTATTATTATTATTACTATTCCTTATAAATCGATTGCAATTATAAAACGTAGTTATGTTGACCACCGAAAACCACATTTCTTGGCAACAGTTATTATCGTGTGTTTGGCTGTCACACGGCTCGGCTGCCACGGGAGTTTGGACCGCGCACGTTAATATAATAATATTTTACCGGACGACGACGTGGGCGTTTATTATAATCTGTGTTTATTATACGAACGTGTACGCCATGTGCGACCGAGTGTGTACACCGATAAATAATCGAAAATGAGAGATTTAATGGTAGCCGGTATAAAAATAAATAAACGTGTTGTCGCTGAATTTCGTTGCAGAGTCCGTTGCCGTCCGGTTGCCTCAGAGATCACGTGGTTTCCCATAAAACGTCAATAACGTTAATATATGATTTTCAACGCTGATGCCCGGTATAGGCGCATCATTAGTTTTTATCGGTTTAGAATATCCGCTTGTCTATAGTCGCACGCCTTTACGCAAACACACGTTCAACCTTGGGCGACACAAATGTTTAAGCGACCACGGTATACGACGTGTTCACGCGTTCATATATGTTTAAGCGTCGAGTACATTTACATAATTTATATCAAAATAAATCTCGACCGATAAAATATTGTTTGAAAAAATGCGAAATACACGATACACGGAAATATATATATATATTTGTTTTCTTTTCGGATGTATAATTAATATTCAACGAACTTTAAGAAATTATGTACATATATATATATATATCGTTATAAACGTTCGAAAACATATCGTTTCAAATAAAAACGTATACACTAGAAATCACTACAACGGGAACATCGTTTAGAACGAGATGTTGCACAGAACGAACAAAACGCTAGGTCCCAGAATGAGCCCGTTTGATTGTACGTTAAGTTATACGTTTAGGACGAGTCTAATTAGTGCGAGATAAACGAGCGAAATGCAACAAACCTCCGGTTACTACGAGCGGCTGGTTATCGGTTTTGTCCGATTAAAGATTTTTTTCAAGAAAGTAAATTCGATTGTGTGAAAATGTTTAGTTATCAATTTATGTATGAATTAATTTAAATTTTCAAGTAATATAAATAAAATTTTAATCCCGATATTTATGCATGATGTCTGTATTAACATGATGTAGAAAAACTCGTCGTGACCGATTTATACTGTATTTAGAAAATAGAAAAATGTAGACGCTATATTATTTATTCATTCGTCTATTAATATATCTTTTTTGTTTTAATATTTGGAATTAACAGTTACGCAATTTCAACCATAATTATATCATACGCGTAATAACTGTTCGTATAAATTATGCGCATGACTATTGTCCATTTTCAGACAAATTAATATGTATAAAATACTTTGCTGTTTTTCACCCAATTTCATCAGCACATTGTAAGACTTGTAGTGCAAAATGTTATGAAGACCGAAATCAAAAAAAACATATACACAATTCGTCGGTACTCTCGTTTGGTACGTTGGCCTATACACAATAAAAACCCTGTGTATATATATATTTTTTTTTTTTTGTCTTTTGCAACAAAACTATATTTTCAAATCACGCAATAATATTATAACTCATCTGAAATTAGAGAAAATAAATCATCATGTCACAACAGCAACGGCGTGTGCCTCTCAGTGGGTAACTACGTACATTAGTATAACACGTGTTTTCCAACTACCCACTTGATCTCGTAATATTATTATTTAATTGTGCACACGTTTAAAAAATTAAAAAATAAATTCAAACGTGAACCGCATAAAACGTTGCATTCGGACATTAGGCGCGTTCGTTATTCGTATGTTAATATGTTCCGTAGACATAATAATTACTTAGCACGCTGTCAAAGTACCTGTTTTATAAATTATGAAGTATGAAGATTTTATATTATCCGAAACACGTACGCGATAAATAACATTATATTGTGTAAACAAAAACTTATAATGAAAGTTGATTTTGTGATTTTTCAAAAATAATTCAATTATTTATAACGTACACAAATAAGTCATAACCTTTTTTGTCGGCGAAAACATATTACATAGGCTCCTTTCAACTATAAATATTTCATAATTATATCAGTGTACTGGACAAACACAAAACACGTTTCATGGTGGCTTGGATTAGAATAAAATTTATTTCAATGCATTCTTTTTGCGTAGGATAGACGTGTTGGTATTTTTAGATATTTTAGAATTTTTTTAAATTCTAAGACGTTATGATGAAAACATGTTTAATTCATATTTCGAGCAGTTTTTTTCGGCTATATTTAACGACATTACTTTTGATATTTTTGGTGTATCTCCGATGCATATGTCACGGGTTTTTAAAACGTATCAATCCGAACCCTAAATTGCCAGCGAAGTAATTATTTTTAATGAACATTCGTCAAAATAACATACAGAAACAAAACCAAAAGCTATGAAATAATAATGGTGCAATCATTGTTTTCTAAACGGAGTATTGACATAAGTATATATGTTTTATTAATAACGTGAAAGTTCACTGTTACTGTTTGCTGTACACTGTTGGCTGCTGAATCAAATCCGTTGTTTTCCCAAGTGACTTTTGATCGTGTGTGTGTATATATATATATATACGTGTATTTCGTTTTTCGTCTCGTTGAATGACGTTCTCTTTCCGAATATTTTTAATAATATTACTGTGACATGGGTTCAAAACTTGTATGTGCGCATGTAAAAGTAATGTATAAAAACGGTCTTTTCGAATGACTTTTGACCGAAACGAACGAGTGAAGTGTGAAATTAACAAAACTATAATACGGTTTCTTCTCGAAAACTCCATGTACAATATTTGTTGAAGTGTCATTCCTCGAACGAAAATTGTGCTCGCATTGATATGATTACGCAAAATACTGTTATTTTTTTTTTTTTGGAAGACGATAAAACTAGAACGCGACTGACAAATAACATGCAGAACACGAACACACGTACATAAATGTATATGTAATAGGTTTTTGGAAAAAATGTATTTACGAATTGAGAAAACCAGTCGAAAAAATGAATCAAAAGACCGAAATGCAGTATTTTTAACGAAAATATTTTTATGCGTTAATTGCGATATTCACATATAATCCTTAGAGAGCATATTCGAATGTGTTTTTTTTTTATTATTATTATTATTATTAAAAACGATTATTCGGAACGAAATTCGAATGAAATATTGCGGTCCACGGGTTCCGCTAGTATTTCTCGAGATATTTCGGAATGGAATTTTTCACTACGCGTACAATACGATATTTTGTATATTATAAAAATATGCCGGAGATTACTCTAAAATAACCAAACTGGTTTTTCAAAACATTTTCGTGTTTAGACACCATTCCGCGGCGTTACAAAACACACGTACCAATGATTAATTGGATCCGGAAATCGATGATCTATGTAAATTTCCCTACACGCGTTTTAATAGTCTGTTCACATTTTTACAACTACGCGTTTTATTATACCTTTACAGTTTCACGCGCAAGAGATTACATCTTTTGGACCACGCACAATCGACGCACATGCACGAATTATTATTGTACCTAACATAACTTCATCAGCTACAACACAATATTCACACGTATTTAACGCTTTTGTTTAATAGTTACGACCAAAACGACAAAAACGTAACGAGTGTTGCGATATTTTTGAATCGAGTGGAACACCAAGGCGAACGATTTTAGAGTTTCGATATTATTTAGCGAAAGTAATTATTATTATCCAGTAAAAAGTATTGTTACTTTTAAATTAGTTCGCATTTCAAATTGATTCAAAGTTTAAAACCGAAATGTATTTTAAAAACGCCTAACATAATTAAAACTTTTAAATCATAAACATACGTATAAATTTGTTTAAGTTAAACACATTATAAATTTGGTTCACGGCCATATCTTCTGTTTCTCGCAAGCTGCGCATTTCTTGAACAATTTCGTCAATGTTTTTACCTTAATATACTACTCATGTTCGCAAACGTCAACAGTTTCTTTATTTTCTCTATTTTGTGTGCCATATCGATTCCAAAAGGTACAAGTTATTTATTCAATATTTAGATGTACACGCAATGGCGGTACTCAGTCAGAGAGTCGGCGAAAAACACACAGTGCTCGATTGTCAAGGAAAATCACACGTAGTACAGAAAATGTTTATTACAATTTTATTTCGGCCAGACAGTATTTAATAAATTTTGCACACTTATGCTATAATATAATATAAGCGATTTAATTTTGTTTTTAATATTTTTGGTACGAAGTTTGACATTTTTATAGTCGATTTAATTAGTAATTAATTTTATTATTATTGTTTTTGTCAGTGTCAAGGCTTATACAAATTGACTTTTCTTACTCATATTATTGTATACGCACCATATTTCGTGAAAACGAAAAATATAATATGTATTTTATTTCTCACTTTGCGGTGTATACGATTTCCCGCTTAAGTGTCTGTTTATTTGCTTTAAACATTTGTCCGTAATCAGAATTCGTTTTATTTCGGACTCGATCAAGTGTTTCTATTAATATAATTTAAAATACTTTTTGTTCCAGATTGATGTTATTTTCAACATTCAATCGAACGTTCATATTATATTTACCAACATTGGTTTTCTCGATATTTTTCAGAAAATATGATAATGTTACAAATACGAGTTTAGTGATCCAGCAGATTAATTATATGACCGTCGGGGTTCGGCGAAGTACACAGATATTTTCCCGTCAACATAAAAATGTAGAGCGAAACCGAAAATCAAGTGTAGTATCAATGAGTCGCAATTACGCGTCATCGGAATCGTACGATTATAACCTTGAAATGATCAGTGAAAAGTATGTAAAGGTGCTGGACATTCCACGTGGTTATCCGGACAGATAGTTTGTAGACGCTTAAGTTATGGTTTTGAAAAAAATAAAACAATAATAATAATAATAAACGAGACGATTGTTTTTTGGCCCCGCTAGTTATTCGGCCACGTCGCGTATAGAAATATAATTGACGTCACGTTTATAATTAAATTTGGACGAGTGAGATTTCGACGGGACCCGTCTACCGTCTCGTTGAAAGACGAGTCATAATAAATCGTTTAAATGAAAAAAATAAATAATAAGTTTATATCCGGCCGGCCGATCACGGGCGTACGACGGAAAAATTAATTTTCCTTTTTTATTTTTTTAATTACGCATATTTTGTTATAACGTGCACAGATAACGTATCGTTGTCCGTCGGCTGCACAGTGAGATATAGTATTTTTTTTTCTGACACGACGTTTAAATCCTAAAATATATCGAAATACAATTTAATCTCGAAACGTTTTCCAAACACATTTTGTAATTTAAATAAAATATAGTAAATTTCACGAAACCAATTATTTTTCCTGTCTGTCGTGTAAATAAATTCGTATGTATATATTTACATATAATAATTTTATCGTACATTGTTTTTTATTTTTTTTATTTTTTCCTTTCGACAAAGATCAAAACCCGACGGAATAAATTATATTTAGTTAAATAATAACATAACGTCTTTTTCACGTCTAACGTATTGTATTCACTTAATGTTTATGAACGGTGTCCAAACAATATTCGTCAGCCGATAGACGGAAATCTTAACGTTCCCGTTTCACGATGACACGTTCAACTACCTCGAGGCTCTCGTCTGACGTGCGCACACGCACACACACATATATTTATATATATATTCTGCATGAGCAAACACGCATTAACATTATTAAATACGTTCACGGAGAAACGAGTCGCATGTTTCTATCGGTTTATCGAGTTCAAACGCGTACGCTGTGTTTTGAAATAATCGAGTCACCGTGAAAACCGCTAGACTAAAATAGACTGAATAGACACTTGTGACTAACGAAAATACCGAACCGACGGACTACCTTAAACGGTCGTCACCTATATGTTCCTATTCCGAGCCGAGTTCTACCCGTTCGCCGTCGGATCCGTTTTCACACGGACAAAAAATGTTACGCGTTCCACGGAGCTGATTTCCCGTCGAGATTTCGTCGCTCTCGTCCACTCGTACACGGTTTACGCGGTTAACCAGCGTAAGGCGCACCGCTCTCGAGGACCCTCGTCGATGGAAAAAGCCAACTCAAACAACCCGTCCGGGAAATAATCACGCGTTTCAAGGTAGCGCACGACGACGTTCACAATCGACGCGAGTTTAATTTTATGATATCACAATAGTCACGCGGAATATGATTTCATGATGCATACGGTTTCGATCGCGTGGACGAGACGTTTTCACGAAATCAAATACGAAACGCACGAGTCACGTGTGTCTACAATATACACTAGCGGTTTCCTCTCGACAAATCGGACCACGACGAATGTTACTCGAAAATGAAAAGAACGATCGCTGTACATATATATATAAATAGCGCGCGCGGTCCATTGTGTTGGCAACGTTTTCTGTTGTTTTTGCTCTCCGTCAATTTGCTTTGAAACCAAATATATTCGGTACACGGGCTCACTACAAAGGGGTACCCTCGCGGACCGGAGCGGAGAAAAAACACCGTACGGAAATTGATGTGATATTTGTTCAGGACGCCGGGCTCTTTACGACGTCCGGTAGTTGTTTAATTTGTTAACATGTTTGTCTTGGCTCCGAGACTCGTACGCGGTACAAACATGTTCTTTGTCGAGAGAGAGAAAAAAAGAACCCCGAGATAAAATAAACCACGCGCGGACGAGACCGGTGCCGGGTGTAAAGAACGCTCGTCGTTTTCGTTTCGACACGCGCGTATTTGCCAACCCGTTCATTGATTTGAAACCGTGGCGAACGTCCGTCCGCTTTTGAAAACACACGGTAATACAATAATATTGCTGTTATCGTACACCGATCGCCGTCGGACGGTTAAGACCGTCGTTTCGGTAGCTACAAACAATTACACGGCACCAGACATTTTTTCTAGGGGGGGGGGGCAAGATTGATCATGGAATTTAGTGAAAACCCGTCTATACAGGTGTAATGTAAATTATTAAAATACATGGAAAATACTGTATTATTAGTGTTCTTTGAAAAAATATAATCAATTTCGAAATTGGTGTATTATCTAAGCGAATGCACATAAAAAAAAAATACGAGTTACACAGCGAAACATTATTGTACTTGAAATTTAAATTTTCGTTTGTTCTTCAACGGGTAGGGCAAAGGTGGGGCAAAACCAAATTTTGGGTAGGGCGCTCTAGCGCCGCCACTGTTACACGGTTATTTTGTTTCATCCGAATATCACGTTGTTTTATTCCTCCGCCGTGGACTGCGTTCGTCAATCGCGACTGCATAGGAAAGACGTATGACCGTACGCGGTGCCGACCCAATCATCGTTCAATATCAATAACTCAAATGAAGATTACGAAGGTGGGCACCGATAAGTAGTAAAAAATCTTTCCTGCGCGATACAACCGTTTTCGTTGCGGAATGTCGTGTCGGACGGCGACAAGACGACATAAATACACAATTCTGGGTTTTCTCGCGACGTGTTGTTGGCGTACACGCTTTTCTCTGCGTTCGATTACGCGCTGTGGCGATCGCGACAGTCTTATCTCGCGCGACGTATGCGTACGCTACACTGATTGTTTTCTAGTGACGATATTGATAACGGTCACCGTAATCTCGTGGTTAATGCGAGTCCGCGGACACGTTTCTCGTTACCGTAAAACGGCGAGAAACATATTGACGATGTTTTTCGAAACAGTTTTTTCAGTGTCGCGGGAAACGGTATTCGTTTACATTTTGAGTGCAGCTCGCGGTAGCGATCGAAATATAATTGTACGATCTGAAACCGGCTAGAAATCGTTTTTAAAACAACCGCGTGTCTATCGGTTCTATAAATTATGCGAACAAATATTTTAGGAATAACACGAATATACGTAAACCGTTTTTCATAAGAAAAGCATTGTCAGCAAAACGGCTCGTGAAAAAAAGTAGTATACGATTTCAACGACAAAATGTTTAATCGAAAAATACGATTCGTATTATTTTTTGGATTACGGAAAAGTTGAACAATTCACGTTATTGTGGTGTACAACATGCTATACGTAATCAAACAACACGCGCGATATACGCATATTGTTTATTTAGTAGTTTTATTTGAATAGAAAGTTTATGAAATTATGTAAAATTCATTTAGTCGATAGTTTAAGTAAATTATTTTTATTTTTTTTTTGTAATTATAACGACGAACTGAAAAACGTGAGGATATAGACAACAGTCAAGAAGGATAATCGTTTTTATCACTCTGCTAAAAAAAACATAAACCGTTTTAAGAAAATTCATAGAGTTCAAAAAAAATAACCGTCATGCGTACGCATGTTATATGGACGGCAAGAAAAACGTTATGTTGAAAATCGTTGACGACGTTCAACGCTTCTATAAAATTTTATTGATTTGGTTTATGATTTTTGTTTTAGCACGACTTCCATCGTACAACGCCAAATTATAAACATACGAATGGTTCGATAAGAAAAAAGAAAGTGACGATAACGCGAATAATTTCAGACTAATAAAAAACAAATTGTCGTTATGTTTTATCGTTTTCGCAGTGAAAATCGTGCGGCGACGTTTGGACCGTATTCGATATGATTCGAGAATATCGTTCAGTGGTAAACGCGACGGCCAACCGTATAAAAACAAAATGGAACTGCCCCGACATCAGACTTCACGTCCGACCGACGTTGAGTTACGGTATTCCACAACGGCGTGCGACTGAAATTTAAAGCCGTCATCGTCTTATCACTAACGATCTTTATTTACCAAATACCATTACGTCGAAACGCAAAAAAAAAAACGTGTTCATTAATCGTCCTCGTCCGCTCGTCGGCGACCCAATCAACTCGTGTCCTTTTTATAAACCTCCTGTACGTTTTTACCCGTACATTGTACGCACACTGTGAATATCCGTTTTCACGTCAGAAACGGCAAAAGCAAACGGTCGGTACGGCCGGATCGTTGGCGCGCGAGAGACGTCGACGCTGGACACCAAACGTTCGTTTCGTAACACGCCGTTGTAACGCGATCGTCACGCGATTGGAGTCGAAAGTAGAAAATCAACTCTACTCGTGGCCCGTTTACGTACGTGCAGTGGCGTGCTCAGGGGGGGGGAGGTTAGGGGTTATATCCCCCCCCCCTCCATTGTCTATTTCGCTGATCTACAGAAAACAACTTATTAGTTATAAGAGCTGTTTTAGAGTCATTACTTAATACATTGTATTAGTTAATGGTAAAAAAGTACAAAAGCTAGGCGGTTGAAATTCCGTTTGGAATAAGCAATCTACTTTCCATGTATTTTATTTTATTTTGATTTTATTTTTAAACATGCAATACATTTTTTTCAATTTAATGGTGTTATGTTAATTGAACAACTTGGTATTAGTGTGTTATAATTTAAATTCATTTTGATTATAGAACAATCTACAAATGTACACAATTATGAGCTAGAAACGATTATGGACAGCTTGAAACATAAACGTTTGAGTTTTTGGTATTACCATGACAATTCATTAAAATGTATTATTACTATTTACTTATAACATCCCCCCCCCCATTGAAAATTCCTGGGCACGCCACTGCGTACGTGTGATGATGACGATTCGTTCACGTTGCCAAAGGCGTCGTCTAATCTAATGGTTGGGAATCGGATTTTCGAAAACGTCGCGTCCGAGCAGCTCACGTGTTAAAATATGTACGGTCTCGATGCGTCGCGTTCGATTTACGATTAATCGGTACCATTTTGTTTTCGCTTCGTCGTACGTCACTTAAACGATCGTCCGTGACCATTTAATTTTACGGGACCGATATCGCGTACACGTGCGTGTGTTCCGCGGAGATCTCGACAATGTTATGTTGTTCTAATCCGACGCCTTAGAGCAGTGGTGGGCAAACTTTTTTAATGGGGGGCCAAAAAGTTTGAGAAATTCTAGAGGAGGGCCAGAATTACAGTATACTTCGCGACCGTCAAAACGTAATTATGACGGGCCATACACTATCCATGTCGATGGACCCTCGGCGGGCCGTACTTTGCCCATCACCGTCTTAGAGCGTTTTTTTCGTCTAATAATTATTTTTACACTTTGCGCTATAAGAAACACGTTTTAAATTTAATTTCGATTTTTAGGAAATCGAACTGATCAATGAAACAATTCATCCTGTCCATTTAGAATCCTGAACGATGCGAAAAACGTTATTTTTTTTTTTGCAACGATTTGTTTTTTCGTTTTATTTCTCGCGTGGAAGGAATGATCTCGACGTCCCGTTAGAAAATCGCATCTAGTTGGCACTTCGTTCGACCCGTTTTTCCCTGTAGTTTCCTTAAGTTCAATTAAACTTTGCACCCGCGGCTCACTGCCTTTTTGTAATAATGTTTTGTATAAAGTTATTTTCCATGAAAAAATATACGTTACTTTTTTTTTTAAAAAAAAAGAAAAGGTAGCAAGTTTAAGCCTCGAGTTTTCCAAAGATCGGAGACAGAGATTTTACAAAAATTAAATTTACAAAAAATTTTTTTTAGTCATAAAAAAATTAAAAATACAATCGTCGTGACGAAAATTTCTGGTAATTATTATTTAAAAAAAAAAAAGACTTTAAAGTAATGAATAGAACAAAAACTATTCCCGTTGTCAACTCTTCGTTGGACAATTTCGTATGATATATATATAGCGATTAAAAACACACATCATTTCGTTGTTATATAATGTAGTGTTCGTATGTAAATGTTTTTTTTCTTCTTCTATCGATTAGGTTTATCGAAACAGTTTTTTTTATATTCGTTAGATAATAATTTTTATCGCAACGCGGTGACAACGTACGCTACTGTAAACCGCCGCCTCTACACGCCTATAATGTATAAAATATACTTAATCGATTCGGCTATTTTCCCGTCGATGTTTTATCATCATCATTATTGGTTGATCCGGTTCGGCGGCCCGACCGCGTGTTCTCCATTTAGTACCGCCACCGCGTTCATGGTCTCGTCACCGTCAACGTGAAACTGCGTTTCGTCATTCGCCCGCGACCAACCGGCCGTTCTTGTAACTCACGCGTGGACGTTACGCCATTGCGCGGGGGGATGTCGAAAAGCGCGTCGCGCGACCCTGTGAAACCATATAACCGTTGTTCTCGAACGTTTGAAAACCGTCTCAAAAACAAAACAAAAATATGTGAGATTCGTCGTCCGATACCCGGTTACGTGCACGCCGGGCGTGCAAAGCGTGTGTGCGTGTAGGTCTGCGACGCCGGGGGAAGGCGACCGTTTTTCTAAAAGAATCGATGAAAGTAAATCCCCGTTAATTGTCGTTACTCGAAAAACATTCTAGCATGTTATTTTGAATATCTGAATTGAAAACACGAAATCTTTCTTGTCGGCTTTGGGGACGTTTACTTATTATAACGACCAAATCATTGAAATCTCAAACGGATACCATTCGAAAATATAATCGCAAAATATGTTATTTAAACATATCGTGTTGCCAAAAAGATTATATTTAAAAACGGAATACTATTTTTTAACGTCCTTTATTTGAAAAAAAAACCCCCATAATATGTTTATATATTTTGTGGAAAATTCACACTAATAACGTATTCCGCGCGCGCAGTTCAAATAATTGAATTACAATGAATTCAACGAATCGGTAACACTCTTGCAATGTTTGGCACTTAAAAATCGAATTGTCGTCTCCCCTCAAAGATTTCCGAGTGCGCGTGTCTGTACATTTTGACGGGAGCCTTTTACGTATTTATTTTTTTTTTTTTTTTTAATTATGCGTGCTGCACCTTTGCTAAATATTTTAATTTTAAAATGCATTTGCTGTAGAAAAAAAAAGCCTTGTACAATAATAATTAAGATCCGTTGAACGCGAAAAAGTAATATTATCTGAAGACGAAACGTCGTGTCAAGAGCTCAAATAATTATATATATTAAAAGTTACCGATTTGAAATTTAAATGAAATGTGATATTCGAAAAGAAAAAAAAAATTAATATCATGCTGCATATACGTTATATTGTTGGTTATATAACTGTCACATTAATCGTTGTACACTTTTGTATTCAAACTATACAATCTTTTATCACCCGCACATTTTGACGTCAGTTTCAATTTCCGGTTAACAGATATTAAACAATTTTTTTTACGCGTATTTATGTATATTAATATTATTTATTACGTCATTAAAAAAAACGAGAAATTCGTTGCAGTCGAAGGTTCGAGCGTAGCGTGCAAATGTTAAATTAAAAATTTACTTTCGGAGTTTCATACAATATTTTACGAATACCGAGTAAATCGGTACGTTTTCTTCTTCTTCCAGTTATATGTTGAAGTCGAAAATATTTTGAAAACAGTTTGGATCATACTTGAAATGAACGATTACGCGTAAAAATAAAGATTCGAAAATCAATTTTTCTAAATATCGTTTTATGCTATAACACAAGTAGTAGCATGTACAATGTTCTTATTACGTTCTGCGGGCGCCTAGAAGATTCTTGTGTGTTCATAGTTTTTTATGAAATAAAACATGCGATTGTATTTCGAGCCCGAAACGTGTCGAATCCTCCACCCTGAAAAAAATAAAACCCCGACCGTTTCGCGGGTATCATTTAGGAAAATGGCCACAACTTTTGTTGTCGGTAATACGGCGAAGCTCTTGTCCGTGCAATTTTTTCCGCGGTTACCGTTCCCGTTCGTATTGTCGTCGCGAAACCGATACAATACGTTCTTCGTTCACGCGAAAAATAAAATTTAATATATCAATTGTCACACACACACACATTTATATACAAAACGTATATCAATATTTCGATGACGATTAACATGCGAACCACGCGCCCCGGCTGCAGTTTTTTTTTCGGGGGGTTTTTTTTTCTTTTATTCCCCGTACCAGTTACATAATATGATACGCATCGAGGTCTGGGGGTCGTGACGTCGTCGGTTTTCGTTCGACGCGCATCGCGCAATATCGGACGGCCAAGTGTGCGTTTTCGCGTGTAATTTTCGATTCATTATATGCAAACGACGTTTGAAACCGGGTATCGCACCCGGTCGTCGTAATGTGACGGCTGACGCTATCGAACAAAGTCCCGTGGGGGGGAAGCGATTTTTTCCTCCGTCCCCGTCGTCGTCGTTATTATTATTATTATTATTATTATTATTATTATTATAACCATTGCTATTGCCACGTGTGTTATTATTGTACACGGCGACCGCGCGTATTTTACACGAAAATCGTACAATCGATTTGATTTTATTGTGGCGTCACGCGACAATACTGCCCCGTGACCCCGCGCCGGTATCGTAACACCGTGTTGTTGGATTCCGCCGCGTTCTCTCCGCGCGTCACACCGAATCGATTACGATTCGGGTTTCCAAACGCAAATATGAAATACCGTCCGTTATCCGCGACGCCCAAAGAATTATTACATTTGATTTATGTATATATAGAAAAAAAAATTACACATATATTACGACGGAATTGAATATGAATATGGAATAGAGTTCGATATCATCACTAAAGTTCGACCGTTCGCTTTTAGCACTGATAAGATTAACATTTTTATTATTATTATTATTACTATTTAAGAACCGAGCGAGACGAACGGGATGTCAACCGACGAAGTTCAACGTCTACGATAGGAACCTTTGAACAACGTTCGCGAACTTCGCGTTGGTCGATCAACGATCGGATTTCAATTATTGAAATTCACGGCGTGAGCTTCCGTACGGATAAATTACGACATTACAGACGTACACGATTTAATCACGGACGTGATCAATTCAAACTGTACGGACATCGTTACCGTTTACGTGCACACTATATATATATACAAATATTTGTTATTGCTATTGACCACACACGGAACGAAAAATTGAATTAATTATAACGCGCAGTCTGCGGAACAACAAAAAAATAAAAGAAATAAAACTATTTATCTAATATACATTTATCGCGGGGCCAGTTAAAATTTAGAATTGTAATTTATACGCACGCGATTGCGATCTGAATCCGGGGCACCTACCTAAAAACACATTCGAACGTACGGGCACAAGAACGCGGACGAAAAACAAACAAACCTAATATAGAAGTCCAATGACGTACGTACCTCCCCGAAACGTCGATAAGAATCGAATACGACGCGGCATCGGTAAATAAGTCAAAACGGACTTATAATAATGTACCAGCGTCCGACCGTCCTCGTGTGTACATATACATATATATACACAATAATTTATTATTATTATTATTATTACACGCGCGCAGAGCTTGAATACCGGGTTTCAGTTCCCGTCGGCGTTACTCGTTCGTTTCTCGCGGCTATACACAATCGATAAATAATATTCTAATTTTATGCCATCCAGAACTCGTCTTACCGATTTCGTTTTTCATATCGAACGGTTTGTGTTGCACCAACATGTGTGCACGTGTACAAGTACTCGATGTCGCACGTGCCGTTAAAATTAAAATAAATAATAAAACGCCTACGAGATGACATTCGGCGTTTGTCCGTCGGACGTAATGATTTACACAGCGTTGTGCGCGAGCGTTTTCACCGTACGTGTACGAGAAGACTCGTTCGAACGCGAACGAATCAAATTGAAATCGAACGTCGCGATTAACCTAACAATCGCGGGATCACGGATATTACAAATACTTTCGTTAGAAAATTCTCTCGTTTTCAAATCCGCTACAAACGATTTCCGTGTACGGCGGAAAACGTTCTCGCGTGTGGAAAAATACGAAACGAAAATAATTCCCCTTTTGTGTTTTGTTTTTTTCTCCACGGGATATTTACCACGTTGAACTTAAAATTGTTTCACGTTCCGTCGCGTAATGACGTCTCGAAAATAATACTCGCGCCAGACTGAATGCGTAGACGCGTATACGTAATATATACCGTTCGCGAATGGATTTCAAGACGCGTGTGACGTCTATTATGTAAAAAAAAAAAAGAAAAAGAAAAAGACGATATGTTTTTTCTTCATAGGAACCTCCTCCGTCACTTAGATTTGGCGGTATGCGTATATAAATATATATATATATACCAGTACGGCGGGTTTATCGAAAGACTGGATGCACGTAGATGAAAAAAGTATGACGACCGATGACACTAAAACGCACCAGTCTGCGTCCATTTGCAGCCACGGGAATGCAGTAGGAGTATAAAAAAAAAGTGTCCGCGAGACAAACATTCTGTTGGCTGTATAAACGACGGCCGTTTGGTGTTATGGTTTTTTATTGGGTAATTTTTCGAATTCCTGCAGCGACCGGCAGATTTACGCGTCGGAAATTAAATAATTCGATCGCCTCAGACGCGAAAAAAAACGTAATTTTTTCACAAAAGACCTCACCTTATCTCCGTGCATCGTATGGTATTGCCGTGGCCGTATACTTAACGAACTGGACTTTTTCGATAACACCGAAGAAGAAAAAGAAGAAGAAGAAAAAAAAAATTAACAATTTCTCTCGCCAATAATTGGCGCTGGTATCTCGGAGACATACGCGCGAGAGAGAGAGAATAAAAATATTTTTTTCCTTTATATATATATACACGAGTATACAGGCGGTAGACAGACGACATCGATACAATTGTATAGCTAATAATAAAAACAGTATGTAACGTATGAGATGAAATATTACAATTACAATTTTTTTTTTTTCAAAGTTTTACGAAATGTCTTAAAAAATTGTATCTTATAATTTTGCGTTCGCAATACCTTGCGAGTATATTACGTTTTACGTTACTACGCGATATTTTACTTTATCTTATTTATATCGCTGTTACTTATCGACATGACGTTGATGTATTACAGTTTTAACTCCAAAATATTGGATTACTCGTCCATATATGAATAAAATATCAAGAACGACATAATTTATGAATTACGACACACAATACATAAGAAATGGATAATAAACACAATGAACATTGAAAAATCTCATTTCGACTCAATCCGTCTGAAATTTTATAAGACTGTTGATTTTGGTCTTACGAAACAATTCGTTTACCGTGCGAGTACGATCATATTTCACGTATAAGTGAAGCTTTTAGAGGATTATAACAACATATATATATAAGTATAAGTTATGCTTTGTTTTTGTATGGGAATCGATACAAATTTTTGAAAAAAATACGAGTAAAACGTTTTGTGTTCTCATATAGTTCCGACAACATAATCTATTATACGAGTAATCCTCGAATGAGTTGTCGCCGATACAATTGTGGAATATGATTGAAGACATTGTGCCGTCACGAAAATCGCCGCTAAACCATATAGACAATAGAACGCGAGCGATCTACGAAAATCATGTCAGAAAGCGGAATTTCGATCGGCGTTCATACCCAGTATAACGGTTAGAACAATGAAACGGTTTATTTTCGATTTACCGTTTATACATTTCGATAATCATTAATCTCATTTTAAAACGTACAATATAGAATTTTAATGAAAAAAAAAAAAAAAATAACCAAAATTTTTTTACATTTTTCGTACCGCAAAGTGCCAAATGGTCGGTCGAATGAGGTTTGCGGTCCGTCTCTAAAGCGGTCGACAGAGGCATAGCACTTTATGGACGCGCGTCGGATCCTTGTCGGATGTTGTTCTAACGTTTAAAACGTTTCGCTAATAACGTATTATTGATGGAAAATTATCGACGAAGTCGTATTGGATTAAAAAACCGTTCGCGGCCGCTACGTTTTTTGAGTACGTCCTGTGAACCATTTTTTTTTTTTCGAGTACAATATTAGTTTAACTGGTTTCTGAGAACGTTTTTTTTTGTTTTGTACAGTTCATATCTATTACGAACGTTCGTTTTGTGGGCGAGGTATTGTTGTGTAAAGATGGCAGATAAGGATGGGAAGGTAAAATCATCACTTCGCGTGTCATTAATTTTCGTTCCCACCGTATATATTGTACGTTATATTCTTAATGCTTGTAGAACGCGAGTTTTGTTATTGATATTACCTATAATTATTATTATTATTACGTATTATTTTATTTGGTTTATCGATTATAATCATATTAATGCTGACGTGCATGTCGTTTCATAATAGTTCGGACTTTTCCTCGAACGAAATATATATATACACGTATATAACATACGTAATACACAAACGTATGATAACGATTCGTTTTGTTCGTCGGTATCTTAACGTGGGAGTTTACGGGGCAGTTACCGCGATGAAAAACGAGTTTGTGTGTTTTTCGAATTTTCCGTTTAACCGATACGACGTTACTGTGGACTTAGCAGTGGTGCACACGCCGTTTGCCGTTCCCGAAACGTCAGTACCGTACGCGTTTAATACCGTAGTGTACCGCGGTCGCGTGTGAAGTCGACGGTAAGACTGGACCGCAAACAAGACCGTTCTCGCTTCTTTTAATAAAGCGCGCGCGCGGCGTGACGTTACGCGACGTTACCAATCGCAATAGTCATGACCCAACACCCACTAAAGTTAGGTTGTAACCACACCATCGGGTTTTTGCTTGCTTGACGAACGAAGCGCATTCAATAGCGCATGCGTCTGTCGAGTTGAACGGAGAAGAGTTTCGATTAAGCCCAAGTGGATTTCCGTGCGATTCGATTGCGACTTCCGCGATTGTTTGTTATTATTGTTATTTGTATCGTTGTAATTGTTCCGTTTGAATTGTGCGTGTTGCTCATAATAATGCACGCGAATCATACCGATTGTTGCAACGAAACTAAAAGAAATGATGCGAAAACCACTTGTGTCTCGTGTACCGCAGTGCCGGTAACGTAATACAAATGTTGTATCCATTGCGGGCAATCGAAACGTTCGAATCGAAAACGATTTTTATTTAAACGCGATGGTTCACGACAGTCAACAACGCGAATGTAAAAATGAACATACAAGAAAAAACCAAAAGTGCAATGACCAGAAAGAAAACGGACAATCAATTGAACCGCCCCCCCTCTCCCCACCGGCATAATAATAACTACGATTCCGGATTCAAATGCCCTAAAAACGAGTAAAAAATACTCGAAAAAAAAATGGCATCTTCTCCAACACTCCGGCGTCCGGTCACCTCGTGCGAATCCGTCGTCGCCGAAGCTCAAGGCATTGGGCCAAGACTTAACGGCGACCCACTGCTCGTCGTGCCGTTCCAACCCTGACGACTCTGGTCGCTCTTAGCTTCAGCACTGCGACTACACGTTCCGTCCTCGGGATGACGTCCACGCGGTCTGAGATGACGGACGACGGTGCACGCTGGTTTTGGCTTTACGCCCTATACAAATCATACGTGTAGAATAGTATTAGTGTTAGCAGTGAACTAAGAAAACGAGCGTTTACACACATACGTATATATAAAGCCATCGAGTGTTATAAAACAATATAATAATTTGATCGTTTACTACCGGGTTTTGTCGAGAAGTCATCGTCAAGTATAAAGCAAGAAATAAAAATGAACGAGAATATTAATTAAATAACAAACAACAGCAAATATATCGTGCATAACGCGAATTAAATTGTCCATAATGTCCGAGTCATCGTGAAGAGTGGTCGTCGGCACGATTGCCGTCGTGTCCGTCCGTTCGACAATTAAATCCGCCGACGGACTTGTGTGTCCGGTCGGGTCACGGAGCAAATCCCAAAATGCGTGTTGGCGTAAACGAGCGAAAACGATCATATTAAACGGAAAAGATAACGGCCGCGGGTATTGAAAGCCACGCGGGGTCCGAGATAAACGACAAAGACGGAAACCGAGTTAACGGGCCGTACGGAAACGACAAAAATCTAATCGCGTCATGGTCGATTCCGTACGTACGCGGCCACGTTTCCACGATTATAAATATATATATAACCCGCGTCGTTTGTGTCACAAACGTATATGTATACGTTTCTCTAACTCGGGTCGTTTCGATCGATTTCGTCGTTTTCTCGTTTACACGCCGCTCGGCCAGGCCGTCAACGTGCGCACGACCGATCGAAACATCACGTTATCCCGAGCCGCGTATTAATATACGCGCGAGCTCGGGCCCGTCAATATTTATGATACGTATCGTATTGGATTTCCAAGTCGCCGTTTTCTCGTTATGGACGTCGCTCTTGTGCGTCGCCCGAAATCGGTCTGACCTCTAGCGTTCGTCGTCGTCGTCGTCGTCTGTCGATCGAATTTCTCCTCCTTCCCCCCCCCACCCGCCATCGTTTTAGCGGTAGTCTTGCAGAACCGTGCAGCTTTCGTCAAACGCACTGTTTCAAAAGAGATCGAAAACAATGAAACGATACCCGAAAACAATGAAGCGATACCCGACGACAATGGACGGTTGCAGGCCCACGGTTGCCGTCGGTACCGTAATCGTCAATTGGGGAGAAAAAAACATTACGATGTAAAACGGTAAGACGAACGCGCGTTACCGACGAATCGCATGTGTTACCGTGCACTTGTGGGGTGGGGTGGGGGGGTTGTTTGGCGTTCCATTAAGGAAAATTAGTAGGGGTAGGTCATAAAAAAAAATTTAAAAAAAGAAGAGGTGCTCCCCCCCTCCCTCCTAGTTCAAACACTGATTGTGGGACAAGGACCGAGGACAATAATACGTACCATGTATATTTGATTTAAAGGGTGTGCGCTATAATGTAAATAATCGCTAAAAGGGTGAAAGATGCGAAGAATGACGATGAGAAAACACAATTTACGAATGGTTTTGAGCCAGAAGTACAATGTTATAACGGACGCCCTGCAGTGTTCGAAACGGAAACGACGTGTTATCCCTTCGTTTTCTGTTGGAATTTTTCACTAATGTATTTTTTACGAAATTCATCATTCACCTCATAATATTTTCTAATCTTAAAACACTGTAATTACACACGTTATGTGTAGTTTTTATGAAATCAAATCTAAAAATACGATTATGTTTTATTATTTTAACGTTTACAATATTCAGTTTATATTTTTTTTTCTCAACGTTGTTTATCGACACTGTTACGACCTATGTTCGTGGACCGCATAGGTAAATAGGTCCCAAAAATATATTTGGCTGGAAACGGGGAACCAGTTTTTTGGCGTAAAAAGGTCACGTCTTTTGATCACGTTTTGCCGTCGTATATGTCTTTCAGGTTGACCCGGCGGGTCAAACGAAATCAAACGATAGAATTATTTCTTATGACAATATAATTAAATACACTAAAAACGTATTGATGAATAAACGTTGGACCGTCGTGAGGGACCGGATATAACATCGTGTGTGAATGGACGAATTGAAAAAAAAAACAGGTTTATGATTATAATAATACGTACTTTAAATGCAATTGCTTTTAAGCGCCGTGATTTATTTACGAAATTTGAATGCACGCGGTTTTAATATCCGTCCCGTGAGTTATAAACACGGTGATAAATGTGATAGAGACTCATTTCCCAATAAACTGATTTGTTAATCCGTTCTCGAACGATCATAATAAATATTATTCACGTCCTGACACACGAATTGAACAAAACAAACAATCGTCAAGTTAATGAACCCGATTAAAAATTGTACACACGCACGTCGGTGGGTTTATGGGGGGGGAGGGTTTCTTTCTTTCTTTCTTTTTGTAAAGTTTACGAAGACGACGACGATTCACGCGGCGCGACACAAATGTTAAACACTCGTTTTATTGTCGCGTTGAAATTGTTTACGCGATAAAGTCTACGGCCGTAGTCGGCCATCATAGCAATCAAAAACCCGAACGGTTATAATAAACGTTATGCAAATTGCCGATTTGAAATTCCTACGCGACGTTAACGTTACAGTTTAAACGGACCGCAACGTTGCCGGTTAACCGCTATTCATATCATTATTATTATCATTATTATTACGTGTATGATTTGTGTTCGCAGTGAAAAATCTAACCGATTAATATCGTGACCCCTTTTGGGGACGTTTTCTTTCCGAACAGACGCAGTGTTCGTCACGGCGGCAGGGGCGCGAAAACAAAAAATAAGCGCGCCGCCGCTCGTTCCGTCTCATCGGGTCCCAGAAATATAATTCACTCTCGCGCACGCACTCACTCATTCACTCACTCTATCTCGTTTGTGTGCGACGAACGGCTCCCGAGATGGATGTGCTGCGCGACAAGAACGGGATAGGCCGTAACACACGTAACGTTATTACGGCGAGGGGACGTGTTAGTACCGAAAGAAAATGAAGAAAAAAAAATGCAGCACGAATACGACGCGTTATGGCGAAATAAAAAACCTAACCGCACCGGACAAAATAACGTGTTATTTAAAACTATTATTATTATTATTATTTTTTCACGTTATTTCTTCATCGCGCGTTTAAACACGACTCGTTATTCAGTATTGTTATCATTATACGTTCGAGAGTCGTATCGTCGTCGTCGTATCGGTTCCGCGCGACTAGGCGGCGCGTTCTGAAATCGCACCGACGTCGATAACGTCGAGTTCTATCCGATCGGACACGTTATTTTTTATCTGCGACTAAACACGGTTTCTAATCCGTATGCGCGCCGCACGTAATCGCACCTGTATTACGTCGTGCACGAGGTACACGCGTATCATTTGGTAACGACGGGCACGACCACGAATACCGCGGACGCTGTTCGTTGAGACCCGGGGACGCGTTCACACGACGACGAGCATGCCGACGCGCGCAAAGCCTTCGAACAAATTACGGACGACAACCGTGTTACAGAGTACACTGGCGTGTATCAAATGGGTTATAACTAGGGCTCGGAAGTTCTAGGAGTTGCATATTTTTCTGTATACCCTTAATTTATAGCAGACCAAGCTAGAAATCCATTCTATACAATGATAAGCTTAAATAAAAAATTTAAAAGTGCATATTTTTGAATATTTTTCAATTTTAGAAAAAAAGTGCATATTTCTCAATTTTCATATGCTTTTTATGCATATTTCTCAATTTTCATATGCTTTTTATGCATATTTCTCAATTTTCATTGGATTTTTATGCTCGTTTAATATTTTCTAAATAAATTGATGTTTTTTTCTAATAATTATGGTTTTATTATTTTATTTCCGATTATTTAACATAGCATATACTCGCCATACCGTACTGTAACCAAAATGCAAGCCAAAACATTAAGTCAAACATAAAAAATAATTTTTTTTGTATATACGTAGTAAATTTTTTTGCATATTTAATAAATTTTATTTTGCATATTTAACATATTTTCATGCATATTTTACAATTTTTTTGTGCATATTTGGATGCATATTTTGCCTTTTTTAACTCCTATAACTTCCGAGCCCTAGTTATAACATATTATCAACACGGCACGTGTTGGTTTTGTTTCGTGTTAAAGAACGGTTTCGTTTTGACGATTTTTTTTTTTTTTTTTTGGTATTGTTTTGTTTAATTAATATATTTGAATGAACGTGTGCGAAGAGACCGTTCCATCGTACGATAAGTATATGTGAAATCATTAAAAACGAGAACACCGTTTTTCTCGTTTATTATCGTTCACGTTTTCAATATTAGATATCGATTATGCGTACGATTTCGTCCGAAGTGTTCTCTAATGATTCGAAATAGAAAAAAAACGTCTCCGACTATTATTAAACTATTATATTGAAAAAAATAAGTCGTATATGCCGGTGTACAAGCGAGCTTTTTGAAATGTCTTTCGTCTAGAGAACCGGTTTGAACGTTCGACAGAGTTTCGTTCCGAAATCGTTGGCCGGTCTGTTTGTGGAGATTCGCCAAATGCGAATGCGGCCGTATCCGCCGCGCGATCGATTCGCGATCGTCTACATTTCGGTATATTTTTCGTCGTCGATACAATAGGTAAACGCGTGGTTCCCGATAGATCCATTAGCATATTCGTGCCCGTTGTGCGGTGTGTTCCGGAACGCAATAAAGCGTTTTACGCGCGTGTGCCGGGCATACGTAATGTTTATACACCGCAACGCGTACAAATATAATAATAACGATAATAATAATGATGATAATAATAATGATAATAATGATAACGTACACACGTACGACGGCTTGTGCCGTGCGCTGGACAAGAGTAAAAGAAAAAAACGCCGATCGTGACGGCGCACGCCCACGTGATATCGGCGTCCCGGGTCCGGGCGGCGGACATTTCATTAGCTCGTTATCGATAATTAACGCGTCGTCTCGCGGCGGCAACAGGTCGCGGATTCCGGCGAAACGTTTTGTAACGCGCGTTTGAGCAAAGAAAACGTACGCGCCGGATAGCGAAACCGCGGTAACGACACGACCGAACGACACGCGAACACGTTTTGCGCGTACGCGAAATAAAACCGACACGCGTGTAAACAATACAGAAAGCATGGGGTGCGTGTAGGCTCGGTTGTCGTCGAACGAGAACCGGGTCGTGTAGGTACGACAATTGTTTGTATTATTTAAAATAATTGATGAAAATCAGGCGAAAGGTACGTTCTTTTCCTTATCTCGGTGCTCGTACTTGATTTTTCTCTCTTTTTTTTTTTTTATTGCGTCGTGATCACCGAAACGGGCCGTTCGTAATCGTTCGTATTTTTTGCGACGGTGTTCCGCTGTGCCGGACTGTTTTCGGGGCTGTTTCGAATCCTCCGCGCCTTGTGGTGACGGTGGATCACTCGATGGTCACGACCATCCGTCTATTTTCACCATCACGCGTGTTTTGTTTTGTTCGATTTCAATTGTAATGCGCCGCGTAAGTTCATATATATCATATATATACAGTTTTTTTTTTTGGTACTCCGGTTGCTTCGTTTTCATTCGTACGTTCCGTGGAAAATTTAAACGGGTGTTCAGAGAGGAGCAAACGTCAGTGAAATTTCATTCGGAGAGAAACGTACGAAATATAATTTCATACGTAATTGTACGTAAAACGTTTAAACACTCGTTCGTACGAGGCCGGGCTTTTTTCGTTTCGAACGCTGCCCACTCGTATCGGCGTTTTGGGGTTTCCGCGTTCGTAACGCCCTTGTTTCTCGCGCGGACGCGACTTAAAGCCCGATTCACACTTGTCGGACACCGTTCCGCAAAATATTTGATGATACGTGTTCGAACATAGGTAATTCGCATTCGAACGGTTCCGTTTCGTTCGTACGCGTACCGATCCGACAGCGTCCGTTCGACATTCCGCGAGAGAATGTTTTGTCTGAACGGCCCGTGTCCGAACAGGTCGGAACACGTCCGACCGATAAGCGTGAACGAACAACGGACGAATTTCGTCCGTCCGCCGTCATTCGCTGGCACACCATTCGGTAAACACCGTCATGTTTTCTTACTATTTATTTAAATTTTTAAATTAAATTAATATTTCCATGGACTCAGAGTTGTTTTAATTGAACTCGTCAGAGGACGAGAATGCCTCTATGCATTGTCACGCAAAAAATATAGCGACCGTGTGTATAAATAATCTTGCTGGAATAAAGTTTCAAAATCTATAGGCATGCCTGGTAATGTTAACTAAATTGTTGTTGTTATTATTATTACTAATTTTACTAACTATAAATTATTATTTCTATAGACGGATAAAAATGTTAGTGTTTTACTTTTATTTTTTTTCGCTTAAGAATTTGACTCGATTCCACGGCAACAACTTTACGGCACGTCCACGGAATAACGATTGTGCACAGAGCGTTCGACTTATCGTTTGGTGTAGATCAGTGTCGACACGTAATTTTTTTCCCGTGTCCGCCGGTCGATTTTCGTTATTATTGAACTGCGCCGCGGACGGCCATACGAAAACCATTGTTTAACGTCCATGGGAGATCCGAGAGTTCATAACGTTTAGGAAATTCATCGAACACGATACGTGTGTATATTATATTTACATAATCGTTATTACTGCGAGCGCGTCCACCGGTCTACCGTGTTTAATTATTTTAAAACGCGTTGTTCTATAATATTCCCATTAACGTATACGGAATTCATTTGTAAATGTTAAACAATTATAATATTTCAAACGCAGATTCGTCGATTACTATTATAATGTTATTTAAAAATATGCGCGTTCCCGGTCCATCTCGGATAGTGCATGTATCCCGACCGAATCGTTCGGAACGCTACATTACGGTGAAATCGTTTAATATTATGCGTCCACGCCACGCATTATAAACACCCATTTTCGGTGGTCTTCGAAGACACATTCACCTCCGTTCCGTGAGCCTCCTCTCGTCCATTGTGCTATTTTGTAATTGAAAAATAGCATGATACGCTACGGTAATTACGTACGTGTACGTACAAACACAATCACAACCGCACGGTTAACATGTTAATTATTACGTTTTCTTCAAGTTTGTTTCTTCCATTTTTTTTTCCCCCCTATTGTTTCTGTTTTCCACGTTTAATAACCACCGCGGTACGAACAACGCGAGTAATTTAAATTGTTATCGCGTTATTACATTATTCTTGTCGGGCAATGTATACAATGTATACCGAAACGAAACCGTTTACTCAAATAATTCCCATACGGCGGTTTTCGCTAACGTAATACTCAAGTGTTTTCGACATGTTAACCGGTTGATGATTAAAAAAAAAAAAAAATAGATACATAGGTGCACATGTGCGATCCTACGTAACTAAAACAACCGACAAACGGCGTTCGATAACGATCGGCCCGTGTGCGTTCTCGTTCGTTGCGTTGCACGGGAAATAAAAACCTAACCAGTAGGTCGGTACAGACATTACTACTGACGGCGATAAATCCGAATAAATATCGTGATCACTACGACCGTACGGGAATATTAAATCATTAAAAAAACGTCAATATTGAACGGGCGTAACCGTAATGACATTCGGCGGTTCGAAATGCGAACGTTCAAATATTTCGACTTGATTCGTGACGAGTTGAAAACGCTTGACGGCGCGTATATGCATACACGCAATCCGTCAATACTTATAGAAAAAAATCCACTACAATGTTGAAATAAAAACAGTAAAATGCTATTATTCGGTAGGCAATAGCCTTTAACACGTAACCTATTGTTCCGAGCCGTGTACGTGAATTAATACTAGTTTTGGCAAAAAAAAAAATAAAAACGTTCGACCAGAAACGAAGAATTAATTCTCGTGAAAATGACGAAATAGTTTTTATACATTTTTATTAATCGATTTGACCAGTTTTATTATTGTGTGCCGTACCGTATTGTGGATATGTTCAGAAACCTTTAAAAGAATACCTCGAGTGCATCTTTAGAGAGTTTATACCCTAAAGATACGTGTATGTATAGGAATAACGTCAGAACGGTCTAAATGATGTCGTATCACAAAAGAAAGGGTTCACCGTTCGTGTTCTTTCGAGTGTATGCTCGTAGTTTGTACAGTTGGCTATATAAAAATGTGTATTATTTCTTCGGCCGTCTCATTGAAATATCAGTGCGTGCACCTAAATTATTGTTAAAAACGAACGTGGAAAATATGGAGAGTGGATTTTTTTTTTTACAAATGTTAGTCCATGGAAACAAATTTCATTTATTTCGCAGCTTAACAATACAACGACTATACGTATTGCGTAGATCGATCATACATTGTGTTAGCGGTACTCAAAATGTAAATGCAAATACAATTAATGAAAATGTAGTCACGACAATACAGACAGTAGCCTATACACTTACATTTATCTTAACTTATGGAAATAATTATTTATTTCAAATAAAGTTTTTGAGTTCAGATTTTTCGTCGGTATTAACATGAAATATCTTTAAGACGGCAAGAAAGGGGAGCGAGTCTCCACAGAGTGCACTTAAAATCCAACCCCCATAAATTTGACTACAATCCGAATTTAACGTCAAAATATATCTACTTAGACGTTCGAATTCGTAATAACTCGTCTTATTATATAACACTCGAGTACTCGATAGTGTTTACAACTTGTGAATCGTATTAAATTCGTATATTACGTCGAGAGAGATGAATCGGATTGTATTGCACGAACACAAAACGAAATAAACAAGACGAGCATTTTTCTGTTGCTCAATCAATTAAAATACAATTGTACGACTTTTACAACGCGCAGAGCCGTACAACAATCTCTACAAACAGACTATAATACATTATCATTTTATCGGCAAATTGAATGGTTATTCGCGAGCGGTCGACTTTGAAAAAACAAAACGGAATATTGCCAATAACAGTCTCGAACGTGGAAATCAATTGATAATTCAATTCGTTTCGCGGATTACACGGAGACATGATATTTGTATAATTGTACGGTACACATTATAACGCGTATTTAAAATCGACGTTGGGATGTATTA
Source organism: Schlechtendalia chinensis (assembly GCA_019022885.1). NCBI lineage: Eukaryota > Metazoa > Arthropoda > Insecta > Hemiptera > Aphididae > Schlechtendalia > Schlechtendalia chinensis. The sequence continues at coordinate 5,396,105 of CM032341.1, forward strand.
TAAATTCGTCAACAGATATCACTACTACAAAGTCGCGGCCAGTTATTATTTCGGGACGTCCGTCGGAAAGTGATTTGCGTTTCGGGTCCGTTTCGATTAAGGCGTCGTAATAATCCTATTCGGACGATACCGAACGTTCAGATCGATTTGAATGGCCCGCAAATGACACAATTCATACGTATACAAATTATTTCATACAAACACCGTAATTGCACGTGAATTCGCTCGCTTCAATCGAACGCCGACAGTACGTGTCTCTACCGACAACCCCGTTTGTGTTATAATTACCGGTTCGGTTGGCAAACCAAAAAAAAAAAAAAAAAACAATTACGCTCCGAACGGTATTATGGTACTCTGACGAAAATCATTTTTTTATTTTATGATATCATTTTGAAGCACGTATATTTTCCGGTTGTTTGACGCGCGCACGAATAATGTTTGTTTCAATGTTTAGACGGTGTTTACGATTTTCCCGGCGCGTATCGAATCCGTGTTCGTAAAATATTTACGGTAAATGTCAACTATACCCTCACGCGTGTCGATTGAACGCGAAATGACGACGATGATATTTTACAATACGAACGACTCCGGAAAAAAAAAAAATTTTTTTTTAAATGTTTTCAAACACCGTAATGTGTGCGTGTGTGTGTGCGTGCGTGCGAATCTTTTGTACGGCATTGTGTGTTGTGTTATCGTCGAAATTAATGTACTGAATGGTGTTTCTTTTTCTTTTTTGCTTCTCTCGATACGATCAAAAAAAAAAAAGGACACGAAAACAATTGCGTGTCGATAAGAAAAACATTTCTGGTCCTTCTTGACCGAAACAGCGTGACACCGGCGATTGTGCGACTTTCGTTTTTATTGCGAAAGTACGCGTAATAATGGTTTGTCGATAACGCGATTGCCCGTCGAGCGTACCCGCCGGACAATAACGATCACGAGATTCATAGAAATCCGCACGCCTGCTAGGCAGGTACCTGTCACATGTGTGTGTATACGTGTACAATGGTACGCACGAAATTCTAGACTAATCCGATTTTTCGAACGGTCTGGTCTCGCGTCACGGTCAATAATCCGGCAAGGGGACAAAAACACAGAGAGCACAGCGGTCGGAATCGTCTCTTTGTCGTCCCCCCCCCCCCCGTCTTATTTGATTTCATTTCGTTGTCGTCCGTTCACCGCACACGACCTTTCGGAAAACACGACCCGTGACGGCGGGGGCGTCTTATTCTCTTCGTCCGCCGTGGTCCGCGCCGAGACACATTTTTGCACTTTCTTCCGCCCCGCCACCCGGAGGGACGTTCATCCCGTTTTATTCGCGCCGTCGGTACGCGCGCGCGTGTGTGTAAATCACGATATTCGTCCCGGGCTAGGAAAATACATTTTATACGTACTGTGCGCGCGGACGGGAAACGGAAGAAATCGTGTTTTTTTCTCTTTTCCATTTTCTCCCCCCCGGTCGTCGCGTGTACGTGCGCAGCAGAAGACCACCCGGCGGGACTGTGATGTCTCAATATCGTACACACACACGTGTGTATGTGTGTGTACTTACGACCTCAGCCGGTTTCGAGGTATCTCGTGCCAAGAGGTCGTAACACTCCGCGGCGAAAGTCTTCGGGGGGATAAATACGCTTAATGAAAAAAAAAAATAGAAAGAAAAAAACATTATTATTATTATAATCGTTATAATATATCGTGCGCGAGCACCTCGCAAACAGCCACGCAGCATACGACAACGGCCTCGCGGGAACGGATTGTGCAACGGTCGGTTTGCGAGCAGCGGCTACCGGGCGCTTTTATTTATGGCGAGTAAGAAAAACGTGGGGAGAGGAAAGAACGACAAAACGAATTATTATCTTCGTGCATGATAATTATATTACGTATTTGCCGTCGCCGATAAGTTTATGTGGTTTACGGTTGCCGAAAACCAGTCGTCGCCGCGTGCACAAAACGGACAAAATAAAAAAATTAATATACAGAGACAGAACGAGAAAAGCAAACGAATAGTGATCGTAAAAAATAATGACCGCGTACATTATAAAACACGCGCGTCTGGATGCGATTATTTTTACGCGCGTTATAACGTCGTATACAATGCGTAATTTTCACAAAACGTATAAATGACTTCCGGACGCGGACGGACTGCTCTCGCGAAAACCGACCGACCGATCTTGAAAGAATTCGCAGTTTTCGAAAACTACCGAACTGTTTATACACCGTGTTACGTACCAAAAAAACAGTATTCGTTTGCCTAAACGACTATTCGGACGCGCGATCGCGTTATTATCGTTATACGATTTCAATTGTACGTAACAACAGTTGTTTCACGTACAAAAGCGTATATAACACAACGCGATCGTACGCGACGTATATTTTACCCGTACCGGTCATGTATACGCTATTTTTATTGAACGTTAGAGAAATCAAACAAACGAACAAATTTAACCATTTTAATTTCGGTGAACCCTCAACCGGTCGACCACCGTCCTGGTCGAGTTGTGTTGTGTACGACGTCGCGCAGGCTACCGACGCAACTACGATTGCAAACGTTCACATTTAAAAATCGCTGTCCGCCGTACCCGTTACCGGTACGGCTTTCGTCACGGGTTCCGTTCCAGCAAAACGGACTCGCCGTTTCCGACGTACGCCGTGCGTTTATCGTGCACAAAAGCTCGTGTCTTCGGCCGATAAACCGTAATCCGCGACGCAGTCCGGCTACGGGTGGTCAGGTTAGGTTAGGTTACACTGTTCATACGGCGTGTCCGGTGAACGAATGTACAACTGTTGTATCGGTTTTTTCCCGCGTTTCAGACTTCGACGAAATTCGTTTTGTTTGTTTGGGTCGAAAACGTATTGTTCCCTAAAGTCGTGCCGAGGAATAGACGTCATCGAAGCGGCTGTTCGACGGAATTGCATTCCATTAACGAAGTCGACTCGCCGACGAACTTATTCCGTCATATCGTGTTCGCCAGACACTCGCACGGCGTACGGTATTTATCGGATATATATACACTACCGTACGCACGTAGGACCGATTTCCGAAAACATTATTCTTTCTTTATTTTTTAATCCGACCGCTTTTATCCGCTATATTAATCGCGTCGTCTTCGCACGGCCCATAAAAACTCCAATACCATATATCAATCGGAACGGTCGCCGGTCGATAAATTTCACGGAATCACCAAAGTTTTAAACATGCAATACGGTAGTTACATAAATTGAAATTTACGGACGTTACGACGAGTCCTTTTGTTTAACGTAGAAATAATAATAATAATAATAATAGGGAAAAATTCCTAACGGTAATAACGTGTGTGTGTGTGTGTGAGAAAAAAAACACAGAAATATACCGTCGAAACGCGTACGCGTAATACGACGCGCCATCGTATATCATTATAAATATATATAAAATATAAAACGACGACGGGACGTGAAAGAAATTATTAGAATTCGGCGGGACGACATATTTTCACTGATACTGTAACTGTAACCGTGCCGTGTGCATAACTGTTATTGTGTGTTTATTAAATATTTTTCCAACGGTTTAAAATAATAAACAATAACGAACACACTAATAAAAACAAAAACAAAACGCAGTCGAACGTTCTAGACTCTATTATAAACTCAGATATGTAAATATAACGATTAACGACGATATATTTTAATATTGAAACGGGATTTATTAACATTCGTGCCGGGTCCGTTACAACGTTGAGATAAAAGCCGAATTTCTCGGTTCACGTCCTGTAAACTATCGTGTTGTAAAGCATAACGCGACTACGCTTCGAACATAGATTCGAAAATAATAATATTATTGTTGTGTAGCAAAAAACGTCTCGTGAACCGTTCGAATTGATTTTTCAAACTGTTCTCGGTACAATCGTTTTTGGCTCGTTTACGTACACATTGATCGTGGGATACAACATCGCGATTGATAAACGTGGATTATTTGTTTGTTTTGATTTTCAACCGGTCGAACGCCGAATCGACGGTGTCAAACAGCAGTTGATATCATCGCGCGCCGTTCGATCGAGACTCGTAAAAACGCATTGAACTCGTCAAGTATTGATCGACGGACGCGCGAGCGCGACGTGTTTTGTGACGGTTCGACACACTCGTCAGCCGAGTCGGCGAACGCTGCGCTTGACCTTATACGCTCGCCGGAAGAATAACGATGCAATAAAATAATCCGTTAGTCGAAAAGAATAAAAATCAACAAAAAAAAAATCGCAATAAATTAACGGTAGGCGCGTGAGTAAAAATTTAAAACTTTTGAGGTTAGGTAAACGTATAAAAAAAGGACGATATTCTCACAAAATTCAATCGGTCGTGTCGTTGTTGCCGAGACGTAATTCGTTATATCCGTATTCGCCGTAATAATGAGATTCGTTTTTTTTTTTTCATCTTTCTTTCATTCTTTCTCTAACCGCAAGTCTATAAATCGCATACGTTGTTCCCGAAAGATGCGCGTATATATTCCACGACGTTTTGTTTGTAACGTGTCCCCACGCCCGGAGTTCGAGCGTTTGCGGACTTCGGCGTGTCGATCCGTGTACCCTACGGGAAACCGTGAAGTAGGTTCGCTATGATTTTTCACTGCGAATTCGTATAATTCACACCGGTGAATATGTCTTTGATGATCTCTGTCTCGGATGCATACGTCGTGTGCACGCACCGGCCAAAGAACGACGACGACGAAAACCACACACACACGTACGTACGACAACGATTACAATATAGTACACCCGTCCGAATACGTATAGAGGACAATGGGACGTTTGGCACGCGCATTTGTTATGTCTCAAAAACGCGCAAAGTTAATTCCGTGATGTCGTTGATGCAAGTGCACGACGACGACGACGACGACAGCGGCTGAGTAATGTTCGTCCCGGCCGAGGCGCGTATTTTTAACGACCCGTGACAAAAAGTCAACCGACGGAAGCTGTAACGGTGTGGGTAGATTATGCGTACGTATGCATACGTGTGTTCGATTATATTGTACGGGCGCGCGCGCGCGCACATATGTGTTGTATACGTTATAAACGCGTTGTTGCACACGCGTGGTATTCAAAAATATGGTCATGCGAGTGCGTGTTTTATACGGTCTCCGTTCAATTGACGACGTACGCGGTCCGTAAAAAGACGAAGACCGGGGCGAACAGATATAAAGAACGGCGTGTACGCGTATTTTCTTTTGTGCGAAACGTCGCCAGTTCCAGATTAATGGCTAATTAAAACAGCGTTGTGTAATCGTCTGCCGGTGTGGATCAAAAAAAAAAATAAAAAAAAAATAAAAAATAAAAGATGAAAGGAGGACGCGCAATATAATTAGAAATCGCGTCAGAATAACACATCAAAAGGCATTGGCCCGACGCCTCTCGGTCGTACACCCGCAAACGCACGTTCGCACACGTTCGTATGGCGTTCTATGGTTTTTTTCTTTCTTTTCCCTTTCTTTTCCTTTTTTTTTTTTATCTAAAAATAATGCACTCGGAGTTCTCATAAAACGGATTTATCGATCCATAAAAAAACAATAAACCAAACAAACGTTTCGTCTAAATTCGTCCTGCTAAATTGCACACATCCGAGTGCTAAACAAATGCTGCCACGAAACTGTGGACACAGGTCGCGATGCTGACCGATCGTTTCGTCGTTTGTCACGATAGCGTAACGGATTTCCTCCCGATTTGTATGACTTGAATAAATAAAGACATCATTGAGCGGATATAAAAACGTAAAGGCTCTAATAATTTTATTTTATTTTCATAATTTGAGTAATATGCGGAGTCCGGTAAAGTTATTTTAACGAACAATAAAGTATAAGTTGAAGAAAACCGAAATCGTATTTTTAAATTTCATATCAATATCATCACTTGCGTGTCTGGTAAATCCGAAGTTATATATATTATTGAACCGTACAAAATGCATTGCATTTGTTCCCGAACTTACAAAAACAAAAAACAATCTTCTTGAATTTTCAATGTAATATCCCAATTTGAATTATAACACATACATATATCGACGCTTTTAAAGGATCAGCAAAATGTTTATATTATAGCCCTCATGGGAGCACTAGAGTATTTATTATACTAACAATAATACGTTAAATTTAAGTCATTCGTAGATTCAATAATAGATATATGTTTAAATACTATCGTTGAAAAGCCGTGTAAACCGATAAGACGACAAGTTTTTTGTATGCACATAACATCGTACATATTTATTAATGGTCTTACGAGTCGACGTGTACTTTAGTTTAGTCTTCGTTTACGAAAGTTAAATTTGGCGTTTTAAAATGATTTTTTTTATACCGAATATTAATACAAATTTTCCTCCAATGCTCTGAACCGCAACGCAATTGAAACAAAAACTCAAACACGTTTGTTCTATTATCTGATCGTAAGAACAGTAACGGAAAATTTAAAAAAACAGACGTAATAGTATACTTGCCGATACTATGTAGGACGAACATTTTGAATTGAGATTAATGAACCAGATTTCCGACGAATCAACAGGTAATATAATATTATTTCGAAAATATTCCGCGTGCAAATCAATTCCGAATACGAAAACATATGCATTTCCTTACGACGTATATGGTTTTTTTGTAACACGTCATTACCACGTGCTGGGTAAACGTCTCGTTTGAATTCGTAAACGCATTATCTCGTGTTACCGCCTATTACACTCGACGAAACGTTATACACATACATACATACATATAAACACTTTTGTCGCGTTCAGACAAGTAAAATATTTAACTCGGAAACGCTACGACGATTGAATACTCCGACGAACACGTGTACTAGCGGTTCGCGTACAAAGACGTATTATGTTTCAACGGTTTTCAGCACGTTTTATCGGGGACAACTGCAGGAAGTGGCCGATCGGTCGACTCGCGTCATTGCCGTAACGCGTTGGCGATTTTACGAAACGCGCGTACGTCTCACACGGTTTTCGCATACGGATCGGTTCGGTCAAACGACGGCGGTCCAGGATAATAATGCGATATACCTCCGTGTCGAAAACAAAAACGTCTCGTAGGTTAGGCGACACGGAAACCAGAATAAACACATTGAATCGTATCTGAACGCGTGATACGATGTCGCACACGTATATATATACATAACGGCGACTCGATCGGCTTCGGTTTTACTGGGTGTGCGTTGTTCCGAATCGAACAATAGCAACCGCTTCGTTTGTCGGCTGGTAAACATTTGTGTGACGTGCGACTTTTTCTAATCGCATTCGGCCGATGAAATCTCGTCCTTCACGACGACGACGACGACGAGAAATTCGTTCGCGTTACGAGTGGTGGTGAAACATCTTACGGTCGTTCGACCGATTTGATGCTGCCCGACGTGTTTGTCGAGTCGAGAAGTCGTCGGAGTCACGTTGTGTGTAAACAATGTCTGTCGCGCTCTATACAACCGACAACGTTCAGCGTTTAATTTTGCCGCGTTCGACCGACCAAACATTTATATCTAAGCTATTAAATATTCCCGATTCCGCTGGGTAAATGAACACCAGCGGAGAGCGTTCTACAATAAAACGCTTACTCGGTCACCGTCGCTGGTGAAATACTTTGAAATCGGTTTACTCGGTTTAGTCGGAACCCGAGTCCGACCGGCCTGTGCGCACGTAAGTCGTAACGTAAGTTGAGCGCACGAAAAGTTGTTTTTCACTTTCGTTTCCATGATCTGGTCCGGTGCGCGTGTATGATCGGCAAACGACGTGATCACGGCGCGCGGGTACACGAGAGACTAAACTGCCACGCGGTCCCGCTCGCGCGTTATTGGCTGCGACAGGAACATCAACGCGCGTGCGCAACAAATCTCGAGGAAACCCGGCGGGGACGGTCTGCGCGCGCACGCTGACGAGACAACGCGCACGCGCACGGAAAAATCGTCGTGACGCGCGAAAATCTTCTCTTTCTTGTTTTTCGTATTCACCGCAACAACGACGTGCGAAATCCGCTTCGAGACAGAACAGCGGCGGACCTACAGTCTTCGAGGACCCCCGGTCGGGTTGGGTTGGGTTCCAGGCGTAAATTTTTTTTATTTGCTCGTCATCATTTTATTTTTCGGAAAACAAGCAAAAAACAAAAGGTCTTCGAAAAAAATTTACGCGTGGAACTCAACCCAACGCATTATGCTAATCGTTTTTAGTCTTGTCCAGTTTTAAACAGCAGCCTATATTTGGGTTAGCGGCTCCGCGGACCACACTTTGAGATGGTCTGCCTTAGACGAACGCGATCGACGAAAAACCAAAGTGGGGTTTTTTTCTTTCCGATTTCATTGCTCGCGTCGGACGAACGTCGGACGGCGTTCGTTGCGTACGGACGGACCGCCGTCGCGCCCACGCCGTAACGGGACGCGCGCCGGACACGCCTCGGAACACGCGTCACGAGACTGGGAAACGTTACCGCGGAGACGCGTCAGACGACGAGCCGTGCGATGTTAACCTATGCGTTCTCGTTCGTGGGCGGTAAAAAAAAATGAATTATACACGTACGATTTATCGTCGTTATTGTTGCGGGCGATTTTCTTTTCGTTTCGTTTCGATTCTATTAATCGCGGTGCCGCGTGCCAGCCCGACCGTCACGAGGTACTGTCACGTCGGACGATTGTACGTTTTCAAAAGTTCTCGAATGTCGTTTGCACCGCGAGATTCGTCTGTTGTTCGGGTCTCTCTCGGCCCCGGTCGCGCAGCGTATGAAGTAAGCCCGATAAACGCCGAGCCGTCCGGCGACGATTCGAAGACGATCGTTCATAAGAACCCGTCCTCCGCGGTCATTATGTCGACGAATTCAGTTTTACGACTGTTCCGCGTTAAACCATTCGATTGATTGAATCGACAAAGTGAACGTCGGAGTTCGCGTTTCGAGAACTTTAGTAAATAGTGCAAATAGTGCAAAGACTCTAAGCAAGAGAAAACACAAGATCAATATTGATGTAATATTAGGGAAAACGTCGGTTTTCAACGTAAGGAGCGAGCTGACAGACTTCGTTTATACGTTTCCGTCGGATGATATAATATTCAACCGTTTTGTTGTTGTTGTTGTTGTTTTTTCCCTCCCCCCGTGAAATAAAGTGACGTCCGTGTACTTTAACGAACCGTTTTAATTAGCTAATTCCGTTCAGGAAATAGGCTTGACAGTCATCGAAGAAATTTACATTTTAAAAGGAAATACCACTTCTTATGGATTTGTATAACAGTTAATTTTCGTTTTTTTTTTTTTGTCTAGATATAATGTAAAACGGTAATTATTCTACTCCATGAATAATACATGATAAATATTTAAAACAAAAAATAATTTAAATGATAATTATTGTTGTACCTATACTATCGATTAATTCTCGGTACCTATTAGTTTCACCATAGCTATACAATAAGTACGTATTCCTAGTTTCGAGACGACTATACGCGTAGCCACGCACATGATATTTATGTTCGTTAAGTTCGGTTTCCTGCCCTCGCGTTATGCGCACTGGCTGGTGGTTGACATCGACGAGGTTATATTTTTTAACTTACACGATATTTAATTAAAGACCTATTATACGTATACTTACTTAATATTGTAATGCGTTACGCGTGTAAAAATACACGTTATAACTTTAAACGTGTGAACGGACTGTCCGAAACGTGTTCGACTAACTGATAATTGAATATACATTTTTAAAGAAAACCGATTCGTGTGTGTCGAATATAAACTCGCGTGGAATAAAATAATATAATTAATTGCGTCACAATAGTGGTCTACGGCGTTCTGTTTGTGTTTACAGTGAAGACATTTTAACGGTGTTAATAATTGTATAACGGATGACGTAATCGGAAATCGTAAAAAATACATCCGATTGTCTTGCGGACAGATAGCAAATACTAGATTCACTGATTGGTAAATTATCAATCGACAGGAATCGTTTGACGATGTCGTTGTACGGCTTTTATTATCGCGCGCTTACCGGCAGCGAAACGTCTGCCGGGTCGGCTAGTAAAACTATACGAATTGAAATCGAGACACAAATACGCGCTGTACAAAGTAATTCAATTATTCGTCGAAACACGTTTTGTATACACTGTTCTAAAATAGTTTTTTTCCAAAAACTATAAGTTCACGGCCCCGCCGATAAGTATAAATATTAATCACGCGTTGCACGACGACTACTATAACGCGTCATAAATATCTAAAATAATCATTGCACTATTATTTTCCATATCCGTGTACGCGCCGGTAGATAATACACGTTTATTCGATCGATTCGCGCAACACTCGTTGCGAAGAAAACGAGACGGTTTTATTTTTTAACGATCGATGATTTATGTCGTTGGCTCGTTAATGTGTAGCAAACGTATCCGAAAAACCCACACGCCGACCGAAATACATAACCGCTGTGTGTTGCACAACGTGGTTAAAAACGAATAGAATTTGTCCGCCCACGAACAATTCAATGCAATCAAGCGGACGCACTCGTACAAGTGATATGAAAAACGTTAGCCACGGCGGTATAAATCATTTTGTCTCGCGGTGACGAAACGATACTAACCGTACACCGTAGTGTACGTTTTTAACGGGAAATCGTTTGTTTGTTATCGTCAATTTTACGACTTGACTCGTTGGAACGAACGCGAACCGTCGAACAATAATCAATCGTTATTTCAATACGACGACGACCGACGAACGGCCAGTGAACGGTACCAGAAACTTGATTAAAATGTTTCAAAAACGATTAACGCATACGAGTTCGCGTTAGATGAGACATTTTATGTCTTATGTGTGAAAATTTTTTTTTCAAATTCAAATTTAAATTTTTTCAAAACCGAAACAATGGTTGCCACGGAAACAATGGTTGCCATGGAAACAAACCATAAGGGAGATTTAGGTTTTTTTTTCTGTAACGCTTTTTCGTGACAGTCCCCAGTGGGTATCTTAATTTAGGTAACGCTTTTCGTGGACACTTTTTCGTGACGGTTTTTTATTTTAATGTGCCAAAGTAAAGACATAAAATGTCAAAAACATGCATTGGCACGGGGACATCAACATACACTAGTCCAAAAGCGTCGGTTTTTGTTTGACGTTGAGCCGTTCGACTCGGAATCGATTTCGATCGATTGAACCGGTCGAACGAAAAGCGCGCGAAACGAAAACGAGCCAAAACGCCGCGTGAAAAATAATCAAGTGAACACGCATTCCGTTTGTTCGCGGCAGTCCGTACGGAACACACTGAGTCGCGTACACACTGCGTCCTCCGTCGGTTTTATACATTTTCGATATTCCGGATCAATGATAAATCGAAAACGAACGAACTGTTGTCGGCCCACGGCGTGCGCGTCTGGACGAACAATCGCACGTTCACCTTTTTGTTTTCGGATCCGTCGACAACGGCGTTCCGATCGAATGATTTATATACATTTGGCGTGCGTCTGCACTGCCGGATGTAACCGTACATACGAGCCGCGTAAACGCCAAGACCCTCGGGCTCGTAGAGAAGTTCACACACGCGACAACATATTTTTCTCGCAGTGCTTTTATTAAATAAGTTTTTTTTTCCCCGCTTTTTTCCCCCTTTTCGTTTCGAAAGTTTCGCGCGCGCGCCCGGCGGAGGTTCGAAAAAGTTTTGACCTTCTCTCGGCCGCCGTCATTACCGTCGGGCCCGTATTCCGGTCGTGTATCATCTCATTTGCCGTATATACGTAAATATGAGTTCTGGAAGACGTTATTATTATTAATATAAAACTTAACGGTGATCCGCGGATATATATCTCCGCGCCGGGCCGCCAAAACTTTTCATCTTGTTTCTGCTCGCTTTCGCTTTTGATTAAAGGCGCGTGCCCGGATTCGGACGCCCTCGTCGCCCCGTCTCTTCCACGTGTCCGCGATAATATTTCGTGTAATAAAATCCAACCGTTAAAACACGTGGTCTCCGAAACCGATATTACGCCTAATACGGTCCCGGTGTAAATTCCGACCGGACCACACCCTCTCTCGGGAAATGTCACGAAACGGGCGAAAAACGAAAACGAGCGGATGTGTGTGTGTGGGTACGAGATTAAACGTGTTTTTTATTTCCCTCGTCGGTCCGTTAGGTTCGCTCGTTTTCGTCATCTTCTGTCGTCGGCGCGCTGTTGCGAACGTCAAGCGTTATCACGGTCGTTAAAAAGCGGAATTCATAAAAAATAATTTGCGCAACACCGAACCGTCACGGAACGCAGTAACCGTTATTTCGTTACCGTGCTTAAATTGTCTTATAAAATTTGTATCGAACACGATTGCAATGAATGACCCGTATGGTTTTATTTGCATTTGCGAGACTATTATTGTTCGTGTGTGTACTTTCGAAATTTATACTGAACTTAGCGGATAATTAATATCGTTGTCCTAGTTGGAAGTTTATCAGATTTAACTGCGATACGTTCATAACGCAACGATAACGGCGACAAAATTCGCTTACGGGCAAACGACCTGAAATATAAATAAATCAAAACCGCGTTACAACACTGCACCACGATTGTGTTTTACAAATATTTATATAATACTTATTGAATAATCGGATACAGTATAACGCCATGTTATCTGTACACGATTCGTAAACGTGAATAAAACAGTTTTTGCGATATTCCTGTCGTTTAAACCGAATTATACGTATTATGTATACGTTAGGTTATGATCTATCTAGATCATCTATTGTCCAATTTAATCGCCCACGTGTCGGACATTACTCCTTCCCATTCGTATAAACCGTCTTTAAATAATTCTCCTCTCTGCACTCTCCATTCCAATGAAAGTATTTGTAATCTTCCTCGCGTTCTTTTCCACCGTCCTTCTCTATCTTATAAACGTTCACATTTGTTCACTTTCTTAACATCACAAAACGTGTCTTTGGACCTTCTCAAAAATGAAAATATTATAAACAAAATTATTTCCTTCGTTCTATATGGTTTCTTTTTTTTCCGCTCTCTTCAGTGTTCACTATATATTTCAATCTATTTTACTATGTATTGTATGATATTTTAATTGTAGAAATAAATTGCTTAGCAAAATTAAAAAAAAAAATGTGCGTACGTTTATATATGTTTTGATAGTAACTATGTTATGATTTCGATACACATCGCTGTGAATATAGAACACGACCATTGCGGTGGGATTCGTTTCGAAAATAAAAAAACTAAGCAAAAAATCGCCGTGGATCTGCTCGTCTACACTGTCCTACTCTCGGAGTTGATGTCGGTTTCGTTGAAACGATTTTATACGTCGTTACTCGCGCGACGCGTTTAGAAAAATAAAAATAAAATAAAAAAACACCCCGTCGTACAGTATCCGATTTCAATTAAAATATCGTATCCGTGGACGATATTACACGCGTGCGCGTTCCCCCGTCCGGACGCGAAGAGTCGGCGCGTTTTAATTGTGCGCCGTAACACTATATTACTAGACATTCGACGAAAGCGGACGACACGTTTCGGGACTTAACCGGACACCCGATCGATCAACGGTTGGCGGGTACGCGACGGACGTGAATTCCGATCGTTTCGACCAGAACGCCTCGCCGTCGTCGATCATATCAAGAGTCGTTTGAAAAACACAGACGTGTGATAAAACTTTACAACGCCGTCGTCGTCGTCGGGTCGTTAATGTTCGGATTTGCATGCCCGTGAATGATACGCGTTCGGCGTTTAGCCGGAACAGGTACGACAACGTAAGAAACACGCGTGCGCGATAATATCGCGTACGCGGATAAGACGTACCGTGTTCGAGACGCCGGGGGTTCGCGCGGACGTTACTTTTTATTTTTATGATACGTCCGATGACGTGGACGTATATTATCATCGTTATTATCATTATACGTAGTTAATCGGTCGCGTAGCGAAACACTCACGACTTGTTGCGAACAGTTCACGTGGCGCGTTCGAATAAATAACTTTGTAAACCGTCAAAGCGCACCGACGCCTATTCGCGTACAAGACGCGCGATCATATTACGTAATATATTTATATATAGTCCGGGCATGTTTGAATTTTATCGGCAAACCGTTCGCGAATACGTCCGTCGAGCGTTCAGAAAGTCGCACGCGCTCCGTCCGCGCCGGAGAGAAAACCAAAACAGACGCGTTGTTCCCCGCCGTGATGATGATAATAATTGTTATTACGGTCGACACGACGGATTCGCTAGCACGACCGTCGCCAGTGCTGACACAACAGTCATTATCGGAAATGGCGTAGGAACAGAGTGTGCTTTGGATCTTACGAAAACCATATAAATTATAACAGGTGAAGCATCGGTCCGGGCCAAATGCGTGTTCCCACGTCGTCGATCGCCGTACATTATAAATATCGAATAACGAACCGTGTGGCGGTTCGGAGAGCAGGTAGGTGTCTTCCGCGGGGCATGAGCAAGCAGGTCAGCGAAAGAGAGAGAGAGAGACCGTGGCGGAGAACGATACAGAGAACGAGATGGACACGGTGGCCCAAAGGCGTCGTCGACGTCTCGTATGCAAAACACGCCGTGCCATTGTAATAATAATTTGTTTAAATAAAACTTGGTTCACGTGCGCGCGGCCGGACAACTAATTCCCGTAACGACTCGTACGCGTATTTTTATACACATATATACACGTGTGCGTGTACGTTCTGACTTTGTTCGCGGGACACGCGGTCCGAAGTGTATCAGATCTCGATAAGTTCTCGATTAATATGCGCATAAAAAATAAAAAAAACGAGAGACAGAGAATGACTTTTCGTTTGACCGCGACGACGATGTTTCCCCATACACGCATTTGGAAGAACGTTCGTATAATTCCCCGTCAGACGCGACAGTTAAAAAAAAAAAAACTATCGTCGCTTATCTCCGTCCGGCACACTATCTTTACTATAGTTTTTTTTTTTTACTGTTTTTATGGAACGCATCCGTGTACCGGTATTACTGTAATAACGGTTATCAGTCTGAGAATCGTACAAGTATTATACGCGCCGGCCGATCGTGTAACGCAACGATTTGTTAACCGACCTGGGAAACGGGACGATAAAACACGAACGTCGAAATTGTAAATCAGACTTACGCGGCCCGGCCGAATCGATCGCGATGATATTTTCAAGACCATACGTTATCGTCAGAACGTCGGCACGTAGGCACTGATATCGCGGACGAATTTCAGGCGACGAAAACGGTCGTGCTCCTGACTAGGCAGCCGGTCGGGTCGAGTCCGTGTCCGTACGCGGATTTCCATCGACCCGGCCGAACTGCGATTGCGCAAACGACGTGCCGTTGTCGCGTACGTTCGCCGACTGCGTACGTTTGTTTCTGCCCACCGGCTTATTTCACTTGCGGACGGGAAGACGGGCGAGTAACAACGAACGCGATTCTCATAACAAAGAATATCATAGACGAGATAAATATAAATATAATATCAGACACATTAACATAACAAACGTCGAAACGAAATCTCGCACTTAGATTCATATTGCGTATCATACGCGACGTCCGCCTCCCCGGACGTCTGGGTCCAGCGCCAGAATGCTAAAATCGCAACGAAAACGCCGGACGACACCGTCGACCAGCACGGGGACGGCGCGCGTGTTTATTTAAATCGGCGACAGACGAATGCGAAACCAACGATCGATCGTTTGTCGATTCTCGGGCGAGTAAGAGGAGCGAGGACCATCGAGCACACGGCCCGCCGACGCGTATTTCGTTTCGTTTCGTTTCGGACGGATCGCGGAGGTTAGGTCGATGACGCGTCAACCTAACCTGGCCCGTTCGTCCCGGGTTTCCGTCGAGCCGGACATCACGCCGTTGTAGACTCCTCCTGTAGACGGCACGGGCGAAAGCGTTCGGGTCGATTTCGATTTCGTCGTGAACGATTCCGTACGAGGACGCCGTCGGGGGCACGTCGCGCCGAACGGCTTCGGTTTTAATTGGAAACCCTATGCGAGACCGTTGCGCGTCTTCGGACCGTGCTCGGGCGACGGCGGAATCTCTAGAAATCCACGAGAGGAAAACGGCCAAATGCAATCAACGTCCGTTGTTTCCACACACGCTGAAATCACGTCGTCGCTCGTTGTTCCGTTTTTATCGGACAATCGATTTCGAACAAACGAAACTTTATGTTTTCATTAAAATAGATTTCCTTTGCGACGTTCCGAATACGAGTTAGGTATTAATTACATTAATCGTTCGGCGGCATCGAAACGTTTATATTCGTTAAAAAAAAAAAAAACCCCCGAAAGAGCTTGTCTTCGAAACGATACGCACAACTGCGCATACGCTAACAGCTAATATTTACGTATTGTATATTTTTAAAAAAGTAACGATGTCATTAAAATAATATTTACACATCGCGTGACTTGAATTTGAATAATTTTCGTTTAAATATTAAGTTGTTGATAAAAAAGAAAAAGAAAAAAAATTACACATACGCCGGCCGTAAATGTATTCAATATATGACGGAACGAATAAAACCACATTTCGTTAATAAAGTATGTGACTGTAAACTACTGTAATTGAATTAATTCATATATATTTTTTTATATAAATTGAAATATTATGGAAATAAGTTTCGTAAAATTTATATAATTGTTATAAATAATGTTATGATATTTATTTATGTATTTCGCGTGTACGGTATACGCATTTACACGTTGATTTAAATTAACGCGAAGCTAATTTGACAGACAGTAATGTCAAAATATATTTTTTCCGCCGTCGGACGATAAGTTTTTGTAATTGATTCGACCGGAATATTTTCTTCTTTTTTTATAACACGACACCTATGCGAATCGTGAACGAATATTTGTTTTATACATTATTATATTATGTTGCATGACAGCCGAGTGAAAAGAGCGAAGGAAAATAAAATAAGAACGAAAACCGAAATACGATTGTAAATACACATTTCCGACCGATACGGAAAGCGTAATATACTTCTTCGGATATAAGCATAGATCTCGTTCTTTGTGAAACAAGTATTATCCGTATAAAAAAATTGTATTATCCTAAAAACCGAAAGCCACACTCGAATTATCGCGCGCCTTTGACCGATAGGATGAAAAAAGGTACGACGTGAATGGGTGAAAGAGACGAGCGTCCTTACTAGAAATGTGATTTTCTGAAAAAGGCGAGGTTAATATCCTATTCATCCGTTCACGGACATTATTTCGATATAATTTCGTTTAGTCACGAAAATTACATTTTTGCTTTCGACTTTTTGCCGTTAGTCCGTTTTTCAATTTTCTGGTTTTGAAACTGTCATGCATAACGAACTAGGACGGCAAAACTGAAATGTAATTTTGAAGGAATATTGTATAATCTCATTTCCCCACATAATTCGATCGGTTGCACGTGAGATTAAAAATGTTTGTTTAACGCATTATGATTGTATTAATTATTATGGTCGGCGTACAAAATAAGATGTATGCGAGCCAGGCTTTTTTTTTTTGTATTTTAAATGCAATCGACATACTTTTTCGGAAAACGATTTCAAATACTTTTGCTTTTTGTTTGATCACGTCGTACATGAATCTATTGGTTTTAGTTTTTAGTACGTGTTTTACAGAATTTATGTAACTAATCGAAATCGTGTTTAAAAACATGTTTCTCGACGTGTTCGAATATATGTATACATGAAATACTTTCAACGGGTGTGTTGCGAGTGTATATTTCTTTTTACTATTCGGCTATCGGCAATGTCATTTCAATGATAAATACGATTTGTATCCGAACGATCGACGTTTTCGCAACTACACGCAGACACGCGGTCACGTTACGTATACCATTGAGATTTTAATTTATACAACAACAAAACGTCGTTGTGCCGCAACGTGGGTACGAGTGTCACGTGCGTTCGGCTATTCGATCGATAATTTGTCATTCGCACTGTCAGTACCGCGGTGCACGACGCACGTTATCGTGTCGCTGTGTACGTCGCGGCGATCCGAATGACGTCGTTGATTTCACGTCGAACGTTTTTTAACGGGTCTGTCGGTGATTTTTCGGTCGCGCCGGACCGTTCGAAGCGTTTGGACTAGACCAACACCGGACGATCCGACATTCGATCTGAGGGTGGAAACGACGTTTCGCGTTTGAGTGTCGCGCAAAGGTTATGTATAAACCAAATACGTGTATACGTATTTGGAAAGTCACAAGCGCGTTTAGGCGGAACGTACGGTAAAAAACACCTCATGAACGCCGGCGGGGGTTTTTTTTCGAAACTCCGGCACACCGTGAACGACATTATACGTGTATTGTACGTCGTGAATCGATATCGCTGTTAACGAACGACCAAATCGACTTCGGGTTTCACGGGGTCACGAGGTTACGTGCATTATTCGTATGAAATCATCTGACCGTCTCGCCGCGCGTATCATTAACAACAATAACGATAACAGTAATAACAATAATATTGTGATAGATGCGTTTTTCTGCCTGCGCTAATGATGCGTGGAAACTAGACGCGTGCCGGACGCGAGACGTCGCGCGAAACGATCGCCGTGCCGCCATTATACGGCCGGTATTACACGATGATCGAAAAACGGGACGGTTAATGCAAATAATCAATAGAAAGTCAAGTCGAATCACGACAGAAAACAATAATATTGTTTCCGAAACATCGTGATCATATTATTTTTATTGCGCGTAGAGTCCCAACGACCCGATAATTTCTTGTCACATGCGACTTGGATCTGGACGTTCGACCACGAATTTCTTCGATTTCTTTTCTATGTAATTTCGACGATTATCGGCGAAATGTTAAATAACACATTGAAAATTTAAGCTAGTTCAGTTAAAAAGTTTAACAACGATAAAACACGTCGACTCGAATATTTTGTAGATAATGTTGGACCGTTTCCAACGTGTTCTGCGCGCACGTGTGGTTTTATTTTCGAACATAATTTTCGTCTTGAAAACAATTTGGAAAGTACTAGAAAAAAAATTATCGCCATTACGTAAACGTCATGTCTACATAATGTTATATGCCATACTCAGCATCGTGTGCTACGAGATTAACGTATCATTTATTTATGACCGTGGAAAACTTTTACCCTCCGGTTTTCATTTTTTCTCGTCTCTTTCCGGACCCACGAAAAATCTTTGATTAAAAAAGTATGTACGCGCGATACCTTCGGCCATAATTTCTTTTCGCCGTTTTAGAGAGCCCGCCGCCTTGCCGTTAACGAGCGACAGCGTTAATAGGCCGATTTACAAACGAGTTTCCTCTTAAGAAGAGTCAAGAACCGACCGCCGTTTTAATATTCATAGGACCTGCCGGACGTTTCCTAAACGCGGTAAATTTACACAGCCCTAATGTACGATATATTATTATTAGTCCGTTTATCGTACGTCGAAACACCTCTAACCGTAATGTTCGTTTCGTGAAAATGCAAAGTCCGCACGGTATTGTCGACGTTAAGTAATTATATATTGCAAAGCACATAATTTATGCGCTATAAATTTCTATTAGAAGTACAACGAAAACTAGCGAATTATATATGTATATATAAATCATACTTTCATCGTTCAAGACAACCATATATTTAAATACTGGACCGATTTTCACAAATGTCGCGTCAGAAAATCGGTCATGGTTCTGCAGTGTACTCTTATCTCCGGGAAAATTAAGAGGATTTGAAACTTTTTCATAGACAAATTTGAATGTTAGTGCTATGCTTCACAGCTAATCAAGCGAAAAAAATCCTGAACCGAGGTGACGGCAGGGTGTAGACCAACCATGTAGTCACAGTGTAAAACGGTCTACCGTTTGAAAACAGCGAACGACTTACGACAATACGGTATGCACATAATTGGGTTATTAATTATCATTATCAGAATAACTCGCACAACAAGCTGGTTCCGAGACGGACGAAAATGCATTTTGAATATTACGTTGTGCGAAAATTAATTGTTTTTACTCTACCATTTAAACAACCAACAACGCTATAAATATGTTCGTGATGTGAAAACTTGTTGAAAATAAAAGTTTTCTTAACATTCTATAATTTTCTCGCTGATTTTTATCCTTAAACGCTTACTTGTAGTTTATAAAAATACTTAATTTGAAGTGTTTACGCATAATATGCAAAAAAAAAAAAGGCATTGGGGTGGGGGGGGGGAGCTCGTACAACGTTTTATGAAACAGACAATGCGATATATCGACGTTGTCGTACACTCTTGTCGTTCATTACACTCCGGAGTACCCTATTCACAGAAGCGTACGAACATTATTTTTTATACGACCGTAATTTAAATGAATACGGTCACTCGTGTGTGTACGCTAATTATCGGTTTGCTGTTTATAAACGGTTCTCCGATCGAAACGCACGTTTATTGTTATTATTTTTTTCTTTAAATCGCTGCCCGTAATTAATGAACAATGTTCTTCGATAAATCAAAATGTAAAAATCTAACGAATATTTCATTATTCAAACAGAACGTTGTTGTCTACACGCATTGGTAACTGTGGTCGTTAACGGAGAGAGAGAGAGAGAGAGAGTGAGAAAGTAAAAGAGACTTCACGTTGGCGGCCGTGTCAAAAACCACGGTTCGGAACCGCGCTAAGGCCACAATCAGTGAGAAGGGGTGGGCAGGTGAGGGGTTTAACCTCCCGAACCTTTTTAATAATTACAATAAATCGAATTTATTAAACTAAATTTTTATGGCGGAGACACACTATTATACACGTCAACCCGCATTTAGACAAATTTTATCGTACACCTAGCATTTACATCTAGCAGTTGAAAATTTTAACCCCCTCTGAAAATGTGTTCGCGGCCTTGCGCGCGGCGACCACTCAAACACCAATATTTCACACTTTCCGCAGTAATCGTTCCGGAGACGTTTGCACTCGTTGTTTCGTGCCGTCCGGAGAACGGCGGCCGTGGGGATATTGCACGGACGATAATAACAGTATGGCCAGAAATCCGTTGGCAATTAAAAATTAGGGAACCCATTAAGGACGACGCTTCGCGCAGATGGCCGAAATAATAAAAACCAGACGCCGGCCCGTGCCGTACCGGTATAATCATTTTTTGACGTCGAATTACCGTTTCGAACGTCGCGGTCGTGTTCGCATGATAATAACGGCGTTTCGTCGGGGGGGGGGGGGGGGGGTAAATCAAAAAAACGATTGGTTTTTATCGATTCGCCCGTATCGGACGTAAAATTGATAAACTCTGACCATAAACGTGTGCTAGAGAATCAATGTCGTTGTGATGCTCTCGGACCTGTTTGGGTCGAGCGCGCACGCAGTTATAATTACGATGACGTTCTTCCAGAATGATCGTATTTTACAATATTTATTGGAATGTGAACGGGAATCTTCAACGAAACACAATCCGAGCGCGCGGTAATTATTGTTGTTGTTGTTGTTGTTGTTTTTTTTGTTCGTCGTTCGTACGGACCAGACGATACGGTCGACGAAAGACGACGGGACGATCGTTATCATCCACTCGGAAATCAGTATTTATGCTCTCGTCCGTCCGCATTGGATATCGAATCAACGCGGGAATTTACATAAACAATAAAACAACAAGAAGTGTAAACCGTTTGCGAAACGGCAGTAGTAGTAATAACAATAACAATAATAATAATAATAGTAATAATAATAATTCGTTTCTGCCCTCCACGCGTGTCTACACGAGCCGACGCGCGTATTTCGTTACACAACAGAAACGCACGCGGATCGATGTTATCGGGCCCGAACGCTCGTGTTTTAATGGTTCGCGAGCCGAATTCACGGTGGACGTTCACGCGAACGTTTTCCGGCACGTTTCCGACTCGGACCGGAACGCGACACGTCGGGACTGTCGCCGTTATTGAGCTCTCTCTGTCCCGACGAAAGACTAAAACGTCCCCGATTTGATCGTTGCAAATTTCGCAAGTTTTGCTTTATTGCCAGACGGATATGCGACCGGAAACAAAAAGTTATGTTTTTAAATTTGTACGGCTCACAACGTGTGCTGTCGACGTACGGACGACGACGGGATCCGAAAATATAACGCGCACGTAATCGATACGATTTTCAATGTCGGCGAAAAAACTCCAAAAAAAAACAAACGAAATCATTTTTTTTAAAAATATTTTACAGTTATATATTACGTTTTAACGTTTTTCATTGTTTAACGCTGGATGTTTAATCGTCGTATTATACTCCGTAGAAAGAAATCGTCAGTGCCGCCAGAACGGCTATTGCAATAAAAAAAAAAAAAAAAAACGAACGAACGAAGGAATAATATTTTATCACGCGAGATAATTGTCGTCGAAAAAGCACTCGGGAATAACAACCGTTATCGTTATTATTATTATTATCGTCGTCGTCGTCGTCTTCTGGTCCAATAATTATTATTACGTTGTCGAAAATTAAAAAGGCGTTAAACGATATCAAGCGGCGGAACGCAAACGCACAGTAGGATGAGCTCACGACGGACACACGATCGTTTGAATAGTCCCACAGTAAACGCGACTCTTCGGACGCGCCGTCATTGACGCCACGGTATATTTGTATATTATAACGTCTGGCGGAGAAATCAGAATCGGTTTTCCCGGTACAACGCGTCCGTACGGGTGACCCCGGACCCCGGTGTTCTCGTGTTTCTCATCCGGTCGGACGATAAATCAGCGCGGAGGAATGACCGCGCGGGGGCGGCGGCCGCGGACGAGACGTGTGGTAGAAAGTCGTAAACGTTCTCTCGTGTATTTTTTACTGTTCCCGACCAGTCGGCCGGACGGGGTCAGGACGACGGTCTCGTCATCCAGTCGCGGTCCCTTTCGGTCCCGTCCGGACGGAAATGCCCGCACGAGAAAGAATTCCGTCGAACACCCGAAATCGATTCATTCGCTTTCACGCGTGACTCCCGCCGACGAACGAAAATACTGTTGCACACCTTTTTGATTATCGGATGATTTCATCGAGCCAACCGCTATCCGGCTTATATCCGTTGATTACATTTTCAGACTTTTTAAATACCCTGGTTATGAGTCTTTCAGACCTGTAATCTTTGCCGACGGCCAATAAACGGGCTCGTAGACCAAGTCTACAGAATGTTTCGTTTTCAGACGGTCCGTTCGTCGTGGTCTGTGTGTATGTGCGACTTAAGAACGCCAAGTATTATTGCACGATTTCATATCACAAACGGAAAATAACACCGAAAAGCGCGTGTGCGTTGTTCGTGTAATAAAATCATACGACGGTTAAACGTTTTCGGACTGATTAAGGCCGTCGGCGTCGATTTGTATTCGTTTGTCTATTTTTCGATCGTTGATCTGCAAAATACTATTTGCCAGCGTTTCAGAACACTGCGGGGAAAGGGCCACAGCTAAACACGTGCATAATGTGCCCGTCGACCCTCGAAATCGAACAATGTTTTGAAGTCTGCCGGATAATTTCTTAAAGCGGACCACTCCGACGTGATTGTCGTCGGATCATTATTTCTTCAGCTGTTCGCTAGGTTTCGGACGAATTTATTTTCGCATGACATACGGACAAAGAATCAAACGCGAACCCATCTCGAGTACTGGGACTGGATTTTTGGGGTGCAAAGAGAGTTTGGCTCACTGTTTTGATAAATCATCACTGCGGCTCGATCGCACACCATGTTTTCGCGTCGCACAGACAACATTTATACGCATGACTGTTAATGTTATGAGTCACCGGATTCGCCCGCTCCAAAAGTTGTTTGTTACCGTAATTTCATCCGGTCGTCACAAAGATATTAATGGCGAATTCTATATATTATTACGCATGGACTACGAATTACAGTATAATATGTCGTTCGTTAATTTTTGGCGTGGTCATGTAACAAATATACATTCGTGGATCACGTAACCGTGCAGTTCAAAACAAGTAATCGTTGAAACAACTAACTGAAAAACAATAGGATTTATAGTACCGGACGCAACGGTGTCGTCGACAATTCACTTGAAAAAGCCTCGTGAACTTCGTTTCGTAACAGATCATTTTTTTTCATATTGTTTAGTGTGCGTAGAGATCTGGGATAGTTTTATTGCTAATTCTTACAACACGTTAAAAGTGGTTTTTTATTTTATACCAATAGAAAGATAATGTTGCCTAACATTTTACGTTCCGTTGAAGGGTATACTACTCGATATGCGATTCCATACGTTTTATGTTGATTATGAAATACACATATTTTTTACGGAAAAAAAATATTTCATGATAAATGCGTAAAACGCACTGACAGATAGCAACTTGATTTATTATAATATTAACAAGTTAACATAAACATTTTTAAAAAAAGTCGTATTTTTTTTTTTTTGGTTTTTTTAACTATATCGATAAATAGTTATAATGGACGGGACAATTTTTTCGGAATATTGTTATGTCACGTCGGTCGACGTGATCATAAACAGTACGAAAAACGTTCGCGAGAACGATAAATCGCTTCGATTCGGTGTAATTCTGGTGTACGCGAGGTATTCGCCGCGCTATAGCGTTATAAGCGTATGTACACACGCGTATATTTTTTGATAACACGTATTTACGGGCGAGGGATGGCGGCCGTGATTTGGCTACCAGCACGTAAACGACGTGCGCATGCAGGTTAGGTAATACAAGTGGACCGTGGACTCATAAACGGTAACGACGATGATTGTTGAATCGTAAACACGGGCCGCCGAACGCTGTTCGGTCGAGGGAACTCGCGGAAAGACGACCGGTGCTATCGTTTCGTTCTTTCCGGTCGGAACGCCAAAGACGGGCGGCGATGCGACGCGATTCAGGACGGACGAAAAACAAACGGAAAACGCGAGATTTCCGTCCCCGTCCGGCGCGTCTCCGGGGACTGTCCCCGCGTCGTTGTTATCGTCATCACGGCCGGTCATGGTCGACGTACGCCGGCGTGTCATTTTCGGTTCATATTTTCGCGCCGGGTTCGTTAATGTTTCACGGGATCAAAACGCTAATCGAGTAGCCGCCGCCGATCATTTATTCATCGAATGACTCATCTTCGGCTTCCGCGCGCCAACCCGTGCATAATGTACGTACGCCGCGTGTATAATTCATGCGCTCGCGCCCGTCCCCGCCCGTCCCGACACCGTCTAACGTGACGTTTTCCGGACCGTGTGGTTTTCGTACGCGCGAAATCGTCATTGTCCGGACACGTTTATTTCCCGCGTCGCATAGGCACCGTGTTCGTTCGTTTTTTCGAATGCGGACATGTTTTCCGTGCGAATTCCCGGTGGCCGTCCGTCTGTTATCGCTTCCGCCGGCGAGTCTCGTATCGAAACGAGATTTCAAACTTGCGCGAGACTTCGGCAGTTCGACCGGTCAAGCGTCGTCAAAAAGTTGGCCGACAATCACACCCGTGCCCGTGCGTCGCGCCCGGCGCCTTTGTTTACGACGCGAGTTCCGCGGCCAGACGGTTCGTCAGGAAGTTTCCGACCGCAAGCAGTAGAGCTGTAAACGCGACGCGGTCTCACAGCCGCCACGTTTGTCGACGGCGTCTGACGGAACGCCCGAAAGCCGTTTCGTCGTTACCGTTATTTCGTGGCCGCCTTCATCGCGTGTCGAGTATTACTGTTATGACTAATACACGCCGTTTCGAGAATTTTTTCAAGAAAAAGTACTTACACATACTCCGCGCGCGCGCGCGCGCACAATTAGAGCGATTGCGTTGGGGAACGGCCGCCGGATATCTCTGGACGTCGGTTCCGCTATGGGCGACCCGACCGCGACACGACGTCGCACGGTTAAAACGGTTGAAGGTGAGTAGCGTTTGTCTACTCGGGCAGTGCGACACGTGTAGGTTGGGCACCCGGAGGTGACGGTCATTAGCGCCCGTCCAAGTCATGCCGTGAACCCGTGGACGGCGTAACTAATACCGTCACTAATGTCATAACCGCGACGCGTCCGCACGGAACGCAACTGACGGATACCATTGTTGGTCCGGACAAGATTGCCGTGGTCGGCCCGCGCTTTTGAACTTTTGACGTTTGTTTTCGTCGCCGCCGCCGCCGCTGGTAGTCCATCCGGTCTGGTCGGCGAAATCGGTTTTCGGGCCCGTCGGCCTGACCTTGCGTCTCGTCGCGATTTCAAACCGTTCCCGTAAGCCGCCGCGCCACCGTTTGGCCGGAGTTCGCCGCGTACGGATTAACGTCGGGAACGTACGTAACGGCTGCTGTCGGGTCGGTTTCCACGTTTGTCACGTTTTCAAGCGGTGACACGCCCCCGGGGCATATTAAATCACGGTTTAACGCGCGAAGAGGAGATCGCGAGCACCTGGGTAACTTCTTAGTCATATTTCCGTGCCATTACGCACCACCCTCGTGCAGTTCACGCGCGTGCGTGTGTGTGTGTGTAGACGGTCGTAAAAATAAGAGCGGGGAGCAGAAAAAAAAAAAATGAAACGTACGCCGCGACGTGGTCGGCGGGCGCGTCGAGAAGAAAGGCGAAGTCAGAAATTCCACCCGAACGACGACGAACGGGCCGAAAAGTTTGTCGAAAGCGGCGTGTGCGTTTGACAGCGCGCGAAACAAAAAGAAAAAAACGGTAAAATAATATGGATTTCGGTCAACCGAATGTTATTTACAATTTTATTTTATTCCCGGCCGATAAATCTCTGACGATTACGTGTCACACAATAGGAATTTGGTTCGTCGTATCCGCTGTGATTTTATATATATATAACTTATTCTTTTTTTTCGTGTGCGTATTATTCCGAAGTACCGTAACGTCGTGTTTTGTATTTTAATCGTTTTCGTTCTGTTGCCGGAGAAAAGTTTGAAAACTCAATAAACGTTGGAATCATCTCGCTTCGGAAGCTCCCGCGTGACGATGTTTTTTGTACGCGATAAACATTATTGCGCGTCTTTCTACGGAAACGATATTCCTGCAATAGTCTAACCTGTGAACGTTGAAACGCGTTTAAAACGTACACACAAATACGATTTCACGCAGTTTTACATAAAACAACGTTATTTTACAATTTTTGCAATCACGTGAGTACCGACGAAATGAATCATCGTGGTTAAGCGGACACTTTAATGTACGTCACATGACGGTCGAATCGATTTCAAGTCCACCGAGGTTAGTATTGAGTCAGCGAGCGTAGAACACATATTATGATCGACGGAAACTATTGTCGTACCAGTTGACGGAGAAGCGCACCTTTGAACTCCGATCGAACAGAGTCGTTTTCGGAAGGGACGACTCGAGTGCTTTTCCGCGATTGTCTTTCGTTCGGTTTGCGCGGCCGGTACTTTCAAAGGTCAATTGTCACTTCATTCGGAAAAAAAAGGGGTGCCGTTTTTACCCCGCCAGACCGGTGTTTCATTATGCCGGTGCTTTTATATTGTTACGCACGCGAGACGGATGGGAATATGCGAACTTCCTTCTCGTTTCGTTTGGAGATTGATTGCGCGAAACGAATACGAATTTATCGAACAGGAACGGACGACCTGACGTTACTCGACGGTAATCGAAAAATTTAATTCATAAAAAACCGAATTCAAACCGGTCATCTTTGTAATCTCCGTACGCAATTAATTCGGTTGTGTAGACCGTCCAACTTCATTCGACGAAAACGCCGGCTGAGTTTTTCGACACGAACTTAAATATATTCGATTCCAATGGATCCACTCGTCGTCGTGTACTCGGTGGAATGAAACCGTTTTGCACGGGGACATAAAAATTAAACTCGCGTTCGTGTTTTTAACCGGACGAGGGTCTCCGTCAGAGCGTGACGGTTAACGAATAATCCGTTATCCTCTGGGGGTCGTGACGTTTTGCTAGGGCGCTAAAAAGGCATTGAAAATATTCCAAAAGTTTACGCTCATGATGCGTGCGTTTAGCGATTAAAAGATGTGAAAACAAATAAATCGCTTTGTGTTCGCCAGCGACCGTTTTGAATGCCATTCGTTACGAGACGCAAGTGCTTTTGTCTCCGTGTTATTAGACACGGCCACAATATCGTTTCGTTCCGACTCCGGTAGATGAACTATTGTCGGTGGCGCGTTCTTTTTTTTTTTTTTATTTTTCTCCTTTCAGGAAGAGATCGTCTGCGCCGGCGTTGCCGTTAGGAAATCTATTCGATCAGATCATCGCGGACGAATACGCGATTACGTTGTCGTGGAAAAAACGTTCGATCGGTATATGACACTACGAAACACGGCGGACAGCCGTTTGACGCGCGGTTCTTTTGGGTCGTCATCTAACCTGAGGGGTTTTCGACTTGGACTCGGTGCGAAATACGGTCGGGCGTATGTGTGACATTCCCGAAAATCGAAAACCGCGAGCGGATTCAATTGCGCGCGCGTGTGGGCGGCTTATCGCGACGTGTTTACGATACTCGATACTTGGGTTATAGAACGCGTAACGCGTTTGTGCACCGCGGACAATTGTAAAAACATTGATTTCTGTCGGTACGCGCGGCGGTAAAGACGAACAATCGAAAACGCTACCCTCTTGCCGGCCGTAATTCACGTTTAGGAGCTAATCCCTGGGATCGACGTCAAAACACCGGCGGTCGAGGGCTACTGGAAATCGCGCGAGCGCGGGGTGGCCACGAGAACGATTCGCGGCCGGTTTTACGAGCCTCGTGATGTCGGCGGCGGTACGTCCATTAGGCTAATCAATGGTCTTTGGTCGCGGTGCGCACGCGTCGTGTCTGTCCTCCGTGCGGGTGTGAACGCGCGTGTGCTCGTCGCGCCGGGGATTTCCGGGGTCGGTTTCGGGACAGCCGCCGTCGCTAATACACCCTCCTCCCGCCACCGTCAACGTGATTTATTTTCGGCCGGAGGGTCGCCCGACGTCCCGTCCCGTACGTACGACGAACGGTGCGAACGGCGGTCTCGGTGTCCCCCGCGCGCACAAAACGTTTCCGATCGGCTCGACAACACCGGTTCGTAACCGAACCGTAATGTCCCCGACTCGATGATTTACTTGCTGACCGAGACTTACCGTAAAGACGGTTTCGGGACGTCCGATTTCGGGACGTCCGACGGGTCCACGCCGGATAAATCGAATCCGGGCAGGTTTTGAATCGGGAGGTTTACCCCTCCACGGGCCATAACAAAACGGTCGGCCGCCGGACTATTTCGCTTCGGCAACGTCACTGGTAACAACTCACCGATTGACGCAGGTCGAACAGTTTACCGTGCGCCGAGATCTACCGGAACGACTGTACCTAACCTAAAACCTTTCGAGTCACACCGATTACCGATAACCGCCGTACGTTTCACAGTGTTTTTCGTTCGTTCGGTCGGTCGTCGTGCGGAAACCTCGTGGCACGTGCCACGGATGTATATTCCCAATAGCGGCGGACGGGGTTAATTGGAGGTCGCGTTACTCTCGTCGCCGTGGACCGAAACCACCGAAGTATATGTGTCGAAAAACGGAAAATATCGATGATTCCGGAATGAATAGAAAACGGACTGCTATATGTGTGTACATATTTGTTCGCGTTGTTTCGCTACACACTCTAACAGATTTTTGTGGTTATTTTTATCGATATTAGGTAAGAACAGTAATGGTCAGTAAATTGTTAGTGTTTATCGTCGAGAATCGCCGTGGCTATTCCGAAAATAACTTTTTTTTTCGATACTAAAGCGACTGAAATCCCATTCGACGAGTTCTACGAATGAGAAATAAATTTTAATATGCATTACGGCACTGTCTTCCAGACAATTAAATTATACGTCGTGAGACAGCGTTTATCGATAGAGTGTACAGGCGCTTGTACGCTTACAAGAAAAGAAAAATTAAAATTTATGTCCCACCCGCCACGAGAAAATCTTAGACCGGCGGCAACTGCTTGCCGTTAATTCGTCGTGTACACAAATCGACGTTATAAACTCGCTGCGTCACGTAACGTGTCGTTTTATTAAAAAACGTATCCCACCGTTTTGACGGACAACCAACAAATAGAATAACTGCGGAAAATCGTCAGTGAACCGCGCGTAGACTACGCGTAGTATCCGTGTTTGTTGATCCGTCCGGTTAAAAATCACATTCAAACGCAGTTCCCGTTCGCGTGCCGAGCGATTTCAACGGTTCGGGAAGGAAATTCGATTGATTAGAAAATAAATTTACCGTAAATCGCGACTTTGTAACGGCGACTATGATCGATTGGACGTCCGGACGGAGCGCACGCGTTTCGAGTAACGCAATTCGCAATTACAGTGACCGGTTCACGTTATAACGCGATATTAAACGACTCGTGGCCGTTTAACGTTCATGGTTCTCGAAACGGAAACTATAGACGTCGGAGCGGAAAAAAAGCGATACCCACTCGACAAGATTCGTTTTTGGGGGACGATCGAACGAATACGTATATCTGTGACGTTTCGTTAAACGCCGGTATTCACTGGCGACCGTACCGCAGTCTATTTGTTGCTCGTGCGGATCCGTTAAACAAAAAAACGTATTGCTGCTAACGTCGCGTCGGTTGTCGTCGATCGAAAAGCGGGTGAAACTTCGACGACGAGCCGTACGAAGAAAGTTCGAGAGCATCGTCGCCCCCGTTTACAATCATATGATATATATATATAATATATATTGTTCGAAAATGTTTTGGAAGAATGTCGTCGTCGTCGTCGTCGTCGCGGAACGAGACGGGCGACGGGAAACGAGTACGTACAAAAGGGCGCCTGGTCGGTCGGGGTACTTTCCGCCGGTGCCCATCTCTCTCCCGTCGCGGCGTTCGCGTTTAATTAAACGCGTCCGCGAGAAAAGACGAGCGCGGACACGCGTTTTTGTTTTTTCGTTTCGTGTCGCCCGTTAGTCGTCTTTCGCTTTCGGCACTCGCGTCGCTCTTATCTCCTTATCTAACCTCGGCGCGAGTGCGTCTGCCCGGGATCGAAAACAAAAAAAACTCGCTTTCGCGTACTTATTCGGAACCGACGAAAACACACCGCACCGCACTATATACGTGTGCGCGTGTGGGTAACGCGGTGAAAAGGGGAACGCAGCGAAAATTTCTCGTACGCATCTGCCCGAGGGGTGTTGGCTGCGTATTGTAATACGCCATAGTACGTGTGTACGCGATCGGCGGGAGGGCGTTTTTATTTACCGGAAAAAAAAAAAAAATTACTTATCGATTTCTCGTTCGTCGTCGTTGTTGTTGGTTTTTTCGTTCTGTGCCGAGTCACATTATTTGCGTTGAAACTCCAGTCGACGACACTACAATAAAACCGAACGCGATGTATTGTTTACGCTCGTTGGTAAATAGGAAATTACTAGACCGCGCGCCGTCTATAGGCTGTCGAACAATAGTATCGTACACACAGAAACACTAACTATTCGCCCGTAACCGACGCACAGACGCGAACGTTGAACGAATTCGTTATGTGTGTACGACTATAAAAGGGTTTTTGTATTTCGAATTTCAATCCGCCGGTCGAAATCGTACGCGCCGTAGTCCCGCACGACGTCGGACTACTGAACGATTACCGCATCGAAATAACCTCGCGAACGACGCTCGGTTTTGGGCATACCGCGTGATACCAAGGTATCGTTGTCGTCCGCGGCGTGGAGATTCCAAACGTCTGCCGGATTTCACCGGTTCCCGTGAACGAGATCGCGGCGCACACGGAAAACCGAACGCGCTCGCGACGGATACGAAACGAACGGTTTTCAACGTAGATCACTACGTAAAACGTTCGGGTCGTAACGCGAAAAATACGACGGCGCGTCCGTCGCTCGAGCTGTCCAATCGCGGGAATATGTATTCGATTACACGTCCAGCACTGCGGATCCGAAAAAAACGTGATTTACCGGATAAAACCGGACGGACAGAGTGATTTTACGCAGTAGTAAACAAACTAACCGTTTATTCGTTGACGAGCGATACGATCCGGACGTTTGCTATACGTTATTTTTAGAGGCTATAAACGTGAGTGAAAAAAAGGAAAACCCTCCCGAACGATTATCGTGGATAATAACAACAATCATAATTATCGCGCGACGTACGGATCCCAGCGTGCGTCCGTCGACGTGGTGTACGTTCGCGGGGGCCGCGCAGGTGTGTCGGCCACAAAGACGACCGCCGGAGAAATTCCCCGCGCGCGCGCGAATACCGCGAGCGTGAAAAAAACCTAAACGATTAGTCATACGCGTTAGCCAAACGTGAACGATAACAATAATGATTTTAATTTTTTTACACGGACGTCGGACACGGTGAGGATTTCACGTACGCTCGGGCACACCGTAAAATCCGTCTACGGAGCAGGCGCATTGTTGAAGTCGGGTCGGGTCGGATGAAAAACGGAAACGACCGCCGGACGCGTAGTGCCGCAGAGGAACCGCTAACTACGGTTGTCGGGACGCGTTTCTGTCGGCCGGAGACCAGGTGGTATTTCTGACCGAAATACGAATTAATAACAATAAAAACGTGTCGGCGGTCCGGTTAACGCGGTGTGTCATATTCCCGGGGCTCGCCTCAGACATCCGACCGTTCGACATTTGTCAATAGCGACGTGCTCGTGGGCGGGCGGTCGACACACGCTTTTGTGGGGTGCGTAGGAGCGGTAATGTTTTTTGTTTCTTTTGAAATACGATTTCGACGTCACTGACGGTTGTCCGCGTTCGGTCGAAACGGCGTACGCGGGGCAGACGTCGAGCAGACGCGAGTTATTAAAATTAAATGTTATTAAAAATCGCGTTTCGAAATTGGATTCCGAAAACGAACGCGAACACACACGCGCGCGATAAAATCGATAACGGCGTGTCGTCGTCGTTATTCTTATGACGCGAGCGGTTTTTTTTTTTTTTTTTTATCCATTTTCTAAACACGCGACGTGTACGCGATACACGTCTAGAACCTATTTTCGTAGTAACGTATTCATATCGTTATCATCACGTTCGGACGCCGATGAACCCGAATGTTTTACACCGGACGGTCGCCGAGGTCCCGGTTCGTTTCCCCGCACCGAAGTCGTCCGAACGCG
This sequence comes from Schlechtendalia chinensis, assembly GCA_019022885.1. Taxonomy (NCBI): domain Eukaryota; kingdom Metazoa; phylum Arthropoda; class Insecta; order Hemiptera; family Aphididae; genus Schlechtendalia; species Schlechtendalia chinensis. The sequence continues at coordinate 5,428,995 of CM032341.1, forward strand.
GTCGACGTCGATTGATTTCTTAATGAAAAACGAAAACCGCGTCGGGATCGGTGCTCCGGCATCGAATGTTTAACGCGATATTTTTTAACGGTTCGTAGTTGTCGCGAACGTCACGTGTGTCGAAAACACACCCCTCCGAACGAATTTTCCCGAGCTCGTCGTCATGCCGTCCGCGCGCCATCGGGTATGTTCCAACAGCGTAAACGCTCGGTAAGCACGGAATCCGTTTTTTTAATCGATTTCGCGCGCGAACGTGTAAACGCGGTTACCGACGAATGCCTTAGACGCCACATCGCTGCACACGACGCGCCCGTCATGTTAAGCGATTGCACAACGGAAAGAAAAAAAGAGTGCGAGTTCGTTTGGGTCAAAAAACAAATAACGGTCAAACCGATTACGTACAGCGACGCGTATTTTACACTTTCGTTTTTCTTCGGGCAAACATTACCTACGCGGGTTGGTGTCGTCGTGCGTTTATAACCGCGCCAACCGTCTAATCGGTTCGTGTGCGGAGAAAATCGAAAAATTAAAAACCATCGCATCGGAATGACGCGAGTTTAACGTTGTATGCACGACGTGATACATCCACTTTCACGGGATTTCGCAGCTTGTCGAGTGTTTTTTGTGTGTTCGGTTTCAAAACGCGCACAGATCAATAGCACGTGGTAACGACTGGACGTAACGAGTCGTAATTAAAACGGTAGCTTCAGACACAACGTCGTTTATCGTAAAAACGGTTCTTGAGTGTTACGCAACGAAACGCGTGAGCGTACGTAAAAACTAAATCGCTGCTTGAAACGTCCGAGTAAATTCGATGTCTTGTAGTGTTTGATTAGGAGTGGCGTGGAATGTATCGTTTTAAATGGTTTTGTTTTCGAGTATTCGATAAAGTTCGTCAAGTTTCGTGTACCGAAACGAACGAAACAAAACGCGCGATAGCCGCCGAGTGATACAATTAACGGACAAGTACGATGTTTCAAATCGATTTTCACGGTGAACTTTATCACGAAGGAGCAACAGTCGTTAAGAGTTTTACGATCAATAAATACAATACATATATATATATAATAATGAAAAAACAATAGATACTAAAGACGCATAAAAACTGTGTTCCGCGATGTACATCACACGGTAGAATATGATTGATGACGAAAATTAACGTGGTTGATATGAGTAGATTATGATTTCGAAAAACGTCAATCCCTCATACAGTCTGAAAGCATTATTTGTACTTTATATTATAACTACTTTCGGCTTTTAGTGTAATTACTTGGCTCGATTTTCGTTCTACGTAATTGAATTAAACGTGTTATCGAGACACCGTCAAATCCGCCGCCACACAGCGTTCACGTTGCTCGAGTTATCTCGAAAAACATAATTACGATACGATTGTTTCGTCTTTTTTATATTATTACTCCGTGGATGCCGGAAAACTTGAAAACTCGCAAGGGTCGGAAACACTATTTTTTTTCTTCTTCAAACGATCGGAATATTTTTTTTTTTAACCGTTTTATCGAAAACAACTGAAACGAAAACGATTTCTTCTGCCGGAGGGGTTGATGGAACGGACGTCGTGTTGCGCGCGGCGGGTCGTTCGTCGGACCGGACCACTCCAAACCCCCGGGACCCGTACGGACAAGGCGCGACCGGCCGCACACGGACGTGCAGACGACATCCGCATCGGTGTATCGGTAACGTCCGCTAACCTCTAACGCGGTAGACGACGCGTACGGGACGGGAGTTTTTCCATCGCCCGCCGTCCGAAACGAATTCTCCACGCGGACGTCTTCAGAATCGCGCCAACAATGTTCCGTGCGTGGGTCTTATTCGGGAAACGTGCGTCGGATTTCGGGGACCGTCGTTTATCGTTTCGGGCGAAGAACGGAATCGTCATCCCGTAAAACATTCTGGACGCCGCGGGCGACGCGGCTTCACGTCTATAACAACAACCACCGCGCGCGTTCCTTTTTTTTTTTGCCCCCCGTCCCGTCACGTCGCGGCAAACGTGAAATAACCGCACTCGGCCTCGGGGATGTTTGCACAGATGCGGTCGCGCGCCCAAAGGGTGAACGCGCGAACGCGACGGCGACGCGCGCAGAAGACTTCGCCGTCCGTCGCAGCTGTCTCCGCGATGCCTCTCCCGCGCAACGGCGTGTTTACAAGTCTTCATTTTATTTTATTTTGGGGTGTGTAATAATATACACGCGAACTCGCACAACAACGTGTTCAATTATAACCGAAATGCGTTTTCGCCGTATCACACTGGTAACTGCTGAATATTTACAATTACAATCATCAAAACGCAAACACTGAAGTCGGGCGTTACAATAATGCACTCGTGATTTTCGACAGAAAACGTTAAAATCACAGTGCGTCCGGTCATAGATCGATTTTTTTTCAAATATTTATTTCACAATACTTATCGTTGTTATTCAGCACATTCGCTAAAATCACTCGTTGAATCTTGACGAATCAAAATTTTCTGTCTTAACGGTTTGAAATAACCACGAAAAGAGTCCGTGTTGGGGGGCGAGGGTGTTGGAACCCCTCGTAAACGCGCCACCGCGACGCAACGTAACATATCGTGTTTGTTGTTGTCCCACGGACGTGCTGGCACGCGGGCTAATTTTTCCCGGGGCTGTTTAAAATCGCCGTCTGTCCCGCTGGTCCTCTCGTTAGCGGCGTGTCGGACGTGCACGACAAACGGTAACGACCCGAGACGACGGCAGGGATTTCATTATTCCACGTGTCTTACCCTCCGTTTCGACAACGTCGCGTGACGGTTAGTCACGGTCTTCGGCACGGCGGTTCACGGTCTTCACGTTCGGCCCGCGCCGCGACCGGTCTCCGTAAAACCCCAACGCCAATGTCACGTGTCACAATGTTCGCTTCGCCCGGTCGGTCTCACGCGAGAGCACCTAACCGCCTACGTCGTCATCACATACAATATCATCGAATGCTCGCGACGACGGGCTTCTCGCGACATTAACACTTCCGCGACGACGCGTATTTCAAACTGATAACGGATATTTGCTCCGATCGAAACGTCACGAGCTTAGCGGACTGTTTATGCCGAGAGATTTACGGCGAACAACGATCATCAAAACGTTTGAAATCGTTTCGGCGAGGTGTTAGTTTCACCGCCACACACAATGTCGATCTGAGTGCGAACGCTGTGCGAAATCTCGTCGGACGAACACGCCGTGAGTTCAACAAACAAGCGCGCGGCCACTGACTTTAATTTCCATTTAGCACTAGAAAGCGTTTTGACGTTTGCCGGCTCAACTGCAATCGTTCTAGACTCGGGGTGTTGAACAGAAACTAACGCCTCGCGGCGCGAACGACGTGCGGAGATAACTGGCGTCGGATAAGTCGGATCCGGTGAGTTTGGGTTTTCAATCCCACGTGTTCGTTCGACTGGAACGAGACTTGACTTGGCGTGCACGACGTGTGTATACGTTCGTGTGATGAATACACGCACCCGAACTACACGTGAGTGTGCTATGGGGTTTTTCAGCTGAATATGCATAACGCTATAAGGTCCTAAACTATAGCCGGACACCACGTCTGGTAGTGTTTATGAACGATATTGAATATCAGCTTGTGTCGAAAATCGTTTCGACCGATAGTCGGATTAGACGAACGTGCGCGTTTTGTTTTTTTCCAAAACCGTTATTTTCGTTATCGATCATCGGAAATCTATTGTCTTACAGGGTGTTTTTCGCTTATTTTGACGCCTTTGGAAAAACCGCGCGGACTGAAAAGAACGGTATCTGCTGCACGACGTCAGTGGACGAGGTTTTTAGATTATTTTCATTCGTGATTACACGCGGACGCGTTGTTTTCAAAAAAAAAAAAAATTTACCAATATCCGTTCCGGTCCGTTTTTGTATCAACGCGGAAACGTCGCGTTCCTTCGCGCATGCCCCACGTGGAGGTCTTGCGCGCGTGCGTTTTGTGTGCGGCGATAATGAAGATAAAAAATTATACGAAATCCATCGCGGCGGCGTGCCGTGTGTGTGCGCGCGCGCGCGCGTCCGTAAAAGACGTTCGGTCCGGCCCCGTACATCACATTAGCCGGGCGATTCCGAACACGGTCCTCTGTCGTTTGTCAAATTCGAAAATTATTCATAAACACAAATTATTTCACGTGTCTAACGCGTACACGACGTCATAACGCGGCGCGGAACGATAAAACAGCAGCCGCAACACTAACGACAACAACAACAACAACAGCGGTACTATACATATATATATATCATGGTAGTCTTCTCGTTTATTACCCGACGGCCAAGTTCGGCGGCGGCGGCGGCGGCGGCACGATTGATTACGTCGAACAATACGTCTTTTTAACCTTTTTTTTTGTTTTTTTCGTTTTTTTTTTTTATTCGCCCGCAATGATTAATACAATAAAATATCATTATTGTGATAACCTCTCTTTCTATATATATTTATATATATACGTGTCGTATACGGCCCACGTGAGGGTTGTTTCGTCGTCACGTCGCATAACGTACACGGATTTATCGGTATGCTCGGGTGGGGGGACTTAACCCTTTTTCGGTACCCGCGGCGACTGGCCCGTTATTTCGAATCGGTCCCGTCCCGATATGATCGTTTGAATAAATTCCGGCGGGTAACGCGAGACGGTCCGGCGCACGCTTTCAAGTTTTCAGGTCTTCATACAACCGTGCTGATTGTGTTACGCCTAAATTGTTTTTGATAACGAAACGTGCGATGCCTATCCGCCTTCCGTCCGATTGTCCTTTTTCGACCTCGAACAGACTACGGCTGTCCAATTTACGCGTGTACCCCTTTAACTTCCCGTTCTCAGACGTGCGCCTTCTGTCTTCAAAACACCCATCAATGCCGTCACTAATAATTTCATCGCCTACGTCTGCACGTTTGAAAAACTTTCGCTTTGCTTCGGTATATTCTATTTAATTTTGTCATAGCTGCCAAACCAGCATTAAGACACTCGCTTTTTTTTAGCGGTAAACTGTAAACTTTAATCGTCGAGTCGTAATAGCTACTGGCCAATAATACAAAAGAATAAAAAAAACGGCGAACCGGTACAATAGATATTTATTCTAAACGAATCGGTAGGAGGGCGCTTAAAAAACGACGACAACGGTTCCATTTCGAACAGTCTACTATCTAATCGTGTAGCTCGTACGAATGCGTGTGTTGTGGAATCGATCGAGAGGGTCGTGATTTTTTTGGCTTTTTTTTCCACTCGAGTGTTGTCGAACGACCCCCGAAACAGACGACTCTGAGAATTTGGTTTCGGTATTTTTTGTTTTCGCTTTTCTGTAGCTACGTTGTTGCGCGTAGTCTAATTATTTCATAAGACGAAACCAGTGAAATGTTTTGGAAAATATGAATCTAGTATAAAAATTCGTTATGACGCGTCGACACAGTGTTCTTTAAAATTTATATTTTTTGTTTATTTATTTGATATTACAATGAAAAAGCGTATCGATAATCATGTATATGCATTTTGCTTCGAATGAAATAATATAACAGATTTCGTCAAACTTGAATCAAAGGGAATTTTTTCTTTTCTTTTTTTTCAAACGACCTTTCGAACGAATATCGATTTTACATTTTCATGTTCCATGCGGTCTCGTCGTTTTAAACAAGTCGTCATCACGACGTCTAACAAACGAAAAAAAAAACCACAAGCTACAAAAACTAGTTGGTAGTCAACAGTAGTTACGGCTATTTAAAACGTTAAACTATTAGTTAAATGAATGTTATTATTTTTTACGAAACGTAAAAGAAAAAAATGAAAAACATATCCATAATCGTGAACGTTTATCCTGAAATATTAGTTTGTCGTTTATAATCTACGTCCCATATGTGTTGAAAAAACCATTCGTTTTGCCGCAAACAGATGTACAATTTGCGTCCGGGCCGTGGCGGTTGTTGTTTATGAAACCGTTGACTACGGCGTGTGTGTCACCAAAAACTATGTGACGCCTAAGCTTAAAAACCGTTGTGTAATTAAAAATGATCAATAGCGGTTTCGTATGAGATTTGTATTTTTTTTTTTTTAGAACCCGAACAGCTGAAATCTGAATCTACTCGTTCGCGATGGTACGTCGTCGTGCGTTTAAATATGTCGGAGATTACGTTTTCGACGCTTCTGGCTGTAAATCAGTCAATACTTTTTGAGCGTGATTTTTTTTTTGTCATCAAAACGTTTTTTGTGTAAATGTAACGTTTTATTTTAAAATTTTCGTTAATGATTTCCCGGGCACGTTATCTCGGATGTTGGCACTCGGGCGCTGACGTAGTGCAACGATGTAAGTCTTTGAGCTAAAACCACAGCGCGATAATTCGCTGGTAAAACGTCTTATTTGAAATCGTAAATACATACACACGGGTAAAGTACATAAACGGAAGAAAGATAGAATAGCCACAAACACCGTAAGACGAGCGTTAGTGTCGAGTCGAAAATTAAACGAGATTTCGCCGAATATCGATTGACGATTAAAAAGCGACAACACGAAGCGAACGAGCGCTGTCGTGTGTGATTTTATCGCTTTTCGAAAACGCCGGCGGAACGAAAAAGGCGTCGCGTTCACGTCCGTGCGAAAAACGGCGATTGACCGTGACGTATACGTTTGCGCTACGGGAACCGATTTCGCCAACCGTTACGAAACACGTCGCCGCGATCCACGTTAGACCAAGACGACCGAAACGTTTCGACATTGAAAACGGAGGGACATCGATTTTTTATTATCATTATTTATTTCGTTTTCGGTCGTAACATGTGCCGCCGTACGACATTTGTCGCTAATGGTTCGCCGCCGGTCGAATGAAACCGTGTCCGGGACGGACGGGACCGGGCGGATAAAGGCCTATAACGTAACGACGACGACGACGACGATTTTGATTAATGCGCCGGATCAACGTGAAGGTCGGGCCGTTATAGTGCACCGCGGTCCCATGTGCGCGAGTCTCCCGCGGAGGATGACGTGGTGTGCTGTACAAGTGAACGTGATGCGACGCAATAAAAAACGGAACGCGTCCTGTGCCTCCGTCTGCGCGTCCTAACGTGACGGGTTTTTCGTCTTGTCGCGTTCGCCAAAACGTTCATCGCTTGTAACACACGATTTCGGTTTATAGATCCACGTGGAAAATAGAATCGTTGTCGTTCGAACAACCGGTCGTTGAATCGAATTCGTGTGATAGTCATCCATGTCTGGCGGGACGTTACGACCGGTGAATTCGTGTGGAAACGCGTCCGTCGGTGTCGCCAATCGACGATTGCGAGTTAATCGACCGACCGAAATTAGTTCTTATCATTCCGGGCGTTGTTCCGGAAATCGATGCGGCTTAAGGCGGTGCACGAGCCGGTCACGTCGAACGCGGGCGACAACAGAATCCAGCGATACCGTCGCGCGGCGTGCGGCTCGGGTGAGGTGACCAAATGTAATCAATGACGCCTCGGTGATTCGGCGCGGGACCGCGAAAAGTTATGACTTGTGCGCGTCGCTGGACCCGTTGCCCGTCGAAAGCGTCAGTCTTGTCGTTTAGTATCGTTTGATTGTGTTCTAGTGGCGTTTCGTTTCGGACGACCAATCCGTAGACCGCGGTGGAAATCTCGTCGGAACACAAACGTGCGCGCGCGTTCGAAATCACGAGTAGTAGTGTCGCGTGGTCGGTTCGGTCGCGGGAAGAGAACGTGAAACCGATAACGACGCGGTCCGTCCGACAACCGTTACTTCCAACATCGATCCGGTCGAATTACGGGTGTCCGTGTACTCACGAGTCATATCGGAAACGAATCGATAAAGCTTCTTTGCGAACGTCCCCGGTGTCCGTGTCCCTCCATAAAGTGTTGCCACTGGCGTGGACTCGGTCCCGTAACGGGTCTTCCGACGCGACGTTGATTCGGTTTTCTCGTACGTCGCGCGAACGTGAAAAACAATTACAGTTCCGACGTAGTACAGGTTAGTATCCGATTTCGCGTATCCGATTCGAGTCGTCGAGAATTACGGACAACAACGATAACCGTACGGTTTCGTGGCGGCTCACTTAAAGTCCGGCGGTTGTCGTACGGTGTTTTTGACTCGCGTGCCGAGACAATATTCGAACGTCCAACAACGAACCGCACAACAAATCAAAAACATTTCGTGATGTAACCCACTCGTAAACCGTTGAATTTACTCCTGGCGACTTCCAACCGCGTTTTCCATTTAATCGTGTTCGTGTGTACCTCGCGTGCAATTAACGCTATTATCGTTTGCCCATCTGTTATCGTTTGCCGCGCGCGCGAAAACATTCGAACCCGATGGCCGAACATTTTTTTACGTTTCAGTTGATCGCGTTCAAATCGCTACGAATTGGTTTGTGTACGGGTGTTCGGCATTTATACCGTTCGGACATACGAAGACACACGGATAATTTCGAATCGTTCGCCCTTCGGTCCGTGTCCTTTCCGTCGAATATATAACGCGGTCACGTGCGTTCGCTTCGCGTCGCACCGAGACGACAGTCGATTAGATAGAACCGCGTTCGTACGCTGCCGTTCGGATTATTCGATCGTAAACGACCGTACGCCAACGTAGAAACGAATTTTGCACATTGTTCCGCTCGACCTGATCGTCGAAAAACGAATCCCGTGTAAAATTCGTTCCGAGTCCAAAACGGACTCTCGCCGGTGTTCCCGAAGTTCGACTAAAACTTTTCTTCGCTCAAGCAACAACGGTTCAAAACGTTGTCATAACTTCTGATTTTTAGACGGATAAATACCATTATTTTTGCTTTTCCTCCGTTTAATTTAAAGTCGTTTTCTCTTTCGAGACGCCGTAACGGAACTTTACGTTTATGTTATTATAAAAGAAAAACGCCGATATAAACTAGTTCAGCTAGTTTCGTTGTTAACTAGAAGGAAATAATCAAGACCCAACGTATTTCTCGATGTAATGGCGTGTGTTTATTACGCTGTACGCCGTATGAGAGCTCTATTGAAATCCATGATTTCTTACGCACGGTTTCATATGAGTTAAAGTTATATCGACGACGACAACAACGAAACGTATTACACGCGTGTTTGATATATGTCGACGAACACTGATCGTGTTTTCGGTTTTCGAAAGTAATTGGTGTTACACCGAGAAGTTCCGAAAAATAATAACACGTCGCTTATAAAATAACAATTTTCATACATTAACCAAGAAATTAATTCTCTTTTGTCGTAATATTAAACATTTTACGGGGAGAGAGCGTGCAATTTTTCAAATATATTTATTACAAAATCATAATCAAATTAACACAATATGAAACACTATTACTTTCAAATGATATCGTTATTATAATTCAGAAATGTACACGACGTTATATCAACCGATATTAAATTAACGATACTTTTGTTTTTTGTTCATACTAACATTTTATGCGGTGCGTGCTTACACTGACTATAATTGTGGTTTATTTTTAATATTCCAACGTTTCACTTCGCGACAAAAAGATGTACACCACGTCTGTCATGAACGAAAAAAAAAATAAAAATTGGATTCGGGAAAAGGCGCGCGCGCACACACACACGCACATATATATATATATATATATTCGTACAAAACGACCTTACTGTTTATCGTGATAAGTCAAAGCGGAGGATATAGTGGGAATATAGTCCCGCCGAAGGCAAAAGGGCGTATGTGCATCCTCAGTGATTTTACGGGAGAGATATATTGAAGTAAATTGGATGGCCTTACAGGCTACATGCCGTTGTTGTGGTAATAATATGATAAGCAAAGGGAATCGACCACAATAAACATAGGCCCGTTTTAAATAGATGGAAAACGGCCTATTTATATATCGCGGTGCGTGTGTGATAAAAAAGACGCGCGTGAATAAAAACTGATAAATGTTCAAACATTTGAATAATAGCATATCGTAAACTATTCTCGAAAACTGCACGAGCTTACGTAAAAACGTGTCTACACGATTCGCCACCACACTCGGATTCGCGATGAACCGTTTTCACTGCAGTACGTTGTATTTAACGTTGATTCGGAATATTTCAATTCAATTTTCGGGTGTAAATTATTGCTAAAGCTCCATAGTTTGTTAAATTCTAAGGGTTTAATATGTTTTTTCAACGTTGCTAAAACACGGACACGAAATAAAAACGTGTTCGGTTTGTGTTATATTGTCGATTGACAAACCCGCAGTAGGTGTGCGGGCAGTGTAAACGACTAAGTCCAGGCTACATGTAAAAACATAACATACTACTTTTTTGAATTGTTTTCACGTTTATACTAAAAAAATAATAAAAAAAAAAAAAAACTAAGAAAATAAGAAACACGAAACGCCTGTCTAAATTCTGTTATTACATGTTATTATGTTCACTATTCGTATCATTATTATTATTTTCTGGGTATTGTTATGTCGATCGTTATCAGTTAATATCCTGTGAGACGTAACCGCAGTAGTCGTAAACGTTGCGTGTAGGTGGAAATTTCGCTCCATTCGTAGGCGTCTAAATTCGGTCCTCATAAGAATAGATGTTATGATATTGAAATGCGCATTTCTCGTCTGCTCGCTCCGCGAACGACAGTCGAAAACAACGTTACGACGAACTCTGAACGACAAAGTATTCCGACGGGAAAACACGAGATTTCGGAGTTGACGTTTCTAAAAAAATTTAATTCGTCCGAATATATTTATTATGTAGTTTGCAAGTAGCACACGTCATTTTCGGACGACGATTGATTTTTCATTTACATTTAATCCGCGTGCGCGCACGCCAAGAGATGATACTCCGTCGTATTATACGGACGAAACGACAACGATTTGTCTGCATGTCAAATTTGAATGTTAAGTCGAGAGAAATTTTCACGAGACGATAACTTCGAGGGGCGTTTGTTGCCATCCAAATTTCCATCCCGTTCCGAAAGTCGAACTGTTAACTCAATGGATAACGGATATCAACCGAATGAGATATAAGCAACGCGCTTCATACCCGTGTACTCGATTGAAACGTTCGAAACATTTTTCGGGTCTAATTTCGTTGTTATTTAATTATTCCCAGTATAATAATATTCAACCGTTTCAAACTCATGAAATGCGAACACGCGCATTACGATAAATTATAAGTTTCAACGAAACACTTTATAAATAATTACTACTTGGGAAAATAAAAATAAAAACTTTAACCGTCTAACAAACGAAATTAACGAACCTCGCAAAAATTAAATCTGCGTGTTGTTGTACGTTCGATATTGTTTCCAACTAACCTAATATAATAATGTATCTGATAAACTTCTTCTGACGTAGTTCGTACGGGCTTATTATAAACTCGTACTTTTAACGTTATTGAAACGATGCACGACATTTTGAACATATATATATACATGAAAGTCTTTAATTGAAAAATATTGTTTTTAAAGTGTGAAATTGGATTGTAGTATAATATTAAATATGTTAAGTTAATATAAAATATTCATTTAACCGCTCTAATCAATCAACATTTTTCATTATCATAATAAAAACAATACGTAAATATCGTTTTTTGTAGGAATATATTATCCTATGTAAATATCAAGAGGACGCTAAACGTATTTTTAACTGTGATGTTCGTGTGGAATTTAGAGTTTAAACATTTATAATCAAAATTAAAAAACAAGAATGTTTTCACGATGATGTCAGTGACAAAATATTGACTGATAAAAAAAAAGCTATTACGAGTCGGGTTTTCAACCATGTTTCACAAAAAGCATATTATATCGGAAAAAGACCTCTATTTTTTTTTTTTTTGAAATTCGATGACAAGCGTACCGTTTGAATATCGTCGGACGACGATCGGACGGCCACGGAGACAACAAAATATCAACTCCTCATGAATTCGGCTGGATCGGATCGCCGTCGAAAAGTAAACGCGTTTCGCAAGACGTCTTATATCGGGTCCGGACGATGGCGCGATTCGAACAAACGGGTACCTCGTTCCGCAAAACGTTAATGATAACACCGCGGTGATCGTGTGGCGCGCGTGCCGTCGTCATAAAGTACACGGAGAGATGTCATGTCGTGTTTGTTTTTTCATTTTCTTTCTGAGGGACAAAGAGAAAAAAAAATCGTATCTCATTAAAGCGACAATATTATTAAATTAATAAATTGTTCGCGTACGACGACCGTACACGATATTATTGTACACATATGTTTACACACACGCGCACACACGTTGGTCGCCCGTCGTTAGTCATGTCGCCAAAAAAAAAAAAAAATCGTTGTACGCGCGGACGAAAAAAAAAGTTCCCGCCGACCGGTTTACATATCCTATTTGAACGTTATTATATATATATGTATATATTGGGAAATAACTGTTACGGGAAGAATTTCCGTTGATCGATGGCGTTTTAACCGGAGAGACGGTATATTATATTATTGATCGAGAGCGTACGTATAATATGTCTAATTATTATTTGCTGTCGCGAGAACCGGTTCATAATAACTTCTCGCGCGGTATTTACGTTCATCGGTGACTTAAACTTTGAAGAAACGTTATTTCTCCATAATATTTCAAACACCGCACGCGACCTGCTGTTCGTAGACGAACGTACACGCACACGCGCACGTATAATTTGGTTTTGTCGCACGTAACAGAACGGTCTACGAATCGAAAAGAGACGATAAATTTGAGAAAGCGCGTTTTAATCGGACCCGAACACCCATTGTGCGTTTAATCATCGTAAAAAAACGCGTTTTAGTACATCGCCCGGCGTGCCAATTCAGCCCGATGAGTTAGAGGACTTATTAGATATATGATTTGCCTACGGTGTATTGTGCGCGTGCGGGTGTGCGTTTTTTTTTTATATCCGACGAATAAATGAATAATTTTATACGTCACGCAATACGTATACGGAATTAAACATATTATCGATAATTGCATAGACGAGCAAGCTAATAAAGAAAAAAAAACCCGACTTCAAAAATAAAGTTCAACGCGACTCGCAGTTTAACAATCAAGCCACCCGAAAAAAACATTTCATATGTAGTCAAATAATAAGTTCAATGTAAAAACGGAGAGAATAATAATGTCACTCAGCTTGATAAAAAAAAAAAAAGGCATACTATATAAAAATCAAGATTATAATGTAAAATTATTTTACAAAAATAAACAAATAACACGAATCAATCATTTTTTTATTTTACCTTTTAGTATTTGAAGCACTCGTTTGGCAATAAACTATTATTTTTTCAAAATATACCATTTGATTCGGACTTTTGAATTATTAATATAGTTTCTCTAACAAATAGCAATCGGTAAGATGAAAAAAAAAAAAATATCGGTGATTTTCAGCAGTCATAAGGTATCAGATTATAATTGTCCCGCCAAACCATAGATGAAATAATAATATTATTCTGCAAAAACGATAATAATAATAATAACTAACACGTATCGAAAAACGATAGCGACTGTAATAGCGTTTCATTCTAACGGCGCGCCCATCGACGAGTTAACCGTTTCCTACACTCGGGACCGGCCAGAACAGATCGGAGACCCGGTAGGTCTTGAGAATTCGCGATCGGCGGGTGTTCGAGAACGGTAATATACGATTTCGCTGGCGCCGACGCGAATTGCTTATGCTAATTAAATCCGGCCACGATGTGCCTCCCCCCCCCCCCGTTTGCACACGGTCAGCGTACAAGAACGCGGCGCACACAGACCGCAGGGTCATCCTGTGACGACCCTTTCGTAATGAATTGGGTTCGTCCACCGGCGCCGAAAACGATTACACGCGCTTTTCCGTCCGTCCGTCGCCGCGGTTTTAACAGCGCGTGGCGCGAATATACGCCGTTAAGTCGTTGTGTTTTTTGGCGTTAGACGCGGGTTTCCTTTTTTTTTTTCCATTTTTCCTTTTTCGAAATCTTAGTCGAATCCGTTTCCCTTAAACACTAGACCGTTATGAAGATATATTCATTATGTACGTAGTAGGATCAAAAAGTTCCCGGAATTTATTTATAGAAAAAAAACTATTTTTCTTATCAAATATCTGATTATTGGAATTAAAAGTAGACATTATTGGCTATCTGCATAGGTTTTGTCGTTAAAATTACATTAGTCTCATGTGAGCCGTAATCGTGTCCATACGAAACGGAGTTTACGCATATTTTCAAAATTTGGTGCGATCAGATCGTCGTTTACGCATTCAAGACATGGCAAATGCGTTAGAAATATCGTATGGTTCGGTTCAAAAAATTTTGAAAGATGATTTAGGAATGCGGCGCGTTCGTGCGAAATTTGTTCCACGCATTTTGACCGAAGACCAAATGGAAAACAGAAAATTGATTGCCGCTGAACTTTTCGAACGTTCCGTAAATATGCGTAAACTCCGTTTCGTATGGATACGATTACGACTCACATGAGACTAATGTAATTTTAACGACAAAACCTACAGATAGCTAATAATGTCTACTTTTAATTCCAATAATCAGATATTTGATAAGAAAAATAGTTTTTTTTCTATAAATAAATTCCGGGAACTTTTTGATCCTACTACGTATATACTAGGGGCTTTGTCGTACGTTCTACGAACACGTCGTCCGTTAACAGTTTTGCTCTATCAGTGTGCGCCCGGCCTTATACGGCTACAAAGGCCTACACTCAAACGAGAGAAGTTAAAAGGCTGAACGATGTTTTATAGACTTCGTTCGCGTACAGTAACAAACGGGCAATTAAAAGTGACGTGTATTTCGTACTACAGGAAAACCGATGCGCGTTGTACAAAATCAAACGAGTACATTGATCATTATTTATCACACTGTGGCCGCGGACGAGTTAAAAACGATTCGTCTGAAAACAAGCTACATTATTCGAGTGGTTTATATTCAAACGGGTCTTACTTGATACGACAATGTGTGCATTATGTCCATAATACGTTTTATGTAGACGACAACTGACTCTCCGACTTTATCGAAGCAAACGTGGATTTAATGTTTACCTAAAACAAAACAAAAATATATATATTACATACCGAACTCGATAATACCGTTATACATAAAGTATTAAATTTCATTCTGAAAAACAATTTTATTTATTTTACGTTCGTGTTTAAAGTTTAATTATTATTATCGTTTATGGAGAACTGTTTGCTCGTGTGAATCCGAACGAAAATTCAATACGTTTCAAATAGTCATCGACCGTCGAGAGTGGACGGGTGAAACACACAATTTCCTTCCTCCTAGTTTTCAAATATTAATACGGGTCCCTCTGACCGATGTAAACAACGTTTTCATACGCTCCGATCGATAAAGGAAATCGCACCATAATTTAAACGTAATGTCTCGTTTTATTGCGTTAAACCTTAACGTATAACCCTTTTTCATTTTAAGCGAGACAACGTTTTTATTGGTCTGTATACGCGGGTTCGCGACTTCGTAAAGTATTTATATTTTGTAGACATAAATTACATTCCCGGTAACGGTTCTGAAATAAAACGGTAAGAAAGATGCACGTTTAACGGCCGAATAAGAAAAATTAAAATTAAAAATTCATCGATGGCGAATATTTATAGGGAACCGCGTAACTACTATCCGAACGCACACTCGGTTCGACGCGATTTATCACGGTTTCCGTGCCTTTGCAGAATTTTCGAGTACAGTTCCGCACGGTCAGATGCGTGTTTACATATATATATATATACATATTTACTCGGAAAATCAAAACGAAACGGTTGCTCAAAAAGAACAGTATTTTCGTTCTAGTGCACTAATGAAATGTTGAAAAATCGGTATAGACGCGTCTAATTAAAAAAAAAACGAAAAAATATTAACCCGTCGACCGTATTTTTAGTACGTCGTTTATTCCGAGTCGTTTTCGTTTTGACGAGTCGTTGCCAAGTTCTTTGATAACATCATAAGTCGAACCGCGCGCGCATATGAGTAAACACAGAGATCGGACGACCCTTCACGTCGTTCGCCGAAAACACAGAAGTGTGAATATTTATGTCACGCCGGAGGAGATCGGTTTGATGTTTAAGAATAGACGCCGGTAATTGAAACGGCGACGACAGCACGTAATCATTACTGTCATACGTCACCGGGAGGATTAAAAGATTAAAAAAACGTTTCGAAAACGAAATCGGGTTTCGGGAAAATACCACCACCGCGCGTTTACATTTTTAAAAGACTTTTGCAAAAAAAAAATAAAAACTCCCAACGAATAATTAATGTTTCGGATATCCGATTCGAAAGGTTCAAGAACACGATTACGTTTACGGTTTTCGTACGACGTTGACATACTTTTGTACTCTGCGCGCTATAATATAACGCAGACGGTAAAAAAGCGTTTTTTTTTTTTTTTCCAAACGACACAAAACGCAGTCTCGTAAGCTCATATACAATTCACGACGTACCCAATTACGTTTATTTTATGCAAAGGTATTTTTTTGTTTATTTAGGTTTTAACGTCGTCGAATTGAAAATAATACGGCGTGGAAACGCTCGTTCGAAAGAAAAAAAACCCCCGTCGTTTCAATCGCACAAAAAAATACAAACGCGTAAACGGCCCGTGAACGGAGAGAAGTACAAAAAACGACGATCACGTCATTTCGAACACGGTGAAATCGGACTCGGGACCGACCGAGAACGGAACACAAACGACAACGATCGGCACGACGATCCGGAAAATCCGTTTTCGGGTTCGCGCATAATAACAGTGCGGTCGTTCGCGCGTTCGGTGCGTTGGGCGGATATCGATGCTGTTTTTAACGTGTTGTTATTGCATCCGTTTGGGGTGCGCGAAGTCACGTGCGCGTGGACGATAGTACGGGCCGCGAAATGGTTTGACGGCCGAGGAGCCGTCTGTGATACGGCCAGGCGCGGATCCGGAACTTATTTACGGGGGGGGGGGGGCCATCTTAATCAAAACAACATTAATCCTCATTTTGTCGCATCGAATAATAAAATATTTTCCAAAACGTTTTATTGGAAATCGTTTGCGATACACCGAAAAATCCCATAGCTACAACTCCATTTTAAATTGTCTTTCTATAGTATCATAGATAAGAGTTAGAATTATAAAACGATACTAATAAAAAAATTTAACAAGAGTCTACGGGAGGGGGCGATCGCCCCTTGGCCCCCCCCTTGGATCCGCGCCTGGATACGGCCGGTCATGGACTTTCGTCCGACAACGGTGGATACGCGTGAAGACGGTCCCTGTTCCCAACGGCCGGTCAATGGACGAACGGCCGCCGTCGCGAAATCCGTCCGTCTTAAAGTCGGTCGTACGGGACGCCGTATCTGCTCGATATATATATATGTGCACATATATCGGTTTTCCCCCCGTCTGGCGGTGTCGGTCGCTTTCGACAAAACGAACAACAACAACAACAAACAAAACGATCGACGACGGTTTCCGTACGTGTCAGCCGACATTTGAAAACCTCCGGTGCCCGGAGAGATGTTTTTTTCTTCACGACGATCGCCTCGTACGTTCAGTTATTGAAAAGAAAAGAAAACCAAATACATACCGGTGCTAAAACATTTGGCCGTGACTCGAGTCATTGAAAAATAGATGCCAACGTCGCGTATTACACGATGATGACTGCACGCGAGTCAAAATATTTACACCGAGAGATATTTTTTTCGATAATCGTTTTTCACACCTTTTGCCGCGAGCTATTCGGATTGCTAGTGTCCGAACGTTGTGTATTTGTTGTCTGCCAAGCGTTTTCACTTGTGTACACGACAGCGATAAAATGTATGTTCGTACGTACAGATACGTATTATAGTACGTGTTAAATTTTCATTGTAATAGTCGTTGCTTCGAATTTCGAACCAGTGTACGATCGTTTCCGTCGATTGCGCCGAATATTTCGGATTATCCGGTAGTTTCGTGCACGTATTTCGCGTCGGTGCGTTTACGACAAATAAAAATTAGATAAAAGCGCGGAAGACAAAGCGGGTGTGTCATTAAAAAAAATAAATAAAATAATAAATAAAAATACGTTACGAATACGCGCGCGGACGAAGTGAAACGTACGTATGTGAAGTTGGCCCACCGACTTCAAGGTGTAAACTTCAAACCTACACTAATATTTTGCGAGTTTTTTGCGAGAATTTGCGAGTCCATTTTCAGAATTTGCGAGTCAGTCATTACCGAGTAAAAAACAAAAGTACCGAAGGGTGGGCCAACTTCACGTAGCCCACCCACTTTGTCCTAGAATTTCAAAATTTGTATCAAACGAAAGCTTTTAATTTGCGAGAATTTGCGAGTCCATTTTCAGAATTTGCGAGTAACCCCTTCAACCAGCAAACCCATTTTTCAACCGTGAAGTTAGCCCACCCACTTTGTCCTAGAACTTCACAATTTGTATCAAACAAAAGCTTTTAATTTGCAAGAATTTACGAGTAAATCATTACCGAGTAAAAACGAAAACTCAAATGGTGGGCTAACCTACCAAAATATTCGTAACTATAGAAATTCGCATTGTCCTCAACATTTATCGAATTTCTTTAATGTCATTTAAAAAATGAATGAACCATTGTTTTAACACCTCACTTTTCATTTCATTGTGTCAATCCGTATAATTCGTGCAGTATGCAAATTTATATATATGAAACTATAAAATATCAATTTGGATTCTTCAATAAATCCGTAACGAGCTATATATAATATGTTGATCTTCTCATGTTGATACTTTTTAATTCTTAGAGATAGATTTTTTTCCCATATATAATTATGCACGAATGGTTATGGTTTTCCCATATCTCATTAATCGATATCAGTATAGAATTCTAATATATTAAGGATATACGTACATTTTTAAACATTTAAATATAAAAACAAACTATCTTTGTTTGATATATAAAGAACTCTTTTTATTTATTAAAATACAATAAATATAGATAATATTACTTCTTCACTTTAAAAATGTATTAATTGTAACAAATGGTTAAAGATGCTTAAAATGTTTAATTCATTATTATAGTATCCACAAATATTTATAATCCTGAAAAATATTTTATATTGTTCCTTTTTTATTATTATCCATATTCAATTATAATTGTATTTATAAATATACATATATATATATAAAGACAATTAAAAGAAAAAATGTTACAAATTACTAAATTAAATATGTTAATTCATAATATATATCAAAATAATTTTAATGTAATACTGTGTTATATTTGTGCATATATTAGCATATGAGGATTTAATACAACACTTTCATTTTGTACTATAGTAATTTTTTAGCCAGATCGTTATGAAGCTCCCATATATTTTTAAGAGCTCTGTAAATGTAGGTTACATAATAATTGCCAGATACAAAATCAATGGTAGCTACAAGTGTAAACTGTAATAAAAAACCCAAAGTAACATCTAAATAGCACCATATATAAATAAAAATATTTATAAAATGTGTTTTAATTACTTCTTCATTAATGTTTTTAGTATTTCATGAATTTTTATCGATATATTAAAAATGTCAAATTCAATGAAAATATGTTTATTAAATTGTTTTGATGTTTTATATTATCTTTTTTTGTTATTTGCTTGAAACATTGATTATAAATCAATGGTTTGAAGTCATTTATTGGTAAAACTCGTTTAAATGTTCGGATTTGAGTACACTAACAATGCAAATATAACACATATACGATGAATATAATATACACAAATGACAAAGTATAAATTAAAAATTTAAACAAAATAATAAAATAACAAAATATAATAATATACTATCCATACAACATCAATGCCCAAGTCATAGCATAACACAATTCTCTTTGCGAGTCGTGACTAGCGATGGGGACAACCAAATGAAAACTATCGAATGTCATATTCGATAGTTTTTATTCGAATAAAAACTATCGAATATTTATTCGATAGTTTTCTCTGAACTATCGAATATATTCGGTTGTCAAAACTATTCGGTAGTGCCCATCACTAGTCGTGACCGCTGATCAATTTATTATATTCGAAAAAACCCTGGCTAATAATAGATATCCGATGGCGGGAAGACGGCGGCGTCGACGTGGAATCAATGGTAAACGTTAATACACGTGGGTTTTACATAACTTCTTATAATATAATAGTATATTATTTCCAAAATATAACGTTGTATAAAAAAATGTATAAAAATTACGTTCGTAATAAAAGAAAGAAAATGTTTTGAATTGTGCATATATAATATATGCACATATTTTTTTAAATTACAGAGTGCCAATTTGACTAAGTTTACCCAATTATTTTCGATATAATTTTTTATTAAATACTTTATTTAAAAATCATAATAATAATAATAATACAATAATTCAATAATAAATATTTCATTAAACTGGAAGTCAGATTAAACATTAAAAATACGCATATTCATTAAGAATACATAATGTTTTTAACAT
Organism: Schlechtendalia chinensis; assembly: GCA_019022885.1. Classification (NCBI taxonomy): domain Eukaryota; kingdom Metazoa; phylum Arthropoda; class Insecta; order Hemiptera; family Aphididae; genus Schlechtendalia; species Schlechtendalia chinensis. The sequence continues at coordinate 5,449,362 of CM032341.1, forward strand.
ATATACAAATTTTGAAATTCTAGGACAAAGTGGATGGGGTACGTGAAATTAGCCCACCATTTGGGTTTTTGTTTATACTCGGTGATGACTAACTCGTAAATTCTCGCAAATTAAAAGATTTTGTTTGATACAAATTGCGAAGTCCTTGGACAAAGTGGGTGGGCTAACTTCACGGTTGAAAAATGGGTTTGCTGGTTGAAGGGGTTACTCGCAAATTCTGAAAATGGACTCGCAAATTCTCGCAAATTAAAAGCTTTCATTTGATACTAATTGTGAAGTTCTAGGACAAAGTGGGTGGGCCAACTTCACGGTCGAAAAATTGGTTTGCTGAGTGGAGGGGTGACTTGCAAATTCTGAAAATGAACTCGCAAATTCTCGCAAATTAAAAGCTTTCGTTTGATACTAATTTCGAAGTTCTAGGACAAAGTGGGTGGGCCAACTTCACGGTCAAAAAATGGGTTTGCTGGGTGGAGGGGTGACTCGCAAATTCTGAAAATGGACTCGCAAATTCTCGCAAATTAAAAGCTTTCGTTTGATACAATTTTTGAAATTCTAGGACAAAGTGGGTGGGCTACGTGAAGTTGGCCCACCCTTCGGTACTTTTGTTTTTTACTCGGTAATGACTGACTCGCAAATTCTGAAAATGGACTCGCAAATTCTCGCAAAAAACTCGCAAAATATTAGTGTAGGTTTGAAGTTTACACCTTGAAGTGGGTGGGCCAACTTCACAGACGTGTGAAACGTCTGTCAGAGTCATTCGACCGATTCGAGTATTGGGTTTGTATCGGAATAAAATAAAATGGAAGTTTCTATTCCGCTAGGTAAATAATTACAGTAACAGTACGAGCGGAGAGCGTTCGTCAATAAAATGCTTACTCGGTCACCGCTGTTGGATACTTTGAAATGGGTTACTTGATTTACCAACCGGTCTGTGCGTACGTAGTAATGTAAACTGAGCGAAGAAAAGAAAAAAAAACGCACAAAAAGTCGTTATTCACTTTCGTTTCCATGATTTGGCACGGTGCGCATACGCGTGTGCACGAACGGCAAATGACGTGTTCACGACGCGCGCGCGCGAGCGGGTGGTACACGAGAGTCGTAGACGCGGTGAAATCGGCGGGGACGGTCAAATGCAGGACTCGCAAGCTATTGGCTGCGACAGGAACGTTACGCGCGTGCGCGACTAATCCCGAGAAAACCGGTAGGGACGGTTTGCGCGCACGGCTAACGGCCGCGATTGAAATGAGACAACGCGCATGCGCAATTAGTCTCAAGAAAAAGCGACGAGCAAAAATCTCTTTCTTTTTTTTTTCTATTTCCAGATTTCCGTTTTTCAGATTTCCCACCGAAAAGCAATAGTCAAAAGAAACAATACGTTTATAAACAAATGATTAATTTTCATAGTCCCCTGTAACCCGTCCGAAGCGGAGTTATTCACGATGAAAATCGGAGTTAATTTTCGATTTGTATTCTTGTTGTTGCGTCATAGTTTTCAAAATATTAAAATCAAAAAGATTACACAAAAAACAAATCGACCGATTCATTGTTATACATACATCATAAAAAAGGTACATATTGTTATTCAAAATAAATACATTATATTTATTATACTAAATATAATGGAAATCGTTAACTTCACACGTCAGTTTGGCTTTATAAATCTGTTGTCTTTAAACGAAAATCATACATTAACATATAAACCATTTCCTATTGTGTACCCGCATAACGTTATGAATTTAAATCTAATACAATATCGATTGTGGATGAAAATACGTTTTCTATATTTTGTTTGTTCCGATCGTAAAGGAAAACGCCAGATATAAATGAAAACCGTTTCCCGTCGAGAGCATGTAGCGCAGTTCGCTTTGTTTCCGTCGTCATATTTTTTTATGCTTCTATTATGAACGATTTTGTTTTTATGGTGTTTTTTTTTTTTTTTTTTTTTTTGTTTTTAACGAATCACATCCGCTTCTCGCTGTTTTCGAAATTGGTCCCACTTTATTTTCTATTTTGCAGATTTAGTAAACCGTATTATTTTAAACGTGTACCGTACCAAACGGTCGTGAACAAAAGTATATTCCGTGCTCGGTTCCAACGCGTATTTCTAAGATAAGACTATCGACTATTCGTAAGTGAACGAAATATTCTTAAACATTAAATTATTACGTAAAATAGAAATTATTTAATTCGATGTAAAAACAGAGCAAATATTATTTTTACTATAATTCAATGGGATTTGTGTGTGTGTGTTTTTTATTTCGTCACGAATTCTCGTTATGTTACGCGCGTAAAATATTAATATCACACAATAATAAATTATGCCGTTGAGTAATGTGAATTGTCGCCGAAACCGAGTTTAAACACCCGTTGTATGGTATTCTTTTTTAAAAATTAATTTCAAAATACCGACGGCGGCCTATTATTGAACGTCGTGGTGTATAATTTATTTAAAAAAATTCATTTTTTTTTCTTTTTTTTTTCGAAAACTAGCGAACCGATTAAAAAGTACACGCGATATAACATTCACACACACACACACACGGTCCAGAGATATTTATTCATTAGGGGGAAGGGAGAATTCGACCAGAGATTAATTAACGAACAGGACCCCAGAGTATCCGATGACCATTGATATCCGAATCGCCATCTACACACACACACACACACACAACCGGCAGCTGTTGTTCGCCGGGGAATCGCCCCGGTCCGGCCACTTCGTGTAAATTTACAACAGTGACAATTTCGAGTTTCGTTTTTTTTATATACTGCTTTGCGACCAACCCAAAGTTTAGCGGGCGCGGAGGGTCGTTCTCCCTCGTCGAACGAAAGGGTTGACTGCGGCGCGCGCCGGAAGTGCAGGCTGGCGAATTACGCGCGTTGTTTAACGCACTGGAAATCCCGGAAAAGTCCGAGTCTCCTGAGGGCGCACGGAGACGGCGAAGTTATTCCGTGCGCAATACGACCCCGGTCGGACGTTATAATCATACGGCTTTTGGGGCTGAAACGGACCGGGAAAGCGGATCCTAAGGCGGATCCACGAGGATTTCGCGAAATATTATTACGACGGCGTGAGTGCCGCGGATATGACGCGCTGTCGCGCGGCGTTTCGGTTCGGCGAAGATTTACGGACGGGGTCGGTTGTTCGACGAGCGCGATAAAATATAAATAATGAAAATCCAAAAAAATCGAATCCAAACCGTGTCGAAACGGAAAAATAACAAACGGACGTCTGCAGCGTACGAAAATCGAAACGTGACGCACCGCGCCGCGCGTGCGACCACCGGCGGCGGCGGCGGACGGGAGGGACGACGGCGGACGACGCGACGACGATTTCCCCGTCACGCGGGGGCCGACTAATGTCGATGGGGTGGAAACGTAAGGATAAAAAGAAAAAAAATGTACATTCGATAAATTCCCGACCGTTACGTTCCCCCTTTTTTCGCATACTTACGCGCACGTTGCTCAGAAACAGGGGGGGAAAAAGCTCGTCGTTAACACAACACACGCGCCGCATTATAATATAGGTACACGTACTGGTGGCCGCGACGGCCATAAGCAACAGATGGGACGATATCCTCTTCGCCGCGCATATATTATCGTGTTTTAACACCGTTTACGACAACGAATTGCGTTACGGACGGTATATTGTCCGTTGTCTGAAGTCTAATGTACAGTATATGACCTGTATAACGTAGCCCACAACAGACGGCGAACGTTTCGAGTTTTGCAGTTTTTGGAAACAATTTAAACGTTCGCCCGGTTGCTGTTACGGAATACCGCCGTACGTATTATCAAATAAAAAGCAATTTTTTAATTAATAACTCACGTTGTCGTACACGAAAATCAACGGTCAACACGACAATGAAATACTTTTGTTAGTATTCGTTTTCAATTCCCATAACATAATCATAACGATTGTTATCGTAAACAAATGTTTTGAAAGTCGAAAGGGCATTTTACCACGGCTTAAAAGCCATTCGAGTGATTCCAAACATTATTTAAGAATTATTGTGCCGTATTACAACGAAATAAGTAATTGTAATCGTTTTATAAAGTTGATTTGGTTTCGAAAACTTTCCATTGAAAGCTGTTTGTAATTAATAATCGTTATTTATTGTAAGCGCATAGGCGAATAACGCGATAAAACAACAATGCTACGTGTCCAACTCTCTAGGTAAGGGCTTTTGATACTTTAACAACGTCAATACATTCAATTTGAAGCATTGTGTTACCTTTTTAAGTTAATGTAATTGTAAAATATATTTATGAAAACAGAAACGTGGTAAATGTTCGGATTTTTCTTTTCAAACGTGAACATAATCGTGTATATTATTTTTTGCACACTGCGTTACTTTAACTAATAAGAACGACATTTTCGGTTAATATGATTTATGGTAATGTAATACGGACTGAAAACTTTTGGAAAATGTGATTAAGTATAATTTCCAAAGAGTTTCTTTTCAAAGCCCGTTTCGTCACCCGTTTTATTCGACCGAAAAGATAAAAAGCTTAGCTATCAGATAATTTGATGGGTTTTGTCGGTGAATAAACTTTAGAAAAGGGCTGGAAACATCCTGATTAAAATTTGGAAGTAATAAAAGTTGCGCTATATTATATAAAAAAACCTACGCACGTATGTTTATCAAAGTATTTTTCATGTATTCATTGTTTATAACGTATAAGGATTGGAGAAAATAACCACACAAATACAAAAAAATAAAAAAACTTGTGACATGAAATGCTTATTAAATTATCAAAGAAAATATTTATCGTATATTTACTTAAAACATATATTAATTTTAAATTCGTGAACTTGATACTCATAAAATATAGTATGTTATGTGTATAATAGTCTACATATTATTGAATATAACAAGCTACTTTATATGTACGTTACACACTATGTCGAATAAAAGGTGTTGAATTAGCATTAAGTGTTTGGTTGCTTTATACGTAAGTCAACCGTACTTTCCGACGGTTCAATTCAAAATTCAAAAATTGAATTTCATACCGAAAAAGGTAAGTGTCAAGGGATAGTTTCTAAATTATCGTTAACACAAACAACTACTTAACTTGACGTGAGATGTTAACAAAACACACGTATTGCAGGGTTAGACGGTAATATGATATTTTTTTTAATATTATATTTCGTATTTTTCTTGTTTCAGGGACATCCGATACATTATCCGTAGAGTCACAAATTCTCAAATTTTCAAAACACAATAATATCTAACCGTGCCACTAGAAATCAGTCTTACATTTATATTATTTATTTTTAGTTTTTAACAGAATAAACTGAAAACTGTTCATATTTTTCCTAATATTCAATAAGCAATTGAAAAATTATTTATTTATTTTAATTAAAAACTTTAATTATGTAATATTTCGATGTGTGTAAGCGTAATATAAATAGCTATTCACTTATCTATACGATATAATTATATACGTATCATTTTATTACGTATATACGCATATGAGTAGCGTTTTCGGTTTTTAATTTACAACAAAGTCGTATATCTGATGTGAACTTTGCCGTCAGATGTCACGCAAGTCCCAAATTTCAATTTTCTAATTGCATTTGCTCGAACAATCGTTACCACCAACTTTTCGAATTCTGTTAAAATTTCGATTTTTATATGTGTAAGCAGCTTGTATTGAATTTTCAGCTTTTGAATACGAACATTTCTCGTATTACGATTAATAATAGTGAAAATAAGTCAATATGATACGTTTTAGCGTTTTGATTCGCTATACGAATCGATAGAAAACATTATGAGAATTGTAACCATAAATTTCCCGTCTACATCGAAAGAATAATACATTATGTGTACGTATATAAATCGTCGTAATTAGATCACACGTATTTATTTGTGTGCAGGCGATTGGATGAAATCATACGGTCCGTGTTGAATGTCCCATACTCGGTTGTCGTGATGATTCGATGTTGGATAATTATTTTGGCCGTACAATACAATTTGAACGTTTCCGTTGCATTAAATAATAGGCAAACCGTATTAAATCAATCATCGTTATAAATTACTACGCAACGGAACGTTATACTCGAACACAAAAGCGCGTTGGAACATCACATTATACCGATATCTTAACGTTCAATTGAAAATTTAATTTCGTGTATTCGATGAAACACAAGACCTACACTAACGTTAATATCGTTATTATAGTTTGATAACGGTAATATCAATAATAATAATATCAACGGCCATTTCTCTTGTAGCCGTATCGATGTCATTTAATAGGATTGTCGTAACGGTAATTTGTAATACGTACTTACGATAAAATTTTATTACACAAAACCGTAAGCAATAAATTATCCTATTTACGAGACGTTCGGCTTTTCTAATTTGCTAATTCCCCTTTCACCCTACGTATGTATGTACGTGTGTATCATATTTTTATATCGTTCGTGCGCGTTTACGGTTTACAGTCCATTTACCACCCCTCCTCGCCAGATAAGAATAAGAGCCGGCAGGGTTTTTTTTTTTAATAACGATATTTATCCACTAATAAAACGTCATCTGTGCGGTGTGCGCGACTTGCCGCGCCGGAAATTAATTAATATTTAAACGCGACGCGTACGGCGTCCATCCAACACGCGACGTGCACGTATTGTGCAGTCTCGTCGACACGTGTGTACTCGAGACAATTGCCGTGAATTCGAATCATAGTGTCGCAGAGCAACGTTGGAAGATCCGGAATTCGAAGCCATTTTACTGTTCGTCGTCAAACAGACGCTTTTGCCGTGACAATCACGTCAAGACGGCTGCTTCCGAGGCCCACACAGAATTCGCGAATTAATTAGGCAGCCTCCTCTCGGCCGTAACGTCAAAGTATGCATTCCGGCAGCGTTCCGTTTCAGCTCTGTAATCTGCACTGTGCAGAACGATAAATTTTTTTAATTGTACGTATCCTTTATCCGAGCGTAAGAAGTGAATTAACATTTTTAGAACACTACGTTTGTTCACGTTTCAACAAATAAGTACGTTTATAAACTAAAATATTCACGGAAATAAAAAGAATACGAGATCATTTTTCAATTTATTCCATCTAAATATTTAATGAACGAGTTAAACGAGTCAATTGTTCAAATGCTAATCGTTTACAAACAATTAATAACCATATTTTCTTGTTTGATTTCAACAAGATTTTATTTATTTTTCTTCCTCTTTAAAAAAAAAAAATAGCCTTTTGTTATATTCCCATGATAATTAATGGATAACGAAGATAACAGTGGTTTTTACAATTCCATTGTCCGTACAAATACGGACTCCGAACCCGTGGTCGATTGTTATACGTCAAGTCGCTTATTACAAACGACCGTGGAATAATGAAATCTGTCGGTTCATAAAATCGGAATACGCCATTATTTCGGGGTAGGGCCGTCGTAACACGTGTAGTCGAATTGTCGGCACGCGGAGCAACGGATGATGATTATCGCCGCACGCCGAGTTGCCGGGTACTGCGGTAATATTAAACCCCCGAAGGCTTAACGCTAATATCGCGAAAGATTATCACACCCCCGCGATTTGCACGCGAAACAGAAAGGGAATGGCCGGTAGCCCGGGGACCCCCCCGCGAGACGAACATTATTTGCCACGGGGCTCCTTTAATTGGAACAAGACTGACGGCCACGTGCGATCGCGATGAGAAAAAAGGGGAAACACGGTACGTAGGGAGAGACGTATGCCACAGAGGCCGTGTGCCACATTCGCGACTTTGTGCGTGCACGCATTTATAATATATATATATATATGATATACGAATATGTGACCCCGCAGCATAAAAGGAATACTGTTGTGGATTTCACGGTTTTACATTTCCAATTTTCCGACCCCCTTTGACGGCGAAATCGTAAAAAGAGACAACCGTAAACGATATTATGCGGACTCGGGGAATGAAAAACAGAGCCGCGCTCTACCCCATCGTGAAAGTTAATAACACGAGTTCGGTTCAAAGAAACGGTGTATTATATTACTATATATATATATAAAATTGCTTAAAAAAGCTGTTACTTATTCATAATTACAAATGAAATGCTTATTTGAACGGGTCATGCATTCGCCGTATTATAAATCTTGTTATGGTCTGCGACACCCCTCCGGAGGCCAATTTTACACAGTCATCGTTGGTCATGATAACTGGTAGTATCAAACACACAAAGGGGGCACAGTGAAGGGACGTTTCAAATCGACATTATTTCGGCGAGTCGTATAAATTTTTAATCGTTCGCCCAAATTCGTGAATTCGGCCGAAACGATTTAAACGTCGAACGAATATTGTTGCGCGTGTTCCAAGACGATAAGAAATAAAACGCGTCATTGTAAATTCATACGAGTTTTGAATTGACGATAAATATCATTTAAGAACACGACTGCGGTACGGTTTTTGTTTAACATCGGCAATTTCGTTTTAAATAATAATAACATTGATATTCCGAATAAACTCATTGTCATGCATTTTATCCTCGTCTCAGTGTTATAAATTCTGTTACGGCCATCAGTTATTCAGTTGGATTTCACGTCAGTGGTAGAACGACATGTCGTAAACTCACGTCTACTGCTTTATAATCCCACAACGGTCTTGAAATATGTTCGGAGACCTACTTGATAATTTGTTTCGCTCACAGTAGGGATTCCGTAATGCTAAGATATATTTAGAATACGAATACAAGCTACAGTTTTCAGCCGTGTTTTTGTATTTTTATTCAAACCCGTCGTATATGTTTCCTTCTTCTGTGATACTCGAGCGACTGATAAAATATTAACGTCCTTACGAACGCCCGGTAATTCGTAAAAACCCTCAGACCGCGTCGCGGACATCGAAACGGAACAACGTAAACTACGAGATTACCGTTCTGGCGACCATACTATTTCGACGACAACATTGTGCACGTACACCTTTATGCGTTGATGGAAACAATGTGGTATTGTGGCGACGTTGAACCAAGTATAATCGGCCGTGCTCGGTGTTTGCGAGGTTTTAAGCCGTCGAGCGCGACCACGTGTTTTTAAAAAAATCTAGCCACGGGTTCGCAGATCATTCTGTCGACTCGTAAGGCAGAGCGCTGATTTCTGTTCTGAACTGTACAAATAATAATCGAGCACGTGCGCACTTATAAATTAATTTCGTAATGTCGTAGTAAAATAATGTGTACGTTCATTCGAACGAAACGAGAACTGTATTGACATTTGAAATTACGCGTAGTACATCGATTTGAAAATTAAAAACATTCGTTTAATTTAAATACAGTTTACTCTCCTTCCCGACGAGCAAGAGTCAACGGAAAACACAACCAACAACGAAAACAACTTTCTTTTTCAACCGTGACTGTAAATTGCGGTATTCGCCGGTAATCCAACAACGAAATTTTGTTTGCCTACCGGTGAACGATTCGAATGAAAATAATTTTCGAACACGAAACTTGTCGTGTAAGTTCATCCGGTCGTTGAAAAGCCGAATAAAATACGTGTTCTGGTTCGTAAAGTACTATAATAATTACGAACATTAAACTACCGGTTACCGTTTCGAAAACCATTAATCACGAAGAAAAACGTTATTTGAGAAAAACTTTTGATTTTGTTATACGTGCACAAAAACCTGTTTTTTTTTAAAAAAAAAAAAACATTTACAAATGTAATTTTCGGTCCATTGTCGTACTCCAGATCGACCCTATACGATCGATAAAAACAAAATCACGACGACGACGACGACGACGCGAATCGTTGTGTTTGTTTTTCTGTTCGAAACGTTGTTAGGCGGCGGCGTATACGATCCGCTCCGCCGTCGTCGTGCGGTGGTGCGTCTGTAATTATGCATGATGAGTGCATTAATAACACGTGACGTTTCGGGCGTGCCTCTCGCGGTCGAACATAATTTTATTATTTATTTTATTCGGTTTGTTAGGGAAAGAAAAAAAAATAAAAATAAATAAATAATAATAATAAATACGTGCCCAAAACGTATATACCGATGTATGTAACCGTACGCACACGAAGAAAACACACAACGGAGAACACAATATTGTGAAGTCGGCGCGGTAATTTATGACGACGCCGAGAGACCGGAGTGAAAACCGTGAGTGGGTGTACACGCGCCGGGCGGCCGGGACGTTTTAATAGAATTATCGGTTCCCATAGCCCCGCGGACCAGGTACGTCCTCCGCGCCGATCTCGGCCCGATCCGGTCACCCAAACGTCCCCGCGCCGGAACCACGTTCATGATACACAAGTGTACGTTGCACACAATATACAGTGTGTATGGTACGTGTTTAACATTTTCCCTCCGTCCTATCACGCGCGCCTTCGCGAGATTAGGACGACCGTTTCGTGCAAACCGTCGTGAACGGACGGCGTGTAAAAAGTAGCTTTGACGGTCGGTCGGTCCGCGTGACCGAACCGTTCTCGTTTACCCGTTACGTAAGCCCGGTTCGCCGTCGAAAGCGACCGTCGTGGTGGCCGTAGCAGTTAAAATATTGTAGCGGAAAAAATTTGAACACTTAAACTCGCGAAAAACAAAACTTTAGAAAAGCTACGAATTTTCCCCACACTCGCGGTTAAAACGAATCGTGTTCGTCGTTTCGAAATAACAAACAACGTTGATTTTAAAAACGGAAAAACAATGTCAGAATTAGGCTATTTCGGAAAAGTTTTAAACCGAACACATCTACTAAGAACAGTCGAGAAAAGAAAAACTACGAACGGGCGGTTTACGATAAAAAATTTGAAACGTTTTTTTTTTTTTTTTTTTTTTTCGCAAAAACCGAAGCCATTCCCTCGGAATGGTTTTTGGATCACAAAGACTTATACAGTTTTAATTGAAAAACAAAAATTTATTACTGTAGGCTTACGCCACGAGACGAGCGTTCAACACGCTCGTTCGCGATATCACTCTTCCGTTTCAGGCGAGATAGGAAAAGTTAATCGGCATTCGAAATATCCTACACGACAAGGTTTTGAAATGTACTATTTACACTCCGTAGAATTACCATATTTAAATCGTCGTTTTATTTCCTCGGACTTGTCAATCATGTATACATGTGCCGAGGTCATTTTCGGTTCACTTGCATTCCGGGCCAATACTTTCCTTAGTGTTTTGGGCCGTTCGCGGTTCGTTACTGTTGTCTACTAAGGAGTTCATGTCCTATTTCAATTTTTAATCCTTGTGCAGAACTCTGTGAAATCAGTCAAAGAATTAAATAATCAACGTTTAGACAAATTATATAACTCGCACGTGATTACTCGAGAGGTAGGGAATTCATTTCATACCCACGCATTTGTACTTCACCACACCGTTTGTTCCTAAACGTTCAAAACGCATGTATAAATATTAAATATTTGTTCAATATTTGATATTCGTGTACAAGTTATTTTTTACTTAGAATATATAAATAAATTTTTCAAATTATTAGTTATTTCAAAATTTATGAAATGTAAATAACACAAAAAATAAACATGTTTTTATAAAAAAAAAAAAAAAATAGTCTTACACATTTACGAAAATACGAGTATAGTTAATATTATCCTATAAACTATTTGGTAAGACAATCGAAATTTAAATATTTAATATATTTCATGTTTGAAATTTAAGGCAGATTTTTGTTACGTTATTAATTTTGAAAATGAATAAAACGCTGACTTATTACTTTAGACTATTATGCCACCCGTGCGTTTTTAATTCCCTTTTAATTTGAGTTAAATTTTTTGCGGTTATTTTTAATTTCACCTCAAAACATAGAACAAATGAAGAATGTTTTCATATATCTCCGGTCGGAAACGATTTTCATACACAACAATTGTTGTTGCCGTCCTTTCACGTCTACGTGAAAAATATTTTTCCTTTTTCATTAATTTTTACATATAATTTATAGCCGCGAAAAACTTTCATCCATCTCACATTTTATACGGAAATTTTTTGTACGTACGTATACCTTTTTTCAGGAAATACTTTACGGTGCTTTACGGACATGACTCATTGCAGTCGTATGGATGGACACATTGTTATAAATAACGTTGGACTAGGCAGCGCGTTCCTCAAAACTCACACGTACACGTTCACGGCGAATAACATTTTATTATGTCCGCGAGTAAACGTTTCGTGAATAAACCTTTCTTTTTATGATAGAACGAAATGACAACTATGACGCATAGCGTGCACGGGGCGAAATACATTTTCAACAAGGTCATTTATGAATATCATTATAAACACCTCGTGTTTGCATATTAAAACCGAATTTGAAAAGTTGGTCGTTAAAATAAAGTTTGCGTGTAAATACCTCATAAATATATCTACTCAACGGAATTCAGTAAACAATTTTAAGCCGTTATATATAATGTGCGCATTATAATAAACAAATTTATGACTTTCTTCACCGGGTCTACCGAATAAAAAAAAAAAAAACATTATGTCAACAACGATATATGGTAATATTGATATTGTTTTTTCCTTTTTAAATTATACGCGATTCCGTGTGTTAGCGTCGCATAATGACTGCCGAGTTAATTTTGTTTTAAGTCCGTAAGACTTCTAAACGGCATCGACGCCTATTATAAAATCGTTTTCAAGAGCGTCGATCATCAAAAATAAACGCGTGTAAAGCAATTCCGTTCTGCACATTTCTGTTTTATGAACTTTAATATTAGAAACGTTGTTAATAAAATTGCTGTTTGTGATTTCCGACTCATTTCCCATCCAGTGGTCCCTTCCTTGTTAGCCCATCAATTGTCCTAAATCCCTGCAAAAAAAAAAAAAAAAAACCTCCCAAAGAAAAAAAAGGGAAACTTTCCAAGACAAAAATTACGCCTTTTTCTTCTCTCATAAAACCGTATAAGTTATCCGGATGCTTTCTAATATATTAGAAAACTCTATTATGTTCCGTGGGGTTAAATTCAATTACTCGGTTGACGCGGAAATATTTCATCACCGAAAATACGCAATTATCGTTTTCCCGTGCACGAGCGCATTGTAGTCTCGCGTATAAACGGTTTGTCATACGTGCGTGCTGTACCGTATTTGTAAAAGCAAAAAAAAAACGAAAAAAAAAACGAAAACGAATAAATAAAACCGCCATAAAATTATACGTTGTCGTCCTTTACGGAATTTCTCGTATTACGTTCGTACGTATGGCAGAGGTAGTACACGGTCCGAGACGTCCCGGGCGGCCCCGCTGCAGTCCGCTAATAATATAAACTCCAAGACTCGGACTTATTTATTAGCATAATATATTATTTACACATGATATTTGTCGAGAAAAATAAAAATGATATTACAGCCGTACGATGGGTGGGGGGGGGGGGATAGGCGACAAGAGACGATTTATACATTTCGTGTAGTATTATTATTATTATTATACGGCGTGTATTCAATTCATGCGCACGGCATATTGTCGCGAACGTAAACGGTCGCCGTTCGAAACGTGTGCGCGTAGTAGCGTTGTTGTTTTCGGGTTCTCCGAGTATGTAATATATCCGCGTGGTCTTGACGTTACACGAGTAAAACACCGAAAAAAAACACTCGTTTGACATTGTTATTAAACCAAGTTCACTGTGTTTTAAAATATATCTTGATCGTACGGCCGAAAAACTAATCGCGTCGCGTGAATCAACCGTGTTTGTACGGTCTGCGGCGTCGATGATCCAAAGCGCGTACGAAAAGTAACAGAAACACATTTTCGGGGTTGAGGGCGGGACGGGTTTTCAACTACTAGATTTAAATACCAGATCGTGTTGTCGTGTATCCAACTTAATGGTCGAGTTTAATAAATTCGATTTGTTACTTAAGCATACGGCGTATAAAAGGTACGGCAAAGGCCACCGGGTCTCGCGACAACGTAAAAAGTGCGCGGCGTGTGGACTTATCTCGTTCCGTTTTGCCACGGGCGTCCAGAACCGGAGGACCGATCAATTTCATCGTCGTCGTCTCTATCGTACGCGTTAGGTTAGGACACCGCGTCACACACGCGCGCGATGTTCAAATGGAAACCACGTGCTCGGTCGAAACGCGATTTGCGTCGAGGCCGAGCGAACGGACGGCAACGCGTGTAGTACGCGATAATGATATTTCCATCGGGCTGCATTACGGCAATAATGAATACGTCAAAACGAACAGAAACAAAACGGACGTGAAGACGGACCGTCGATATCGGACGCGCGGGGTTAAGGGTTTGGAAACGAAACGAAACATATTTCACGTGATCACAAACCTGACGCGTAACGCGAACGAGATTAATGACCGAACGTTTGTGCGCGGCGGGCCGACGGATAGCATCGGCGTCTGTACACGCACCGGCGATGTTCAATCATAGCACACGCGCGGGGTAGGCAACGGAGAAAACGTGGTCCGGGAATTAATTACCCCCCCCCCCCCCGACGTTCGTTGGACTTGACCGCGTATGACCTAAACCGACGCGGCGTGCGCGCTTTCTCGGCCTCGGCGTCGAAAACCACTGCGGTCGGAACCGACGGCGTTCCCCTATAATAAGGGAAGGCGTTTGCCGCCCAAGAAGCTTTTTATTCTTTCGCCATATTCGTTATAACCCGAAAGTATGATGATTTGGCCGAGCTTCACGTTATAGGCGACTACTATCCGTTTTTTGTCATTTAATATCAACACGTTTTGTCCCTACCCCTCCCGCTAAAAAAAAAAAAATGTCTTTGTTGCTGCACGAACACATTAGGTGTACGGCGGTTGAGCGCGAGAAAACTCCGGCGACGGTTCCTAATACCGTTCTTTTGCCGTTTTCCGCGCAAGTCACGCGACCCCGTTTACCCCATTTCCACGACACGCGTCCGATCGTAAATCAACCCGTTTTCAACCTCGTCAGCTTACGGCGGACGCACGTCGTTTTATCGCCCGCGGTCCTTTGTAATTATTATTACGTTATCGTGATTCAATTGATACCGAGTTTTCCATATATACGTATATATTACGTGTATTATTACGTGGTGGAGAACCTAGCCGACGACGACGACGCGGCCGCGATCGAAATGAACGATAGGCGATGGAAATCTCGCACGACCCGCAAACGTCGTGTTAATTGCTCGGCATCACGGAAATCAAAAGTCGCCGTCGCGAGTCGCCGTTTCCCGTGGGTCGATTTCGTCCGTAACGTACGCCGCCGCCTGTCGAAAAGACCGGAAAATTACGCGCGACTTCCGTTGTTTTTGCGGAGAAAATAAATTATGGTCTATTCGGCGGGGTCCGGCCCGAGGGAAAAATCGCCGCGTAGGACTGAAAACCGTCTGCTGTTGTTTTATAACGCTCGCGTTTTGTTTATTTTGTTTGTTTATTTATTTATTATATATATATAGATACTATGTTGTACCGCGCGAGTGATAAAAAAAAATCCTTTTTCGTGACGTAGCTTATTCAAATATTAAAAATCTTTACGCACTGGCGGGAACGTATTATGCAAAAGACAAGCGATCTTTCAATATTTCCGATAGTCTTTCGAGAACAGAGAAAACCCGATGATAATGATTGATTGGACGAAACTAGACATGTCGATTATTATTTTGTTTGTAAATATAAATATGATAACCGATCAACATTTTAACGGTGGTTGTTTTAAAATTTCTAACTGATAATTAAAAAAAACGCAGAATGTTTTTTTTTCAGAAAAGTACATTCACAACAGCAACAATATGTTAATATAATATTGTTGTAACGACGTGTACGTATACAGTTGGCCGAGATCACGAACGGAAACCTTATTAGTCGTACGGAGATCGTTAATCGATACGCGATAATGTGACACTAGGTTCGATATGGCTTTCGTGACCAAATAGGTATTTTCATTTGTCGGTTGATTTTTATTATTTTTTTTTTATTTTTTCGTTACGCAAGTTTTTTTTTTTTTACTTTTCCTCGCGCGCCGTCGACGCAGCTGCGCCAGACGTAACGGGATACGCGCTTTTGTATATTTCCATAAGCCATTTATTTATTACGATTTTCTTCGTTTAAGGTACTGTCCCGCGTGCGCACGCAAAGGAATATCACGACGAACATTGAAGACCGTTTGTCTCGAGTTCTCGTCGAATTCAATTGCACGTTATCGTACATGATTGTTATTGCGCAGTCGTTACTTATTATTACAAAATCAAATGAAAAAAAAATCAATTGCATCGATCCGTGTACGTATCCATCATAATAGTACGGGTAAGCCACGATACGTTCGCCGGTATTGACAATTGAATTATTAATTTGTCATTATCCCGTTCCAATACACCGCGACGACCGTTCACTACGACGATTATTGCGTGATATTATGTAGGTCGGACAATCGAAAAAATGTGTGTATGTACGTTATTGGTATTGGCAATAAAACCGAACGATAACCGGCAACTTTCGCCTGTAACCATACCCGGTAACGATACGTTCGCGTAGGAGCAAGACGAATTTTTCTCGAGAATTTCGAAAAATATCGTTTGAAAATCGAGTACGCCGACTGATAATTATTTCGTTTTCGTTTTTAATCCTATAAGATCTAGAAATTCTATAGTAGACCGTATATTTATTTCGTTCACAAATAATAATTCGTTCGATTACTCGTTTCGTCGCGTGTGTATTTTTCTTATTAAATAAAATATCGTTTTTTCTTTTCTTTTTGTCAAACAAAAATTATGCGATTGTTAGTATTTGATTTAACGAAATGTGATTATATCGGGGGTTTTTTTTTTTTTGGTTGTAACATAAAAATCGTAATGCGTTTGATAAGACAAATAAATTTTACATTAATCATACCGCAATCGATTGAATTGAAGACCTTAAATACTCTATACCACGGAAAAATACCGAAAACGTTCGCGTGGAAAACATTGTGTGCGTTTTAATTTCTACAGAAACGCGACGCGTTACGGAAAGTATAATATCAAACGACTACGTCGTCGATGGCGTGCATCGTAAACGCGGAAGCGGACGAACGGCAAGAATTTTATGTTTTGTGTCGAAAGAAGAATAATGGATTTTTTTTTTTTGTTGTTCGTTTCTACTATCTGCGAGAGTCGGGCAGATATTACGACGTCTAACGAACCCGCGTCAGTAACAGCGCAGGGGGCAGTGTGAACGGAACATGCGAACAACGGACAAATGACAGTTTTCTCACGACAATCAACGCGGCGACTTCGCAGACACCGATCAATAATAAAACAACGGATTTCCGCGGAAGTTATATATATATATGTATACACCATTTATTTTACAGTTTCGGACTTGCACGCGAAAGTTCTGCCGTCTATTTCTATTTCGACTCGCCGGAAAAGATAAGTCTGGACTTGGGACGGTAGGAGGCGTGGTGGTGTTTTTTCCCCCTCCCCCCTCGCCCCTCAGCTCTTAAAAGCACCGGGACCGCGTGTCGTTGCTCCGAAACGAATTTACGGCCGATACAATATTCAGACGGTGTAGAACGCGTATACGCGTGTACGTAACTCTCGCAGTCGCACGTTTACACGATACGTACTTATACGGTATACACTCGTAGGTCGCGTTCCGGACGAACGTTTCGCGATAAAGTTTCCTTTCTCGTCGCTCGAGACTTTGAGCCGGGCTAATGTAATATTCACAAACGGGGACGACGGCGACAACGACGACGACGGAGCAAAAAACAAAAAAAAGGGAAAAACCATCGGCTCGCACCCCGAATTCTAACGACCGACGTGTACACAACACGAATATTCCAGCGCCATCTTTCCGGTTTTCGCATCAACTAGAATGTGTTCGACCATTTCACGGCAAAACGCTGTTGAATGTACGTTTTCGATTTTGGATCGTGTTGGGTTCTTGCGAAATTGACCGTTCGGCGACGGGTAAAAATCGAATGCACACTAACCTTATGTAGGATTCGCTAAGCGTTTAGAAAGACTAAAAACGTAAGCGACGAGCATCAGTGTTCAATACGTTTTGTCTGTTTAATTCGTGTTTGCCATTTACAACGTGTTTTCATTATAAATATAAAACAAATAACACGATTAGAATTCAACGCGTTTATTGGATTTGTACATTTTAAATGGAAATATTTCAGACATTTATTTTTTCGAACAAACTGCTATTCATTTTTATCGTAATAAAAATATTAGTATTATCGTATCTATCAATGATATAAAATCAAAATTTGGAAATCGTTTTACATTTAATAAGAAAAAATAAAAATAAAATAAATAAATAAATATCAATTGGAATACGTTTCGATTGTCCAAGTATTGTGAATTCAATCTTGTGTGCAAATAAAAAAATGTCTGTAGGTATTCAACGAATCGAGTTGTACTCGTAATCGACAAATAGACTTGTCCGTAACAATGTTTCCGATTGCAAAACACAATGCAATCAAACATATTCCGGTTGACATTATCATTTCTGGCACTATATTGTATAGAAAAGTGACACAACAATATGCAAAATCGTTTACACTGTGAACATTTTATTGGACGTGAACGTAATTTAATCTCGATAATGCGACAACGAAATACATAATTTAGCGAATGTTTTGATCAATTCGTCGGACACAAAACACAAATAAAACAAACAAAAAGACAATCCCGTGCGGAAAATCTATTTTACGACGTACGAGTCCACGTGAAAAACGAAAACGTTGTGAGAATCGTGTGTAATATATCAAAATCGCATTCAAGGAAAAAATGATATCGCCGATTGTCTGTTTTGTTCTGTTGTTTTTGAAGCAACAAACGTACAAAAAATGTATATAATTATTTAACGAGAGATAAGCATTTTAAGAGATTATTATTATTTTTTTTTCTTTTTTAGAAATAATTTTAATTATTCGTATCATTATTTCTCAGTTTTTTTCACATTGTGCAAGCGAACAGATAAAA
Source organism: Schlechtendalia chinensis (assembly GCA_019022885.1). Taxonomy (NCBI): domain Eukaryota; kingdom Metazoa; phylum Arthropoda; class Insecta; order Hemiptera; family Aphididae; genus Schlechtendalia; species Schlechtendalia chinensis. The sequence goes on from CM032341.1 coordinate 5,468,201, forward strand.
GTGATAAATGATCACGCGCCGTTCTGTATAATATTTTATTTACATTTCAAAACAAATTTATAAGTATTTTTTTTAATTCAATGTATAGTAATAAAAAGGACGGTAGTGTTAAATGTCGGTCTTATACTCGCGATGAACAATATACGCGTACGTATATATATATATATATAAATAAAAAAAAAAAAAATGAAAATGTATGATGAGGGTTTGTTTGAAATGTTACGGTGTCCAGACGGCATTTCGCAAAGGGTCATTTAACAGACGGAGAATAATAAATTGCCTGGAAGAAAGCTTTTGGGGTGTGATTTGGCGTGAAACTTTTGTGAAATTCCATAGACCGAAAGCTGAACGAACGCCGAAGGGGTTAAGGATGGTTAATTGGAGGAACGCGGTGAAAAAAAAAAATAACAATAATAACACGTATACGTATAGAGTTTGAATACTACACTGGTGAGATTGTAAAACGTCACCGGAAAGCGTGGAACGGTCAAAAGGAAATTAATGACGAGGCAAAGGGTAATGCAGTTAAACGGTAAAGCAACGGCTACGGGCAAATGTCATTGTGATATGCGCGAACGGTTATTAGACGTTTGTCGTTCTGTTGAAAAACACGATTGAAAACGTGTGAATTTTTATTATTGCGACATAAACGAATTTGAATACCACGTGTCTGTTATTGTTTCATCACGATGCCGACCGTTATTCTGCATTCGATTGAAAAATAGTAAAAACATTCCGTTTTCAAAATAAGTGATTCTAAGTACGCAAACAAATTAGGACTCCCGGTATAATCCGCTGCTGTTGTTTTGACACGAACGCGAAAATCGACCCGACGAAAATATATGACGTGCACCTTCTTCCGAACTTGAAGTCCCGTTTAATAACTGACCTAATGTTTGGCGAATGATTTATGAAAAACAAGCAGGTCCCGTGTATTTCGATCGGAGTACGAAATGAAATCCCATTTGAACAATTTAAATAATGAATCGTCGCCTCTCGACGTCATCGATCCAATGACGTTTCCTACTGCCGTTCGCACATGCATTATTTCCACGGCTCATTATCAACATTACAGTCCCTCCGGAATTAATTATCAGTCGTAAATCAATTGGGTTCGTTATTGGTCACGCACCGTTGCGCGCTTTAATCAATTGAACGGTTGTCGAAACGAGAAGGCGCACAATACGCGCGGAGACGTAATATCGTGTTTGTGAAATATTCCTATAGTTTTTTTTTTTTTTACATACCGAACGATCGATAAAAATCACGAGATATATAGCAATATAAAAATGAACGTTAAGTCCGCTGACTTGTCGCGTTCACGTGTGATCCGTCGACACTTCAATGTCATGGTTGGTCCGGACCGATTTTCGGTTCTCGATCCTGTGCCGATAAAACTATCGTCGAGGTCGGAATTCGAATGATTTCGCAACGCGAACACGACCGATTAATCGGAAACGCACGTTTAAGTACCAGTCCATTTAAAATGATCCCGGGACATTCAATCTGACGGTCGTTAATGAAACGAATTAGGGGTCTAAACCCGTCACGCGGTAAGACCGAGTGTTCATTAAGTATAGATTTTTTCCCGGGGAATCCGCGGACGAAATCCCCGTACTTTGAATACCTTCCGCACACGTGATTACTTACGGACGAGCGTGCGGTAGCCGCGAGTACACTTAATTACAGGAATTAAGGATTACGCTAGGGAGGTTTTTGACCCCAGAATTATCTCTCCCCTTTTCCAAATATTACCCCAGAAGTCGGATCAAAAGTTTTCAGAATATTCTACATATATATACACGTACGGTTAAAGTTTAAGCCATTAAAAAAACTGTTCTCGTGCGTATAACCCTTGTGTACGGTCGATTGCACTGGATATTCATTGAGTGCGTTTATTACGGAAAACAATAGTCGTGCGCGTTCGACGGAGGTGTGACCCAGAAAAATAAAGGGAAATCCGTGGAAATAAATAAGGAAAGAAGAACGTCAAGTCGTTTTTGTCCGTGGTACATAAAATACAAGTGATTAACCATATCAGACATTTCGCCACGTCGAATTTTAAACGAATACAAATCGAACGATGACATATCTCGATTATCTATTTCGCTATCACACAACGTGATGTTCGACGTTCGAACGTGTAATTATTTATCTCCGCGTCTCTTGATAACAAAAACGAGAGATATTTAATCGTTTCAAGTTTTGTGCGCAAAATGGTTATACGGCGAAATGATGATTATTCGTACGTTTCCTTGCTCGACGTGATCTATGACCGCTCCCGGCGTATATTTAACACGCCCAGAACGTCGGATAATTAAAACGTCAATGACAACAATTCGGTATTTACGTGGAGCGCCTAATGGATTTCATTTTGATTTGAATGCACAACCTAACTCGTTCCGGACAACGCGTTTCGAACAGCCGTGTCGGACAGGACTTGCGAAAACCCGCGTAAACGTGTTCATCGGTTTCTTCGTGGATTCAGCGCATTGTATTAATAATAATTATGGGCGAACGAATTCGATCGCGCTTTATTCGCGAGTACGGTCAGTTATCGTGAGAACTCTCACTGTAGAACAACTGTGCTACGATGTCAACGGAAACAAGTCGTACAAGTCCAATACGATATTATTTCCGGATCGATACGGTCGTACGGATTATCGTCCCCGACATGGTTAGTCGACATTTCGTCGATACGTTTCATTAATAAAAAGCTTAATAATTTAGTTTTCAAAATTGAAAAGGTGCGCGAAGTGTTTGTTTTTAAAAAACTACAAAAAAATAATAAAAAATAGAATTCCGTTTGGAATAGTTTTTCGTATGCGATGATTTATCGTTGTTTTCAAATGTAAATAATAATACAACTCCAATAATATCCGACCAAGTGTCCCACTCGAACCGAACATCCGCGTCTCTATCTGCCTCTTTTTATTGTTATTATTATTTTTATAAATATCTGGATTTAATTCGTACCGATGATTTTGAGGTTTTTTGTAGATACGTTTCCGAATAACGTCTGAACGAAATTATCGTCGGATAATCTCTCAAACACTCGTCAACGAGCATCCAAGTACAACGACTAATGAACAGCAAAAATCGGTCTGTTTGAACTGTTCGAATTCGAAAATACCGAAACGCTAAAATCATTCGGAATTCGGAAATACACGAATACACGAATAGATCAAAACCAACCCGGCAACGGTATCCACATAACAATTACGTACACCGTACACAACTACGTAGACACGTCCGTCCGCAGATTCCAGATTCGTAAATTTGTCAAACAAAAAGCTCGGACGCGGTCGGTTTTGGTCGAAAACGTGTTTTGTCCGGTACGAATTACACCGATTTTCAAGATGTTTTCTTACGGAGGAAGCGTGTTTGTGCGCGCAGGCCCCGTGTCGCGTCTCGGTCCCTTTGAAAAGCGAGTTCTCGCCACGCCAGACGCGTTAAGACGCGGTTTGTAAATTACACCCCTCCGAATCCGAGACGTACGCGTTGTTTCCGGACCGACCGCCGTTCGTGGTGCTCGGATAACGTGCCTTGTCTGTCCGCAGATTCCAAATTCGTAAATTTGTCAAACAAAAAGTTCACGTCGATCGGTAAGTACGGATTGTCGGACGCGGTCGGTCTTGTCCGGTACGAATTACACCGATTTTCAAGATGTTTTCCTACGACGGAAGCGCGTTTCGGAGGCATCGTGTTTGTGCGCGCGGGCCCCGTGCCGCGTCTCGGCCCCTTTGAAAAGCGAGTTCTCGCCGCGCCAGACGCGTTAAGACGCGGTTTGTAAATTACACCCCTCCGAATCCGAGACGTACGCGTTGTTTCCGGACCGACCGCCGTTCGTGGTGCTCGGATAACGTGCCTTGCCGTCGTACGCTGCGCCCCCGACCCCCACACGTGCGAGAACGACGTGGGGTTCACGCGATTTCTCGAATTCACCGACGTCGCCAAGCACACGATTAACGTGCGAACGTTATTTGTTTATTTCATTCGTCGTACGGTTTTCAGTTATTAAAAACAACACGAAGTGAAACCGAATAAATCTCCGGAAATTTACATCCGAGTTTGTTTTAGTAAATCCATCGCCTCCTTTGTGAGTTATGTTATTTCCTCGGCAGTCCACAATAACGTGTTCAAATGAAATAACTCGTTTCGCGTGATCGTTTCGAACAACATAATTATTTATATTAAACGATCACGTTCAAACGGAAAACCCGTTCGTTCAACGTTGCGCTGCGGACAATTTTTCCAACGAAAACGACAACACGCTTGGAAAGAGAACAGCAAATGTCATTAGACGTTCTTAGACGTGTAACTGAATCGTGCATTTCGCTTTAAACGTTATCAACGTCCGACTTTTATACAACGTTCGTGTTAATTTTATGCACGCTACGATTTATTTAGGACCGGCGTGTGTGTGTGTGTTTTTTATTTTAAATTACTTTTAAGTCCAATTACAAAAAGAGTACCTGTTTATAACACCTAACCTTGTTTATAACACTGTTGCGATATAATTTTCTCGACTATGAAAATATCGAAAAACTACTACGTTTCGTGCCGTCTGTGTTTTCAACTATCCATACACACCGAGATAAACGCTTTTTTACACAGATATGTATATGTATATAATCGTAACCGTGACGAGATTATTGTTGGACCCACACCGACGGCGTCGTCCTCGCGAATCGGTCCGACGTAGCGGGCCGACGGCCGCCGCCCAAAACAATATTACGATATACGTATGTAAATGACCGAGCTGTTTGGTTTCCGTTCTCGTGCGCCGCGAGCGAAAAGCTCTCCGTACCTGTCGTCCGCCGCGAGAACGTTGACCGCTCGGGTTAGGAACTTTTCTTTGTTGCGTTGTGTCGACAATTTATATTCGTTAGGACGACGATCTCTCTCCGCGACCGGTCACCACGGGTTACAGCGGGGTGCGCGTTGCTCTGCGTCCCCGTGCACAGGTCGGGTATTCGGTTTCTTTTTGGTCTTGTACAGTCGCCGGTATTTGTGTTTGTATATTTTTTTTTGATTTCGATTGTCCACGACGACGAGCGTACGGTCGCGAGAGGTTCGATGTGTTTGATGAAAGTCCTAGTTCCTACGGTATCACACGGGCGGTATTCGTTTAGTATGTGACCTACCGGGCGAAAATCGAGTTTAATATGTGACCTACCTGTATAATCACTCCATCGATTTAACGTTTTTTTTTTAGATAATACGTCCCTAACCTACTCAAACCGTCTAAAACCCAAACCTAACCTAACCTAACCTCCCTCGTCGATCTTTTATTTTTTTTTTCGTGCTCAAATTTATAACATTTTTTTATACAGTTTTTTTTACGGTAGGTCACATACTAAACGAGTACCACACGGGCACTAGGTTGGCGACGTTGCCAGTATTGTTTATTTGAACGCGAATGAAACCCCCCCCCCCCCCCGTAACGAACGTTCTCCGTATACTTGAAACGCATCGTGTATACCGCTCAGCGGGGTGGCTCGTGGTCGCCGACGGAAGGAGTACGACTTTAAATATAAAACAGTCCTCTCTGTTCGCGTTAAAAAAAGAAAAAAAATTCGAAATCGCTAACCGTTTGGTCCGATCGCACGGCCGGAAATCATACTCTACGTGTTTCTAAACCTGTACAGGCCGGCGAAAGATCGTTATCGTTCGTATTGATAATAACGCGTTACGATTTTATTGTTTTTGACGACGCGGCGCATTGTGGGACAGCGGCTTGTACGTTTACAATGCACGTCATGCTGTCAGTCGTCGGTGTGTTGCTATGGTCGTCTACAGCTCGGAAGACGTGACGTCACTACGCGCGCTTTATTCGGCACTGGGTACGCTCACTCGCAAGAAACAATACGATACGTCAAAAAAAAAAAAACAAAAAACTCGATCCGATTCTAATAATATTTGAACAAACACGTAATTACATTTACGCGCGTTTAAAAATAAGATTATAATTTTTCCTTTCCTTTAATTTAGAGTTGGGGGCGCGACCGTAATGTCGTTCAAGCCGGTGTGATGTACTAGACGTTTTGATGTTCGATAGCGAAAAAAGTTAATGTTCATAATTTAAAAATTAAATTAGTTCGCATCAGAACTGTGCGTTAATTAAAATGTTCGTTTTCGTACGTTAAAAATAACCACGAGATATTAGAATAAATATAATAACGCGTACGGGTATGTAATATTTCGAAAATGTCTTTCTCGAAAATTTCATTACGAAAATCGAATGTCCTGTGTTGACAACGGAGAAACGACGTTAAATTTAATTCTCATCGTATTTTTACAAATGTCATTTTCAACGAATTTTTCATTATTCTTCGACAAAGCGGAAGACCGTTTTCAATTTTAAACAACGCAGAAAACTAGCGATTTTTTTTCTCTCTTTCATAATTTGTCGAACCCAACGCACGTCAAGAATAATTTCGAATATTTCGCGTGTTTGTTGTGCGCATTTTGTCGTCCGGAATAGATTGAATTCGTTCGCCGAACGATTTTCGTCCCGGCTTTGTGGATTCGTTCGTAACTTTTCTTCGACGACGAATCGGATAAGACAAATCGAACCCGATTATAAGGTACGTGGCGTCCGACTCACGCGTCGTCGTTCGAGGAGGAACGCGGACGTTCATGAGCGACGCAGTAGTCGTTTATCGTCGCCGAGACCCTGCCAAGACGTTCGCCCTGCGCGCGATTATCGAAAAACAAACGGGACAAATGACAGGCGGGGTCCGTTAATACGCCGGCGGAGTCCATACGCGTTATGGCGCAGGAAGCGGGAAACGAAGTCCAGGAAAATCTGCAAACGGCGGCGGCGGCGGCGGCGTCCTTAAAAGGGCGCGCGCGAGAGAAATAATGAAATAAACGAAGAGGGTCTGCGACCCTTCGTCGGCGTGCGTGTGCCGGAGCGTTTTCGTCCGCCGAACCGACCGGGGGCTAGCGTGTAATGACGGCGACGACCGGGGTCCGCGAAAGCAACCAACCCCTACCGAAACGGAGATAACCCAGTGCATCTTGTTGCTCCTTTTGATATACGATGTTATTATATATTGTACCGTTACGTTTTCAAACAACAAAGCCTTTGCCGCGCGACCCCCGCGCGTATAATTATACATCGTTTGTAGAGCCGTCCGAGTCAAAAAAAACGAACGAACGAACGAGGGACGAAAATTTTTATTTTCATTTTCATTTTTCCCCCCGACGCCCGTTAACCGTTTACTAGGGCGTAAACGTTCGCGAAGGGGTTGACGGAAACGAAACCGACTGGCACATAAACAAACCGCGCTCGTCGTTTTAACACGTATTCTTCCGAAACGATGTCCGTCCGGAACGTTCCGTTTTCTTATTTATCGACCGTAGAAAGCATAAGGTAAATAAACATTTTTCGCCGTTTTTGTTTTTTTTCTGTACGCAACGAACCGATATTCTATAAAAAGGACATTTATTATTACGTGGAACTTTCTCATTTCCTCCCCTTTTTAAATATTGCCTATATAATATTCCGTTTCTCCTTTATTGGATTTTTCAAAATTACCCTCTTCCGTCTCGTTGCGTTTTCTCCCATTTCTATTTTCTAACGTACTGTATACGGCGTAAACGTTTCTCCGGATCAACAAATAGTTTATTAATCTTGTTCTTTGACATACCAATATTGTCTTTGGCGATCGATCATTAACGAAAAACATGATGAATATTCTTGAAAACATGTCTATATAGTCTTAGAACATTTTCGAATTTTAAAACGAAAATGACAGTTTTGCCCGCAAATATCTACGTTATTGTCTCCGAATTACATATAACTTATATTATAGTGGTTTTCAGTGTAGAACGTATGTAAAAGACTCGTTTAGTTTTAAATAGAAAAATGTATTTAGTAAGGAATTTAACAATTCGTTTAATAATATTTGTTAACGCGTGTTCTAAATAGTTAAAAAATGCTGCACGTGACTTTGATCATTTTTCAAAGAGGGATTTAAAATCAAATACTTTCGGCACGTTGAAAGCACATAACATTTTCACACGAAAACGGAATAGGAAATAATTCTGGGAAAGTATTCCGTCTCGAAAATAATTCCAAACTGATACGGCGCGTGTATACATAATTTTTTTGTTTTTTTCATCAAATAAATATAATAATCAAAACGGACCGAGTGTGTACGTTCGTGCGAATTTCCATTGTAAAACGTTTAAATAGTTACGGCATTTCAAAAGTACAAGGGCAGAAGTATTCGCGAAACGCGTGTTTCGGGGAACGTTTCGTTCGAGTTAAACAACCGTCACGATATTTTGACACACGCGTATATTTATTTATACGTGTGCGTGTGTATTGCGGCTAATTAAATCGCACGACCGCGAGACGGTCTCGGGGCCTCGGCATGCGGCCTATATTATGTAAATGTCGGGACCGGGGCGACCCCATGTAAGGAGATGTGGCGGCGCGGCCGTTGTGTCGATACATATTTAAAACCGTCCCGACGACGACGACAAAAGCATTAGAATACACGTCGGCGACGTGTATAATACGTGTACGACGCGTATTACGTGTTATTATTGTAAATAATACGAGTGCCGTATTTTTTTTATTTCTGTCCTTTATGCAGGTACGTGAAGTTAGCGGGGTCATGAAAAGCACTAATTCCCGCTATACTGTCAATAATTAGTGCTCAATTAGTGCTCTCAGAATATATCAAAATTACAATTAGTGCTCAATCGTGCTATTAATTATCCGCAATCAAAATAATCCCCCGCTAACTTCACGCAGCGGGGTCATGGAGAGCACTAATTCCCGCTATACTGCCAATAATTAGTGCTCAATTAGTGCTCTCAGAATATACCAAAATTACAATTAGTGCCCAATCCAAACTCGAGAAATCGAGTTTTCAAATTTTGAGTTCAGCGGGGTCATGGAGAGCACTAATTCCCGCTATACTGCCAATATTTAGTGCTTAATTAGTGCTTTCAGAAAATACCAAAATAAAAATTAGTGCTCAAACGGTTCGTAACTTATTCACGGTTTAAGTACCCCAGAACCGTGAAGTTAGCGGGGTCATGAAATGCAATAATTCCGCTGTACTGCCAATATTTAGTGCTTAATTAGTGCTTTCAGAAAACACCAAAATAAAATTAGTGCTCAAACGGTTCGTCACTTATCCACGGTTTAAGTACCACAAAACCGTGAAGTTAGCGGGGTCATGAAAAGTAATAATTCCCGCTATACTGCCAATATTTAGTGCTTAATTAGTGCTTTCAGAAAATACCAAAATAAAAATTAGTGCTCAAACGGTTCGTAACTTATTCACGGTTTAAGTACCCCAGAACCGTGAAGTTAGCGGGGTCATGAAAAGCAATAATTCCCGCTATACTGCCAATATTTAGTGCTTAATTAGTGCTTTCAGAAAATACCAAAATAAAAATTAGTGCTCAAACGGTTCGTCACTTATCCATGGTTTAAGTAACCTTTTAGTCGAAACCATTGAGGTATACTTATCAATTTAAAATAACAACTTTATATTTTTTTCTTTGTTGTATGTTTATTTTTTACATATACGTAAGTAAATTTTTGTTTTTATACATACAAATTCATGAATTATGAGTATTTATTTACATTTTATATGTTATATGTCTATATTTTCATAAATCCTTTATTTCATTTAATTTTCAGTTTTGTTTTTGTATTAATATGTACTTTTGGGATGATTATGTATCCTGATTTTTTTTTACAATTAAATGTACCTTGTATAGTTAAACCGAAAATGTTTTATTTACCAAGATATTTTTTTTTAAATATTTTGCCCAACCCTACTTGTAGAAATTATTGTTAATTTTAACTCATTTTGGAATACATAGCTTTTCCATCATCATAACATAAATATATATTGGGATTCCCAGGTTTCTTTAAATATAATATGATATTTGCATGTCTTATTGAATTATATACATTTATATATGGTTAATGTTGTACTAATTGACATCTTCCCTACAAAAACAAAATATTGTAGGCACGTAACTTCCGCTTTTATTGTTAGTGTATACATCGTTAGCTGAATTCGTCTTGACCACACTGATGCTTGACACCAAACGGGAAACAATTTAGTTTAAAAAGAAAGAAAATATACAGTTAATATACAGTTTTCGTCACCACCTTATTTTTTTTATTATAAGTTATGAACTTACAGCGTTTTAAATTTTTTGTTTTTTTTAAAAGCTGGTAATTTTTTTGTTAACCTGTAGTTGACATGACAAAACGGGCGCCAGTGGCCGGTGTCAACCCGTGGTTGACACTCGCAAATAATACCAATAATACGCGCAGCGACCAATCAATTAGTACAACATTAACCATATATAAATGTATATAATTCAATAAGACATGCAAATATCATATTATATTTAAAGAAACCTGGGAATCCCAATATATATTTATGTTATGATGATGGAAAAGCTATGTATTCCAAAATGAGTTAAAATTAACAATAATTTCTACAAGTAGGGTTGGGCAAAATATTTAAAAAAAATATCTTGGTAAATAAAACATTTTCGGTTTAACTATACAAGGTACATTTAATTGTAAAAAATCAGGATACATAATCATCCCAAAAGTACATATTAATACAAAAACAAAAACTGAAAATTAAATGAAATAAAGGATTTATGAAAATATAGACATATAACATATAAAATGTAAATAAATACTCATAATTCATGAATTTGTATGTATAAAAACAAAATTTACTTACGTATATGTAAAAAATAAACATACAACAAAGAAAAAAATATAAAGTTGTTATTTTAAATTGATAAGTATACCTCAATGGTTTCGACTAAAAGGTTACTTAAACCATGGATAAGTGACGAACCGTTTGAGCACTAATTTTTATTTTGGTATTTTCTGAAAGCACTAATTAAGCACTAAATATTGGCAGTATAGCGGGAATTATTGCTTTTCATGACCCCGCTAACTTCACGGTTCTGGGGTACTTAAACCGTGAATAAGTTACGAACCGTTTGAGCACTAATTTTTATTTTGGTATTTTCTGAAAGCACTAATTAAGCACTAAATATTGGCAGTATAGCGGGAATTATTACTTTTCATGACCCCGCTAACTTCACGGTTTTGTGGTACTTAAACCGTGGATAAGTGACGAACCGTTTGAGCACTAATTTTTATTTTGGTGTTTTCTGAAAGCACTAATTAAGCACTAAATATTGGCAGTACAGCGGGAATTATTGCATTTCATGACCCCGCTAACTTCACGGTTCTGGGGTACTTAAACCGTGAATAAGTTACGAACCGTTTGAGCACTAATTTTTATTTTGGTATTTTCTGAAAGCACTAATTAAGCACTAAATATTGGCAGTATAGCGGGAATTAGTGCTCTCCATGACCCCGCTGAACTCAAAATTTGAAAACTCGATTTCTCGAGTTTGGATTGGGCACTAATTGTAATTTTGGTATATTCTGAGAGCACTAATTGAGCACTAATTATTGGCAGTATAGCGGGAATTAGTGCTCTCCATGACCCCGCTGCGTGAAGTTAGCGGGGGATTATTTTGATTGCGGATAATTAATAGCACGATTGAGCACTAATTGTAATTTTGATATATTCTGAGAGCACTAATTGAGCACTAATTATTGACAGTATAGCGGGAATTAGTGCTTTTCATGACCCCGCTAACTTCACGTACCTCCTTTATGCGCGCGTACGCTAACCTAACCTAACCTAACCTACCCGTTCGTGCGCTCACGGTGAAACGCCGTCAACCGGCCGCCACCGTGTGACGCGCCGCGAGCCCGGCCAGTGCAATAGACGAACGGTTCCCCGTCTCGGATTGTTCGCGAGACGGTCATTGTGCTTGGAAAATTCCCTCGCTCTCTCTCTCTTGCCCAACCAGTCCTAATCCAAACGTGTCCGGCCGTCTCTGTCCGGCACGCGGGACCGGCAAAGCGTTTCCATTCTGTCAACGTCCCGTACGCGCCGATGTAAACGAGGTCGCTCCGGTCAGGTTAGCCGACTGCAGGTGCCGCCGAAAATCGAAGGTTTCGTTTCTCGTCTGAACGGCAATTGCGTCGTCTCGCGGTTTTCTCGGATCGTTCGCAAGACGGTCATCGTCCTTGGAAAATTCTCTCTCCGTCTCTATCTTTTGCCTAACCTCGTGCAACGGACAGACGCTTCGATTCTCGTACGCGACCAGTCCGTGTTGAAGATACTCATTTCATTTGAAAATCAAGTCTCGTTGCTTACGAGTTTCATTGTATTTTATTGTTCACTCGATAAATCGACGTATATTTTTGTGAATTATAATACGCTTTCTTTAAAGTATATTGACAGTCTGTAGATGTCTCGAACGATTCGTTTATATTCGTTGACCATTTTTTGCGATCACGGTGATTACTGGTTGGGCAAATTACATTTTTTATGTATTAAAACTAGTTTTTCTAGAAAGCATTTAAATAATATTTTAGATGACTCTTTTTTTTTTTTTAGAAAATATCTGAATAGTACTTTTATAACAATAATTGTACCGCGTATTTTATTACTAAATATTTTATTATATACTTTAAGGATCGATATGTATATCTTAATATAATACACGTTCACTGATCGATAAAAATGTACTTCATTAACGATTTTACGTTCACTCCCGACATTCATAAAAATATAATTATCGCAGTAAAATTATAGGATTGATGTAAATTTCCATAAGACTTCAGAAATGGTTTCCGTGTAAGGATTCCTGTCGATTTAAAAGAACACGAAACCGTTTGGTAAGGTTTCGTCGTGACCGGTTCAGAAAATAATGTCGAACGCTAATAACGTGGACAGTTTTTTTTTCTTTTTAAATTTCTTAAAACGACATCGCGTATAGCCTTTGGTGAAAATGATTGCATTACACGATCGCCGTGTTCGTATTCGATCCATACAATTATTATAATCTTTAGAGACCTTGTTTAATTGCTCAACGATATGCTTGTTTGAACGGCTTCCCTACAGCATTATCGATCATTTACAACAGTACCTATGTAAGGTCGGACGCGATAAAATCGATGCGAGATGTCCCGTCTAACAGTCTTACGTAATACAAAATACGTTAACACGATGTTACCGCACAAGTCCGCGGCATTATCTCTGTAGATTTATTACGGCTGATTACGTTTTATGGAACTTTTGCTTTTTTTAGCGAACCAACAATGTATTCCGATTGACTGATGAATGTAGTGTTTTTTTTTTTTACATTTTAGTAATGTAATTTTCTATAATTAATTAAAGCTAACGCATAATAAAATTAATATGTACAAAACGTATACCAGGTATATCCGTTTTAGGAACAATGTTTTCGGGTACAATTTGATAATTCATATAGTACGTTTACACGTCATTATTGTACAAAACCGTTAATGCTAATATTCACGAATTAGACAAATTTTTAATTGTCACAATTATAATAATTAAAAGTTTATTCGTATTCAACAGTCGTTCGTTTAAAATTTTCGTTTTTCGTTGATTATGTATTCCGTAAAACGTGTAAAAACTTGGTCATTTTTTTTTTTCGGCACCGGTCCAACGTGCGACCCACATACACATTTTCGCTCATGTGTTACTTACCTGAATTGCTTATAATTATATATTCACGGTGTTGTAAATCCATCAGGAATGATTTATCGATCCGGATGCACATGCCAATACCCAAACCATAGGAATGCTTGCGGAAAGTAATAAAAAAAAAGCTACGTGAAATAAAAGTAAACATGCAAACTATACTCGACGAATTTTCGTCTGGCGTGAATGATTACAATTTAACAACTTGTAGAATTATAAGCAATAATTATGACTGCGGATATGCGGTAGAAAATGTGCAAAAAAAACATTTGGTAATAAAATACGTTAAACGTAATAAATAATAATGTGTCGAGGAAAAATTGATAACGAATCGATTTTTATATTCGGTACAATAAATGAATGATAATGCGGAATTTTATGTTCCATGGGATTACACATTTAATATTACTGGTAATCACGGTGGTTCTTGGTCGCTTGGCGGTTTGATATTTCTGTGGAACAGTCGTTATATTGACAGCAATCTATTTTTAAAACAACTTTTATGGGAATTTAGAACTGAGTAAATAACAATGATGTTATTATTTTCGTACGTCGTTCGTATTTCACGTTTGATTTTTTTTTTTTTGTTTAATTCTGTATTGCGTTGTGTATTGTGCATTTAATTAATTTTAACGTATTATCATAATAATTGAAAACTGTTTAAAAGTTAAAACGTTTGTTTGTTATACGAAGCATACGATCCGAAAAGGTAAGTCAATAATATACTTTATTGACCGTTAGATAGGTAATTATTTAAAAGTAAAAATATTAAAATATACAGGTAAATAATTATGCGTTCGGATTATAACTGTGGTTTTAAATTGTAGAAATAATTTCACATAAATCATCGACAATTACTTGGTTTTGCGTGTTGTGTGTTTGGATTAAAGTATAATTCCTGAGTGTATATATACGTTTTAACCTTTATTTTTAATTATACAGGATAAAAAACTACCTAATCATATACCGGATCCAGATGAGACTTCAGATCCTGGTAATCCAGTTTCCATGTCAATATCGACCTGTAAGACGCTGGCTGAAAAAGTAAAATTGGTAAGTCTTATTAAAAACAAAAATTCAATAGTTATATTATAAATCCCCAGCGCCCCACCTTATGTGTAAGTTGGACCGGTGTAATTTTTTGTGTGCATTGATAAAACAATTTACACGACAGATGGGAAAACGCGACAAACACGTTCTATTATGGTCCGCGTGGACGGCGCGTCGCGGTAGAGTTCGGACGTTCGACGTCGGCGAAAAAAGACCGATTTTCCGGAAACATTTCGAACGGGAAATAAAAAATAGATACGTGCGGGAAATTTCGGAGTTACGTTATTTTTTTTTTTGTGTTTCTACCGGGTTTCCGTCGCGGGCCCGCGTCACCGTACAATAGCGACAATTACCCGGGGCCGAACGTCGTGACGCCGGCGAAGAATGAACGCGACACGACGCGTTCGGTCGGTTCATGTTTTTTATCGAATAAAACACCGCGCGGGAACTCGCGGCCGGCGCGCGTGTTCGTCACCCGTACGGAGGAATACAAACGTGTCGTTGATTAGTGGTCGTGCGCGACAATAATGCGACCTAACACCGGTCTGTCCGTTGGATTTATCGTGTTGGCTCGTTTTGAAACGTACGACGACGACGACGAGAAAATAATAATACAGGGGGGTATATAAAATTCGTAATAAAAGCCGAACAATACGGTACGCTCGCGTAAAAATACCGCGGACACCGCCACCGCGCGTTTCGGTACGTACAACAAAAACGAACGGGAAGACGCGCGCGCCCGGTGCACAGGTAGTAGTGAAAAAACGGGCACCGGCTATTGTTAATTCGTATTATTATTATTTATCGTTATCGTTATCGTTATTCCACGACCCCCGTGTACACGTGTTGTTTGTCGTATCCGTCACAAAAGTCACAAGAGTCGCCACGGACGACGGCACACAATGGGAGAATGTTCGAACCGCCGTGTTTTGACAACGGGGACGTGAGAGAGAACGCCCGGGCGGGAACCGTGTGTGTACGCCGGCTCCCCGCGGAGCCGAATGGTTTTTTCGACGGGCGTCGCCGCGCCCGATGGTGGTCCGCGCGGCAACAATGCCCGCCAACGCCGTCGTACGAACAACTACGACGACGACGACGAATAATAACAACACGGAAAACCATTACGGCGGCCGTGGCGCAAAAACCGCCGGGGCGGCGGTGCCCTCTCTGTCCAGATCGTTGTACTCGCGGTACGGTCTTGTGTTCAAGTCAAAAACGTTGTCGAACATGTTGTCGTTAGGTTTTTATGCGTGTGATTGGGATTGGCCGAATTAATTTCTGTACGTGATTTTCGATACGTGAAATCGCTGAAAAAAAAAAAAAACCCGCCTTTATTTATCTTTGTGTGTGTGTGTTATGAATTATAGACCTTCGGGCAATAAAAAAATATACATCTAATAGGCCACGTTTTATCGTGTCCTGAGGCCGACTTGCCGACTTTCCGACGTACGCACACAACGTTCCGCGACAACGAATGCGTCGGCCACGTTACCCGGTAGGTTACCGCTCCGGGTCGCGTGGTAGCGATTTCGCGTTCGGCGCGCCGTGTAGAATAGAACCCGTTTGAACGTGAAAATCCGGAACCCCGACGTCTGCGGCCCGTCGGAGGCAACGGTTCCGGAATCGTCGAACGGTGGACCCGTTTTCGTGTGACGCGGTCGTTTGGTAAAACACGTTTTTACGCATTTACCGGGGATGGGTAAAAAATTTTCACCCTCCCCTCGTCGATCAACGAAATATCAATTTAATCTACGAGCGGATACACTGTGATTTTTCATCATTTTCTGTCAAAGACAAGCACAGCTGATATTTTACTTCAACGTTCGAGTTTTGATGTCGAAATTTCTAAAATATTTCGTTGGTTTATGATTTTTATTGTAATTGTTACTTTAAATATTTAGTGGTTACCAGTGTGATACGGTACCTTGTAAATATATTTTGGTTAGGATTGACAGAAATAATGTAACATATTTTAGTGGTGAAACTTGGTGTAAGTTCATGTGGAAAAAAAAGAGTTGTAAATACGTTACTGATGACGGTTGGCACGAAATGTTTGAAATTTTTACACTTATCTATAGTAGAGCGAATTATTTATTTTGAAGCAGGTGTACACGGTGTTAATTTAAAAAACGTACGTTTTCATATGATCTTTAGAAACGGGCGATACTTGAGGTACAACACGGAGAAATCACTGACGATCGTTAAGTTCGCACACTCCGCACTCACACGTAAGACGTAATAAAATTGTCTATATATTTGAAAATACCTTAAAAACGTAATGTTTCAAATCCATACGGTTCGAGCTTGTGATTTGTTTCGATTTGTCCGTGAAATTTCTTATAGCACACGTCGATATCACACCTCATACGTCATCAGGTATAAATTATTTTCATAAAAGTACGGACAATCGAAAGACCCAAATATACAGCCATAAAGTCGATAAGTATATTAATAAGTGTTGAAATACGAGTAATGTTGTGCATAAAATCGTAGCACATTGTTATTTCTAAGGTTTGGAAGTAATTTGAGATTTGTTTTTATCGCGGTAGCTGCGTTTAGTTATTTATTACCGGGATTAACAACTTTTTTTGGCGTTTTCATACCAGAACACGCATTTCAATAATGCAGTCACTTAATCCTTTATAGTGTTCCGAGACTGTTCAACGAGCCATACGTGAGTACTTAACTGACATTTTTATTTTTGGTTTCGGACTACGTTTTGAACAAACATTAATTTTAGTGACGGCAAAAAAAAAATACATACATAAAACAAATTACATTAGACTAATACGTATATACTTGCGATGTCACACAAAATGTGAAATACAACTATTATCATAATATAACGTTGAGTAAGCTCGAAAATAATCTAATGCAAATTTATTAAACTAGACAAATTATAATCTAAAAACCTTCCAAGTAATATGCAATATATTATAATTATATATATATATATTTTAGTAATAAATTTAAAAACTAAAATTAGATTGGAATATTTTTGAACATTTCACTTACTGAAGTTATTAGAAAATATACGACGAATAATAATAGAATAAAATAGTTATAATACATATAAGAAAGTGTCAAAGAACAATATTAAATAACATTTGCGTAAATTCTTTAAAGATATGCCATTCTATATTTGTGTTTATTTATATATATATATATATTTATTTTGCTCGAATAGTAAGTCGGATAAGAATGATGGAGGTTTAAACTCGAGTAAATGTTTATTCATTGCATTCTGAATTCATTTCGTTTCTTGTTACTTAAAAATGTATTTTTAAAAGACTATAAAATTTAAAATGAAATAAATGTACTATATTTTTATGCGTTATATCATAAAAATGAAATTGAGTCATTTTGTATGAAAATGTACGACCGTTTTGAATCTAGTTTTGTAATAGCCGGTTCAAGTAAAAACAAAGAAAAAAAAACCTAACCACGAGCATAATCTTTTTTAATAAGTTTGCTTAGTCCGCGTTTCGCAACATGCATAACTATAGTTATTCGTAATTTAAATTTCGAGATAGAAAATAATAAACTGTTTTTATGATGTCTAAAAATGTTTAAAAAAAAAAAAATTGCTTTTTATTAAGTCAGTAAAGAACGGTATACATATTAAAAAAGTGAAATAAGATGATCGCGTGATTATTATTAGTCGTATCGGACGACGGGGTAAAAGCTATAACATAATTAAAAATTTATTATACGTATATAACGTAATAATTTTTCGCAATGCCGTTGTCGGGATCGAATTTCTATTGCACAAAAAAAAAAAAAAAAAAAATGAAACTAGTAATTACGATAATGCGCGTTCAGCTGTTCGCGTCTTTTTCGTTCACGTGCCGCTGCTAATAACGTCGCTGTACTAGACCGTGGTTCACAATAAATGTGAACGTGAACAATGTCTAGGCATAATAATGTACAAATCATTGTGTTATACTCGCAGAACGTATAGGTATAAAATACTGTTTGTACATCAAAAAAAAAAAAATTAATTCTATTTTGAAGAGTCGTGTAAAGTGTTTGGCGAATTTTATCATTTGCATAGTGAATCACGTGACGATGAAAATGCGTTTCCGAAATCAAACGCTCCGTTTCGGTATACGTCCGTCCGTTATCGCGTCCGACGCGTCGAAAAACAAATCCATCCGGACTGGACCGGTCGTATCGTGCGTAAGAGGTTTGTTTTTGATTTCGGCCGCACCGGAACCCGCAACGCACGGCGACGCGAGATGTTCACGAGATGTTCCACGGAGGAGTCTCCGGAGGAACTGTTACGGAAAGAATAACTGTCCGTATTGCGACACGTAGGAAACGTTTGGCGTCTGTTGTCCGTGACGTTCGAGACGGAGGTCGGAAGTTATCGGAAACGGGCGATTCCCGGAAGGGTTATCGTAGGGAACACGATCGCGGATATCTCGACACGGTCCCCCGGCGGCGAAACGCTGTGGTTATGACATCACGTTCTGCGGTTCTCGGGCGCCCGACCTGCGATACGGTGTTCAGCGAGTGGCTCATTTCGTGTCTTTTGATCGGTCGGGCACCGCGGTCTAAAACGAAACGAAAACGGTCGGTTACCAACATCGATACGAAAACGACCTAACCTGTCGACGTCCTTTTGAACGGAACAGAACCGCGCATGTCTAGACGTAACACGTAATAACGTGAGTGTCGGATTTAGATTTGTAAATACAATATAGTAAAATCGATCGTTTTCAACAAAAATTTAATTTAAAAATCGCATATAAAAAATCGTGACTCGTGAAAAAAATCCAAAAACGGTTGATGTTTTACGATTATCTTATTCGGTCGTACCGCTGTGTAGGAGTTAAAACACGACTAGCACACACACGCGCGGTCGTTGATTCACGTTATGAAACAATACGTTTTCCGAAAAGAAACCCGTAATCGTCGATTCGCGTATCGTAATGAAAACATGAAAACGGACATTGTCCACACGAGTGTAACAATTGATTCGTTACAATTCACTCGGTGACGGCGTTTTCGTTTGTTCGTACGCAATAAGACACGAACGCCGGCGTGTGTGTGTGTGTTATGCGGTCAGGTAGCGCGTACCTACACGGAGCAGGTTAATTAATGGCTGTCTCTCTCGCCGCCGTTCTTTTCGGTCGGCAGCCGACAGACGGAAACGCGCTCGCAATCAGTCGTCGGCGGCGGTGGACGAGAAAACGGCGCGAAGAGCACCCCCGCCGCGTACAATACCGTCACACACCCGCCGACGCCCTTTGCGTTTCATTAACGGCGGCGGCTGCGGCGGTTTTACGGGTCCGGAAACGTGAGACTAATAAACCTGTATCGTTTTACCTCCGCGCGCGACCGTGCTTCGGGGCGGGGGCCTCTCGGATTTCCAGAACAGAGGCCGAAAGGATTCTTCCGCCCGTCCGTCGCCCCGGTTTTCCGTATTCGAACGCCGTGCGAGTCCGGGACGGGCGGGACGTTGCCCGCCGACCGGACCTAACCTAACGTTCCGACGGAGCGAAAACGGATTTCGATTTTACGTAATGTCGCGGACAGGACGCGTCGTTCGGTCGTTTGGCCCCCTGCGAAATCGCACGTGTTCTCCGCGCGACAAAAACGTCCCCCCGGATGCGGCGGGAGAGCCGCGAACAAACGAGCGGGTGTCAAAAACCGTGTACGGCGATTATTAATTATACTGAGGTTTCTAAAAATAACCTGACGTCGGGCTCGTCGTCGTCCGCGTGTTTTGGTACGGGCCCGCACGACCCGACATTGCCGACCGTTGTCCGTGAATATTTCAATGCGACAAAAACCGCACGGAAAACAACGGTCGTCGATGTACAAACAGCACGTACGTACCGGAGAAACACGCGAGTTATGGTTTTAATTTTTACACACTATTCTCGATTTGGTTTTTAATTTTCATTATTTCTTCTACGGTATGAGTTGATACATAAAAAGAAAATATACTTTATGCCTGATGAACGTCAAACCATTCGAACGGCTTGTTGTTTCGCCGTTTTAAAATATTACGAATCATTAATTTATTGACTACTGTGAGCATTTGGACTGTGTGGCTACGTAGTATTCGAAATCGTGTACGTCAAACGTGATAATATCGAATATCGTTATAACATTTGGAATGCTAAAAATAACAATTACCAGCGCCATCTAGTGACAAAATAAAATGTTTAATTTTGTGGACACTCGAAGATTCGTTATGAAAATCGATTTGTGATGCGGACACGAACGATAATAGCTATACGAGCATATTGAACGCGAAACCGCGTACTTGTCCAGACGCGGTGTGGCGGCACGCAAACGGCAAATCGAAACCGCATGCCGAACCACTCGTCGAGACGATTTGGAGAAATTTAAAAAAAAAGAAAAAAACGATTAAAATTGTGTACGAAACGAAAAACGGTACCAGACGGCCGACTGGTGAAAATGGCGCAAATCGAACTCGTCCGTCCCGCGCGCGTGGCACGGGGTAACCTAACCTAACCGCGCCGCATCGCGGGTTCGGCACGATCGTCCGGTCGGAAAGCCGCGGAGCCGTCGCGGTACGGACCCGTGAACCACGACGGACAAGAGGACGTGGCGTTTCTGTCAAACTCCCAATCGTCCGGCGACGACAATGGGTCCGTAAGACGCGACACCACCGCGCGGCCGCCTACGAGCTAATCCCCGGGTTACGGTCCGGAGGATTAACGCGGCCCACGTTTCGGCGTCTCGTTGTCGCGGCTATTATCATTTATATTCGTTTTTTTTTTAATCTTAAAAGTCAAAACGCACGTACGGGAAATCACGTTGAAAAAACGACGGAAAAAAAAAAATACGGGAAAGGTTTATCGGGTAATACTTTATCGAAAAAAAAAAATTAAATTTTATATACTTTAAATTTACTGTAAACCATGAAGGTAGGCGGCTATGATACATATTTTCATTGTACTCAAATCGTATTGTTATTATCCGTCGTACGACTGCAAGCGCGAGGATGGATATCATGAATGCTTTTGTTCGCCTTATACGTGGTCGGTTCGAATATGGTCTGATACATAAATAATATCACGTTGCTTTATCAGAAGAACGCCTGCTAATTATCGGTGCGTGGCTTGAACGAACCAGTACAAACCGTATTTATTACGAGATAAATATTGATTTTAATATATTTTTAACGAATCTACATAGTTTTGTTTTTTGTTTTTGGATGGTAGTTTTTTTTTATCTATTTCTACCGTATGTGGAAACGAAATTCGCCTTGGATTCGAATATAAATCGTTTATTTTTTTCAATTTTTGTTTTATAATATGTCACGCAGTCTGATTTAAAAACAACTTGTCTTCACGCAGGTCGATCAAACACAACTTTTACACCAAAAATTTATTAAAATTTTTCATTGTATTTTTAAGTCATTAATACTTTTATAGTTTGGAAGTTTTTCGGTTTTTTTTTTCAAATTCTACGCCAGTAAAGTCTAAACACTAATTATAATTCATAAAGTTCTATTCAGCACAATATCATATAGCGCGCTCATATGAACAAAACGAAATGTCATTGAATCAACCCGCCGGTTTTTTTCAAATCGAATTTAAATTTCAAGTGTGCAGCGTAGTCCACAGTCATGTACGCGGTATGTCTGAAAAGTTCCAGCTTCGTGTGGTACCAAGTCGAACGAGTGTGCGTACGCGATTTCAGCACGTCTGGTCGCTTGAGTCTCGAGTTATATTCGGCTGCGTACGTAGGCGTGTGTCCTTGTTGCACCACGGAACAAAGAAGGTTAGGATAAAACGTCGCGTCCGACCAAACACATAGTTTTTGTAGAAACTCATGACATGATAAGGCAAGCGTTTGGTGAATCCGACCCGAGGTACCGCGATCCGGGCGGTTGGACTTTCTTGCACGACAATGCGCGCACAGCAACGTGTTCGTCGTGAACAGCCTTTCAGTTCGTTCGTCGTCGTCCGACCGCTGTCGGCCACCGTCTTTGAACCGCTTCCGCCATGTGTATGTTGTAATACGGTATACAGCTTTATCACCGCATGTACCATATAACAACGGATGTCCGACGTTTCAAGTCGAACGCGAAGTTTGCATCGCGCTCCTTCGTTCCGTGTTGCAAGCTCGTACGAGGTAACGTGAACCGCAGCTGAAATATAACTCGAGAATCAAGTGACCAAACTTGCCGAAATGGTGTGCACATAATCGTTAGACTTCATGGTAAGACAGGTAAAAATTCAGGGGGGGACAGTTTTAATTTGTATTAAAATTCAAAAACGCTATTATTAATGTGTAATGTGTATTTTCACGAATAATATTATCATGACCAAATTGAAAAGGTATTATATTAACATTTTACGTATTACACGTACTATATAAGTCTATAACTATTTATAACTTACAACTAATCGAACACAAATTGTAATTTTCTATCATCTTTCTCAAATTTATCAATAAAATTTTCTTCTATATCGAGATTCTTCTTATTCATATTGATATAATTTTTTTTTAACTTGTAAAGAAGCTAGGTGGGAGTTGTGCCAGTTGTGCCCTTGCACACGACGCCTTAGTCGTACGAGCCATAGCGCTGTTTATATTAAAATCTAGTTCGGAAACTTTTCACACATACTGTGTACCTCTGATATAGAGATATCGAGAAATGTACGAAACAAATGAATATTTTAATACTATATATATATATATACTATCGTTCGTGTCGTATAAAAACGTCAATTTTTTTTCGCTATAGGTATTGATATTTATATTGTAGGGACCACGTGCGCAATAATGACTTTCTAATAGTTTGAAAGTAATATAATACGTCTATAAATATCTATTACGCGCGTACATAATATCTCGGCTCGTAAGTGTCCTTACGTGGCGTACAAACTTGCCGTATGATTAGTATTGTTGTAACGGCCAGTGTTGTAAAAATGGCTCGATTGGCTTAATTCAGTCCCCCTTCAAAGTTTCTAATTAGTTGAATTAAGCCAGTTGATTAAATTTACCCGAATGAAATGATAAATGATTAACGCATACGAGTCCGCGTTAAGTGAGACATTTTATGTTCAGTGGGTATCTTAATTTAGGTAACGCTTTTCGTGGACACTTTTTCGTGACGGTTTTTTATTTTAATGTGCCAAAGTAAAAAAAATATTTTTAAATACAAATGCTTTTCAAATTATTGTCATACCGATACCTACTACTTAGATATCATCAAGTTTGACCAATTCAAACGTGAAATACTGATATATACAACAATTATCGTG
Source organism: Schlechtendalia chinensis (assembly GCA_019022885.1). Classification (NCBI taxonomy): domain Eukaryota; kingdom Metazoa; phylum Arthropoda; class Insecta; order Hemiptera; family Aphididae; genus Schlechtendalia; species Schlechtendalia chinensis. The sequence continues at coordinate 5,492,112 of CM032341.1, forward strand.
ATGTCGATACACGCATTAGTGATTTATCGATGAAACTGGATTGGGCGAATATGAACGTTTTAAAATTTATCACTTGATACGTATTTATCATCGACCATATTGTATCACGTCGTACCACAGAATAGAAGAATATCACCGGATCGTCCGATAATACACGTCTGTGGATTCCCGACCATTTTCATACGAGAATGATTTATTAGAAAATAATGAACAGACGGGGGAGGTTGGGTGACGACAATACTAGATTTAAAGAAATAAAGAAAAAAAAGATTCAAAACACTTTTTTGAATACAACTATAAAAGTGAAATATTTTACAACGCCGGTAACGTGTACACCGTGTGGCCATAGCACGGCCGGACGGGAACGGTGTCCGAAGCGGGAAATCGTCGACGGGATTCGAGACGGCTTTTCCGTGCGCGGCGGCGGCGGCGGCGGCGGGCGGCGGTGTTCGGTTCACGTCAAGGAGGATACGCCCCGTACCCCGCCCGTGGCAAATTGGAAACAGAACGAGTCCGAGAGAGGCTGATTAACGGACTCGTGAATTGTTCGGCCGGTGTTTTTTTCTTTTGCGCTTGACAAATTGCCGCCGCCAACAGTTTTACGGCTTTAACGAACTTTGTTGTCGTGTCTTAATTAGAACGGACGCGCACACCCCCGTTATTATTGCACGGCGGCGGTGGCGGAGGAGTAGTAGGAGTAGTAAGGAGTAAGAGTAAGGACGGGACGTATCGGTGACACACGAGAAACGCGCGCGATTGTCGTCCCGACGCCGATCAAGGCCGTGGCGGGAACACGTTTAAAACCGAATCGCGTACGTTTTCCAACGGTAGATTATGTTCCCTTTCCGTACGAGACGCCGTAAACACGATCACAAAGCGTTTTCGTCGACGCGTATTAATATGGCGAAACGCTCATGTTTATAACAAAACGATTTGGCGATCGAGCGGCGGCTATCGATCACCCGCGAATTTGGGCGTTTAGATAGTACTATCAGGTTGATTGAAAACACGATTACTGACGAACGACGAGAGCACGTTTCGCAGTCGTGTGTCGGTAGCGTGTTTTTTTCTTTTAATATGCCCGACGTTGTGAAACGTTATTTTAGTCGGCCGTTCTTCTTCCGCGTAGCTGCGTGTGTTGACAATATATAGTACCGTCGCGCACACGGGTTGTTGTTTCGTTTAACGGTATTGCTGCCACCACTACAACCGTTACAGTTCAGTACGACAGAACGCGCGTAAACAGTGCGATAATGCAGTTTAACGTGCTTGAACTATTGAAAATATTCGCCGTGGTGAGGGCCCGCCGAATCGACGTCCTCGACGCCGTTCGACGCATGTTGTTGTTTCGTCGCGACGCTTCGGTTCCGCGGTTATCGTCCGCTCGTATCCGATCACGGACCGTTGTAGTCCCGGTTGTTTTGGAATTGAAACTCGTTACGCGACCGTCGGACTTCGACGAACGGTTGATGTTCGTCCGGTGCCCCCTAGGTCGGACCGATCCCACGGTTCTACGACAACACGCAGTCGACCTGTGTCGACCTGTGTGAACGTTTCCTTTGAAATCCGTCACCTTCGAATGGGATATTTCCGTACAACAAACGTCTTAAGACGTTTTACGTTTACGCAAGTGTTTCAAGAGCCGTGTCGTTGTCGCGTTTGGTTAGCGTTTTGATCGTGTACATTTCCGTATTAAGTCTGACGAGTCGTACGCACCGGCGCGGAATCTCAAAACGTATAGAAAAAATCATACGTCCGCATTTGTTCGTTGCCGCCGACCAGTTCGATATTTCACGTTCCAATGTCACGAGTTTCAAAAACACGAAATACGTCGTTTGAACTTTGTAGCCCGACAGTGGTCCGTTCGGTTTGCGTTCGAACGGACGTTCGCGTTGTCGCCGTTGTTGTGATTAATGAAAGATAAATATTATTATGGACGGCCGGCCGTCACGAAAACGTTCGACGTTGTTGATCGATGGATAGACCAGAGTTGATTGTACAACGGTACGACGTCATAATATTATCTTAAGGGACTCGGTTGTTTCGATTTTAACCACGTGCGGCCACCGTTCACACGCTCGAGACGTGTTCATATTAGTTTTATTCAACAGCGGTGTCGTAGACGATAAAAGGGGGTTCGAGAAATCCGTCGGACCTTCAAAAAAAAAAATACGAGTGACAATTATTTCGTGTGACCCTCTGATCACGGTTTGTACGTCGGTTTTATACCTCCGTACGGTCGCAATACAATATAGTAACGACATACATAGACAACGACGGTTCCACAAGATATTTCCCAAGGACAAACGACGCCTATTCGATACGATTGTCGCGTGTTTGAAGGAAAACGTACGTTATCTCCGTCAGTAGATCCGTGTGTTTCGATCGGATTTCGACGGTCAATGGTTGTTAACCGTTCGCTATGGGCTATACGAAAAAACGACTTAACTCAACGTTATTACGCGTTTCGTGACGGCGCCAAGAAGCTGCTACAAAAAAATCACGATCGTACATGAAAAAACGAAACGAAAACTCTGGGGCCGGCAAAACGTCGAAAAGCTGAGGTGAGGTTAGGTGACGTTTACGTACGTGTAGAGTACGGTTTGAAAATACCGTTTTCTCGTGCCACTCGTTCGGCGGCGTGCGCGGGGCACGGTCGTCTGTCTTGTTCGCCCGTCACCTCTCGCGCGGGTTTCCGCTCTCCGTCTGTTTCGTCCCGCGTTAACGTATTGTCGTGCTCTCTCGCGACCCGTCCCCCCTCCCCCCCACCGAATCGTTGCGCGGTGCCGACGCGGCGAACGCGCCACTCCGAGCCGTCGGGCGAATCCGTACGGCAGTCTGTTTGGTTTTTTCTTCTACGCGCGTATAAGGTCGGCGGGTTGATTGGTGGTGTCTTGTTGTTTTTTGTCATATAATATTTTTTTTCGTTCTCCAGTATTCCTGATAAACGTCTCCCCCGAAGACGGCACGCGAAACGCACGTTTTGCCACGTCGAAACGTTTTATCGTAATCTCGTCGGCCACGATTATCATCACATTAGATAGACGTGAACGTGCCGATCAAATGAATGTTACGCGTTCGCGTGATAACCAACCGGTTAAGATAAAACCGACGTGAAATGGGGGGGAGGGGGCTTCCACGCGTGATTTATTAAATTACTGAACCGATGGTTTTTTTTTCTCAAAGAAAATAACTTTCTGTTGTGGTCGTAAAAAAAAAAAAAAAAAAAAACGAAACAAAACATTGCATATTTCAAATAGTATACGAATATATAAATAATAAATTGTATACACTAAATGATCGTGAGATATAAATTCGAACGAATAATTTCCAATAATAAATGGGGAAAAGTTTAACAGTTTTCAAAAGATAACGTGTTTCGAACATTGTGAAATTCAATATTGTATGGTGTAATATAGAAGTGCGACGTCTGAGCGGGAAAACTTCACGGCAATAATATAAGTTTGAAATTCTTTTGTACAACTATTCTCTGAACAAATTGTGCTAGACCGTTCGATTTATTAGTTTCTAGATTAGATACCGGTCGTAGGAAAATGATATAAATTACACATATATAATATTTTTAATGTAAAAATGTGAAATTGCTGAATTCTGTACACCGCTAGGGGCCGACAAGAGGGCGATAAAAAAAAGGGAGACCGCAAAATAATCGTAAAAAGAACAATAAATACATACATGTACGATCGGGTTATAGGGTTTAGGACGTTATTAGAAATAAAAAAGCTGTACGATTTCGATGTAAAAAATGGGTGTAACGCTTGGGGTGACGTTTCGATATTCGTTTTCAAATGAGTTTTAGTAATTTTATGCGAAAAAAATGTTATCCATCTTAAAATTGGATTGTCGTAGTGTTAGTTAATTGGATAAAAGTAAATTAAAACGGAATATAGCAATAAAAAATACATTTAGTTAAACGATATTGAGACTTATTCAATTAGTTTAATATTATCGACTATTTTAAATGCTCGCATGTTATCATTTTTAAAGTAACGTTTTAAATAAATCAGATTTTCTAAATAACACTTGTTTCATTGTTCACAATGTTTATGTAATATATTGTATTGTGTAATATGTGATAGATATGTTGTTACAGATTATTAAAAAACATGATACGAAATTATTGTAGTAATTTCAATTGCTTGTTACGTTCATAATTTGAATGTTTAATTAAGGTTATTTTTTTTAAAATACCAGGAAAACAAAAAATGTACTTATGAGTTTTACGTCTTGTTTTTTTTTTTAACATTTATATTGTTTTAATAAATTTGCAATTAAAAACGATGTTTCAAATTTTGTCAATAACATTAAAACATGTAAGGGAAATAAAAATGACAATGGATCCTAAGCATGTGATATGTACACTAAAGAGTTTCGCTGGAAATCAGTATTCATATCTTTCAATTCAAAAAAATAAATAAATAAAAATAAAATGAAATAAAAATAGAAAACTGAATTTCGCCAAGGTGGGCGTAACAACACAAACGTCTGAATCGATATTTATATATATATATATATATAAGTTTTTAAAGGTTTTTATGTCTTTGAAACGTAATATTGCGTGAAAAATATGTTTTATTTTTTTATAGATGAAATGAAAAACAAACAAGACTATTCAATATAGAGAAAAAGAAAAAATGATGGGGTTTTCAGCAACAAGCTCCGTAAAGTACAGATAATACATATAAATACACGAATAATATTTTCCATAACTTCGCCTGATATGAATGACAACTAATCAATTAAGTGCTTGTATACGACTTTCAGGTTAATTTTGCATAAAATTTTGATCCATAATATTGCCATTTTCCGCGTATATTATTTTTATCAAAAAAAAAAAAATGAATAAAACTTAGTCGTAAAGAGTTTTTATAAAAAACAAAAATCACATACAGTATCACAATACGCGTGTTTATTTCAGACGATACATAATATATTAGATATCAATAGTATATTTACGTGAGGGGGAGAGGATTTGAGCTTCTTCTTTTTTATTTATGTTATAATAAAAATATTCAGATGTATTATATATATATACACCTAGACAGTAAATAGTGTTTTAGAATATTTGCTAATAAAAAAAGCGTGATTCACTGTCCCATCGCTTCCTCTCCTCCCTCTCGAAGAATTCCTAAATACGCCACTGTTAGATATGAAGTAATTATATGTTATATGATGTCAAGAACATTATTTATTTACGATTTTTTTTTTGTTTTTACTCTTCTGCAGTGTTTTGCCGACCGCAAGTCGTTAAATTACGAACGTACCATATGGTTTATCCGGTTCGTTGTGAAATAGACCGTATCGTGAAACCGCACTATATGTCGAAAACCCCAACCGGGTAGCATTGGAATTGGTCCTTTAGTAGACTAATTGTCTGGGGAGTTGGAAACCGACGACCAGGTGTGCTGGAGACATTGAAACTACCATAAACAGAACGAACACCATAACGCTATATATTTAATGGTTTTGGATTTGTTTGTCTGTCCGTGGAACTCGTGGCTAATAATTGTCTCCGGTCGGAAATGCGCTCGTAGCAAGAACGTCTGAAATAGTGGGTGGGAGGGGTAGAAAGAGAAGATGAAAGGGGAAGTCGTCCCAAAGGTAATTTTTAACGTCTAAACAAAACAAAGAATGTATTTGTCTTACAATTATGTGTTTTTTATTTTTCTATCAATGTCAGTTACAATCAACGGACGCTTTTTTTTCTAAAGGGAATGAAATCCAATCTATAACAACGTGCACTCGTTAAATGTATGCTTAAAAAACAACACCGCGTCAAAAGGTACGTAAAAGTATGTTCACGTATTTCCGCGATTTGTAATTCCCGTTTACGAGTTCGATACATACCGAAAATCGTGCGTTTTATCGGCAATATCTGTTATGTTCGAGGACGTTAAAGAGTCCACGGCCGAAGAAATTTCCGGCGAAGGGTTGAAAAAAAATGATTCAGAGACGCCTCCGGCTCGAAGGGTTATCATACGCATAATCATTCATGGACATCTGTATCACGGTTGCATTTGTGATAATTTTCCGCACAATCACATTATATTAGCGAAGCGATTACACTCGTATATTCGCTAGTTGTACTTCAGTTACGTTTACGCGAAACCTACGACGACGGGCCGTATGATGTGCGTGGCGCTCTGTACAACACCGTCGGGACGTGTGATGATAATTTATCGTGTACGGCGGACACATTTTCGGGAGTGTGAGGACGGGAAATTCGATGAATACGTTAACGGCGGTCATGATAGTGTTGGGTGGGTAGGGGTAGGAGGTCGCGATAAAATAATAAAGTACTCGCACGCTCGTTAATCGCGCAATAAAACGGTGGCGGCGCGTGACGGAACCGTCCGCCGGGGAGGTTGGATGGGTTCGGTCGGTCGATTCGTCCGGTCAGTGTGGTCGACGGCGGTGGCGGTGGTACATGGTCGTGCGCAGTAACGATCGACCAGCAACAGCAATTAGCGACGCAAACACGTATATCACATTATACGTGTACGTGTGTGTGTGTGTGTGTGTGTGCAATGAGAGTACGAGAGACGCGCGCCCGGGGGACGACACCGGAAATAGCAGTCGAAAACGGGATCGGCCGATTCGTTGCGACGGACCGCGTCGCGTGATGCCCGTTTATCGTTGTGCGGCCGGCCGGTTGTTCCAAGTCCGTTCTGTCGATCGCGGTATAATAATAATAGTAATACGGTAATCACGGTAATTGGAGAACGGGCCACGTCTAGACGTTACCCCCGGTTATCCGGAAACTATAACGGTACAAAACGAAAATCGCCCATGAGCGAAACAAATGTTCCGCCTCGAGAACGGTTAGGCTGTAAATCGTAAAACGTCTTGACGTTATATTATACCGGGGTGGTCAAGGCGAAGAAATAGTTATTTCGGATAGGTTTTTTTTAAACTTAAGTTATAATGCTTCTCGGGAAAAGAATTCGATTTTTTTTTTTATTCCGTTCATTTTTAATGCTATTGACCGTTTTTATGAAACCGGCTGGCAATTAAAATTAGAGTGATAATCAAAGTATGGTATGTATAAAGCGCAAAAGCTCTATACAAGTCAGAACGAATGTTTATGGAATGTTAGTGAACAGCCGGCTACGTAATACGTGTCTAAGAACCGAATACGTTATTTCCGAACCGTGTCTGTGTCGGTTGAGTCGATCGAAATAAACACGAATAAATAATGCGTCGGTATTATTGTTGTGTAACATCTTCTAACTGGGTTTACCAAAGACTATGGTCGCAATTTCGATTATAACCTCGGAAAAGCGTTTCAATCACCGCGTATGTCACAGAATGACGTTCACGATATAATTATTACGACGTTGCATATCATATATACGTATTTATGTATTTATTGTTTGTTTGTTTGGATTTTTTTTTCAGCGCGGCGTGGATATTCGAAAACCGAACGTCCGGATGTAAACTGACGTGCGCGCGATAGACAAAACGATAATAAACATGTTGGCCGTTACCGTTGGCGCGCCGACAAATACCACGTGGACTTCGCGACCGTACTTGAACACCGTGACGTGATGGGCAATCTGAAACGTATGTGATGTGTACGGGCATTTTCGTTCGGCCCGACGCGGACCCGACGATGAAGTTTGGATTCAGGCTGAAATCGTACGTTGTGGAAATGATCCGTATAATGAAATTCCCGAGTTCCTCAGATATTGTACATTACGCCGCAACGTCGTTTCCCGTCTGGAAGACGACTCCCCCGTATTTTCTCTCTTTTTCTTCTTTATTTTTCTTTATTTTTTATTCGTCTGCGCGTAAGAGTCCGGAATCTATTTTTTTATAGATATTTTTTTTTCGTTTTTTTTTTTTGCTAGCGTGTTAAACGCACGAAAAACGCGTTTATACGATTGCACGTCGCGCGCCGAGACCGATAACGGATAGTCGTAAAAATAGTTGTTCGCCGCAGTGTTGCGCTTTCAATGTGTTTTGTCGCGCTGTCTGGCGCGTAACCCGCTCCCGGAGAGACGACGCGTTCGCACGCGTTATCTACACGGATTGGCCCGAACAGAAGAAATAAAAAATAAAAGTCCGCGGTCGGATGTCGAGACAAAGCCGGGTATCGAACGGAAAAAATCTAACGCCTTTTGCGCGGTTATCTCGTAAGGCGCGAAAGAAAAATAACTTAAGCTAACCGAAAAATAATACTTCTCTGGGACGTAAATAACAAAATCCCCAAGCCGGAGTGTTTTTTTTCGTACAACGATTTTCTTTTCCCTCGCGTATACATGTATTCTATTTTTCTTCTCGTCCGTTTATATATATATTATTACTTTTTTATTCACAGCTCCAGAACCGCGGTGTTCGTATCCGCGGATAAAGCTGCGAAAAACAAAACAGCTAGTGGTTATTAGAGCGAAATTTGTTCGCGCGAGGGTAAATATTATGGAAAACTACTACTGCTTCCTCTCCGAGTTCTTTTTTCATTTTGCCCTTTCCCCCGTATCACTACACGCCCGCGCGTCTCGCGTATAAATTTATAGTCATTATTGTATACGGGGGTGGAAAAAAAAGCGCCGGATATTAAAACTCGTATATTATTATTACGCTAGACTTGTACGCGTAAACACACACGTCGTGTTTTTTTGAGTTTCTCGTATTCGCGTCGTGTTCCCCTGTACGCGCGTGAAACGTAACGAAAAACAAGAATCGATCGTGTTCCGGAATTTTCGACGGCTAAAAAAACATAAAAAAACATAAAAATCATGACTGACGTTATTGCGTTTGTCAGATGTTCGAGGGACGCCTTACGTGTACAATACAATACACAGTGCGCATGTTCGTCGACGGAAAACTAAATCGAAACCCGTTGCGTAGATATCGTGTGTATATAGGCCGTCATTCACGTGGTATCGTCAAAAATCGACGCGAAGAAGAAATTCCGAACGAGTTCAATAGCTCGGGAAATAGCGTTTCGTTTGGTCGTACGGGATGTCCAACAATAGCGTGAACGTAAAAATCAAGCGAAAACACCGAAACAATACTGGAAGTATAGGACAGTCAGTCAGTATAGGAGCACGGTGGGCGGTGCAGTTTTTCCGGACGGAACGATGATAATAACGACGACCTGGACTGTAAACGCGACGGGATTTCGCCGACGATCTGTAGCGAATACCGATAGCAACGCGTAATAAATCGCGGTCGGTTCGGCCGAATCACCAGAGGACAGGTAGTTCTGTCGGCGGTTCTATTCAATTCGAAAAAAAAAGATACGATCGGCCGGCCGCGGCGGCTCGGCCGTGTGTGTACGGCCGACACGATGACGTGCGCGTAGTGTGTTATGTCTAGAAGGTCGGGCTCGACCGTCACATAAGCCGCGCGGTACGGTCACGGACGGGAAATCTGAACCAAACGCGAACTACGGTAGTTTTTAACGAGTCCCGGTGTAATAATATGACGTTGGACCTAACGCCGTTCGTCGTCAAAACGGAAAACGGATATTCTCGGGTCGGGAATTTTCTCCGACGAACGACTGGAATCGAACGTCCGGACGACACGACACTGTGGTGTACGGTGTGAAAACGAAGAAAAAACCAAAATCCGTATCGTCCGGCGACTACCACCGCGTGAGTTCCTAAAATTCTCGCGGTCTCGGCTCTGTGATGCGACGCCCGTCGAGCAATTCGGTATGACGCGTTTCGTGTGTACGGTTGTTCGATCGTCGGACGAACCGAAGACTTGGAGGACGTGCTCGCGTACACCGTTTTACAGACGCGGTTTCCGTGTTGTATTATTTTCGCACGACTCCCGCGGGGAAATCGTTTTACGACCGTTACCGGCGCAAAAGTTTTCATTAGCTAAAAACGGAGCGCACGGTATATGATAACAACGCGAACAGTAGTAACACGCGGTGCGCCGCTAAAAAATAATAGCAAATAATAGAGTATATATATATGAATGAGCGGGGTTTTTTTTTTTTTAGTTTTTTAAGTTATGAATTATAGCTACACTGCGACGGGCCCGCCGGCGGCGGAAGGGAGCGTGGCGGCGAAACACGGAGAACGTTATTATATGTACATTACGCAGACATAGTTCACCACGGAAATCCATTTAGAATTTTCGCACCCCATTGACCTCGACGCGTACCGGCACGGAGCGACAACATCATTTGGATATTTTGACATATTGCTTACGGGGGCGCGAAAAAGAATAAAATAAAATACGCGTCGCCTGCCCTCCGCGTATTAAACCGTGCTCCGGTGTTTATATACATACATACGCAATATTTTATTACCACGTCGCGGGTTAACCTTAAAATTTCACTCTCCACTAATGTTATTTCTTTTAGTACTCTTGTACGCCTTCCATATACAATATATATATATTACTCTCTTTTTTTTCTATTTTTTTTTATGTACATACAGACGACCGACCCCTGTCCGTAAATGCACTTGCCGTGTACACGTTTCGTCCGCCGCGCCGGTTCTCAAGTCTCTACGGCGGGCGTTGCTATACACTTTATATTTATTATATACATATTACGGCCGGGAACAATATCCTCGGCGGACACGATGTGTACACTCACCGTGGCTCACCCGTCGCAAGTTCGGTACGTGAGAAAAAAACAAAAAATTCACCGATAAATCACGCCCAAAATAAATACGACCGCGTCTTACGTATTTACATTGTCATTAAAACCGACCGCGACGAGATCGACTTTCCCGTGCGCGCTCCGTGGACTCACACGTATTGTTATTTAAATTCATTCGGTTCATAAATAATTTCGGATTATGTAGATTCCGTATCAAGAAGCCCACGTAATACACAACACGCACTTGGTTATTTTTTTTTTCTTTTCAATAATATTTTTCGAATATGAAATGCTTGTTGGACAGCCGAAAGCGGCCGTGTTCGATAATTCAACTCGTTTCGGCTACAAAATAGAAACCAATCGGTTTTGATGGTTATTAATAAATATCTCACTTGGCCCATAAAAATAACGACTTCAGTTATCGAAATTACGGGCGTCCAATTGTCAATTAATTTCGGTTGCCCGTAAACGAGTTAAATAATGTTTTACACGCTGTCCGATTAACGCGTAACGACGATCAGTTAAGTAATTAATGAAACGTTAACTCGACCGATCGATTGTTTGTAAAAAAGAAAAATTGTTGTTCGATAGTATTATCAAGGATAATAATATTCGTTTAAAATACCTTTTAAAGAAAAAATGTATATCGACAATGATTTCGTTGAATTTCGTCGGGTTTTGAAAGCGTGTTTTTTTTAGAAAAACGCGAACATGTTTAAAATATTTTTCAATGAAGTCGGTCACAAAAGTCTACACGTGCGCGCCACAAAGTTTGTAATTGAGTTCGAGTTATAAATTGTCGCGCGAAGGGGCTGTAAATTAAAAGTTTTGCAAGCGCTTAAAGAGTGTATTCCGTTCGACCGAGTGCCCGCCATGAACAATTAAAAACTATTTATAAATTTTTCCGGAAAACAGTTATGTCATAAAATTTTAAAAAAAACGAAACGTCGTGTTTAGTGGAATCGTCTTGACGATTCGAAATAATAATAATACTACTACCCGTTCGTCGTTCGCGGGGGCAGACCATCTTTTTCGAGCGTTCAAACGTTTTCGTCGCGGTTTCCCGTCGTTGCCGCGCGTTCGGTATTGACGATCCCGCGGCCGATCGAAATCGTCCGTCCGGGTTGCTGGTTTTGTTCGCGCGGACGACGGGATTTCGGGAAACCCGACGGGAAGAACGGGAAACGCGGACCGTCGCGAAGGGAATGCCCCCCCGGACCGCGCGGCGACTTGATACGTAAATCTCGCGTATCGCCGCCGTCCGATCTCCGGGCGTCCCGGTCACACCGGTCCTGCCGTGCCCGCTCGTTAGCGGCGCGCGTTTTTCCGCGTCCGTCGGAATTTCCTGTCGGAACGATTTTAAACGACCCGTCGCCGGACGCGGTGTTCGTGATCCGCCCGGCCGACAACTGGACGTCCGTTCCGATTGTCCATTCACGCCGTCCACCGCGTTTGTCGCGCGTCGCACGACGGTCGTGTCACTCGTATTGTGTCGTCGTACGTGTGTGCGTTTGGCACGCGCAAGACGAAAACCATGAAAACGCGTTTCGGTTTTTCAAGACGACGAAGGTGCGTGTTCGATAACGACGAATATCCCCGAGATCGTTTTCGCCCGGTTCGTTTTCAATGTCGATCCGTCAACACGGGGCTGATTCGTTATCGTTTTCCCGAAACGGCCTCCTACAATCTGATCGGGGGAAACGGGCTCATCTTGTGTCTGCGCGCGAACGCTTTTAAAAACTCATTGAAACAAAAGACGCTCTTAACGGATACACGCCGCCAATATGCGGAAAGCCGGACGCGTGATGGGACGACGCGCCTTGTTTGTTTTGACGAATTGGGGGTCTCCGTCCGCGTGGACGTTGGTAAAGTGCTTTGTTTTTGGATACGTTTTGTTTTTCGACGACAAAACCATTTTGAACCCGTCGGTCGGCTAACCGGGCTCAACCGAAAATCACGTCACACCGAACCGGCGGTTCGTTTCGACGAACGTTACAAGGACAAGACACGTCGTGGACGACTTCTGTTCGACGACTGAACAACGTTTAACCGAATTTCCAAAAAAACAATCATACGACGATGAGTATTCGATTCTCTGGTTACACGAAAAAAAAAAAATGATAGACCCCGGTTTAGCGTCACGCCTAACTAAATTGTTAATATGCGTGTTCGATTGGTCTGTACTCGGTTTTATTAATGTTTGACGTACACTCGTATTTTGCACTTGTAAAACCAAAGTAATGGATATTTGTGTATCGAAAAACAATCGGCTTTGATCAATATTCGACCTCCTCGCGAGGACGGAGAAGCGCGTTATTGCTCCGTTTCCAACATTATTCAACCCATCGTCAACGTATTAACAAACGAAATTCGAAAGAACATTCCTGATGTAAAATGAAACGGTGTAACGTAACGATGTTTATTACGTATGAACGTCGCGCGCACACGTCCACAAACACAAAACGCGCGACGTTCGCGGTCGGCCGCCAGTCGATCACTAAACACCACGCCGACAATACATTCATAATATTTATCTATTTAGTTATTTTTTTCGTGTTTTTTATACACCTCTCGAAGACGGAATACGCCTTTGGTAGGTCTCTGCCAACGACGGATTTCGCGGGGTATGATTTAACTCGCACGTTTTAAACGTACGATCGGGTATGCGTTTTCCGTGATTTTAAATGATGTATTTTTCTTACGCACACACGAGTACACATATCTAGTAAATTTTCATGGCGATTGTTCGCCGGCCACTCACGCGGTCGAGGTTCAAGATATGTATATATATATATATTAATATTTTAATTGATTTACGTACAAAAATCCTAATATCTCCGTCACCGGTAAGGTGACAACATCCGGGTATTACTATAGTTGACGACCGTTAATGGAAGACGTCAGTTATATGTCATACGACTTAAATATGTAACGATATACATTTTTATTTTATTAAAATATAACATCTAATTTTCTTTTGGTGTTAAAAAAATCGTGGGGATCCGATCCTCCTTGTATACGCCCGTCTGCTATATGTAATTTAAAAATAAAACGGTATAGACGACACGGTCAGAAAAAAACAAGACATTTCGGTGGTACGACCGTATCATCCGGGCTTTCATGGTGCTGTCGAAAATTGCTCGGATCAAGGCCATGGCAGGAACACATTTTCACGGGGGGGTAGGGGAGGGGAGTTAAAAAAGAATCATATATTTTCAACTACTAGATTTAAATACTAGATTATGTCGTGTACAATAAAATTGTGTCTAAATGCGTGTTAACACGTGACGTGTAAATAATGCGTTTCAATCTAAATAATTTAATTTATTAAATTCAATTTATAATAATTATTAAACGAATTCGGGGGAGGGGTTTGAACTCCCCCCTCCCCCAAATACGGCCCTAAAACGGATGATTGTTAAAAATATACTGCCATTCAAACGATGGATTTTTCAAAGTCTCTGTTATCCATTGTCTTCAATCGTTGGAATATTACCTGTAAATAATAATTTTTTCATTATTTAATGGAATAATTCCTTAAACGTAGATCATTCGATTATCCTCCGGCTTCCTATCGCTGTTGTCAGCGACCTCCGTCAGTTGTCAAACTTTTCCTTCTCCATATGACAACATAGCGAAATTCTTGTTAAATAAGACACATTGAAGTAAAAAAACTCGGAAATTAAATTTAAATTTAAAAAAAAAAACCAAATTTAGATTATCGAACCTTACAAGCTTCAACAAACACTTCACTGCCGAATTAATTTTATGTAACGTGATAGCATACCTGTTAATGAGAATAAATCTAAAAAAAAAAAATATATATAAAAACAACTCATAAATTTACCAAGTCTGCACAACCGATTTATTCGGGAACAGTTCTTCGGAATTTTGTTCTAGCCTAAACTCCTGGACCACGGTTTGTCTGCCTCGGACTCTGCCGTCGTAGTCATCTGAAAATGTTGAAACGGTGAAGGTACGAATTCAATTTTATCGTCTGACCAACCGTCAGTCGAGTTGCGTTCTCCAGAGACCACGGTTGATCCGGTCTTTTGTACGACTGTTCGCGCGTCCTCAGTGCCAGTTTCGTCGTTATTCGACGATCCCGGTCGGGCTTGCGAAGCGATATCAGTGACGTGATTATTTGACGTTACAGGTAAAGGTGGTAGTGGCATCCGAGGCGGTGGAGGTATGTATCCTTTTTCATATTCTGACCAATCGTCCGAACTACTTTCTTTTTCGTCTTCCGACCAACCATCCGAACTGTATTCCTTTTCATCTTCCGACTCACTGTCCGAACTGAAATTTCCTGAAGCCATGTACGCCTTGGCCTTTTCTAGCGCTGTCCACATGTCCACAATTCCAGTTTCGTTGTTGTTCGACGATTTCGGATTGGCCGGCATGACTGTCACGGCCGGCCGTGTCTGTGACACGGTAATCCCGATGTTACGGGACGAATTCGTTAGTAAAGCCGTAGACGATTGTCGAGCCGGAGATGTGACTTCAGGACTGGCTTTGATGGTCGGCGGTACTGGTGTAGATTGTGGCGAAGGATTCCTCGCGTTATCCACTGTAAAATGTCGACAAGTTTTCGATGGTCACGATTAATACACAGTTGATTTCATTTACGCGTATAGGAATCAATTTTTTAATTACTTCGAGTACCGGCGATTTTGATCAATAACTGGTCGATTTTCCCGTTCATACTTTTTTTGAATTCGTCGGTGGCTTCTAAAAGTGAACATTTTATGTTTCATACATTTTCGTCTTATTTCCAAAAAAACGTAATAAATTATAGAACAATACTATATTTAGCTCTGACAGCTCAATATAATATTTTAAAATATTTATCGAAAAATTGTTTTCAGATAAAACAAAAGAAAGACACATAATTACTTTCAAATGCCTTCATTAGATTGTTGAACATTTTATAGTTCTCAGCGCAACACGACGTCGTCTCTGCCGATCGACCACAGCAATAAAATAAATACAATAATAATAATATAAAATACAATAATTATAAAAACAATTGTTGAAATAAATATATAACAGACGTTTTCATTGTAAAAAATAACAATACATACTCTCATCGTTCTTTTTCGTCGCCGTAACGTACTGTTCTATCCTATCGATTTTATCACTTAACGTATGCAGATAAGCAATTATCTGTTTTCCAGCTGAAAATAACAAAGTAGAAAAATAAACCCTCCGTCCATGTGTAAACGTAAAAATGTGGTAATTGACATTTTGTCCCGACCACATTATATTACTGTTATTAGTATGAATCGGATTTCCAAGTGGTCGGCGGTTTTAAGTCGTTCGAAACGCGCAAATAGTACCGGAGGCGAGGATTAAAAAAATCGATTTTCGGAACATCCCGTAGGAAAACAAAGAAATATTTTATTGTATACCGAAGCATGTCGGACCGCCGGACTGATCCGAAAGATAAGCGTTTTCTTTTTATTACAACATCATGTGTGTATATATATATAGAGAGAGAGATTTTATTCGATCGCCATGTGACGATAAGACCGGAAAAACGATAGACGTAATTGAATGATATTTTCGAGTATATAGTCGGTACGAAATACAAGTATGGTTCCGTCAATTATTGTTAATCGATCAAGACGTTAATTCGCTTTATAAGCTGTCGCGGCATTTAAACGTGCGATGACAACACCGACACCGAGTCGTAAGAATGATGTTGTCACGACGGCAGGGATGATGATACGAAAATAATATAATTACATTTTTCCGTTTGGAACGTCGTCATATTGTTCGCCAAACCGCACATGTGGTCTTCCAGCCGGTTTATTCGTGCGTGGACGACGTCAATGTCTGCGTTCGTGTCGTCCGCTCCGCGGACCTCGTGTTTTTTGCCGCAGGCCGAGTCTACGCGCGCCGACGATATAACGCGATACACGTTTAAGCGTGTGTGCATAATTTGTTTCGATCGGAAATCATCAAAACAATTATTTCTAATTTTAAATACGAGTATACTCGTGTTTTCCGATAGACGTACCGGTCAGGGCAAAACGATTGCGTTTGGACGTTTTCGACACGACGCCGTCGTTTTTACGGTCGAGCGGTCGAGTTGTCCATTTTCGGAACGTCCAACAAATTATCTTCAATCCAAAGTACAGAATCCAAAACAAAAGAAGCCATACTCTCGAAACCATGTCTTGAATTGGGGTATATGAGAACTCGCGTCTAGTCCGGATAATAAACACTTATATATATATATATTATAAGTTAATCGCACAAAACCGTTTGAAGAATGAATATTATTTTATTATTGTAATGAAATCGTTATATGTTGTTGATAACCTAGGAAATCTTAGTTTTTTTTTTGAGTCAATAAACACGGTAGTGTGGCAACGGATTTCGCACGTGTTGAAGACGACAGCGTGCGTTTCAAATAATCGCGAGAAAATACAGTACGTCGTACGCGATCTATTTTACACGCATATGTCAGTGGAGTACATTATACCGACAATATATCGTGTTGTGGAAATTATGTTTTTTTTTTTTCAAATATCGTTAACATATTTCCGTCATACATATTGTATAGGTAAAATAATACGTTTTACTATCCGAAACGAATAATTTTTTTTTAATGTTTAAAAACATTTGTGTCGAATCATGCATGTACTCTATAACTGTATTATTTCACTTCGCCGAGAAATACAATTAATCGGTCTATTTTCGTTTGAACGTCAAGCGTACAATTACATATTTCACGTGTTACGAAAACGCTTTTCGTTGATAAAATGTAAACCCAACCTCGGCGATTTTGCCGAGAAGAGCGGACTCCATACACGATATTTATCGTATAGCGTCAATAAAAAAGTGATAAATACGTTATCTGTGTAATTTAGTATTTTTCTACAGTACTTTTTTGACTCTTTGATAAAAATGCGTGTATTATGCATACGCTACTGTCGACCGGAACATAAATATCATCTTTTAGGAAATCCAAATACAATCGGCCACACGAATAGAGAGAGACTTGTTTCATGGTGGGACTATGATTCATCGTACGTTATCATTATTCCTTTTTCTTCTCCTAGCGAATTCGAAACGTTTTCGTTAGAAAATCCTAATATCTCCGTCAAAAGTACGGTGATATCCGGATACCAGGCTGGCGACCGTTAATGGACGACGTCAGTAACGGTTAAGTTTCAATGGTACGTGTATATTCGAAAAAATGTAATTTCGTGTTTTAATTATAACGTTCAAAGCACGGAAATTTATTTCCATTAACTTTTCATTTAATTTCGCGCTAAAACCTTGACACGTTATGGTCATCCATTAATTACACACGACTCGGACAACACCATTATCATTTTTAAAAATCCGTATTCAGATCTTTGACCCTTAATGAATATATATTATGTTTGGGTACTACTAAAGTGACAAAGAACTCAAATTGATGTATTGAACAACCCATTCAAGGTTCGTTTGAGAGTGTATTTGGGAACGTTGTATTTTTATATTTTGACGTCCTTTATCACCAATAACGTCAAAACTTTAAATTTAACGGTGAATTCCCTAAAGACATACGGTGACCGATATATAATGTCCACTAAACAATTGTCTATATTAGTTAAAATCATTAGGAATGATAGAGTCGATTCGTCTAGGTTTCACGTAAGCATTAAATTCAAATTTATTATTAATTAAAATAACTGTGAGATCTAAGAAATTGATTTTATTATTTAACCGCGTTTCGAATACATATTGAATATGTTTTACTATTAAACAATTTCACTGTTAAACATAATTTCCGCTTATTTATTTGTACCTCTAAATAAAATGAAATCATCATTTATATATCCGAAAGAAGTTTCAACAAATGGATTATATACTTTGTTAAAAATATATTATTTCTTTTATAATCTATCAAGTATAATTTCAATAAAAGTGTACTTAATGAACATTATTTGACTTTCTTTTTGTTTGCATAATTGAGTAATGTATTTGAATTAATTTCGATTCATAATAAGTTTTAAAAATAGTTTTATGCATCAAATTTAGAAATTGATGTATATACACTTTTTACATCAAGTGATATCATTTTACGAGTACATTCAGGTTAAATATTTGTTACTTATGTTTTCAATAAAATCATAAATATTATTTATTGACGTATTATTATTAAAATTTGTATAATTTGTATAATTTTTATAACATTGTCGTATGTGTATAACGTATAAGCTATTTACCTACATAGCGTACGGTTGACAACAAATGTTCGTCCGATCAGGCCGGGGCGTTGTGATTCTGCAAAGGAGGAGAGAAAGAAACCACGTAAATAAATATCACGGTAAAATCGTACACATCCGGTGTAATTGGAAATAAATCAATCAATTACCTAATAGAGAAACATCGTTTTGGCGTTAGTGAGGTTCCGTTTCGAACGGCGAGAGTTGTTCGTAACGGTGTCATTTCGGTATTTTCTAGACTGTGGCAAACATTTGATGTGATGTGCTACGTCAAAAAAAACAATATTCCCGCATTGCTGATTCTAACACGTTTTTGTATATGATTTATGTATCAACAGACGAAGACCGAGTCACTGAAAGAAAGAGAGAGTGAGACGAGTGACGACTGTCAAAGTGCCGAAGTGACGACTACGGAGTACAGACCAACGAATTACGATAAAAACATATCCGTTCAAAAGTCTATAACCGAAAACGTCGATAATCATAGAATGTTCAGAGGACGTCGCACAAACGATAAGATATTTCAACTTATTTTGACTATAATAACAACAACAATAATAATAATAATAATTATTATTATTATTATTATGCATTCGCTGTATGCCGGTATACACAATGTGAAAATCCCTTGTCATTGCGAGTATGTATTTATAATCACACGTGCTCGTCAAATCTAATGTTTAGTTTTACGCGCAAATTTTGATGAACAATAGTTTTGAAAAGTATTAACACTAAAGGTCGGATATTACCGTATTAGTAACAAATATCGTGTTGGCAATTAATGTTTTTCAAGAGCGCTGACTTGAGGTCGAGCCGAATACCAGACTGGGGCCAAACGCAAGAGTCACGCCGCCACAAAATGATGATGCCGCTGGTTGTTCGGAAGAGGTACCAGGCGAACACTGGTTGCGATTGGATACTATATACGAAAATATTACGTTCGTCCATCGTGCGATTTTATTTTCCCACGTGGTGATAAACACGCTACAAAAACCTGACGAACACCTAGCGCACAAGATCGCAGAGATAAACGAAAAGTGAACATTTCACATTAAAAACATAAATTCGAGCACATTAATTACACCCGACTTGGACAACGCCATTATCACCCGTCGTAATTTACGTTTAAATTCATAATAACGTTTCACATAGCGTTCAACGTATTTTCGGTCGTTTACAATAATTCGTTTCACAAGTGTACACCTCAATGTAAGTTACTATAGAAAAAAACACGTTTTTTTTTTCATACGAAATTATTCGGAAAGATTTTAAGATTTTAACAAATTTCGATGTTACAAGTCTCGTATTTTGACTAAACTTTTTTTTTTTTTTTGTGGAATAAAATACTTCTTTTTTCAAGAATAACGAATAATTCAATTTGTTTAGTTTGAAGAATGCATTAGTGTTTATTATTCTAAAATGTGTTATTCTTGTATAACTGTATCACTAAAAATGAATAGTAATTAATACAGTTTCGTGAAACTATAAATCTGACTCGACAAAACCACGCGGTAGCTTATTCATATTTTTCATTGTGATGAATTTTTGTCGGTTTCGGTTTACTGCGCTGTACGAAACGTCATCCGTTTTGCGGATATTCACGTCGCTCATTTATTTGGGACGAGATTTTTCTCGAGACTTTTCTAAGAGTTAACGACAGTGACGATGAAAAATGCCGAACACGTTGACAAAAATAAAGAATCTCGGACGCGCCTTCGGCACAAATGACCACATATTACATAATTCATAAAAATAAAATGTGCCTTCGGCTTTGTCCCAGACAAAATATATTCGAGTTGATGTTATGTGTATACAGTGTGTACGTGTACATATATATATATATGTATACGTCTTTCCCAGTGACCTGAATGACCCAAACTGTGTGACGTTTTTATGAAAAACGACGTTCCATTGAAAATATTAAAATCGTAGAAGGCAAAATTGCTCCAATATTTTCTTATATGAACCTAACTTACGGAGATCTCCTCTGTTTTCGAAGTCTTCTTACACGGAAAATAACAGTGTTTTTGTGGGATTAAAAATTTTGTAAAATATATTTTTTAAAAACGTCGTCGAATCGACGAAACGGTGTTTCACTACACGGTATAATTTATTACACCCGAAAACGTTATCCGGTATTTAATTTTTAGTTGTCATAAAAACTATGTTCGTAATATTCAATTTTCGCGAATTGTTTTAAATATTGATTTATTCGGAAATTATACTCTACAAATTGGGGTCTCGTTTCTAAATAATTTACGAGTTTAGACATTTTGCGTACACGTGTACGTACATATTGCTGAATTAGTTTGATTATGACTTTTATAACTTATATAATTTTTTTTTTTTGTAAAAATATATTTTGTAGAACATAATGCAAATACTATTGATACAATAGAATCATATTGTTTACAATTAGATTTAAATTTCAGTTTGGTAAAAATAGGTAAAAAATTATTGAAGGGTGCTAATTGTAATCGTTTATTATTTTTAATTTTTAACTGTCGTTATTTATTATTACTTTTTATTTATTAACGTCTTATGCATAAAATTTATTATTTTTGTACGTGGTATCACACGACGATCGACTAGCTATTTAAACGGAGAAAACAATCGTGTTTATATTATTTATTGTTTTTAATGTGTCGCAACATCGACTTAATCGTGTTCTACATGATATCTACTATTTAATACGCACAAAAATATTACTCCGAATCTAGCATTAAGTTTTCATAAAAATTGTATTTAATAATCTCTACGTAATATATTATTTTTTGAAAAAAAATAAAAAAATCGTTACGTTTGATATATCATTTCGGTACGCATTACAAAACACATATATATATATATAGTACTGTTTTCCAATACACCTAAGTGATATAGGACTTTCAGCGTTTTATTTCGCATGTGTGTATAAATAATGCATTGCAACTATTCGCAGTATAATTCTATACATATATGTATATATATATATATATAGTCGTATTATGTTTATATGATTTTTCGTGCAAATAAAATATAATATTTTCACCCGACGGGATAGGAAATACAGACATTACGAAAGAATTTATCTGCTCGTATTTCATTTTGATATTACACACGCACATGTATTTGAAAATCTCAAAAAAAAAACTTGTTATACTACGAATAAGACAAATCTGGGTAACGTGCACGGCGTTATTTATGATCGGCCGTAAAACAAAGGGACACGTCTGGACACGTCCCTCTTTCTGACCGGAATTTCGGTCATTACTCTCTCTCTCTCTCTCTCTCTCTCTCACTCACTCTCTCCCTCTCTCTCGCTCGCTCTCTCATTCTCTCGTGCATAGGACATAAAAACATTTGGATTGTCCACTTAACTTTATTTGTTTTGTTTTTCATTCCGATGCGCTTTGCCAAACCCTCCGCCGTTTTTCGGGCACGCGATATCCTTAGCCAGAATATCTTACCGCGTTTATCGTCTCGCGGATATAAAATATATACAATCTTCGGGTTTATAATTTATACGTATATAATAAACACACACGCGAGCGCGCGCGCGCGCGCCTACACACGTCTATATAGAATATGATCTCCGTCCGTCCAATGTACACCGTATCTGTATATTGTATATACTATCTATATATACCCTTCAGCGTATCGCAGAAGCTTTCAACCTAACAACTGCGTTGGTTCCATGTCGATATTTCAACGCGAAGCACATCCAAACGTCAAACGACCGAGTTAAGAGCTCTCTAATAATCAAATGGTCCGCATAATATTTTGTAATGGATCGCCGACTAATAATATTAAACACACACACACACACACACACACACACACATTAAATATTCGGAGCGGACTTATGGGTTGGCTACTATTGCCACTCGAGTGCTCAGTGTTATCTCTTGTTTATCGCGAGAAACCACGAAGAAATTTATAAAAAACAATTTTGAAATAACACGGTTTTTTGTAATTCGCTAAAGCATTACAAATAAACTAAATATTGAAACTTTTACGTTGAATATTTTTGTTCATAACACGTATATTGTATTTTGAATTAGGAAAACAAAATGAATACAATTTTTTCTAATGTAAAATAACAATCAGTACATTAGAATAATTTAAATTAAACCCGTCTCGGTTAAAAACATAAATATCAAAGAAAACGTATTTTTGTTACGTGGAGCCTAATTTTCGAAAAATAATATTGCCAGAAAAATGAAAGATATTACTGTAGTCCGTATGATATTTTTATATTATTATTTCGATTTCAAAAAGATGTTTTTGAACGAATACCATTAAGAGCACATAAATATATATAAAATAAACCACATATTTATATAATATATATATATTTTTTTATTTATTATAGTATAAAAGAGGGACATGTTGAATTTGAATTACATCAAAAAATAATAATTGGGAACGACGAAAAGATATCCAATTATATTTACTAAATATAATACATGTGAAGGTAAACGAGATTTGTACTTTGGGTATGGACAAGGAAACTGAAACAAACTAAAACGAACAAACTGAAGCAGAAATAAAAGTCGATATCATACAACCAAATATAGAAGAGAGCGTTGAAATAATTGTATATTTTACTTTTAAGAAGATATCGTGTGACGTCAATGCAGTATTTTTTTTTTTAATTGAGTTTTAACCACAAATATTATTGGCTCACAAAAGTTTACAGTGTTTACAAAATGTACAACATACGATTATTTTTTTTACGATTCGATCAATTTGCAATAAGAATTACATATAAGTTTGGATGTATGCGCAAAAACAAAAAATTAGAATTGTACGATTTTTTTCAATATTTTCTCGGTCAGGTTCCAGTGCTTCATGTTCATGGAATATTTAGACTTGCTCCGGTTTCTGCACGGTTGCGACAGTGTATTGAAATATGTTTGATGGAGAGAGCACCCCCACGAGTATGACATTGAACTGGATGTTCAAGTGTTAGCCGTGTATGTCCCGTTCTCAGGCCTGTTAATTATTACATCGTCGCGTCTTTTTCTAAGGAATGTTGGCCAAGGGCGTATTGGATATTTGATTGGGTCGCCCGACGTTGTTGCCACTGTCTTGATGTTTGGTTCCACAATACACTGATATTGTACACCGAACGAAAAAGCTCGAAAAAGGGGTTTTCGCGAGATAATATTTTATCGTATTAAAACTGTTATTAACAATATAATCTCACCGGTACGGTCTACATTACGGAAACGCCAACAATAACCGTGTGCCGTGAACAGTCTGTACACGTTTTTGGTTTACACTAACATTAAACGTATAGACCGACAACGGTTAACGATTTAAACGAATTATTATTTACGATTATATTATAATCAATGGCGCCGCTAGAGGGGGGCAAGCGGCCTATCCGAATTTGGTTTCGTCCCACCTGCCTGTCGAAGAACAAACGAAAATTTAAATCTCAAGTATTTATGTATTTGCTGTGTTTCGTATGTTTCGCTGTGTGACTCGTCGTATTTTTTTTTTTTCATGTGCATTCGTTTAGATAACACGCCACGGAATACACCGCCATTCAATTTGATTTCGAAATTGATTATATTTTATCAGAAAACGCTAATAAATACAGTATTTATTAGCCGTACAGACAGACGGGGTTTCACTAAATTCCATGACCATTGCCCCCATATCGTTTGGAACCAACGGTTGAACACCATGACCTACGTTCCGTTTCGTTTGGTTTTCAACCGCCTACGCGAACGTAAAGATCGTTACGATGGACGTTATCGGCATATCGTCCGAAAGGCAATCAAAACGTAAGACCGACGTTCGGATGATTCGCTCGCGCGGTTCACCACGGGACGTCCGAAACGCCTCGAAAGTCGGTAAAACGATAATGTCACGCCGGTCACACGTGTTATGTTTGCACGCGGTAACGCAAACGCATTGTTTATACGGGATGTACACCGATCACGTCCGTCGTATCGGAACGATTCAAACGACCGGCTATCCGACGCGAATCGCGAAGCCGAACGGCTGACAACGAGATGTCCGTTCGCTCGTCCTTTCACGCGCCGCCTTAACAAACGTCCGTGTGACGTTCTTCGCGCCGCCGTACGTGCCACGCGAAAAACACTCTGCCCAACGCACACTCGTCCGGAACCAGTGCGTGTTTATAATAAAATGCGTCATCGTCCGATCATTTGGTATGTCGCGTTTGTCGGAGATCACTACCGAGTTAGCTGTTTACTCGGTGATTTAACATACGTTTAATTTATCCGTATCACTGATATCAGTGATCACCACCTATCGTAACCGTAATTCGTTTTACTGTTTTATAGTGTCGTGCGAAGCGCAACGAAAACTCACGGAACGAACAGGAATTTGTTGGAATTAAGACGATGTTACCGTCAATTGCAATAAAAAGTAAATGAAATGTTTATTTTTCAAAGAAGTTCTTGCATGGCGGAGGTTATTTTTAAATTAAAAATATAATTTTATTTACAACAAATTGCATTAAAATAAACTATTAACAAATTATATACGCTGAGTACTTGTCGGTTATATTCGGAGGGAACTCGCCGGAGTCGGATTTTTCTTATTATTTAATTCTAAAGGCGTTAAATCGGAGAAGAAAAAAAACTGAGGATTTTTTTTTTATTCATTTAGTTTACGTTTTTGTCCAATGGGTCATTGTGGCGCCATCTCTTAAGAGAATTGTTGTGCTCATTGAAACGTTTTAGTCCGAAACATGATAAACGCAGAATTCTACTACTCGGTTAAAATAAATATTGTATAATATATTGTGTTTTCTTCTTCAAACATAGTAAGCGTTATGAGCTTGGTGATTAATTAGTCATCGAATCAATATGAATTATAAATAAATAAAGGTTTTTAACGAGTTCGTTTTTTTTTTTAAACTTCGAAAATCTTAAATGACTGAACTATAATAGTCAATATAAATAAAATGCATTCGACGGGGTATAAATAGTACCTAACTGGAATTGAATAATTTCTTTCTATTTCTTTTATTTTGCTGTATGACAATCTAATATTTATTCAAAAAGTCAAATAAATTTTTTTGTAAAATCAAATAAGCAAAATAATAAAAAAAACAAAAAAACTGAGACCTCAAAATTAATTTTCTTTTAAGATTAAATAGATAATCATTTTGCGAAAACAAAATTTATGATGGACGAGGACACCGTTTTAATACAATTTGCAAAACGTACACTCGGACCTGAACCTCTCGACATTGGTGTATTAGTACTCGTTTTAAGAAAATTATTAACACTTTGACAACTTTTTAAATTTAATTATGTAACGTTTATGTATTTTTAAACTTAACTGTCATAGTACGTATTATAATAAACACACATATACAAGACGTTAATGCACGTATGGATGTTAGCTGCGTTTAAATAGAATATATTGAAGTCATTATAATATTATGAGTATTCCTTTCATTTTATCGAAACATAATCGTATTAATTTTATAAAATGAAAAAGAAATAAACTCGATTTAGTAATAATTGGTATTTCAATGATCTACTTTATACGAAACAGATAATGATTTTATAAAAAACTGGAAAACTTAATATTTAACGTAATCTTTGGCCTTTGTAATTATTTCATGAATTATATAAACTCTCGTGCATTTTGTTTTGCTTAACATATACAGAGTATCAAAACAATTGTTCATTTTTGAGATTCAATATATTAAAATTAAAAAAAACAAATTAAAAATAAAGAATTTTCACAGATTGAAAGATATTTTGCAATTGTATCATTTATATTTTCATATTGCATCAAATATGTTTTTAGTTTAAAATGATAAAATTAAAAAATGTTGGTAAATTATGACTTTACAAACTATAAATATACCTAATTATGAATGATGCATGAATATTTCATTAATGTTATAATATATTTAAATATAATTATGGATAAAATTTTGTTTCTAATGTCCAATCGTCGTTTAAGACTTGGTAAACTGTAAGGTAAATAAATAAATAAACCACACATTTTGATAATTATCATTTCGATGTAATAATTGAACGATTTATTTATACAAAAATAATTTATCTAATTTCTAAAACGAATTGGAATTCTTCTGAAAATCACATAGATCACAGAACGTCAAGTGTTGTTATTTATATTATACTTATTTAAAATGTTTTTTTTATTCTATCGTCAAAAATTATTAATCATTTATAATGAAATACGAAATAAAATATTTTGATGAATATTATATAGCAATTACTTAGTTTATATGTAATAAGCATAATATACAAATTACTAATTTAGTTAAACATTTTTCATAACACTAAGATTTTAGAGTACCACATATGGATTTATTAAAACTAAAAATAAAAAAAAAACCCAAATCCTAGTTAACTGAAATCTTAGGACTTTGGCCAACAATATAAAAAAATATAATAATAATAATAATAATAATAGTTAATAATAATGAGATATATCGTTTCGAAATGTTGTTCATATTTAATCGTGTATGCATTGTTGTATTATAATTTACGGTTTGTTTTTCCCAGATGAAAGAAACAGTTGATAGAAAGAAGATGTACGGGAATAATGTCTGGCAATGGCAGGAAGAGAAATTAGATTTGAACCGTAGATTTTAATCAAAATATAAATTCAACTTGGGAAATCACGTTTACTGGCATAAGTATCTGTTTGGTATAATACAACAAACAAAAAAAAAAATCCCTTTCCGTTGACGCTGTATAAAAACAAAAGCGGAACAAATCAGTCGAAAAGGTGTACACAAAGAATATTTAATATATATGCGTTTAGTCCGATATAACTTTCGGTGCTGAAGTCTTATCCGCAATAACGGGTAGCCTCTTAAACAAATTAATACATAATTCAAAAGGATTTGTAAAGGGTCGAAGAATAATTGAACTGAACTCAATTCTATTTCCTAGAATATTAAGTCTACATCGAGATTTACAAGGCGACGCTCCGAGTATTTACACACTCTCTCTCACACACACACACACACGCACACTTAAGGTTTTATACGTATACATAAATGCTCGGGTATATATATATATATATATATCTTTTCCATCAACGAAATGCCCCAGGAGAATAGGAGGGCAATGGGCCAGTCCTCACTGCTACTCGGGTTGGAAATTAAAAGTCAAAAACAATATTGTCCTTTTACCGTTTGTAACTGACTTTTGGGAAAATTACACCCGGAAAAAGGTCGCCTTTGAACATTATACCCTCAGGTCAAAAAGGGTGAATCCATAGCAAAGTAGTAAGTATATTATCGTCTTGCTTTATGTACATATACGAATAGTTCGATTTAAAGCCGACCAATTGTTTTTAATCATTATTCTAAGTGAATTAAGATTGTGAGTGATATAATTATTATAATTATTATCATACATACGCTTCAATTTGTACGTCTCAATGTACAATCCATTTTGGAAACCAAAGTTAATGATTTGAAATTAACTAATTATCTTTATTGTTTCATGTACAGTTCATGTATGTAGTATTGATTTTTGACACAATGTGTGTATTGTGTTGTATAGTATATATAGGAAATCACTCTGAACCATGTGTTACCGCAAACCATTAATGGATGCATTTTCAAATCTGCACAAGTTTACACTATTATGAAAAACGAGTCCATGAAAAAGTCCTGCAGGCCTTCATTTTTCGGTCTGGACGATAGTAGTGAAACTGCCTTAAATCTAAGTAAACGGGATGAGTAGTTCACGACGAGTTTTAAATTCTGGTCGTCCACAACGTAATGTTTCAATTACTACTAAGTGCGGTAACAAAATGTTCTAACGAAGGTGTGTGCTTCGTGGGAGTACAGTGTGGTAAAATAATATTACACTATTTTATTTTGTCCACGTAGAGTTTGAAATATTTAAAAATTTTAAATTGCACTGCTATCGAATTATTTCAATGAAAGTATGAAAAATATGATTTGATTTGATTATACATTATTAGTAATCAAGTATGAACGGTAGTTTATTGATAATAATAATAATGGCATTCTCGCAAATCTGCATAGGCCCGCAGCGCACGTGCGCAACAGTATTGCCTATCCGATGCACCTTGTTATCGCTGACGCTGTTAATATTGTCTATATGCTATAATTTTATAAATATATTGTGCATTTTAAAATTGATTAGAATGTTTTGACCGAATTTTTATTTACGTCTTCTTGTACGTATGAATCGTATTGGTATACGATAACGAACACAGCGACAAGCCAAATTTGTCTCCTATTTCAGTGAAAATATATATTACATAAAATATGTATAACGTACAATTTAGATATCGTATTAATCGTATTTTCGTGAACGCAATCATGTTCAATGGCGAGAGACTTGTCTGGAACGAGTTCGTTTCGACCTCGGCCATTCCACAAAAAAATATATATAATTTGACGTTTTATGCATCGCGGGTCGTTAAACGCAATAATGTTAATTTAAACCGTGTATTTCTTTTAATAATATTTGCCATAAACAAGAACGAAAACGCGTTAAACGCACAGCGAATCTCAGTAATATTTTAACTGTATTTATACATAGATATAGATATAGATACGTATATAAACTCGGTATTATATTATACGCACCGGGAGCAATTCGTGTGACTAAAATAAACTTGGCCAGATAAGGTCGGTCATAATTCGTCGTGGAGTAATATAAATTATAATGGTGTCTCGTTAATTTTCGGCATAGTAGGCCTAGGTGTAGTGACAGCTCCATAGTTTATTACAGTGTACGCTGGTGTTATTCGGTAACATTAATTAACACGTTAATCATGTACACGGTGTGTGCAAATAAGTAAATAATGGCGATGGATATTTTATTTTTGAAATTGCACAAAAATATTTAAAAAAAAAAAAAAAAATGATGACATTTATTTTCAATACGTTGTAAAAAAATATTATGTTTTTACTTGTAATATTATCGGCAACAATACGTTCAATAAACATAATACGTATGATGCACAAAATGTATTAATCCGTCAATTTGTAGAAGGACATACGAATTAAATTTATAATCCCTTACTAATAGTATAACATAAAAATGAACACGGAGCTAAAACATCGTCTCGCAAGCTATACCGACAACCGAAAACATATGTTTTTAAATCCAAATGCTAATTATCGCAGTAGTGAAGCTAGACGTTTGTTTTGTCCTCTTTGAACGTCACGGCCAAAAATTAACTGACCTTTTGAGCAAAACGAGACTGCCGTTGAACATGAATGTTCTCATGACTGTTTGGAATAATTATTTGCCCTCCAGGATTTAATTAATTCTCATTGCGGTCAGATTGCTTCAGACAGGAATTAATTTATGATTTTCTGAATCTCGAATTATGTATACAACGTGCGTGTATTCATGACGATTCATGTCGTAATCGTATTATCAATAATTTATATTCACAAAATAAGATCAGTCGTATAATTATTACAATTTTAGTATTAAAAATTAAAATACTATACGTATGTAAGTGTATATACGCTTCAATAATAATAATAATAAATAAATAAATAAAATCAATAATTTATTTTAATTAAACTTTATACAAAAAATTATAGTTGTGAAACAAATCGTTTGAATATAAGTAATCGTAAAGTTAATGAGAATATATTATGTTTTAAAATTATTTAAATCTCTCCAAAGAAAATATTATTCAAACTTTTATAATTTTTAGCATTTTTGAATTAATTGTCAACTTTTAATATTTCATTAAAAGGGTCATAACGTTAATGTTTCAGACTTCTTTGAGTGTTCCAAGGAAATATTCCAGATAAGTAGCAGTTCAAAGTTTTCTTTCAGGGTTTTAATACAAAATTAATTTTGTGGAATGAATTAAAAAAAACACATAAAATAAGTATACATTTTTTTTTTTTTGCATATCATTTGACCTTTGAAACCCGTTAAATATTTAGAAAAATTGCGGTCATGAAAATAATAAAAATATAATTATGACTTACAGAAAATATCAAATAACTTATATAAATTTGGAAATCTTAGGAAGATGGTGATGTAATTTAAATCAATGTTTTTATATTTATTTTTCTTGGTTATGGCATTTGTTATTGGAAATTTGCTGTGATTCATAATTTATATTTTTATTAATTATTAACCTACTTACTAATAATAATTATAATAATTGTGCACGTATGTAATTATATATAAATATGTGTGTGCGTGTGCAGCTGATTGGTCGTTCACCGTTGTGGGTATTAAATATCAGCTTTAACGCATTTCGTTTTAAAATTTAAAATACTTCACTCAAGGAAAATGTTATCAAATGTTTGTATAATGATACGCGACATGTTTCTTTATTCAATAAAACTTCCCATCTTTGTATTATACTATAACATATTATGTGTGCCAATTCACTGGTTGACGATGGTTTGATAAATCATGTTACGGAAATTTCCTAGCAGATTGAACATGGTATTTCCACAGTATATTTTAATTAAATAACTTCAAATTATTTGGCTTTTTGATAGATTAAAATATGGCCCGGAAGAAAAGTCGTTAAATATCAACCTAACCAATATCTATATATTGTTACATAAGTTTATAGCGTGCACACTTTTATGATCGAGAACGAGCACTGTTATGACTAGATAGCTATAATATACAACACTATAAATTCGGCTTTTTGGTGGTAATAAAACGAAAACAGACGGACGACGTAATGCTTTTTATATGTTTGCAGTAATGGCAATGACATTCGTAACGTTTACGCGTTGTTCCCTTTAGTTGTTTCGTATGATATGATAATAGATTATGCGTCTTTTACGGTATACACTTGAGAAACGTACGAACGTGCATATAATAACGTAGATTTTAATATTTCCTGTGAGACGAGTGGTCAGACGCGGTTTTAATTTTCGATCAGACGGATTTTCGTAATTTTAAAACTGTTCCGACCGGGAAAATTAAGTTCGCCGCTGGATCCCGAATGACCATTGGTCTCACATGAGCAACTTCGCGAAACGTTGTAAAAAGTAGTAAATATTCCTCATGATTTCCGATGAAATTGAACACTTTTTAAAACACATTTAAACAACGCGTGTATAGTGTAACAATAAAAATATACTGGCGTCACTGTCCGCCGTTGTCCCGACACGTATACCTGTAAACACAATGAATTGCCCGTTTGAAGCGCCGTGTTAATGTCACGGACGTTGGTTGATATTACATTTTATCCGGTTATTATTTTAACGTAAAAAATCATAAAAAAAAATAAACCGCATATAAGTGTATTATGAGATTATATAATTATAATTATCAATTTTATTGTATAGTTAGTTTAAAGGTGAGTATTTTTATGGAGTTCAATTATTATTGATCGTTTGAAATGTAAATTAAAAAAATTATACTGCACAGTGGCTGAATTCATCGATTACTCCAGAGTGCGATTCACAAATCTGCAAACTACAAGTCACACGAAGCGAAGCGGTCAGTCGAAATGATTACACCGCCGGCGGCGGTCATAATCAATAATAATCGTTACGAAATGATCACGGTCCAGTGTAATAGTTATACGGCTCGTACGAGGTGAAACGCGGTTAAACGCCGTCGGCGGTGTTTTAGTGTCGTGCGAGAGGGAGATAAATAATTAAAACGCTTTTCGACGGTCGTTTCAGCTCTCGACAATGCCGTTTCCACGACCTTCGCTTCCGGTCGGTCCACGTACGGCTTTATTAACGGCGCGCGCATTTCCAACACACCGAGCCCTGTAATCCGCGCGTAATTAGATTTGGTCGTTAACACGAATAATGCCCTTCGCTTTTTATCCGCATACCGTTATCCTAACAACAATAATAATAATAATAATAATAATAATAATAATAATAATAATAATAATAATAATAATAATAGTAATACATTCCCACGTGTACTTTTTGTATTATTTAATTTTTGAATTTACAACCAACGCGGATTACGCGTTGCACTCGTGGAGTCCACACACGTCCGAACGGGAAGCAAAATAAAATTACGCGCACCGACTTGTTGCGTGCATGATCGATTTACCGATTAGCGGCGTGCAACGTCGTGTGGTGGCGACTTACGGGAAGCTGCCGGGATTTCATGGACAAAACCAATAAAACGCTAGAAACGACGGGGCGTGTGTGTAAACTCAAACCTATAGAAACGTGATAGTGACTAAAACTTGGTTAATTGGTAACGATATGTCGCTGTACAGTAAAATAAATAGCACGCGATAAACGAATAATCCACAGTAACATATATAAACTCATGATTACAATGACGTTTGCACGTTCGGTTCAATAGAATACGAATAGAATTCACGTTGCTGTTGGCTTGCGCGTTTCTGGCCAGATGCTGTTGCCTGAAAATATGAACGTTTAACATACGCAACGAAAAAAACAATGCGAATAACGAAATCGCGCGATTCGACGACATGTAGAGAATGAATACAAAGAAGTACACAGTTTTGCGATTCGCGCGCCACAAAATAATAATAAGACACGATCTGCGGCGATATATATATATATAAAGTGTTATAAATAATAATAATACTGAATTATTTACGCCAATCTGGTCAACGAGAAGCTTTAACAAAAATTAAGATATACGGCGGCGGCTCGCAAACGAGAGAACGAAAAAAACGGGCGGCCAAGTTAGTTCACGTAACTTACACGAAGTTAACGGCTACGGCGGGTTCCGCCTGTTATGTAACTCATCGCCGCGTGTTTACATATTGGGCAATAATTCACAATGACAGAGCAAGTTGTGTCCGGTACACGTGGCAACACACCCGCCCGCTGTTCGTTTTGAACACTCCTGACACGACGCTCGTGGAAACGCTTGTTTCGTCAGTTTTTAACCAGGAACGTTAACGACCGTAATAGAAACCTGCGCTTTTGATAATATTATTATCGTAATAATATTCCGGCGGCGTATAACAACAATTGAAGTACGCTCGGATTTCAAAGACACGTTCGAGATCTCCAAAGGCCCCTGTCCGCTGTCCCTATCTGGATATTTCACGACGCCTGTACGACGAAATTAATTTAAGCCGAGAACGTGTCCGCGTCCCCTTTTCGCGGTTTCAATAAGAAATTAGATTCCATATTTACCCGCGGTGTAATTAGTTTTGCCTATCTGTTAGGGCCATCCGTTGTAATTTGTGTGCGTTTGTTGGTATTTTTTGTCGCTAGATACGTTCGCCCACTACGTGGTTTATCGGTTTACACAACAATATTCCTCTTGTTATGTGCGTTCAACGGTATTACCAAGCCGCACGTTATTGTATTAAATATTACGTCGGGAATTCGCCGCGAACTTTCAAAACTTGACAAACGCACGTCGTCGTACGTCACGATCCTTTATTGCACGACGAAGAAACGCCGCGATAATAACATCCGTTCCGGATAATATATTATAACGTACACTCGATTCATATTAATTGTCTTTCCCGTGTCATAATGTTTTACGATACGATGCAATATGTTACATGCTTCACAGTGTGAACGACTTATTTTCGACGGTTGTGACGATTGCCTTTTGTAAAATGTCGAGACGTGCTCGATGCACTTCGATTGAGATTCATAGTCTAAAGCCATCAGCGGAATGTGTAAAAAAAGTCCATTTTTTTATTTTTTATTTCATTGAAAATATTAATCCCGTCTGGTAAATTCGACGTTCTCGTTTTACCGATATTCTTCTCTGCGGAAACGGTCAACTTATAAACGCGCTCGCGCATAAATCGATTTCGTCTACACGGAACCGTCAGAAAACATTGTACGTATATATAGATGGACGGTCGAATTAAACGAACGTAAACGACCACTCGTCCATCACCGTACAGACGCCGGGGATTTGTTGTTTGATATATCTCTCCGGGTTTCACGACAGAAGTAAAATAAACTCTTAATTTATACTACGTTTGCTATTACTCTAATTGAACGTTTTTACACTTAAATAATAGTGGTCCACGCCAGTACGTCGAAAAATCAATCCAATCGAACGCCCCGTCGTAACATAAGTCATTTTCCGGAAAATGGATACACGGCGATGTTAACTCATACGTCTAGATAGTATATATATATATATATATATGGATATGTCCATAAAGTGCACGGGGATGAAACCGGACATTAGTTATTGATCAGTCCATTTTTGATTGCCGAACAAGCCGGCGAGTGTGTAGTTACTAAGTAAACACGTAGATGTGAAGTAGAAATAACGTATATGTATATACACATGTATTTATAAAAACTCCCGATTGGGAAAGGAGACGAAACCAATAAACATTCGGGTCGACGTAATCAAAATGTGTACAGACCGAGATAAAGTTTTGAGTACGTTTAAAGTTCAAATAAACATGAACACAGAGTTTCATCGAACCATGTATAATACATATTAATATTAAGTTCGGCTATGTTACGTTGTAACTGTGTTTTGTTTGAAATTGCTGGATCGAAAACTGTTAAATGTAGTTTTTTCTAATTTTTTTTTTTTTTACCTTTTTAGTTTTTACTTTATTATATACCGATGTTTTGAAAATTAATCAAATGATTTCTCCGATAGCATTACATTGTACACTATACACGTACATACATATAATATGTACGCGGTATGCATCGGAGTCAGTCGGTTGGTATGATATATTAATTATTACGTTTCTCGGGTTGAGAAACATGTGAAATATTGACTGAACAACGGTCGGTAAGCCACTGAACTTATTGGGGTCCGTAACAACCGTCGGATTTAAATGAGATTTGGACGAGAATGCCCTCGGGCTTAGATGACCATGATTTTCAGTCTAACGGTCGTGTTATTCAGGACAAACTCGCGTATAAAACGAATAAAATAATAATCAATTGTGATCGACTAAAAACGAGAGTTTAATTTTCGCGTATAACCGTTATATAATATTTTAACGAGTTTTTTTTAAAAATAAAATAACGTGCGTGAAGGAAATTCAATTAGTGAGTAGTAACAGATTTACAAAAAAAAAAAAAAAAATGTTACGACTTTTTTACGGTCATAGCGACGATCACGGTTTTTGATAAAATTAAATCGAAGAAAACTAATTTACCCGAACACTACGACGGCCGGTGAAGAACCTTTTGTTTCGAATCGGCCCGACAAAATGGCTTCGCATATTTTATTGACCATAAAACGTACAGTTGCAACCGCGCGCGAGCAACGACGACGAGGATAGTACACAATACCCGGCGACGGTGGCGGTTTTAATGTCCATGTCGTAAAAAAATAAGGTTAATCTCTGTTTTCAATATACGAGCCGTCGTTTGGTCGAAAGTATCGCTGCG
This sequence comes from Schlechtendalia chinensis, assembly GCA_019022885.1. Classification (NCBI taxonomy): domain Eukaryota; kingdom Metazoa; phylum Arthropoda; class Insecta; order Hemiptera; family Aphididae; genus Schlechtendalia; species Schlechtendalia chinensis. Next base: position 5,528,206 of record CM032341.1, read on the forward strand.
GTGAGGTCATTTAAATTAAAAAAAAAGATAAAAAAAAAAAATGAACATGATTAAAACGCTCGCACTCCTGTGATTGAACTCGACGCCTGTGCCTCAAACATTGTTGTGTTTTGAGTCGGCTCGTAAGTCATATCGTAACGTCAACAATTACCGTCAACAGTACCTAAACAAAATCTCGCCTTTTACACTCGTATACGTTTTTTAAATTTTAATAACGCTCACTGGGTGATCGGAAATGTTTGTAATAAATAAGATACGATTTCGTGTGCAATCACGAGCCGCACTTCGTAAAAGACGCATTGTCAAATAAAACACGAATATTATAAACACGTGTTTGACTGATATAGACAAACGCTATTGAAACGGATTTTGGCTCATCGACAAACATGATTTTAATACTTTACCTATGTAATGAGTGCGAAAATAAGTCATGGGAATAAAATATACGTTTGCCGAACATTTGTTTGTTTTCGTTAGATAAAAAAACAGAATTTTATCTGGACAAGATTACATTTCATAACGTTATAGATTAGTCACTAGACTTTCCAATGAAAATGTTCACGATTTCCAATCCTTAGTTGTCGTGTTATGTACGATAACGTTAATAAAAATAAAAAAACGAACGGGACGTTTATTTATCATTAAATAAATGATGATTATTATTATTATACTTAAACTAGTGGTTTTCGACTGGACCGCCGTCGAGAGTTTTTCTAAAATAACCCATATAGAACCGTTCTATTGATACTATTGATTAAGATTATTATGCCTCGTCGGCGGTAAACGTCGTTCCTGATTTCATCATTTTACCGTGCGATGGTTTCCTTACCGTCGGCGACGTCACGTTACGTTCAACGTCCGCGTTTACTATCGCATCGAAACGCATGCGCTCGACTTTTCGGGAAGAAAACGTGATCGTATAGAGTTTTTGTTGTCTGTTGAAGTCGGATATCGACCTGGAATCGAATCGCAAGACAGCTGTTGGTCCTGAATGTTTTGAAAGCCGTTATCGCGTTTAATATTCGTCGTGTCCCGCCGTCATGCGAGTTTTTGCGCGTAAACGAAGCACGTGTGAAATGCGCGTGCCAAAGAACACGGATAATACGGGACGATCGCGTTGGATTACAAGTGAATTATTTTACGCGGTTATTAAACTATCCGAATTCGGATTTCCGCTCGTCTACGACAACGTAAACGAGCGACCACTAGTACGTACGCCGCCGTTACGGTACGAGTATACTGTTCTCGCGTCTGGAGAGCGTTAAGTTGCCGGCACTTCCGGCGCAACGGCGAAGTCCGATCGTTCGTCTCGGTAGTCGTTTACGGTTAGATCGGCACGACGTTTGGACAAACGATCGTTGTTTTGAATACCCTCCGAATACGTGGTGTCGGTCGTCGTTTCACGAATCGTTCGTCTACGAATCGTAGAACGACCGCGGCCTCGTTCTGCACGTCGACGACCGTGTCGGACAGATGGCGGAGCTAACGTTTCGTTTGTAATCGAATCGCAATACAAACGCGTCGTGTTTTCATTCGCGTCGGACGTTCTTTAGCTGGATTGGAAACGACGGGCGTTCTCAGACTTTCCACACACGAATATTCGAGAAACCTTTGCAGTACACCGCCCGAATACCACACAAATATCCGTGCTGTTTAATTAAACACGTATAAAACAAGTCGAGAACCACACCTACGACTCCGAGACATTGGATGTATGTATCTCAAGTGCAACGGCAATGGCGTTCTCAACGGACACAGATCGGTTTTAATCCGGAAATACAACGACAACGTGTCGTGCGACACGGGTTTTTTTTGTGTTATTTTGTGTATTATCTACTAGTACCCGATTTGCTACGATTGTCTATTATTATTATTTTCGTGGCGGGCATCATCACACATATATATACGTCATAATAATGTGTGGATACACGAACGTCTCGAGATAATTAAGAAATAAATCCGTGGCCGCGGCAAACCAGTTTTGCCGGAGACACTAAAAAACCCGACCCCAACACAATGATAACACAACGATATTCGTTTTGAAGCCGCCGCCGCCGTCGAATGGTCGCGTTCAACGCCTGACCGGAGGGACGACGATAATACAATTGGAGCGTGCGTTTTTCTTATTATTATTTGTTTGTTTGTTTTTTTTGCCTCCGTGTCACGAACAATTACGATCGCTCGCAAAACTGTGTAGGCCGTAAGCATTTTAATTTCTCGATTTTCCGTCGCGGCCCAGTTCACGTTGTCTTCCAAAACGGACGCCAAAACAATTCGACGATAGTTTATCGTACGGTCCCGGCCGCGCGATCGTTTTGCGTATGTCGTCGCCGTGATTTCGGAACGACAACACGATTTTCACGGCTTAGACGACATCTTCTCAGATACACATTTACGCTGTGCGAACGCACGGGTTAGGAGGTCCTCAATAACGAACATTCGACAGACAAATACGTTTCACGCAAACGCGTAAGATCGCACGCTCGGCCTCGCAGCATATTTTTTCAAAGCGCGGACACGTGCCGCGGAATATCATTTTAACTGCGACGCCGCGTCCGACACGCTCGTGAATCGATCGTGGATTGAAGACGTGTGTTCGTACCCGTAACGCAGATTCATTTTTCCGTCGTCTCCCGGATCGCCGGATTGGTTTTCCGCGAGCTATAAATAATAATCGTCATAACATCACTGTTATGTAATAGCGGGTTTTTTTTTTTTTTATTTATTTTTTTAACGACGGCGCAGACACCATACGATTAACCCACATCGACTGATAATTTATACGGGACCGTGACGGCGAAGAGTTAATGGAAATCGCACGAAAAAACAACATTATTTATTCGAAATCGAATTAATCTCGTGGATTTTTATCGAGTGGGAAAGATTTAACGGTTCTCTTTCGCGCGTACACATTTTATGGATACGTTTACCCGTGTTTAATGTTGTTATTCGTGTAGATAAGGTAAACACATTTTTACGCTTTCCGTGGTACGACCTATGGGAACTTATCCACAACACCACAACGAACACGTTGTTTTATGGTAAAACATTTTTTTTTTCCCCGAGAATTCGTAACATAGACGCGTAGGTGAGTACATTTTAAAAAAACTAAACTAAACATTTCACTTATTTTGAAATTTATTATGACGTGTCTAACGTTATGCGGTGTAAAAAAAAAATGGACACACACGTAAAATCGCACATGTTTTATATCAAATCATTTATAACATTTTGTTTGCGGTATCCGGTAAGTGTTTCGCGAGACCTATTGATTTCTACACACAATCGTTTAAAACATTACGTTGTAAAGAATCGGTCGAATACAATTATTAACCGCAAATCACGGAGGGAACGAAATTCTCCATTTCACTCATGACTTTAAAAACACTTGAAACGAAAATCACGGCTAATGATTGTTCCTGAAGATAATGTTTAGAATATCATTTACGATCGACGACGTCATGTTAAATACAATAAACAAAACTGTTGTATTCAGTCTAAAATTAATTGAACTTTTCTCTCGTACGATATATACTGTAAAACGTATAGCCGAAAGGAATTTGAGAAATTATTATTTCGAAACGGCATAAAAAAAAAAAAATTTTAAAAATATACGATCGAAAACTATTACGATTCCGTATTATGTCGCGTAAACGAGTATAATTGATAAGCAATGCGCGAGTAGAAAATCACTGTGCGTCTCACGCGAAATTCGGGAGTTCTGAACCGCGCACCAGCTTCAATTATCCGCGTTAAACAACGCGTAATATAGTTTTAATTATTATCGCAGTTGTCCGTCGATCAAACCGAAACGCGTTCTACCGACGTGACTTCAAATAATTTATTCAACGTTCTATGACGCGTATGTTCTATCGATTCGTTCCGTTTCGTATTAAAAAACCGTATCGGTGTACGACATCGTTATAAACGTATACAACGTGTTTTATGTTTCGCGGCGCGCATCGTTATTATTATTACTACTATTATTATTATTATTATTATTATTATTATTATTATTATTATTTTTATCCTCCGGAATGAACGGTCGAACGCGGTACTCTATCGACCGCGTTGAGGTGTACGCGCGCGCGATATGTCTTCCATTAACGTAACAGACTTTCGTCGAACACGAGCAACGCGCACCGTAACCTTTGACGGAAAACGTTTTTATTTCAACATGACGTTTAACGATACGAAGAAAACGATCGCCGTGCCGGCGGCCATTTAATAACAGAAAAAACATGAGAAACGGAGTGATATACAATTGCGCAAATGCGATTATGTTATTACAGCGGTCGAACGGTTTACGCGCGTATTAAATGCTGTGTGCGGTCAGCCCCGAGCGATTATAAATTGATATTTTTTTATTTATTTATTTATTTTTTGCGTTTTGCTTTCCGGCGTTTTTTCGTAGTCCGTTAGCAACGATACGTTTTGGAATACACGAGTTCGCACTGGTTTCTTGTGGCCTGATTAATTTCGTACGTTACCGCGCGCTTACGAACGAACAATCGGTCACGAAAGAACTCGCGTCGCGGGAATAAAAAAGAAAAAAAAATTGTTGATTTATGTGACTTGCGTCCAAAAGTCGGCAAACACAAACGCCGTTCGTATTCAACGCGGAATCGGCTTTGTTTTTCGTTTCGAAACGATTGTCTCGTTAGGACTTCTGCGATCTGTGTCGCGTTTTTACGATACGTACACGATGTTTTCTAGAACATCCTAGATTCGACATCGTTCGATGGTTCGTTTCGATCGATCGATTACTAACTAATGCTGTTCGTGGAAACGTTGTTTTTGTGACGCTTTTCGTGTTTGGGAATTTCTTATCACTGTAATAGTTGATTATTATTTACGTGCAGTGGCGTAGATACGATTTTTTTCTAGGGGGGGGGGGGGTTTCAAACGAACTTTCAAAAATTAGAATATTATTGAATAAATGAAATTTTTAATAAATAAATAGTAAATATTACGTGATAATAATTTATATCTACAATAAATGTATTTATGATTATTAAATTTTAGCTTCGTGTGCACAAAATCAATGAAATGACATTTCAAAATTTTAAAGGAAAACAACAAGCTTTTTTAGTGTGCTGGGGGGTGGGGGGGGGGTATCTACGTCACGGTTAACGTGTATGAACAAGCGATATGTATTTATTTGTCGCTTGAATCGTATAGAATCATTCACGTACGAAATAAACGAATGTTATTTAACAATAAACCAGAAAATGCTATATTGTTTTCTTGACAATGAACTTAACGAGCGGCGAAACTCATGTCGTGTGAAACACCGACGTGTATTTATCGTATTGTTTTTAACCCCGCGTAACCACAAAACCGATTTGCGTTACGAGGTCTATTATATATATTTTCGTGCTGAACTAACGTTTGTCCGACAGATGTCGCGGTATATTACACAAATCTGTATACGTTTGAACAGAAAATGCAATTGATCAATGCTTGGCGATATTTTTAACGGAGAAATATAAAAAAAAAAAAAATTATTTACTCGCCTATTCTTTTTGGTTTTAATACTATGATGTTTAAAATTGATATTTTATTCGTCTAAATCATGATTTTCTCCATTCTCTCTCTCTCTCTCTCACTCTCCATACGCACCGCGTCTATTGTCTGTATCGTACAGTTAATCGCGTTCAAATTATTACTCAAAGCAGTGGTGATCAAACGGAGGGGGGGATATATCCTCCCCCCCCATGGCCTTTTTGTTATTATGTATTAGCTTTGACAACATGCTCTTTATTACCTATTTATTAATAATGAAAAAAAATTATCGTATTAATTAATAAAAAGAGCTCTGCGTTCGCCCCTAACACAGACGAAATTTTGGACGAATTGGCAAAAAAAAAATAGATTTAATAATATAATAACAGTAAAATTATTTAATAAAGTGAACTTATATCCTTAACACGTTCACGGACACATCACTTTTTCATATTATTCATGTGTACCTACCTCAGAAGATCACTTTTGTATTACTGCCATAGCGGTATTGAACCCGATACATAGTTTTTTTTTTTTTTTTGTACCGTGTTACAACAGTAACAATATACAATTGATTCAATACCGTATAATAACGATTTAAATTGTTTTCGACAATCAATATAGAAGTTTCAAAACGTAAAATAAAATAATTTCTCGATATACGAACATATCGATCATAAACGCACGTAGACCATTTGAAAACGGTCGACGTACGCCTCGAACCGCGTCCGACAAGCGAATAAATCGTATTTTCGTAGCCATACCGAGTTCGTTTCCTACACAATCAAACGTCGACGTCAACAATAACAATACGATAAAAACAAAAAAATTCCACCGGAAAGTCTAAATATAGAACACGTCGTGTTTGGAATAATATTATTGCGCGATATTGTTACGTGGCCGATTATATCTCTATAGTTTCGTTCAGTACCGTCGAAAACAGTATGAGCGTGAGCGACGGTTTCGTACGGTTTTTTTCTTTAAAAATTACCGCTACGGCAGTAATGACCAATTCAATAAATTCAATAAATCACTGCTACGGCGATAACTGACCGTGAAGCTTGTTAAACCACGGGTTGGACACTGATAAGAAATAACATGAGTATAACATAGGACGGCGGCGTGAATGTTATCACTTTAAAAAATAGAAACTATAAGATCAGTAGAATTGGGTAAACAAATAATAATATATATATAAATATATAAAAATAATATAAATTACAAATATAAAAACTAAAATCGCATATGATGTAATCACAAAACCGTAGAAAACAGTTACCATAAAACACGTGAAATGCGTCGTGACATCATGACTCATGAACTAGGTTGTGTTAACATATCATCACTAAATAGTAAATGAACAGATATGATAAATTTTCCTCCGAAAACATGGCTGACTGAATTGACGTTATCAACGAAGCGTCCGCCCCGTTGGTTAAACTATGTTTTCGACGATCAGAAAAAATCAGCCTCGTAAAATGTGTTCGAGCGATACGATAGAAGTCCACCTTTGGTTGGCTCCGTATCGCGGAGCGGTCGACGTTGCGATGTCGGAAATGAGTCGTTCCCGAGACACCCGGCGGACGACGAAATTTGAATTTAAATTCTGTAGGCTTTTCTTGGTTAGAAATTGTCTTTTTATATAAGCCTAATTGTAATTCGTTGACGTGTAGGCGATTCATGTTGTAGTCTGTCGCCGCGGTCGATCCATCGACGGTACGGTTATGTTTCCTTTTAAAATATAAAAATGTTAAAACGTATTTTCGCCTGTGATATGTTCATTTGTTATTATTATTATTATGAGCACCGAGTATTATTTTTGTATATATATATATATTTATACTCGGCCCAAATAATACCGCTGGCGGGCTCACCGTCGTATCGAGTTGGTGCTTACGAATTAGTCGCCAAACAAAATGACTTTTCAAATCATTTGACCACCGATGACTCGAAAACATAACGTGACGCGCATATATACGCGCCGAATCGCTTTTGGTCGTGGATAAAATTCACGATGTCGAACGACAGTGTTTGTATCGAAGTGCGTGAGACTTATTGACGTCAAACGAACTCTGCTCGGAAAAAAAAAAACAAAAAAATATATATATCGATATAATACGTGTATTCCGACGGACCCGATATCGGATGATACCGCGAAAGCCACTCGTCTTGTTTTATTATTGATAGGGTTTTCAAAAACCCGGTAGCTCTCCGTATCCGTTATGCGTTTTAAAAACGATTCGAGCTCTCGTATCATCCGTCCGAGTCCTCAGCCCGCGTGTTTCCGTCGATAAATCGGCTTATAGCTCTACGTTACATCGCGAAAAAAACCTACGGTCAAACGTAACGATATGTTTTCAATTATTACACTGATGGAGCTTAATATCGGCACGGCCCGGAACAATTACACGACATACGACGTAAACGGATAAACACGTGCGTGGAACGTAGTTCGCGACAAAAATGTTATATTTACGACAGAGTATTTTTGTATAGACGAGTGTTTCCGACGTAGACAACGCTTGAACAGCGATCGTTTTTATGTCCCGACTACAAGTCGATCGAGACAATTTAATTTTTTTGTTTTTTACTTTGGAATCGGATAACAGTGATCTCTTGTATGATGTTGCGAGCCGACGTTTGTAATAGTTTTAGTTCATTTTTTTTTTTTGTTGGTTCGTTTGTTTGTAGGAAACGGAATTGGTGAGGCGGGGGCGTAAACTATGGCCGATTCGAATCGGCTTCCGAGGAATTCGCGCCCAGAAGACACAAGGCTGGTAATTAAAATACATAAGAATGTTACTAATAAAACGATAATACAACTGGATCTCTGACACTATTGTGTATCGCGAGAACAAAGGTATTGTATTATAGTTATCGTTATTTTCCTACATGCTTTCATAATTAATAAAACTTAATACATTTTTTTTAAAGAAATGCACATTAAAATATGTCTATTCATAAAATACATCGAAATAATACCACTGTTATTATTGTTATTCTTTTTTTGAATATCCATAAAATAGTACAGACTGTTATTGATAACAATTTTTAATTAACACTCATATCGGGCACGGATCACTTGAATAAAATATGTATAGTGGCGATAATTAAAAACCATCATTTTTCAGATATACGGATTTTTCAACATTTTTTTGTGTTGATGGTTTTGTTTAAATATTATTTCATAGGTATTTGTACTAGAGTTACAAATACTTCTAAATAAAATTTCTTACAAAAGTTTTAATTTTAATACATTTTATCCAATACCAATAAATTTTAAAATATGTTTGTGTAGTGCAATTTCAAACTCACTATTATGTCTGGCAGACGGAGATTTATATGTATGCGTGTAAAAAGCGTATAAAGTCGATAAATATCGTAACCGTGCCCGTGTGAAATGTGTCTAAAAATACGTAATAATAATAACATCGGGACGCGACCTGACAAGTTGGTTTTTTTTAAATGTTGTATCTGATTTGATAATAAAATTATAAAAACTTATTAAATTCAATAAAATATATAAGAGAACTTGTGATTATTTTATACACAAATGTTTAAATTCATATTCATAATCTCACTGACTTTTATTACAAAATTAAATCTAATTTTCTTGGCTTCACGGTTAAATGATTTATTACTTCTTCTTATATGTTATAATTGCTTTTTTTTCTTAGGGTTGTTCCTCTTTACCTATACCTGTTCACCGTGGTACTAATGTCGTGTTAGATACTTTATAAAACGAATTAATAAATCGATATTAATTTGGAGTCGATATAAATGTTATATCGCCTTGAACGGTTGTTGAAAAAATAATTACTATCTGATTTTCGTATACGTTCTGTTTCGTGTCATTTTGAATTGTAGTAAAATTTAATTACGTCGACTAAATAAATATTATAATATTCAATGGTAGTGTATTATGTTTCACATTTATTTTTTACACGCCGTTTTCATTAATTTCGATAAATATTTGTTGTTTTACTTGTATTTCATCTTGTAAAATTTGTCTTGTCAAGTTCATTAGAATTACCGTATGATCATTTAAATATTATTCAAGTTTGAATATAATCAAATAGTTAAAAGTATAATTTCCATTTAGAATTAATGAGTCGTTTTTATGTGAACATTGCTTGAGTTACAGCCTACTTAATTTGTTTGTACTTAATCAGCTCTTTCAAACGGGGTCTGCAAATCTAAAAAAAAAAAAAAAAATAATTCCTCGTCTAAGTTACGTTTAAGATAAACACATTTTGTCTAATGTCAACCTTAAAACAATTTTAAAATTAATTACCAAGAACAAACAAAAATATTATAAAAAAAAACCCCATCTTCATTCTTCGAGTTATCGAGTTTTTTAATTATATAAAAAAAATGTACCACTGGTTTCGATGTATAATGAATAACGATTATTGACTTTGAGAAATCTGCACAGTGAAAATACAATTCGATGCAATTCTTTGACAATTTCATATGTTTACGGCGGAAGATGATTACGTTTATCTGCTACGATGTTAATTGGCCATTGTGTCAACAACCGAAACGCTCGTTTTCAATACAGAGACAAGTACTACGGAAATAATGAAATTCCCCTCGGCCGTGATTCGTTTCTGTTCGGATCGAATGTTGCGAATCGTAACGATACAATCGAAACTCGTCACGGATAAACGCGAAACGATTATACATATACATATATATATTTATACGACTGCTGTTTTTTTTTTTTTTTTAAACGGTTTGGCTTATCGACGCGGCGGGGAACGAAAAAAACGACGGACTCGGTCGGCGGCGGTTGGTATATCCGTTCGCGCAAAGACATAAAACATTGTCTCGCCGTGCCGTTGTATCGTATACGCGACAGAGCACGTGTGTTTCGACGGCTGGGACGCGTCGGACAGCCGCGAGTTCTTCGCGGTCGTTCCGTTGATTTGTGTGGTATTTTTTGTTTTTTGATTCGGAAAAAAAAATAAAAATCTAACGCGAACTCCGGAGACGGACGGACATTTCGCACGGGAAACGCGGTCGGTTGTTTCCTATACCGTCCGAGTTCCGGAATGACGCGAGTGCAACGTACGCGTCATAACAACAGTTGGTTGGTCCGTACGATTCGTCGTGTTTCAAGCGTCCGTCGGACGTGGATAGTGTGTACATCGGAATTCTATAAAGCACTCTCGACGCTCGTAAATTCGCGTACAATCCGAGCTCAGTGTCGAGAAATAATGTTTTAAATGCAAAAACGTCAGATTTCCTGATAAATGTCGGCACCCATAATATATACACGTGTGCGCGCGTGCGTAGGGAAATTGAGAATTACGCGTTTGAAATATTCGTCCTGTACGCGTGCCAACTGATGTTTTTTTCACCTCCGCCAACATCCGTCAAAACTTACGATTTTACCAGAAAATAATAATAATAGCATCGGAACGATGCGATTTTACGAACGGTCACGAACGATTTAAACGAACGACGGCGTGCACTCGGAGTAGGATTCGTTAGAGTACGTTAAATTGTAAATAATTCAAGTTTTGAGTTTACGTCAAAGCTTCCGGACACAAGTATATAACGCGTTTTGAAATCGGATGTTCCGACTGTATTTACGCGTATTCGGTAAAATACGCGTACGTAATGTCGAATGCAACAAAATTAATCACGAGTACATATATATATTTCATATTATTTTTCATTCAAACATATACGACGAAGTTCTGAGACACGTACAATATCTAGCCGGTGTTTACCGAACAAAATACGATTCGTTTGAAATTTAATTTGAAAATTTTAAGAAATACGTCCGGGATTCTTTTTATTTTGCGCGTTTCATTTATAATTATTATTATTATTTCTGCGGTATCAAAACTGGATTTTCGGGAGCTTTAAATTTAAATAAACATTTTCCTATTTCCCTCGTGTTTCCGCCAAACGAAAAAAAAAACTGTTATATTAACAAACGCAATTTAATTTAAAACGTACATAATAAAAATGAATGCGAACTTTTTTATTTTATTTTTCATATTATATAAATATCCATGTAATGAATATATTTCTTAAAACTGGCACAAATACAATATTTTCGACGTTTAAAGTTAAAAAAAAATATGCAGACGATATTCTCAATAAAAATACATACAAATTTATAGTCGTTTATTTGTGGTGATATCTATAGATTATCGATTTTAAACTACGTGGTTTGATAAAATTAATGAACGCGTAACTATTGAGAATACGTAGTATTAATCGGTATTTAGTATCACGTTAACACAATATTAATATTTTCGGACACGTTTTGTCATTAAATTTCTATGATATATTTACCCTTTGAATCCTAACACCGTTACGGTTACGCTAATATATTTTATTTCTCGTTTAAAAAAAAAAAAAAACATATATATATGACATGGTAATATATTGAATTTGTTGTTTCGTCTCACGTGATTTTAACTAACGTGGTCTTACGTTTTCTCGTTTTCGTGCGTCAGCAGCACGCGTCTAGTTTCCGATGTCTTGCTAGAAACAAAATCGTATAAAATATCACAGTGTACCATAACACGGTTGGTGTACCCGCGAACGGTGAAATCGGCGGATTCGGTCGACGACGTTTCGGTTTGATTTACACGTTTCCGAAAGCTCGTTCGCACACATCGTTTAGAACAAACCTATTGTCCCGGCCGTTCCTTTATTCTACAACGCGTTCGAGGGCCGTGCGATTATTGGTTTATGGCCCGCCGTGTATCTCTGTCCGTTGATTTCCCGTTCTACGAGAATCGTATATAGTTTATGTATTTGGATCGAGCGGCGTTTTAATAATTTATAACGTGTCGTTTAAATCGTTCAATTATTAAACAAACAACAAAAAAAACCAACGAAAATTCGTGCGTGTTACGAGTACGCGCACGAAGTAAAAGTGAAACTTCTTTCAGAGTCATTCGACCGATTCACAATGGAAATAGAACAAAATGAACAATTGCCATTCGTAGATGCATTAGTCACAAGAATACCGAACGGACACTTCAGCACGGGAGTATACAGGAAACCAACACATACGGACAGGTATTTACATGCCACATCTCATCATTGTCCAACACAAAAAATGAGACTTGTTCACACGATGGCCGCAAGAGCAGTAAGGATCGGTGGCGTAATTGAGAATGTCTTATGAGGTGGATATAAAAATAAAACTTGAAGTTAATCATGAGAATTTTTCCCCATACTCCCTTTACCAAAATTATATAACTCATCACTTATCAACAAAAGTACTTGCTATATTACATAATAATAAAAAGTTACAGACTACAATAATATTTCCAAATTTCTCGGCTTCTCAGCAAGTGCATCGATGACCTCATCATTTGAAAATTCAATATCATTATGAATGGCCAACATTGCCAGACCATTAAGTCGTTTCTATAAATAAAATAAATAAATTATTAATTCATTAGGTATGTATTAAGAAAATTATTACTTTTAACATGAGTATTAGATATTTACCTCTGACAAGCTATTTCGAAGATAAGTATTTTTTTCTTCATCCGATAACAAATTACGTCTAATAAACACAGCAATGTCATTTTTACGAGCATCAAAATTTTCAATCTAAAAAATGTGTAAAGTAACAGCATGAATTGTTAATGCAGTGATAGCAGTCAATTGATATTGTGATGTAATAATTTTAAACTAAATAATGATATTTGCATAAGTAAAAAATAAACACCAACCATATTTGTTTCTTTGGTAGTTTGAATCAAATTTACATTTTCAACATGAGGTGAAGTATTATCATACTTCTCCACTTTTCCTAAAATATTAAATAAGAAAAATAAAGATATACAATTAGTTGAATTATATATAATAATGTATAATAGTTATTTGATTAACATTTGAATACTTACGTTATTAACTTTAGGCTTTTTTTTGGAAGAAATTTAATAATGTATAAGAAGGCTTTATTTTATTGGATTCCATTTTTCGTAACAAGTTGTAGGAGTAAGTGTAGCGAATAATTCTACAGCAATTTAAAGGCAAAAGTATAAAAATGAATGATTGCATGAAGAATTCACTCTATAAACGCAATCATTTTATCGAGTAAAATTACGTGTACGCGTGCACTATGACTTTACAGCGCAATAAAAATAACGAGTGATCGGTATTCCCGGTCATAACGCAATGAAACACATGTTATAAAATTAACGCATGATTTTAAAAGAAAATTCGATATAAGGACCGTGTTTAACACCAATGCAAAAATAGGATCAATGTTCAGAAGCCCGAAAGATATAGTACCGGAAATGCGAACCCCCAGGTGTTTGTGAAGTACCTTGTCCTTGTGGAAAGTCATACGCGGGACAGACAGGAAGAGCTATTGAAGTACGGTGAAGTAAAGGAGCACGAAAAAGACGTAGATTAAAAGGAGAATAAAAAAATCGGCAGTTAGCCGAACACCGTCGAACAAAACGAACACGATATGGATATCAGCCGAGCGAAGGAACGAATGACGGGAAAAGAATGATAAAAGAAACCGTAGAAATAGAAAAACGTCCAGGAAATTTCGACGGATATAAAGACGGATGGAAAATGTGGATAACGCCCGGAAACCAATAATCCATCGGGCAAGAAAACAGAAAAAATATAAATTTAAAAAAAACATCCGACGGATACGAACGTCCAGTACCGCGACACCAATATCACCCCGAACAATAAGGTACGATTTGATATTGATTCGATAGTAAAACGACGCGCGTAGAACGTGAAAGTACAAAGGGGGATCACCGGACGGCGCCTACGGTGGTCGGAAACGAGCGGACCGTTTTCATGTTTTTTTTAATTTCATCGCCGTTGACAGTCCGACGACGTGCCACGGAACTTCGGTTGCGATTCATTTGCATCGCGTCGCCGACGAGAATTCCCGTTAAGAAATCACCACACTCGTTTCCGTACGACGTCCAAACCGTACACTGTTCATATTTATTGTCTCGTGGTTTTTTACCGACTGTCGCGACCACGGTTGCGAGACGTCAGACAAATAAAAACCACAACACCACAATATCTCCGTCGAAGATCGCACGGATAAAAAAATAGTCTGTTCGGCGGGAGTCGTACGAAACGGAATACGGTGGTTTCTCAACGAGAAACGCGCGTCGACGACGGTCCGCGGGATCGTCATCACACGGCACCGATGTCGCCGCGGCGGCCCACGGGCGGCCGGCGGTAATCGTCGAGCGCGTCCTGGATGGCGGCCAGGTCCATGCCCTTGGTCTCGAACAGGTACGCGTACGCGCACGCGGCCCACGCGACGTTGATGGCGCAGAACACGAGGAACATGACGTGCACGCCGGCGGTGTCGGCGACGGGCAGGTACAGTTTGTTGGTGACGAACGAGCCGAGGGACGAGACGACGGACACCAGCAACACCGCTTTGGACTTGACGTTGGCGGGGAACATCTCGCCGAGCAGCGCGGCGGGCACGATGCCCGCGCCCAGCGAATACGCCACGGTGAACAACACGACGCACGCGAACGGCGCCCATCCGGCGGCGGGCGCGCCGTCGCCGGCGTACAGGATGGCGGCGAACGCGGCCGTGACCGCGGCCAGGCACGCGTGCGAGCCGATCAGCAGCGGCCGGCGGCCGAACCGGTCGACCAGCGTCGCGGCGGTCACGGTGAACGTCAGCCGGACGGCCGCGAACACCGCGGCCACGTTGGCGGGCGTGACGGGCCCGCGGGCCGGCACCGTGCTGGTCGAGTACGCCATCAGGCAGCTGATGCCGCCGGCGCGCTGCGCGAAGCACGCGGCGGCCACCAGCAGCAGCGCGGCGCGGTTGCCGCCGTCCGCGAACAGCTCGCGGTACGTGGCCGGCCCGGCCATGTCGCGGCGCACCGCCGCGTCGAGCGCGGCGAACGCCCTGTCCCGGCCCGGCCCGCCGACCGGCCGGTACCAGCAGAACGCGCGCCACGCCTCGTCCGTCCGGCCGTTGGCCAGCAGGTGCGTGGGCGTCTCGGGCACGCGGACGACCGCGGCGAGGAGCGCGACGCCGACGGCCGCGCACAGCGCGTTCATCACGCGGTACGGGACGTACGGCCCGGCGACCATGGCCGCCAGCACGCCGACCGAGTCGAACGCCGCGGTGGCCGCGTTCAGGCGGCCGCGCGACCCGGTGGCCGCGATCTCCGCGATGAACCCCGGCACGGTGGCGTACACCACGGACTTGCACGCGCCCGCCAGCGACCGGCCCACCAGCACCGGCCACCGGGCCGGCGTGTACAGCAGCACGCCGAACGACAGCGCCAGCGCCGCGGCCGTGCACACCAGACATCCCTTGCGGCCCGTCCGCTCGGCCAGCAGCCCGGCCGGCCACGCGCTCGCCACGTTGGCCAGGTCGAACGACGCCACGGCCCACGAGTGATCGACCCGGCTCTGCCACTCGGCCGGCGTGTCGCCCTCCGGCCGCTTGATCAGCGCCCACGACGACCATCCCGACCACAAGCCCAACATCAGCTCGGCCGTGGCCACTACGCGAAAACGGTATTCACGTAATTACGTATTGTAGCGGTCGCAGTTTCGATAACGCCCGTGCTCGACGACTATCTACTCAATACTAATCAATACTAACGAATTCCTTACAACAGATTTTCGCATAGTTGAATTGATATGATTATGTGTGTTATTATGTTAGACAAGACGTCGTGTCGACGAGACATTCAAGCATACCTGTAATGATGGCGTAAACTATTCGACTTTGGCTCATGCTTTTTGATCGATTTCCGTCGAGTTGTTGGAACAAACGTTTGATGAAAAATAAAAACGATTGTACGTTGTTAATTTTTGTTTTTTAAATTCAATGTATTTCGAACCCGTCACTACAGTTACCGGAAATTGTATTGAAATTATTCACGACGATGAAATGATTATATTTGTCGTTATGTTCAAATACACAACTCTTATAGATTATAAAGACAGAATAAAAAAGTTGGAAAAAGTTTTTACTTGAAGACTATTGTACGAAAATAGTTGAATGAACTTTCAATTTCTAATTAATTATTATATTTTACTAACATTTCAGTGATTATTTTTTCAAAATTACGTTGACTCACAATAAAATTCACACTTTATGATCTTAAGTTATCAAATAAATAATTTAACAAATACAACGAGTATATAAACACTATCAACAACGTGAAAACCCATTTACTCAATCGTTTTATAACAATAATTTTGTACTCGCGACATTACGATAAGAATGTACTATTGAATAGCGTTATGAATAATTTATGACTTTGATGAACTTCAATGACTTTGGAATACGTTTTTGTGATACAAATCATAATAATAGAATAAATAGGTAACGTTGATGAAAAGAAAATCAATATTAAATGAGGC
This sequence comes from Schlechtendalia chinensis, assembly GCA_019022885.1. Taxonomy (NCBI): domain Eukaryota; kingdom Metazoa; phylum Arthropoda; class Insecta; order Hemiptera; family Aphididae; genus Schlechtendalia; species Schlechtendalia chinensis. The sequence goes on from CM032341.1 coordinate 5,545,081, forward strand.
TTGGAAAAAGTTAAAAAAAACAATATTAAATGAGATTTGGAAAAAGTTCAAAAAACAATATCATATTATCGTATACTGTATATACATACACACACGCGTAATGATTGGAAAAGTTCTTCTCTCGGAAATTTATTAAAGAATATTAATAAAAATCTTTTAATGTAAACATCGAAGTTTATTTCATGATCGGAATGTAATAATAACAATATATTGTTTTAAACAAATAACGGATTTATATAATGTTTTATTTATTTTTGCGCCGAGCTTTCTGTCGATTTGGCCGAGCGGTTTCCGAGCAAACAGCTGTAATATATTGAGGATTTGTCGACGAGTTATTGAAGGACGGTAACCTAACTAAGTATATTATGGTCGTAAAAGCGAACGTCCCGCGGTACGGACGGACGTTTGCTGGTTTTATTTTGTTATTTGGGTATACGCAGCACGCGTGGGGAACACGTACTCACATTTCGGCGGGAAAACACCTCAATATTTGATAAGGTTCACCCGGGATCCAATATCGAACCGTCGGTACCGAACGACTGGCGGGTTTCGTAATAACATTTTCGCTTTCCGTCGTACAAACGAGCGGGACGTAAAGAGAGATAGCTTATGCGTTTTTACGGTCCGCGGAATCGTAAAAAAAAATCGTACCCGCGTTTCCAATCTGTGGATTACTGCGGGCTCGGGCGAAATAAAGATTTCGTATATCAATAAAACGATACGACGATCGGACAGAAATTCATAAATCGACTCCGAACGCGAGGCGCGTGGTCATTGTTCGCCCTCGTCACACGTTCGAACGGGACGACACGTTGACTTGGTACGGAAAATTATTTTTCGTCGCGCGCTGGTGTGCGTTAAAGTTCGTTGTTGTAATGAGCTCGTAAGTATGTGTCCCGATAAATTCACCACACTATATATTCAGTTTCCGTGACAATAATTGCCGTCAAACCTCCAGAAAATCGATCGCTGTCACTCGTCGGTCGATGTTGTCACGTTACTATAATGTTTTTGAGGGTTATGAATCGGCATGAAAATCTCATAAGTGCGTAATCTGCGAACACTATTCGCGTCTGCGAATACGCGCAGACGTCGAACATGCAACCGTCAAAAATATTTTTAAAAAGTCCGTCAAAAATCGTCCACGCGGAACCTAACCCGTACTGACCGGACCGCTTATTCACGCCGGGACCGGTGTAGTGATAGGCGTTTCGAAAAAAAATGTACGAAATCATTAGCCGCGCGGACGACGTCACGGTTCGTAGACCGAGTACACGGCTTGTGTATTAGAAAACCGTTTTGATATTGGTCGCCGCCCGCCTTTTTCATACGGCTTTTCATACGTCGCGTCGATCAGTTCGGTTGGTTTTTATTTATTTTTTTCTACCACACCTCTAACGAGCGCGTTTCACCGGGCGACCAATCTCGATGTGACGAGTGCGTTCAAACGTCATCATTACCGTTGCACTCCGAGACGCGACACACACCTGTCGGCCCCGGTCTGGACGCGTCGATACCTGTTGCGTACGCGCCAGTGGCGGTCAAACGGTGTTGGTGGTGGGGGGGGGGGCATATTTCCCTCCCCACCCATTTTTGTTATTACGTATTAGTTTTAACAGTATGCCGTTTATCGCCTGTTGATTAATCATAAAGTGAACTTCTTATATTCTTTAATTACGACTTACGTTTTCAATGATCAAAGTTAATGTCGAAAAAATCAGCCTCCCCACCGCCCTCCACGACTAAATCATTTGACCGCCGCTGATACGCGTCCTTGTGTGTGTGTGTGTGTGTGTTTGACGCGTTTAATGGAAATCCGGATTGACGACGTGTTTTACACTTAGCCGGGTATCTCAAAGCTTTATCTGTATTAGTCGTTGTAAGGGCTTTGCACGGTAAGTCGTAAGACACGACCGCCACGTCGCGACAAGTAGAAAACCGAAACAACGGGCAAGTTTGACAAATTCGTTTGAGCCAGTGGCGTAGCCATGGGGGGGGAGCAGTGGGCCATGACCCCCCCCCCCACATTGTCCATATAAACGTATTTACGTTTTTATATAGTTCATTTTATACGTTTGAAAAATGTGCTACGGATATAGTGCTCTAGATTCTTATCAATTTGTTTGATGTTATTAAATTAAAACATTTAATTCTAAACAATTGTCATAAAAATAAAAATAAATTATTAATGTTAATTGTAGTGAATTTATTTTTAAACTGTTTGGCTTTGGCTCACCCCTCCCCATTTCGAAGTCCTGGCTACGCCACTGGTTTGAGCTATTGTTTTGACGAAAACTATCAAACAAATGCGATTACGTTTACAGCGGGCATTTAAACCCGGCCTTTGGTCGACCCACGAGAACGCATATAGATCAGGAGTAGACCTTGGCGATCCGGATCGGACGGCGGCGACCTCGACCCGGGCACCGGTTTTCGCGAGACGACGTTTTGCTCGTGGCCGTCGTTCCACGTTCCCGTCGCGTTCGCCGAATGTATCGTTTAGAGTCGGACGGGGTTTCGTAACGTATCCTTCAGGGCGGCGGTTGACTTGGGGCGACGTCGCCGACAAAACGAAACGATCGGTCGTAACATTGTCTAAAAAACGTTCGAAAAACCGCGAAAATCGTTGATCACGATTGTCTTTTCCCCTTGAGTGTACGAAGTGTCGAAAACCTACCGATTTAAAATCAATTTTCGATTGTTTTCGTTTATAATTTCAAAAACGATTTTGCGAAAAACTCGACGTTCTCAACATTGCTTAAGCTCGTATCCGGGGGGGGGGTATTTTTATTTTTTTTAATTATCCCGTCGATTTCGGACTAAACATTAGTGTTTTGAATATATTTCTGGGGTTGAAAAACATTTAACCACTTTTTAATAAAATATATTTCGAAATTTGTTGGAAATAGTCGACTGATTTTGGATTTCCATTTAGACGTTCTCTCGTATACCCCCCAATTGTTTCAGTTTGTACACAATCGGTATCGAACGCGTATAGATTATCGACAAAAACGAACGTAGACGTTGCGTTCGGGAACAGAATAAATTTGAAATTCGGAACCGACGGATTTTCGGGGCTCAAAGTATTATCTGAATAATAGTTGTATTCGGCAAGAGTAAACGATATGTCTCCATACGTACAGTGAGCGTCACGTGTCATTTGAAAAACGAAAAACTACGCCGACGGAATATCTACGACTGGTTTGTATTGACTGTTGTGAAAATATTGTTATCTACGTGTTTCACACGCACGACGAAACGCCGTTTCGGAAACGCGTGCCACGACAATGCGCGTTCAAAATTATTTGGTTCTTTTAAACGCATCAAACCGTTTGTGCGTGCATAATTATTAGAACGTGTATTACGCGTACATTCCGAACAGCCCGCGGCGATCGATACTGTGAGTATTTAATTTAAACGAAAAACCGTTTCCAACATAGATAGACCATTACAATAAACAAATAACCAGTTTCGAGTATTACTTTTCTCTAGGTTTTGGTTTTTTTTCACACCGTATTATTAGGAATGATTAATAATTTCGAATTGTTTCCGTACGGCCGAGGAAACGCGTCAGACGCGATTCACTTTACGAGCGTCGTAAGCCATACATTACACGCGATCGAAATCGCACCGGCGTTCATCCGCTGTGTTCGAGAATCGGTGAATAATGTTTTATGATTTGTTCACGATCGAAATTCACGCGATCCAATTCACGGTTCAGCCCACGGCGGCGCCGCCGCCGTCGCGATTAATAACTCAAACCGACTTCCTTTAATAAATATTCGTCCGGTGGTTAAGGGCGAACCCCGACGGTTAATACGCGTTTTCCTTATCTGCTCGAAAGTCTCAGACGTTATCTCGGGAAACGCAACTCGACGGAAGTCCCAGACGGCCTTCGAGTACCGCTGCGGCGCCGTTCGTGTCGCCGCACAACGCGTGTTTTGTATTACACGTCGTCAAAACCGCGAAATCATTTGGTTCGCATGGAATACGTAACAACGGCACCGGCTAATTCTTTGTTTTCCATTGTTTCGAGTCTCTTCCCCGACAACACCAAATCGATTTCCGTTACATTCGTAGCTCGTTTGCGTTTTATCACGGTGAACGTATTGACTGCGTGTAGACAGAACATCGGTCTATACGGTTTTTTTGTTTTTTCGATAACGATACGAATTATAACAGAAGAAACTAACGTTATCTAATTATTTGGGGGTTTTTTTTTAAAATTATTGACTCGTTTTTTTTAAAAATCAGTCGCGTGAGAATGTCATGAAAATTTCGTACATCCGTGACGCGAGAAAAGTTATCAAAACTAAAAAAGACTTCAATCGAATTAAAAATTAATTTTATATTTTATGTATGAAGCTAGTGAACAGGTATTGTTAATGTCTACGTGTTATTGACCAGATAGATGAATTCGATTCAAATTGACACGTTACGTTCTTATTAACATTAATAATACGTTCGAATAAATATTCGAATTTTATTTATTGTATATACACACATAAAAGAACATTTAATATGTTTTGATTAAATGTAAAATTCATTTCGTTACATTTTATTCTCCTCGCACGCACACGCGCGCGCGGATATTATTCAAAAACGATTATTATTTTTATAACGTATAATAATATAATATAAACACAAAAATATCGTTTGCCAGTTTAATTAAAACGTTTTTGTATTTTACGAGCCGGCCCCTGTCATTTTTACGATAGGTTTTTATTTTCGTCTCGTTTGCGAGTGTCTCGAACGGTCTCCGCGTCGGATCAACACGATCGATTCGGTCGGCGGATGCGTCGGTAGCTTCGTCTTTTCCGCGGGACATAATACACCCGTGATTCGCGTATCGTAAATCGTACGTCGTTCTTATCGCGTAAACAGCGCGTTGAATGAAAACCAAACCGGAACGCCCTCGAGTCACGCGACCGTTGTGTGCGTCAGCGGTCCGGCCGTCGGCACGACTCTTCCGGACGAACGGCGTTCGACGCGTACTCCGCGACTCGGCGGCGACAGAGCCCCGCGCGGGGGGATAGGGTCGGTTCTCCATACTTTTGATAAGAGAGATAATTTCGATTTTTTTTTTTTTTTTTGAGGTTACACACCACCACACAAAATCATAAAATTTAGTGCTGATAAACGTACAACTGTGCGTTAAATACGTGAAATAATGTATGTTATCAATGTATTTGAGTATTTGACGTGTAACGGTTTTTAACGGTCATCACGGTGATACAGTAATAAAATGTTTTATTATACCCATAATATTTCATGTGTTCACGTAATATATAAGTTTTTAGATTTTTTATGATTTAAAATTTTGTTTAAAGTGAATTTCTATTTGGTCGATATTGTAATTTTGTATTGTCTACGTAATATCACCATTTATAACAATCATTATTTTATAGTTCTGATTGTGGAAAAAGTTAAACCGTTTATTGTTATTTTCGACTAATTAAAGGTCAGTAAATTTATTAATGAACACTTGGATTTTAATTATCTGCGTTGGTGTTTCTACGTCCGCAAAAATCGGTTGTCAAATTTTTCTCTTATCGAAAGTATGGCGAACTGACCCTATCCCCCTATCGGTGGATCGTCGATTCGTCCGCGTCGGAACCGGTCGTCGGCGTACGGGTGGGTGCCCGTGACGGGACCGTCGACGACGATAACGCGCGACGAAGGCGGGTGTGCCGTGCAGGCGAAGCCGCTCCGGGCGCGTTCGCCCCGCTCCGCGGACGTTCCGCGAACGACGTGAGGGACGCGGGTCCGGCCTAATGGATCGTAATTATAGCGCGGGCGCGCTGGGTTTCGGGTTATGGTACGCGCGCTCACACGCGCACACACACGCACACGCACACACGCACACGCACACACGCACACGCACGCCGCTCGGACCCGGAGGGTACCGCCGTTATCGTCGCGCGCGCACACGCCGCGTTCAATGTATTTTCAATCGGCGGTCGATAAAACCAAAAAAAAAAAAAAACACGTATACACGTAAGAGTCGAACGAGAAACGTTTCGTGTGATTATATAGACTCGGGTCGGGCTAATTAATATAATTGACCGGAGGACCGGCCGACCGACCGGTAGTCGTCGTACGACCGGGAAAAATTTGGAATCGTCCGCGCGCCGATCGTATTGTGCCGGGCACGCCGAGTCGTCGGAATGCGTTCGAAACCGCCACGACTTATTAATAATTATCATTATTATTATTATTATTATTATTATTATTGTTATTGACGGTGGACAGCGGTCGACAGCCGACTCGTGGAATGTAAACAGCCTTGTCGTTTCCTCCATGCACCTCCCCGCCGTGAGATTTCCATCGATCGGAGACTTTGGTACCGCGTGTCTAGTAAGCCGTGTCGCGGTTTTGTCGCACTCGTCGCACTAGACACGAGCTGGAACCGTCGAATGTCGACGATATCATCACGAAACGTGGGTTCGCGCTTCGGTCGTACGCGCGTGACGGACGGACCGGAGGATTCCGGAAAAAGTCTGTGAGATTACGTTTTAATCGTCAGTTTCTTCGACTGTCGAGACGTCGGGTTGGCGTCCGACAAAAGTCAAACGTGTGTACGCGCGACGGACGCGATAACTTTCAGTGTACCGGATCACTCTGCGGCGGAGTACGTATCGCAATAAATAACGTGGACTTCCTGTGTGCCGGGCGCGTGCGTCCGACACGGTGTCCCCCGACGACGTTTGGCAAAGACTTATCCGCGTTTCATCTTTTTTTTTTTTCGTCGATCATATTGTCGCTATATTCAAGTCGGTGTTTTTTAGAAACACGCGTAACTCGTTTTACCTCCAGCACCCCCGGGGACCTTAAGGTTATTCGGTGTCTGCCGTCCGAGTGAAAGTGGCGCGTATAAACACGGTCTTCATACCTCTGCGTATACGTCGTGTGTATGTGTGTCTTACGTAGTGCGACAACGCCGATTTCGCCGGAACGAGACCTCGGAAATATCGGAATCAACACAAATTACGTTCCAACAATCTTTTTTAAAATTATAATTGGTTTATAATCGTATTATGATAAAAGCGAATTCGCTTGATATACCGTTTGATCCGACGAGTAAAAACGTATCATAAACGATACGGTTTAATTAACATAATTGAAACGGTGAAGACACTGTCGCAAAATAACATTACTCGAAATTTTAGAGTGGATACATTGTGTCGGCCGTGCGCGAGCGTAAAACGAATAAAAGCTGATTGCCGCACGAACACTAAAGCTGTTTTGGAGTGTACGCTTTTAAATCCGCTTTGTTCCGATAATGTTTTCAATATCGTATGGTCAAAATTGAACGTAACGCTTTCTCCGTCCGGAGAACAAAGCACAGTCCCGAATTACTGCTACTATATTATGCCATTAAACTGTTATTCGACCATTTCACGAAATTTATTTATTCTTTTTTCTTAATTTTGTTTTGTTTTTATAACGAAGATCGCCGCGAACCGTTATTATAGCTGCGTTCTGTTCGTTTCGCTAATAAAATGTAAGTATCTGCAGTTGCCCGAGTTGCGCGTTATCGTATAATACGGCAGCTTGTAATAAAATCGAACATTTTCTTACGTCGTATCAAAAAAAAGTGCGGAATCCGATATATAAAACATCTTATCTCGAACGAACGTTTTAAAATGTACGCTTTCAAAAATACTACACAATCTTTTAGATTTATATGAGAAAATGTACCTACGCAAAACTATATCGTATAAACGCGTTATTCAACATTTACTAAGGTCGCTTACGTGACTGAGATCCATAAAATGATAATAATAATAATAATAAACGACAGCTAATAATTACGTTTTACGAAGTAAGTGACTAATATTTTATTAATTACTCTGCACTCACGAATTTATGCGCTCATATAGAGAGCTTAGGTAAATCAATAGTATTCGTTATACGATTCCAAACGTATTTCTTTCTTAAATACAATTTAAAAAAATAAAATGATACTTAATGACGAAATATTTTCTTTAATTTTTTTTTTCTTTACGGTTTCGGTTTTCCCGAAAATATTTATACGTTTCGCTTAGGACCCGCCGGCAAACGCATCAAATATCATCACAACAGTCTACTACTCGTGTCGGCCGTTAAAACAATCGTTATGTCACCATTGCCGATACATAATCTATCGTATATCGGCAATCGACCTTTTGACGCGTAATATGATAACGTCGTGTGAAGCTGTTGTGTTTCAACGGTCATTTGAACGTAAATTTTCTAATCCGACTCGTCCGGCTGTAAGTAAATTGTTGTTGACGCTCTGGCTGGCGGGTTCGCAGTCGTCCGTGTTGAAAACGAAAAAAAATAAAATAAACGAATGTAATAATTTCACCGTACGTGCGCTGGTCAATGTTTCGATATTAGAATAAACGCATGAAAAAGTCTGACCGGGAAAGCGCATAAAATTTAAATTAAAATCGTGACCGTGCCGCAATCGTAATTGTCTGTTGTAGACAAAAAAAAAGGGAAAAAAGAAAAAAAAACCCCACCCGCGAATATTCCCTTTATTACGATATCGCGCGGCCGTTAACGGTGGAGAGTAAAAATCGACAACGATAACAATACGGACGAAAAAAATCCCGCGTTTTCCGCGTCGAATTGATTTCACTCGCCGGGAGGCCTCCACGAAACACCGTCAACTTTTCCACAAACATTCATTCACACAATACACACGCACGGGATACGGTGTTTCGGGTCTCCGGAAACGTACGACGGGAACGGGAAAGGCGTTCGCGTTCGACGGCGGACTCCCAATCGACTTTCGAACGGCCGGACCGGTTTGAACGTGGTTATCGTTAGGTTAGGTATTGTTGGACGGTTTTAAAACGCGATTCTGCGTGAAACGCGTCGCCCAACGTACGTACACGCGAACGGTGACGCGCCCGATTTTCTGGACCGACGTCCCGTTTGTTGGCGACGGGTCGGCAACGTCGTCAAGACGATCGCTAGATAATGACCGGAAACGATCACGAACCACGTTCCGATAGCGGTTAAAACATTTTGTTTATTGAACTCGATTTACGGGGGTTTTGGTCATTACATTTTTATGTCCGTCTTCGCGATTTAAAACGTTGCGACGTCTCAACAACATGTACACGATACGTTTGGATTTTATTGGTTTTATTATTAGTCTGGCATCCCGTTTCTTAAGATAGAAGCTGTTTCGTGAAACGTTATTTCTGTTCATTCTCTTCGACGAGATAATATGATTTTATTGCATCTGTATACTATTGTCATACGAAGTCGAGTACTTTTTGATTCGTGTAAATTTCTTCAGTCGAAAAGATACAAAACATCATTCAAATTGAAATATCTGCGGGGGTTTTTTTTTTAATGTTTTGAGCGCCGCAAAAGTCATTTTTATATTGTTATAAGTTATAATGTTTATTTGGTACAACTTGTGTTTTATGGCTACCCTCATTAGGAATCGCCCGCTAATCGCTCTACACTATCTACGTCCCTGTCATAAATGTTATACTACGTCCGTAGTACATACAATGTTGAATCGTATTAAAATTTGTAACATTCACACATTTTTTTAATGAACGATAAAGATGCGAAAAATGTAAATAAATGCTCGTAAATGCAGTTGTTATAGCCTGGGAAACGTCGGTGTATGCAAAACCATTGTCCGTTGATGTCATTTCTGAGCCAATATCACACATAGTCGAGTCTCGTCGACAATAATCGTAATGGACGTTATAAATTATTTTCGGTTGTGACTGTACAAATCCGCTCGGATCGATAGTGCGCGACTGTAATTGTATTGAATGCGGAATCGAATACAAAAGAACGTATTATCAATGGCGTTTGATTAAAAAGATTTTAACCGTCCCGTCCAATCGTACACGCGTAATTGATCGGCGGACGTTAGTCGTTAATTACGGTCGTCGGTCGACACGTGCTAGATATGCTAAAACGACATTTATTTCCGTTGAGCGAACGCAATCGGGTCGCGTGTACGACATCCAGAACAAAACAATCGTTATTTCACCGGTGTCGTTTTCGGAGCTCCGTCACGGTGCGCAGTAGTTGCGTGGCGACGCCGATATCCGTATTGTTTTCCACTCGAAACCGGCACACGGAACTTTCAGCGGATTCCTATCCGGTCTCCGCGAGCGTACACGAGATTCCCGACCAAACGGTCACGCCCACGCGTTATTATGCATTGTTTTCGGGTCACGGGGACGTGGACACGACGACGACGTTCCGTGTAAGTACGCGGCGTGCGAGTAGAGATCGTCGACGGGTCCGCGTCCAATCGATACGCCGCGGGTATAATTAAAAGAAGAGAAATAATAATAAACGATGATAAAAACATACGAACCCAAAACCGTATAAGGATACATAAAAAAAAAAAAAAAACCGATAACGGGACACGTTGTAAAGTTGTTTGAGCCAGTCTCCGGCGCGACTCTCGCCGTCGAAGCGGCGCGCGTATACCTCCGATGTCCTCAGAGACGACGACGACGACGACGCGCGTATTATTATTATTATTATTATTCCGACGTATCATCGTTTGATCATCCGTCATCGTTGTACCGCACGGGGCAGAGGAATGTTACACACTGTACATACATATGTACCGTACATTAGATGGAGATAAGGTGGCTTGCCCGGTAAAACTAAAAAAAAAACTCCGCCGTAACGGCATAAAAGATTTTGATCGATCGCCATCGCAATCGCCGAACGTAGTTTTTAGTGTTGGTACGTACCCGTATACGTTTTTATATACGTTAAATGGCACGGAAGGTTCGGCGCTAAAGCCAGGCCGCGTGACGGCACCGCGATAGAAACGGATCCCCGGAAGTATTAGGAGGAGACCGGAATTACGGGCGTACTCTCATTATACGCGTTTTTTATCCGCGATAAAAGGCTCGTGTGAAATCTACGGTCTATACGCTACCGGATTACCGTGCGATTTCGACGCGGCGCGTGTCCTTAAAAATATCGTTTTTTTAAAACCCCCCAATAAAAACATTCATGTCGCCGGTCTCGTCGGTGTCTCGCGATTCGTAAGTCGTATTTGTTCTGGTTGTTTACATTACGGCCGAGAAAAATCTTTCTTAATTTGCCGACGAGATCAACGCTAAGTAACGGGAACAAATAAATCGTATTTACAGTATGAAACAGAAAGATATTATTCACACGTAGGTATTGCCGACAGTCTACTACTTATTTACGTGTCATCAGACATATTTTATTTCGGTTTATTTTCTTCTCTAACGCTTAACTTTACACTGTAGTCTATATTTTTATGATAGTCCCGAATATTATATGCTTACATTATTAAAAACAAAAAAAAAAAAACTATTTTCTAAATAGCAGTTCACAATGGATTCAAATTAATGTAAAAAGCACTTCAGCATATTTCGATCGAATTGAAATTTTTTTTATTTATTGAAATGAAAAAAATTGCGATTTACATTACAGAAATGTATTGTTGTTTTTTTTTTTCATACATTATTTAACAACTGACCTTGTTCGTTATCGGTCATATATCGGAGACTATTATTTCTTTACGGGTCAGCTTATAAATTGAATAAAGGAAAAACGTGAACAAAGTGTGCATAATATAACTGCAAATCGGCTTCGAGGGATGATTAAATGTGATAATAATATGATCGTGAGTATGCGAGTCTAATCCGTTCTCGTGTATTCTTTACATTTATTCGCATTACGCATAAAATAATGAATTTATGCGAAAAATAATAATGGACTGCTTTGATTTTTCTTTATTGTCTCTGAAATATGCACTAAACAAAGATCAGAAACTTACATTGCAGGTATATTTTTTCCTGGACATTCGTTATGTTGAATCGAACAGGGTAAGGATATAACTTCGATATTACAAAATGAAAACGATAAAAAGACCTATCAGAAAGTTTCCAGTTAGAAATGTATTCGTATTTTTAGGTTATATTGTATCTCAGTTGAACGCAAGCATGTCAAAATGTTCACGACTATAAAAAACAAGTGTCAGATTCATGAATATATTTGATGCAGGAAACACGTAACTATTTCCATAAGTTTTTTTAAAATATATATACGTATATACGCGTATAAAAACACTGTATTATTTATACGATATTTATAACGTTTTTACAATGAATATATATATATATATGGTGTACGTTATTTAACGACGGTTTAAGTTTACAAAAGTGAAACTTTGTCCCGCGTTGTCGTTTCGAATAAAACATCACGGATCGATTTTATAAACGACAACCGCGACGGTAAAACACCTCAATTACTATATTGCCACATCAACTTGGCGTGTATATTTCGTATGATATATCGACACGGGAAGACGATAACAGACCTACCTGGAACGCACGGGGACTCTATCAGGTTTAGTAAGTTTGGCCGGTCGGGTTTCACGGAGTTCGGAACTTTTGCCACGTTGTCGTCCGAGGCGTACTTATACGAGAGGGTGGATCGAGTTCTAATTAGAGACGCCGGCCCGCAGCTTTTGCCGTGCGTACGGTTCCGTTTCCGAGGCCGAACCAATTTCACCGACCGCGGGGTGAATTAAGTACAAAGCGTGACTTCTTTATTTCTGTTAACTGCCCCAAAAGGATCGACACGGAATGCCGGTGCCGGGCGCAGTCGAATGTTCGAAACGTTCGTCGCTAAAATCTAATGCTTGCGCGGGTAAATCGTGTTTGAAACTCGATCGGCCTCTGCCACAAAGGCTAATGCGATGTATATACATTGTAATTCGTAACGTACGGGGTTTCCGTGATAGCGTAACGATTTTACGCGTGTTCGTTATCGTTAACCATTTGTATATAAGTAAGTATCCAAAACCCATTAACCGTATTATCGTAATTTTTTATTTTATACTTGCGTACGACGTAATAATTGCCGCGCAACAACCGAACAATCCGATACTGTTTTTAATACATTTAAAATGTCGGTTTTAAAATTGTTTTATAAACGTTATTTTACGATTACATTTGTTCGTACATTTTTCTTTTGTTCGTTTTTCTCTTTTATTTTTATAAATCGTATACCATGTAGGACAGCGAATACAATAAATAAACGACCGGTCTTCATAAAAAATATTTTTAACTGCGAACGAATCAGATAATTACAAAATGAAATATATCGGAATTACCGTTCTCTGACATTTCTTCGGCCCATTACTCTATTCAGTACGTAAACCATTGTCCATTCGTTACACTTTACTTACTATGTCATTTATAAGGCGTGAAGACTATTAACGTGAAGATTATTAATAATTGTAAATATATCACAGTAATTAGTTTTTTTTTTTTTTTAGTCTTTGTGAACAAAAATTAAAACGATAAAGAGCATGTTTTTAGTATTTTTATCTACTTCTTTTTCTAAAAATTATTATGAGATTTCAAAAATTGCGTTCCAAAATCAAATTTATAAAACAGCTACTCATGTGATAATTTTTTATTTGCCATGTCTTGAATATTTATAAAAAAATGCATATTATTGTAAAGCCGATTGATCCGTTGTTTCGTTCGGAATTCAACATAATTTAGTTCTTTGCTTTTACTATTTGGATAGTTTATTACTTTTAATAATTTAAACTTTTAAAAAATAAAATTATAATCGAATAAAAAAACCGTAGCTACTCGGTACTCATAAAATGATAAAGCGACTACAAGTCCGATACGTTGTTGTCTATGTTAAAAACTTTAAACGCGAAAATGAATTAAAAACTAAAAATAATTCATAACGCTCGAACTCGACGTGGAAAATTTAATCGTGCACATTAAATACGTCTGTAATATTCATTTTGAACTCATAGTTCAACGAATAGGGAATAAATACAACACACAGAGTCGTTCTATTGAACGATATTTTATGCGTTGCGAGGTATAATTAAATATATTTCTCAAAGCGAGTCGTGTTGTATAGCGAATTGCTGCGTACCCGTACTGTGCGTTAGCAATTATTCCAACTCTATACAGTACAGCTTTGAAATTCGTTCTCAGCGAATTACATCTCATTCGACTTTTATATGTATATATACATTATGCACTACTCGCGTATACCTTCGGAACAATATTCAACGTTACAACTCGTTTACAGTACGTAGAATACGCAATTTTACTCTCTTTCGTCTCTACGTCGATAAAATATTATTTTGAATAATTGTAATTATTATTGTTGTTGTTTATAACGCGCGCGTACCACGCACGTATCGCACACGCGTATATATACATACGTATAATACGGCAGTATAAACAAATGGAGTATTACGAGAGATTTAGGAGCGTTTTCCACGGGTCTCTCGGGAGACGGCCAACCAAGCAATTATGAAGACGGCCTTTATCGCAATCGTGCAGGAAAATTTTAAAGGGTGGAATAACGCGTCAGACCGAATTACCCGAAGAGTGCGTGACGATACGAAGAAATTTATAGAGCGCCTTAGTGGCAATTATACGAAATCCGAAGATTTAACACAACGGCCGTAAATCGTGTACGTATGTAATTTTTGGTTTTATTTCTTCGTGTTCCGTTTCGGTCACTCGATAAAATATCGATTCCTATAACGTGTATTGGAATATTATTATCCATATTTTCAAAGTCCATCGTCATACCTGCTGTGAATTCGGGTTTCCGAATTCAACGAGACGTGAAAAAAATACTATCGAAAATGTATTATATTACGAATTTATATACTCGTGTTTATATACATGTATATATATTGGCGTAAATCAAGTCTAAGACATGTGATTGACCAAATAAACGACGACCGTTTATGTTTTATTTACGAATTTATTTATTATGTTTTTACGATTAATTGTATTATTATTATTATTATTTGCAGGTAATACGACGAACAATGGTTGTCAGGGCTAATAAAAAACTACATGTATATTTATAAAAAAAAAAGGTAGATTTATGGACCAAGTGATAGAGCGAGACGTGTATCATAAACGGCAAGCGTAGATTAACCGAAGCGAAGCTCCATTATTTTTGGTTTTGATTTTTTTCCCATTTTTACAATTGCCGGTTTACTGATAAAACGCTTCCAAACGATTTAATGTCAAGTGCATTACGTAGTGAATCGGAGTGGAAAAAAATCTATTTTTTTTTTTTTATTGTGTGTTGCGAACATACGGTTTGATCAATACTATAATATTGTACGATATCGATGATTTTTGAACGTACTTCTGTAGAATTATTTTGGAGAAAAAAAATGTTTTCATCATATTTATGTCTGATTATTAAAATTAACGCAATGACATATTATCGTAAAAAAAGAAAAATGATTAAACGGACTTGATTTTCACATGCAGTTTCGGTAGTAATGATAAATATTTCGTATCTACAACATTTTACACAATTTTTGAATTGGACATTATCTAATCTAAATAATATCTGTGGATTCTTTTTTGTTCAATGTTGTACAGAAACCCTTTGGAATTCCAAAAAGTTTTGACTAATTTATCTTAAGAATTACAACTCTTTGTAAATGATAACGAGACAAGACTAAAAAAAAAAAAAAAAATAAATATAAATTTCCAAACAAAAAAATAGGTCAAGCTATTTTTTTTTTTTTTAGTACACATTTTAAAATTAAAATTGTATATATTACAGAATTAATAATCACGAAGCTAAGGTTTATATATGTATTATATTTATTTAAATGACTTGAATTTATGGCATTGAAATAACACTGAAAGCATTAATTGTATTATTTTAATGTTTGTTGTGTGCAAGGTAAAAACACCGCAATTATCTACAAGTAACATTATATTCCCGTTTATGATTGTTTCGAGATAGTCAAACGTGTTTTGACGACAAAATAGTTTTTAAAACGAAACATACTTAAAATAATTTTTTTGACTCAACTTATCTAGACTTATTAAGTCACCGGATAATAAATGCTACAACGGTCATTTTTTTCTTTTCAAGTAATTTAAATTCCTCACAACATTCCAATACGTATATCATGTTACAGTAACGTCGACGTTTTTACTGCATATTATTTATTTAATTTTACACATATGTATATATATATATTGCTTTTTAGATTTGACACATTCAACTTTCTGTTGTCTAGCCGCAAACATTTTAAATTTAAATATTCGAAGAAAATGTAAATATTTATAATAATTATTATTATTATTCCAAAATCGTTCTTTATTTACCCGTCATAAAAATAAAAACAAATAAAAAATTATATATCTTGCACGTGACACGCTTATTCTTGTAATTAGTTATTATGAAAAAAAAAAAATAGGTTATAATATAAGACGTTTTACGTATTTTGCGATAATACATTTGTCCCTTAGGAAGCCGAATAATTTGGATACGTAACATTCTATTCATACGGTTGTGTATTCATTAGACGTTTGTGGAGTTCGTATTGTATTGACGTAAATCGTAATAGGCTTTATATAAATTCAACATACAAATTTCAATCAAATTTAACAAGTTGATTTGTTTTAGGAAAATCGATAAAAACAATTTTCTCGTTTAATAATAATAATTTTTTGTTTTAAATTTCAACGTTTGCACGTCGTGTAAATGCGCGCGTGTATATGTGTGTGTGTGTTTTTTTTTTAATGGTATAAAAACTAGTTGGACATATGCGTATCGTAAGCGGATTTCGAAACTCGATATACATGTACGCACACCCAATGATATCGATCTGTATATTTTTAAACGTGTTAAATAGAACCACGGCAAGATAAATGTGACCATGAAAAGACTGAGCGGTAAACGTCGAACGTTCCGAATGCAAAATGAATGTTTCGTAATGTTTACACGGTAGACGGGAAAATACAAGTCGAAAACCCATTGATCTTTCTAAACGTTTTAGATCGATTTCAACTACCGACTTACATAATAATAACGTGGCACATGACCTCTGCGCGCGAGCACCGGTGTTATTAATTAAGACAAGTCGATCATCGGCCATGTTTGTATATGGCCGCCGTCTCGCTGCCGGCGTTACACGTCGCGTTTTGCACCGTTAGTCATTTACGCCTTACGCCTACTCGGTTTCCTGTAGAAACACCGCTGTTAAAAAGGAGGGGAAAAAATGGAAAACTCTGTACGAATCTCATGTTCTCGTCAAATATATGTTTAAAAGTATTTGTCGGACACTTTGAACAATTATACTTGTTTCTAGAGGTTTCAAAACAAAAATGACTATTTTATGTTTAGACAGATATTTTTATATTTTACAGAAAGATTGTTGTATTTCACTGGAAAGCAGTTGAATTTAATATTTCGAACACTATCGTTTGGGTTGATTGATTACAATATTTATATATACCGTTTTTATAGTACGATTACAAGATGAACAGAAATTGTGAAGTTTAATACGAAACTAAAAATATCTGCTATATCAGAGACCATATTTTGTTTGTTAGTCCTTGCGTAATCTGTATTTACATAATACACGTAGTAGTGGGTTTTAAAATATTTTAAAACGCGCGTTTTATACATTATTATACGTAATATTCTCACTGTACAGAAACCCTATGATTGGTCTTTCTCATGGTTTTCGTGCATATTATATATATTATAATTGTTCAACGGAAGTCGGTATTTAAATTAATATATATATGTTACATATTATATAAATAATATGTTCCGAATGTTTTTAAAATATTCTCACCGGACCAATGTAATCTGTTTATTTTCATTCGAATATTTATATACATACAATTAAAAATGAAACATTCTTTATAACCTTTTGTTTACAATTCCGTATATTATATAATAATATGGTTTACGATTTTATTTTGCATTTTAAACTAAGCAGGTACTTATGTAAGAAATACCGTTTGCTTAAACTTGTGTTTCACAGCGCATAATCAAATACAAAAATAGATGGCAGCACAGGTTTTCAAAAAAATAATACTGATACTATGTTTTCATTATCAAATCGTAATGCAATCAAATTTCAAATCACACGAGATTCGCGTAAACAAAATAAAATAAATCGTATGCACTTTTTTATGTTAATCGTTTTGAAATTTTAAACTATTAATACAAACAAATAAATGCAGTACGAACGATGATCAGACAATTGTTAAGATATAATATTATACGTGCATATCCGATCGAAATAATTAATTTGAAAGTAATATTTTCGTTTCGTTTTTTTAAACATCGAGTACTATAAACCATCGATATTAACCAACTCCGTCACTTTAACGGTTGTGCGCATTTTTTTTTTTTTTATAACGGCCCGTCGTCGTGCATATTAATCCGTCCTCGGTCCTCGCCCATCTGCGAAATGTTGAGACGACGTTATTGAACCGAGCACGGTAAATATAGTCCGCGGGCACGTGGCCATTCGACTCCGCCGCGCGTAATAACCGTGTTTATCGACGCAATAAATAACGCGCGTCGGGTACGCGTTTCGTACGTAACACGAAGTCGGAACGTACCGACATGATGGTTGTCGTTTAAAAACCGCGTGTATGATTTGTCGGAATTCTTCCGTTTCGAATCCGTTCCGAGACGAGTTGAATAATTTCGGCGCACTGCGGAGTGAAAAGACGATAACGCGCTGCTGTCCGACGTACGGTACACAAGGTGATTACGTCGGACGAATTGTAATACGTGTCGTAACGCGGTCGCGGGGTGTATCATATGGTTTTAAGGTGACCTCCCGCGGTGCAGCGCGTCCGACACGGACGGCACGTGTCGTGTAAGACGGCGTACGTACGTACGTATTGACGCAGACATGAAAAGCAAAAACGAAATCGAAAAAAACCGTTGGCCGTCCGGAAAAAAACGGCCGCGCAAAACGTATCCGAGTAACGGTTTTTTCTCTTTCTATAATTTACATTATATTTCGCCTGGTAGTAACGCATCGTATCGCGTACCAATGCCATGGAAAAAAAAAATGATAATAATAATTCGACCGCGTCAACGGACGGTGATAATCGCTTTTGCAGACCGGTCGATACGCATCACGCACCGTGTAGGCAGACGCGAGCGTACGGAAAACACCATTTTGTGTACGCGCGTTGTCGTCGTTGAAAAACGGCGTTCGTATTTCTTCTGGCCCGGTCTGGTTTTCGACCGGGTAATCTCCAATTATTGTACCGTGTACGAGTTACGTAACGTTCGATCCGTCGTGTGTTATTATAGCGATCGATAGTCCCGAAATCGGCAGATAACGATCGTTGGCCAGTAGCACCAGGTTCGGGTTTGTTGTTTTTGATTTTAATTTTTTACCCCGTCGCCGGAAACTATAGCGGGAAAATAAAACGTAATATTATACGGATTCCTCCGGGCGTTCTGTTTATAACTTTTTTTTTTTGAAGTCGATCGCCAGCGAGCGCGTAATTTCCTAGGCGTAATATTCTCGACGGGCCGAACTCCGGGGGGACCATATGTTCGGAAAACGACGAGAATATTAATCTCCGAGGAGGATCGTGTGTGTTATTATCATTATCATTACCATTACCATTACCATTACCATTATTATTATCATTATTATTTCATCCGCTCGTAATCGTACCTGACCGGTCGCGTTTGAATTCATACCCGACGCGCATTAAATGCCCACGCGACAGCGTTCGCGAAGAACGGTAGTGACTGATTTAGTCGACTCGCACGCGTTTTTCGCTCTGATACTCTGTCCACTCGTAGTGGTCTGTGTAAACACTGTTGTCGTGCGCTTTTTGACGGAGTTGTGCGGACGGACGATAACATTCGTCCGATAAATGTCTGCGCATTTCCTCCGCCGTCGCGGCGTCGCGCGTACGTTCAACATTTTGCTGTTTTCGTTTTGTTCCAATCCGAAACGAGTGTTTTCGACGACTTATGAATTATCGCGTTCAGTTTACAGCTCAAGTCTGCGCGTCAACGAATTACAATTCAATATCAAAAGTAAAATCTTTCGTGAATTTTCATCGAATTCGTATTAATCAATTAAACCGATCTAACGCGTTGCTTTTTTTTTTTAAAAAACGAACTTTTAATTTATCCAGTTACTTAACGTATTAGCTTCAAGTTTACTTTATACACAGGCACTGTTCGAGCGATATAATAGAAGTCCACCTCTGGTTGGATCCGGTCATATCGCGGAGCGGTCGACGTTGCGATGTCGGACCGCGAGAAATGAGTCGTTCCCGAAACACCCGGCTGATCGGCGGACGACGAAATTTTGAATTTAAATTGTGTAGGCTTTTCTTGGTTAGAAATTGTCTTTTTATATAAGCCTAATTGTAGTTCATCGTCGTGTAGGCGATTCATATTGTAGTTCGTCGCCGCGGTCGACCCATCGCGGTAAAGAATTATTTGTCAAATTATATTAGATATAAAATTTATTGTAATGCATCATGATACGATTATGTTTCTTTTTAAAATATAAAAATTTCAAAATGTATTTTTTGCCTGCGATACGTTCATTTGTTATTATTATTCTTATTATTACTGTTATGAGCACCCAGTATATTTTTGTATATATATATATTTATACTCAGCCCAAATAATACCACATTGGCGGGCTAACCATCGTATCGAGTTGGTGCTTACGAATTAGTCGCCAAACAGGCACTCGAGTTACATTTAGTTCGTAGAACAGAGCGAATTTTCTTAATGCGGTTTTTAATTTCTAACAATTGGCGTCTGTGCAATATATATATAATTTTATGCATACAATTTGTATATATATATATATATATATATACTGTCAGACGAAACAATTTATTCGATCCAAATGTTTGTTATAAAGCGCGATATAAATATGTTTTTAACCTAAGGTTATAGGTTCGGGCAGGAGGACCTAGCGCTTGTATTCTGCCGCGGGCTTCGCGAATTCTAAGACCGGCCCTGGATCTAGTAGGCATTACGTAATGGGTTTTTATCATATTTTCATCGAACGCTGTGACGAAGTAGGTTAATCCGTGTCTAACCATATAAATATGTAGTTTAATTAGTAGTTGTGTCTATCCACGACTCTGAGCTAAACGAGTCACTTGTCGGACACGCTAACTTGCCGTATCGACGATGTAACGGGTTAGCCAACTGACCGAGTTAAATAATTGTTTGCCGGAGATTCAACACGTGAACTCGTCGAGTTGTGATATAATAGAATTATCAAAAAAAAAAAAAAAAAATATGTTTGTTTGCGTTCATGTTATTATTATCATCAACGGTTCATACCGCGCGCTCGTAGGTCTTACTAATGAGTTGTGTTATGTAATTAAATTTGGAAAGTGTTTGGTGTTCTGACAACTAATTAATAACGTTAACGCGTATAACGTCGATCGTCGCCTAATCGACTAAATAATCGATCGGTGGTTGTTTAATCGATCATTGTCGAACCGTGCGGTCGTGCAGTCCGATTACGGCCGGCGATTTAAACACGTCCCCCATCCAACTATTGTGTTAATTAAGGTCGAAGATTTCAGCCATGTGTTTACAAGATACTGTAAATATTGCACAGAGAACGCGCTAGACGATCGCGTTCAGACGTAGAACAACGGTTTCGCACGCGTACATTTATCGTACGAGCTCGTGCCGGACAAGATAATTCCCCTTGTCGTTTCGTTAACGCGCGACGAACGATTTAAATTTCGGGATAGGGTCAGTTCTCCATACTTTTGATAAGAGAAATAATTTCGATTTTTTTTTTTTGAGTTTACATACCACCACACAAAGTTATAAAATCATACAAATATAAATTTAGTGCTGATAAATGTACAACTCTGCATTAAATACGTGAAATAATGTATGTTATTAATGTATTTGAGTATTTGATGTGTAACGGTTTTTAACGGTCATCACAGTGATACAGTAATAAAATGTTTTATTAAACCTATAATATTTCATATGTCCATGTTATATAAGTTTTTAAATTTTTTATGATTTAAAATTTTGTTTAAAGTGAATTTCTATTTGGTCGATATTGTAATTTTGTATTGTCTACGTAATATCATCATTTATAACAATCATTATTTTATAGTTCTAATTGTGGAAAAAGTTAAACATTTATTGTTATTTTCAACTAATTAAAGGTTAGTAAATTTATTAATGAACATTTGGAACGTGGGATTTTAATTATCTGTGTTGGTGTTTCTACGTCCGCAAAAATCGGTTATCAAATTTTTCTCTTATCAAAAGTATGGAGAACTGACCCTATCCCTTGAATTTCGCGCGTCAATGGTTACGTACCCGTACGTACGGACGCACACGTGGCGGTACAACTTTACGACCGGCAATCATCACCGTAAATTACACCGCGGCGCTTGATCGTTCGCGCGCCGTATAATTTCCGGCACTGCGGTCGCCGTGTGCCGAGTGCCGATGACAACGTACGGACGTGTTCGGGGGGCGTTTGAACGACGTCACAAAGGGGTCTGCCTGCCGTACGATTTTCAGCGCGAACGCGCGTGGCTCTTTGTACCCGGCCCGGACGGACGGTTCACGTAATTGCGCCGAAAGCGTTGTGCGTTCCGTGGGAAAAAAATTGCCCGATTCGGCGAAAAAATGACGAACGGTTGAACAAAAAAAAAATCGATAAGATTGCGTAGTCTCGTCGCGAAAATTCCCGAACGACTTGCCAGCGTCGACTTGAGTGGGCGAATACGGATCCGCTTTGAAACGTCCGTTCGGGACGGGCCGCGCCGGCGGAAACGGTTACGGTCCCGCAGAATAACCGAACAGAAGTCCCAAGTAGTCGACAACGACTTTACCGAACGTGTAAACGGAACACCTAACGCCGTTTACCGGCGGGACACATCGGTGGAAACTACCGTGCGACCGTACGCGGTTTTCGTTGTTGGACCACGGGTTCTCGCGTGGTTACCGTTGACCGTCCGAGACTATTTCCGACGTGGATAATCTAACGGCGAACGCGATTTATTTACGGACGAAACCCGCGGAAATCGAATGTCATTCGCGAACGGTCCGTAACGACCGACCTGACCGAACCCGAGTGCCGTTCGTCGTGTAACTCCGACCTCCGAACGCGACTTAACGATCACGTGCCGCCACGGGCCGGACACGCGGCCCGACGTCGCCTAAGTCAGGCCTAAGCGGTTTTCGGACGGACAAAACGTCTTTCTCTTACGCGGCGGACGATCGGCCCGCGATAGCCAAACGTGAAAATCCGTCCGCAGCGTTGGGCTCGACGGGGTTCGGAGGTCGACCGACGTCGTCGTCGTCGTAAACAAACACGACAGCCGGCCGCGTGAGAACGTCGACGACGACGACCCCCCCGATCGCGATAACGGTATAATGATAGTTCGGATAATGACGAAGGCAGCGTCATCGTGACGGCGCGACGACAAATATTGCCGTCGTCGAACTTGGCGCAAGACGGACAGAGCGACGTCGATCGTCCCGAATGTAATCTGAGATTATAGGAACACGCGGCGGTGGCAGATATTCGGCTAATCGGTCGAAGTACGGTATCAACTAAGAACGTGAACGCCGGAGACAGACGTCTGTCGCGGGCTCGAAACAAGCGCGGACGGGATGTCGGACATTTCTTCGTAACGTCGTGTTTTGTCCGAGGACATTACACGTTTTTTCTTTCTATTTTTTTTTTCGGTTCGACCAATTCAATATTATTCCTGTTTCGTCCGGTTAAAATTATGTTTTTACTGCATCGCGTGAAATATTTCACGTAGATTTTCGAGCGAAAATTTTCTAGCTACGTCTAATCAATCATAAATAATACATTCTGTTATCAAAATAAAAAAAAAAAATTATTAAAACTTTTAAATATTTATTCTTGTTTACAAAATAGTCGAAAACAATCGAAAACAAAAAATAATGAACATGCTAATTAGAAGTACACATATTTCTAAGCTTGTATTACATTTGGAGATCTTAAAAAAATATCCATTTCAAAAACGATTAAGTCGACAATTTGACATGGTTTTTATTGTTTTCAATTACGCTCTAATAAGCTATTGGGAGAATCCTAAAAATCTAGATACAATTTGTTACGGGAACTCAACGCGTGTCAAGATTTCCCGAGCACTCGTCCTACACGACGAAGTGTTAACAGACGGCGAATCGGCCATCAACAAGACCCAACCGTATGCCGACGGTAGGACTTTAAGCTAGCCTCCATCGTCGGGACGAGGAATATCGTTTTTTATATCCTACAATGTAATTGCATTTATATTTTCAGCATACGTTCTTATGCGCGTGCAAAATTGATTTCGGCGTTTCTTTGCTGGCATGTTCACGGATTTCACATTGAATATATTAGTAGATTTCATTTTTGTCGTCAGCATTGTTTTGCGTACACGGTCTAACGAGAACGCGTATAGAATACGATTAAAAATTCTCGTCGGCGGGTCTCGGAGAATGAAGTCGAATACGACGAAGTTAATATTTTATATCTTCATAAGACCATGTCTGTAGCGACACGGTATTTATATATATATATATATACACAACGTACACTCGAGCATTCGTGTATTGTTACCGTACGACGGATACGACCGGGGGTAGGATAAGGTTAGGTCGGGGATGTCGGGGCGATACGGAAGAGGAGTGGAAGACCGGACGATCAATTAACCAGCGCAACGTTTATAATTGCATGACGTCGAGATCATTAATCAGCCATTTTGTCGAACTCGATCGGAGTGAGAAACGTAATACTTGTGAGTACGCGAGCCACACACGTTCATATTATTATTATTGTTGTTGTTGTTATTATTATTATTATTATGTACCTTACGCTTAGTGTGTAACTTATACGAGCGCGCAACAACAGACACGCGGCAAGGTTACTAAAGGACAATAAGGTTTTCGTGTCTTTTCGTTTTCTTCCGTTGCGGGTTTTCTTGACGTCAACAATCGTAGGACATCAAAAAACACGACATTCAAAAGACCGAAATGTACAATTTGATCATTTAATTCCATTGTCGTGTTCGATCATTTTCGAATCGAGTACGACTCACTTGATAATAATTTCCTTTGCAACTCACATTCGATGTTCATTATTATTATACTGTAGTTCTTTATCACAATATAACGTTAAAATAAAGGGCTTTTGGACTTGTCGACATATCGTGCTATGAGCTATAAATTTATTTTTATGAAAATTAAATACTTCGTCCGTTACAACATAACGTACACTTATAATTCGAATAAAACTTATTGTTACTGGTTTTTAATAGTTTTGCACGAATATTATCACTGTATTTAATTAGTAACGTAAGCGATATTAAAATTCGTCGGGAATTCGTTTAAAAAAAAACCATTATCGTTATTATTACCAATATCATAAATTTATAACCGAATTTTACAAATATTTTAATGAATAAAAATGTCGTTCTTTATTTAAAAATAAAACATAATTTTACTTTACATGTAATGTTTAATTTTTATTTTTCTTGTATCTGAACAAATGCAACTAAATTAGTTGGAACTTTACTGATCCGTAAAATGAATAGTCAATACATAGTCAATACACATCATACGACCGAATACGTAATAACCGTCGTCTGTTATAGTCGCAATTAATTAACGATACGGACGTTTCATCGGTGTTTATGATATTATATTTGCAAGGTTCGATAGATCTTTCATTAGTTTGAGTTAAAATTAAACCACGTCAAACGTTACCAGATCACAACACAGATAGCGGAACATCTGTGGTTGTTTACCGTGTACATTTTTCGTGCTTCTCCTTTCCCCTAAACAACACATTATTCTAGTATAGATACGAGAATCATTATTCATTGCATTGGTGTTAATGAATATTATTTATGTATTTATTACGTTTTCGCATCTGTTACTTTAAATAATCATTTTATACTGTAGAAACTTCATTAATAAATTAATTTGTTGACAAGGGGATATTAATGAAAAATTATTTAAATGGAAGCTCAAAATAATTTTGGATAATTGTAATTAATTAAATGTCTATCAAAATAATATAGTATTATAAAAAAAAATAAATAAAATAAATGAATTAAAATATTATTGATTATAAACACACGTGAAAGATTGCATACGTTTTTTTTTTGTACCTTACTCTATTCCCCCCGAAAAAATTGCGGATGATCTTGCTGCATAATAATATAAAACTTCATATGCGTGTGATCATTTTTAATAAACACAACGATATTATATTTTATATGTGTTTCGCATAAGGTCGAATGTAAAAATAATTATAAAATCGAATATATATTGCACCAAATACAATATGAAAATAGCGTGGGAGAGCTAACACGTTTTAATTAAAACCAATAAATGTATCAACAATTTTCATTTAAAAAAAAAACAATGAATTTTATATATTGTATTATCGTGTTGTTAGCGAAATCCATAAAATGTAAATTTTATTACACATTTTTCAATAAGCAAAAATAATTAAAAAATAATACACACGACGAATCCGTAATTTATTACCGTAACCTTCCTTCCTCCGGCCCAGTTGTAATTAAACACATAATCATTAATATTATCATCGCGAAAAATGTTTAAAAAACACTTTTTCTGTTTGTATTATTGATTTTATCCAAAGGTAATTTGAGCAAATTATGTACAGGTTAAAGTAATATTATATCGTATCGTCTAATATATATGTAATGTATATGGCGTAAATAATTGCATTTAATGACATACTTACAAAAACACGTATAATAATAGTAGCTGTGTTGTGCTTCCAGTATTTGCAAATTATGTACACTGTTTACGTAAACGAATTTAGATGCATGGCAATTTGTAATTTATGTTTCTTGTTAAACGATTATTTAGCGAAATAATACAATGTTCATAACGTAACACGCGTGCAATTTCGATTGTATATTGCCGTTCTTATGAAGTATCAAAACATAATATGACATTCCGGTACAACGTCAACAATGTGAATAATTAATAATAATGGGGCGCTCACGGTCGAAAATGAACATTAATCCGCCGCCGATATTCATGTGTTAACGTAGACGGGACTTACCGATGCCATCAATACAATTATAGTGCAAATTGTCCATGCATTATTGTTATCGAGAAACGGTAATAATATATTAGGTTTTTGGGTGATCGTCTATTATAGTTTGAAATCCAAAATAGTTTTTTTGAAAATTTAACTGTTTTTACACGTTTTCGTATTAACTGTTTACCGCGTATGACAATGCGTGATACGGACATTTGATGTCGACTAACGAATTTGTGTAAAAAACGTTGAGCACAAATGAGACACATTAAGAATCGAATTCGTATCCGATTTTAACGTCGAATTACTACATGAGATTAAAAATATTCATGTAAGTTGTCCGTTAAAAAATATCTTGACGGTTTAAAAACCGTCGCATTCGTTCGATACCGAGTACGAGTATTTGATTTCTACTGTTAATTTTCAATCGAATTTACAGGATACCTCGTGCAAATGTTCCCATATCTGAATGTGTGTTTTCAAAAAAAAAAAAAAAATTGAATTCACTTATCGAAAATAATTTTTTATATACCGGATTTATTACATATTTTATAATTTCGTTTTAGTTATAACATTTAGTCAGATTAGTTGTGATCGGTCCCTACATCTGTCTACCTACATATATTATTTGCAAGGAAAATCATATATTTTTCTTCCGCGAAATGTGAAGTATAATGTTTATTTTTAAGAAAATATGGACATAAAGAAAAGTTTATTATGATTAATACTGATCATTGTAATAATAACAGCGTAATAAAAAGTATTTCGAAAATATTTCGTTGCGTCAATGTATTGTTTTTCATTATTATATTTTAGATGTAAAATAATTTTTGTCACGTAATTATCTGAAGTTTTAGAATACAAATATAATGGATATAATGGAAATTATTTGTCCGATTACGTATAAACTTCGACAAAAGTTTAATTTAATATGTATATATATATTTATAATATGTGTAAAACTACAATTAAATATAATAATATATTCTTACAAAATAAGATATAGCTGTTATCAAATAAACGTTATAGGAATATATTTATATAAATAAATTCGAAGTAAAAAAAAAAAAACCGATATTATTGGTTATTTCAATCTGTTTTCTTCAGAAGAGTTTCGATGAGAATTGATTTGTTTGCAGACCAACAGAGAAATCACGAAAGCCACTACCGAATTTAAATATCACAATAAGTGGTGCAGTAATTCAGAATGGTCCAAAAGAAAAGGTTCTGTTTCTGACGTTACTTTGCGTCGAGTTGAGTGGCCAATATCGACTCAAATTTATCTCGACCACAACTCCATGTAAACGCATAGAAAAATATTTTTTGAAAATATCCTTTTGCGAGTATTTCAACAAGTTGTTTAAAAAACTATCAAAATAATATATAAGATAATTTATATACAATAAATCTTCAGTTGCGAGTTAAATAAACGACACGATAAAAACCTGAAATAAAACGATAAACTACGATTTGAAAAGATTTTAAGGGGTTTATTTTGAACGTAAGAAGTCAAATATATCTTCTGTTGGTGTAACTACATCGGGAATTTCAATAATTTAACTTATCTTTCAGCTGCCTCCAATGAAATCTCACCGTAATTAATTCTTTCTTGATTTGACGAATAAATTTAAACCAAACATTCGAACTTCATACGCACGGTTGTGTATTTGGTGTTGTTTTAAAATTATAGATAACGAGCGCTTATACTTGCATCTGAAATTATATTATAATCGAGTGTTTTAAATTTGTTATAATCGTAACGTTGCATGATCAGTTATATAAATTCTCGATTTTTAACTGAGCGGAGAATGTTCTGAAATTCCATCAGCGCCCACGGAAAACTACTAGACGCCGAACTTTTCCATTACGCTAACCGAAGCTCTTAATTGGAATTGTTCAAACGTCTGTACTTATACAAACCGTTTATCGAACGTTTTATTTTTAACATCAAAGTTTTCAAATTAAATAATAATCAAGAACACTTAAAGTTAATTTAAATTAAAAAAAAAAAAATAGTTTTTAAATGTGTTTCAGTGGAAATATATAAAATAAACTACGAAAATGCGGTTGAAAATCTCTGTTCGGATTTTTTGTATTTAATTTTTTCATACTTTGCAAATTGTTCGTTTAAAACGTTTTAAAGCCGGAAGCTTATGCATGTAAAATCGCGAGACTGTATAAAAGTATAATAATATGCATAGCGAAAAAACGGCTTAATTCGTTTATACAGTGGATAACTTTTTTTTAAACCCCGTGTATACTTTACACATTCTTTCCCGTGCGGCGGTGGTGGAAACATAAGAGTTGTTTATTATCATTTCCCTCCTATTAAAAACGTACAAAAATTGCTTTTCGGTTTAATTTCGACGAGAGAACACGGTTTGAAAAAAATAAAAATGTAACGTTTTAAAAATCTCATATTATCCGTTACGTGCACTCCACTCGTTGTTAAGTATAATACATTCATATTGTACGTAATATGATTATGTAAACGCCGTCTTTTACTGCGAACCATTTGTTTTAATATCGTAAAAACCTACGGCGAAACATGTGCGAATACAATTCGTTGTAATAAACTATTATGTCGTACACTATTGTTCGAAAAATAAAACCGAAACGTAATTATTTCGTACGGGATTAATGCGTATTATAACTGTCTAAAATATGTTTTTATAACGTTTTAATTTTGAAGCTTTGACCAAATACGTTTAACTAACAATTTGAAATGAATAATGGAAATATTATTGCGAATAACATAAATGTATTGACATTTTCTGTCATAGTAAACATATACAAAATTAAGAGATATGATTATTTTTATTTTTCTAATGAAAAAGACAAACTACAAAATACGACATTACTTTTGTTGAATAACTATTATTTTTGTTCATTTGAATATAAATAATAATTAGTCGCTCTCAAAAAATTAATCGATATACTCGGTTTACTAAAATATTGGTGTGTTTATGAGTAATGCTTTTCAACATAAATTCTTTGTGATATAACTAATAACCGAAAAAAAACAATAATTTGATCTAAATAAATCTAACATGAATTCATATCATAGTCATACGAATTGCGAACTATGTTTCACCGCTGTTTATTTTAAATTTGTTCTATTTTACGATTATATATACATAGTTAAAATGACATATTATCCAACGCATAAAACATACGAGTGTGTAATCTAAAACGAAATGTTTTCTTGATAAATGATTTAATATCGTCTTACAATCCGACAACAATTTATTTAAAATCGGTATAATTTAGTGAACAAATTGGATTCCACGCTATTGCGAATATCTAATATATTTTATAGCGAATGAAATCGAGAGGAACTGCTACGAAAATAACATCCAAGGAAATCGTTTTAGGGTTTCCATAGCAAATCATAGCAAATCCAACGGTTAACGTGAAAAAGTCAAAATAATTTATCGCCACGAAATTGATATTTATTCAACCTATCTAATTCTGAGTCAAGGTTATTTTATCATTCGTCGAACCACTTGCGTCCAATTTTATCGTAGACCGTCTTTATAACACCTGCAGGTTCCGACTAAATCTATTGTATGTGTTACGCACGTGTTTATCGCATCTATTCTAAATTATTATGTAACATCCAGGCGATCGATACGATGAACGTATTTTACGATTTACGCCGAAAACCGCGTAACTATTTGATACTTGAATGTAATTGCAAGTTACAGTTCAAACGTTGTTTGTTCTAACATTTATTCGTAACTGTTCGATCGAAGAATCACGATGCACACCCAAATGTGGATTTAGCGACATAATAAACATGTTGGGGTTTGATGTTTGTTCGGATCGTCTCGTAAATAAATTCGAGAAAATGTTAAATCGTAAATTATGTAAAAACGAAACAAACGAAAAATGATAAATTTTCCGAACTGCGTAATTTACGTTTACATAAATCCATCGTAAAAAGACCTAACCTTGTTTTGTTAGGTTAGGTTGTTTTGTTAGAATCACGCGTCATCGACAAACCAATATAACTTTTCGCTAGGAAATCATAATAATAACGTTGCTCTTCGTAGATATCCCGTCAAAGGTCGCACAATATATTGTAAGTCGCGCGCGCTCGGATAAAAAAACTATTTTCCACGTATTTATCGACGCGGCGCGCTGGCCGTAATCATTTTCACGGCGGAGCGAGTGCATTTATCCACCGAGGAAACGTCGTTGGTCACAATCACGCGAAACGATTCGCGACACATCATCACGGGATCGAATCTCTCCAAGCCGCAGGAGATCTCCAGGCTATGTTTGGCGTCAAACCGAAACCGAAGACCGTAGATTTGCCGGTCGCCCGTCGTCATGTCGTCGTTGCGGAATCGGTTGACGACGAAACGGGAAAGAACGAAAAAGGCCGCCCCGGCAAACGACACGACGGCCGTTTCCTATACGGCGTATATCCGAATTCGAAAGTTTTATTAATGATTAAATTATATTAAAACGTCCGTTGTTCGAGGTGAAATTTAGCCATCAACATCAACGACCGTTTCGCGTGCGATCTCAACGTCTCTGTACAAGTTTAACAATAAATGATTTCGGGTCGTCGGAACGGTGATTGTACGCTTCGGTTTAAAGAACTTTAAAATCGAACCACATCTCATTTCGACGAAA
Organism: Schlechtendalia chinensis; assembly: GCA_019022885.1. NCBI lineage: Eukaryota > Metazoa > Arthropoda > Insecta > Hemiptera > Aphididae > Schlechtendalia > Schlechtendalia chinensis. Next base: position 5,576,609 of record CM032341.1, read on the forward strand.
CATTCCAAACGTGCACAAAATGGTCGCAGACATCGCGATCGAATAGTGCACGTTTCAACGAATTCGCGTGCGTACTAATGCCGTCGATCGCGACGATCAGACAACGCAACGAACGTGTCGTACGTAAAACGAATAACGTTCAAATAAAATTTCAAATTTCCACCGTCAACGCGTAAACATCGTACATTCGAAATTTCGTACGTGTTTAGGACGGTAACCCCCAATCACCATGCCGCCGCTGAGTTCGCCTCTGCTCGTCGTGACGGTCCCGCGCGTCTGAACGACGGCACGATAATTACTCGCACGGAATCGGCGAACGTCTGCGAAGCCCGGTGGTTCCCTCTGTCGTTTGCGCCTTTTCGCCCGGCGTTCATGTTAGGTAGGACCCAGCTGGTACAGTTTACGGCGATTCGCACCCAGCCCCGCCGTCCCCCGTCCCCCCCTCGTTCTCGGGTCGAGCAAATTAGATTTTTTTTTCGAAAAAACACCCGTCTTCGTTTCCGAAACAATCGACGCGTGAACGTAACGACGATAATGGCAAACACGCGGCGTACGTGTACGATATATATATATATATATGTTACTCATCATAAAACCGTACCGCCTCCGATCGACGGTCGTGGCTATTTTCTCACTCTCTCGCTCACTCACTCACTCACTCTGACGTTTCGTTTCGTTTCGTACGGATCGTATTCTCGCCAATTTTCTACACCGCGACGGCGTAATGGATATTTATAGCGTTTCCCATTGTCTGACTAAAAAACCGTTTTACCGTTTTTTTTTTTTTCTTTTTCGCGTATCGTGCACAAACAACGGCGTGTTTTAAATTAAAAAAAAAAAAAAACACACCGTTTTACACGACGATACGCTATTTGTTTTTAATTATTTCTTATTGGTTTTTCGCAACGCGACTGGTAACACGCATCAATCGGAAACCGCGCGTCACGTTGTCCTGCGACAGAAACCCAATCGTTTTGACTACAAACGAACCGAACGGTTGTTGACGCGTGTGTTTTAACGGAATTCGCCATAAAACCGCACACACACACACACGCGTTATTATTCATATTTGAATAATATCGATTACATGTAAATAATAGGATCCGAAAATTAGGTATAAATATTTCGTGTGCTCTTTAATAATAACGCTGTACGTTTGTGTTTGGAAAATCGAATCGAACAACCTCTTGGAGCATATGCCCGATACCATGTAAATACGCGTTCTATACACTAGTCGATTTGAATTCGAATTCTGTAATAATAAAATACAAAAAACAATTATGTTATTGAAGAAAAATGATTTCGTCCTACAAAACGAATTCTGTTAACAAACGTTTACGTTTCGTAAAAAAACATCCGGAAATTCAACTTCGGTTAGTGTTTTAACGACGTTACGCGAGATTAGCGTATCTGTTGGCGCGCGTGTCGTTTGTCGATGCGCAACGATAAAGTTTCGGCCTTTAAAATACGTTTCGGCCCCGCGACTCATTCGTGTTCAGCCTCGCGTAATTGACGAGCGTTCGACGCTGTTATCTCGTGTATTATATATATATATATATGTGTGCGTACGGCTTTCAAACGACTCGCCGAGAACTTTGGCGATAAGCGTTTTTGTGTTGGGGGGGTGGGGAGGGGTGGTTTGGGGGGGGGGGGCGGAGGGAAATGATCTTCCGGGATATTATGACCTCGTCGAAAAGACGAGAGCGACGACGAGAACGTTCGTCGTTTTTTTTTTGCCGGCCCAGTCGGGTCAGGCGTTTTTTGATTGATGAGACGTACGAGAAAAATGGCCGTTTTCCTTTAAAAAATTATCTCCGGCTTTAAATTACACACGATTATTGTTGTACACACGCCGAGCGAGTGACTCGGCATTAAACAATTAACGAACGTCCCACGGAGACGTGTTATTTTTTATTTTACACGCACCATTATTCTTCTTCGCGTGTTCGAAACGACTCAGGCGGTGACGGCGGTGTGCGGGCGGTGAGGAGACGATCGTGATCGGCGGGCAATATTAGCCGATTGTTATTAATCGTCCGCGTTTCGGCACCGGGACGTCATAGCCGATCTCCGTAACGCACGCGCGTATAACCGTGACGTTCCGCGACACGATCGGACGTGATGGCGACGAAAAGCTCCCCGAGGTCACAGCCGATACGATCCGATGTCCGCGAACGTTATTATTGTAACCGTTTCCATTATTTCGACGCCGCGGTTGTAATCTCAGTTGCCAGCTCTCCACGACGCCGGCGACGTCGTAAGGCGATTTCGTTCCGTGCGTATACGATACGGTTCGATTTTCAAGTCGAAACAATAATATATTCGTCCGAGACATTATCTGTGTGTTACGCGAGGGCGATCCGTTTTCATCGGTCGTTTCGGCCATTCGGGTTGGCGATGCCGAAATCGCATTAATTATTGACCAAACTGCACACGTCCAATACAACGGAACACAAAGTGTCCGACAAACTAAATGCAATTACAATTAAATCGAATACCGTGCTGCGCGTCGACGTCAAACAGTACACAAATCGTTGATTATTTTTCGTATAAAGATACGTCAACTGACCACGACGATGTGTATCATTGAAATTACGGATTTTCCTAGAGCGGTCCTGTAAAACGAAAAATTTCATGTTGATTACAAAATTGTATTATTACGATTTCCCATCGCCTAATAATAACAAGAACACTATTCGTTTTTTTTTTTTTATTGATATTTGTGTTTTATAAACCGTTAAAAATAGTTTGAGATACTCAATTAAAACGGTTTAAACGTTGAAACTAAACGTGTCCAATAATTTTAGAAAATTCCAATAAATCAGTAGTCAAAGAATTAATTTCTATTTTAATCAAATTCAAAAAAAAAAATGTAAACATCGAGCTTGTATTACATTTTGAGGTTTACATCCATACAATTACTAAAAATTCAAAATCATTTAAACTTTAAGGTTTTAAAAATTCTATAGTTGGTTATAGTTTAATTTTTATTGTGTGTCTGTATAATGTCGACGTATATTTCAACTCTTTTGGATTATTTTAATCGTTATGTTTTTTTTAACGAAAACAATAAGAATCGTATAGACGTACTTGATTTCGCATTGGAAACAATTGGATAATCAACAAAAAAAAAATGACTATTTTAAAGTGCTTGGTGCGCCGTTCAAGAACGGTCCCGCACAGTTACGTACACGGATTGGATCCATTCCGGCCGGCAACGAAAATGAAAACAAATAGCATTCAACGTTTCGCTCGGAACTCGATAAATGGTTTCCGTTCCCTTCCGCGAGGACGCCCTCAGATCGTACCCGGTAAAATACGACCTACCCTTTACGGAATCGTGTATTCGAACCGTCGGAACGGCGCTGGTTTCGTCGACTGACAAACATGCCCCTTTACGCGTATTGTTTTCACGGACTTTTTCGCGATCGTTCGCCGTCACCACGAATGAAAAACAACACGTTCGGCACGTCCGACCGTGAAATGCGACCCACAATCCACGATACGAGTGCGCAGACGAGCGCACAGACGGTCTTTCGCTTCGCGGCGTTCGGTCGTCCGGTGCCGGTCCGATACCCTAACCATATTACGTGGTCGTCGGTACAGTTTAATAACGGTTGACAGGAGACGATCGTGTACACGACGCGTCTGTTACCGACGTCACGCTTATCTCGCACGCGGAATCGTATGACGTGAAGAGAACCGCGGCGATGGTCTCGTTCGGCAAATACGAGATGACATCAACGTTTGTCGACAACGTCGCGGTAACGTTATCAGAAAATTAATTACAATTACAAAATCACGTTGCGCGACACGCGTATGAGCTAGAGCGTACTCGTACTCACTCGGTGTAGCCAATAATATCCTATGTCACGACGTTAATTTTTCGCGTCATACATATCTCTCTGACGTTAAAGTCGTGTCGTGCTTTCGGTTCGTGATCTAAAAAACGTTTGAAAATCATTTTTCATGAACGGTTTGTGTCCATAAAACTATAACTATTACGAATCTATGCGCTGTTGTACGAACCGTACATTTGTAGTCTCGTTGCAATCAAATATAAAACGCGCACGTTTTATGTCGAGTATCAACAGGCTATAGGAATATGCGCAATCGAATTAATCCGTATAACATGCAAGTGTTGTTTATCCATGCATTTTCAAACGCGTATCTAAATAATAATCGTACACGCACATTGGTTCAGCAATGTTATGTTCCCATAAGACGTAACAACAATGCGATTAAATCTTCTTACACACCTGTACGTATATTAGACGTTATGTTGTTTCGTACGTTCGCTGACTTGTGATTACTGATTAGCATGCGAATAGCTCTATATTATTAGTAATAGGGTTACATAGCCATAAACATAACTAGACGTCGTGCGTTCGAGTGTAAAATACGAAAAAATGTAAATTTACCCGTTTGAAAAACACACCCATTAATGGACCGCTGATGATACGTTGTATTGTTTCGAAACGAATTTAACAGGCGACGGACACATTACGGATATGATTAAATTAACGTTGTACGTCGAACGTGAAAATTAATAAAATGTTTTACGTGTGTTGAGTAGTACGTTAACAACCTCTTTGTCTTTCATTGTTGTCAAAATGAGTATATATGCATAAAGTTTAACGAACATTATACTAATTAAAGTGTTTGTAGTACTGTTATTTAGGGAAATTCACCTGTAAACTTTATTCATTATTCATTTTCAAATTTTATAACAACAGTACACTCGCGGGATAAAATATTGTATGGTGTATATATATTTAGTTATTCTTGTAGATAAATGATAAATAGTCATTACGATTTAACGATATAAATCAGTCACACGGAGCGAGGTTCGGCGAATGAGTGGAATGGTCGTAACTTGAAACTACTTGACGGGATAGGTTAGCCGGCGCATTGTCTTGGTGCAAGTTCCAACGGCCGGTTTCCCACAGCTCAGGCCGCTTTTCTCATCTCTCCGAGTGTTGGTTTTTGGCGGTTTATCCACGCCGTTCTCGAGGTACCCGTTCGGTCATTAATTACACGTTTTATGTCGAAAAACACGATCTTAAGCCTAACTAACTTGCTCACGACCCTCCCGAAATCGTTTGTGCCACTCGAAAACACGTGGTTAGGTGACCCGCGACATCGTCTCCATACACATCCGTCAACAAACGGTTTTCCGGTTCGGGCGGCAGATTGTTACCGGGTTTCGCTATCATCAACACGCCGTTCGATTTTTTCGTCCGGCATAACTTCGACGTACAACGCGAACAAGGTTACTCTAGCCGACGCTCACGAGCGTTCGTAGTTCACGAGTACATCGATTTTCGTTCGTTTATCAGTGCCCGTCTTATCGCCAGCGCGACAGTCTCGTCATTTAATAGTCCACGACTCGTGCGTGTGTACGCCGGGCGTTGACCGGCCGAAGACACCCGAGCTCGGTAGTTGTTGTTTTTTCGTCGATTTCCGGTCGTTGATTTTTTTTTTTTTTGTTACTCCGATTTAGTGCGTTTCACTCGCGCCGTTCCGTTTCGCGACGAAAATCTCACGCGTTATATCCGAGTACGCGACCGTTCGATAATTCACGGTGACAACGTAGTTTACCAATAGCGTGGTTTTTTTTTTCCGCAACATTTTTTCTCGACGAACTTAACCGGAAACGGTTTAAGATAAAAAAAATTAACCTTTCTGGCATTGGTCACGTACGAGGTTTTCCTAGAGAGAACAACTCTCTAATCCAAAACAAATCGTTATCAACGCGCACTGCCGAGCGGATAAAGATCTGTACGCGGAATCCACGCGCGGCTCGCTTCGTGCTAACCACTTTCTTCTCCTCGACGTGTTAATCATAATATTTTACGCCAATAACCTATTTCGGTCGAGTTATTTTTGATTATTATTATTACTGTTGTTGGTTTTGTGCACCGAATTAATTGAATCATTTTCAATTCTAAATTGTAGGTTTTTTTTATCTTACCTAGTTCAATAGTATAATTTATTAACCGTCGAAACAGTTAAACTCGTGTTAAAATTAATCGAATATATAATACGTTAACATCGTTAGCTCACAAGTGCATAATATTTTTTATACATACGTATTCGAAACATCGCATAATTTTCGATCGTTTGATTTAATTGCGTTTAGAAGATTTTCGGTCTTTGTATGTATTGGCTCTGCACAATTTCTAACAGTACTATTAACACGTTGAGAATTAAAAACTGTACAACAGGTTTACGATTATAGTTCTCAATAAATAAAATTACTAAATGCATATAATATTATTGTTATTATTATTATTATTTAAAAAGTTTCGTTGGAACGTGATCTATTTTATTAACACAAAAATCATGATACCGTTTAATTCGTCGACTTTTCAAGCCGTATTTTAAATGTCCAAAAGCACTTAAAATATTTGGTCTGCCTAACTATAAATAATATGTTTCATGTTAAAAAGTTATTTAAAAAATAATTTTATCTTTATAGATCTATGCGTACCTATTATGTATGTAAAAAAAGTTTTAAAATAAAAAATATGAATTTTAAATGTATATAAATATATATATATAAATCGTGAATAGTTCAGTTATAGTATTTTTAGTATTTCATAGAATTGTTTTAAAACATATTTTTTTCGGGAATTTCAACAATGTTTGTGTCGATATAATGAAAAATGCTTTTACTTGCAATACTTGTTTGCCGTGCGTATAACAATAATACAAAATATTTATCTAAAAAAAAAAAACCCCCCAGACTTTTGAAAAATTACACATCATAAAAATATGTTTCACTACAAAAAAATTTAAATATACCAATTCAGTATATTATACGAGTACCGTAATATTGTATCGCGAAACATGTCTATTTCGTTGTGGGAACGTTGGCGAATGGAATTTTTCGCCGTTATGTTAAATTGGTACTAACAACTTTTAGACATATGCGACTCGTATGCGCGAGTGATATTTGAAAATCAAAAAAAAAGAGACGTAGTCGTAACATTTCCACGCGTCAAAATGAATCGGTCCACATGCAAACGATACGTACGTTTTCGAAGCGTATGAAAAAAAAAAAAAAACCCTCGACCGTGATTTCGACCTTGTTCTATTTCAACAGACCGTTTTAATTGCACCGTACACGTTACGGTGTGATTTCGTAATGTCGTTGACGGCCCGAAGTATATTTTGACACGACGGCGGTACGACGGATGACGTTACGAACGAAAAACACACGCCAAAAACCCGAAGAAAACGTATCCGAGGTCTTACGGTTCACGCGATTTAAATAGACGGTGTATCGCCTATCTTTCACCTAGGCGAGAGACGAAAAAAACAAACCAGAAAAAAAAAAAACAAACGAAGACCTTGAGAGAAGAAAAAAAAAATACAACCAGAACGACCGCATAAACGCGGACGCCCGAGGGCGGAATTCGGTGTTTTAGCTGTTGGTCCGTGTAAAATCGCGACTTGACCGACGGCGGGAACGAATAGCGTCGAAGCAGCAATGCAGTACCCGGTACACGAAGACCGAGGTGTTTTGACGGACGAACAGCCGCGACTTATTCAGAGGCGACGAACGCCCTCGGAAACGGAAACGCGCTGTTAGAAAACGTTCGTAAGTGACGCTCGTTACGGGACTCGTGGGACACACGCGCTCGTACGTTTCCGCGTTGCTGCGAGTTGCCGGCTTCGGCCGTTAGAGACACGAACGCGGTCGGCAATGGCTTTCGGACGCACCGAAACATTCAAATCTCCCGTCGATTTACGGTTACGGGTCGTCGTCGCCGCCTTCGGGGCCCCGGACGGTAAATCGCCGGGACAGGAGAAACGGTACGCCGGAAACGGAAAATACCGCCGGCGAGGAAATGGCGGGTTCGGAAAACAGTTTACGGCGTGTACTCGCGACTCGGGGGATAATTAAAAACTATAAAACACCGTGCGCGCGAAACCGCCTCTCCCCCCGACCGCTGCCCGGAGCCGTTCCGGACGAAATCATTATTATACTTGCGCGGCGGACGACGGAAACGAAACGGCGGCGGGGGGGAATGTGAAAAACGATTTTCATTCGGTTTATACCGCCTTACGGTCGAGTTCGACCGTTCGAGCTCTGCCGGCGGTCGCGCGACGAATTGGTTTCGGGATTTCACGGTATTTTCCCGACTGGCACGTTTAACTCTGTCGGACACCGTCGCGGGATACCGTTGTTCGGTGTAGTACGACTTCCCGCCACCGTTCGTGTACGCGATTCGACTCTGGACGATTTGTTGTGGCCACACCGTTCGTTTCGATACGAATTTTTTTTGTTTTTTTTTTTTTTTCGGAACACAATGCCCTCCCGGACAACGTGATTGTCAGAATTTTCAAATCATTGATTTTTATATTTTGGGTATTATTTTGTTATTAAAAAAAAAATTATTTTTAATGAATTTTTCAGGCCGTCTTTTAAGTCTAACCAAACTATTGATTAGGAATCCGATTACTTTTTTTCCTTTGTTTACTAACACACAATATATAAGAAAACAAATATAAAAATGTATTTTAAAAATAATATGAAATAAAAGCGGATTGAGAAAAAAACGTACAAACAGTCGGGCATGAATCCGTTCGGTTGTGACACACGACAGGATTAAGTATTAAAAAAAAATCCAATTTCAATAAAATTCAAATCATTCGAAACAACGCGAAATCACTAGTCCATAGAGCCGTTTCAAAAATGAAACGTAAAGTGTATGATGTATTGTGAACATTATCGTAAATTTAATAAGCGAGCGAGTTGTGTGCAAATAAATTTGTTTTTAATTAAGAGACGAAAAAAAAAAACAGAAATTGCTTAAAAAAAAAAAAAAAAATCGTTGAATCGTTAACGCTTAATTAAAAATCTAAATTATTCGCACGCGAAATTCGTCTACGCGATAGTTTTATTTAAATTTGTTCTGGGCGTAGAGGTTTTTTTCTCTCTCTCTCTCTCTTGATATGCAGAGCACCACGGAAGTACGAAATAATAACCCGAGGTCGCGCGGCAGAAACCGTTAAATATTTCAAAATGCATTAATGCAAATTCGCGTGTTTCCACTGAACATTAAAACAACGAAAACGGGACCAGCCACACTCCGCGCGTCGCACGAGCCGACGAGGTGAAAAAAAATCAATCGCACACAATGCCCACGTTCAATGTACGTTTCGCAACGTCTATGTTTGTTATAACTGTACGCACACGCGTTTCGGTGTGAATCGACGGGCGTGGCGAGCCGGCAGTAGAAATGCGTTGCGCGGCATTATTATCGCCTGTCGTCGGTGTGCACGGAAGACTGGGACCGCACGAACAATGAAAACGTGACTACCCCCGTGGATCATCCATCATAGCTTCGATATTATAATACCGCCACGCTTGAAGTATCGGAGAGGTCCACTTTTCGCGTGACGTTTAAGTTTTTTTTTTGAGAATATCATGTCCCGCAGAGTGCGCGCCCGCTCGGGTCAGGTCGTTGTTAAAGTTCGGATGTTTGTAGCTGTACACGACGCGAGATCAAACGTCCTCGAAAGAGCACTAGAAATTCGTTTCAAGAGAAATCCATAAGAACACATTGTTTGACGTGCTAATTTTGTTTTGTTCTTGTGATTTAAAATATATGTATATATATATATATATATCAGATTATTCGATGTTAGTTAAAAATTCTTATTTCTAATACTTGTTCGCAATTTACGGTCTGACGCAGAGAAATTAAATTCTCGTCACGCGAATCCACATAATTTTGCGTAACGTTGATCCATGTGGAATATCTTGTTTCACGTGTTTTTCCAAAAAAAAACTTTAAAAAAATTCTTAATTTCGAAAGTGAAGTGAAAGATGCTAAAAGTATTTCACAATGTTGTTCATTAAACTTAGATTTTTCGTAATACTTGTCATTAAAACCTGTACATCAAGTTTTTTGTTTTTAACATTCTTAGTCTTGTTCCATTTACGTGTTTCCTCTACTTCAATTTTGATGAACATTGTACTTTTCGTCTGAAACCACTTCTACATTGCATAATTCATAAAACAAAATTATCGTGAATAAAAATATCATCCTTAAATTATTTTTAAAAAAAATCACGTAACCGAGTGGAATAAGAACTTTTAACTTTTGGCGTTTTTCGAAAAAAAAAATACATAATCATCCAACACTACGTAATAACGAAAATATTGACGCGAAAATTTAGAACGTGTACTGCAAATGCATAATTTCTTATCGTCGGGTAAAATCGATAAATTAAATCAATAAATCAAAAATTACCAGATCAAATCGTTATCCGTCGCGGCACATACTATGATATAAAAATAAGTATCAATCTTTCTAATACTTGCAATACGTAGATATATAACATATTTCGGATGGAAAATGATTGATGGAAAAAATAAGTCAAAATAAAACTTCGTGCGTACGTCCTACGTAGTATGAATCAAATTTATAGCTGATATAGCTTCATATCAGGACCAATAGAAAAGATAAATAAAATATATACGACATCCGAAATCTAGTTTTTATTGTTAATCAATTAGCGGGTAGCGAGCATAGTGAAAATGCGAACGCATCGTTTGAACTACATTTGGGAGGTGCATGTTTTAGGTTATAAGTTTCTAGAAAATTTATAGTTTTGAAAAAGCACGTTCAAGATGAGTTACGTTTCTGAATAATCATTTTTAATAACGCATAAGATTTACGTTATAATATGCGAGCCTAGAAAATAAGATAAACGCATTAACAATTTTTTTTAAATAAGTTTAAAATTAAAAAGTATATAATTAATATACAACAATTGTACACAAATAATGTATATGAGTAGAAATGCTTTTAGTAAAATTCTCGTGAATGTTTTGAAAGACACGGTATATACGAAGTATACATAATATTTGTAATAACATTTTTTTATATCTCGGTTATACCTGTAACCATTCTGTTAAGAATATTATAAAAACTTTGGAAATCACACGAGTTGCACATGTACCACAATCGGTCGGTTGTCATAAAAAATGTTACGAAACAAGTCACATAAAATAAAATTTAAAAAAAAAAAAAACAGTTTCGTCGCCACTCGAGGAAATTCCCTTTTTCCGCGGTCGCGTATTATTTTTCAACGAGTCGCTCAGACTTCGTTATCGTTATATACGAAAACGTATTATTCGACGTTGGGGGGGGGGGGGAAATGAAAACGAGAACAAACCGCCGTCGATAACACGGTATCGAAACACGTTTTTTTTTTTTTGTTAATCGCGCGCGCGTACGCGACGGACGATTGAACTCGCCGAACGATTCGCCGTTCGTATCGACAACGGTGTTGTATAAATGATATTGTGACGATTATTAACGCCATTCGAAATCGACGGTCAGGGTGCGAAGACGTATGGATTCGGCCCGGGGCCGCGTTCCGATCCATTTGATTCGATTGCAGACGGTCGTCGAGGCCTCGTCGTATGCCGCCTGCGAACCGGGTACGTCGCACGCGCCCGGTTCAATAACGTCGTTACTATTATTGTCGAAAGAAGGATAAACGAACAAAACGAAAATCTGAAAAATGTCTGTGTTCGTTGTCGAGGTTAGCGCCACAACACCTAGACACCTACACGGCATATTTAATAATTACGTTTGTCCGGTAACTCGTTCGAATCGGTTTAAAGACTTGCCGACAAACCGATTATTATTCGCACCCGGTATGCGTATTTGACCGATCTGTTGATTAGGCGCGTTTAACTAGAAGAAAGAAAAAACGCGGTCGCAACGAAAAATTCGTTATTTCCCATATACAACCAACCTAACTATTCGATTTCACGGTTATCGGGTAATTTTTTTTTTCTTTTTTCTTGTCGAGCAAGTTTTCACTCGGGAGTTTCAAGAGCGCCGCTAAACGCCGTATATTTGCACTGGACGTTTCTCCAGCGATTTATCGTTCTGGTTCAGATGGATAAAAAAACTTTCGAAATTAATTATCACGGTTAATATATTACTACAATCTCGAACGCAATGATCCCGACAATAATTGTTTAATAGATTGAAAATAACGCCAACTGCATAATAGGCTGCGACGCATTATGATATCTAAATAAAGTTTTGAAAAACTATTCGATATGAATTAATTGTACAGCTAACCGCGAAAAAATATATCTCGACTTTATAGCCGGATTCCGTTTACGAACATTTAATGGAGCAGAAGACGCGAAGTTAAGAATTCTATTTCATAATACATAAACTATTTATCAACACAATGTTTTCTATTCGTAATTTTTAATGTTATGTCTTACGGGCTTGACATTTTTTTTAAAAGAAAAGAAAAGCCGTTCAAGGCCAGTAAACCGATTACGACATGCCTTTATATTAGGAATTATTACATTTAAAAAAAAAAAAACAGTAAGAGGAAATGTAACCATCATAAAGTTCATACGATATTCTATTTCATGGTTTTCGAAACAAAATATAATATGTTTTTCGGAATGTATAACATTTTTGACATTTCCATTGCTTTTACTTTTTTTGTATTCTTATTGTACGTTATTACGCGTCCTGTCACAACAATATAGTTATGAGATAATATGAACTTTTGCTCGAAATGAGATTTTCAGGACGCCAATTTTTCAACTAGATTACTACAAAACTTACAGGCAAAAAACCCGGACACGACTTTTTCACGAAATGGTTATTATTGTACATGACATTACGCCAAAATATCATATTATTATTTTACTTTGCTATAATACCAGTCGGAGGCGAGCAAGGGGAACTGGATAATTTTTCTCGACCCGAGAAAACAAAATCTTTTTCCCCTAATTCACACATACGTTTTATTCTAACTGACTTCGGTCACAGTTTATTTGCATAAATTAAAACGTAAACATCGGATGACTTATCAACAATGGTCTGTGGGTTTATCGGCGAACGCACGGCGCTACGAATAGGCAATCGTAGTTATTATAGCTACATGAGATACACACACTATGTATAGTTCACCGTAGGATACGACACGTGTACTGTTTTCTAGAAAACTATCGACTTTTACCGCTATATTTAATCACGCCCGACGGAATGTATTCGAATGATTTTTACTGACCGACATCGTGTCGTGACTGGAGGGAAAAACAAAGTATAACCGATTGATAATAATCCGTACAAATTTTCCGGTTTTAATACTTCAACAAATACGTGACGATGATAACGTCGTCACGTGTCAGTTTTTATGAACCGTGTCGTCCGGCGAAGATAGCGTGGAAACAACGCCACGGCTGTGGTAAACTGCGGTCGGGCGGAGAGAAATACGGTGTTTAATGAGCTTACGCCGTGCGGTGGCGGGACGGAAGAGCGGTGTTGGCGAATAGGTCGGATGTCATAAAGTCGTCGGCAATAACGCGGGACCTTAAAGCAGTCCCTTTGACGACTTGAGCGGCAACTGCCGCGCCAGTTTGTGGACTAACCGATAAAGAGCATTAGCCGGTCTTTGCAAACGATAAGGTTTCATCGGACACGCTCCTTGAAGTCTTCCGTTTTACGCAATAAAACTACCGTCGGTTGAGAATGAGGTCAACGTTTTTGATCAAAACAAATATCATCTATATAAAACGCGCGCCGCGTCTAATGGTTCGGCTGATTGGAACTACGTCCGGTTGACAATTTCGGGTAAAGAGCATTTTCTCCATCGTACCGTAATATAATAATATAACGTAATATCGCGGACGTCTTGTTTTTTCCTATTCTCCTTAGCCAGACATTGTTTTCTGGAAAATATAAGATGATTTTGTACGGATCAAGGAAAAGAAAATATTGTGTTTATACGATATCGCGCGCGTTTCCTTAAACTCTATGTTATATGTAATTCATTTCGCAATTCGCATTCTAACGGTTGTATATTATCCTACACGCGATGTCACGGAAAAAAGATTACTATTGAACGATGACAAACAAATTGAAAAATAATATTGTGTTTAGCGAAAATGCAATTTAGCGTGGAATGAAAACGATGGGAAATAATTCAACAAACTGAAAACATTAAAAATACTATAAAAATTTTCAAATAACAAGTACTTGAATATTTGACGAGACCAAAAATATTCGACGGAGACTATAAGTTAACGCTCGACGATTTTTCGAGCGTGGGATGTCTGGAATGAAATCTAAATGATAATAAAGATATTCCATAGTTTGAGATTTCGATAAAATTAATTCCGTATTAAATTTGAACAATGCAAATGATATTATCAATTCCTTTAACGACGATTCCGCGAAAACGCTACATTAAACTTATAAATACAAGTACACATAACGTCATATTTACATAGAGATAAGATGTAAAACCTAATATTTATTTTAATGAAATTTGCTACAAGTTCTATTGAATTATATATAGTCCAATAATTATTAAGTTTAAATTATTTGTATACTTTAACAGTCGATGAAACTTAGGTATTTGGGATTAAAAATTATAGATTTTCGTTTAGGTATATACACAGATATTGTCTGTAGTATATAGAAATATTATTCAACGATTTTTAAATATCTTTGAAATACATTTGAAATGGACATAACGATAGTAATTTTAAATGTTAATATATTTATAAAAATATTTTAGAGATCTATAGTTAATATTATGGTTATTGTACTTCGAAAACTTAAAATAGCTGTGAAAATCTAAACGACGATATTTGTTTGAAAAACAGCAGTAATGTCATTATTTTCTAATAAATTTCTTATGACTTAATCAAAAAATCAAACTTACGTACTTTCATTTATATGTAACGCATATCATTTTATACACATTTTTGACAACGAAATGATTACTGAATTTGAATTAAACATTTTCGGTTTTGAATAATATGACTTTTAAAAAAAACTGTGTAAAACTACTACTTAATATTCAATGTTTGGTGGGAAATTATTTCACAAGGAAAGAATGTTTTAAATATAAATAAATTTTTAAAACTTAAAGTAAGTAACGAATTCTGTCAAAAAGTATATATATATATATATTGTATGAGTAAGAAGTGCTGGTGAAAAGTAAGTATGCATATAGACAAAATTCGCACTCAAAGTAAGTTTTAGTTAAACTTTAAATGTATCTTTCTGGAAAAGGTTGATATTAGGAACCTCTAGAGACATTAAGATTTTAATCAGATAGACTTTATGCCGGAAGAAAAATTTAAATTATATGTTCACATCGTTTTCTTACAATAAAGTATATTGTTTTGTACTATTTTTCCTATTTTAAACATGATGTCAAATTCGAGTATATTATTGGATGCTATCAGAAACAAAAATGCATATTTTAACAATTCAGAATCGATAGTTATTTAGATTTATTATTATATCAGTTAAACGTATAAGATTTTCATATAACTTTATTATCTACCCATGATCTAAATACATCACTGTGTCTTTTATATTAATAATACATATATATACATATATATATATATACACTATAAATAAACACGTACACTTACATGTTTAAGGTTAGGATAGTGAGTTAAATTAATTATAAATACAAATTTGTATTTATATGTAATTATATAGAAAATACTGAGAAAAAGAACATATTACTTTAAAATACATATCTTTTCGATTTAATTCAGTTGAATATGGTTGGATTTACGATCTTCAGTCATAGACATATATGTTTAATTTAAATTCCCAAAATAGTATTATTTGGAATACTGAATATAAATACTTAACCATTAAAATTAAATCGATTGTTTAAAAAAAGAATAATGACTGTAGTATTGACATTTTTCGAGTACCGACGGATACTAAAAAAAAAAAGTATTTAAAAATTATTCTATGTTATATACACGTATTTAAATACGTTCGTACGCATAATAAACTTGTTCGGTACTTTACTGACCACAATCAAAACCGACTCGATTTAGATTGATTATATCCCGTTTTATTTAAAATGGTACAAACTGCGTTACGGTTATTTGAACGACTATACACTACTACTATACCGGTTCGCTTTTTAAATGTCGTATTCAAGTGCTACTTATTAGTGTAAACTTCTAAATTTTGAATCTATATCATCAATTATGTAAACGTATCTCGTAGTTATAATAGTAGTAGTAGTAGTAGTAGTAGTAGTAGTAGTGTAGTGGTAGGTACTACAACGTTATCGATCTGATCTCGTATCAGATGGAATTTTTTAGATTTCACAAATAACGAGTGGAATTTTAAAACATTCAAATGTCAGATATTTAAATATTTCGGACACGTGGCTGTTTTATATACCTGTTGTAGCCTTCCGGATCATAACACGTGCTTATATATATATATATATTCAATGGTTTCAGTTCTATTGCTCACATAATAATACACTCAAGCACTTTGAAACTTAATACACTGACCGTACACACACACACACACACACACACACGTAAAAAGAAGAAAAATAATAATAATAAAATAATATTATACGCGACATGTGTAATTGATTACAACTCACGCTGGCCATTATAAGATATAAAAATATTTTTTCTCTTTAAATACCGGTCCAGACGACTCCCTGGAGTTTGATATATCGAGAAATCGATACCAGATGATATCGTTTTAACCCATTTAGGCCGGCTAACCCTTATCGGGTGCTTTCTAATATCCGATAATCACTTTCGTATATGGCGTCGTCGTCGTCGTTTTTCCACTGTCACTCGTGATTCAGCAGGATTTTATCGGTTTCGCAAGAGCGCTCCGAATAAGAACAAATACATTGTGTGCGCGTGTGTGTACAGTTAGATAACTCGGATAAACGAACCGAGCCGTAATACTAGTTTCACACACGGATTATGGATCGTGTCGTGATTTTATAATTCCAATAAATTTCCATTCACCTGAAACACACGATGAACAGTAAATACGGTCGTATTAGAAACATTACAATCGAGTACGTACACACGGATATTTGTTTGGAGACCGAGTGGGTATTGGCACCGAGACACGATCGTTCGGATCATCGATATACGTATTTAAACTCGATCAAAACGATGGTTTACCGTGAGCGTTCAGTACGGGCGGAGTTAATCGCGACAAGCCGTTGTCCGACTGAATTGAACCGTTTTGAAAAAAAATTTAAAAAACGATTTTTTCGCGATACGCGCGCGCGTTCGTTTTTCCAATTCTTCTGGACGTCGTTTCGCATAACCGTTTCGAACATTACGCCGTTAGTAGACGTTGTTTTGGCGCGCGCGCGCGCGTACGTGTCTATGGAAAACTACGAACAACTAAACGGTGTGGTGTACGGTCGTACGTGACACGTCAGTGTACTTGTGCAGACCCGGATCGCACCGAACGCCAATATAAATTACGCGCGCAACGGTACACGCGATATTTATATACGACGACGACGACGACGGGCTTACCACGCATCTAACAAGACGATTTTTTTTTTGCTTTCGTCCCCTCTCGACGACATCCGCGACAATAAAATATGCCGCCGCTGGTACGTAACCGAAAACGCGTGTACGCCGTCCGTAGCAGCGCGCGGGCCACGGGCGACCGATACGAACCTGACAATCGATCCGTTGTCGCGTTCGAAGGCGAGCCTCCCGACGGAAACGTGTTGTTTATTGGTCGTAGTTCGCAACTGTATTCCGGATTCCGAGCGAAGCGGAAAACGGCACCGCGTTGCCTCTACACGTCGTGACGGGCTCGACCGACACGTGACGTGTTGCCAGTTTGTCGGTACGTCTCCCACAATCGTTTCGGCGACGACGTGCGACGTCTGTTCGAAAAGTAATCACAGAAATCGAGTTCCACGTGGTTCGAAGCCATCTCCTACGGAATACTCTCCCACCGACCACACGCAGTGGTCCCGGGGCGATCTTGGCCGAATCGGCAGAACGGGGAAAAAACGCGGGTATTTTTTTAAAAACCAAAAGTCATCGTTTCCGGACGTGGCCGGCCTTCCGGAACGTTTATAGACGCTCGAGAGTCACGGACCGACCTAACGAGTCATCCCCAAAAGCGGTATAATCGTTGCATTTTTACCAAACGGCAAACAGAACTTGATGCACACACGCGCGTCGTTCGTTGATTTCGGACGCGTCAAACCGACTCGACTCAACCGCGTGCAATACCAAACCGAGACAAGTGGAGCGACTTCGGGTTTCGTCCGATACGGTCACTACGTATACGTGGGTGATACGTTTGTTTATAATTCAAAACGTTATCGCGCGTGGACTGGTCGTAATAACGTTTTCGAACAGACCGCGCGTACCATCGATTCCGGATATTATCGTTTTATAGAACGCTCGTCCCGTGCGACTCATACCTACACACACCGTGTCGACAATAAAATATACGACGATTATTGTATTACGATTGCACCGTTGCACCTGCTGGCACGTGTGCACGTAGGGCGGACAGAGGAATGCCGGGGAGGAAAGTCGCACCGGACTCGATCGGTCGTCGCGTCCTTTCTTACGTGTAGCGCGTGTCAAAACGAAGACGGACGGACGGCTGTATAGGCGGCGGCGGTGACGACGACGGGTTGTCTCATTATAGAAAACCGCTTAAAGGACTCATTGATCATTTTACACACACACTCACACACACAAGTACGCTTAAAAATATATAATGATAATACAATAATATCGTTTCCTACGACGTGGGACCGGTCTTTCTTCTCGTCCGCCGCCGACCCGATCGGTTTCCAAACAATTATACACGAACGATACACGACTGCACTTGTGCCGTGTCGCGGTGTACGCGTGCGGAGTAGAGTAACTGGACGATAACGAGTTATGACGAGTCAATGTTTAATTAAAAAGTCTGTTAAACTCGAACTTTTCGACCGTTGTTGAGTGCAATTTAACTTTAATTATGTTCTCGGACATTAAACGCCAACGCGATTTATCTACAGTTCGTGTAGAGTTAGAAACGTACAGTCGCGGGGAATACTGGTTTTTAATTACTAATTCGATACGACGCGTTTGGCCGTTCTCGGTCGAAATTCGTTTCCCGTTCCGGTGTCTCGCTCCGGAACAACTTACTATTTCACACGAAAATAACCGATTTCAACCGTTGAACGTTGTTCGAACTGACTGATCGAGGAGACATTATTGACGGAAAGAAAATTAAATTGCAATCGAGACTAGCGCTGTTTCTTTGTTCTATATGTATCAAGTCTCGCGTGCATAATGCATTTTATTTCTCTTCGTTTCGTCCTTTCTCTCTCGTTGCTGCTCGTGTTCTCCTCCGTTTTCCGTGCACGCGCGGCAATCGAATCGCACGACGACGACTGAAAATCCATAAAACGCACATAAAATGTAAAATACGTATACATCATATTATCATACCGAATTCAATGCCGGACAACACGCCGCGGGAGTGCTTTTAACGTGCGTCGTCGTTATCATAATATTGTAATATAATGTCGTTAATGTTATGTTATTATGTACCTGTGCGGTTTAGCCGGGCAACGCGCGATACAATAAGATAACAGATCGCATGATACGGACGCCGAAACCGATTAAGAAAATCATACGTCATGAGTGCATTGACACGGAGTTATGCGCGTAAATGAGAATAACGAGAGCGAATACCGAGTCATCATATGAATATTTCACGAGACACCTGCCGAATGTCACGTTTTATAATTTTTTAAATCCTTTTTTCTGTTTTTGTTTTGATAAATATCGTGTACGGTCGTCGATCATAAGATCAAACGCCGAGAAAAACGAAATAATCAACCGATCATTAATAACAGCTGGGTTCTACGGTGAGACGTCGTAACTCGTAACGTTTAAAACGTAAATACATATTCCGATCAAACGTATCCATTATGTCCTACAGTAATTAACAGGTAGGGGAAAAAAATCGGTGGATTACGATGATAATTATCAGTCATCATCGTCCCACGTGTTATTAATAATCATTGTTGTTCACTGATTTTTCGATATGATTTCGGTATGGACGAACGATTTATGAACTTTGTTGTGTAAATACGCTTAAACATTAAAACACTACGATAAATTGAAAACTAAGATTTATATTTCTTTTTTATAATAATTATTATTATTTCTTTTTTTTTTTACCTTGAAATCGTCGGCTTAATAACGGTCGCTGCGTAGATATTATAATAATATCCTTTGGGATTAATATTGCTGCAACGATTAAGCGTTATTAAACGGTTGAAAGACAATCCAAAGCGATTAAAACGGGTTTGCATTTAATCACTTACGAATAATAATTCGACGATAAACCAATTACCAAGTCGGTCGATGATTATTAATGAACGTACAAATGATCACGTCATGGTAACGTTGTGTTCATAGTGTTAGGAGTTGTCGAAATTCGATGTTCTGCGGGTAATAAATTGTCTGGAAAATATTTACACGTTGATTTATCGGTATAACACATGCTAAACGGATGGAATGACTGAAACCAATTCTGTTTGTTAAACGTATGATTGAAAATCGGACCGGATACAAAAAATATATATATATTCATAGGCGTTGGGCGCACTCGCGTTCGTTTAATTTCGTTTCCTTGTTACACCGGCAGCGCAACGAAAAAAGTCTTATGAAATTATTTAAAATTTGAAAGCAATACGCGATAAATCATCGCATTCAGAAAAAATATCCTCAACGCATACCGTGCCGCTATTCGCACGTGGTATTTTGTGTACTTGAGAGTTTAAAAACGTGTATTTTCGAGACATAAAATGTCCGTTTACGCCGGGAGAGTAACAAACGTTGTACGTATACATTTCGAAAACGGTTCGAAGGATTTTGATGAAAAAAAAAAAAAGGTCGAATTTAATGTGTTAAGAGGCACGGGTAAGTAATCTAATTTGGTAGGTCTAGAAATTGGGTAAAATCATTTAAGCCGAGTTTCTAATCGGAAAAATTCGATTACATACGTGCCCGATTACTATGGAAACTGTAGAGACGAACGGTCAAACGTCAATTGTTTTACGTTCAATTTCGCTAGCCCATAAATATATATTGTGCTTTCGGTATTACAGTTCACTCGACATTTTAGGGTCAGCAAGAAGTGTTGGCCTCCACGTCGCATAATAACCCCGATATAATATAATATACGTAAACGTGAAATTGTCTACACCGTACGAATACACTTTGAACAAATAATAAAACGTTCGCGTTCGCGTTCGAAACCAACGAGTTACTTGCCCGTACGGTTTGTTTTAGTAGTATATTTTTCCCGTGCGAAGCGTTCTCGTCCGCTATGAAAGCAACGACGACCCACGACGACCTATTACAATCGTATAGTAGTAAAAGACAATATACACGAAAAAAGAACATTAAAATTAAAAAACTCTCCCCTCCACCGCCGATTACACGTATAATTTAGAAGCACGGGAACGAGCGTGTTCGCCATAAAATTCGTTTCGGCCGTAAAAACCGTTGGGTATCCGCCGACGTCGTTGTCACTTAAAACGCTATTAGAATCCCTTTTTAATGGGTCCTGGTCGTTAAAGCGAAATAATTCGTGCGGCGTTTAATTCGTTGTTTTCACGTTTAGGAACTGCATTATTATTGTTATTATTTTCTATTGGGTCCCGACGACGACGTGTCCTTATCAGTAATTTACGACCCCATTTCAAATGCGTTTTTGACGCCACGTCGTTTATTTATAGGTGCACGCGCATACTGCACGGCGTATATAATATAGCGGTTAACACGTATACGTGTGTACGAACGAATCTTCTCTATCATCGCGGCCGTTCTTCATCGTGTCGTTTTCTTGATTTATATTTACGAGGGGGGAGAAAAAAAAAAGAACCGACGTCGCGGGTCTTGGAAACTTTCTAAACCAAAAACACACACATCGATGCTTTTTTTGTTTTCTATGAACACGATAAAACCGCGTCCGGACGCCGCGTTCTCGGAGACGTCGGTAACGTTATTGTTTTTTAGCTCGTGCGCACTTACGCGAGATTCCCGGTTCCCGTTTACGTAACGCGCGTTTACGGCGTTCCGGTTTTCGCCGATTCGAAACGATTCGGGCCACATTACAACGTACACCCGGTGGCGACTGCGGTTTTTCAAGACGTTTCACGAAGACGTACGATCGTGATCGATTTCTCCGGAACGTGTTCGTTCTTCGTAGGTCGGAACTTTTTCTTCTCGTTTTTTTCGATAGTTTTCTCGAGCGTAACGGAAAAATAATTTAAATCATATAACACATAATCGTTGAATACGTAAAAACCGATTTAAAAATCGTTTTTAAGCGTGTGAAATTTGAATTTCGAAAAACTACAAAGAATAATAGAAAAAAAACTGAGTACAGGTTTTTGCGACCGTTGTCTGAAAATCCAAAATATACAATAATATAATTCCGACAACGTCTTCTATTCGTTTTAACGTTTTTAACTGAATTTCAAAGACTATTTAATATTCGTCATCGTGTAATTGTGATACGGGTGGTCGCGAGATTTCTTTCGGTCATTCGCATTATTTCGAACGCACGACGTTTTACCCGAACCTAACCGGAACGTATATATGATTTACTCGCGCGTGTGTGTGTGTGTACACCGACGTATGATGAATCTCACGAGCGAAATCGAAATCGGTAAATTTCATCGCGCGTTCGTTCGGCAAAACGGCAGCCCGTGTCGACTGTTCCGTTTCGTTTTGTCGTCGTCGCCGTCGCCGTCGTTCGTTGGTGATTGCGTGGCGAGCAGTCGTTTTCGAGAGAAAATAAAGAACACCACCTCACGGTTCCTGCGCTGGCTGTCAATGGCACACGCGCGCCAACACGTCCGAGATCGTTTCAAAAAAACACGAGACAACCGCGCGATACGAGAACTCGGTTCTGTTTTCATTGTTTCGCGTGTGCACGTTCGCCGTCAGAGCCGTGCGTCGGTTACCTTTCAAACGTCTCGTTTCCGATTTTCCGGGACATTCGACCCGACGAACAACAACGATTATAACAACAATGAAAAACAATAAACACTATCACTCTCACGTTGTCGTTCGCGTTTTACCGCGCGCGCGCACGACGTTCGGACATGATTTTCGACCGTCGTACGACGTCGCAACTATACAACGCGGTTCGTTGTACGCGCTTTGTAGTATAACACGAGTATTTATACACTATATATAGCCCGTCGACTGCACGGCGATTGTATCGTACACACACACGTCGGTAGGTACGTCCGAAGGAATCGCGTAAATAAAGCGAGTCGCTGAGTTTTAGCCAACACGTCATGGTCCCGGGCTCGAGTAAATCCTACAAAACCGTTTATCATTTGATTAAATTTTTATTTTTCAAAACAAATAAATTTATGGAGCGACCTCGAAACACTAAATTTAATTTATGTGTCTCCGCCGCGTCAATTTAGTTTACACGTACGCGCAAAAATGTTCGCCGTGCAATGTATAAAACACGTTGTACACGCGACCGAGAATTTATAAAACCGTAAGTTCTCGAAACAATAATAATATTCACGAGCAGCAATTCGATGGACGAGTGTTTTGTTTTTTCGGTCTCGTTGATTCTCTTTTGATTCGAAGGCGGTTTAGATTTCGTCAGAAAATCATTACGCGGTCGGCATTGTACGCGATACGAACATCGGTGACAGTTGATGCGATTCGACTTTTTTCCACGATCGACGGAGTTTTCGATTTGATCGTACAACAGCGTTCGCGTCGTGAATCATCAACGCCGACATTGACCGGCGGCAACTCTAGTCGTGCGTTTTACACGACACGTTCCCGGCTTGACGGCGTTAGTTAAAACAACTTATTTAATCAAGTTATTTTCGTGAGCGGTTTATAATGAAATGTTTATAACAGTAAAAAAAAAGAATATTTTCTTGTCTCGTGTAGAACGCTTTTTGTTGAAATTAAATAAATATTTTGTATGAATAATGAAATGTATACGTTATTCGACCAAAGTGTATTCGAAAGACTACTTTTTTGGATTTTTCACACGAAAACGGTATGCGACCATAGACCGTAACTAGTAGCGAACATTCCGACGTTAACCGGTCGGAGATATCTCGCGCCGACTCGGCCGACTGGCCTCGTGAAATATACGTTCGAGAATTTCAGACGCGTGTAAAACGTCAAGCGTACGTGTCGGCAACACCATATCATACGTATTCGTCTGTCGCGGTTTTTATTTATTTGTTTGTTTGTTTGTTTGTCTGTTTGTTTGTTCAGACGTTCCCCGTCAGTAATCGATATCACGGAACGACGCGTGCAAAACGATTCCGATTGAAAGCGACTTGGCGACACGTGCGTTTTTATAAATCTGCGGACGCCCGTGAACGGTATGAAGTCCGTCTGCCTTTTGTATATCGCGCGCACAAACTCACGCGCACACGCACCGCGCGACCGTCCGCCGCAATCAGTGCCGGCTCAAGATACGGGCGAACCGGGCGGTTGCCCGGGGCGCTACTTTTATAGGGGCGCTTTTAATATACGAATATTTTATAAATTTGAGTGTAACATTTATTCAAATTGACAATAATATATCTAAAATAACTAAATTATCCATGACAAAATATTCTGTTATTTAATTTTTTGTATAGATTATACGATTTTATAATCATAATTATTATAGAGAATTTGTTTAAGGGCGCTTTTCAAAAAATTGCCCGGGACGTCAAAATACCTTGGGCCGGCCCTGGCCGCAATTCAAACGTCGCCCGGAACGCGTCCGACACGGTGCCGTCCAGTGTCGAATTCGACGAACAAATTCACGCGCGTCAATCACGCCAGCAATCGCTACGACGGCAACATTTGCGTGACGCGCAGCGCGTGATTAATATATATATTATTATTATATTTATATTATTTATATTATTTTTAAGTCGAATCGAACGGCGGGTAAGAATCATTTTAAAATGTCACATATGCTTTATAAATCTAGTTTCGTTGTCAATTAGGTGCCTTCGAATTAAAGCATTAAGACAACGCTCTCGGCTCCCCGTTCACTAAACGTTTCGTCGTTCTCATTCCGGAAATAATTTGCCGGTAACAATAGTTCATCGTCCTCCGAAATATCGTAAAGCGTAAACACGTCCATTTTGGCGTGCTACTGAACACCGAGTGACGAAAATTTTCTAATTCAAAACCACGCAGCCGTAAATACGCATTGTAGAAAACCACTACATCTACGGACGCGTGATTGTAGGAAACCAGGCCTTAACGGATCGCGCGTGCCCCCCCGAAAATCGACGATGAATACGTCATACGGCAACGTTTGGTCGTCGTTTCTGAACGTCGACCGTGCCCGTCGGCGACTTGTGGTACATATCGCGGAACGGACGTTCCAAACGACGAGACCGACAACATTACGTTTCGTTTGTTTGTCAATACGTTCGAGTCGGGGGGGTTCGTCGTGATGCTAAAAAACGCGATGAACACTGTCCGTGTGTATGAGTTACCGTTTGTCGTCGTCCAACTTTTGGTCCGCCCTTTTGGTTTCAACACATAACTAATAGATCGTTAATTTTATAAATTAAAAATCAAACTTAAATATATTAACAAAAGTAATACATTTTAGAACATTTTAGAATTAAATTATAATTTGTCTGGCTTTTTGTCCAGCGAATTTATCCGTAAGTTCGTTAGTATCTAATGTGTTTACCGATGGATGTTCAACGGATTATAATCGCCAAATCAGATATACGTTCTTGTTCCACTGACGTTTTTGTATTAATTTCTGAAATTTTGCGCCCGGTGCGCGGGCAACTTTCGCCTCCCCTTCCCCTCCCCCCATTACTACGGCTCTGCGTACGATTCACAATTGTAAATTGTCGGGCTTACGCGAACCGCCGCGTTAGGTTATTACGCCAAGCGAAAATAATTCGTTTCGTATAACGCGATCATAACACGAGCATACAAACAATATTATTGTTGTACGACCGCCCACAGTAAATTCTTTCAATGCCGCGTCGGGCAGATATCTCATTTAAAGACCACACACACAACACGGGAAAACAACGACCGGGAATCCAGACATTTACCCGGTTCCGTGTGTGTCATACGACGTTCAAAGTCGATGTTTTTATTCGTACTCCGAACTTGACGGGTAGAAATCGAACTTCGCCGCGGAAATAACGGACCATATCGATGTGTCGCGTGGTACGGAAATATTTTATACGGCCGAATCCAACATGTGGCGTATGCGGGGTGCCGTTGTAAACATTTTTATCGGACGAAAAACACATGGTAAACGAAGAGTGAAAAAACCGACGAAATTGCGTACGTAATAAATATTTTTATTCGCGTTTTTACATAACGTACATATACCGTGTCACGTATACGATACACACGTATGTTATGAAATATCGAAATTGAAATTTCAAAACGTCGAGTTGGAGTACTACACAGTATTCACCAATTAATTGACATCGACGTAAATGTCGCTTTGGATTAATATGACCGTTTGAAATCGTATTGTATATATTTAAATGAATATATGTCGATTTGAGTATGCGATTGAAACCGAATGGATTTAAACTCAATTTATAATGAACATCAGTCGATTGATCTAAACGTTTCTTATCGAGTGAAGTTTATTTTATTATTTTAACGAACGAATTCGAATGAATAATAACCACCTACACACACGGGTCAGTGTTAAGTATTTCGTCGTTTTGACAAAGCCAGTGATACGAATAGTGCTTCACGTGTGTTACCTAATTAACTTGTAACGGACGCATTGACGTGTTTGCAACACGATTATTTCAATACGTTCTCAACTCGTTGCGCAATCATAATTTTCGAAATAAAAACGATTTTTTTTTCCCATTGATTTCGTTAGCAATGTGCGCAGATATCGGTTTTATATTTCAAAAGGATCGTTTACGAAAAAATAATTGTAACTGTTCATAAATTACATATATAACTCGTTGAATATGTCGGTTTTTGTTTTTCGTAACACATGTAATAAAATATTTCGAAAAAAAAAACAAACTATTTATGTAAATTAAACTCAACATAAGTACTTTGAGTAAATTTAAAAAAATAAAAATAAAATCCGTTAACGCGTAAAACAAAATAATATGATAACACCAATGGATATTTATTCGCGAACGAAACGCAAATTGTTTTTATTATTTATAATTGTAATAAACTCTAATAACTATAATATGTAAATGTTAAAAAAAAAAAAAACGCACACGATAAACCAAGTGCGTTGGAGTTATTTCATATCTGTATTGAAACAAGGCTTATAGAAAATGTAGTGTACACATCAACACAATATCGTGCTCGTTCGCAGCGTGCAAATACGACGAACAATTATTTTACACGTGATCGCGAAATGGTAAAATCGCTGTTAGATTTTGAAAAACGTACCGACCTGTCTCGTCTGTCGGGCCGAACGGATATCTGCGCGACACGACGTTGTAAATCAACGTTGGATTTCCGTCGTACGAGAGTCTCCTCGAATCCGCTCGGAACACGATACGGTGCGAATACGTGTCGTTCGCACTCGCCAAATATCAATTTCTACGTAACATGACGCGAACTATATTATGCATTTACGCGTGAATCGTATTTGGCCGTATCGGTTTCCAGAACGACGCGTTTGCTCGGGAACGTTTTCGCTGGAAATTCCGTCGTGCGTGTCGCGGCGGTGTATATTATTATTATTTTTTAGCGCGCGTTGAGAAACAACGCGTTTTTACGCGTACTCGTGTACACGCGCGCACCTGTACTGGAGATTTTCGGTCGAAAGATTTCGAGCGGGCGCGGCTGCATAAATATTATTTCGTTCTCGAGTGGAAACAAACCCCCGAGATCGTTACACGTGTTACTTCGCGTTTGACTTTTCGCGTAAATTCGTTTTCCATCCAACGCGCGCGTCAATGACGTTCAGACGTTGTCTTCCGCTGCGACGTGTCGCTATGAGTTTTTGAATAATTTCTCATTGTTTTTATAATTCCTTGTGGATTTCGCGACACGACGAGTTGTTGTTTTTTTTTTTTTTTTTAACGTCGTTGTCGAGAAAAAATAAACGAATTTTATGTTTTTCGAGATTTCCGTGTTCGGTATAAACATTTACATACATATATATATATGAAAAACAAAACGAAAAAAATCACGAGTATTGGCCAAGTCGTACAAATAACATGTCGGAAACGATGTTGTCGAAACTAGATTTCACACGTACGATTCGGCGAGCAGCACGATAAACACGCGTTGTGTTTTTTCGAGTTTTTCGAGTACACCGCGAGCAGAGTACGAGACGTGATCGTTCGTCTTGTACGTGGGCTGTCCGATAAATAAGGTACACGAATACACTGAATAATGAATTTATTACAATAAATTAGACGTATTTTTCTATTTTTCTGCATAGTCACCGTTAAAATCGAAGCGTTTTTCCCGACGATGGAGTAACTTGTAAATGCCATCTCGGAAATACGCAGCACATAAAAAATGACGAGTACCGTGTTTTGGGATGCACGAGGAATTTTACTCGTTGAATTTTCATCAAATAAATGCCGAACGGTAACATCGAAAGAAAAAATTCGTTTCAAGAGAAGATGGCAATCACGCTCGGGAAATGTGAAACTGCTGCACGACGACAATGCGACCCGACATTCAGCCGGGAAACCCAAAGCTCGGCCGGAAAAATACGCGCGGGAAGTATTGTGAACATCCGCCGTACAGTCCTGACCTAGCCCGTTCGGATTTCTTCTTGTTTGGTCCGTTAAAAAAACACTCGGGAGGAACTCGTTTTCGAAATGAACGGGCAGTTACCGAGTAACTTTTCTCCGATGGAAAATGTGCTGCGTATTTCCGAGATGGCATTTTTTCGAGTTACTCCGACGTCGTCGGTCGGAAAAAAAAAATGCTTCGATTTAAACGGCGACCGCGAATAGAAAAATAGAAAAATACGTCTAATGTATCGCGCGAACGTTCGAAAGTGACGAATTCGTTTTTCATCGTTCGGTATGTTTTTCGGACAGCCCTCGTGTGTAGTACGCCTTAACGAGTCGCGTTGCGAATTACCCGACCGACGCACGACGAACGCGATTCGACCGCGGATACGACTAGCAGTGCAACATTAGCAGTCATCAATCTAACCTGTCCAACAAATTTTGTAAGTTGTCCAACAATGTCCAACAAATGAGACTCTATAATTTGAGCCCAAAAAAACACTCCAACAAACTTTTGCACTGCTGGTGTGAACTTAGCAGTGCAAAAGTTCAATTAAGTATACCAGGCGAAAATAAAGTCCAACAAATTTTGTAAGTTGTCCAACAATCTCCAACAAATGACCAACAAATTTGTTGGATAGGTCAGATTGATGACTGCTAATGTTGCAACACTCTAAATCTCATCCGTACGGTTTTACGACGTCTCGCCCCGTTACAGTCGGCGAATCGTCGCGACGTGTTCGAGCGATCGGATTTATTTTCGACGCGCGCGCGCGCCCCACGAGACACGGCCGTGCCGATCGACGCGAAACAATCGTGGAATTCGTTTCGGACCGGCGGACGCGTGATTTCGTCGTCGTGGATTTCGGGTGAACGCTTTGCGCGATAATCTCACGACGTTCCGCGCGGTCGACAAGCGGAAAGCGGTTCGCGACCAACAGACAGCGTCGCCCGTTCGTTACGTGCACTTGGCCTGGCACGCACGGGCACGCGACCTGCACGTTCTTGTCGTTTGTCGGACGTCGATGCGTTTAATAATCGGAGAACAACTGTTCGTAACACGCGGCGATACAACGGTTTAACGGATAACACGAACACTGTCGTACCGTGAATGTTAAATACAGCATTGGTTGTTTGCGATACAACGAAACCATGTGCGAATAAACCTAAAACGTAATACGTTTTGAAATCGATTTAATAAACGAGAAAAAATAAAAACAATTTACGATTTATTAACGGCAAGCCAATCAGAGATTATCTATCCAACGCGTTTAAATCATCTTAGCGCGTTTTGCCGTCCGTCTCCATAAAATTGACACTGAAACGTACGCGTCCTGACTCGTAAAGTGACGACGAACCTCGTGTCGTACAACGGTTGTGGTTGTCCGACACTCCGCCAAGCGAACGTTTCCGCGGGGCCGGGCCGGACTCGGTTGCACCGCGTCCGGGATCGCCGAAGACCCGACGGGAGCCGCCCGGAGTTATCGATCCGGCCCCCGATAATTACCATCGCCGGGCACACGTGCGCGCTGCGGCATCCGCCGGTGCGTCACGCCGCTGCGTACGAGACGGATCGCGGTCGTTCCCGTCCGGCGAGGTGTGCTTGGTGAACGCGATTACCGTGAGGACATCGGGTTTTGGCACGCCGATCACGTGCGCGCGCCCGTCTCGATTAGTCGCGGGATCGCAGCGAACAATAAACGAAAGGATCGCGCGCGAAATTCGTTTTTTAACGCGAGCGCCTGCTCGATAACGGCCGCCATCCGAGTACGTCGCCTGTCGCGGAATATCATTCGTGCGTTCCGTTTTGCGCACTCGTCAGTCGCGCGCCGACGTGAATCGTCATAAGCGTGTTATCGTACAATTTGACGTTTACAACGGGTTTATTAAAAATATAACGGTTACCATTACGTATCACTTGTGTTGTACAGTGGGCGGGTGTCACCAACGGTCGATAAGCACATGAAAAATGAGTTGATATAGTTTTTTCCACTAGTCCGGCAACCCGTTCTTATTTGTATCGATCAATATTAATGATAATAATTATTTAATTTTTTGAAATTAGTATCAACCGGCGTAAAAAACAATAATTTGACCCAGCGGTCTCGCAAACCTCTCCGGGACGTTCCAATAACTCGTCGTTATGATCGCTCGATCGAGACGTCCGAGACGTTTTCCGACGTTACAACGATACCGCGACGTGTTATCGTTACAAGCGAACACGGTGTTTCGAATTCGTACGACTAAGTCCATGGTGACGGTTACGGCTCGCCGTGTTTTACATCTGGCGATTTCGAACGGGATCGACGGGACTCGAATTATTCGTCTACAAAAAAGGACACTGCCAGTCGGGACATTACAAACGTGACATTGAAAACGTTCGCAAACAACGTACGCGTTTATAAGCGGTAACGACGACGTACTTGGGGCGTCCGACTTGACCTAATGAACAACGCGGCGTCCAGTACGTATCGATTTCGTCGTAGACTTTCCGCTGCAAAACGATTGCGTTCGGTGTACGGCCGCATTGCACACGTCGTGTTATCAATCTCGAGCTCGGGGTCTTCGAAAAACCTCTTACTTAGCAGACGAACTGCCGCCGGCCACGGTTGTCGGTAACAGTTTTCACGGTCCACACACCTTTGTGATCAATGAAACCTCTCGGGCGAGGTGTTGGGCGGACTGAAGAGCAGCGCGTCGATCGTTTTCTCCCGTCCAACGGTCCGACGGCACCCCTTTTCCGGTCGATTTCGCACGGTCCGTGTCCCGGGGGCGGCGGCAGCGGCCGAACAAAAACGTTTGATCGAGACCACCGGGGCTTATGGGTCCGTTGCGAGAAAGTACGCGCACACGTAAATAAAACGCTCCGTAGCTTCGGGTCCTCGACGTCCGATTATGCAGTTGTTTTTATTTATTTATTTTTTTCTCCGTTTTCTATTCAGACGGAGTTTTCGCCAACGCATTCCTGATCCAGTTTATTGTTATTGTTCGTCCGTCGGCTGTTCTGTTGCGCGCGCGGTATTGCTATCATCGCGGGGCGCCGTTGGAATTTTTTAATTAAAATTTCGCCAGCACAATACTTTTTTTAGACCGCCGCGTTCATGCGAATTACGACGATCGAACAACGCGGCAATTACCGAGTGTTGATTGTTTACGCTCTTTCAATATATCTCAACGTAATGTTCAAGACTTAAGACAATTCAAACGATCGATTGTATTTGACTTTCTCTCCTATAAAGTTATTTAGCTCAAGACCCTTGTATGAAACGTTAGTATTCTTTTACATTTTTTTTAGTTTCAATGGTTTCGACTCGTATAGGTTTTACCTATAACCTAAACGAATATACAGTAGAATTATAAATTTTCGTAATCACACATTGATAGGTCATCAGTTGTTATTTGGTTCTCAACAGCATTTCTTACGTCGAAAAACAATTATAATTTATCAGCTGCGATAAAATTGTAATACGTTATTTTAAAAAAAAAAAAAAAACATGTACATTAAAACAACTACATAAATCGTTATAGTTTAACGTGCATTTGGTAAATGTAAACTAAAATACAATTTTGCCGACAAAAATCAAAATCATATTTTCTTAAACAATGAGAATTTTTGGAATAGTTGTTTATATTATTATTTTGAAATATTTTCCAATACACGGCGGAAACAATGTCCCCGTGGGTTTTATGATCTGCGCAGAATAAATATGCATATTTTATCATAATCATGTATTACTCTCAGACTATGAATTGTTTTTCCAATATATTGTACACAGTACGCTTGAATAATAAAAAAAAAAACAAAAAACTGTTTACACGCCACGACATTTTGGGACGTGTCTGATTGCTAAATCATCCAAAACGGCTGTGCTCCGTTGCCAGACGATTCATCCTGTATCCGGTTCTTGTCGACAAATCTCGGATAAAAAAATTAAAATACCCAACGAACCGAACCGTATTTGAACTATTCGAGTTCGAAATTTGGTAGTGTTTCATTATTCGTATTACGAGGCAATAGTATTTATAAATATATTTGTTCGTCTTGTGATTATGAAAACGTGGAAGCGACATTCGTTCGAAAATTGATTTTCGTGGTTTTAATATATAAGTGTCAGATATTCAAAGCGTCTGATACTCAGACATTATGGACCGGGAATACGTATTTTGACAATTATATTTTATGCACAAAAATCATGTTAACAGATTATGTACAAAAACAAATGATTCTCTGTTCTCAATGTTTATGAAAATACTGCAGACACACACAGTACGGAACATATTTTACGACTACGTCATAAAATTAATACGCCATTTAAATGCATTTACGTGTTCTAAAATCTTATATGTATATTTGAAAAAAAAAAATGTTTTACAGAATAATTAATGGCGAAACTAAATTATTTAAGTATGCAAAATTATGCTAATTAAATGTTATTTTTCGAACATTAATGGTTAGGACAAATTTCAAACTCGCTTATAGACCGTCCAAAAAATATGCAAAATACTAGAACATCTGCTACATAATGATAACCCTTCGGTTGTTTTTAATAAAATAACCAGACGACGGTAGCTATATTGCTATCCATTCCAATTCAGTGTTATCCGTTCATTTCAAAGTTATGCGACTTAAATTTATGTTTAATGTTATCTATAAAATGTAAATTAATCTCTTCGTCTCGAAAATGATATACAATTATGTCCAACGAATGACAGTCAAAGTGTTATTTGTGTGTCTGCGACTTAATCTAAATGTATTATAATGTCTACATTAATATGGTTGCAATTTTTTTTTAAAACAAAATTTCAATGTTTTATACCGCATAATTATATAGCTTGAAATTATAGAGCGTCAAATATAAACGTAAATTTTAAATCGATTTTATTCCAGAACGATTTCAGTACAACGGACGCGACCGAAACGAAAACATTTTCAAATCGGAATAATGTTATTTCGAGTATATTTTATTAACATTATTGTTCGAACCGTTTGCATAATACGAAACAATCATCAAATCGCGTTCTGAAGTACATCGCACAAAAACCCGTACAGTTCCGTTGTTTCACGAAATGCGTAAAAACAATGAAATCGACGTTTACCGTACCACACGGCGCGCGTTGTGGCAATGGGTATCATTTCGAAAACATAACCTACTTGTCAATGATTACGAGAATGACAATGATCGTCTTAAGAGATAGACACCGCGCGGCTCGGGAAAAAAAAACTTGTGAACAAGCATAAACGTAAATAATAATAATAATAAAGAAAAAAAAACCATTAAAAAGAAAAAAACTATATACATATATATAAGTCTATTACATATGAAAAAACAAAAAAAAAAAAAAAAACGACGTTGATTACGATATTATAGTGTTTTGTTCCCACTGCGGCCGCGGCGCGGACGACCGCGAGGAATTCGAGGAGTCTCTGCAAAGCATAATATAATATAATTTTGTGGGCACTAATAATATCGAGTTACACATTAGAAGGCAGCGGCGCAGGTAGCCGGGCCGTCTCGTAATTTTGTCGCCGACAAAACGGCCGGAAAACGTGAAATTACAGGTCTTCTGCCGGGGCAATTAGCAATCGTATACCTGTATAATTTTCAATGACAACGACACAAAAGAAAACACACTTTCGGACACGCACACGGACAACAGTGCCCGCGCGCGCCGGAGGAGCGCGCGTATCGCTAATGAGATTGTGATGAGTTTCGGAGAGCTGTCGGACGCAATTTAACGTCATTTGCCCGATACGAAAACGTATACATACATAATGTCAAGTATAGATACGTACATACATCATGTTTTTGAGTAGTCGTGTATTGTTGCGGCGACACGAAAACATTCGCCCGAAACTTTGGACCGCATTCAAAACGAAAACGGATGTAGTGACGCGTTTAGGAAGTCTCAGGCCTTGTGCGAAACGTTTTTCGACGCGTCTCGTTCGCACTGGCGTTTCGAGTGCTAGTCGATATTATGACTGTTTCTGTCCCGGTTATGGAACGATCGTCTGGCTATTGTCTACTACAGTAACGGGTCTTTCGGAACAATTAGGTTTTCTAAATTTGTTACTAAACACGTCATCTGAACTGCATTCGTCTTTCTGACGCAAAACCAAACCGCATTACCTCGCAACGAGTGGCCAGTTGACCTAAACGAACACAAAGAAACGAATAAACTATATAAGTACACCGTCGCCTGAGCAACCTCGATGTCGTCAATGGTGTAGTTCGTTGAAATCTACAGGCGATGCGGAGCACGCGGGGTTTAAACGACTGATTATAAACAAATCAATTTAACTGATTGACAACACAATACGGCACTATAAAGTACTGTACACGTTTTAAAACACTGACAAATATCAATAATGAAACAAACGCTATTCAAGCGACTAGATGTTTGCGACAGATGGATGACATCCCTTTATCATATTTGTTACTTATCGAGTAGTTTCTGATCGTTACCGAATCGTGCGCGTAATGTAATTCCAGTCGTTTAAACCATTATCGATTTTGTATTCGAACTTAAAACTACTAATCGGTTATTTACAAACTAAGCGAGACGAAAAACATCCACAACGTACAATAATATCGTATGGATAACAATGTGCATTCGAATCGCCGGCGTACGAATTTAGAAAATAGATTTACTCCGACACGAGTGCGATTGAAAACGAAACGTATAAATTCTAAATTGGAATTGATTCAATATTTTTGAAAAAAAAAATTATAATATTATAAAAACGTTTGTTCGTCACGTGTCAAAACACTTTTGTTATTTTGTTTTCCCCTGGCCAAACACGTCGTACCGATTCTCAGCGTGTGTTTCGGTTAGTTAATAATAATCGTTACACTTACATTGTTATGTGGAAATGAATGCACGGAGATCGTGTGTGGAACATGACGTTTTCGGGTTTTGTAGACGGGTTCACACAGCGATGGGAACACTCGGGGCGACATACCACTGTCTGATCTTCTGTGATTAAAATATTATGTCATTATTTTTAACTGTATTTTGATAATCGGTATATTAACATTTCACGTTCGTGTACAATAAAATACACGTTCGTCTGAGGCTCGCGAGCTACGGAATACAACACGTCTGTTGTAAATCTTACGATATTATGATAGACAGTTGAGATGATTGTACATTTATAATTTTCGAACAGACTATCACTTCGAACTTAAACAAATCACATAAAATACAAAAAAAAATAAAAAATAGAGTTTAGTCTGAATTCTGCAGGTCGTATATATAGCCGTCGGCAGTATCATAAATCATATAAATATATTTATTATTTTATAAACGCATTATGTATTGTTTATATTTGAAGATAAATATTTGTGGCGTTAACGAGGATAAAATTAATATCCTGAAGAGCGAAATTGTTATTGGGTTAGCGTCGGTCGAATATTCTTCGACGGCATGTTAAATCAAAAACATCTGTTGGAATCTAATAAAAAAAAAAAAACCCCCATTCGAAGTCTCTTGTGTACGTGGCCCGAGGACAAATATTTTTTGTTTTTGTTTTAAAACACACCCGCGGCTCAATAATAAGACAGCACGTCAGATAACCGTTATTGACGGATATGAAAAACTACCCTTTATCAAAAACGAAGGCAGTTGTTAAAACTAATATGATATTGGGCTTCTAAAATGTATTCGTTACAAGTGCGCGAGCTGGCAGTACGAGGTACGCCGTATTGTGCAGGTGCAGTAATTTAATGGTCGACTACGAATAAAAAACAAAATGGTTACGACTGGTGCATGTTTAACATAACCGTCCATAGACAATAGCGTTTTTTTTTTTTTTTTGTTCACGAAATAATGTACTCACAAAATAATGTTATGTTTGTATTTCCAATTAAACTCGTTTCGGATTGTGTATATACATTTAGCTGCCTACGCGTTTACCTGACCCCAAAATCTTAAACTCGCGTGAAAGCCGTGCCGGACTTGTGATTGCTCAACAAATCGCGTGGTAGTACATCCAACAGGATTTATTTCAAATGTAACGGTTGATAACTAATGGATCGGAAAACGATTGCAACGATTTTTAACACGCCTGTAGTCTCCACACGGACATTTGCAATGAATGCCCGACGAGACAATAATTTTTGTATTCGGTTCCACGTCGTCGTCGTCGTCGTCCGGTACGAATATTAGTGGCGTGTGGGCGCGGGATATCAGAGACGTACACGCGATCATAACAACGCCGGTTTCGCAAACGTGTGTAGAAAAAAAATCGTGTGTCGGTTCGCGAGACGGACGCGAAATATGCGTACGAGACGACCATTTATTTCGTGATCTCGCGTTGTTTTTTTTCTTCCGATTCGTACGCCTTGCCGAATCCACACGATTTACTAATACGAAAAAAAAAACAAGAAGAAGAAGAAGAAGAAAAAACAACCGTTGTTTATATTATTTATTTAGCCGAGTTTCCCGATTTCCGAAAAAAAAACGAACAGACGACGTGGCGACGTCAAGCGACGCGTGTGCCAATATAAATCGAACTTAGGGACGGACCGTAAGGTTAGGTTAGGTTAGGTGCGATCGTTTCCCATATTTAAACCGACACACACGTTCGGACACGACTATAGTGATTGGCATTCACCAGGCATTTAAATTAAACACCCGATATTTTAGGTATTTATTTTTGAAATTGCCCATTTCTTATATTATTTCATAAACCTCGGAAATATATTTTCTTTTCAGTTATTTATATTTTAATAAAAACATAAGTGATTTAACATGGAAATTAATGTACAACGTATTCGGTACTTTTATTTACAACACCAAAATATGATAATAACGACAACGTGGCAATAATACCAAAAAAAAAAAAACCCTCCATTTTGAAGAGATATTTATATTATGGGTAAACCTAACTCAAAACAATATATTTACCAAGTGCCCGTCATTAGGCACGACCGTTCGTTTACCCGTTCTGCAGGTAATTCTGGTTTCAGCTTAACCGCGAGACCGATTTTCGCACGGCCGCGAAACAACGTCAACGTCGTCCGGACACGACTCGTTGTACGCGGATGATTTTTTTAAACGACGAACCCGGTAACGTCTACGAAAAACAGACCTTGTTTTTTTTTTTTTTTGTTCACGGCTCGACGCGAAATCACGTTGCGTTGCTATACTGTGCCGTAGCGTTAAAACGATATGCGTGTAAGCCGTAAAAAGCGCATAATATTATTCCGTTAAAACGGACAGGGGTTCATTAATATCGTGATTATACACTCGGCCGGTATAGTCAGCGATGTAAATAGTAAAAAAAAATTAAAAAAAAAAAATTGATCCGGCTTTTCTCTACATTGTTTTTGTTCGTCGATCACGTGTATACCTATAAAAGTGTTTAAGCCGACTAGATTAATTCCGGGTGAACTCGCATACATAGCTGAATTTCGTTCTTTGAACGTTTGTGTTTTATACCGTGTTGTATTTCGATTTGTACACACTGTATATGGTTGAACGTGCAACCTAATAGAAAATAAAACAAAAATGTTCGTCTCGGCCAAACGCACAACTTATAACTAGTAAACGAGTTATTTTGTTTCGAACACCGATCGATTGATAATATCCAAACCGCTAAATGACACACCAAATTTTCCTTTCAATAAAAAATGTGTTTTAACAATTTTAGTATGAGAATAATGTACTACGTAATTCTAAGTATTGTGAAAACGGGCTGTTTGTCGTCCGTTTTCTTTGTAAGTACTTCTATATATATATATTTCGATAAAACAGCAGCGCGCACTAATATATTAAAACTATTTAGCTGAAATTATTTTTGAATGTTTTAATGTTTCCAATTACGTCCAAGATCATATGAATTATCGTCAGAGTTCAACCGGAATATTATACGAAACCTAATGCATTACGCCGAAAATGAATTCGAACAATGTACATCAAATTATTATTTTCTATGCTAACGCACATATGCGTCCAATTTAAACTGTCGTAATTAATCATCGGCAATGTGTGTGATTAAAAACCGTATTTGAAGTCACGCGAATAATTTTAATTACGTAGTTCACTATTTTCACTGATACGCTGTGGTTGTTATTAGGCATATATATGGTCGGTAGCAAACACGTTCTGTACTAAAAAAAAAAAAAACACACACATTTTTTAACATATTAAAATGCGGTCACGATTCGAAAATTTTCGCGTGTAACACGGTTAATTAAATATTAATTTTGTTATTTATATGTATGTTAAAATATTTCAAAATAATAGGTTACGTTTGATTTACGATTTAGCTCGCAGATAAATGTCATCGGTCGTGTATTTCGCAATTCGCACGACTTGATTTGTACAGAGAAAAAATAAATAAATAAACCAAACATTAAAACGTATACCTTATATTATTACGTTCGTAATGATCTAGATATGATTATCGCGACACACACATACACGTTTCCAACACGAATAAACAAGACGTTTAGAACGTGCGACGCGGTTCGTAACCGTCCGGCCGAACGAATGGATTCGCTACTTTTACGCAATGCTCCGTGAATATTGCGCGCGCGATGAAATTTACAAACGCCGCCATATACTTTCGATTTACTTTGCGCGTTCGACGTGAGATTTATCGGTTTTCTCGTAAACGCACCGCGTCTGGCGCGGTGCCGTCGCTCGTGCTGTATTTGTACGATGTGCGCTGGTACCCGCGAGCGTGTATCGTTGCGTTCGATGAACGGAATTAGAAACGGCACGCGACAAACCCTCGAACCTTTCCAAGCAAATATCCGCCGACCGCATCTGCCCAAGTCAGTCGCGCCCAAGTATGCTCGCCTACGTCGTGTCTACGTGCGTTTCGATCGCGTTCGACGCGGCGCGCGCCGCAGAAAACGAATCGCAAATGTTTTCAACTGGTCTTCGGTCGGTTGGCTAGCACACGGGGACACTACGGAAATCAAAAATCGATTCTCTCGGCGGTGGAACGTCCCCCCGACTCGTACGAGCGTCAGACGTGTGCGGTCGACGAATTATCTTGTCTGTCGTGAAATACGAAACGAATCACGTCCGCGCGTGGTCGTGGAACGGTCGTTGTAGGGGTTTCGCTCAGGCAATTTCATCTCAACCGTTCGGTTGCCTAACCTAGCGGTCGCTCGTCGGACATTGTCCACCGAATCGTCGAATAGATTCGCGTACGTTGTTGTTCAGAACTACGTTTTTTACGACGTTTTTCACTTAGACATTTAAAATGTTTTGGTTTTTTTTTTTTACCGAAAATTCATAAATAAATACGTTTTACGTGTCATTTCGATGTATTGTACGTGTTACGGGACGGTCGTGACAAATGTGAAACACATCCGGCCAATGTGCGCGACGTCCAAGTTGTTCCGGACAAATTAAAGAACACGATTTTAGTCATTTAAACTCTAACAAATGATAATCCATTGTTAACTACCGTTTTAATATATTCATTACTATTATTTTGATTAATCGAAGAATTTACTTGTTTATTCATTCATTGTGTGTACGTCTCGTGACGTTTTGAGTCGTATAATTCCTCCGTTATATAATCACTCATCGGGAATTCAACTGATCGATACACGCAACAATAACATCACAAAATCCACTGAACCGTTCAAAATTATACCGGTACAGTCGAATCGATTGAATTGAATAATACGCGTTCATTTATTTTATTTTGTGTAGCCGCAATAGTACATAGACAGAATATTTGATGACGGACACGGGACAATGGACATGTGCGTACTTATGTGTTATACACTGTATTGAGTGTGTCGTGCTTAAAATAATGGTAAAAAAACACTGCGTTTCTAAAGAACGCAAAAAGTTACCCGTGTAACGGGAATCATAAAGATGGCATAAGAATTTTAAAACCATA
The DNA here is from genome assembly GCA_019022885.1 of Schlechtendalia chinensis. NCBI lineage: Eukaryota > Metazoa > Arthropoda > Insecta > Hemiptera > Aphididae > Schlechtendalia > Schlechtendalia chinensis. Next base: position 5,617,062 of record CM032341.1, read on the forward strand.
TATAGTATCGAATGTTCGTTTTAATTCCTGAAATTATAATAATCGATAACTGCTTACGTAAAAAAAATATGTTTTATCATTCTAATTAAATTAAATTCGCGAAATGTAAATTGACGAATGTATTCTAACAAAAGTGTGTGATTGGCCACACGCTTAACTGTGTCAACAGCCGGTAGTTGGTATGTTTAATAATCTTTCCACGTAACACATTTGATTACACTGCTACGTTGCTCACAAATAAATGGATATCGTGCACGACGTTCGGTCGATTTGAGCACATTTTCAACAAATATCGATGTCATTAATTTTAGAGGGTATTGTGCCGCACGTTCACCGATAATTCCTTATACAGTGCACGGTTTTATAACTTTGCTCGTATTCGCAAATGGAATTTACGTTTATTGTTTTGTTTTCGGATGATATGAATAATGATGTTATCACATTTTTTCAAATGTATTACCTACAAACTGACAACACAATATTCTATTCCCGTTACGAAATCTCCATGTGTTAAAAAAATATTTCTTCGCGGTTGGTAGTGAATTCAAAGAATATTAGTAGGTTTATTTAGAAAAAAAAATAGTTTATAATAGTTTTTACGTAGAAATACGACACAGGTACAGATCGTATTACACACTACCGATAACGTTACGACGTCGTAATAATAATAATTAATAGCAGACATTTCGTACAGTTCCGTGAGAATCGACGGTGAAAAACGACTAGAGCTCATTTCAAACCGTATCCAACATGGGGGGTTATTTTAATTTGGCATTTGTCGGAACATTGAACGTTTCCCGTCCGTAAGACCATGAGAACGCGGGCAGACGGGCGCGTACGTCTGTAGATTGGTATTTTTTTTAATTTTTTTTTTTTATGTTTTCTCAATCCGTTGTGTTGTCCGAGTCAATAAAAACGTCCGATATGACTATTAATATAATACGTCTGGTCGGCCAGGGGCGAAAACGCATTTCGAATTTGTGTACGGCCGGACCCTCGGGGGCCCGTAGTCGTACCGTGACGAATGTGAAATAAGAGGAAAACAAACCGAAATAAGAAAAGGGAAACACACGCGCGGCTCATTTACATAAGCATATTAAATAAATGTGCAGTGTATGCACGTGTATTATAATAAATACTATAAATACATTTAAGGTCAAGCCTGAATCAATTACCTTATACCGACCAAAAAATTAACTTTGTGAGTAAATTAAACGTCTCACATAAAAACCATAACGAGTTTCTTTTTTATCTTTTGTTTAACCGTATAACATCATAGTCCATCACACTATTGTTCTTAAACGAATTATCTCAATGCTCTTATAACATATATATCGATAGCTTATCGTTACGTTTTATTTTGTTACCGGCCGTTGTAAATGCGAAATGAGTTCATCGTGCTTCTTTTAATTGTTAATAACATGTGTGTGTTTATTGTCCCTTTGAAATCCGTTTACTATGTATAACCAATTGTAATCGAAATACTATTTGTTTGTGACAAAGTTAGTGTGTTGGAAATTATAATGTCCTCGAAATAACTATAACTGTACCGTTTTAATATTGATTTCGTACGTAAATATTAAATCGTTTTTACGGGTTTTCGAGTATTCGATGGTAAAAATGTTCATCATAAAAAGATTCGTGTTACGTTGATAATACAAATTGTACGTGTTTGTAGTATTCTCAGTAGATCGAACATAACATATGACGTACGTAAGTGAAAAATGTAAACATAATTCGATTTAGACGAATTTATTTTAAAAAATAATTGATTTGAAACCACGTTTTTTTTTAAACAAATTTATCGAGTTTAAACTTAACTTTAATATACATAAGTACACTGTGCATAATATTATATACTGTTGTTATATGAAATAAAATATAAGCAACGTGTTTATTGTTTTCGATACTCGCTTGGTTGATGCGTCAAATTATTATTCATAAACAACGTGTGCGCACAACTAGAAATAATATACCAAACACATTTTATAAAATAGTACTCGTATATAATTTTGATCGTAATTTAACCGCGCCTATATAACCTAAAACAGATGATGACTGTGCGTTTTTACATTTTTTCAGTATTATCAAATCCTGATTGATTTGTATTAGATGAAAGTATCGTCTCTTGAAAATCGTGCACTCAACGTAAACGCGGATGTGTATTTTATAGACGCGTTTGTGTTATTCGTGAAAATCGGTTTTGAAATACGAAAATTAAACTGCACAGCGTTCAATAAGAACGTGGAAGATTAGCGTGCATGTGTACGAGTGTTTATTTTTATTTTTAAAAGAAAACAGACGGACCGTCTTTGAACCATCGTTTCGAACGATGGCACGCGGAAACGTTTCCAAATCGGACGGATACGCGAAGGGAAGACACCGTCCTCGACGTTCGTCCGGATTCATTTCGACGATGATATCCGTAAACCATCGTGGCGAATGTCATCCGAATGTCCAAATGTTACAGGAAGCCGAGCTAAAGTTTCGAAACCTCACCGTTTCGCGTTATCGTTCCATCACGCCGGGAACGTTACGGGTTGACGCGCACGTTGTCACGTTGCCTACGTCGACCATTAACAGCGTGTATAAGAGTCAAGGCCGTATCCGGATGTTTTTTTTCGGGGGGGGGGGGTCCACGAGATATTTATTATACCGGATTCGCCGTTATGTATTTACGTGAAAATATTTTTTAAAAAACCCCGATTATACGATGTCCCGTATGACATTGAAAAGATTTCGGCGTACGTTCGTGTGACCGGTGTACGAATAGACGAAACACAACACGCGCGTATTACAACGTACCGAATACAAAGAAACTTTTACGGAGGCGGAGGCGGCGGCGGCGGCGGCGGCTACCGCGTCGTCCGCGTCTCGCCGTCGATGATATACGTGTGTACGCGTATAATGGGTCTCGCGGATGGGCGAGACGTGCACGCGGCCGGTCATCACTCTGGTGGCGGCGGCGGCGGAGGCGGAGGCGGCGGCGGCGGCGCGTTCCCAGAGCGTCGTCGTCGAGGCCGTGGACAATTAATAATATTGTAATATTATTATTATTATTATTATTATTTTTTTTTTTTAAATAAAAACCAGTCCCGCCCGGAGCCGGACAAGCGTCAGGCCGGAACCCGAGAAATTACACGCGCGTCCGACCCGATATCATTTTTTTCCGCGGGCCAACAACGACGGTCCTGTTTCTTCTCTGTGTATTTCCTCGCGACGTCGTGTGCAACGTGCATTAAAACACGCGTGTACGTATATATGTATATATATTTAAACACGTTCTCGTGAACCGTAATACGTGAGCGCGCGCGTGTCCGTGGAGAGGACGTTCGTCCGCGTTACAGAATAACCGCGCGTCGGTACACGGAAAACGAAAAACTCCGACGTGTTTCGAACGGTTTTTTTTTTTTGTTCTTAAGCGGACGTGCGCTGCAACCTTAAACACGATAAGCGAACGAGAGAAGTCGGACACGCGCCACGTGCACGTGTCGTACCGGCGCGAGTGAAACGACCGGAATTATACGGCTTCACGTAAACGCTGCGATAACGAACTCGCCTCGAGTGCATCGAGAGTATCCGATCGACCATCGATTTTTCCGCGATTCGGTTTCCGTGGTCTCGCGCGACAGTCTTTATTTTTCTCGGCCATCTCCGCGCCGGGCTGGATTCGTGAGCTTTCGAGAAACGTCAACATTTCCATAATCGCTCCAATTGTATTCATGTATGTATAAATATGCGGTACGCGCCGCAACAACTGTCTGCCAGTAGGTCTACTGAATATTTTGTAGGCTTGCAAACTTTAATCGAAACACAATACCGGCAAAACGCTCCGACAATGAACCGCGACACACATTGTGCAACGCGGTATTGTACGGAATTCGCCGTGTCATTGCTTAATGGTCGTTCAATATAATCAATCTGATTTCCAGTCTCTCGGGATCGTTTCACCAAAACGAAGTTTATCGTACGGAAAAAGTGATGGTTTTCGGATAAGAGCGTGTCGAGTAACGCTTAATTTCACTCGGTTCGTAAATAATAATGTGTGGTATTTCTAAAAACACTGATCAGACATTATCACATGACAACTCTGACGAGATTATATATTTTAAACAATTGATTTAATTTTTTTTGAAATAGCTTCTTACGTTTCTCTGCAAAGTTGTGACGAGTATATAATTGTATTTATCATTTACGTGAACAAATAAAAAACAAAAAATATATATCGTACGTTTCGCCTATTAGCCATTAGATCGTTACGTTTTAGTCAGACTGTAATTCATAGTGCGATATTTTCACGTCCCTCTGTCATAATATAATCTATTATCATCAGTTTGTAAAATTCGTTTCGAAACGAAAAATAATACGCGCACGTTATCCGAGTCCAAGAACTGGGCCGAAACACTCGTGACGTCGGCTAATTTCGTGCGGCTAATTAAATGCGTGGAGAACAGCAGCGTCCGGACGGGTCACGAACGGACTTGACAATGAAACTTGACAAACGAAAAGAACCGTCTCCCCGGAAAAAAAACGAAAAAGAATTGACGTCCCGGCCAGGTCGAATTCGATTTATACGACGGCGAAAAGCCACGCCGGTGTTGTAATAACTATTATCGCGTTTCGATACGAAAAATCTCCGCGTTCGATTACGGACAGCACAGTACTTCGATACACCTGTACAGCGACTATCGAAAGTGTTAAGGTCAGGTTAATAAATTCGTGTGCCGCGAGTTTTTTTCGTTCGGTTTTCCGTCGAGTGTTGCACTAGCGACGTACGCGACCCGAAATCTTGGGGCGCGCAATAAGTTACATATTTACGTTGCTATAATAATAATAATAATAATAATAATAATAATAATAATAATAATACCGTAGTAGTGCACGGTCGGAGCAAAAGACCATCGCACGGAACGAATAATATAAATATGTAAATTCGTTCGTTTCCGCAAAACGGCAATTAATTATTCCGATTCGTTTGGCCGGCTTAAAAGAACTGAAAATTACTGTCGAGTGTTTGCTCGAACGTTTAATTTTTTTCAACGTTCATTTTATTTATTGCTCGTTTTATATCAGAACGACTTATTAATCTCGTATAATATTTTAATATACCTCGAATCGTTTTTTTTTTTTTGTTAAACACCATAACAGTCTTAAGAATATTGCTAATTACTCGACGATTTTATTATTTAAAAGAGAAAAGACGCGGAAGTACTTTTAATTTTTCATTCGTCTCCAAAACGACTCGTATTGTTTACGCTCCGAGTAATTATGCTATTTTTGTATATTTTACGTCTTTTCCATCCGGAAACACTATTATTGTACCGGGATCTTGCTCGACTTACTTAAGACTTCATTTTTCACGAGCAATATTAAGCTGTATAAGATTCGGTGTTTAATCGTTCGTTTACACGCGGTTCCCGCATAATACACATCGAACTATATCAAGTGGAGAAAATGAACAACTCCTCAGAAAGCCGAATGGCTTTATCGTCGCCGAAAACTCAACCGTTTTGTATCGAACGGCGTATCCAAAACATGATAAGCGGTACTCGGTGTTGGACAGAGAAGGTGTTGAAACCCCCCGTCGGGTCTGTGATTCGTGTTTGGTCCGTGCCCTCCCAACTCGTAAACTACCGGAAAGTGCCGTCTGCGCAACTGTATTAATATTGAAACACCTGCGTTCCCACGAGACGTCGTGCGCACGAAAAGCGTTTGGTCAAAGAAAACCGGTATTTAAAACGAAATCTCCCAGAAAAAAATCAAAAAAAATCACATATACAAAAGGCACTACTACATACTCGAACCCGGTTTTTCGCCTTACTCTGTCTGGTAAGTTGATTTTTCCGCGGTCAAGACGGTAATGCCGGATCCGCTTGGTCTCGTTGAAAACGGTCCGTTTTCCGATACGTCAAGACGCATTTCACATCATCACGCCGTTTACACAAGTTGCTTCTGGCCACGCAGCACGACCGTAATTGTTTTCGTGTACGAGAATGGTTCAAAGACGATAATAAAATTCGAATGTAATATACAGGCGTTTTGTTATTACAACACCCGGAGCGCGGTTCGTCGTGACACGCACACGCGGTTATGCAAAATCGGTAATAAAACCGTACGTTCGGCGATTGTTGAATACGATTTAGACGCACGAGCGTGCGTTTAAAGCGCGTCGAACGTAAAATTACGGTAAAATCGGCGATCGATATTCATCCCGTCCGTGCGTTCATACGGCACCTTGAAATCACCGTCGGCCAGGTGGGTACGCCGACGAACGCGTTGTCGTTATCGCAGAAGACTCGGACGAAATCCACCCGCGCTTTTTTTTATCCATAATCCTCCGTCAACCGCGTCGCGAGCCAACCGAATTCACGTTGTGACCGTGTGAACGGAAAATTACGGAAATCGGACGCCCGCGACCTTTCTGGTCGCGCCGTCCTTGACCGACGTCTCGTATTTGTACGCTACGATAAAATTCTCGCACGGGACGTACCGTTTGAACCGTTCCGGTCGCTCCGAGGTAGAACGAGATACTCCGTCTTTCTGTCTCGCGCGCGTTATTATTAATACCGACGACGCTCGTGTTTCGTTACGTATCGCACGCGACCGGCAACGAGATTAGGTCCGCCTGATAAATAATAGTTATAAATCGTGCGGAATAAAAGCCGCCGCGGCCGTCGGTTCTAACGTTACACACGCGGCGCGGTCACGTCGGTCGGCTCAGACGTAACGCTCGGGTCGAAGGTCGCGCGCCGGGAAATAATTGTTATTATTCGTACCGAAAAAACGAAACGAAACGAAAAACGGCCGGCGTCGCCGTTACCGAGGAACCCGTCGCCGTCGTCGTCCGTACTACCGTAACACCGGCGTCGTTGCCGCACGACACGCGGACATGATGAATCGTTGTGTGCGGGCCCCCGTTCCCACTCGCCGCGGACGACGTTTCCTTCTTCTCCGCCGGCGTGTACGCGTACGGTTAAATTTTTCTTCCGGCACCCCGTCGCGCGCGCATTCCGCGTACGCGCCGCCGCCGGAGAGACGCGATAAAACAACGTACCGGAAAACAAAAAACAACGGACCTAACCGCTTTCCGCGACGGGCGTCGAGGCGAGTCGCGTGGACGAAAAACATACGAGTTGTCGTCGAATTCCATTTGCGTTTTGGCATTTCTACGCTGGAAACACGCGCGGACATTGCGTTCCCGTGATGTCCGTTGAAAATATTATACATGTATGAAAAAAAAGAAGAAAAAAATTCGAATTTTTTCGAATGATTACGATCGCGTGTTCGAGCTTTTCACGCTGTACCGTAAATCGAAACGTCGTGTACAAACAAACCGTCGTCGCCGCCAAAACGTCAAACACACGACGTTAAAATACGAAAATAAATAAATATGTGCGACGCCAATAACGTTCGGGTGTGGACTTCGTATAACGAATCCCTGTCGAAAAGCTAGCGTGCAAAAGCAATCGTAAAGAAATTGGTACGCGCGGACGAAGTGAGATTTCTTTCGGAGTCGTTCGACCGACAGGGATACTAGGTTGGCGTTGGAATAAAATGTGATATGGACGTCACAAAACATTGTGTTTTCCGCTAGGCGAATAGTAAATGTACGGGCCGATGGCGTTTATCAATAAAATACTCACTCGGTCGTCACTGCTAGATATTTTGAAATGGATCACTTGGTTTGCTAAGTCCGACCGGCGCGTGTGCGTGTGTGTACGTAGCGACGTAAATAAAGCGAACGAAAGAACACGGAAAAAGCGGTAAACACAAATAATAAGACGGTCGTCGTTAGCACTTTCGTTCGCGTCGTTCGGTCCGGGTGCGCGCACGCGTGCGTACGAACGGCAAATGACGCGCGGGCGCGGGTACCCGTGGGGGGTAACCTGGACGCGGTGAAATCGGCGGGAAAGCCCGTCCGCTCGCGCGGCTATTGGCCGCGACCAAAACGAGACGACGCGCGTGCGCAACTAGTCCGAAACAAAATCGGCGGGGACGGGGTCAAGAGGGTGTCCGCTCGCGCGTTATTGGCCGCGACCTAAAACGAGACGACGCGCATGCGCAACTGATCTCAAGAATACGTGTGATTTCAAAAAAAAAAACAACACAACACGCACCACAGACGCCGATTCGTTCGAATGCGGTTGGAATCGCGCGCGCCGAAATCGTTTTTCGTACGAATAATTTCGCGTGAATATCTCGTAACGACCGCGTGTCGTCTGCACGTCCCCGGAACGTTTGTTTGGCGTCTCGCAGCGTCGAGAACCGCCGGGGCCGCGCGAAAAACCGAAATACGTCGCGGAACGTCTGGTTTTGGCCAGACGGACCGCGGCGAGACAAACGACATGCGACCAGTGGGGCGGCACCAGACATTTTTTCTAGGGGGGGCAAGATTGATCATGGAATTTAGTGAAATTCCGTTTAAACGGGTGTAATATAAATTATTGAAATACATGGAAAATACTGTATTATTAGCGTTTTCTGATAAAATTTAATCAATTTCGAAATCAAATTAAATTGTGGTGTATTCTGTGGTGTAAGTATCTAAATACATAAAATAAATACGACGAATTATACAGCGAAACATATGAAACACAGCAAATACATAAATACTTGAAATTTAAATTTTCGTTTGTTCTTCAACGGGTAGGGCAAAGGGGGGGCAAAGCCAAATTTGAGTAGGGCGCTTGCCCTACCTTGCCCCCCTCTAGCGCCGCCACTTCATGCGACCGATCGATTGGCTTCGCGTAGACGGCGCGCCGGTAAAATCAAAACGCGCGACGACGTCGATGCCGTTGTACCGCGGCGATTCGAACGGCGGCGATTCGAACGGGACGTGATAACGGTTCGGAACACGCGCGCGTCCGGAACCCGGAACCCCGTTCAAGTGCCGTCCGCGGACTTTTGGAAAACGACAGGACGGACCGACGCTTCCGGTTACGTGGCGTACGCGTGGTCACCGTAATTGTGGGTACCGTCACAGGTTGTTTTGTATTGTTTTGTATTGCTGGTGTAGGTTATTTTTCATGTGTCGCGACGACCGACGTACGAAATCACTTGCGCCGTTGTCCCACGTGAACGCGACGAATTACGGGGACCTAATATGTCGTGTACGTTTCAACGCACAGCCACTTTGTACACGTATTCAATCGCAGACAGTCGTGTGGTTACTTTTTACTAAAATTATTTATTGTTATTAACGTTCATAAAAATGTTGACTTTTGAACAAAAATTGTTTCTTACTGAAAGCACTGCAATTAAATATGTATTGTATAAAAAATATTTAAAAAATAAAAGATCAGCTTCAAATGTAATTTACAATGATCGATTGAATATTACCATTTATATCCTCAACTAAGAGGAAATGACGTTTCGTTTCGATCCTCATAGAATGTCAACAAAAACATTCGATCGTATACCGGAAGCTATAACACCTGAATTTGATTTTCAAGTTCAATTTTGATCTGACAAGCCACAAGGTGTAGAATGTAGTGTGTTTGCAGTATCACGCGCGATTAAAAACAAATCAATTTGATTATCAAACGCGAGTGACCGACGCGAATAAATTCGTTCGGTCGCGCCATCTGCGTTTTCGCTGTACGTTCGATATTTTCATCTATTTTCATAGATTTGATTATTTCAGTCGTCGCGTTGTTCGCGCCGCGATGCGAATTTCGCGTTTGTCGCGTTCACGTAGGACACAGCGTTACACGCGGACCGTCGATGCCGTTTCTCGTCGCGGTTGACGGCCAAGCGGGTTCAATCGATTGGTGCCCGGGTTCGGTTTTCGTCGGCTGTCGACGTGTTCAATTATTTACGGACGTCCGGCCAGTACACGTTTGTTTCGTCAACCTTTCGGGAATTTCGAAAATCCTTTTTCTGTTGTATACCTCGGGTATTAACCGACGGTAAGTAGAACGTCCGTTTTTTTCGCGTTTTTTCGTTTTTTCGTTCAATTAGACTCAAATCATTAGGTGGACTTTTCCTTCGTGGCTCACTTACTTAACGTGAAATAATAACGGTTATTGGATTACATTTATGGGTTCTTAAGTGTCTTTTTTTTTTACTAAAATTTAACGTTTGTTATAATGAGACATTTACAATTTATTGAGCATTATTAAAAAAACAAAAAAAAAATGACATGCATACATAAAAGACAAAAAATTAACAATACTAATAATATTTTTGGTTCCCTTCCGTGTGTCATGTGGATATATTCTACAATCTTCTTTCTTTTATGATAATACAATGTTGCACTCTTATAGCGCCTATTGATATTCGTCCATAAAGAAGCCAAATAAATTTGACTTTCTAAATCCGTCGTTTATTGGATTCGGTTCAACCGTAATATTATCAATTTGATAACGCCATTTTTATTTGACACGAGCTACAGTATATATGTGCACTAATATAACAGACATAAAACATTAGTTTTCATAAAATATTATCTTTATAATTAACGACGGAATTTTTACTTAAGAGACTTCAGAGACAGTTCTTAAATTAGTTTATGTTAAGAAATTCAAATGGAGTTTTACGGCATTGTATTTTATGGTAGTGATTAAATTTCAGGCACGTGAAAGTGTTATTTGCATACGGTTTGGCGCGTAAAACGTATTTCAAATATGATAATATATTATTATGTTATCAATAAAATTTCGTATTTAAACATTTTCTGTTCACCTAAAATAATTCTTTGTTTTTATTTATTATTTAATAAGTAATTAGTTGCTATATATAGGCTTTGATTTTTATTAACCGTATTCGTTTTCATTCTTACGTGTCACAAGTAACTTCGTAAAATAATTGTAGTGCTAGTCGTGGAAAATTAAACACGTAAAATATATTGCCCTTATTTTAACATAAAATTGCTCGAGCTGTTGTATAAAACGTCTAGTAAATATTTTTATGCGCCCGAACGACCAACGCGAAACGGGGAATCGTTTACAAATAATTAAAGTTAATAAATGTTAAATGAAAACGACGATTTTCCATTCCGGGGGAAAGAGTCCACTAATTGCTTTCTCTGTCATTAAAATTAAAGAGGACGTCACATGATCATTCGTTAATGGCTCATTGAATAATAAACACGTCTACAAAAGGATGTCTTATAACTTTGTAGGGAATATACCCGTAAACGGGGGATTTCGGGAAAACGGAATTTATATGTAAAATGTTCATTTACACGACAGCCAAACATTTAACTTGACAGTTACTTTTCATAAAAAAAAATAAATAAATATATATATATATATGAAAAATTATTTTTAAAGCGAAAAAATCGAACTCATTATTATTATTCATAAATAATTAAATTTTTTTTTTTTTTAAATCTATGCCATTTTATGCTCAGAAATGATGAGTTCACGTCATGATTATATCATGTTATGGTTGACGGAGAGAGGAGACACGCAGAGAAGTCACCCAACATTTACAATTAGTTTCGGAGTATTGGTTATTGATGGTAAGGAATATCGTCGACGATTTCATTTTAATCTACGTACCGACTTATCAGAACGGAAAAACGGCGATTTATCTTAGTGGATTGGTATGCGAGTTGTGTGCAATGCATGCAATCGTACGTAACAAATGGTTCATTGCAGTTTTCCGAGATTAGAAATTTCGATATCTGCGTGAAGGGGTGTAGAGTTGATGTCGATAAGAAGACAAATAATGATCGAAACACACTGCAGAACTTATGAATTCGAGATGTCACGAGGTAAGTATTAAATATCCGTTTCACGTCGGCGATAAAACATTTCGAATATGCGCGTATTTCTTATGAACTCGTACGGAGAATAATCATATAATTTGCGCGATCGAATCAGACACGGCCGCGTATTAATAATAACATATCCGGTGACAACGAGAAAAACGACCGACCGAGCCGCAGAATTCGTAAAGAATCTCGCGAGAACGATATTATACATATATATATATATGTGTACGTACAATACGTATCTATAATGTAGAGGATCGGAAACCGACGCGAATAGAATTCCAACGGAATTGATACCGATCCGATTTATCGGTGCCAAGTTTGTGTCGTCGACCGGAATCGTGTTGTGTGTGTGTGTGTGTGTGCGTGTGTGTGCGAACCCTCTCGATTTTTCGGTATTATGTTACGACGACGTAGACGACATTGCCGTCGCGCCTCGCCGGTCGATCGTATCGTGTGTTATGGAGTACACGGGTTTAGGACGTGTTATTCGTGTGTTTTATCTTTTTTCGTATAAAAGGCGCGCATACGAGTACTGCATGAAAACCGCCGTGAACATGCATAACGGGTACTTGGCGAATGAGAATTGGAGCCGCACGACAAATGCCAGTGACGATAATTACGCGTCGAGACACGTCAACACTGTGAAACGGATTTCTGCTCGGGCACTCGAGTTGGCCGTCATCATTATGATCGCGGCTTACGTACGCGGGTTATTAGAAATCGCGAAAACCGAATGTGTATTATTGTGTGCGTATCACAACGGTGGTAGCGATATGCTTTTTCGGGGTTCCACTGCCACCGTCTTACGATCGCGGTTTTTACTTTCAAAACCGTGCCCAAAATATGTATAGTTATCGGCTTACCGAGAAGAACAGTTTCGTGCTTCACTTCAACCAGAACGACGTGAACTACAAACGGATGCGTTATCATTAACAAAACAAAACGACACGACGAAATGTATAAAATATTACGAGATTTCGCTTTAAAAATTATATTTGTGTTTGGTACCGTTTTTATTTATAAGTGTACGTTTTCAAATATGAAACGCGTTAAAACCAAAGAAGACATTTAGCACATCTATACTCATATATTCTTCAAAAATTGAAGTTGATTTTGATATGTTGGTTTCATCGAATACACACCTTCAATTCTCACAATATAAGTAAACGCAAAAATAAAAACTATTTTTCCCAATGTTTAATGAATATAGTGTTTCAACAAATATGTGGTAATATTGTATTTTGGTAACATATTGTGTATGTGTGTATATATTTATGTGTGTTATTCCCTCCCGATACAGGGGTCGGTGCCGCCGCAGATAACAATTAGAAGAAAAGGCAGTGCAGTCGACACCGTCCTCGCGTTACCACAGCAAAATTGTATTATAATATTAACATTAGTAAAGTTCTTATATTGAATTTATTCAAACTCAGACTTATTTTTTCCTCTACACACATTTTACCCATTCGAAAGCCTATACGCTCGAGGCTACTACAAATATATTTTCTTATGATAATAATTTTGGATGGAAATAATAAATTGAACGTTACGGGCAGCAAAAAGGTTCAGTTTTTAAATTTAATAAGTAGCTAAAAAAAATTAAATTGATAGGTGATTTATGTCATTCACGCCCTCTTATTTGTGATTTTATTACATATAATTATTGTACACGATTTCGTTACAAATTGTATATTTTCTAAATAAAAAAAAAATTAAGTTTTAAAATTTGGTCCTCTGTTAATTTTAAGTCGTCTAATGTCCATTTCTTGTATATCTACAAAATAATATTGTAAGACGATTTACTTATATATAGAGGGAGAGAGAGAAAGAGAATGTGTGTGAGAGAGAGAGGAAAACTCCGGTATTAATTATTATCGTCATATGATCTATCAAAACAATGGAATCCGCATAGCGTTTAAAGCAGGTAGGCATTCTTTTATTTATTTATATTTCGTTTTCGGAGCACGAAATAATTACTTTTTTTTTCGTCATTTTATGTGTGTTGGTATTTTCAATCGTTTTCTGTTCCTCGCGGCAAAACTCAATTACTAAAAATTCTTATTATACATAGCTATATATTACGTGTACGTATATGTATACTCGAACAGTTTACATAATTTTAAAAGAAACGAATTCTTATCTGCTGCTTGTATCGGATACCGTTTTATGTGCACATATTTATATAAATGTACCCATCCGAGGGATTAATTATTGCTGTCATAAATGTTTCGAAGGTATAATATTCTAAAATAATATACACCACTGATCACGTACGTTTTATTCATTTTTTTTTTTTTTGTCTTTTATTTTTTTATGGGAATAGTCGACATTTTTCTATATAATGTTATAAATTAACATTACTAATCCTTCCTACCGTGCCTATATTTGACCATTATATTTTATTTTCGTAGATACTTTGTTCGAATGAACTACGAAAAAACTCATCGAGATTCATATCGTTATTTGTACAAAATCATTACACATACCTTGGATTTCGATATTTTCTCATACACGAATGTGAAAAATGCATAAACGTTACGAGGTTCATTACTATAATTTTATAATCCTTGATATAATATTTCACGTTATTTTAATAAAAAAAAAAAAATAAAAACACCTCGATATTATGTTTCCCGGGTATATAGAATTTTCACACTATTCGCGAAATATGATCTCGTGATGATTTCCTTATTGTGTTTGTTGTATTGGAATAAAATTGTTTCTTACATAACGTTGTACCGGCGACTTCGTTAGAATAACGTGTACGAACGCACGTTGGCAAAACGGAATTCCGTTACAGACACCATAATGTTGAACACGTTACATCGATTTTAATTATGACCTCAACGGTATTTGTTTGTTTATGTGAAAAAAAAGAATAATAACGAACGGATTCTGTTTGGCGTCCAAACAATATGCAATTAAACGTTCTGTATTAACTGTACACGATGTTAAAACGTACGATTAACGCGGAAAACAGTTAACTTCGGTGCTGGCGTGTGTAATTGCGTGCATTACAAATACGCGAACAATGTTTAAAGTGTTGTTTTGAATTTGCTCGTAGTGTTTCCGTGGTAATCAAACGATAATTATATTATTATTGTTATTATTATTGTTATTATTATTATTATTATTATTATTATTATTATTGCATCAAGTCCGCGATGTTCTTACGCGGAAATCGCAATGTTTAAAACGTTCTGCCGACTTCCCGAGCGCCACGAACTCATTTGTATGCACGTTATAAATGCGTTCGTCGAGTTTTACGAAAATCAAATACGAATTCCGTTGCGCTCGTTTCGGTGCCAGCCGGTAGCGACTTGATTTGTAACGTAATGAAATATAATTATAATATTCATAAATTCATATACACGCAGTTTCGTGTTCGAAGAAGAAACAGAAATTAAACAAATGAAGATTTGTGACTCACCGGATAAGCGTTATTTCATCATTAACTTTTTATAGTGAGGGCGAAGATTTATGATTTGCACGTGAAGGTTAAAGAGAGGAATATAGACACAGTGAGAGAGAGAGTGAGTAGCTAATTATTCCGACCCTTGATAAAGTTTACGTTTTAATTAATTAGAAAAGTAAACAGCCGCGAGACACGAACAGAGGGTACGAAATAATGTCAATTTCCTCTCATAACACACGCGTAGCGTTTATAGATAGAACTCACGAGAACGATCATCGTAAAATAAATCAAGCGAACCGTGGCTGCGCGTCGCGACGTTCATCGAGAGGAAATATAAATATGTTATGAAATATAACGTACGCGGCAAGTTCAACGATCGTAAATATTTCTGTTGCGACGCTTATAATAATTATTAATTAACAGTTTTCCGTGTTCGTCGTTACTAAAAGAAAGAAAAGAAATACACACGCTCACACTTCGGTTGCAGTGCGTTCAAACGGGTTGGGTCGGAATAAATTACGCGTCAGACTCGATGTTCGGACTGTAATATGAAGAACAGATCCGTGTGATTTCGGACCGTCGAAATTCGCGGGAAAACTCTTAAAATCCGTGACACATCTTTTTATCGATTTTTCAATAACAAATCATAGTAGTGCGTCTACTATGAAAAAAACAAAAAAAAACCCCCGAAAAATCCGGCCGATTTAACGCGAAACGGAAATTTACCGCGGACGGCGGTAATACAATTTATTATAATCCGTTGGTCGTCGACCAAACGACCCAACCAGTATAGCGGCGACGACATCATAGCTGTCGACGCGAACCAAATGATTTGTGTAACGTCTCAAAAACGGAAAACCGTCGGTCCCGCGCGTCTGCACTGGGTGCGTTCGTTCTTTTTGTTTTGGCGTTGTATTGATTATCTTGTTAATGTCGTCGGGCAGGCAGCGTACATTACGTATACGTGTACGACAACGGTTATTCGGCGGACGCCGGCGAAACAATCGTGTGGCCTGTCAGAATGTATTTTATTTCGTATCGATGCGCGCCCGATACGTACACAATACGACTACCGCACGGGACAAAAATAAATAAAAAAAAAATAAAAACCGAGAAAAAATCCAAAATAAGGACGTAAAAAAAACAGACACCTGCCCGCGTGTCGATAAATCACTCTCTCTTCGTATTAAAACGAATATATAAATTACACGAGTATTTACAACTGGCCGAGCTTAATGGTTTATTTATGTAACCCACTTAAGACCGAAAAAACGTGAAATTTCATACGGAAACCTAATAAAAAAACAATACGTATATATATATATATATGTGATATAATCCCTAGAACATACTTAAATCGTCATATTTGTTGGTTATTTTTTTTTTTTTGGCGACTTTAACGATCGGTTTCCGTGAGTTGGAAACGGTATTTATTTATTTATTTATTATTATTATTTATTTTTTTTTTTTTGATCTATTACCGCCGCCAGTGTCATTAGCACGGCAGTAAATTTCCAAATAATTAACCATTACCCATCGCCTCTCTCGGAGAAGGGGTTGGCCGTGCAGCCGAGAAGCACGTTAACATATGTCGTCCGACACAGAGAATCTCCACTGTGTGGAGATGTGTTTTATTACGTCAAACGATCTGGTGTGCGAGAATAGCCGACCTAGATGAGTCATCAAGGCGCGCGCGTGTAATCGCGTTCAAACGAAACGCACACAACGAATTTTTTTTTTTTGACGAATTTATTGGTTTCGCGTGTCAGCCTGTATAAGTACGTAATCGACACCGTCGACCGCGTTATCTCATCCGCTAATGGGTTCGTGTCGTTAAAAAATCGAAGACACGTCTTCGGTCGCAGCGTTACGGACCCTCAATCGTTTTATTGGATTTTCTTTGACGTCCTTGTGCATCGCCACCGAAATTGTTCTCTGTTTCACACACACGACACAAACAAACGTACTATATATCATACACAATATACATGTGTGTGTGTGTGTGTGTATGACGACTATATATCACTCCCCAGAAACTATAACAACCCTAATAAATGTAACGAGTTCGACCCCGACCAATCACGAAATGTATATACGACCGTCAAAATTGACATTTTCGATGTGTATACGTAGCCACCCAGTTCCGAAGTCTCTAATAATATTATTTATGCTATGTGCAGTACGTGTGTGTAAATCTTGTACGTCTTATCCGACAACAGTGTTGCAACGCGATATAAAAAGGGTGTCGACAAAATTACTTCACGGCGGAACGGTTTTCGGGACGTCCGTACGTATGACGCACATGAAAACAATACAAACGAACGAATAACCGTGTTATGCGTATTCCGTAAATATCAAAAACTAGCATTCTCCTTTGTTTGGTTGCTATCGACGCGAGTATGATTTGAACACATGGCTATAAATACATATATATTTATATACAATAGTTGTTCATCATATTATCGTAGCTACAATATAAAACGTGTACGTTTATCGATTATTTATTATACCAATAGACGTGCGTGTTAACCCACGATCTTTAGAGTTTTATTAAAAAACGAGAATTCCATTAAACAACTACTTAGACATAGTAAAAATACTGATTAAAAGTAGTTAAATTGTAGAAATACATAAAAAAACAACATAAAACACCTACTGTCAACCTCTGAGATAGCGGAAATTATTACCGTCTAGAGGAATTTCGACTTTAATGGCTTATTTATTCTCTGGAATAATAATATTATATCATTCCCTGGTTTATTAGTCACACTCGCATGATGTATACAAATTTTGTTGGCAGTGTACAATCGAGAACCGTTCCGTAGATAATTTCGAATAAATGAATAGTTGAGTTGATATCTTTCTTCAAACATTGTTTTACATAAATACTCCAAAAACATATTACATTCGAAAATATTTAATTTTAAACTTTAAACGATTAAATTAAATACACGTTTTGCATTTTTAATTTTACATAATATGTGACCAAAAATAATGATTACAAAATTACTGTCATTAGAAACACACGATGTGTTCAATAACGTACACGCGTTGATATGTTAATTATTTTGACGGTCGACATCTAATTTATGTTGAATTCGTCGATCCGATTATAAATAGTTTTGTATCCAGACCCGTGTACAACGTAAATTACGTAACAAAATTGAAACGATGTGATATTAAAGAAACGGAAAAGACTCGTCGTATATTATACGCATAGGAACAGTTGCGGACACTGGAGATTTTGTAATTCTAAATGCGACGTAAGTGTTAGTACAGTATGAACAAAATATTGTATTAAATATGCATCGATGATGTAACTGTTACTCATAACATTTGATAATAATTAATAACTCGCGCTATCTTAAACACTTCATCGATCATTTATTTCGTTTTGTTTAAATGATTTTCAAAACACTCCGAGAACTGTCGATGAAAAAAATCTACGTGACAAATGACCTATTACGTATACTTAATCCGGTCAAAAGCCACAGCGAACCAGTGCCGAATTATTATGGTTACTACCGTGGATACTCTCACGACCAAATGCATTACATAAACAATATGCGAATGCATAAATTCTATTTTGATCTTAAAGGACATTTGTGGTCCATTGAGAAGACATTTATGATAAGACAATAATTAACAATTAGTGAATGTTAATTTATAAATTATTAATAATTAAAACAATAAAAAACATGAAAAACCACAGCAAATGAATAGTGAATGTTAATGGTTACACATTTATAATTTTAGTATATTATTAGTTGTTATTATAATTTTTTTTCTTTCAATTTCAATTTAGTGTTAAAAAATGTTTTAGACAAATCTAAACGAACATATATATGGTTTACATCAAATTCAAATGATTGTAATTATTGGTGCAAATGTGTGACATAAATATTATTTTAAATCAATTTTTGAATTTTGAGTGTGAAAATGGCTTTCGTGTTAGAAACGAGTCCTTATATATCGTTTTATTCGTATGCCATTGGAAACGTAGTTATTATGTTGTAGTGTGCATTAACCGAATGACCGGACCGGGCCAAGAACAACTGTGTACGAGCTTAAAATATTTACTCATACTATTTTTTATTTATGATAATCTATCATTCAAGTGAATTTTAATAAACGAAACACAAATTTAAGTGTAACAGAAAATATTATTACGTTAAACATTTTTGCTCGTAAATCAAAATTGTTGAGTTAATTGCTTGTTCGTTATATCTACGCATATCATAAATAATAAAAATAGAATTAAATTAACTTTAATGCGTTTATTTTAAAATCATTATGTCATATTTATACAAAACATTAAAAAAAAAAAAAAAAATAATAGTAATCGATTTCTTTGCAGTGGTTTCGAATTTAGTTAAACGATATACAATCGTTTAAATGTTTTCGTTTGACAGTATGTAGGATAGTTATAAATCGCAATAAGTCGAATATATCGTTAAATACAATTGAATGTGGAAATTAATTGTGAAATCTTTTTACTTTTGCAACCGACTACGTAGACCGGGGTTATACGAAAGGATACGGAGTTGTCTTAGCAACTTATTTCGTACGGTCTGTGACGTGTTTGGTAAAAGGCGAATTATTGTAATGGACAATATGACCGAAGGGCGGACATAACGTTATGTTTTCTGGGAAGCGATCGTAAAACGATGTTTTTTGTTCCACTCCAAATTGGCGGGGGGGGGGGGGGGGGAAGGAGGAATAATTAAGAAAAAAATAATGCGTCAAAATTACATAACCGCATAACTCCGGGAAAAAACGGTTGTGACCCTGTAGGCATGATATAATACAAACGTAGTGTAGTTTGTTCGAAGACCGTTTGTTCTGTCGCATCGTCAAAACGTGTATACATTTTAATATGCGCATCTGCTGTATTTAAATTGATAATTTATTAAAATTTACGATTAGGACGGGAAATTCTCACCGCGTCCGTTCACGAGTTCTCGTGAATACAGAGCGTAATAATTTGTATAGTATAGTAGATAACCGGACGGTTCGGCGAGCTTGGTTTTCCGTTAAAACCACGTCCTAACCGATCATTCAGAATCTCTAATAACAATCGGACGGAGCCGATTAATACGAGACTCGTACGTTAGGTTATGTTTTCATAGCGACAAAGGATTTTCACTAATTTTGATGAATATACTTTTTCGGGTGGCAAATCAATGTCGGAACATCTGACGCGGTTTCTATTTCGGGAAAATTCGTTTACGGGGTGAAGGGGGGAACGTATTTAAACAGTAGTTTGTCGTGGAAATAAACATTTACATTTATTTTGAACTTTACCGTTGGTCAAACGCAATACGGTTTCGATATGTACGTATATTTCTCGCGACGTCAAATCAAACAACAGATTACAAGGATTTGATCGACGGAAACGGTCGAGCGTAACGGTTCGGCTTTGATCGGGGAAAAATAATCGGGAAAGCCGTCCGTCCACTCGGTAAGTGATTAGAAACGTGTCGTGCGATTGAATTCGGTTCTGTAGCACTCGGTAGCGGAAAAACGGATTTTCGGGCGAACCGGACGAGAGACGCGGACGTCGTGCGCGGCGAACAAGTGTGTCCGACACACGCGTGCACTTAAAAAAAATCACTTGGTATCCGCGTGCGCGTTCGGCGATACCGCGGCGGGACTAATGGCGTTTTTAATGAGGCCCGCGCCGCCGTTTAATTACTCTTTTAGGCGTTCGTTCCCGCGGGGTCGTCCAAGCGCGTACGGTTCAAGGCAGGCTTTCGTCCACACACACACACGAAAGAAAAAAATTAAAACGCGAGTTATCATACGTATCACGCGTTGAAAAAAATAAAAATAAAATGAAAAACGTCGGTGAACGTGGTTGTCGTGTACGACCCGATTCGACGACGAACGGACCGGGGGGACCCATGGGCGTTATCATCGGTAATAGCGGCGCGTGTTGAAAACGGACACGGGCGCGGAGACTTTAACGCCGGGCGCGCGGCGCAATCGACGAACACGACGTTCTCCCGCGGGCCTTCCTCCCGTCTTCGGCGCGTAATTAATCACCGCGATTCGCGTCGCGGGTCGCCGCGGTCTCCGCGCTACCGGAAACGGGCTTGGGCGGCCATTGGCGCGCCCGGCCGCGCGACTGGGCGGCGCGGAAAAGCGCGTTTCCGGTTCCCAGTCCCGCGACGTCCACGCCGACGACAATTAACGTCGTGTCGTCGTTTTCGTTGTCGTTCGCACGACGACGGCCGTCGAAATATCAACCTCACGCCGTTCACGGTTGTATCGAACACACGTTGCGTTCGCTGTTTCAAGCCTCGGTCGTGCTCGTCGTTTCAAACAACGTAACGTATTGAACTTCCATTAACGAATGTTCGAATAATTACGTCAACGTTGTTCACGGGTTAAATGAAAACAAAACAAAAAAAACAATGTACTTCTATTTTAAACGACAACAATACCGTGATGTTCGAATATTTAAATCGTACTCGTCGAATGTGAATTCACCGTGCTGTTTCGCATTGTCGATGTCGATCTTTACTCCGACGAGCTTCGCGACACGACTCAAAACACGGTAACGGTAATGATGAGTTGATATAGTTTATTTAATTAAATATCCGTGTTCGGAGGAGTGGTGGTATACACACGTTCACGTTTATATACGTTTGAATAAACCAAAACCGACGGTGGTATTCAATTTATGGTAATTATTTGTCACGTAATTTATTTTTAACGCTGTTTTTTTCTTTCTTCTCCTCGACACCGCGGCGTCGGTGAGATAAACGTTTCCTTCATCTACCCACTTTTGTACGGTGTTTGAAAGCAACTCGTTGTTACGCAAGGCCTATTTATTGCGTTCGAATGTAGGTGGCTGGGCACGGTGCAACGACTGTCCGCACATTATTTCTATACGCGTGTATGCATTATGACGATCCCGAATAGCATCCAAAAATCGTTTGGCGTGTTGTAGAATCATAATTATTATTGTACATAACGGTTTCAAAAATAACAACACGACGGTCAAATCATTATATAGAAATAAATCATCCGCGGGACACGTGTTAAATACCATTAAAACCAACAGACTATATACATTATATCACGTATCTTCGTTATAATATAACGTACACGGACGGATGATTTTTTATTATTATGATTATGATTATTATTATTTTTTTTTTTGTTGCGATCGATGCGGAAATGTCAATAGCATAAGAGATTGATAAAAATAAATTGATAAACATATATTCATATGGAATTTTAATTTTTAATTATCTCATATTAAAAACTAATTACATTATATTTCAGTTATAGAAATGCTAGTGTTTTTATAATATTATCCAATTAGTGTTTGTAAAATTTTTTTTAATATATGCGGTGACCGGTCAAAATATCACCAAACAAAAATACATATTTTCAACAACAACAAAAAATGAAGTTACATATTTTACAAATTTTCCGTTTCCAAAATGTATATTTTAATTACATCAAATCATTAGAAATTATTATACGATATATTATACGTGCATGTAATAATATCAGATATTATATTCACTTCGTGATAGGAGCTCATTAAAAAAATATTAATAAACCCTATATTCATTATTTGTTTAAAATAATTATTAATCGAATATTAATTAGAGTTACGTTTCGGGAAGGTCATAATGACATCACACTTGGTTATCATGTTTTATTTTACAACCGTTCGGTCGGTAGACAAATCCCATCCGAACAAACCAATTATAATTTTTGGAAATTAACGACGGAGATGTGTATGTTTTTTTCATCTCCTTATAAATAACCGTACAAATGTGTTGCAACAATATTATGGATCGGTTTTACTGCAAAACATAAATACCACTAGTGTATAGTATTATATTACCCACGTCTATTGCATTATAGTGGTGTGCATATAATATATTATTATTATTATTATCATTATACGACGAAGATACGACCTAGGTCGGGAAACGAAAACTAATTATAAATATATTCCGAGTCTGTTTACATTTTATATGGCCAAGTATGCGAGTAATTTTTTTCCACGTCCGTATTTTACACACACACACACACACACACAAATATATATATAAGTTTATAATATATACATAACGATTTTTCTACCCGCGTTTCATAGCCGATGCACGCCATGTGAACTCGACTGTGGTCCGGGATCGCTGTGGGGCACGATTTTAATCGTTGTCAAGATATTAACGCGGTTGAATGAAATTTATTCTCTCCGCCGCCATAAACGCAATACTCTAATAATAATGATAATAATAATAATAATAATAATAATAATAATAATAATAATAATAACAACAACAATAATAATAATAATAATAATAATTAATAATAAATAATAATAATACAAGAACAACAAAACCGACTGATTTACGAACTCTGTACACAATATACGCGTGAATATATATATACAACGTACAAACACAGAGATATTATGAATGGCCTTTTCGCGCAACTACAGCAACGTCCTCGAGACAGGAAAAACAAATTTCCATCCTCCCGCGTCTCGTCTACCGGATCAGGCCGGGTTGACGTCGCGCAGTACGATATCGTTTACGCGCCCGAGGACCGATATCATGTTTTCGTTGCCACGCGAGTTTTTCGTTATTTAGTGGATGCTAAACACCACTATATTAACGCACGAAAACGCATACGCACATGCACCGTGTACGCAGGCACAGCGAACGATATTAATTTATTGTCTTATTAAAAAATCGTGCACTCGAAACGATTGAAATAGGTTACCTTGCGGGCGATTCTCGTAGTTCCTATGATGACGTATAAACGCGGTCGTCGTATACGTATGTATATTTATTGTATAAAATATTCGTTATACGTGATTCCGGAGGAAAGATATTCTTGTTGACAAAGTAGAATTTTTTCTTTTTTTTTTTTTTTCGATTCTCGCGACGACGTAACTTTTAATTCTGTCTTATACGCTACACGCGCATACACGACTTACATTCGTTATTGCAACACGGCGCGCCAAAAGGTATTAAGTCAACACGTTTGTACGGCGCACGGGATAATAATATCATATTATTATTATTGTTCATTCTAGTAGACTTCGAACGTACAAGGATATCGAATTACAATGTTTCATAATCGTGCACAATTTTATTCACGCTCGGACCGTTCATCGACTCGCAATACTCAAAATTTAGAATCCGCCATAACATTTTTAATTAAAACAATAATATTTTAGTCTGAACGTCACGAATTAATTATTCGAGAACGACTGTCTGCGTACAAACATGTTCACAATATTATAGTTGCGAAATCCAAAAAAAAAAAAAAAAAAAACAAATGTAAAAACGGGATTATTCGGTGGGAAAATCGAAATGGTAATCGTATCGAAGATTTAGAGTTTTGCCGGCGACGGGAGAACAGTTCCAATATTAAGTACAATGATTATTCCCATGACGTTTTCCATTAAATTTGATTTTGTCGACATTTTTTCACTATGAACACTTTAGGAATATCATCTTTTTTTTCATTACTCCGTTTCTCTAGCAGCGTGAAAATATTGAAATAAACTATTACATTTTAATATTACAACGACGGCGTGCTTCTTTTTTTTTTTTTTTTTTCGTGATCGATATGTTATTAATTTTATACAGTATTTAAAGTATTTGTGCGAAATCAACATTATACCGTCGAAATTATTCGCCTCGGGAGAATTCCTGATTAAATTTCAATACTTTCATTATGAAATTATTAAACAACATTTCAGTGACGCTTGATAAAATATAAATCGAATATTATAATCTAGCCGAATTTACCCGTGTAACAATAAATACTTCACATAAATTATTTCAAATATTATCAAAATTAATTTAAAAAAAAGAGAAAAAACTGAATATTTTGTACGCGATGGTGTTCCCCCGACGCACGAAAAACCGGCGCATAATGTTTTTCCGAGTCCAGACGGCATTTACACACACATAACATGTTACCATTGCTATTTTTTGTATTATAGTGCGTGTTACGTGCGCGGTTATGCAATCGCCACGATTGCGTTCTCCGGTTCCTCACGTTTTCCCGGCGCGACCAGCGAATGATTTTCACGAAGAAAAAAAAATAATATATATATACGAAATAGTTCTAACAATAATGAATGCATATTTAATCTATCGAAATTAACGTTGTACACGCGCGCGCGAAACAGCACGTAAATCGCCAACACAATCAGTCAGTCGCAACGAATACACGCGTATAATAATATATATATATTGTATACGATACGATGTGGGTCACGTTAGCGGCGCAATAAAATAATAATTTCCGAACAGACGCGTATTTTTCGCGCACGATTGAATCGGATATACTTTTTATTTCGTTTCGAATTCTCTCTCGTTCGCTGTTTTTCACTCCGTCCGTATATCTCTCGGTTTCTGCGACGTGTGTGTGTGTGCGGCCGAACAATATTTAATAACGACAGAAAATCAACGACCGAGAAACGTACGGAGATAACACAACGTTTGTACCGCGAAACAAACCACGGCCGTTGTATTAAATCACACCGTCGTCGGTACTTAAGGCGCGCCATAACCTAAGCGCGTGGCGTAAGACCGTACAACGTCGCCGTTTGCAGTTCGGTTTTTTTTTTACTCGATGGATCCAAACGGCCGCGGAGACTTTCTACGGTTCTTCTTCGACCAGTTACCGGTTAAAAAAACATTTTGGCGACATTCCACGTCGTGTTTTCACGTTCGGCTTCTGTTATTATTATTTGTTAATGCGGTGAAAACTAATCGTTAACGTTTCTCGCACGACGGTTTTCCTTTTTTTCTTTTTGAAATAATTTATATACCGCCATGCTTTAAACACGCTGAAATATACGCATTCTCCTGCCGTAGTCCTGCAGGTGGTATCGACTTGCGTTCTGTATGCGAAACGCAGGGTCGTATTTAGAGAAGGGGACATGGGTGGGCGGCATGTCTCGGGGGCGGCATGTCTTAGGAGCGGCAAAATATTCAAGCGGAATTGATTTGAAAAACGTGGCAAGAGGTGAAAAAAATATATATAAACGCATTTTATAAATCTTTGTTTTGGATAAAAGTTTTCATTTCCAAAATCACATACAAAATTTAAAAGATCATCCTAAGAGTATAATTGATATGAATATCACGACGAAAACATCATGAACTGTAGGATATTTATCCATACGCGAGTATTATAGCATTACGTACGTTTCGTTATATTCCAGCTATTATTTGTACCGCTGAGCGGACATTTTCGACACGTCGCCGTGTAAAAACTTACCTAAGATCGAGTATTTCCGCTGATAGACTAAACGCGCTGGAAACTCTGAACGTTGAATCACGGCCAACTCTTAAAATCAATTATATTGATGTAATCGAAGATTTGTCTGACGAACAAGCAAGAAAAAAATTGTAGTAAAAAAAAAAAAATAACAAATGTTATGTCATTCGATATTGTATTTTATAAGTTGTCATATGAAAAAGACTAACTTTGTTTTAATCATCGAATGATTTAAATTTATTAATAAATCGTTAAATTTCGAAATACGAACGTTAAACGCGTAAGAACGCATAAGAGTTCAATCTTGGTCACGGTACGCGAAAATAACGATGAACACGCGATTTCCTCGTGATCGTTAAATCGTACGAGTGCGATCCGCGTACGATTAGATATTTTTTTTAAAATTTTTATAACGAGTGAACCTAACCAACTGTAAACCACCGTGCAATTAGTTTTTCTATAATACTTCGTACGACGTATGGACAATTGTACGGCTCTCGTGAACCGTAATGTTTGCCACGAGGCCCGACCGTTCCGCAACAGTTCGATTTCGCGACGCGTCTGCTCCGAGAAGTCAAGCTTCGCGGTTTACGTTTTCCATCGCGATTATTATCTTTTATTTCAATCTCACGTCGTATCCTCCGTGACCCCGTGGTCGAACCCGACAGCGGTTGTTCTCGAGTTTGAAAACTTTCGGTGAAATTCTGCGCGCGCGCGTCCGGATCACGCCCCCCCCCCCTCAACCACCACCAACACAGCGAGATTCCGTCATCTGGAATGCGCTCACCAGAAGCGATCGGAATATACAGTACATCGTATTTTTTCGTTCGTTTTATGTCCGGCACACGCGCTGCGGCGTGAAACGCAACATGTCGACTGGCCATCAGTTCGTCGATGAACCTGTTCGGGTCGAATTTGGAGACGTGATCAGCTGTGCGCGGTCGGTTCCGGAGGACATTGACGAGAAAACGATTCGGTGGCGCGAATCGTTGACAACGTCAGAACACGGTCGTTTAAAGTCAAATAATTGTACGAGACCATGGTCGGTTTTATATATTACTTTACTTTTTTCCAGCCGACCGAGAAAGGAGGTGCTAAATGTGCCGCCGACGGGATGAGTGTTCGTTACGCCCGTTAACAAATGTCTGCGGCGTGCGACTTACGCGAACGACGACTACGGGCGCGTGTATACACAAACGTACGCGGACTCGGGAAACCTTAAAACGTTGTTCGCGATATTTCTCCGGGACACCGCGCATTTCGTCGTCCGGTTCGCCGGAACGGTTGGGGTTTCGCGGTCGACGGTCGGCAGACCCGCGTTTCAGCGTTTTCCCAGCTAACGTGTACCAACGATGACAATAACGGTTTCGCTCGCCAGTTATGTGCTGTTGTTGCGATCGGTCTGTCTCGTTTTCGAATCGATACAGTGCAATACAATAATAATAATAATAATTTTTTGGATCGCACGAAGACAAACGCGTCGCGCGAACGCGTTTTTTGCAGTAGGTATTATTTTGTCACCGGACACGGAGGATTACATCACTACGCGAAACCCTCACGGCCTCGTCGTCCTCCTTTCGGTTACTACGCGTAAACTTTAAAAACGTTGTATATATATATGTATATATTCGTGTTTATATAACATCACAGTGCGGACGACGACTGCGAGATTTGATCGGTTTATTTTGCGAAGTAATCTTTAAAACGAAATTATCCGTTTTCAAGAGCTTGACAAATTGTACGAATTGACGTTTAATCATTCGTTTCCATACGGTCTCCGTAGCAACCTGGTTGTATGTACTTAATCGAATTTTCGCCGTTATAAACGATTTTCCTCCGGGTTCCGCGACCTAGCTTAATCATTCCCCCCCGAAAACATTAGATGATATGCGCGTGTGCGCGTTTCTGACGGTCTCATGTTTCAATCGGTCTGTAAAATGATTATATTACGAGGTTTAATTTTTATTTACTTGTAGCAGCAAAAAAGTTAATTGAAACTCATAATAAGGCCACACACACGGAAACTCGTAAAAAAATTATATGAACCTATATGTGTTTAAGGAGTCGAAAAAATAATTACGTTTGTTAAAATTATAAAAAAAAAACGTTCATATTATTTGATTTTGTTCAAATATATTAACAATATGTTGTTTTTCTTACTTTTTCTCATTACGTCAATATTATTTTCACAACGCTTGCCGTTAAAATTGTTTTTTATTTCATTAAAATTGTATACGAACTTTCTCTATTATTGAATTCCACTTTATTTCAACGGCAAAATAAAATTTAAATTTAAGCTCTTGAAAACGGTTATTAGAACATCTTTGATCAAAGGAGTTCGTTTTGAACTGTCGCGCTTAAAAAAAAAAATCTACTTAACAATGCCTATAACGTTGCGTTTATTTTGTATTTTCGTACAAATATAACGTTATTCAATGTATATAAATACGCGTTACGATTAAAACTGTAAAATAGTTTTAAATTTCCGATCGCATACTTCCGTGTAAGTATCGAATGGGTGTATGATTTTTACGTTATAAGTGAATCGACTACGCCTTCGTTTTTAATACATACGCATAACGTATTTATATTCGGTATTGACATCTCAAATGTATATACTAATGTAGAATGATAAGACGTTTTTTTTTTTCACCATAAGAACAAAACTCACTCTATTAACTCGCTTCGTTTTCCATTTAAGCATATCCTTTAATAGTCTACTCATCTGCGCGCCAATTACACGTTCCATAATAATAGGTACCTCCCCGACCTCACGTCAATAACTTATTCTTTTAGGGCGTAAACGTGGAATAATTATTATTGGCCATGATAAATCAAAAATCAAAAACCAAAAAAAAAAATTAACAAAATAAAAATGATAATTAATTTGACGATTGTTACGCGTATAATAATAATAAAATAATATAATCGAGAAATAATTTTGTATTAATCTTAATTCTCAAAATTATCGTATTATTATTATTATTATTCATTATTATTGTGTTTTAAAACGAATTGTTGCAAAGTACAAATCACATTATCAGATCGTAGCCGTTTTAACGATGCTCGATTAGTTATATTCCGATCAATAATTATCGTGTACGGCTAATAGCACGCATCGGACGTCAGTACGGCGCGTTTGTCTCGCGCGGTCAAATAAGATTGATATTTTTTAATTAAATCTACAACTAACGTGCATATCGTCATTAAACCGAATCGTTATAATAACAACTAAAACACGTGAGACACACAGAGACGTGTAC
The DNA here is from genome assembly GCA_019022885.1 of Schlechtendalia chinensis. Taxonomy (NCBI): domain Eukaryota; kingdom Metazoa; phylum Arthropoda; class Insecta; order Hemiptera; family Aphididae; genus Schlechtendalia; species Schlechtendalia chinensis. Next base: position 5,646,736 of record CM032341.1, read on the forward strand.
GTACCGTACTACGTTCGATCGATCCAAACCGACGATTCCATCTGCATAACGCTTGTAATACATATACATATATATATACTACTTGATTATTTTTCAAAGTCGGCGAGTTCCTTCCCGTATCTATCGATATATATATATATATTTTTTTTTTAAAAGTATTAGCTCGTTAAAAATGTACGAGGCGTTCGAATTCTCGCGTTCGTTAATACGTCGTACGGGTATAGAGGTTTCTGGGGTTTATAGACGAGTGCGACGCCAAGACGAATACATTTTTCACTGGCGGCGTGATAATTATATTCCGAAGCCGCGCGCGTAACATACAATATAAATTACCGAAACGGATTACGCGGGAGACGTTTAGAAGGCTTAATAGGTAAATTAGTTTCAGTTTTTGATAGATAACTAACGAATACACACCCGTACGCGCGCGGCTGCGGCGGAATATGACGTTGCGGACGTTTTTCGAAAACCGTAAATCAAACGCGTCGAATATCCAGATTAATTAATATGAAACGCTCGCGTGTGATCCTAATATCGTCGAGTACACCGAGATGGTGAACAATGTAATCGTTGTCGCGTTAATCCTTTCTGAATTTCTCATCTACTCGCGCGTTTTGGTCGGGCTTAAAGGCGTTTAAATGAACACGTGTTAGACGCGGGAGAATTTGTGTGATCATCGACCGTCGAGCGTTAATTTTTCTTTTCCCACGCAAGACGGGGACACTATCACCGCAAAAATTCGATCTGCGAATATCAAGCACATTGCCAGGTCCCAACAATATCGTCGACAGTTCATCGGGAAATCTGATCGGACGTTGGATGAATCCTATACGAAAATGTACTATACCATGTATTTCTTGGACAACACCAAAATGGCTCGTGAACAAACATCAGTCACAAATACAATTTTTTGGCGTCAAGATGCGGATCTGAACAAAACCATTGAATCAATTTCTACGGGCTTATCTCTACCGTCGCCGGTCTCACAAAACGGTTATGTGGTGTTTGAAGGGTTCTTATTTTACCGTCGGTACCAGAGCAGTGATAATTGGTTTGTATGTATATCGCTCCATCAGATAAAGCTCAATAGATACAAAGCTCAAGCAATTTGAATCGCAATGAAAAACACAACAAAAAATGTTTGGTTCAGCGTTACAGCAACCTTCTAATATTGTCGAGGTAAGCTTTTCTGTTTCAATTTTGATTACAAACAACATTTTCGGCTGGTGAATATATGAAATAATGTTTGGAAGCAAAGGATATTTTTCTTGATAAAAGTAAACTATTTTTGAATCTAAGTCTAACCTTGGCAAACAGCGTGTCGTCGAATTAATGACGAATAAATAAAATGACCGTAAAACTGAATTATCGAATCTGAGATTTCAAATATTTTTCTTAAGTATTTTACGAAAGTACAGACATTTCAGACACAGTTCCACTTGCAGTATTCGTTCGTGGAGTAAATGAATCACTTCAAATGACTGTAGAAATGATAAACTTGATAAGTTTGAAGGATACTACAAAAGGTGAAGATATTTTCCATGCTGTTGAAACCTACAACACCAATTACGATGTGAAAATACACGCATAGATAAAGACTTACAAAAGGGAAAGAGTTAAAAATCAAATATCTTACTCATTAAATAAATTGTAATAATGTCGATCATTTCATGTTGTGTATCATATCATTAAATAATAATAATAGAAACAAAGATAATAAATCATTCTGTCTCAAATGTTTAATTCCAAGTGTTTTTGTTTTGAATTTGGGATATTTCAGGTCCAGATCTAGTATAAGAATATATAAACTTTTATACTGTCCGCGGGATTTTAATGCATTTTAAAAGTGGCCCGCAAGATCGTTGTGGTAAGCCACTTATGTCATAAAATAACATAATAAAAAGTACGTCAGAACAAGAATAATAAGTAAAGGATGTGTACATAAAGTCGCGAGTAAAATTCTCGAATAAGTACCGTGGCAGTCGACCTGCTAATAAATAGTAAATTATGATTTTATTGTTTGGACGACGCGTGGTCCAAATACTTCCAGAGGAAAACGGGTTAGATGTATTATATTTAAACACATTTTTATGGGTGTAAGTGTAAATGTTTACTATTTAAAATAATTAATTTAATGACATGGTAAAATAACATGGTGAAATTAAACAATATAACTCTTCATAAAAACTAATTTTTAATCATTTTCAGGCGGAGGAAAAGAGTTCAAGTCGAAAAGCAACATTGGACTATTAGCATCAGATGAAGTTTCAGGTTGTTCATTAAGATCAAATTGATATTCGATCGTTTTTTCTACGTTTAAATGTAGATTATATACAACTTTTCCATTTTTATCAACAGGAAGTGGAAGTGCAGGTGATTCATTCCTTGACAATAATCCAACGGACTTCTTGCTGAGGTAAACACTATAAAAATTTAATAAATTAATTAATAAAGTGAATATTCTTTACCTAAACCATACTAACGGGTAAATTGTAGGGGATTTCCAACAATCCCTATCCACCAAAAAATTTGTTGTATTAAAGAATTTCTTTAAGATAACAAATTTACAATCACATCTATAATATTATAATTTTGATACTATTTTTAAATGTATATAAAATCCAAATTTTTGGATAGTTATTACAATAAATCAAGAATTGTACTTTTTCCCAATTCAAATTGTTATTATTACATAAGGGCTGTTAACGTTTACATCACTCCTTCAATTAGTTACAGATGATTTAAGTACATATAATAAAAAATTAAATTATTAACATTTGTGTCATTGTTATTTTTTCATTAGAATGCTTACCAACATATTTTTCGATAATAGGTCCAACGTAACTCATGTAATACCTCTGCATAGCTTAAAAAATGTATAATATACTATAGGTACTTTAATAATTTAGTCCAAACAAGTAATACGTTTCAAAATGTTTTCATAATAAATCGATTAGTAGGGAATTTTTAAAATGTAATTATTTAATATTAATTTCCATATTAAAATGATTATAATTTTGTAAATAAAAATAATACGTTATACATATATAATAAGTATCACTTAAACATTTCTAAATATGTTCATGCTTGATCAAATAATAGTTATTTTGTAATGCGTAATTGCTATAATTTAATATTTCTTTTTAAAATTCTTAAAGTATATTAAGACATTTTGAATTATGTACATCTAAAATGTATAAATAATATTGAACGAAGAATATTTGCAAAAACACAAAATTTTATTTCATGGTATAATTAACTATTAACTATTGCATATTTTACCTTTTATATGATTATAACTTGTATCATTTCCTATTTGTGAAAAATTTATAGCATATTACAAACTGAAGTAATGATTTCAATGATTTTTCGTAACAATTGTATTAAGCTTATTAAGGCCTGAAAGATTTCTATTATCATACAACTGATTAAGGAAATTTGTAGCTTCTAAAATTTGGTCAAAGTAGACTTAATGTACATTTGATATTTTAATTCTATTGGTGTTAAATCTTAAATAAAAACAAGAATTTAAATAAATGTCTGAAGTAAATTTTTCCTCTGTAACATCCAAATATTTTCAATGTATAAATTAAAAATGTTATCATCTCATTTTATTTAACCGTGTCATGGATTATGCAAAATTGTATGGGGATTCAATGCGTATCTTTAGTTATCTCATTACGTTTTTCATGCGTATAAGTAGGAAAAAAATTATTTATACACATCTATATTTACTCACTTAACCTCAGGAACATATTATTCAGAGCTAATTTCCGTGACGCTTAAACAACAACAAAAAAGTTTTGATTTTTAAATCCTATACACAGCATTTGTCACTTCTGATTGCAAACTAACAAATAAATTGAAGAATCGACTGTTATTAATTTTAACGTTGAGTTTCTTTAATCGATAATAAATTTTTATTTTTGTTCGCCTGTCTTTCTCATTACAAGATTTTAAATATTGACTATTTAGTGTACAGGTATACACATGAAATATTTACCGACATATAAATTTGTATATTCGTTCTTCATAGATTCTAAAAATGAGTTAATGTATTATTGGTAATACACAAAATATTGTGTGTTTTTTACTATAAAATAAATTAGTTTAAATTAACTCTCAAAAGTTAGAATTAAATTCGCATAAAATCTGTATTTCAGTACCTATAGAGTCACCAAAATATTTATATTTTAAATTGAATAGTAAAATCAACATTCAATTTATTTTTATTATAATAAATACTCCATATGAGTATGAGTATTGGAACATCGGTATTCTATGTTAACGTATATTTTCCACACGTGATTTATTAAAATTATACAAAAATGTGTTCTCTTATGAGTGGTATTGAATACAATTATATTACAGTATTTTCACAATTATCATACCAATGCAATTTTGCTCAATAGGCATCATTCTTCTTCTCCTATCTCCTGATGCCATAAATATTTTTATGTATATTATTATTTTAGTGTGTAACCTAATGGAACTCTGATAATATTTAAATTAATATATGACACTGAAAGTGATTTATTTTGAAGATGTACCTAAAATGATAATGTTCTTCCTGCACCATGTCATTGGATCCTCAAACAAGAATTGTAAATTGTTTCCGTGTACTAAAGATTATATAATTTTAATGATATTCAACTATAGCATGTAATCTGTTATTCATAATCAATAAAAGAATGATACTTTTCAAAGTTTTTTACATATACTAATTATTTTCGTATTTTTATCTATTTACAATTATGGACTTACCATCTAGGAATTTTTTTAAAAGATCTATTTGATAGTTATATACAATCCCTAAAGAGTACATATTTTATATATTTGGCAATTTTTTTAAGACTTTATATCAAGATATATTATTTAGCATTAATTAATAATTAATTAACTGATATAGATTTATCGGATATAAATAAATATACAATATTTATATTTATTTATTATTTGAAAAATTATTTTAAAAAAAATTACTCATATTAAATTGTATTGTAATAAGAAAAAACACAAATTAACCTTTCGCTGTGTCATCCCGTACGTTTATAGGAGAAACTAATAAAAAAGTATATATTAATGTTTAATAAATTTATTTCACACGATTCATAAATGTTATAAGAGAGTATTTGATAGTTTTGAATATTAATAATCCTTACGTTGATCGTAGTATTATAATTATAATAATAAATGTAAAAATGTTTAAAAACACAAATATATTAGTTATTCAAGACAATATGTTGATAGATAAAGTTTTAAATAGTGTTCAAATAGCGTATATTAAATTTAAATACATTTTGTTTTTAAATAACTCACCAACATAGTTAAACGCATGTATAAAAGCTTCAGTTTTATCCGAAGATACTAGATGAAGAATAAATACGATTGTTTATTATTATTTGTTTATTATTTTACATAATAAAATGCGCTGGTCATAAATTATGTCTCATAATTATCGACCTCAATAAGATGATAATATTTGTATAATTTTTAGATTTGAATATAGTAACAAAGTATGGTCGTACATACTATCAAATCCTCCTTGAATTTGAAGGGGTCCTATATGACAATTTTATTTGCATACACTTAAATATCCAAATCTCTTCTTATAATAATACCACAAAATATACTGAACATATTTACTAATAAATAAGTTACCAATGACCATACCAATACAATCTAAATTAATGAAAGGAAAAATTATACATTTTTAGTACGTATTCAGTATCTGTACGTTTAATTCACACGTAGTCCGTCAAGACCCAATCGAGAGAGTTTTGTTTGGTGCCAACTTTTATTGATTGAGAGAATAATATAATGATTAACGAAATTAATTTTATCATACTTTTAAAAACATAGATTAGTACAACGTTTTGTGAAAACACTAGTATTTAAAATGATATTGATATTAAATAATTTATCAACCTAAATATATCAAAAACTTGTTCTTATTGATATGTATAGTCTCTTGATGATAACGTCTCTTGTAGTAAACATATATTTTATATTAATTCACGACGTGCCACGTCAGTAATGTGTTTGTAATTTTTATACATGTGATCATATAACTATTGGAAATAATTATAAATGCTTTTAATATAAATATAAAATTTAAACACGGTGAATTGTAATTGAATTATAATATTAAAGGCATTTTATCATAATTGGTAAAAAATATTATAGTAACAGTTATAAATAAACAAATTAAAAAATTTAATTGAAAAACATGATTAGTATGAATTGAAATTTTGTATATTTCATAAAAATAGGATTATTCTAAAGGAATTTATTTGGTGAAGTCTAATTTTGAGTGCAATTAAAAGTAATAAAAAATATTAATACAATGTATAAGTATTTTAGTTCAAATCAAATCAATTTAATAAATACTTTTCGAAAATTACATACCTTTATGCCAAGCTACAAAAAAAAAAAAAAAAAAACAAATAGTTTATAATTTTATATTATATTGATGTATTAAAATACAGTGTTACATATTGAATGACGATTTTTGTAAATGAATAATTTAAATATCAATTTATACACATAATTTTTAAAATATCATATATTATATTTATTATAATATTAATGTACTTATTTCTAACCTCCAGAATTTACAACAAAACTAACGATAGTTAAAGTTATGAAAAACAATTTACATTTCAACATGTTAATTAATTTTTTTTTTCAGGTTATACTTCGATAAAGTGTCAGTATGTAATTGTACAAAGCATAACAAACAATAAAAATGTAGTCATTAGTACGTTACGAAAAGATACTGAATTATTGTGTGCTTAAATGTTTTAACATATATGTAATGTTTGTCAACGCCGTTGATTTATACGTAGTGTTATAAGTGCGATATTGGATCGTAGCGACTCAACAGTTATTCATTACTCGTTGTTGTTGATAATATTTTCGAACGACAGGTATACATTTCGCTCGGTTCTTGTAGTATTTCTTTATTCAACACACTCCAGTGTTCCTTTTTTGTCCGACACCACATATACAGGACTCAATATGTAATCCATTTAAATACCCGTTACCTAAACAATATAAAATTAGGTTTTTAATTGGTTTACTTATTGATATGTTGTCTTTGAAAATATGATCACAATAACCGTTGCATTTTGAATCAATATATAGGAGTACGGATTGTTGCTGATTGATATTTCCCGATACGAATAATTACGCGTTCTACTAGACATAAGTTATATGAGTACTATCGTTGCATAGAAGTATATACGGGTCTAATAATGTTTAGATCTATATTTTAACATTATGATCATAAACGTTCGCGACGCGTCCACAGTGGCATACTCTAGACTCGCAGATCCCATGTCGGAGGGACTGACGTACATTTTAGACACCTACAAGAATTTTATCTTTAAAATTTATAAAACTTTACAGCCAATGAAATGAAAACACCCAATATTATCAATCATCCAGTGAAAATAATAGTATCTATTTATATTTCAACACATATTTACAGCTCGCCACTACTTCCAATTCGGTTAAAAATACAATAAAAATCGTGAGCCAAATTTAAATTAATTAAAAAAAAAAAAAAAAACTGTACACAATATTAATTCATATAGTATTATTTCCGGTTCAATATTATCAGTTTAAATAAATGCCTTATTGAAAAAAAAATAAAATAATATTTGTATGTACATAAATGTTTTATACCTACCAAAATGACTTTATATTATTTTAAAGTTATTTATATTCTTTTATATATATTTTTGATTTATTAAAATTTTTCTTCAAAATTAGTATTGTAATAATAATTTGTATCAAATTGCAGTTAATATAATAATATAATAATTATATGAATTTAAGTATTCCTAAAATGTATTATAATATAAAAATATAATTAATATATAGAATATACAAATATGTTATAGGTAATTCATTTTATAAAAAAGTCAAAATATTATCATGAAAATCAACAAGCTTATAATTTATCTTGCAATGTCATAACAGTTAACTGCTATTACTTGCTATTCTTAAATTAGATGAATAGAAATTTGCACACAATTGATTTGTAGAGTTGTGGTAATTCTATTCTTAATTATAAAGAAGTATGGTTCAAAACTTATGATTTTTTATTTATTGCGTTATTATTAGCTATTGTGAAGAGGAGCTAAACAAAAAGTTCACACAGTTGTAGATTTGTGATGATTGAACAAACCATAACATAATCTTGACGATCATATTCACGCGACATGGGCTTTCTCAAAGAACATACAAAACAATATTTATTTGTAATTGTATTTCAATAATCATATAATTTATTAAATGACATCAATATATGAAGTAAACGATAATCATTCTTTATTCATTTGTAATATATGATTTTATTACACTATTATTTTTTTTTTTTTTAGTTTTAGGTTTTTTATTGTTTTAGGTGTAAGTACGAATATTTCATAAGAAGGCAATTTAATGAAATTTTAAAATAATACAATATATGTCATAATACAAACTTATATTAATTTTCTTCAGAATAATCATTATCAGGTTGATTAAGATGTAGGTGAATAGTACAGGTCGATGTCAAACATTTAAATATATCACGTATACAATTACATGTATGTCAGAACAAGAAAGGTAAGTGAAGGGGATGTACACACATTTTCGAGTAAAATTCGTTAAAAGTACCGTGACAGCCTATCTGTTAATAAATAGTAAATTATCAGTTTAATGTTTGGACGATACGCGGTGCAAACACTTCCATAAGAATACAGGTTAAATGCATCAAATTTAAACATATTTTATTTGATATTAGTGCAAATATCTAAAGTGATTAATTCAATGACATAGTAAAATAATATGGTGAAATTAAACAATATGACTTTTCATATAAACTCATTTTAAATTTCCATCTAGTTGAGTTGAAGAGTTCAGGTCGATGCCCAAAATTAATTAACATCTATTAGATGAAGCTGCAGTTTGATTGGATTGAAATTGGGTCGTCTGAATTACGTTCAAATGTAGATTATACATAGCATATCCATTTTCGTCGACAGGAAGTGGAAGCGCAGGTGATTCAATTCCGTTGCAAAAATCCGACGGACTTCTTGCAGAGGTGTACACTATAAACATTTAATTAATTAATTAATAAAGCGAATATTCTTTACCTAAGCCATACTAATGGATGGATTGTAGGGGTCATCTAAAATCACATCCCTCCAAAGAATTTGTTGTCTTACTATATTTTCTTCAAGATAACAAATTTACAATCACGACAACGATATTACGATTTTGATACTATTTATAAATTTATGTAAAACCCAAATTTTTAGGTAGTTATTATAATAAATCCATGAATTGTACTTTTTCCCAATTCAAATTATTATTATTTCATGAGGGCTGTTAACATTAACATAACTTCTTCGATTAGTTACAGATGATTAAGTACATATAAAAAAAAATTTAATTATTAACATTTTTGTCATTGCTATTTTTTCATTAGAATGCTTACCAACATAGTTTTCGATAATAGGTCCAACGTATCTCATGTAATACTTTTGCATAGCTTAACAAATACATAATATATTTTAGGTACTTTGATAATTTAGTTCAAACAAATAATACGTTATATAAAACATTTCAAAGCGTTTTCATAAATTAATCGATTAGCAGGCAATTAACATATAACTGCTTTAATAAAACATTTCATTTTCAAATGATTATAATTTTGTAAATAAAAATAGTACGTTACACATATATATAGTAAATATCACTTAAAAATTTCAAAATATATTCATGATTCATCGAATAATAGTCATTTCGTAACACTTAATTGCTATAATTTAATATTTCTTTTTATAATTCTTAAATTAATTTAACAAATTTTGAATTATAAACTTTTAATATGTATTCATAATATTTGGCGAATTATATTTGCATAAAATCACAAAAATCTTTTTTTGAGAATAATAAAATATCGTATACTTTACCTTTTGCCTGATAAAAGTTTTTTACATCTTCTATTCGGGGAAAAAATTATAACACATTATAAATTTATATAATGAATTAAATGAATTTTCGTAATAATTAACTTAAGCTCATTAAGGAATGAAAGATAAATTTTATCATAAAAATTTTTAAGACAATTTGTAGTTTTTAAAAAATTGGTCATTGGAGACTTAATGTTTTCTATTTGAAATTTTAATTCTTTTAGTGTTAAATCTTTAATGAGCAAAAAGATTTTTAATGTATGTCTAATGTGAATTTTTCTTGAGACATCGAAATATAATCAATGTGCAAATTAAAAATGTTACCATTTCATATTATTTAACCCTGTCATGTAATATTATATATATATATATATATTACTAACTTAATCTGAAGAACATATTTAGTAGAGCTAATTTCCGTGACTCTAGAACGAAAACACAAAAGTTTCGATTTAAAATTCCTGTACACCGCATTTATCATTTTGATTGCAAATAAATCAATACTTAATAATAATTAACTGTTATTAAATTTAAGGTTACGTTTCATCAATCGATAATACATTTTTGTTTTTGTTCACCTGTTATTCTCATTACAAGGATTTCAATATTGACTGTTTATTATACGAGTATAAACATGAAATATTTACCGACAAATAAATTTGTATATTTGTTCTTCATAGATTCTAAAAATGAGTTAATGTGTAATTAATAATACACAAATTATTGTGCGTTTTTTACTATAAAATAAATTGGTATAAATGTATCTTCAGAAAGATAGGATTAAATTTACATTAAATCTTTATTTCGACATCTATAATCACCAAATTATTTGTACTTCGAATTGCATGATAAAAAAAACATTCAATTTATTCTTATGATAATCAATAATTCCAAATGTATATGAATAGTGCTAATTAATTAATTAATAATAATAAATATTAATTAATATTAACGTCGAAATGCTATGTTAACGTATGTTTTCCACACGTAATATTTAAAATTATTAAAAATGAATTCTCCAATGATAAGTATTATGTACGAGTATATTACAGTATTTTAATAATATAATAATAATCTTACCAATGCAATTTGGTTCAACTGGTATGAATTTCCTTCTCTTGTCTCCTGATGCCATACATGTTTTTATGGTTAATCAAGTATATAACTTGATGAAAATTTAATGATATTTAAGTTAATTAATAGCACTGTAAGTGATTTTTATAAATGTACCTAATATGTCAATGTTCTTCCTACACCATGTCTTTGGATCATCGAACATGTCATGTAAATGGCCTTCGTGTGCTAAGAATTGTATTATTTTAATGAGATTAAACTGTATCGTGTAATATATTATTCATAATCAATGAAAGAACAATACTTTTAAAAGATTTTCACATATACTACTTATTTTCATATTTTTATTTATTAATATTAATAAAACATACCATCTAGAAATGTCTGTATAAGTTCATGTTGATAGGCATATAAAATCCCTAATGAGTATATAAGGTATATATTTACGCAGTTATTTCGATGTTAAATATCAAGATATATTATTCATAATTTTTATAAATACGAATATGGATTTCACGGCTATAAATAAATACGCGACAGTTTATATTAATTCATAATTTGAAAAATGTCTAAAAAAAATATACTCGGATAAAACTGTATAATGTAAATAAAAGACATAAATTAACCTTTTTCTGTGCCAATTTGTACTTTTTGAGGAGAAACTAATAAAAATTATATTTGAATATTTAATAAATTTATCTCATATGATTCATAAATATTACAAATGAGTATTTGATAGTTTTAAATTTTCATATTCCTTACGTTGATCTAAGTATTATAATTATAATAAAAAATAACATTTTTTAGTTATACAATTATATTAAATAGTCAATCAATTGATGTGTTGGTAAATAAAGTTTTAAATATTGTTTAAGAAACGATTTTTTTTAAATTTAGATATACTTTGATTTTAAATAACTCACCTATATAGTAATACGCATGTTTGAAGGCTACAGTTTTATTCCACGTTACTAGACAAAGAAAAAATACAATTGATTATGAATAATTTTGTTATTTTTTTTTATAATTAAATTGCGTCGGTCATAAATTATAACTCATAAATATCGACCTTAATAAGATGCTAATAATTGTATCATTTTTAGAATTAAATATAGTAAAAAAGTAAGGTAGTACTTACAATCAAATTTACCGTTAGATTGAAGTTGTTCTGTATTATAATTATACTTGACTACATATCCAAATCTCTTATATATAATACCATATAATATATTGAATATATTTACTAATAAATAGGTTACCAAAGACCTTACCAAAACATTCTAAATTAAAGACAGAAAAAATTATGCTTTTTTGTGCGTACTTAGTATCTTTTCAAGTTTAATTCTAGCGTATTCTTTCAATACCAAACTAGAGAGTTTCATTTAGTGACACTTTTTATTGATCGAGGGAATAATGTAATGATCAACGACAATATATTTATTTTTTATATATTTTATCAAGGTTTTTAAAACATAGATTAATACATAGTTATGAAAAATTATGAGTAACTAAAACGATATTAAATATTTTATCAACTTAAATAAATCACGAACTTCCATATGCACAACATTGTTGTTTTAGTATTAAAACTATTCTCGGTCGCATAGAAGTTAACATTAATCTTAGAATGGTTCACGACGTACTACATGATTATTTTGTATGTAATTTTTATTCATGTTATCATATTGGATATAATTCCAAAAGATTTTGATATAAATATTAAATTTAAACACGGTGAATTGTAATTGAGTTATAATATTATAGTCATTTTATCAATACTACAAATAAAATATTCTTGTAAAAGTTATTAATAAATGAATTCCAAAATTGAATTTAGAAAAGTGATTAGTATGAATAAGATTTTGTATATTTCGTAAAAATAGGATTACTTTAAGATTAAGTATTTGTTTAAGCTCTACTTTAGAATGCGATAAAAAGTTATTAAAAAAATTAATACATAGTATAAATATTTTATATCAAATCAAGACATTTTAATAAATAACTTTCGAAATATACCTGTCTTCCATGCTACCAAAAAAAAAAAAAAAAGTAAATAAATGATTGTTTTATATAATAGTTTTGTTTAATTATAATGATTAATTAATTATTAATAATAAATTAGATAATTTTTAAATTTTAAAGAAACTACTTAATTATGAAAAACCGGTAGATACATTTACATATGGATACACTGAACTCAAAGATAATCCCTGTCAGCACCTTCAAAGGTGAAAATTGAACATAAAATCCAAATACTCGAAAACCACGAGTCACCCGGGGAAGATGACCTTCAAAGGGAAGTATTAAAGAATGCAGATAGCTCCACGATAGAGAGTATATACTTATTAATAAAAAAAGTGTGGGAAAACGAAACTTTACCGTTGGATTAGGGCATAGCATATGTATGCCCGATTCATAAAAAAGGCGACAATCAATTCTGTAGCAACTATAGAGGAATAGCGCTGCTAGATACGATATATAAGGTATTATCATATTGCATCCTGGATGGAATCAAACCACTAGCCTAAGAAAAGGTGGGGGACTATCAATGTGAATTCAAACAAAACAGGTCAACGACGGACCAGATCTTCATAATTAGACATCTATTCCAGAAATGCTGGGAATACAATAAGGAACTCCATATAATTTTTGTAGATTTTCAAAAGGCGTATTACAGTATAGATAGAACTAGCATAACCGAAATGTTGAAGCATTTTCATTTCCCAAGGAAAATAGTACATGTAATTGAAACTAGTATAAAACATACTAAAGATAAAGTCAAAGTAGGAAACACAACATCAAGGATGGTGGAGGTAAGGATCGGACTTAGACAGGGTGATGCCTTGTCGCCAATCCTTTTTAATTTAGTATTAGAGAAGGTGATCCGAGAAATGAATATTGGAAGAGATGAAGGAGTAGTAATAATGGATAGAACTAATTTTAGTCTGCTTGCCTACGCAGACGATATAGTCCTGCTAGGGGAAGAGGAACAGAAAGTTGTAGACTTATGTGGCAGGTTAATGGAATCTGTAAAAAAAGGTGGGGCTATACCTTAACACGGAGAAAACGCAATACATGAAAGTTAATAAGGAGCTAGGTAATGTTCCTGTGACCGAGACCATAACAGTGGTATAACAATTTGTATGTAGATCTTCGTAAATGAATAAAATAAATATCATATCTATACATTAAATTAATAAAATATTCCATACTTCATTCATTAAATTAGTGGTGAACTTGTATCTTACCTCCAGTACTTACGACAAAACATATGATAGTTAAAGTAACAATAATCATTTTACATTTCATCATGTTTATTTCTTTTTTTTTCACGTTATAATTTAACAAATTGTCGGTAAATTATTATACAAAACACTACGAACAATAAAAATTTAGTCATAAGTACATTACGAATAAATAGTGAATTAGTGTGTACTCAAATGTTTCAACATATACGTAATATTTGTCAACGCTGTTGATTTATACGTAGTGTTATAACTTATAACTTATAAGTGTGATATCGAATTATAGCGACCCAAAAGTTAAGATAGTTATTCGTCATTTGTTGTTGCTGAGAATATTCTCGATGGACAAGTATACATTTCGGCCCGTTCGTGTAGTATTTCTTCATTCAACACACTCCAGTGTTTCTTTTTCGTCCGACACTACATCTACAGAGCTAAATATATGATCGATTTAAATACTCGTTACCTAAACAATATAAAATTATGTTTTTAACTGATTTACTTATTGATATGTTGTCTTTGAAAATATGATCACAATAACCGTTGCATTTCGAATCAATATATTAGAGCACAATGATTGATTGTCGCTGGTTGATATTTTCCGATACGAATAATTACACGTTCTACAAGGCATAAGTTATATGAGTATTATCATTGCATAGAAGTATATACGGGTCTAATAATGTTTAGATCTATTTTTTTAAAATTATGATCATATACGTTTGCGACACATCACAGTGGCATACTCAAGACTCGCAGATCCCTTGTCAGAGTATGGCCGACATACATTTTAGACCCCTACAAGAATATTACCTTTAAAATTTATAAAACTTTACAGCCAATGAAATGAAAACACCCAATATTATCAATCATTCAGTGAAAATAATAGTATCTATTTAAATTTCAACACATATTTACGGCTCGTCACCACTTCCAATGCAGTTAAAAATAAAATAAAAATTGTGAGCCAAATTGAAATTTATTTTTAAAAAAAATTGTACATAAATATATTCATATAGTGGCATTTGATGAAGTAACTTTAATACAATACGTGCTGCGTCTTATTATAAATAATAATGTTATCAGTATTTAGACAATATCTAATTGCCAACACGGTTGAATTAGTGTCCAACCGTATAGCTCCGTAGTCGACTAACATATCGCGATAATTAACTTGTAATTGACAAACTATTATTCGTACAGTATACTAAACAACGTATTTAATTTAAAATTTGAGTACATTAATCTCCGTTTCAATATTATCAGTTTGAAATTCTTCTTGAAGGAACGAAATCAATGGCATTGATTCATCTTTTGTATAATTTATATGCTATGTGTCCTCAGCTAAAATCTCCGGCTTTTCATGTTTATTATGTTTTTAAATTATCGAAAATTATTTTATTAGGTGAAATGTACACAACAACTATAATCAATTTTTTCCATCTTCCAATATAATATGAGAAGCACACAAATCGCCAATGGATGTTTGAGTAACATGAAGTATTCCTATTTATATAAATGGCAACTCTAGCTGCTCTAACATATTGTCGTTTGAATTTAGCTATGCAATTGATGTTATGTAAGTCAATTAATTCATTTGCAGGAAGACGTTTTTCAGATAATAATAAGACGTTACTGTTTTGAAAATAAAATCTTGTATATCAGAAGCATGTTTTCTGAAACTAACAGTTTAAAGTATTTATTGAATGTACATTTTATGTTTAGTTTTTATGCTATAATATATAGTTATAGTAATAATTATGTAATTATATATATACACGCAAAAATAGCGTTTTATTATAATAGTAGACAAATTTCATTTTTTCACTCCCGAAAATCTCATTTAGATAGATGATTAGAATATTTAGATTAGAATACTGATTATACAACTATATAGTATATATATTTATAGTATACAACAGCGTTGCCTGTCTTAATAGAAGGCGCCACACCGCGATGGTCCACCTCGATGTCCAACAGGCATTCGACCGAGTGTGGCATGACAACCTTATTTACAAAATAACCCAACTTAACTTTCCCCCTTACCTGATAGGTGTAGTGAGGTTCTTTTTTTCAAACAGATCCTCGAGGTTCAAAGTAGGTGATTTCCTATCTGACCCCCGTCCTCTAACAGCTGGTTTCCCGCAGGGTTCGAAACTCTCCCCACCATTTTCAACATTTTTTGCCACGACATGCCTTAACAGAAAGACATTATTACTTCGATTTACGCCGACGACGTGGATGTCTGCTGCATAACTGTACAAATCGTCCGCTGCACCTCTCTCCTGAACATCGATCTCTTAACCTGAGCATTAGTACAGCAAATGGTAGCTGTCCATAAATAAAATCAAAACGGTTGCGGTCTTCTTCTCCAAAAGAAGCCGCACCCCCCCCCCCCTCAATTTATCATAATAGAAGGCCACCCCATCGACTGGAGCTAGTCCACCAAATACCTAGTCATCTTAGACCGCAAGCTCTCCTGGTTCAGACATATCAGGATCACACGTGGCAAGGTTTTCGGAGCCTTCATTCAATTCAAGCTCTTCTTCAACAACAAAGACGTGTTTCTGGAACAAAACTTGGCACCTTCTCTGCTATCGTTAGAAGCATCTGTACCTACGCTATCCCCCAACTGGAGAGCGGTGGGTGAAAACCGTCTCGGACTATTTCAGCACTGCTTCATAAGACTACAATCTGTTCTCTAAATTGCATGGTACATCAGGAACTTTCAAATCATCAAGTCCACATCGCACCACCCTTGTACAGCTGCTCCGATCTTCGCAGTGACACTCCAAAATCGGTCGTATCACACCCTAACCCCTCTATCACTGCATCCGCCAATTACACCCTCAAGACTTACATCTGAGTTAAACACCCTTACTCTCTTCTGGAACACTACACTGACCCACCAACACAGTGAATGTGTACCAATGTATCATACAAGTAATATAAGTGTATATATGAGTTTTTTTTTTGTTTTGTTATTTGTTTGTTTGATTTTGTTTTTGTTTTTATATTTTATTTCTTCTTGTTTTTCGAATCCACCATGGCTTCCCAGCTAACCCTCTTAGCTTGGCTATACGCGCGAGTGCCCCACTGCTTAGCACTATGAGTAAGTGCTGGCCACATTTATTTGCTGCATCTAACTCTTTCCTCTTTCATCTTTCTCCTCTTTTTTTGTAATTTTACTCAAGGTTTATAATTTTACAGATTACACACAGAAGTTACACGAGACAGGAGTTTTTAGTTATTAGGAACCCTTCATTATGAATCCGGTACTACCTCCGGTTTTCATTACAGAAGTGTCTTAGGAAGATTTCCTCCTCTTCAACTCCCTTCCCTCCCCCCCCAAAAAAATACAGCAATGCTAAGTCACAAAGTTACAAACGCATGACGATGCGTCGCCACGCCAAAGTCCAGTCTGACTCGCCGTTTTAGACATTTCACATCAAAAATTGTCTTCAGATCGATTCAGGTGAAGTGAATAGTTCAGATAGATGTCCAGCATTAAAATATATCACGTATACATTGAAATGTACGTCAGAATAAGGATGGTAAGTAAAAGGTGTGTACATATGGTCTTGGGAAAATTTCACTAAATGCACTGTTGCAGTCGACCTGTTAATGAAGAGTAAATGATTATTTTAGTGTTTGGATGACGCGTGGTCCAAATATTTCCATAAAAATACTGGTGAAATATATCATATTTAAATAAATTTTTATGAGTGTAAATGCAAATATTTAATGTAATTAATATAATGACATAATAAAATAATATGATGAAATTAAACAATATGACTCTTCATAAAAATTAATTTTTATCATCTTCAGGTGGTGGTGAAGAGTTCAGGTCGATGTCCAACATTGATTTACTTACAAAAGATGAAGATACAGATTGACCATTAAGATCGAATTGAAATTGGGTCGTCTGATTTACGTTCAAAAATAGATTATATGTAACATTTCCATTTTGATCGACAGGAAGTGGAAGTGCAGGTGATTCAAACCCGAGGCAATAATCCGACGGACTTCTTGCAGAGGTGTATACTTTAAAAATTTTATTAATTAATTAATTAAGTAAATTTTCACGACCAAAGCCATAATAATGAGTTAATTGTAGAAGTTTTCGAACAATCCTTTCCCTCCAAGGAATATCTTTAAAACAAAAAAATTACAAACACGTCTAAAATAGTATACTTCTGACACTATTTATAAATTTATATAAAACCCAAATTATATTATATAATAGGTAGTAATTAAAATATTCAAGTACATATAATAAAATATTAAATTAAAACTATTTGTATCTTTGTTATTTTTTCATAAGGATGCATACCAACGTATGATTCAATAATAGGTCCAACGTATTCCATATAATTCCTTTGCATAACTAAACAAACATATAATATATTATAGATACTTTAATAATTTAGTTCAAACAAATAATACGTTATAAAAATAATTTCATGTTTTCATGCTTAATCGATTAGTAAACAATTGTTAATATCTGAATGCTTTCATATAATATTTTATTTTCAAATGATATTAATTTAGTAAATAAATATAATACATTTTAAATATATAATAAATATAAATTTAACATATCGAAATATAATTATAATTAATCGAATAATGGTTAATTCGTAACAACTAATTAATAAAATATAAATTAAAATTTCTTTTTAGAATTCTTAAAGTGATTTATATCATTTGACAAGGTATATATGCATGAACTAAAAACTTTATTTGAAAGAATATTTAAATATTGTTTAATTTACCTTTTATATGAGTAAAATCATCATTTCCTATTTGTAAATAAAATGATTACTCATTACAAATTGATGTAATAAATTATGTGATTTTTCGTCATAATATTATTAAGCTCATTAAGGAATGAAAGATTTATGTAATCATAAAACTGATTAAGGAAATTTGTAGCTTCTAAAAAATTGTACGATGAAGATAATGTTTATTTGAAATTTTAATTCTATTGGTGTTAAATCTTAAATAAAACAAGAATTTAAATAAATGTCTGAATTCACTTTTACCTCTGTGACATTAAAATATTTTCAATGTATAAATTAAAATGTTATCATCTCATTTTTTCTTACCATGTCGTGGATAATGCAAAATTATATGGAGATTCAATGTATATTTTCAAAAAAAATTTATATATATTTATATATATAAATATCTACTCACTTAATCTCATAAACATATTTTTCAGAGCTAATTTCCGTGACGCTTAAACAACAACAAAATAGTTTTGATTTATAATTCCTATACACAGCATTTGTCACTTCTGATTGCAAACTAACAAATAAATTAAAAATCAACTGCTATTAATTAAAACATTGATTTGCTTCAAGAGGTAACAAATTTTTATTTTTATTCGCCTGTCTTTCTCATTACAAGATTTTAAATATTGACTATTTAGTGTACAGGTATACACATGAAATATTTACCGACAAATAAATTTGTATATTCGTTTTTCATAGATTCTAAAAATGAGTTAATGTATTATTGATAATACATAAAACATTGTGTGCTTTTTACTATAAAATAAATTAGTTTAAATGAACTTTCAAAAGTTAAAATTAAATTCACATCAAATCTTTATTTCAATACCTATAGAGTCACCAAAATATTTATATTTTGAATTAAATAGTAAAAATCAACATTTTATTTTATTTTATTATAATCAATATTCCACATGAGTATGAGTATTGGGATATCGGTATGTTATGTTACCGTATATTTTTAATATAATAAATTATAAAATAATTTATAACGTGATTTATTAAAATTATACAAAAATGTGTTCTCTTATGAGTGATATTGAATACAATTATATTACAGTATATTCACAATTATCATACCAATGCAATTTTGCTCAACAGGCATCTGTTTTCTTCTCTTATCTCCTGATGCCATAAATATTTTTATATATATAATTATTTTAGTGTATAATTTAATGAAACTATAATGATATTTAAATTAATATAGGACACTGAAAGTGATTTATTTTGAAGATGTACCTAAAATGTCAATGTTTTTCTACACCATGATATTGGATCATCAAACATGTCATGTAAATGTTCTTCGTGAGCTAAAAATTGTATAATTGTAAGGACATTAAACTGTATCGTGTTATCTATTATTCATAGTCTATGAAAAAATAATAATAAAAAAAAAAAATGATTCTAAAAGATTCTTTCATAAACTATTTATTTATTTACAATAACCAAACCTACCATCTAGGAATTTCTCTACAAGTTCTTTTTGATAGGCATACACAGTCCCTAATGAATACATAATGTATATATATATATATATATACGAATTTATTTCGGATACTAAATATCAAGGTATATTATTCAATATGTTTATTAATACGAATTTAGATTTCTCGGCTAAAAATAAATATACGAATTTTTTAATTAATTTATTATTTAAAAAATGACTAACAAAAAATATACTCAGATAAAATTGCATAATGTAAAGAAAAGGCATAAATTAACCTTTTGCCGTGCCCTTATGTGGTTTTCGAGGAGAAACTAACAAAAAACTATGTATAAATATTTGATAAATTTATCTCGCATTATTCATAATATTATAAATGAATATTTTATTTGTTTTGCACTTTCATAATTCTTACGTTTATGATGTTATTATATTTAAATAATAAAAAATTTTAATAGTACAATTATGTTCATTATTGGCTAATCAACGTATATTTTGGTAAATACAATTTTAAATGATGTTCAGAAAACGTATTTTAAATTGGGATAAATTTTGTTTTTTAATAACTCACCCACATGGTTAAACGCATGTGTGAAGGCTACAGTTTTATTCCACTTGACTTGTTGAAAAAAAATTATAATTGTTTATAAATATTTTTTTTTATTATTTGATATAATTAAATTGCGTTAGTCATAAGTTATGACTCATGAATATCGATCTCAATTAGATGCTAATAAATATATAGATTTTAAAATTAAATAAAGTAAAAAATTATAGTAGTACATACCATGAAAACCTCCATAATCTTGAAGATAATCTGTATGATAATAATATTTAACTAATATAAAAATATGATCGATTATTTGTATATAATACCACAAATATATATTAAATATATTTACTAATAACTAAGTTACCAATGACATTACCAAAACATTCTAAATTAAAGACAGAAAAAATTATGCATTTTTGTGCGTATTTAGTATCTTTTCAAGTTTAATTCTAGCGTATTCTGTCAATACCAACCTAGAGAGTTTCATTTAGTGACACTTTTTATTGCTCGAAAGAAAAATGTAATGATCAACGGCAATATATTTATTTTTTATATATTTTATCATAGTTTTTCAATAAACACAATATTGTATTTTTCGTTATTGACGTGTATAAAACGTAAAGTTATTGAATTATAATGTTGTAAGCATTTTATCATTACTAGAAATAAAATATTATAGTAAAAGTTATAAATAAACACATTCAAAAATTTATTTTATAAAAGTGATTAGTATGGGCAAGAGTTTTGTATATTTCATGAAAGTAAGATTATTTTAAGTGTATGTATTTGCTTTAGCTCTACTTTAGAATGCGATAAGAAGATATTTAAAAGATTAATACACAGTATAAGTATTTTATTTTAAATCAAGTCATTTTAAGAAATAACTTTAGAAATGTACACACTTGTCTTCCATGCTACCGAATAAAAAATAATAAATTATTGTTTTATATTATATTGTTGTAATGAAATACTGTGTTATTTTGTGTTAATACAAATTATTGTATGATATTTTTATGCATTAAATTAATATAATATTCTACATTTTATTCATTACATTAATAAAGTACATATTTCTTACCTCCAGCGTTTACGACAAAATTAACGAAATTTATAGTAATAAAAATCAGTTTATATTTCACCATGTTTATATATTTTTTATCACTTTTTTATTCAACAACTGTTGATCTTTCAGTGTATAAAGCACACCAAACAATAAAAATTTAGTCATAAGTAAATTACGCAAAAATACTGAATTATTGTGTGCTCAAATGTTTTAACATATATGTAATGTATTTCAACGGTTTTGATTTACACGTAGTGTTTAAATTATGATAAGATACGACATCTATACATTTCACTCGATTCGTGTATTATTTCTTTATTCAACACACTCCAATGTGTCTTTATCTTCCTACACTACATCTACAGGACTAAATAGGTGATCGATTTAAGTACCCGTTACTTAAACAATATAAAATTATGTATTTAATTAGTTGAATTTTTGATTTATTGTTTCTGAATAAAATGATCACAATAACTGTTGCATTTTGAATCAATATATAAGAGTACGGATTGTCGCAGGTATTTATAAACGTTTCTTGATTATCAGTGTTACCACTGATCATAAATTATATATAATGAATGAATGAAATAAGATCTTATAGTGTAAACACTGTAATATGTAACTGCTCGTGTAGAATGGAGTATGGTAGTTTGACGTCACGATTTGTTATCATTTAATATAATAAGAACTTTGGTTCCAAACTAATTACAATTTGTATAGCAAATTATGGTTTTTAGTGTCAAAATATTATAAAACATAACTTTTTAGCTATAAAATTAGTATTTTGTGACGTAGCTTTTTAATTTGTATTACTAGGTTCCTATATAAAAAGGCTTATATTATATAAGAGGTGTTTTTTTTACTAATCTATTATGACTACCAAAAGTTGGATTAAGTTGCATTGTGTGTAAGAATTTTTCAAAGAAGTTAAACTGGTTAAAATGGGTGAAAATGCGTGTGATTCTGGGCGAGTTAGAAAATGCATCTTTCTTAATAGTATTTTGAAAGGTGTTGTGAAAGCCAGTATGAGAGAACAGACATATAATGTTGAATTACGTAAATTAAAATTTTTCTAATGAACAGGTGCATATTAGGTCAAATTTTTCTAGTAGGAAATATGATGTAAATATTTTTAATATCTAGTAATAAAATTCCGAGAGGAAATCATCTAATTTATTATCCCAGTGACATAGTATGTTGTCTTTCATTGTCTTAAAAACAGTTTTCAGTTTCTTTAGAATCATTGGTACTTATAGAACACTCTACTGAATCAAGTAAAGGAACACATTGATCAGGAACTTGTGAAAAATTAGCAACAACTGATTTTACACCGAAATTATTACTACTAGATTTACAACTAGTACTAGTAGTATACCACTATAATATCTAAATATACTAAAGTATACTTTATCGGTGTACATGGATATTTTGTGGTTTCAACGCATAGACTTATAATATTATATACCGCGCATTACACTTATTTTACATATAAAACGCTGAAACCAACATATGTGCGAGATAGACAGCCAATGATTTGACATTTTCAAACACATTGTATATCATTTTATAATACCCTTTGGCAATATTACGTTATTATGACAATGAATAATTGAACACCTAATCCTAAAGTATTGAAATAGGTAAATTAAATGACAAAATACTGTAACAAAAATGTGTATTAAATATTAATGTTTTATTTGTCGATTACCAGTTAGTAATTGGTAACAATAATAAAATGCACATACAATTATTTCATGTAAGTTATCAATTGTTTCCATAATAATTAGGTACATTTATTATTTAATTATAGTAATACAAATTCCATTAACAGTTGATTTACGTATATTCATTATATATCACGTATACATTGAAATGTACGTCAGAATAAGGATGGTAAGTGAAAAGTGTGTACATATGGTCTAGGGTAAAATTCTCGAAAAGTACTGTGGCAGTCGGACCTGTTAATAAATAGTAAATTATAATTTCATTGTTTGGAAGACGCGTGGTCTAAACACTTCTATAAGAAAACGGGTTAAATGTATCACATTTAATCACATTTTAATAGGTGTAAGTGTAAATATTTAAAGTAA
The DNA here is from genome assembly GCA_019022885.1 of Schlechtendalia chinensis. Classification (NCBI taxonomy): domain Eukaryota; kingdom Metazoa; phylum Arthropoda; class Insecta; order Hemiptera; family Aphididae; genus Schlechtendalia; species Schlechtendalia chinensis. Next base: position 5,670,969 of record CM032341.1, read on the forward strand.
TTAATTTAATGACATAGTAAAATAATATTGCGAAATTATAAAATATGACTCTTCATCAAAACTAAATTTTAATCATAGTCTGGTGGAGGTGAAGAGTTCAAGTCAATGTCCAATATTGGTTTACTTGGAACAGATGAAGGTGTAGGTTGATAATTAAGATCAAATTGAAATTGGGTCGTCTGGTTTACGTTCAAATGTAGATTATATACAACATTTCCATTTTGATCAACAGGAAGTGGAAGTGCAGGTGATTCAATTCTATTGCAAAAATCTGACGGACTTCTTGCAGAGGTGTATTCTTTAAAAATGTAATTAATTAATAAAATGTATATTCATGACTAAACCCACACTAATGGGTGAGTTGTCGGGGTTTTTAACAATTAATTCCTTCCAAAGAATTTGTCTTTCTAAAAAATTTTATTTACTATAACAAATATACAGTCACATCTACAATATTATACTTTTGACATTATCTATAAATTTATATAAAACCCAAATTTTTAGGTAGTTATTACAATAAATCCATAATTGTACTTTTTCCTAATTCAAATTATTATTATTTCATAAGGCTGTTAACGTTTACATCACTTCTTCATTTAGTTACAGATGAGTAAGTACATATAATAAAAAATTAAATTATTAACATTTGTGTCATTGTCATTTTTTCATTAGAATGCTTACCAACATAATTTTCGATAATAGGTCCAACGTATTCCATATAATACTTTTGCATAGCTAAACAAATGCATAATATATTATTATAGGTATTTTAATCATTTGGTTTAAACAAATGATTCATTGTATACAATATTTCAAAATTTTTTCTTAATTAATCGATTAGTAGGCAGTTGTTAATAACTAATTGATTTAATATATTTCTTCATTTACAAATGGTTTTAATTTAGTAAATAAATGTAATATGTTATAAATATAAAATAAATATAATTTAAACATTGCAAAATATGTTCATGATTAATCGAATAATAGTTAACTCGTAACAACTAATTGCTATAACTTAATAATTCTTTTTATAATTTTAAAAAAAAACTAAAATCTTTTAAATTATACATATTTACAATGTATTAATATTATTTGACGAAGTATACTTGCATGAACTCTATTTGAAAGAATAATTAAATATTGCATATTTTACCTTTTATATGAGTAAAGTTATCATCATTTTCTAGTTGTAAATAAAATTATAGTATATTACAATCTGATGTAATGAATTATATGATTTTTTGTTATAATTGTATTAAGCTCATTGAGAAATGAAAGATTTCTATTATCATACAATTGATTACGGAAATTTGTAGCTTCTAAAAAATTGGTCAAAGTAAACTTAATGTACATTTGATATTTTAATTTTATTGGTGTTAAATCTTAAATAAAAACAAGAATTTAAATAAATGTCTGAAGCAAATTTTTCCTCTGTGACATCGAAATATTTTCAATGTATAAATTAAAAATGTTATCATCTCATTTTTTCTTACCATGTCGTAGATAATGCCAAATTGTATGGACATTCAATGTATATGTTTATTTATCTCATTACGCTTTTAATGCCTATAGTAGAAATAATATTATATATATTATATCTACTCACTTAATCTCATAAACATATTTTTCAGAGCTAATTTCCGTGACGCTTAAACAACAACAAAAAAGTTTTGATTAATCCTATACACAGCATTTGTCACTTCTGATTGCAAACTAACAAATACATTGAAGAATCGACTGTTATTAATTTTAACGTTGATTTTCTTTAATCGATAATAAATTTTTATTTTTGTTCGCCTGTCTTTCTCATTACAAGATTTTAAATATTGACTATTTAGTGTACAGGTATACACATGAAATACTTACCGACATATAAATTTGTATATTCGTTCTTCATAGATTCTAAAAATGAGTTAATGTGTAATTAATAATACATAAAATATTGTGCGTTTATGTCTGTCCGTCGTCCTTGGTTCCATTTAAGTATCGCTCAATGTACTAGACTTTGTCTTAGGTCATAATCGACTCCCTTCTCACGCATTCATGTTAGGACTCAATCAGACTCCGATTTGCCTTCGTCATGAGGGAGAAGAAATTTGCCCCACTTAATTTCCTACTGCCCTGCCTTAGATAACTTTAGGGCTCCATTGCAATCGAAATTATGTTCCCTTGGAATTCCTTTGGATACTGTAAGTATTTTGGTTTCTTTCACTCCACAAGTAGTGTCTTTAAACATTAAATTGTTATCATCAGCTGGTTTTCATGTTTAACTTCCTTATTTATATATTTTATCTATTTTTTTTAAATTTATTATTATGTTTAGGTTTTGTTTAATGTTTATTACAATATCGTATGTCAATCAATTTAATTGTTGAAGTTTAATATGATTGTAGCTCAAAACTCCTTTTAATAATAAAAAAAAAATATTGTACCTTTTTTACTATAATATAAATTGTTATAAATGAACCCCTCAAAGGTTAGTATTAAATTTACATAAAATCTATACTTCGATACCTATAGAGTCACCAAAATATTTATATTTTGAATTGAATAGTAAAAACAACATTCAATTTATTTTTATGATAATCAATATTCCTAATAAGTATGAGTATTGGAACTTCGGAATTCTATATAAACGTATATTTTCCACAAATAATTTGTTAAAATTATAAAAAAATGAAATGTATTGAATATGAGTTAAGTATATTACAGTATTTTCACAATTATCTTACGAATGCAATTTGGTTCAACAGACATGAGTTTTCTTCTTCTGTCTCCTGATGTCATAAGTGTTATAATAGTTAATCAAGTGTATAATCTAATGATATTTAAATAAATATGAGACACCCAAAGTGATTATTTTGAAGGTGTACCTAAATTGTCAATATTCTTTCTACACCATGTCATTGGATCATCAAACATGTCATGTAGATGTTCTTCGTGTGCTAAAAATTGTATTATTTTAATTAAACTGTATCGCCTTAACTGTATCTGTTATTCATAATCTATGAAAAAATTCTATTAAAAAAATAATACTTTTAAAAGATTTTCACATATACTACTTATTTTCGTATTTTTATTTATTAATATTAATAAAACATACCATCTAGGAATTTCTGTATAAGTTCATGTTGATAGGCATATAAAATCCCTAATGAGTATATAAGGTATATATTTACGCAGTTATTTCGATAATAAATATCAAAATATATTATTCATAATTTTTATTAATACGAATATGGATTTCTCGGCTATAAATCAATATGCGACAGTTTATATTAATTCATAATTTCAAAAATGTCTAAAAAAATTTACTCGGATAAAACTGTATAATGTAAATAAAAGACATAAAATAACCTTTTGCTGTGCTCATTCGTACATTTTGAGGAGAAACTAATAAAAATTATATTTGCGTATTTAATAAATTTATCTCATATTTGATAGTTTTAATTTTTCATATTCCTTACGTTAATCGAAGTATTATAATTATAATAAAAATAAAATTGTTTAGTTATACAATTATATTAAATAGTCAATCAATGGATAAGTTGGTAAATAAAGTTTTAAATATTGTTCAAAAAACGTTTTTTTTTTTTTAAATTTAGATATACTTTAATTTTAAATAACTCACTTAAATGGTAATACGCATGTTTGAAGGCTACAGATTTATTCCACGTTACTAGACGAAGAAAAAATACAATTGATTATGAATAATTTTGTTTATTTTTTTTTATAATTAAATTGCGTTGGTCATAAATTATGACTCATAAATATCGACCTTAATGAAATGCTGATAATTGTATCATTTTTAGAATAAAATATAGTAAAAAAGTAAGGTAGTACTTACAATCAAATTTACCGTAAGATTGAAGTTGTCCTGTATTATAATTATACTTGACTACATATCCAAATATCTTATATATAATACAATATAATACATTGAATATATTTACTAATAAATAGGTTACCAAAGACCTTACCAAAACATACTAAATTAAAGACAAAAAAAAATTATGCATTTTTATTCGTACTTCTTATCTTTTCAAGTTTAATTCTAGCGTATTCTTTCAATACTAACCTAGAGAGTTTCATTTAGTGACACTTTTTATTGATCGAGGGAATAATGTAATGATCAACGACAATATATTTACTTTTTATATATTTTATCATAGTTTTTAAAACATAGATTAGTATATAGTTTTGGGGTAGTACGAGTATTTAAAACGATTAAGATATTAAATATTTTATCAACGTAAATAAATCTGTATTTCAATAAGCACAATATTGTATTTTTCGTTATTGACGTGTATAAAACGTAAAGTTATTGAATTATAATGTTATAAGCATTTTATCATTACTAGAAATAAAATATTATAGTAATAGTTATAAATAAACACATTCAAAATTTTATTTTATAAAAGTGATTAGTATGGGCAAGAGAGGCAAGATTATTTTAAGTGTATGTATTTGCTTTAGCTCTACTTTAGAATGCGATAAGAAGATATTTAAAAGATTAATTATTAATATAATACACAGTATAAATATTTTATTTTAAACCAAGTCATTTTAAGAAATAACTATAGAAATGTACACACTTGTCTTCCATGCTACCGAAAAGAAAATAATAAATTATTGTTTTATATTATATTGTTGTAATGAAATACTGTGTTACTTATTGTATGATATTTTTATGCATTAAATTAATAAAATATTCTACATTTTATTCATTACATTAATAAAGTACTTATTTCTTACCTCCAGCGTTTACGACAAAACTAACGAAATTTATAGTAATAAAAATCTGTTTATATTTCACCATGTTTATATATTTTTTATCACTTTTTTATTCAACAACTGTTGATCTTTCAGTGTACAAAGCACACCAAACAATAAAAATGTAGTCATAAGTAAATTACGAAAAAATACTGAATTGTTGTGTGCTCAAATGTTTTAACATATATGTAATGTATTTCAACGGTTTTGATTTACACGTAGTGTTTAAATTATGATAAGATACGACATCTATACATTTCACTCGATTCGTGTATTATTTCTTTATTCAACACACTCCAATGTGTCTTTATCTTCCGACACTACATCTACAGGACTAAATAGGTGATCGATTTAAGTACCCGTTACTTAAGCAGTATAAAATTATGTATTTAATTAGTTCAATTTTCGATATATTGTTTTTAATAAAATGATCACAATAACTGTTGAATTTTGAATCAATATATAAGAGTACGGATTGTCGCAGGTCGATATTGTCCAATAAAAATAAAGAATAAGAAAAAATTACTCGTTATACAAGGCATAAGTTCTAAGATTATTATCGTTGTCTAGAATTATATGGCTCTAATAATATTTAGATCTATTTTATTAGTATTATAATCAAATATGTATTCATTACATTCCCTGTCACATACTCACAACTCGTAGATTCCTTGTCGATGTATGGTCGAAGTACATTTCAAATCTCTACAAGACTTTTAACTTTAAACATTATAAAACTTTACGACAAAAGAAATAAAAGACTCAATATTATCAATCATGCAGTCAAAATAATAGTTTTAAATTATAGTTTAACATAATTTTACACCTCTCCTATATTTTCAATTAGGTTAAAAATAAAATAAACATTTCCAGTAGAAATTTGTTCTAGTTTGAGTTTTATATTGTAAATCATATTCAATTTGATTTAAAAGAAAAAAATTATACTGAATATATATTCATATAATGTTAATTGATGAAATTACTCTAATATAAATACTTGTTGCGTCTTATTATAAATAATGATGTTATCTGTATTTAGGCAACAAATAATTTTCCAGTCGGTCAAGTCAGTGTCCGACCATATAGCGGTGTAGTACTTGTTAATTATCATTTCATATAACTCATTTTATTTTTTTAAATATTTTTTTATATAAAAATATTAATGTGTAATATATATTTTTTTTTATGGTGGTGTATTTAATATATATAATATTTATGATATAGTAATAGTGATAATTGAATTGTATTTAAAAGTAGTTTACGATGGTCATTAAATTCAATTTTTGCCGTCAGATATAAATTTAAATAAGCTATTTCAAGGATTATGTAAATCATGTAAATCAAAACAATTTTTTTGATAAATACGATCAAACTAAAACAATTATTTTAATTAAAATTTAGTAAATTACCTACATATTACTTAATATGAATTATGAATATTTTTGTATTTGATTTTTCTTTGGATGAGTATTACAAAATAATAGCAAATATAATTTCCTAAAGTATAAATACAATATATGAAAATGAATGTTAGAGAATTTATAAAAAAAAATTAGAATGAATTATAGAAAAGAATTTTAACAGAACAAATGAATTAATTAAATAATATCATTATATAATTATGAAAATACATACAAACGAGTTATGATTATTCAAAATCTAACAATTTAAAAATGCTCATAACTCACTTAAGATTTAAAATCTTGTAACAACTCAACGTACAATGATTACAAACCCAGATAATTTGTTTACTTTTAAATATGATCATAGATCAATTTACCCTAATATAAAAGCTAACAACACAAAACAGGTTTGACTGACCCCCCCTCCCCAAATATGCTTAACCATATTTACTTCTATAACACAGCCCATAAAATATCTTAAAATTTTAAAATTAAAAATTAAAATTATATATACATATACTATACTAAGAACATACCTTTCTGTTACAATTATGGGTGATTTTATATTATGTATAGTTTTTAAATGTTTGCCCAAAGATCCTGTTGTTCCACCAATACAACAAAATTCATTATTTAAATTTTTAATACACAAATCACTGTAAACTTTATTGCCTTGGCGTTTAGCGTACAGCCACACCGAACTTTTACACTTATTACTCATCTTATAAATACATAAAATGGTTATACATAATTACGTACGAAAACGAAAATATCGTATGATAACGTTTGCGGCGCATACGGCCGGAGCAACGATCATGGAACAAGCGACACGCAATTGGCGCAGTACAAGCAATTATTATTTCAAACATAAAACATTAAAAACAAACATGACTAATATAATATTTTAATTGCAGTTTAATTTTACCAGGCATAATTTTTATACTCGTCGGTGTGCCTATCGTGATCGTATGCTGTGTTAATATTTTGTAAAATAACATGATGCTTTATTCGATTTATGAATTTAAAATATTTGTTCAAAACGATACGAGAAATGTTAAGACGTTTAGTTAAGACTATTGTTTTTGGTTTGAAATTGCGGGCCGGCGGGCAGTGGATTGTAGAGCGAGTCCGATTTTTTTTCATTTTTCCGTCATCTCGATTCGGAACGGGTGTCGTTTCGTTTGTCGGTCGGTATAACGTTATACCGCTACCTGGCGAGTTTACGCGGCCGGTCGATGGATTTGCATAAGATCCGTAATGCGTACACGGATTAGGCCCGCGGTCCCGGAATCGTGTACTCAACAACGATAATGATTAACAATGATAACAATAATCGGAACGCGGGGTGCGTTACCGAAATATTGCGTCGCGTTGCGCCCATGACCGACCGGGGCGCCGACGACGGCCGGTATACGCGCAACGGCGCGAGGTATTTTATTGTCGTCATCGTCGTTATCGTTATCGTCATTATTGTTATTGTTATATTTTATACGCGTGTTTCTTCGCGGCCGGCAAAACGGGTTTACCACAACGACATCCACACCGGTATCGTTTCCAACGTGAGATTATGATCGTGTACGGCCGGCGTGCCGTTCCCCACGCCGCGAGAGGGACGGACACGAGGAAAACAATGACGTGCGACCCGTGTGCTCGCGGCCGGCTTACGGTTTCATAGTCGCAGTCGTCGTCGTCCGGCAATTTGTTTCGGCTGGTATTGTCATGCACGTACGTTTGATTTGTATGGATATCCGTTGCCGGTAAACGCCCGTAACGATAATGTCCTTGGTAACTCATAAGGATCACGTGAACGAACTGTTCCGTCGACGCCCGGCAAACGAGCGTGAACGGCGCGTAACGCGTACGCTCGTCCAAACACTACCGGCGCGAAACCGGGGTACGTTTCAGATCTTGAGCACCGTCCACGAGACGGCCCGCAAGAAAAATATTTCGAGAAATGTACTCTCGGCATAAAAACCAAAAATCATAAATCAATCACAGACGACCACGGGGTCGGAAGTACGAAATTATCGTATGCCACAAAGTTGTATTCCACGGATTCCATGGCTACCTATAGCCGTGACCGTTTCGGGCGGGACTGGTAGAAATAATAATCAAATTTTTTTACCGCGCGTAATGAAAAAAAAAAAAAAAAACACCGAAAATTATTTGACGTTTAATAGGCCTCGGCTTAGAAAATTTTCAAAAAAAAAAAAAAAAAAAAAACTACAACGTCTCTGAAATCATAAAAACCGAGACTGCACACGGTCGCACGGCGATCGATAGGAAACGTAAAACGGCGGGCGTATTCCGACGACGGTCGTGCCGGCACGTTATTTGCCTGCGGCACCACCACCACGCTGTGCGGCGAACGATGATGACACCGCCGCGGGTTCGCACGAGACGATTCCTCCGGACGATAAGCATCGGCGGACACGCGAACGACCGATCTCGCGCACCGGAACAGTGCAACCGGCCCCGGTCCAGACGGGATTCCGATAACGGCGTTACGCCCGATCGATCGAAACGCGTCGTCGAGAATCATCCGAACGGGGAGACCCGGTGTGATAAGCCGACAACGTGCGCGGTTCGGCTACTAGAAAACCGGTAAAAAGAACCGCTAGGGTCGATCGCTACGGACGGGTCACGGAGCCAAACGCGGATCCGGTACTTATTTACGGAGGGGGCCATCTTAATCGAAACAACTTTAATCCTCATTTTGTCGCATCGAGTGATAAAATATTTTCTAAAACGTTTATTTGAAATCGTTTGCGAAAAATCCCATAGCTACAACTCCATTTTAAATTGTCTTTCTATAGTATCATAAGATAAGAGTTAGAATTACAAAACGATACTAATAAAAAAATTTAACAAGAGTCTACGGGGGGGGGCGATCGCCCCTTGGATCCGCGCCTGGATGACACATTATTGGAAACGCGGTTAGTCCGCCGAAACGTATTGACGATTATCGCAAACGACACCCGAAACACTGGTCGGCCGCCCGTCGCGATATTTTGTCTTAGAATTAGCTGCGCATGCGCGTCGTCGTCACGTTTTGGTCGCGGCCAATAGCAGCGCGAGCGGACCCTCTTGACCCCGTCCCCGCCGATTTTGTTTCGGACTAGTTGCGCACGCGCGTCGTCTCGTTTTGGTCGCGACCAATAGCCGCGCGAGCAGACGCGGTTCCCCGCCGATTTCACCGCGTCCAGGACCCCCCACGGGTACCGCGCCCGCGCGTCATTTGCCGTTCGTACACACGCGTGCGCGCACCGGACCGAACGACGCGAACGAAAGTGCCACGACGACCGTCTTATTATTTGTGTGTTTACCGATTTTTGCGTTTTGTTTTGTTCGCCGCGACTCACGTTACTGCATACACACACGCGCCGGTCGGACTTGGCGAAACGAGCATCCCGTTTCAAAACACCCAGCAGTGATGGCCGAGTAAGTATTTTATTGACGAACGCCCGTACAGTTTCTATATTTATTTACCCGGCGGAACAGCGAATATTTACAAACTTCCGTTCCGTTTTATTCCGATACGACACTCTAACGGTCGAACGGCCGTGAAGGGAGTTTCACTTCAACACGCACGAATCTGTTTTATACATCGCGTGTAACCGCGAAACTATACGTATTAAAAATGAATGTTAGAAAAACGTCCAACGGTAGAATTGAGTTGTACGTGTTTACAAGGGACTTTCTTACTCGGTACAGAAAAAACTACGATTTATTTACGCATTGCGAATCACCACGATGTGTTCGACATGATAATACGTACGTATTTGACTTGGACAAGTGTTTATATGTATATATCGTTTTATTATTATTACGAATTCACGTGGACGGAACGTCAGTAAAAATCATATGAACAATAATCGTCGGCGGACGTAGTCGCGTTACGTATCGGATATCGAAAACGACGACACAACGAGCGGCCGGGAATCGATCGCGGCGGTCGCACGACCTAAACAACGATGAACGTTCGTGGTTTTTGGCGTCCGTCGTTGGCACCGTCCGAAAACGTATCACGCTTTATTCAACAGCGCGGCGGACGGTTGTCGCGCGACGGCTTCACCGGTCGGCGGCGGCGTTCACGGTCGGCCGTCGTCATAAATCGTCGTCGGGTCACGCTTTGATCGTTGTCCGTGCCGGTCGAAATGCAAATGGTCCGTCGGCGACGAAACCCGATCCGCGCGGATCTTATAGCGGCCGGTCGACGGAGGAATTCGTGGATTTTTCGCCGCAGCGCGCGCGCAGCCCCATTGTGCGCGCCATTCGAACCGTACGCGCGTCACCGGTTTTTCGAACGCGCGGTTCGATTGTATGTAATTCGGAAATAGCGATACGAAAACAAAAAACCCCCCCCCCCCACCGCTCCCACTCTCACGCGGCGGCAGGTCGGGACGGGAGCATAAATCTTTCGCGTCGCGTTTGACGCAGGTGAGAAACGGCACATTTCGCCCTATTGTTTACCGGTTCGCATAAAATTACGGGCCGCGCCGCGCGAAGAAATGCCGCCGTTTTCGAATGTTCGCTTCGTGCCGCGTTATTCTTTTTCTTTTTCTTTTTCACGATTTTTGATTTTTATTTATATAATACGTTTCTCCGCATACGCGAAACGTCACTCGCCGACGACGGCCCGGGTATTATAAGTTACGTTCGCGTTGTTGTTTTTTTTTTTGTCGCCCGACGACGGGAACGAGTGCGAAAACAATCGGCGGCGGTCGAACGGGTTCGCGGCCGGACGGGAAGTGTGGTGAGGGGGGGGGAAACGTGCGCACGGACCAACCAACGCCCCGTCGGCCGGACAATCGCGTGACGAGAGCGAGTCTCCGCGCGCACCGCAATAAATACGTCGGACGCGTCGATTAATTACGGTTCGTAATAACGCGCGATCGCGCACGCGAACCGCCGTCGTATCGAGCGGATTTTTTTCTTTTTTCCCGTCTCCTCGTTACGGTGCCCCGAGTATCGTGTCGACGGCGACGGCGGTTTACGGGCGAGTACCGCGTGGAGATCGCGCCGGAAAAACGGTTCGCGTACAAACGACGAGACGGCTCTCGCTCTCTCGCTCCGTCGGACGTGTTCTTTTGTCGGAGTCGACGAGGCGACCGGATACCGGCGCGCGAAGGCCGAGACCGCCGGAACCCGTTTTCGGTTGTCGACGGAGATGAACCGTCGTCGGGAAAAACACCTACTCGCGCGACGCGTAATCAAATAATTGACGTTCCGGATAGATTGAAGTACGTGATCTCTGTTCAGGCGTAATGTTACGTATTGCGTGTACAAACACTTGACGATTTATAACACAAAGAGTACGCTGGGTCTTCAAGTCCAGTTGATTTGAGTGGATGAAAACGAGAACGTGAGCTCGCCGCGACGTTATAAAAAAAAAATCTTAATTTTCTAAAGAACACGTTTCCTTAGAGGTCTTCGAGTTCGATTAGCTAATGACCGGAAATGTTTTAGAATATTAATATGATTATAACTCAAGAGGGGGGAGGTGGTTGTTTTCGGCAAATAAAAAACCGATACTAACCGAATGTGTTACATACACAGAAAGTCGGAAAATCTTAAATTATGGTGCACGCAAACGTGCGTTTCGGCGTTTCCGAAGCGAACGCAAAGCGACTGACCGTATACATTACACGTCCGATATATATGTATAAATTACCCGCGCCCGATTCGTATCTCGAACGTTCATCTCCGGTCCGTTCGGACGATCCGTCTCGTGAAACGTCTCGTGTCGACGTCCAATATATATATATATATATAAATACGTATATTAACGCAAAATCATTGTAATCAAAAGGATTTATTTCCGATTCAACGGTAGCAATTAACTATAAATTGCCGTGCAATCAACTAAACGGCCGCCACCTGTAAACAACGCGTTTCGCGGTCCGGCATCACATCCGATAATACGCGACTCGCACGTTATTTGTCGAACGATACGCGTGGATTTCTCCGTCCGAAGACATTCGTGTTTTTTTTTTTTTTTTTCATACAATATGCACTTAAAATATATCATATATATTATTTATAGCTTTTGTCGTCCGGAAGCGCAGACAGGAATTCCTGGACGTTGCACACGAATACTGCGTAGCTCCATTAGAGGACCGGTGATAACTACACGAGGGAGCCGGAGTGTTTTTAATGGGTTTTGTTTTGGTTTTTTTTGTTTGTTTGGGTTTTCAATACGATCGACGTACGGAGGAGAGGGTGGCGTGAAACCGAGTCGCCGCGTGCCTGACAACGGGACGGACGAAAATCATGACCGGCCTTAGATAGACGCTCTTCCGGGGACCGGGTCGTTCGACATTGCGTATAGAAATATGGGGCGGTACGGCGTACTATCCGGTAGTCGCGACAAATCGGACGTTTAGGTCCGACGAATATCCTGAAGACCGGTTTATCTTCGATGGCCGTTCGCGACCGGTCGTCCATTACGGAGACGCTTATCAACAACTGTTAACGTCAGCGTAACGTTTTATTCTGTTTTTTTTGACGCCGGCGGGTTATTATTATAGTTCGTTCGGTGTTCAGCGCACGTTTTACACGATCGTCTGTTTTCATATCTCCGGTGTTTTTTTTTTTTTTTCGAGCCGAATGTTCGTCGTAATAATACCCGCCGTCGATCAACACCGTCCGGTTTTCACGAACGTGATAATTGACGAGTATTTTTAACGTCTAATAATTTTTTACAATCGGTTCGTAGTTGTTTATTTAGTTACTTTTTTTTTTTGAAAAAATTAGTCGAACAAACGTTCTGACAAAAGTTTTTGGACGAAACGGTATTTGGATTTGTGACGTCAGGGTCTACTATCCGAAAAAACTATACGTATGTGATTGCTTTTTTTTCTCAAAATAAACGACGCTAATGCATACGTCGGCTTGTAATCGAATTGGGTTCGGGTCGATCAAAGTTATTGAAATGAAACTTTTAAAGCATTTAACAGTAATAACTAACGACAATCAATGATAGCAATAGTGTTGTAACCGAGACCGCGACGTGTATCTTAAGAATGTTGTGTTGACCTTTATTCAGTAATATTTATTTATATATAATATTACGTTCAAGGTATGTAGCTGAAAAGAAAAACGTGTTCGTACCACTTTTACGTGAAATTTATTATTGAACGAGTATGTAAATTTTCAATTATTGATCAATAGAAAATAAAATGGATTTTAAATATATATTTATATTTTTTTTTAACGTGCGCACTATTGAAAACAATTCCAAAAAATAGAAAATAGTAAATCATTTGTCTGATAAACCAGCCGTAGAACAATTTACAGCCCTCGTGAAAAGCGCGTATATAGTGACTCTGAATTTATTGACGTGCGAAATGTATATACAGGCGTAGAATTTGAAAAGAATTATGTGAAAACGTTATGCTATTCAAATTTCAATTAAAATTCCGAGCGATTATTTTGTATTAATAAATATCCGAGTGTTCGAAAATATTTTTAAAAAAAAAAAATAAAAATAAAAACGTACGCTGTTTAATATATTACTAAAATAATAATACGAAATCGTAATCGTTTTCTTATTTCTAGTAAATATATTTCGAAAACGAAATGCATTTCTTGGCTGTAAAATGATATCGTTGTGTTCCAACTGACCATGTCATTAATTATAAAGAACCACGCGCGTACACGTGAAAAAAAAAAAGTGGCGGCCTCTCCCAAAATATGACTTCGGCTATCGCGTCGCTTTAATCAATAATAATTTATGTACTGGCGCGTGTACTATATAAATTAATTAATTGTCCGGTGTGGGTATTTTTTTTCCTTCTCCGCGCGACCATATAACGTACGTGGGCGAACTAGATCGATCGGAGCACACGTTTAATATTCACCTCGCGACAATCGTGTAAGTGTAATTTACGAAATCGGTCCACGTACTAAATTAAAACACGGCTAAAATAATAATACTACTACTAATAATAATAATAATAATACCCTTTGACGGGTGATGAAAGTTATGTCCGGATACGTCCGGAGGCGACGCGGCGCGCACGTAATATACGCGACCGACGTGAAATGCACGTGATAATAATTATTGCACGAAGTCTCGAAAAATCGATTTCGAGAGAATATCCGAATTTCACGGCGATTAACGATTATAAACATGTGAACGTAACGAAAACCGTTCTGCGGGCACGTCGTGAAACGTCCAATGAATTATCACGTACGTTACAAAACTTTGAGCAACGGACAAACACGTGTAGTAATACGGCTCAAAGGCATATGGCATATTATCTCATAGACTAATATTATAATGACCCGTACGATAATAATAATAATAATAATGATAATGATGATGTGTTTACAGTGTTTCAACGTGGTTCGTTCATTACTCGTGGAAAATGAAAAAATAACAACAACGTCGGCAAGTATCATTTTTGTTTTTTTTTACAACATATTTCTCGACTTTGCGTTGGATAACGTTTAAATAGGATTCGGTCATGAGACGGACGACGGAGTGGTTACTTAATCCGTGACGAATCCGCGCGCGTAATATACAAACGTGTATATATATATGTGTAGTCCCATACGAGATCACGCGGAATATTGTTTATTGCAGATGACGGCACGTTTCGCGTGTAATTCGTGTTAAATTGAATACGCGGTTTCGCAACGCCACCGAGTAAAACGCGGCTTTGCACAAGTCCGACTGGGTAATACATCACGTGTCGTCCGTATCGGTATCGACGCGAGGCCGTGTAATCGTTCGAATGTGGTTCGACATCACAACGATTTACAGATCACGACGATTATAATAATTGCTACGAAAATCATATTTATTTATTTTTTTTTTGAAATCGTCGTGTTTATCACACACACACACACACCGGCGCCGTCGCCAGATATGGTTATTATTGCGCAGTCTGCGTGTTTCACAAGCGCCTCGAGCGCGATCGGTTATTTTTAATTCCGTCCGCGCCGCTAAAACGTAACGCTAAAGCAAAATATGTTACATAAAAATAAAAAGAACAACAACAACACTAAACATCAAGGCGGTTTTAAATTCGGATCTGAAGAAACGTCGATAGAATCACATACGCCGCGCACGCGTTATATATATATATATGTACGTGTGTATCGTCTTCAAAGAAATGTTTCTCTTTGGAATCCGGCTAATGATATTGAAAAGGTATTCCGCCGTCGAATTGGTATTCATGAAGCGAGTTTATATTATTATATATGCTATTTCGTATCGATATGCGTGCGTGTGTGTGTGTGTGTGTGTGTACGTGTGTGTGTGTGTGTACGTGTATACGGCAGGCCGCCGCGCGGCATCACACAGACGGTGGTGAGCGGTCGCGACGAGAGGTTTGAGGGCAGTTGAAATAGTTGCGATTCGCCGCGACGGTGCGTTTAGGGAAATACACTACCATAAAAAAAAAAAACAAGAACAAAGTAAAAACGGATCTTACGTAAGACTCTACCATTATTTCACTACGAACGTCGGTACTATCCCCACGAACGGCAACCGAAATGTATTGTTTGTAATGTTCCGGGTCGTCAGACGAATGAAAGCCGCCTATAAAGCGGTTCGAACCGTGGATACGGTATAGTAACGTCCGCCGCTCCGGCGAATTACAAATCGATGTCAACTGTTATTCCGATTCGTCCGGCATACCGTGCGCGGCAGTCGCGTTGTTCGTTATCGTATTATTTTAACCGTTCGTTTTAAATAAACCGCTGTTGCCGTACCCGACCCGGTGCGAGATTTCGAAATCAAACGTAAATTGCTCATCGTGTCGTTCGAATTTGCGGAACAGAATGTTTTCGTTTTGCTATAGGTTTCTTGGTGCAAAGTTCGAATTTCATACGTCCAAATGGTTTTTATTATTTTAATTTTTAGACATATACATATTTTTTTTTTTTTTAATATTCGCGTCTTTTCCATTACATTTCAATAACGCACTTTTAAACAATTCTCACGTATTATTTGTCATGATTATCGTTTGATTTTCACATTTGAAATATGTTACGCAAGCTGTTCAAACTCAAAATCATAAAATACAAAATCACTTGTATTTCTTCTTGAGTTTTATTTGGAAAATATATTTTATGCTACGCGTGTACGAAAGCGACCAGGAAAAAAAGGACGAAATCTGACGCGAACGCGGTGTCCCGTTTTGGAGGCGGCGAGGCGTTCGACCATAACGCTTTGGTATTTTACGTGTTGCGCGCACGGGGTGGATTTTTTTTTTTTTGACGTTTTTGTCCGAGATTCGATCGATATTCTGTACACACGGTCGGCTTGGACATTTCCTGTCCGACTCGGAGCTCGCCAACCGACCAACGACCGATCAACGTCGTACGAGCTGAAGGAACATTGTCACTCTGGCACGTCAGCGAAACGAATTGATTTCGCCAACGAAAACTGAACACGAAACAGTGTGTGTCGACACGTTTTCCAACAAACGCCGTTTCGGCACGTCCCGTGACGATCGCGCGGCACCGGCCGACGGGCGCGTTAGTATCGAACGAGAGGAGCAAAAATTCCAGATTTCACGTTTTCCAATTACGCCGCATTTCTAATTCGAAAGCGTTCGACCGGCGGCCCCACTAATTTGATAGCGTCCGCGTGTCAATCGGCCCGTTGCCCAGTGGCGGCACCAGACATTTTTTCTAGGGGGGCAAGATCATGGCGAATTGATCATGGAATTTAGTGAAAACCCGCCAGTACGGGTGTAATATAAATTATTGAAATACATGGAAAATACTGTATTAATAGCGTTTTTCGATAAAATATAATCAATTTTGAAATCAAATTAAATGGTAGTGTATTCCATGGTGTATTATCTAAACGAATGTAAATAAAAAAAATACGACGAGTTACACAGCGAAACATATGAAACACAGCAAACACATAAATACTTGAAATTTAAATTTTCGTTTGTTCTTCAACGGGTAAGGCAAAGGTGGGTCAAAACCAAATTTGGGTAGGGCGCTTGTCCAACCTTGCCCCCCTCTAGCGCCGCCACTGGCGATGCCGTACGGCGGTGGAATTTCGCGATTTCGCGGCGAGATCATTTTAAATTAAAAAGTCAGTCGCGAAAAAATCGAAACCGTCGTCGTCCGACACGCGCAATAGACTCGGCCGCGGGCCCGGGACCACCGACCCGGTTTTGTAATTGTTTTACAATTACAGACAACAACAAAAACGGAAGTTGATTTTTCCGTTTGAAATTAAATTTTCGTAGACGGAAACGGGGTTTCGCGACAATAAACATTATCGAACGCATTTCGGTTCGATCGGCGAAATCAACCGTCGTCATTATTGTTTGCCCGTACAACTTTCGCCGAAACGGAAGGCCGAGACGATCTCGTTTTTATCCGTAGCGGAGGGCCCCCCGCCGCGTTATATTCCCGGCACGCGCGGCGTTCGGTCGGCGCGCTGAAGTAAAAAATACGCGTCGCGGACACCCGATGGCCGTCGTTGTTTTCGACGCGAGTGATACTTTTCGATTCCGTGCGAGACCGTTTGTTATTATTATTTTTTTTTTACAACAGTTTTTTAGCTTCGGACGCCGCTTTCCGGTAGAAAATCGGCGCGCGGTCGGCACGTCAGTTGTCGCTCTTTCGATGTTTTGCCGCTTTTGCGCGTGACGAGAACCTAAAACAACACGTTTTCAGGAAAACGGGTTTTCGCAAATTATTTTCTTCCCGTATCGATTGCCACACAATCGAAATCCACCGTCTTCCGAACCGTTGTTTGTGATTCTGGTTCAGAATAATTAACTATCGATCGATAAATTCTTTCTCGTCACCACGAGCGGTTCGTTTTTACGTACAATACGTGCGAGTCACTCGACTTTCTTCAAACGAAAAACGCATATAAAACAGATTGAAACCGAGAACAACGCGATAGTATCGATCGAACGGTGTTTCTGCACGCGAAAAAGACATGTACGCCCGAACAGCCGGCGCGGGCGTTCTGAAACGGGCGCGAACGAACAATACATTATTGAATCGCGCGCGGTTATTAAATTTACCGGCGTGTTTTACGAGCGTCGCGACGACAATACATCGTCGTCAGGACGGTTGGTACGGGTTTCCCGCCGCGGTTCATTTGCTATCCTTATCGCGATAAATTTCGCGTTGCCACCCCGGCGAACGCCGCGCAAATTGTGAATACAACAACGGCGGTGTGAATGTGAACGTAACCTAACTGCCCGTCGACTTCACGACGCCGAGCGGCAAATTCCGATCGATTAATTTCACACGCGACCGATAAACACGGCACGTGAAACGTTTGTTGTCCAAACGTGACGCGACTGTAGGCCGGCGGTTGCCAAATTAGGGTCGTGCAGGTGTTCGTATATGTATCACACATCTTGTTTCGTATCGTAATAATAGTTCAGTGACCAAATCGCCTGAGAAAACATCACAAAAAGTCGTTATCGCCGCGTAGACAAAACAAACGGTTATAGGTTAACGTGTTACCATTAATATTATTGATAAACGTCCCGAAGTCGAACAACTCGTGGAAAGCGTTCAGCATCAAGAAAGTCGTCAAACTCGTACGGCGAATCGATCCCAACAATATCGTAACGAGTCCGTTAAAACGAAAATTACGGTTAGGTTGTAAATACATTTGTCTACCGGGTTTGCCGGTCGTGGACGCCGTCTGGACGTAAAAACGTACGCGGTTTCTCGTACGCCGGAAAACGGTCGCGAACGTTAAACGATGTCGACGATTGCGGACGCGAGTGCCGGTCGCCCGCGGGCGAAAGTGTTCACCGCCGTCGTGACGTCCGACGAAAGAAACGGCCGAGGCCGCGGCGTTTTCACGCTCCTCCGCCCGATAAATCAACAGTCCGCGACCGCTGTGCACGCGACACCTTTTTTATTTTTTATTTTTTTTTCCGCAACGCGTGCGCGAACCCGCGCGGTAAACGTGGTGGAGGAGTCGTGCGAACTCTCCCGCAACAGCTTATTGACACATCACACAACGCGCCTCTCGAACCCAAAGGTTATCGGTAACGGCGGTGATAATGATATATATATATATATACGCACGCACGCACACACACGCGTACCTAACCCAACCGCTACCGCAGCGTATACGTACGCGTACGCGTTGCCATTGTGACTGTTGGCGCGACGCTATAATTCTCTTTCGGGCCACGACCGCGAGTTATGCGTTTGCCCGCGCGCGCGCGTATCGTCATCGTACGGGTTATATCGTATAGTAGTTATATAGTTATAGAGTAGTAGTTATGCTGTGCGTTCCGTTCCGGTAAACGGAACACTGCGGCGGGCAGTGCTGCGCACGTACACGGCAACGTACCATTTTCTAATGTGCGTACGCGCGCGCGCGCGCGTGTACGGGCCGAGGCCCGGAGAAGAAAACAATGCGCGCGCGCACACACGGATATTGTATCGTATTTTATGACAAAAACAAAGTCACGGTTTTTTTTTTCTTTTTTCGTTTCCAACCGATTTTTCTTTTTCCGACGTACGTAATCTCAATCGAAACGAGCAACCGTTTTTCTCGTTTTAGTCCCCCCCCCCCCAGTTGCGTAGCCAGGATTTCTTCAAGGGGGGAGCCAAAAAAAAATTAAATAAATAACAGGGTTTTTAATTTTTCAAATATTTTTAATAATATTCTTATTTCGTCCAGTCCAATGTTTGTATCCTTCTTGGAGATTTCTTTATAAAAGCTGATAAAATGATGCCTATGAAGTTAGCCCCCCCACTTCGACCGATTGACTCCAAACCAATGCCAATATTTAGCAAATTAATTGCAAATAATTGCAAATTGGTTTTTAGAATTTGCAAATCAAAATTCTATTTTTGGCGAATTTTTTAAGATTTTTGGTCAGCCCCCCCACTTTGTCCGATCGACTCCAAACCAATGCCAATATTTAGCAAATTAATTGCAAATAATTGCAAATTGGTTTTTAGAATTTGCAAATCAAAATTCTATTTTTGGCGAATTTTTTAAGATTTTTGGTCAGCCCCTCCCACTTTGTCCGATCGACTCCAAACCAATGCCAATATTTAGCAAATTAATTGAAAATAATTGCAAATTGGTTTTTAGAATTTGCAAATCAAAATTCTATTTTTGGCGAATTTTTTATATTTTTGGCCAGCTTTCCCCCTTTTCTAAATACGCCACATTTTTTGTTTCGTAAAAATTGAGGAGTTTCCGGGTTGAAATTTAGTTTCAGTTCGTCTTTGGTTATGATTTCATATTTCAATATCCATTTAGTCACAACGTCCTTGTGGTAAACCAAGCTATAAATCCCTTGAAAATTATCAAATTTAAAAACAAATTGTTTTTGATAATTTTTTATTGGTCTGTTTGTTACTGATTTCAAATTTCATAATTTGAAAATAACAAATTAAAAATTGTTAATTTGTGAATGAAAAGGTTAATGTAAAAATAAGTACGTTTATAAACAAATTACGAATATAATAGAACTAAAAAAATAAATAATTTGTAAATTGTAGGTCTATTGTATTATATATCATAATAAGTTCTATTTATTAATTGACAAAATAATAATTAAACAATTTAAGCAAAGTACTTACCATTTTCCAAGTAAAAACACGTAATCTTAAACTAAATAATTTAATTATGTAAATATACATATAAATTAACGCAGAATTTTAACTACACACCACTAAGATTCTGGTCATAATGAAATAATTTTATGTGGTAATGTAGTCGTTGATCGATTAATTAAATTTAATTCTATTTTTACAAATTTGAAAAACTCCCAAAAATAGAATTTTGATTTGCAAATTCTAAAAACCAATTTGCAATTATTTGCAATTAATTTGCTAAATATTGGCATTGGTTTGGAGTCGATCGGACGAAGTGGGGGGGCTGGCCAAAAATCTTAAAAAATTCGCCAAAAATAGAATTTTGATTTGCAAATTCTAAAAACCAATTTGCAATTATTTGCAATTAATTTGCTAAATATTGACATTGGTTTGGAGTCGATCGGACAAAGTGGGGGGGCTAACTTCATAGGCATGATAAAATGTATTTTTCAATATCTTCAAAGTCTATATCATCAATAATATTGCGTATCACGTATTCTCATCATAATATCACTTAACATATACCATTGTAAAAAAAAAAAAGCCAATAGGAGGGGGGGCCCGATCTTTAACGATCTGATAGACGAAATAGTGGACGACGAACCGCTCGGACGTCCACGACACGACGCGCGTATACGCTTGTCGGGGCCGTACGGCCCGATTTTCCGTTTCAGTCAAAAGACGAAATCGAACACGATCGACCCCGTCGTTGTCACGCGGTCCGACGACGGGACGAACACTCGTAAGTCGTAGGACGCGGCGCGATAACAGCAAATGCGCTATAGTGCGTTATCCGCGAACGGCCCACCGGTGTTATCTGTCAGTCATGCGGAAACTCGTGCGGCCGATCACCGATAACGTTCGACCGTGTTGTTACCCACGAGCACCGAGGACTTGAAAGGACCTGCCTGGCTGTCCGTAGCGATCCGCACGAATCCGGGACACGTCGAACGCGTTCGACAAGGGACGTTGATCTCTAAGCTCTGTGTCCGCGACAGGATCGACGATTTTCCGCCGTTCGAGACGGACGCAAATACCGTGTGGTCGTGTCCACTCGTCTTGATCGTCGGCATTATTATTTGTTTTTTCGTTATCGATACGACAAATAAAAATCCACAAACAAAGAAAAAACACCGACCGCGTAACGTTAATTAATTAGAAACCTGTTGTGACTGTTACAAATAGCCTTTTCTCCTCCAGCCCGGGCCGGCCTCGCTCGCGGCATGAATAATGGCTGACGCGCGACGTTCGCCTCTCTGTACGCGTATTATGTTTAGTAATAATAATAATAATATATACGCTAAGAATAACGCGTCGCGGGATATGACGAATGCACGGTGAATAAATACAACGGCCGCGAAGAAAACGAACGGGCAAACCGTAGGGGAAAAAAATATGAATAAAAACGATCACTCGGTTGTCGGCTTTAACCCGTTCAGGTAAACTTTACGTCCGAAGCGAAGTCGTGTTGTGTTTGTGATGACGACGATTATACTTACGCTCGTACGGATTCGGTACCAATGGGACGCGAACCAAGGTAACGCGGAGATCTATACCACGTTCGACGTTGTGTATAGTTGTTGTCGTCAACCGAATGATAAATGCGATAAATGCCGGACGCGGTCCGGACTGTGGCGATTACGTTTGCGCCGGTTTTGTTCCATAAACATTCGTTACGCTTTTGGAATCGCATAAAATTTCATCGACCTACAATAACAATACCATACGGATTAGAGTCACGTTTCGTCCTCCGGAAATCAATTACTTTATTCGCCCATTTCACGACCCCCGGAAGAGTCGTTTTTTGTCTGCTCGTCGCGGACATTCTTATTATTATTATTATTATTATTTTGCTTTTCGATATTTCGACGTGTCGAAATACCGTGGACGCGCGCGCGAGGAGAGAAAAAAAAATACGACACGTCGCTGGGACATCGTCCGACGATAAACCAAATAATATCAATATCGTGCGTACGCATTCGGACCGAAAACTTATTCGGTAATATAATATGTTACGCTCGGGGACGTAAACGTTCGCGGCGCGCACCTGCATGATCGAACGCGTGAGTATAAAGCAGGGAGAAAAAAAATATGAACATAAAGTTTCGCGTACATTTTATTCATCGGTTTTTTTTTATTTTTTTATTTACAATATCGTTATTTATTTCCGCGCGGGTCGAACGCGTACGGACGATATTTCATCGTCCCGACACCGCGACGCACGCCGTTAAAAAATATATATATACACGTACGGCTCACCGGCGTCCGAGCGCGAGACGATATCTTTTTGGGTTTCGCGAGCATACGACCGGAATAATGCGAAATATATAGTAGTCCCGACGTTAGGATGTTATTATAATACGTATGTACGTATCGATCTCGCGTATAATTTATCGGCGTTTTTAATTCGGTATGATGTTTATACGCAAGACAGACGATACGTTGTCGTATTCGGCCAAACGATGTCCGGTGCGCGTCGTACGTACACCGCGCACACGGCAATTATTGATTCGTGTTAAGATATTGTGATCTATGCGTACTGTTATGTCGTCAAAAGCGGTAAAAGCGGTTTCCCCGTTTCGTTCGGTTTTATTTCTCCCGTCGCGGGCCGCGAGGATCCGGGGCAAAAGATAAAAAAACGACTTCGAACGATGTCGCGAAATTAAGCACGCCGGTCAGCGAGCCGTTGCTTTTCCGTCCGCGCGATCGTCAGAACAAAACGTAACCGACGACGAGAACGACAATTGTATTTTTACGCAAGTGTCGCCGTGCAACTGGGCGAGCGGGTTTTTTCGCGTTTACGCGTGCTGCTTTTTTACCCACCCACCCCCGGATGTTTGGGCCGTGCGAGAGCGTAGCGAGTGGAATGGTCGTTGTTCCGTTTTCGCCGGAATAACATCCAGTCGTCAGTAGACCGGAGCAGACGACGGGGATCCGCCGATCTAGGAAACATCTCGCGCCCGCGACGTACGCAATAGCGTCTGTTTTAATAATACAAAATATACGCGAGAATACGCGCGTGAACGACGACCCCCCCCCCGTGTAAAGCTCTATACAATTCAATATCACGATATTACTGGAAAATACGCGTATGGTTTATTATAATATATCAGCGTCTAAAATTTAATTACGTTTTGGCACGATTTCAGTGTCGGAAATAAATATCATATTGTGGTCGGAATTTTTATTAACGTTCATCTAAAGATACGCGAGAAAAGCTAAAAATATTGAAATCATAAAGGACGGTCTGGAAATGTGTGCACGTTTAATCGCTATTTTCGCAGTGTCTCGTTGAAACGAAAAAAAAAAAAAAAAACGAGAAAAATATAACTAAACAATGAGAGACAAAAACGAGAACGGTTTAAGGGGAATTCGATTTATAGTCGGTACATTATTCGGTGCTGTTGAAAGAAACGTGACGTGGATATTACATTCGTTATATTCAAATCGGACGACTAACGCAATAATATTAATGAAATTAAACGTTCGGTGTGAATAACAATGAAAAATTGATTTCTGATTTGACGGTTTTTTTGTTTTTTTCATACGATCCTAATGCATTCATATTAAGTTCAAGACGGTAATACAAATTGTTTATCAAATGTTTCGGATATTCTTACAATGTTTTTTTTTCCCGTTAGAAATCGGTGTTACGCTAATCGGAGTAAGTAATAGAGTCGGCCGAGACAATTATTTAATACACTCGAAAAAAATTCATTTTAAACAATTACTATTTTTAAACGTCCGTCAGCTTCCTTGTTATTGTGGTTTTCCGCGTTCTCGTATTCCGCTACGGAAGCCAATGCACGAGTTAAATGCAACGGTATATATGTTCGGCACTCCTGTAGGTGACAGTCTCATTAAACACTAGCAAAGGGTCTGTTAAAAATAGAACTAAATCTTGTAGAACTTTTCTGTCGGGCGACTTGACGTGGCCGCTTGTCATTTGTTAAACCGACGTGCATACAAAAAAGGCTCCGTTAAATCTGAACAACGTTTCTCCGTCGGATCGGTTTCTTTAACTAATTTCCCGCGTTTACTTTTACGTTGTTAATTTGTTTTCAACGTCGAAAATATACGAAACTTCCGCGGTGGGTATAACACGTGTATTATAACCTACACACAAAACTAATTGTAAAAACATCAACTACAATGCACTTACTAAATTGTATTCCATAATGATTTTCTTGCGAAATTTCGAACACCAATCTTACTTTTTGTTTAACATTATCCGGATTAAAATATTCAGCTCATGTTCCAACTTATAAGCTGATGCGAATGACTACAATGAATATCGTGCAATCACATACACGATAACTACGTTGTGCGCGATGTAATAGGTTAGGAAACTCCTGTTGTCTTCTTTATTCTTTTCCAGACTTTCGTCATTTTTCGTCGGGATAACATTCAAGACTGGGAGCATTTGGAACCGAGTAAATTACGGAATACAAATGTTTTTCATTCATTACAACATTACACGATTACCGATAAACATAATGTATATATATACGTACCGAATCATGGTTGGATTGGTTGTTTTTCACTTGTCTCTTGAAACTAGGTCTCTCAAACTCGGGGTTAGGTTTGTACGTCGACGCCTGAAATAATATCGTGTTTTGCACGAATAACATGACCGTCGTTCGACGTTCAAGAACGCGCCGACGAACATTCGGTCGATTTTCGACGATCCGTTAAGCCGGTGTCGCGTCGATCATCGTTATTTTTAACGCGATCGATCCCAATATGATCGACTGGCGTCTGTCGAAATGACGTCAAAACCCAAATGATTTCGTTTAGTTTAAAGTAAATTGAATTCTTGTTCTTCTTCGGTACGAATAAAACCGACGGATCTCCGCAAACGTTAAATATATATATATATAAAATATTTCGCAGGCAATCTGTTCTCGCCGCGGACTTCATCGTCGCGTACCGTTACCGCAGATTACGAAGTCGAGGCATGTCGTTTTCGCGCGTATCTCGTCACAGTTTACACGATATGTTATGCAGTTCGGATTTCGAATGAGCGTCGACAAAAAAAAAACGAAACAACTACTGCGACCGAACGCATTTCACGTGGAACCTCGGCGTTTAATTTATGTGTTTGGTCGTGGAATCGCAATATCACCGCCGGTTTTGGGTTCAATTAATTTGCGTTTGATGTGGTTAACCCTCTCGGGATCTGAATAAACCGTTTCGGCCCAGTCGAACGGTTCGTGAATAAAAATAGTACTGACAAATTGCTCTCGTCATACACGTGTATCCTGTGCGCTTAGGTCTAATAACGTTGATTTGTAACTGTATACGGCACGCGGAGCGTCTACACTAATTGATGTGCCCGACCGCCCGAGGACCGGCGAGGGGGTGAACGCTCGACGTTTTATTTTGAACGAAATGGAAATCTATTAATAAATTACTTACGAAATACCACGAACAATCGTTACCGAACTTCATGGTATGCATATAAATGACGGTTCATTATTCAAAAAAAAAAAATTAATATGATTACGTAATTACGAAGTTTAATGAATTGGGTCAAACTCGGAGTGTTTTGATATATCACGTACACGTTTTTTTCCCCCGGCCCAAACCTATAAGATTATATTAAACGATTTATTATTCTTAGCTCAGTGCGTAGCATGCATTTGGTATTAGCAATCGCGAGTACGGATCATAATACTTCTGTGGACTAAAACCACTAGGCATTCTTATCACTCGTATTTTATGTTCGTTATTGATTTTGTTGGATTTACAACATTCCTCTTCCGCGTCGTAAGCGCCCGACAATGTTTCGAAACAAAAATCAGCCATAACGCAGAAAAACTATTATTTAATCGATTATCAATATTCGTTGTTTGATCTGATACGTTTTCCCAACACAAATACTGTGTGTAATAACCGTATGAACACTACGTTGTCATACGTAACCCACTCAAATAGAAGGGAGAACGTAATAAGTTGAAATACAATTCAGTGGACGACGGATCACCATGATTGTGTCGTCTGTTGTCACACGCGTTGCAAACAAGGACGGAAAACAGATTCGTCGTGTTTGACTTTAATCGTTTTGATACGACCACGGTATTCATTTAAAGTTCCGTAAATGTAGTAGGCGATTATTATAGCGTTATAGAAACGAGTATTAAATTTTAAATATCATCGTGCATGAAGTAAAACTGCATAAAATAATGTTCACCGCTCGTTTATTTTCTTAGGGTTTTCACGCGTTTTCTAATCGAATATCGTAAAAACGATAGTTTTCGCGTCAAGTACATTAGCGAAAGTTTCTAAAAACGTGTAAACTTTCGAAATCCCTCGGCACGTCTAACCGGAATTGGTTTCATTTCTAAACCCCCCCCCCCTCCCCAGCTATACACGTCTCATGATTTATCGACACGGATCGGTTTGGATCAAACCGGGAATGGGGACCGACTCGGCAAACGTCGTTTGCCTCTAACCGACCGCGAGTCGACGGAGACGTCGACACGTTCGGCGACAGTCCAAAGACGCCGCGACCGTTGTTTGTTCGGAAACTTTCCCGCGAAATACGTGCTTCATTTTGTCAACGACCCGTCGCCGGACAACAAACACGTGTTCCCGTCGTCGGCGACGGATCCATTAGGCTAATGGAATCTTCTCGTCCGCGCGTCGTTTCACCTGTTTCGCGCCCGGCTGTCGGCTGCGTGTTTTCAAACGGCCCCCTTCGCCGTCGGGTTTTTTTTAGCGCGAAGTCTTACGAACACGCGCCCAACAGTCAAAACCCCTCGATCCCGAAACGGGATTGTTCCGAAACGTAGCGTCCCCCGTCGCGCGCGTGTAATCGCCGAGCCGGCGTACGTCGCGACGTCCGTTTAATATCGTCGAATTATTGTTCTATTCGACGTTAATGCGCGTCGGATAGAATGACACGCCCGCGAATAACTTATCTGTTCCCACTCGTCGAAAACCCGAACGCTGTCGAACAGACAACATTATGTTCGAAATGTGCAAATCAACGAACACGCGCACGTAAACAAAACAATTAACTTCGTTTAAAAACGCATAAACTACACGATCGCGCGACATAACGGATATACCATCCAGTCGTACGAATGCCCACGCTTTGGTGACGAACATATTTCCTTGACAAAATCCGTACGCACGTAGCTCACGTTAGCGGCCAACATTTACACCGCTCGAAAACCGTCGGTTAATATCCCGGGAAGGTTCATCCGACTGATGAGATTTTACTCTGTGTTCGCGTACGTGTTTGTCATTTCATTTTATGTATATAAATCGTTTTTTTTTTTTATACGTTTTAGCTTTTTGTTTGTCGTTCGCTGAACTTTGAACTGGTCGTCCACATTTACAACTACTAAAACCATTCGAACCCAAAAAAATTACGATTACTTAACAATAGTGCCATCGCCGTTCCCTCCACAGTTTTATCGGATAATATTGCTTTGTTGTTTTAAAAAAAATATCGTTTTCCAAACACTTGGCAAACCGACGAGCGTCGGAAAACACACGGAAAAAATTACCGTGTTTATAATCGAAGTAAAAACGCATTGGTTATGACGGATTGATTATGGTATCAAAACCAAAACCGAGTATGTGTAACGGTTAATAGGCATTGCCGTCGTCGAGTTTCGAGTTGGTTTCTAAAACACGTTCAAGTGTTATTGTAATCGTACGATTATCGTCACTGAAAAACGTTTATTATATCGTCTGGTCTCGACTAAAAACAATTAATGTCATGGATTTATCGAATTCACTTATCTGTTCGAAAATCTGTAAAAACTCATGCGAATAATGCGAAAAAGAACAATAGCGGCCAAACGAGTAATAACAACTAAAAATCATTTGTTTTAGATATGTAGATTTTTTGTTGGTTTACGGCCACTTGTTATTTACTAGTGTTAGTATCGACACGCCGAGCGTCGATTGCCTCGAGACATTTGTTTTTCCGATCGAACAAAAGTGTTCGTACGTTACCCACATATAGTGGACCAACACGAAATCGATCGGACAAGGAGAACTCGGCGAATCGCTTCGCGACACTTCGACGTACCCGAACGTCGCGCGCACAGTCCACGTCTGGGCCAGTAATAAAAACGAAACCCCGCGTCTTCGCCGCGTTTCCTTGTGCGACACGCTGAACGTGATTGCGGTCCGCGAAACCCAGACGTCTATCGAAACGCACGCCGCGTCCGTTGGACCCCCGGTTGTCCCGACCGACCGATTTCGGGACGCGATCTCGGGGAAACGGCGTGTTTTGCCCCGGGGTCCGGGGTGGATGTCGGGCGGGCCCGCGGATTCGTGCAACGGAAACCCCTTATTATAATATCAACGTCACCCGGGGGACACACCTTGACTGTGCTCGCGCGTTATCCGGAATTAAAATCACCGCCGCTCTCCGAGTTCGTCGCGTTCGAGTGCACCGCGCGACTCATTGTTTTCGCGCACGTGTAGTGGCAGGGGCGGATCGACAACAACGGGAAAGGCCCCGGTGTACGTTCTTTTGATGAATCGTTCCGGGGACCGGGAATCCGACGGCCCCTTTCTGCGGAAGGGTGCCGCGCCGCGTGTGTGCGCCGCGCACGACGTTCAGGTCGACGATAATGACGTCGAAAATCAAAACGTAAAAAAAAATACTTCGAAAAAACAAACGTTTAGCTCTCTCTCTCTCTCTCTCTGACGTAAAGCGCCCCGGGAGCGTACGGAAATTGAATTGCGTTCGCGAATCAACGCGACTCCGCAGCGTACGTATTGACGTCGTTATAAATATTATTGCGTTACTCGAAATTGGATTATTTATAATGATTTCAACGTGGATTTCTTTTTTAGTCGCGTATCCGTATCAATTGTATATTATATATATATATATATTTATTTTAAGTCTCAACTACAAAAGTATAATATAAGACAATGATAAGACAGTATTACAAATTTCAATATTTCAAAGGTCCAAGTGCTCCGTATAAGCGTTCGGAGACGTTTAAACGTTCTCTTGTCTCTGCGTTAGTTATTATTATATTAGAACGTGTTCAATGGAGAGAGCTTTCCCACGGGGTTTGACGTTGAACTGGTTCTTCTTTTCTCGGCATATTACAATGACGTGGCCTGATAACGAATATAATAATAATACGCAATCAATGACGTACGAATCGTAAAAACACAGATTTCCCTAACCGATCACGGAAACGTTTCGTGTTGCGTCGTCTAGAACAAGAGAAACGTGAAAAAAAAAAATTTCAGTCTAAACATCAAAAATTTAAATAGAAAAAACACCAACGCGCGTCAATCCCGTTTGTTTTTCGAAAACCGTACCCGTTCGGGAACGCGACCATCCCGTGCCGAGCGGACGATAAATCGACGATCGACAAACGGTTGACGAACAAACCGACCGACCCGACTGCCGACGCGCGTTGTTTCGCGCGATTTCCTTAACGGACAAAACCAACGTTCAGATATCGATTGTTTACGTGGCGGACGGGCACGGCGGAGGGTCGGAAATTTCGAACGCTCGCGTCCGAAGCGTTTGCCCTCTGCGGAGGGCGACCGGACGGACGCGGCGCGCAGGGGAGGTGCTAAAAATTGAAAAATCGAAAATAATATAAATAATAATAACGATAACGATAATAGACGGCGGGGCGTTGTTCGGAAACCCCGCGGCGGTATGACAAAAAACAGAAAATAAAAATAAAACTCTACACACACACACACACACAGAGGGTCCCGGTCGAGAGAGGGTGCTGCTGTGCACGTGTCTGACCGCGGCTACCCGCGGTGCTCGCAGGACACCTACCGGGGCTCCGGAACCGAGAGGATTAAAAACACGCCCGTCCGTTTATCATCGGTTACCCGAACGTTTGACCTATGACGGATCACTGTTATTCACGCGCAATAGAAACGTGAACGCGAGACTAACGGGGTCCGACCGACGATCGTTCGTTTTCGCGAATGTATGGTTATATCGATCGCGCGTGTGTGTGCGAGGCGGGGGTGGCGTCGTTTCTGGCCGGCTACGAAATCTCGTTTCTACGTCCCCCCGAGGTAATCGAAAACGCGGAGATCTCGCCGAGGCCGGCCAATCCCGGCAAGAGTTAGGTAACCGTAACAGTGAAAATTGTTTTTACGTCGCGGTCTCCGAATCCGACGCGAGATTACGCAGCCGCGCCCGCGCGATACGCCCGTTTAGACGCGTACACTACGTTTTATTTACAACCGAGTGGGGGACGGGGGGGGGGACGTTACGCGGTGCTGATGTAAAAGGAGTGACGAGAAAAAAACCTAAATACATACATAGTCTTTCGCCGTCGAGTGGGATTTTTTTCTTTTTTTCGGTCTTACAACTATAATAATATACGGTGTGCGCGTCGGCTCCGGCGTAATAAAAATAATCAATAAATAACCGTTTGGCGAATCGAGTAAATTGACAATAAAATAAAAAATAAAACATTATCGTTTCGCGCAGGTTGGTTAGACGATTTTTAATAACACTATATAATACGTATATCTATATATATTGAGTTGTTTTTTTTCTTTTTATCTCGTGACGCCACGCGGCTGAAATGTTTTAATCGGGCGTGTTGTAACACACGATATTCGAAAGACGAGAGCGGAAACTCTTATTTAATATGAAATCATCGACGTGTCCGTTTTTTGATTTTTGACCACGTGCTTAAACGCCAACAGAAACGTATCACAAGCATACACGTCTGTATACGTAATAATTGAACAATATTCATCATATTTATCAATAAGAACGCCGGGACCGTTTGCCGTCGTTGGAAATAATAAATACTCCGTCCGAGCAGGTGAGATCTGTTCGAGTCGAAATGCACACACACGTTCCGTCTTTTGATCATCCGTTTCGTTTTGAATCCGACGCGTAAACGTAATAGGAAACCCACCAAACGAATCGTGCCGAGTTCTAGTGCACCACGCGCACTAACCGTCCGCCGTCGTTTCGTTTGTTTGTTTTCTTCCATAAAACGTCGTTTAACCACACGCACGTGCATCCGAACGACACTCGTACGTCATCCGGCATAATTTATACATCGTTGTCGTCGAACGGCATTAACGTTTAACGCAACGTCGAATCGTCTCGCTCGGCACGATCGATAAAATACGCGTTATTTGCATATAGATTGACGTGATTCAGTCTCGTCAAACGTTACCGAGAAATCCGTACGTTAAATACAAATTTCAATACGGTCGCCCGTAGTCAGGCGCGAACACGGGTCGTTTACGAGTATAATAATTTATACCGTTTTAAAAACGAATAACTTTTCATCGAAATTCGCCCGTTACGTTTCACGGGATTTGACCGTTCGGAACGCTTTTGGTTACCTCGGTCGAGTATTCATATTTATTATTTTATAGTCTCTTTCGCGACTATAGGTCGTCGTTGGTCACACACACGGTGGGTGTGTTGATCGCGCAGCGACCGTTCTGTACTTGCTTCGCTTTTTAGTCAAATATACTATTGATAAACCCCGCGAGACGTTTTCTGACGAATCACAAAAAATTACGAAATCGTTTTCATTGATTTTGTTCGCAGAAAGTTATAAAATTAAGTGCTGAACGGTGTTTTCGACATTTGTATTCTGAACGCGGCGATCTACCGGAAACGGCCGTATGAAAATTAAATCGATAATAACATTTTGATTTAATGAGTTATTCGTTAAATTAACATCGAGTCGATTGTTTTTATAGTTGAACTAATGCGAGTTGAGTTATGGACCAGCGACGGCGGTAGTGTCGACAACACGAACATAACGTTCTGTCATGAACGCTGGTGTACAATAATAGGTCTTGTATCGTTCTTCACGATAGATTTTTCTGTATGGACCCGTTTTCGGCGAACGTAGTCGGTTCGAGGGGACGCGTCCGACGTTCGCCCGGCGCGTAACAATACGTTTGCCCGGTCGGCGCGACGCGATTACACAACAAACAATAACAAACGAAAACGATTAATTTGTCGGCCGACGTCACGTTATTACGATCTGTTTTGCCGCACGCCGGATTGCGAAACCCGCGCGACACGTGCGTTAACGGTTAAACGCCCGACGTCGACGTAAGCGTAATAAATTTTCTCGCCTGTTTCGGACGCGCCGCGGCCGGAGAGAATTAATCCGAAGGGGGTCGTTAAAAAACTGAAATGAAACGAAATGAAATCATACGTGCGCGCGCGCCGTATAAAACGGTATGTGATAATAGTGATCCGCGGCACCGGAGATTGTCGTCGTGATCAATCATTATTATTATTGTTATTGTTATTATTACGTAACGGACCTAACCGCGTCGGTACGGAGAGCGTGACAAAAAACCGCTAAAAAATCGAATCGTTGTTGCCCCGTATCCCGATCGTCGTTGCCGATAACGATGCTTTTCGGCGGAAACCAGGAAACCCGTTCGTTTCGAGCGTTTCAATTCCCATGATTATTTTCGTCGGCTCCCGTCTTTGAAAAGTACCGTACGCGCCTACGGCCGTTTAAGGATTTTTTTTACCTAACCTATTTTTTTTTTTTTTTTTAATTGTACAATTAAACGGACGGATTGTTTTTGTTTCAACGGCTTTCAATCGCCCCCGGCGTCACGTTCGACGTACTCTACCGACCGAGGAAATTCTGGCGGAACCCAAGATTCTTATTATTATCATTGTTGCATATCGAACATACTTAATCGAATGACCTCGTCAAGTGAAATTATTTCGTTTACATATTATGTGTGTATATATATATATATATGCTCGAAAACGGTATGGTTTTGTACCTTTTTTGGTACAAAAAAAAAAAAAAGACAAAATAGTAAAATGTATTGAATGGAATATATAAGTGATTTACTTTTTTACGTTTTTAAAAACGGGAAAAATACGCAAAGGTTGAAGGTAAACATACATTACGTTATACAAACAAATACGCATACATAAACGAAAAACCAAACAAAAAACTGTTATCAGTTAATTGAATTACGCGCGTTGCCGTGTGTGTCTTTGACAATGTTCACCTATAAAAAACGCGAGGTTACCCTTCCCGGACAAAAACTCTGGTCCAAGTGCATTATTTCAACGAATTACTTGTAAACTACCATCAATTATTAGCTGCTGGTAAACACTAAATAACGTTTTGTTTATTTTTAATTAACTATCAAGTCGGCTTACAGATGACCGCCATCTTGGATACATTATGTTATTTTTCTTCCCGCCAGATAAAACACTGTGTGTATATATATATATATATATACGAGCAGAAGTAATTGTTAAGTGGTTTCCTCTCCGAATAATATTATCCGTCAAAGGAAAAACTTTTTTTATTTTGAATGTCAATTGTCATCTACCAGTTCCCTCTTGTCACAGCGCACCGTTGCGCTTAAAACTAATTTCACAACCGAGTCGGAGAATATGGAGGAAACTCAAAGGCCACATGACCGCTGTATTCCTTGCCGTAACCTGCAAAAGTTTAGTTTCAATTAAAAAAAGAACTGGCGTCTCGTAAATATATTATTAAGCCGTCTTAACCAAACATTTTTTTTTTTTTTTACTTTACTCTTGTTTATGTACGAATGTTCAAAACTTTCCAGCGGAATCTGACAGTTGAAAATGTGGTTTTTTTATATATATAATATAACGAACAACAATTAAAAACGTTCCTATCATTTTAATTGTATAGTTTTCTACAATAAATTAAAATAAAACGTTTATATTACATATATTATAAGAAAAATGTAATCAACTTCTATTATGTTACGCAAATATTTAGTATAAACAATAAGCACATTATGTGTTCTTGGTATTATATTTATAAAATCGGAATTTACAATTTTTACAATAAACAAAGTAAAATTAAATTCTTTAAAAAAAAAAAATGTTTACGAATTTCTATGTAATATATTGTTTTGTAATCGATAAATCAAGCTAATTAAGTTTCTTGTTCAAAGTGTGAAAATGTGATTATTAGTGATATAATGGTCGTAACACTTACAGTAGACCTTTAATATTGAGACTTTAAAATGGAAAAAAATAATGATGAATTGACTCTTTTAAATCTAACCTCTGCAGTGATTGATGACAAAAAAAAAGTCGAATCTTATCACCATCATAAATGTATAATAAACACTGGATCAATCCAGTGAAATTGAGTGAAGGCCAGATAATTGATTGTATACGTTGCCAATATTATAACGAAATTAGAAAGCCATAGCTGTGACATTTATTGTTTACCTGTTTTATAAAGTAAAAACAATATAATGACGTAAGAATACATGTAATCAAGATTTACGTACTTTAATTTTTATATATTTTCCCATGCTTTTTTGAAATGTTTATTTGATTTTTTTAGTCGATTCGGCCTTACTGCGAGTATTTTTTAGACGATTTGTGAAAGTGATTATAATTACGTCTAATCGCTTATAAATCGGAATATATAAATATCAATCGTGACGGCGTGACGTATTATTACAAGGAAAAAGGAGAATTTGTTAATTATAAAAAATGGCAGAAGACCTAAAAGAAATGTATTGGATAATCTTAAATGTTATAAATAACATTTACACATACCCGAATATTGCACCTAAGCATTATGTTTTTTACTTTAAAAGTTTGGAAACTAAATTAACAATTATTTACGATTTGTCCGTTAACGATTTACATTGGATGGTCGGTTACACGTACATATAGAATTTCCTATTAAATTTTACGATTTAAAATCAATTGCTAGTATCGTTTATAAACTATCTGAAGATCAAAATTATTGCGAATTGTTCACATTGAGGTATAATGGTTTTTTTCAAAATTTCTTTACGGATCTATAAAGCGACGTAGATCGGGGCTTTTGATTGCAACCGTGCGCTTCGAATAATGTAAAGTGAAAATTTGATATGCTGTAAAATATACGCCGCCTAGTAAGGCAGTTCTTGGCCGTCGTCTTTTCGTAACGTGATAATAATCCAAGGTCTACTCGAAGTGGAAAATATCATATTTGCCAACAATCGGAGAGAAAAGTGCAGAGATTCACAGATATTGTTGTCACGCGAGACTGTTGCAGTAGGCTGCTGTTAAATACATTTATTGGCGTACAATCTCCTCCAGCCTTGAGATGGCGGCGGTATCGACAGTGAGCATCCGTTTCCATCGCATCGTGTTAATATTCGTTTGTTTATTTTTTATTTTTTGCACGTGATTTACGCGTGTACTGGCGAATCCGCGAAACCAATTATTGTTTTTCGTGAAATTTATGACGACGGTCCGTAGATGTATTATGCGGACATTCGATGACCCCGGCCGACGATAACGCGCGTTCAGGTTAGAAGAGGTTACGCGAAAAAAAAAAAGAGAAAAAAAAATTCACCACGACGACGTCTCACTCTTATTCTCATTCTTCTAAGCGGTGCACGACGGAGGTGACAAATAAATTCGATAAAACCGTCTTATTGTTCGGTTTATCTTATACGCACACGGAGCGTACAACAGCTCTGGAGTAGGTACATAAATAGAGAGAGAGAGAGAAAACGGCAAATTCAATACCGGTCGTCTGCAGATACTTCATCTCCCGCCACGTAAATATAACACGCGTATAACGTACGATATTATTACGTATTCGAGTACGCGTATACGTGTAGAGATATATATATATATATATATATATATAGAGAGTGAGAGAGTGAGTGGGATTGCGGTCCGTGTGCCGGTCTTCGCGTAACGATATTCGTTTCGCGTCTGCGCAAGTGCGAACGTCTTGTCGGCGACGGCGGCGCGGAGGAAATACCTGCACAGATATCGGGTGGAGACTTTGATGAAATGCCGTTGGACACCGGCTGATTGATCGCCGGCAAATATTTCGTTCCACGTTCACACACACGCTCGTTTACGCGTATAATATACAAGTATTATTATCTCCATACGAGTACACGGCTCGTCTCCGCGTCTCCACGTCGTCATCGTCGTCGTAGTGTTAATTTTATACGCGGCCACGTAACAACGTGCCCGACGACCGGGAAACAAACGAACGAACAAAATGAAAAAAAGGAAAAAAGGAAACATATCTAACGATAACGACACTTAACTTGAAACCTCGATTTATCGCCCGCCGACCGATTCGTTTTCCCTGAACGTCTTCGATGACGCGTTAGTATTAATGTCGAACTAAATTGTCGAAACGTCGAGGAGAATCTCCCGGGATCTGTGTACTACCGATCGAGAAAGTGTTTTAAAAATACTTTCCAACAAGCGTATTTTTTTAAAACCCTATACCGGCGTACTCGTCCAATAAGAATATTCTTAAAAATATACATCTCGAGTAATAGTTTTTTTTTTTAACATAAAAACGTGTTTTTCGTCTAACCGATGTTCGCCGTGATTCGTGAAATTGTTGGCGATCGGTATGGTAAATCATGCAATACTTGCAGCTGTTTGATATCCGTACGCGAAAAAAACGAAAACACGTGGCTCGGTATAAAATTTTCGACACGCCTAAAAACGATAAACTCGAATCGACTTCGGCTCGTTGAAATCGGGTCGATTTTACTTGAACATTTGAATATTATGAAATGTTAAATACACAATTGTACTCGCTAGTTCGATTCAACACAATGATATTCGCCAGGTCGCAACTTTTGGGCACCGAAATTAATTAACGTTTATCCGTTTGAAATATAAATTTCGCAATACAAATTTGCGAACATTGTATTTTTCGTTTTGCCGGCAAAATCGTAACAATTATGTTTATTTTTATTTTTACTTTTTTTTCATTTTGATTACTTATGTCGTCAATTAATCCAGTCGGTTTATTTTCGAATCCATTAAAAATTCGTGCGGTACGGACAAAGGAATTCAATGAAATTGTTGTTGTTTTTCACTTTATTGTTATTTAATTTTCAGCACACCCGAGGAATTTGAATGTTGTAAAAACTGATTTCACCCCACGCGTTCAAACCGTTCTGATTCTTTCGGCAAACATTTTAATTTATTTTCGTTCGCCCTGCAGTGTATATATATATATATATATGTATGTTTCGTCTAAACGCAGTTTTATTTGTTTTTTGTTTTTTGTTTTTTTATGCTGGCTGAACCTCGTTTCGAAATTAAAATAAGGCTGCACATTTACGTCGTACGACGAATATTACGCGAATATAAACATTCGTCTATAATTTGTTTTCATAAGTATACCATTAATGGTTACGTGAAGTAGTTATTTTTTGATAATACAATTTTCTTCGTGTTATTTCATGACGTCGACGTTCTCTACCTTCTACAAGTTTTATCTATAAGAACAAACAAAATAAACACTTGCGTTTCACATCGCGTGTTTATCCAATCGTCTTTTTAACGAATACTCGAAAACGCGTATTGCAGTCTGCAACATTTGAACGTATTTTATCCGAGTAGAACATATTAGGACCACATGCATTTTCACTTTCCTTTTCTTTTTTTTTTTTGCGAAAATGCCAATTTTTTACAAACACACAAATTACGATATTTTATATTTTATGATACACACAAATACTCTAATGGAAATGTAAAACGATATTCCGTATATTATAAGTGTGTACTACGCATACATACGTTTTTATGGAATAAGTAAAAGTAAAATAACTAAAATAATTATAACAGAACACATAAATAAATGTATAATGTAATCATAACCCAAAAATTCAAATGTACTTTGATAAGGGAAAGTGAAGTAAAAATGGCAATGGACACTATAAAAAAGAAAAAAAATTACTTTTCGAAAGCAGCGTGTAATCTTATAATATATTATTTTATGTATAAACGAAAAAAAAAACGAATAATACGTTAGAAATAGAAGTTACAATGTAATCAAGTTACATAAATAAAAAAATAAATAAATAAATAAAAATTAAAGAGTAAAAAAATAAGATAAGATATTATTCACAGTTACAAGATATATTATAGTAACTACGAAAAATAAAAGTATCTCACCGTCTTCTTATTTTTGTTAAAAGAGACTGTCTTGGTTATTGTTGATGCGTTAGATTATATTATAATCACCGTAAAAAGAATTATACGTACTGTACGTATATATATATATTTCATAACTTGGTATTTTATAACGATAATATTATAGTGGTGGTTTTTTTTTTTTTTTTAAATTCTGATAAGGCTCACATTATTTATCAGCTGATATATTATTCTCATATTTGAATCGTTTCAAAGTATGACGTTTTAAAACGTGATGTTGCGTTTTCTAACTTTTGCATAAGACTTTCGAATGAAATGTAATAAGAGTCCGATGGATATGGACATGGTTGGACCGCGAACACTCATCCCGAACACAATATGTTGTTGCAAAAAACCGTATAAACCCGATTTGTTTGTTGTCGTTAATGAATTTGACTGTTCCGGAATGAACGTCCGACAGACGCGGCAAAAAATTAACGTTGTCGACGGGGAGGGTGGGGGGGTGTGGGACTTTTCGTCCGTCTTCTTCGAGTCTCACGACGGCCGAACGTTCCGGAAACCGGCGAACCCGATACGTTTGTCCGGGACGACGACAACAACAATAATAATAATAATAATAATAAAACACGTTATTTTCTGTCTCTCGTGTCGTGTAGTCAGTCCGGCCCCGCGATCGTGTGCGCGCACATATCGCGTACGCGGCAGATTACCGACGTCGATACGCAAACGTATCCGCCAGTGCCAGTAGCCCGGCGGATTACCGCGACGTGTGCGCGTGTGGTCTCGGCGCGTCCGGCCGGCCGACGGTCGTCACGGCCCCGTCGCCGCGACGTGCCCGCCGGCTGGCCGCCGATGCCCGACGAACGCGTCCCGGTGGTTCGCGTCGTGCGTTGTTGTCGTCGTCGTCGTCGTCGTCGTTGTCGTTCATCGTGCACCGTCGTTGGCCTCGCGCTCCGCTCCGCTGTTGCCATTCGGGAGAGTCGACGGGCGTTTTCACGATATTCGACATTTCCGTCCGGGGTCCCCCCCAAAACACGGCTGTCAGTGGCGGCACCAGACACGATCATGGAATTTAATGAAAACCCGTGATAAATAAATAAATGATTAAAATACATGGAAAATACTGTATTATTCGTGTTTTCTGATGAAATACAATCGATTTCGAAATCAAATTAAATGGTGGTGATTCCGGAGGGTGTATTATCTAAACGAATACGACGAGTTACACAGCGAAACATTATTATACTTGAAATTTAAATTTTCGTTTGTTCTTCAACGGGTAGGGCGAAAGTGGGGCAAAACCAAATTCGGATAGGGCGCTTGCCCTACCTTGCCCCACTCTAGCGCCGCCACTGTCGATCGTTGTCGTGATCTTTACGTGTGCCCGACCAGGGCAGTGAAATCCTGAAAAACGTCCTTTCCGTTCCTCGCCGACGTTTCGCTCGATTTACGATAACCGTTAACGATAACACCGTCCCTCGTCATTTTTCCCGAACGATTAACCGTAGACATATTTTTTGCACGCGCCGTCCATTACGTTTTTGTTTATTCTCCGGTCGTGACGATTTCCCCGGCACAACAGTATTGTGTTTTGCTGTGTACGAGATACGGGTTTTTTTGCAAGTACACCGTTTGGCGTTCGTCTCGGCCGTTCAAAACCAAACGTAATCGACAGTGTTTTCAATATCGTTCGAAAAAAAACTAGAAACTCGACTAAACACGAACAGTACCGTGTCGTTTTCTCTCCGATCGGATGCTGAACGGTGGAAACGTTTAAACGTCTCGCAACGCGTCCGTGAGTCATTTGATTCGCACGTCGTCTCTGACGGCGTTGAACGACGTGAGTTAGGCCGACGTCAGTATATTCATATGCGTTCGGTTCGAATTACTTCGTTGTGATTTCAACGGGTCGCCGTATAGAATTCCATCGAAATCTAATGGTTTCGACTGGAGTAGTAGTGCCGGTAGTCGTTGTACGTGAACGATGAATAGTTTGCCGAGAGACCGTTGGAAAGTTACGTCTCGGAAGTGATGTTCGGAATTCTACATTCAATTTACGCCGGCGAGTCTTAAACTCGAAAAATATATTTCGACGCTTTTTACGTTCACGGCGGAATATCGCCGAAATTATAAACCATTTACAAATCCATTACGGCCGTACGAACGATACAATACACGGTCACCGTCTACACGTGATAATCACGCAATAAGAATCGTAAAAAAAATATCGGGAAAAACAATAATGTCACGAGATACAAAATCAAAACGCAATCAGATACTTCTCGCGGCGTTTACACTCGTACGGTCAACATAAGGCGCAAACTCGCGTTCATTATTTTCCCCTTCGAGTTAAATCGACGAACCACGTATGATAATATCGAATGATAATACAGTTTTCTCATTTCGAAATACGAACACAAATCGTATGAGCGAAAATAACAAACCACTATTTAATTGCAAACACAACAAAAACCAAATACATTTTTTTTTCTTTTTTAAATCAACTAATCGACAAGTATTATTGTTACATAATAAAACGGAGGTCTAGTTCGAAACGATATCTACTATTTATTTAAAACCGTTTTGAAGAGCGTTTTCGAGGTGCTTACAATTCACATTAATTTTTCTACTTGGTCTATAAAAACGTAATTGATAAAAATCATAGATAAAGATACAGTTTTAGCTCGAAATCGTCGACAAAACATAAATAGAACCTCTTCGAATAAACCGTAAAAACATATTTTTTTTGTGCTTATCAACATTTTATCGTGCATCGTCGTTAGATTGCACAGATTCCGATTTCCCGTGCGATAGTTATCTTAAGCGTTCGGAAAAACGAACGGAAAAATCGCGAGTGACATTCGCACAAACCCGTTTTGGACACGAGCGACACTAGTGTTCAAGTCTTAAACGCATGATATTCAAACGGATCGTAAGTCGTCGTTGTCTCTTACGCAATCGTTTTACTGCTCCAAGTGAGTGACGCTGTTTACCGTCGAATTAATTCATCGCGATATGTGTTCGACCGGTGAATTATCGGCGTGAATCAAAAAAAAAAAAGGATTTTCCTACGCAGCGGCCGTAGATCATGACCGATATTGGATATCGAGAACGCGCGATGATCGACGGGAGGAATCGATAAAACACGAACGCGGTCTAAAAACGCGTCTAAAAACCATCACGGTCGGTCGGCCGGCCCTCGCCCCCGGACCCGTCGGGGGAACGATAACGTGACGAGACGCAATTAGATCAGACGCGGGAGTCCACGTCGAATTCAATTAAACGACGGTTTCCATCGTAATTTTTTTACGTTGCTCGACACCGCCGTCGCAACGTCCTCCGCGTCAGTTTTCCGTACGATTCGCGACGGCCCCTCGCCGTCGGTTCATATTATAATGCGTGTTCGGGAAAAAAAAAATTACACACACACACATATATGTGATTCCCAGAGGAGCTGTTCGGACGAGCGTATAGTAGTTGTAGTTTTTGCGACGGCAGGCGAAAACAAAGAAAATGAGTCATTTTCGAGAAATCCGCGCGAACGGTCTCGCCGGAGTCGTTTTCCGAAATACGTCGGTGGGGGGGGGGGGGATCGCTGTTCGAAAAAGTGCGAAAATATTAAAAAAAATAAACCCTCCCCACGCGATTACACGCCCGAAAACTACGTCGAAGTCACGCGTAATCGGACCGCGGGGAATTCGTCGATCGATATTCATCATCATTTTACGAATCTTTATTTTCGGCACTCGCCGCTGCAGCGCACTGCATCGTTCCCGAACACGCTCGCGGTCGCCTCAGGACGCAATTGTGTTCGCGAGTTTAATATAATAGACGCGCGCGCTCGACGAGAACTATCGGCAAAAACTAGTGTAGAAATGAAAGGAAAACGAAAATTTCCAAAAATCGACTGTCGCCATGCGCGAAAAGTAAACGCTGTCGACGATTTAGCATATTTCTCATGCGTACTCGGTAGTCTTGTTTTGTACACGTTCGTCGTCCGCTTGGCGGAAAATCAAAAAAAAAAAAACTTGATTTGTTAACCCGTTGCAACACTCGAACTTACCGTCACTAAGTGTCAGGTGTCGAAAACGTCACGGGACACAATTATATTTCTAGATGTAAAATATGAATAATCGATAGATTTTCATTTTCGTTTCCTGGTTTCCGACAATTTTAAATCAAATGTCCATTAACGTTTGTATCTGAAGGCTACGCGAAAATCTATACCATATTACGTATGTATATGAACGACTTAGAAATATCTGAACGTTGAAATGTACACGCGTTTGAAAAAAAACAGCGCGAAACGTTTGAACGACTCTAGTCACGCGGTATCGTCGTAACATTTGTACATCCAATGGTGTATTTAGACGTCCGATAATATTTATTTTCCGAACTGTGAAATAAGACATGGAATATCAGATAACAACAAAAAACAACTAGTGATATCGTTCGCACAAAAACCCTTAAGAATTTGCTGCCCCCTAAATACGCGTCACTGCGTACGTCCCCCGGTACCGTTCGAAAGAGGCGAGACGGACGTACGAGTAAACACTTCAATTATGAGCTCGATAACGGCGACAAGTGTCTTGGATGGGTTCGCCGCGGGAAATCGGGACAAATGTCGTGCGGTTCTCCTACGTCTATCGCCGACGTCGTTTTATCGGACTACCACCGCTATTACCGCTATTACCGCTATTCGCGCGTGTTGATAAACTAGCAGCGGGTTTCGACCGGTACGTTCAAAACAATATCAATTAAACGCGCGAACGGTCGGTTACGGCAACAACGATAATTTAGTAGTTCGGCGATGTATAATTTCATTATCGCGACACAAACGATAATAACGATACCGATATACGTACACGACGTCGTCGTAACGGTCGGCGGCGGTCCCCCGCTGCATAATATTCGCCGACATCTGCCGTCCGGACACACGCCGTACAACACGGTGCGGTCGATAAATCACGACGTATAACGTTCGTACGCACGCGCGCACATTTATTTATTATTGTACGTTATGAAAATATAAATATATTGACACGTGCGCGCGCGCGTCGAACGCTTCGTTCGTTATCTCGTGACGCACACGTCGGACTCCGCTGGTGGTGGTCCCGTCACGGGATGAGCGATTTTCGACCCGTCGTCGACGGTTGTTTCCGAAACCGTTCGACTGTCACGACAAAACGGAAAAAAAAAAAGAGTTTCGCCGATCGATCGGCCACGTGCGTGGCAATCGGTCAGAACTTCGTTTACGGCCGTGTAGGCGTGCACGGCGGAAAGGGTACGCGATCGTCCGAAAACCCATTTTGCGTCGCGTACGACGGCTGTTGTGTTCGCCGTATTCATTGTTATTTTTTTTTTTTGTCTTAACGGTACAGTAAATCTTAACAATCTTTTGTCTGATTTCGTTCGATCGAATTCACGACGCGGACGCGGCGGCGGAGGATTATCCGGTATTATCACGGTCTGCGGGGACGTATTGCATCACACCGAATACGATCTTCGACGTGAACGCGCACGTCGGCCGGGTCGACGAGACGCAAGTCGCGCGGAATAACGAAAACGCTCGTTTAT
The DNA here is from genome assembly GCA_019022885.1 of Schlechtendalia chinensis. Taxonomy (NCBI): domain Eukaryota; kingdom Metazoa; phylum Arthropoda; class Insecta; order Hemiptera; family Aphididae; genus Schlechtendalia; species Schlechtendalia chinensis. The sequence goes on from CM032341.1 coordinate 5,715,195, forward strand.
CGCGCGACCGTTCTCCCGTACGATTTCGTGTCGGCCGAACCGGGGGTTTCTAATCGGAGTGACGATAAAAACTTTTGTCCACCCGAACCGTTAACCACCCCCGTTACGGCAACGGATTAGGACCTTTTCTTTCCGTTTTTCTCGTTCGTTCGCTCGGCTCTAGGATTATCTTTTGACGATAACGTTTTCGGACGGGACGTGACGAATATAGACGCGTATCGTGCGCTCGCGTCGGTTCTCCAGTAAATATCGACAATAATCGTTTCACGCGCGTTTCACGGTTTACGAATGACGATGACGTTCTCCGCGGACGATTCGCGTCGGGTCTGCCGCGTCGCTTCGTGGATTTCACGTACGAAATAAAGCGTCAGCCGCAAACCAATCCATCGTTGCTGTTGTTATCATTCGCTTCAAACGCCAGACAGAAAGACCGTAACTCGCGCGCGGCGTGTCGACTGAGAGCATTGTGTTCGGAAAAATCAGATACGAACATTTCAATTGTTTTTCGCGTTGTTGTAAACTCGTAAACACGCACGGACGGCTTATTTATATTTTAACATTGAAAACGTAACGTGTTTTGAAATCGAAGTCTTATTGCGTACAACACTCGCGCGTGTAACGTATGAAAAATAATAATAATAATAATATCTTCAAGGTGGCATTGGTTCGGAGGTCGTTTACTGCTATTAACATTTTATTGATGTCTTTTTGGCGCGCACACTCGCGGGCTACAGATATACTTCGATTTTACGTCGGAGACGGGTCGTTATACAAAGTTTTTATTTCCTAGCCAACTGAGGTTTAGTGGTTTTCGCGGGCTCGTTTTTATGGATTTGTTTACTTTTTATGACGCGTTTAATGGGGGGTTTTTTTTTTTCGTACGCCCGCAGCGTCATAACGATTGCCGAAAATAATTTCAAGTTTATTACACACAAAAAACGTCATCGGTAAATTATTTCTGTACTCGTGTTACTAATGTCGAAATCACGTAGTACCTTCTCGGGTATTTCGTTTTGTAATTTAAAAATTACAAAAAAAAAATCATTCTATCACTAAAACTAAACGAACGCGGTCGCATTGTTATGACTTGCGTTTCGAAAAGTATTGTATACGGTATACTACTTGTGTGCCCAATCTCCGGACGCATGCCATTTGTTGACCCGTTCGATTCGAACTGACGTTACAATGCCGAGCGAATTTAGAGCAATCAACAAATCTATTCAATAACGCGGGTTTTTTTTTTTTTTTTAAAAAGTAACCGTATAACGCAATTATTAATCTTTGTGACTTTTCCGGATTTAAACAGGGGAAACAACCGACGGATTCCGTGATAAATGACCTCTGACAATGCGTTCGGCATAATGCATGTTCTTAATTGACCTCGAAATGACCGAATCGCTGAAAAGCATTGAAAAACCGACCTGAAACCAATAACGATCACACGGCGTGCCTGTACCGTGTTTTCTACACGCGGACAATGAAATGTATTTCGACCTACTTCGGATTGGTACTAAACGAACCCGAATTATTCAGTTATATAGCGGTATGCGCATTAGTCGACAATTATTAAACAATCGAACAAAATCCAAAACGTCTATTTCTAACGCACGTCGCGATTCGATTTCGATTGAACAAGGCGATATAAATCATTATGTTTTGATTTTTAAAATAACATTTTAACGATATTTGTCGTCCGAGATCCGGTTGATTTATATCATTTCGTGACGAGCACGCGTCTTTTTACAACGGGAACGTCACGAACCAAGCCAAATGTTAATAACGTTATTTTCACACGACCATAAGTTGTTGTTAATTCATTTGGCTGGCACCGCCTTTTTGTTGTTATCGATATTATTAAAAGGGGGAAACCGTTTTTTTTTTTTATCCAGTCCAGCCGTTCTAGATCAATAGCCGTTTACGAACGGGGCGCGTCCGTCGAATGGGGTCTAATACGACGGACCGTCATCGGCAAAGCACCCAGGATTCTTTCTGGGGCATAGGGAGTCCTAGAAAAATATCTACCGCCGATTTATACAATAAAGATAATTTTTATTATTAAAAAAAATATATTGACGTATCCTTGGACCAACGTTTACCATCAGAGATACGGCTTCGTGCTCCGACGTAGTATGTCAATGTGTGAAAAAGTTGTAGCAAATGAAAAAAACATAGTTTTTACATAAAAAGGTGGTTTATTAAAAGACTAAGGATAACTAACTAATAGTAAGAGATCTGGGGCTTAGCTACCAGAGTAGGAACTCTCACAAATCGTAAGACGAGTCGTTTAATATGGTGTGCTCGTAATTAGACCGAACGACCGACTGCCTCACGTAGCCCACCCACCGGTGGTGGTACGAACGCTGATCGAGCGGATTCCTTATGCTCTGTCGTCACGTAGGACTGTTCGTTGGAATTATATATGCATACTACACGACTAACATGACATAACAAAGAAAATTAATACTACATAATATCGCGTGTACAACAATATCTATTTTTTTTTTGATAATCACAAAAAAACCGATCGCGAAAAGTCTGACCGACGGTTGTCCGTCGCCAACGATCAAAATTATCATACACAAATCTTTCCACTTTTGGAAAACACTCGACGGCCCCGGTCGGACCGTTTCGAACCGAGGGTGGTGGGTCTAATAATGGGTAATAAAACAGAAAACCAACGCGGCTCCGAAAGGCGACTGGGGGAAATAAAAATTAGCGCGTTCTAAACGTAAAATTAACCTAACCTTCCGCGGGGGGTAGTCTCGCGTCGCAACGGTCGTTATCGTTTGTGCGGCGTTCGTCGCGCACGTTACGAGCGCGAACGGTTCCGCCGCGGCCGTTGTCAACGAGCCCCCGTCACCGTTCCCGAAATAATGGGTCCGTCGTTTCGTGCGTTATCAGTGCGTTATCAGTTTATTCCCCCCCGAATAAAACCCTTATTATTGTATAATGTTGTCGCCGAAAACATCTGGTAGCGCGCAGAAACAACGTCGAACGGCAGTTGTGTCAACGGGTGTGCGCTGTCGGTCGAACGATCCGAGTATTTTCATTAACTTTTTTTTGTTTTGTTTTGTTTTTGACAGTGTTCCGTCTGTTAACGCGAGACGTGGCCGAAAACTGTTGGGCGACGTTAAGACGAGAAAGAAATCGGTTTTGCACTAAAAGGAAATATCTCGAAAACGACGGACCGCTTCAACGATCGTTTTGGATATTTCGATGAAATCTAGACGAACCGGCACCGCGTTTTGCACGAAAACGTCGGCGGACAGAGAAAACAAATAGAACGTATACAATAATTTAAAAAAAAAAAAATGTACGTTTCCGGCAAATATACGTTTGTTTTCGGTCGACACAGAGAAACGAAAACGTTTTTGTGTTTTTAATACTGCTCACGGTTCGACCGCGTCCGTTGACACGATACTACGTTTACTCGCCGGACGGTAGCGCACAATTCAACGGCTCGGTGTGATAACTGTCGACGGTTCGTCTCGTACACGCACACGACAATAGGTTTTTGCGTAGGTAGGCCACAAGGATGTTTCAGCGGTATGTTTTAGTTTGGCTACACGCGCACCGGCCGTTCATTATTCGCGTGGTTCGGAATAATGGCGTGGCGACTGCAATTCCGTAGGCACGCAAGTCTGATACCGCGATATCGGTAACGGGTCGTATCGTTCGCACAACGCACTCGCGCCAACCATCATTCGGCCGGATGATTCATTTTACCGCGCGTCACGATGGACTGGAACTCGCGTTTATATAACGGTGCGCGTCGCGTCGGCGTGTGTGTTTTGACATTTTATGTCTTTACTTTGGCACGTTAAAATAAAATACCGTCACGAAAAAGCGTCCACGAAAAAAAACCTAAATCTCCCTTATGGTTTGTTTCCATGGCAACCATTGTTTGGGTTTTGAAAAAATTTAAATTTGAATTTGAAAAAAAAATGTTCACACATAAGACATAAAATGTCTCGCTTGACGCGGACTCGTACGCGTTAATCATTTCTGTTACGAGACCGTCGTAACCGCGACCCGATCGAACGGTTTTCACCACGTTCGGATCGACGTCAACCGCGGCCTCGGAGGTTCGACCGTACACGACGCCGGGCGAACAGACGGGAGCGTTAGTTTCGGACGGTTCGCGGAGTCCTACACTTTTTTTTTCACGACGAACACTTGCGTGTACCCGTATGACGTTGTGCCCGCGCCGTCCGAGACGCGTGTTATTACAACCCGCCCAAATCAAATAAACATCAATTTGAATTCCGTTTTAATTTTTACTTGGCTGCTCAACCGTCGTGCTCGCACCCGAACCGGACGACCAATTATCTGACGGTCCGCACGCGATTATTATCTATACGTCACTGGACGGGCGTCGCACCGCGTTACGCGGGACACCCGTGAACGAAATGAATGATCAACGTCTCGGCGACTCGTCCGATTCGATACAAAGGCATCGCGCGAAACGCAATTTGTAACTCACGTCAACGCACGCACGTGTGTATACATATATATAAACGAGGCGGTACGTGACGAGGAGGGTCGCTCGGCGGCCGTTTCCGAGATAATGGGGAAAAGAACAATGGCAACAAAGGGACAACAGCGTCTTTCCATTAGCGCGTTCTGCTCGGGCCGCAGACGCTCACCGGCCGGACGACGACATTGCGGTCTACGCACCACACGGTCCCCTTCGTCAACGCGCGTACGAACGAAAACGGGGCCGCGGATGAGTGAAACGCCTCGCGCGCGTCTCGCGGAATTCGACGGCAGCGCGTTCAGGTCAATCGGCGCGCCGACGGGGGGTTGGGGGACGACGTTATCGTTCTCGTTATCGTACGCTCACGAAGGGTTAGGCCGTTGAAGCCGTCGTGCCTGTGCGGCGGACACCGCGGTTTCGAAACTGCGTTCATTGGACTCGCCGACCGACTCGAACGGCATGGTCGAAATTATCGATACCGCGCGCATCGGCGACTTACGCGAAAGACCATCGTTGGTCGTTATTTCATCGCGGAGAACGGAACCGGAACCGAGTGAAGTGGACGTAGACCAGGTAGACCGTCGTTCGTGTAACGGTTCACGTACGCCTCGTTTCAAAACCCATAGTCATTTGACCGTTTTGGGACGTTCATTGACCACCTCGCACGCCGGATCTGTCGATGATGTGACTTTGTTCTTTCTGGCATACTTCGAGTCGCGACGGTGTACACGACCGGCGGGAGCCACGGAGCCTGGACGATTTGAAAACCGTGAAAAATCTATTTAAAATTTTTAAACCGAGTTTAAACGCCAACTTCGGGGAGAGACTTCAAACTTGTATCCGTGAAAATGGTCGTCGCCTCGGCGACATCGTCTTCCGTACGCCATGTTCGTAAATGGCGCGTAATCCCCTCCCTATCACCCACCCACCCCCGAAAAAACAAAACAAAAAATAACGTCGCGCTGCTCATTTTGAAAAAGGCATGTCCACACGTCCGGTATACACACGCTTCTTCTCGCTACGACGGTTTTCGTGAATGACTTCGATGATGCGTTCCAACGGATTATGCGAAATTTGTTTTTTGGTCCCGCGTCACCGTCGTAACCTCCGAAAGCCTCGCGGCCCGCCGATCTGAGCCGTAAACACGAGTTTTCGGAAAGGCGGCGAAAAAATTGTCGGATGTCATCACGTCCGTTGGGGTCGTTCGTCCGGCGCAGTTCGAAACGACCGCGTATCGATAAGAACCCGAACAAAATCCACACGTAAAACAATTCTCGTTTTCGACACTCGTCCGGCGTCCTCCGAAATGCATTGTCCGAACACGTTAACGATTCAACGGCGTGGTGTAGTTTAAGATTGCCAAGTGCGTTTCGTGATTGTTTTTGCCTTTCTTTTTTTTGCGGAACGAGACGCGTTGTATTGCGTTAAATGTAATACGATTGTGTTATTGTCGGTTGTTTTTTTTTTTTATTTCACGGCCAATTCGCCGGATGGATATTGGACGCATTCAATAAATGTCGGCCTTTTTCATTCTGAAATATAATAATTGAGATTGTTTACGAGAAGATTTTTATACAAAATATTATTACGTTTCGCGAAACGTCATTATTATTAAATTTATTTTTAGGAACATTATTCATTTTTTTTTTTTTATTCGAGAAAAATATACAAACACACACACGTACATAAAAACTGTTTATATTTGGCCTCTGGTGGTAGGAGTTCATATAATTCAAGAACTTTAAATCAGTTTTGAAAATCAGGTAAATACTGTGGGCGTACAATGTACATAACATTCAACTTTTTCGTGACTTGCTCAATTATTATAATGAGTCTCTTTAAAAAAAACAACGGTATTAAATTTAAAGGTACTCTTTTAAACAAATAACATTAATTTTACATTATTATTATTATTATTATTATTATTAATAATTTCAATCATCAACATTTACTATTAATCCGTATTGACTGTGTACCGAAATTGTACACCTATTCATTTTTTTGGAGTCTTTGTTATTACGAAAACTCATTTTTCCTATGTACCTTAACGAACAATAGTCTGCGGAAATACTATTCGAGGTAATAATTGATAATTTACTAAAATCGTCAAAATACCCGTTTTGTAATGCTTTGGTAAAATCGGTTATGTCTTAAGGATAATAAATTTGAACTTAAACCGGTAGTCCGTATCATGGAGTGAACACGTGAAATTATCGATGTCCCGAGATTACTTGACCAGATAAACATAGTCTTCAAGTCAACGGCAGAAACGTTGAACTGTTGTAAATAGAAATAATCCGAAAAAGTACTGAAAGTACAAATTCATCAAAAATAAAAGTAAATTAAAAATATGGAGGAAAAAAGAGAAAATGAAATTCCGAGTTTATTCAGTCTCTCAGAAGACATGCTTGCAAATCAAATTATAATCTAGTTTACATAACATGAATAAGCTTTTGCACATTTTGACGTTTCTTTTAATTTGTATTAACATTAACGTATATCAAACCGAACCTTCCTCTTAACAATAATCCACAGTATTATAACCGACGAAGACTGTGTTTTTCAAATGTTTTAATGTTATTGATTATTATTGTTCGTATAAACTCCGTGTAATATTTCCGATTTTTTTTTCTTGTGTTTTATGATTATATTTTTAAATCGATCGTTTTGAAATCGGTCAGAATCGATACGTATGCAACGGTTGCGTCCAGAATTCAGCCAGTCCATACGGTTTCAGCTGAGAACCTTAATTGAATATAGTGCCGTCAAAGCCGTGGCGCGTGTATCGTTCGGTTTGTGACAGGATGCGATCACTATATTTCAATTTAAACCGTGGGAGTAGTATCCAGTCCAATTCCGTGCCGAACGTCCTCCACGCTTTTAAGCCTAACGTACACGAAATAATGCGAACCGTACGAATACACGGAATTTGTCGGACGTTTTCGAATAATTTCTGTCGAATGGGCTGGCACACGTTTTGAGTACGGAGTCTTTTCGTTTTAACGACTGATAATACGCATTTCACGATAAATGCATATTGTCTACGGTTATAAAGAAATAACTTTAATAAAACGGCACACGATTTATAGAGTTTACTATTTTCAATAAATAAACTTTTTTTGGTGTTTTTTTTTTTTGTACACGATACGCGTTGTTATCTCGAAAATATAAAAATAACGTTATAAAACAGCTATTGCGATAAGTTTCAAATACACTTTATACAGTTGTTTTTTTTTGTGTTTTTTATCTTACCGATTGCATTTCACGTACAGTGAAATATGCGAGATATGAACCACGGTAAAAATTATGTTTTTCCCGACAATATTACAATAACGTAATTGAAATATGTATTAACACGAAGAATGATGTAATTTTTTAGCGAGACGGAAATTAGCGCCCACGGCCCCGTTCGCAATACTTTATTCGAACCGGATAAATGGTTTACTACACGGCCGTGTTGTTCGTGCGTCCTTTTTTTTTCTTTATGCTCGTATAAATAATGGAGTGATGTATTGTCTACACATACTTTTTCGTAATCAAATATAAGACGCAAGTACACGTCGTCATAAGGATACGTTGAATTTTATTATCTCGTATAATTAAACGTAAAACCCGTGTTAATATTGTATAATTTTAAACGCGTCTAAAAAACCGTACGCGCGGGGGTTTTTTTTTCCATTTTATCGTGACGGATATTCGGAACACTCATGAATAAAAAAAATGTTTATCGTCCTTCCGATGAAATTTAACGTGGACTTTTTTAACGGTTGTTGTATTTCAAAAAAAACAACACAACTTTTTTATTCTTTGTCAAACGCGAAACTGTTATTTAAGTACACGTGTGTTTTTTATATATAAATCTATATGGTTCTACAAAGATTCTTATTATATGTAAATTTATTATTATTCTCGGTTTATACCCGTATGTATGCTAAACCACCGGTCGAATAAAGAATGTCGCGCGTACGCGTGGAAAATAAAATTCCGTACGGTTTACACGCGGTGCGTATATATGTCGTTATTAATTTGAATATATAAATTTATTTCCCGAATCGATTGTCCTAATCGGTGCAGTTACGATTTTGCGTTTTGTTTTGCCTCGTGCGTGTACTCGGTTATTCATAATTCGACTTCGTATACGAACGTTATACGAACCGAACCGAACCGAACGGGAAATACGTCTGCTCGACAACGACGGTCGAGAAATAATATTGAAATCGTCGGGGTTCGTTGTCGAACGAGTTACGGAGTGTTCCGTTCGCGTTATTGAATGACGCGATGCTTTGGGGAAACAAAAAAAAAATATAATTATCCCGTCGGTTAGGTTAGGTAATACGAACAGATCGTAAACGGCAACATCACCGTCGTCGACAGTACCATTAGAATAATATAGAAGCGACGCTCTCCGGGTTTCCGTTGTCCGGTCAATTCGTTTTTCGTCGATTATCTTATCACCACGGTGCATTTATGATATCGCACACGTTATTTCCATGGAATCATATTGACAATAATATCCTATGGCGTTTCTAATGTTATTGGACGCGTATTTTTCTGGGAAAATTTTTTTTGAAATCGTCAGACTGTGATTCTTGAAGACCGATCAAAACGTTATCTAAAAACGTTAACTAGGACGTTCAAAGCAATAATTAATACAGAAGAGTTTTTCAAAAGTACGTTTGAATCGTACACAAGATGTATTCGAACTGTTCACAAAGAAGTTTTCCAAGCAGTCTTGGCTTAGCCTGCGGGTACAAAGTTCAATTATTTTTGTTGGTTCAGAACTTAAATTATTATATGGACAATGTCGAACCGGCCGTGGATATCATCCGTCCATTGATCGGGTCCATAGCGGAGTAAACGTTACTAACTTCAAGGCTGTACCTCAAGATTTTTGTAAACAAATTGTTATCACCTTAAGTGTCGCGAACGATCAAAAGTCGCGGGAACGACGAACGGCCGACGTCCATAAGAAAGACAAACCGATTGTCTCGGGGTCTTCTCGATTTGACTCCTCGTTCGCACTTCGTCAAATCCACGAAAACGGATCGGAAATCACGTGCGTACATCATATACACGTGGGACGATTTTTGTTTCCGACGCGCGGACGGTCACACCGATGCACCGTGTTTTCGGTCTCCCGTCGTATTTTCGACCGAACGGAGCAAACGTAGGCCGCGAAATTTAGTGTGTTTGAGTTTTGTTGTTATTTTTTTTATTTTCGTACGCGCGCCGAGCAAAGAGTTTCCGCAGCCGTACGGGCCTCTCACGTCGAACGCGTAAAACCCGACGGGGATAAAAAAACGCGCGTCTACGTTTGGCGGTTCGCCGTACCGATCGAAACGCAAACACGGTTAGACGGCGTCCCGGAGACGCGAATCTAATTTGTCGAGAATAAAGAGAACGCCGCGGTTTAGAGCGTCGACGACGCATTACGTATAATGTCGAAATAGTGAAAAAAAATCGAATCGAATAAATACCTATACGATCTGTTACGTACGTATTCTCCTCCGGTCGGGTACTCTATTTTTACTACGTGCGTACGCACCAGGCGCGGATCCAAGGGACGATCGCCCGTCCCCCCCCACCGTAGACTCTTGTTAAATTTTTTTATTAGTATCGTTTTGTAATTCTGACTCTTATCTTATGATACTATAGAAAGACTACATTTAAAATCGTAGCCATGGGATTTTTCGGTGTATCGCAAACGATTTCCAATAAAACGTTTTGGAAAATACTTTTATTATTCGATGCGACATTAAATGAGGATTAAAGTTGTTTTGATTAAGATGCCCCCCCCCACCTACGTAAATAAGTTTTGGATCCGCGCCGTCGTCCGTATTGTTGCATTATTGTAGGCTTTGTAAGACTTTTGGGATTGTTTTTTTTTTTCCCCCGTTACCTTAACGTCGTTGTAATTGTATGGCTCGCTCTGCGCTTGGCAGTGGCGCACCCAAGGGGGTGGACTCCGGGTCCGGACCCCCCCCTTGACCTGTGTAATAGTTTTAAATTTATTGATGAAAATCCAAATTCTGATACAACGTTCATATTTTTCTGTCAAAATTTCATAATGTAGTTTTTTAGACCCCCCCTTGAAAAAATCCTGGGTGCGATACTGCGCTATATAGGCGCCAAGCGCCGCTTGGCCCGATACTCATAACTCTCCGTGAAAATGAACGATTCCTTGACATGTACGTTATCGTGTTACGCGCGAAATTTAATAACCCACTACGGACGGACCGCTCGCGCTAAAGTGGTACGTTAAAGAAAAAAAAATTATCGTAAAACGTAGTCAATTATAACCGTTCGTGTGTACGACAATAATTGTTTCGTTTATTGCGTACAACTACAAAATCGTCTCGTCCACTTATTGCATACGCGATGTATATATACACGAGATTGCGAGTCGAGTGCCTGACCATACATTTGGAAAAAAAATTATCATTTCGTTGCGTTTCAACGGTGAAACGGACGACTAAAGTTCGGATATTAATGCGCTTAAAAACGACAGAAACCAAAAGAATGTTTGAAATAATTTTCATACAAGACCGCGTAATTGTTGTAAAAAGCGTGTTCTTCGTTTCGCTTTGATTTTTCGGGTCATCTTCGCGATAAAATGCCAGCGGGTCGCAATACAAACGTGAATTACGAAGCAAGATAAATAATATGGAATTTAAACAATATTTATGGCCATGTATTCGGTTTAAGATTTATAGTACTAAAAATGTTTGTTTTGTTTTTTTTGATATCCTAAAAATGTTATACGAGATTAAATAAGTCATATATTCCTATATGTATAGTGCGTTCACGAAAATTGACCGTGACAAATATTTTTTTCTTTTAAGCGTTTAAAACGTAATTTACGACGAAATGCGTTTATTTCATTGAAAAAAACACCCGGCCACGTACTTCGCGTAGAAACGTTGTTCTCGTATTCGATCGAAAGTAACAAACCGAGTTTCGTTCGGAATCATCGTAGAATTTTATAAGCCAAAAAATTTAACAACAATAATTTATTTGTATTTTTATAGCGATTGTTTGGACTTAAACATTTAAATATTTAATAACATTCATTTTGACAAATTACTAACAAACAAATCGATAAGAATTAAGAGTAGCACATTTTTCAAACGTATAAAATAAACTATACGAATGTGTAAACACGTCGATATGGTTGATATGGGTTAGGCATGACCCTTGACTACGCCCACTGACTTTTAGTGTTAGGTTAGGTTAGGTTCGCGCCTCCGTTCCAAACGAAACGACGCCAATCGCGTTGTCTCGAATAATTTCAAACGTTCCGTACGACGATTTGCCACGGCCCAAGTCCTCCGACGAGGGTGGCGGTTTCGCGAGTGCGGTTCTTTCGGGCTCGAGCTCGTACTACGGGGCGACCGACACGGACCACGACCCGTGGTACGGTAAAGAAATACGAGGCCCGTTCGTCGCGTCGCGAGCAGTGTTGAATCCAGGTTAGGTTAGGTATCCATCAGGGAGGGCAGTAGCCCCGCTGGAATTTCGTTTAATGCGTTGAATAGTCAAAACAAATTTAACTGCTCTTAGTAAATGTTTACACGGCCCGTCAATAATAATATGATATAATTGGGTGGATTCCATTTCATAATATAAAACGGAATATCGTGTGTTAATCGGTCTGTGCCGCTACAAAGTACCTTATATATCTCTGATATACAGTATTATGACAACAGTGTTGTTTTATGTATTTATCACAAATATCGCGGAGAGGTTAGGTTCATGACAAGACTTCGCGACCGAACACGGCGAAATACTCTTCAATACTGTATGCGAATAAGTGTAGAAGGAACCTAACCAATCGAGTACAACGAAGAGGTTATAGATTTATAACATACAACGAAATCGCCGTATACGTTTTTCTATAATTGATACGTTTTAATTATGTTTTCATAGGCTAAGTTATAAACTAAATTACCGAGTACGATTATCTTTTGGTTTTTACACGTTTTTAAACGGAGTTTACGTATATTTACGGAACGTTCGAAAAGTTCAGCGGCAATCAATTTTCTGTTTTCCATTTGGTCTTCGGTCAAAATGCGAGGAACAAATTTCGCACGAACGCGCCACATTCCTAAATCGTCTTTCAAAATTTTTTGAACCGAACCATACGATATTCCTAATGCATTTGCCATGTCTTGCATGCGTAAACGACGATCTGATCGCACCAAATTTTGAAAATACGCGTAAGCTCCGTTTTGATTTTAACGACAAAACCTATACAGATGGCTAATAATGTCTACTTTTAATTCCAATAATCAGATATTTGATAAGAAAAACGATAAGTTTTTTTCCTATAAATAAATTCCGGGAACCTTTTGATCCTACTACGTACATACTACTACATAAATACAGTGAAGTCGGTGAATTTGTACAATGTTGATTGGCACGTCTCGCAGCGAGACCATTCAACAGTGGTCGCGGGGTATCGTGATAACCGCGTGTGTCCCGTGCCCGCGATTTCCGTACACGACGCGCGGCGCGGTGACGTCACGCGAGTCGGCGGCGCCCGTCGTCGTTTATTATTTTCGAAAACAAAACATTATTGCGCGCACACGCGCGCGTCTCCGACAAACCCGCGTGCACGCCGTCGTAGAGGTTTTCATAGGAGGTCAAACCACTCGTGTGTCGCGCGCGTGCACGCCGATTTCCGTGGCATCTGTTCACGGACATGCGATGCTATATTATCATTATTATTATCATTATCATTATCATTATTATTATGACACAAGACGTCTCGTCGTCGACGTTTTACCCTCTCGGATTTATCGTAATTTATCGTTTACCGGAGGTTTTTTTTTTATTTTTTTATTTTTTTTTTTTACGTTTTAAGACCTGTATATATTTTTTTTCTTCTTTTTTTATATAATATATTGTTTTTGTCATATTTCCGTCTTGTCGTCGCGCGCACTCGGTCGCTTTACGATGCTCCTTCTACATATATATACATATATAACGTACCCCGTCCGTTCGTTTCACGATTTTCACCTGCCCACACGACGACAGTATATATGTATGTATACGTGTACACAAAAACAAAACACGTCGTTGCCGCCGTCGGTCTGCACGCGATATCATACGCACGGGGACACGGTTGCGAAAGGTTTCTCCCCCTCCCATCTTTATATTCTCTCTTTTATTTTGTATTATTATTATTATTGTTGTTATTGTTATTATAAGTTTTATTTCTTTAGGGACGATGCCAATTTGAGAGCGGAGAATAGAAAACAAAAAACAAAAAACCGGTCACCGGTATTGTCGGTATAACGCCCGAGCGTACCGCGCGGCGGGGGCGAGCGCGAGAACGGCAACGAGAAATTATTATAATTAATCTCGCAGGACAACGTGTTGTTGTTCAGGCGTGCAAAACGTTCGCGGGCGAGAGCCTATACGAAAACCGCTGCCGGTTCGTGCGGTCGTCCGAACAATCGGAATCAATGAATTAGTGATAACGATCTCGTCGTCGCGGTGAAAATAAGACCGTGTCGTTATAGAAAACATACACGTACGATAACGCGGTTACCGTAGACACAACAGTGTTCCCTTTCTACCGCACGAGATATTACGGCCGAACGTTATTAATGATATTTGCATATACGAACGCGTGTGGACGAAAACAAAAAACCAACAACCAAACAAACGCAGAAACGACTTCTTCTTCTTATTATTGTTATCGTTGTTATCGTACGGTTCGGATATTATATTGCGAGCCAATTACACACACGCGCTCAGCTCGGGAAATACTTCTTTTCGTGGCTTCCGAGGACCGGAATAATACGACGGAAAAATACGTCGAGTAGCCACCGTAGTCTTTTTGACGGTATCGATACGAGAGAGGGTTTCTTTTCTTTTAGGATTGAAAATTCTGTAGTAAAGACATTCGAACGTTGTGCGAGGAAATATCCAAAAATACGTTTATACTGTTCGAAAGAAAGGCGGCCGGTAAACGTTCCGGCTGAAAATCGTTTCGTTAAGTTAATGGCGACTCGTCCATCTTTTTTTGGCTCGACCGTCGGCACGGATTTTACTCGTATTGTCGTGTCCGTAATTGATTATCTCAACGACCATACGCTCTTGTGAGGCATGATAACGCCCCGGCGACGGTTTTGTTCGTTCCGTTCGTGTTCCTCCGTGCAATCGTTTGACCACGACGGTTATCGGTTTTAATATTTTATTTTTGATACGACCGCGTGTCGATGAAAAACGCGTTCGACATTAGACGAATTTTCTACAATACCAAAAAAAAAAAACTGATTTTCGCGCGTCACGGTCGGCCCGCGCGAAACTTTTTTTCGAGATTATTAGTTGCGCGTGCCCCGTCGTCGTCACATTTTAGTCATTACGGATGTTATCGTTGTTGTTGTTATTATCATTATGGACATCGCGCGACTGTCCCCCACCGGTTTTCTTGAGAATAGTCGCGCGTGCGCGTAGCGTTTCCGTCGCAGCCAATAGCGTGCGGCCAGACCCCCCTGCTCGGCCTCGTCCCCCGCCGATTTCACCGCATCCCGGGACCCTCGGGTACCCGCGCGCGCGCGTCATTTGCCGTTCGTACACACGCGTACGTGCACCGGGCCGAACGACGCGAACGAAAGTGCCACGACGACCGTTTTATTTTGTGTTTACCGCTTTTTGCGTGTTCTTTTCTTTGCTTGATTCACGTTACCTACATACACACACACGCACGCCGGTCGGACTTAGCAAACCGAGTAATCCATTTCGAAACGTCTAGCAGTGACGACCGAGTGAGTATTTTATTGACGAACGCCCTAACCTATATTTATTTGCCTGGCCGCGAAATACCGAATATTCAGTAACTCCCGTACACGTTTTATTCCAATCTCCGGATGAAGTTTCTCTTCGTGACACGCACGATTTTGTTGTTGTTGTCGCTGCGCGACGTCTTATTAATTTGACGGCAATCGACGAACAAAACGCTCCGTCATCGCGTCAGAACGTTGTTTGTCCAATAATATTACGTCAGATCGTGTAGCGTGGGTGTTTGTTTTTTTTCCGATCGGTTTTTAATTTGAACGTATCGAACGAAATAACGCACACGACACAACTGTAACGGGTTAGAACGCCGTCCCGTGCGAGTTGGGAAACGGACTCGTTAAATAATGATTACGGCGGCACGGCGGGGGCACGTCGGGGTACGTTTTCTATCGCGCGTTGCCGTCAATTTGCACGCACGCGACGTCACACGTTCCGTCTTACAGAGTGTATTATACCCATCGGGTTCTCGTAATTTATTTGCCGACGATTTTGTGCGCCGCGCAATATACATTTGCACACGCGGGTTTCGAAGAGTAAAACGTATTTTTAAACGCGCCGGCGCGTGTTTTCGCTTTTTCCAAACATGAAAACCCGGGAAAACGGGAAATCCCTCTGCCGTGTTTTCACGACAGACGTCCGTTGGATGTGTACGTTTACCGTGCTGGCGCGTTTCCCGCAACGACAAACGAAATGTGCACCGCGATCCAAAACGTTTGGACGTGAAACGTTACCACGAGCATAGGCGTGCGCAGACCTTGCTGGCGGGGGGGGGGGCAGAAAAGTGTTGCCGCTTATCTATAAACACTCGTTATAACCGCGCGGTATCGCTTGTAGTTTGCTTAAAGTTGGACTACACAAAATCATCGTGCACCGCACACTCTATGTCTACATATTATTCATTATATAAAAATATAAAATTATATTATAATGTTTTTTTTAAAACTATATTTGGAAGAAAACTTTAGCCCGCAGGAGGGGCAGTTGCCCACCCTGCCCCCCCCCACCCGTGCGCACGCCTATGACCACGAGCCCGAAGACGAACGGTTGTTGTTTTCGTGTCGCCCGTTCGTTCTCGTTCTCGGGGACGCGAGACGTCGAAAAGATTTTCGCCGGGTCGCCCGCGGAGTAGTCGGATGCAAATCGCGCGCGTCAACCCGCTCGACGTCGGCCCCTCGGAACGGGGAGGCGCGGACGGCCGTTTATCACACACCGGGGGAAACACGGGTACGAGATGTCTGTTCTCGCCTCTCGCGCCTAACATAAATCAACTTCCGATTTCTTATCGCGTTGCCGCCGCCATTCATCGGACTCTGCTGTGCGCGGCAGTGATAAAATAATATATCATTTGTGTACGGTATATGAGTGAGCACTCCGGGGCTCCGCCTGCGCGCGGGTCGGGCGGGTGTCCCGTACGGGAAAACGTATCGTCGGCGATTAGTCTTCGCCGTGAACGTAAAAACGATCGTGTGATTTATATGTTTTATTTACGGGAAACGGTTTTTCCGACCCTCTCGTCCGGCACGATTTATATTTATATATATTTATGTTCCCGTAAAGTCGTTTTCCGTGTCGATATTGCAGTCGAAGCGAAATCGCTGTATCGCGAAAGTTCGCCGGAAAAATAATAATAACTCTCGGAGGACGACGAATTCATTGTACTTTTTACAATTTACGAAAGCTACGTCGACAAATACTTGGCAAAACAGCATCGACTTAATTTTGAGATGTTCACGTCTTTATAATAATGATTAATGTTCAAAACATAATTTGGTCATCATTTAAAATGTTATTAACACAAATGCATCCGAAATGGCCACCGTAACAAACTTAGTTAGTACATTGCTAGTCGCAATACAAAAATTATAATTATTTGAGTGTTATTTATTTTAATTAATTTTTAAATATGCTCTAATCTGTTGTTTTCTTTTTTTGCTATTGTTATTCATAATAATAGAACAACAAATGATTTTCTTTCGTCGTGCATAAATTAATTAACTACAAATATTTTTGCCGCAAGGAAAAAAAAAACTTATAAAACAAGAATGAAAAAAAATTAAACACACATATACATATATATTTACTTAACAATAAAACAAAATTTCGGTTTTCAATAACCAAAAGGTACGTTCCAACGTAACTTTAAATTTATACTAAAATCGAAAAAATAATGTATTGTTATTAAAGAAAATAAATGATTGAATTGAACACGTTTTGAATTCAATGAAATTATTTTAACAATATGTACATGAAATAATTTGATTTTACAACGTGTAGAAAATAATAAAGGAAAGAAACCAACCGCCGTAACAATATGAAAGTTTCACTTCAACTTTGGTTTGTTTTCCTTTTACCGAAGTGACATTTATTGTACACGCAAAATTAATAAAACATTTTTAAGCACGGTTATGTAACAAATTGTATCGCAGTGGCGACGCAGAAAGTTGCGTTCAAACTTGCGTTCGTAAATGTTATTTCGCGGGTTCGGGTATTTTTCGGTTGAAAACTTCTTTCCGAGATATTTTAAATATCGATAACTTACGTAAACCAGAGGCTGTTTAGCGCGTTAAACGTTTACAATACCGAATCACGAAACGAGCACAACGGCGAAAACCCCGGAACGACACTACGTGTTACTGGGCGACCGGGTCTCGTTATCATTGACGGTGTATTATCTTTATATCCGTTTACGAATGCGCATAAAAAAAATGAATGATTAAATTTTCGTTTGGTCTTAAACAGGTAGGGCAAAGGCGAGACAAAACCAAATTCGGGTAGGACGCTTGCCCTACCTTGCCCCCTCCCCCCCCCCTAATGCCGCCACTGATTATACGCACTCTTTCAAATGTTTTGGCGCGACGTGTTCCAAAACTTATAGTCACCGTATCGGTCTAAATCAGTCTATGGTTACTTTATATATACACGTTAACGATATTTGTTGTTAACGATAGTTTCGCCGTGAACGATACAAGCGTTTGACCTTGATCGCCGAACAACTTTGAACGCGGTCGAACGCGGTCGAACGAATTTTCGTAATAAGAACACACGCGCGGAGCGCACACGCTTGCTGCGAGGATAACAAATACAACGCGATTGTCGGCCGAGGTGAATATATTCGTCGGGGAACCGGCGATCCTGCGTGGTGATCTACTTCGAACGACCACTATCTAGGCGGTAAGTATGTATATTGGACGTGCCCGTTTCGGGACGTTAAAAACGGTTAGTCGTCTTAAAAAAAAATATATATATATACAAATATACGAGTGTACGTAGTAAACGCGGTACGGATGCGACGCGAGGCGACTCGTTAACGTGAATTGCCCATAACACCGCGGCACGTATTAGAATACGAAAAGCCGCGGTCGGGTATCGCGTCATAAAAAATACGATCGTACGATATCCCGGAACAATAATCGAGCGAGTAATGACGCGTAATTGATTTTCAATATGACCGATTATTAATGCGCGCGAGCGTATTTGAAGATTACGCATTATGAATAGTATACAACACGTCTGTACACACGCGCACACATATATATATATATGTATATGGTCGGTTCGTTGGTGATCTGTAGGGCAGGGGTCGGCGACTTACCTTCGTAGGTTAGAGCGGTTTTTCTAAAAAATGTACAAAACCGTAATTTTCCAACAAACCTTTTCTATAGTCGTCATTGTCGGTAAGTAACGTATTCTGTACAAACGACGGATGACACTAGGTGATGATGATAAACGTACACGAACTACAGTAGATATTATTACGCCATAGCGTTAATTGACGGTTATAATCGATTGAATATTAGCTTGTTTAACCAGAAATAAACGTTGGTTTTGACGTTTATATCAATACAACGTATAATTTATGCGATAAAGAACGTATTCCGAAAGAAAAGCGATAATTTTGCAATCGAAATTGTATATATAAAGAAAAAACCGACCCCTGTGCAATAGGGGTTTATTTATTTATTTTTAGTTTTAAATTGATTGATACGAACGACAATTTCGTCATAATTCCCGTCCGCGCGCGTCGCAGTACGTCAATTGCGCAGAACAGCATTCGTTTTACGTAGTCCGATTCCTTGTTTTCGCGTCTCGATTGACCGAAAACGATACGTCACATTTATTCGTTTTAATTTGTTTATCAAATAACGTTGTTTTATTTTTTTGTCGAAAAGAGTTCCCCCCCTTTTTTTTTTTTCTTAGAAAAATAAGGTTTTTTTTTTTCTAAAACGAATACATTAAACTAATGTCCCGGAAAATTAATGTTTATTATTTAAATTTGGAGCGTTCAAACATAAAATAATGACTACAAATGCGTATAATGGATACACCGAAATATTTCATTATCGCGAAACTCGTTTAAACATTTTTATCTGTAGAATTTTTGTTTTTTTTTCGCGATTCGCCTTCCGAATGATTTATACGCGACGACAATTTTTCGTACGTATACATAATACGCGCGAGTGTATACATATACATATACATATACACATTTGATTTGTTAGTCGGTAAACAAACATTCAACGATTAATGGTTATTAATATTCACTGATCGGCCCGTATACAATAATATACAGTGAACACATCAAGCTCACGCCCGAGTACACCATAAAACATCATACGCAATACGGAATAAAACCGTATAAATAATATTAACAATATACAATTGTCACCTTAAAATATTTATTACTTCAGCATATTTTTACAACGTTATTATAATATAGCCTTAATAAATTACGAAAAATTAACAAACAAAAAAAAAAAAAAATTACTTTGTTCGAGTCTTGGCAACCGATTTGAAAACCCTCGTAAATCCGTATTTGATCATTTCTTTATTTAAATAAAAATAAAAAAAAAAAGACACTTGTTTTTTAAAGCTCTCTACAATAATATTATATTTATTACATACACGAAAATATAATTAGTTAACACGCGAAATGACAAAGTATTATAGGTTTTTGACATGAAATACACACGCGCATAAATAAAATCATACTCGCACAACGTTTTTATAGTCTCCATTACACACGTTGACTATTTTTAAGTCGTTGGAAATATTATGCTTATTAAAAATTATAATGTTAACAGTAGACACGTGTTTGTAAAAAAAATGTATACTAAATGTACAAGAAAACGTGTAAAATACGTTTTAATGAGATGTACGTATGCAGTATGCTATTTGTATGACAATCGATCACATTTTTTTTTTCTCTAAGAAATAGTGATTAAAACGTAAAATTTAACGATACAAAAATCGCAATTATTCTTGTGATCAATACAATGTTATAATTTATCATCATATTCAAATTACACCACACACGGAAAAATACTTAAAATATTATCGTAAAATACATGTTTATACATATATATATAATACATCGAACACTACTATAACGTTATACCTCCGTATTAAAAAATTTTAAATAAATTTTAATAATATATGTGAGAGACTACTATGTAGGTATATTAGAAAACCCTACGACTTGGGACATGGAATATACAATATGTAAATTACCGAATTAAGTGACCAAGTATAAAATGATCCTTGTACAGTCTAAAATAAAATAATATATTCATTTTAAACGTGTCAACAAGCAAATAAGCCAAAATCTAATCTTGTTATTAAAATTGGTTGATAAATATCATTGATAACAACAAATACGGGTACCTTAAAGCCGTCAAGTATATTATTTCCATGTATATAAATTATAAATGTATCACAATACGCTATAGATTAATATTGATTGTCGATAATCGTATATTTCATAATCAACGACGTTATGCAGTCCTGGTAATCATATAACGGCATTGGTTTCCGAATTTAGACTACATTTCGATTCATTATTATTGGTTTTTTTATTTAAAAAAAATCGTCGAGACCGAACATGATTATTATGATAAATCACAGTCATATCTCTAACCGTGTACGTATGTGGTTCGAGATGAGTTGTGGGTTTTATATATATTTAATTCATTAGACGCGTGTGTACGTATTTATAGGACCGTGCACGATATAATAGATATTCGGTTCTTAATCGGATACACTTACAAACGGCCGGATGAAATTAATGGGCGTCGTAAACGTTCAAAAGAAAACGAGGAGACCGAGTCCAAAACGTATACGTTACCATTAAAACGAGTAACAAGCCGAGGAGCTCGGGTGATCTAATGGGGTTTTTATTACGTCGCGAACGTGTGTGTACCATCAGCTGCGAATAGGGTTTCGTCGCGCGTGTTTCCGTCGCACACGCGGTCGAGACGACATATCGCGTGTCCGTCGTCGTTCGTTTTGAACTCTCGATTCTACGATTATCTGTAGCACGCGCTAATTCGTTTATTGGTTTATTTCGCGTTTGACGGCGTTTCGGTCCCTCGGACCGTGTCACTGCAATTTGTTCGAATGGATTTTATTTACGTGGTCTGTTGGACTCCGGACGCCGATAAAAAAAAAATATTTCTCTAGGTCGATTGTCGTGAACACGAGTGAGTGTTGATTTTCCGGCTCCGGAATACGAAAATCATACATTTTTTTTTTCGCGTAATCGAGGAGACTGCCAGATACACCAGAACGTTACCGACCTCTATGATAAATATCGTCTGCTCGGGTTCTGATGATTAACAAAGGGATAACAATTAATCGTAAAACAAACGATGATAATTGTCGGTGCCAAGAGCGTGGCTGCTGGCAAGTCCCGGATACACGCGCGCATAATGAGACAACTCAATCCGTATGACAATCGCACACGCACAACAACAATCGTTAACACGGAGATGTGTCCAAATATATATATACACACGATGCGATTCATTACGTTTGGAATAATTCCGCGAGTTCGTTTCGAAGTGTGTACGAGTCGCATATATTAAAATACATTCGCTATTAAGTGGTATCCGTCACCGGTCTTTGAATCGCGGCCAACGTATAACATATAATACGTATGCACGAAACGGAGAAAAAAGCGGTTTACCTACGTGTTTGAACGTCAATGACAAATTACCCGCTATCCGTTCGCGCTTAATCACCGCCGAATAATTCGGGGGACACTACGACGAATCCGTATTTCTTCTGGTACACAGCTTCTTCGATACACGCCCGTTCCCGAAACGTCGTCGTCGTCGTCGATGTCGTAATCGGGCGCGTCTGATTTATTCACGGTCTCCGGAGACCAACAATAATTAACAGCGGTGGTCGCACGCGGTCCAGACTTTTGTCTGACCGGACGGAATGGGAACGACGTAAAAAACAACGGAAACGCGCGGCAGCCGTGCCGGCGGTCGGTTGATTTACAACGGAGACGGTGAATTCCGAGTTCCCCGCGTCCCGTCGTCCACACGCGTGCGTATTATTTTACATTATCGTTTTCGACCGGTCCGGCAAACGTTTTATAATCGATCTGTATTTATAAACCGCACGGCGGCCATTATTCGTCGTCTCCCGGCACGTGAATCGTAAAAGCGCGCGTCAACGGGTCGGGCGTCCGACTTACAGCACCGTCGGTTCCCGACGACGACGAAGACGACGACGAAGACGACGACGACGACGACGACGACGTCGTTCGGCGACCGTGGGCGGGTTGTTAAAAGCGTCCGCAAATAGGTATAGATAGACGACCGGGACCGTAAATCACGGGAACGATACAACGCGGCCGGCACGATCAATAATACGTTTCGTAACTAGACAAAGTGCGCCGTATCCGCGGCGGAAACGAATACAATAACCGACCGTAAGGTAGTCGCGAACAATCTACATATTTATACTTACCGCTCTATAGCCGTGGCTTTGCCAAATTATTTCGTCGGAAACAAAAAAAACCGTGTCGTAAAATATAATAATTTACACACATATATATTCCTTCAATCCCTAGATTGGTTCAATGACTTCGACGGACCTCCTCCTATCTTTCCTTCCAATGTTGTTGTCATTCATTCGCTGTTTCTCGTTGTAAGTCCGATCCGTGTTTTCCTCCCTTTTCAACGTTCTTTTTCAGCAGCACCACGTCACGAAATCTTCAATCCTTTTTCTTTCCGCTTTTGGTAACGTCCCGCGTAGTGCTATACTACATACAAAACCCTTCATTAGAGTTTTTCTGGTCTTTAGACTAACAATTATCAAAAAAATCAATTTACACTTGCGTATATAATTCCATCGCTTATAAACAGTTTCTACATTTTATATTCTCGACTAAAATACTCGAAACGATTTTTAACTGAACGTTTCGTTTCGCATAGTAAAACTACAGAGACTTTATGATTTCTCGTATCTTTTGGTGGAGTTTAATTGGGAAACGTATAATTATCGCGTCTGTAGAATATGATTACTTACTGAATTACTATTCAATAAGAAAAGTACAAAGTTTAAAGTATAGAATTTAGTGGATTTGCGAGAGAGAGAGAGAATAAGTTTTAGTGAATTATATGAAAACCAGGTCAGCGGCGAGCAATCGTTTATTAAATAATATAGCGTTTTTCATTAAGTTTCACCAACGAAACTGCAAATGGATAAGCCAGATGGTTTGTTGCCAATAAAGATATTACTCTGCTTGACGTCTAACCGGCGATTGACTTTTC
This sequence comes from Schlechtendalia chinensis, assembly GCA_019022885.1. Lineage (NCBI taxonomy): Eukaryota > Metazoa > Arthropoda > Insecta > Hemiptera > Aphididae > Schlechtendalia > Schlechtendalia chinensis. The sequence continues at coordinate 5,739,039 of CM032341.1, forward strand.
GTTTAGAATGAAATATGACGACTTCAGCAGGTATTTTTACTCGTTCTGAGATGTGTCTTACGTTTCAAACTCAATGTGATCTGTCTGTGCCACGTTCGTTGTCGTCGACGCTTTAATGTCGTAACCGCTCCGTTAAATATTTTTGTGCTTTAAGTGAAAAAAAAAAAAAATAAAATAATAATAGATACACATTTCCAAACGTAACCACTATTCTGTTTGTTGACATTAGTGTCATTTGGTAATATTGACGTTAACGAAATCGTCGGTTTTTTTTTTTTTGTATTTACTAATAATAGTTCTTGAACAGACGAACCGTAGTGGGCAGCATATTTTATTAGACGTAACGGTGTAATCAAATACCGTTTACGATATTATACGATAATTTTAAAATGGACAGATTATATACAACGTCAAACACTTTGTTTGACAAAAATAACGTTTCGTCAATATCACTCGACAAACGTCCTACGTGTAAACAAGTATTCAATCGTTATGTTCTAACGTTTATGACTATAAATCTAAAAGTATTCCATTGAATAATAATTAATTAAAACGAACTCGAATGATAAACGTAATATTCATCGGCACGCATTAAAAGCAGAAACTTTTTTTTACGCACTTATATATACTTATTAAAAATATCCAATGAATTATTTCACGACGAGAGCGAGAAAAAAAATTATTAATTTTTTAAAGTATTTACGCAGTATTAAAGGAAACGTTATGACGTGAAAATGAACGATTTTTTTTCTCTTTAGTAATTAAAAAAAAAAACCCAAATAAACAACAACAACTTTGAAGGTTTACTTTTCTCAACTCGATATATATATATATATATTTATGTATAATATAATATTTGAATAAACACAAAACGTATTAAATATTTATTAAAGTCAGATATTGAGTTTTAATTATAATTATTTTTCGCTCCGCGTTTAAAAAAAAAAAAAAATGTATTTTTAAAAACGATTCGACATCCGGAGAGTAGGTTTCAAGCGAATTAACGATCCATTCCCCCCTCCCCCCCCCCATCCCCGTCAATACCGTGGATTTCGTCGCTCGACCAGACCTCAAGCAACCGACGAAGGAGCCGAAACGACCGTCGTGATCGTCTCACCCCGGGTGCGTTTTTTTCCGTTCGACGTTTCCGTGAAACCGCAACGGCGGCGATAACACACCGACGTATAAAGAACTAATCTCATTGACCAGAAAGCGTATAAATCGACTAACCGCTGCGGTCATCGGTAATGTTGCGTGCGTGCGCGAGTGTGCGTGTGTGTACGTGTGTGGGAACGTACGGTCGCGGTTACGCGGACAAGAATGTAGCGCGAAATCGGAAACCAATCGAACGGGTGGTAACCGGTCCCCCGTAGTGGTCACCGCTCGTACGGTCGATAATAATAACGAGAACACGTAACGAGTGGTACACAAATATATAATGTTAAAAAGAACGTTTACGGACGCCCGTGATAAACGGCGTGTATTTACGTTGACCGACGTCCGTTGAATTTGATTAGCGTTTTGTTTTTTTACCGACCACATTATTATACACACACACATATATATATATACACAATACTCGTCCGGCCCGTTAAACGGTTTCTTGTCGAGGTTTCGGCGTGTGTGCGAAACACACACGTACACGTCTGTTGCCCTCCTCTCTATAAATATATACACCTAACCTAACCCTAGTCGTTTCTCGTCGTCGTCGTCGTTCTCGATTATGTTCGCGGATATTGGGTGTTCGAAGCCCCGTCCGTCGCACGTATCGTTAATCATCGCCAACTCTCTTGTTTCGTTCGTCGTTTTCGCGTCGGAGCAGGTGAAGCACGTTCGGTTTTCCGTTTCCTCGACAAACCTATCGTCCGCGTCGCGCAAACAATATTTACGAATGCGATTATCCACGCGAATTTCGCACGGACAAAAAACACGCACACGCACGCACACAGGTGCTCCGGCGCGGGGTCGTTCGGCAACGTTGAATTGATCTCGTAAACGGTTTTCGAACGTTTATTTATTTCGTCTTTAACCGAATAGTTGGTCGAGAGTGAAAAAATTACGCACACACACACACACGTGTATGCGCCGGATCGATAGTTTGCAAGTTATGCGTTTCGTCCGTGAAACCAAATGGGCCGTATAAAAAAGTTTTGAATATTTTTTCCCACGTTCTGTTTCGTTTCTTAATTGTTTCGTATTTTTTCAAATGTGTTATTTACCGGCCTTGGCAAACTTCTAGAAAACGGAAAGAAATCGAACGTGTTTACATCGTATAACGTGCAGCACGTTATATACGGACGGCGCGACAACGCTATTATATCGAGACTGTCTAAGAGCGAGAAAAAAACGATTCGCATTTGGGATACGTCCGCGGGGCGGTGTTCGCGGTCACCGTGTTTTGTAAGTCGACTCGTTCGGGTTTAGGTATCGCGGGGGAGGCGGTACGAGAGAAGGCACAACGGAAGCACAACGGTGCTGGAAGGAGAAAGGAAAAAAAAAAAACGGTAAAGAAACGCGACTAAATCGCATAAAACAAATGTTTATTCAAAGATTATTCAAACCATTATGCGGCTTATCTCGAGAAGTTATTATAATATTTCAGTATACACACGGAATTAATATTATTTATACGCGTTATGGTTTTTTTTTTTCCGCCTCGTTCCGTAAGCCAACGAGGCTCGTACGACCGATTTTCGGTAGTGTGTGTGTGTAGATGTGTGTGTGTGTGTGTGCGGAAAATGTCTCGGAGTACGGAGACGACGCGAAACAAAACATGTATATTACATAACGGTTAGGACGCGGACGGTTGGTAGGCGGAGGCGGGGGCACCACGGCCGGAGTTTAATTGTGTGCGCACGGTTCGTTTAAAAGGAAATAAATTATTGCTCTCTGGAAATTCGTGTATATTTGCATATTGTTTTTAGTTGGCTCGTGTGTTTATTGACTGCGAGCGGTCCAGTATTTCAAACAATTTATCGACCTATTATGCTCGCGGATGATTATGCTAATACAGTTCGGGGGGGGGGGACACGCTGTGTACACGTTGTATACGTTTCGCGGTACGTCGTAAATCCGCGACGAACGGGAAAACGAAATCAAATGAAATTAATTAAACGTGACGCGTGTTTCCTCGCGGACGTCGAACGGCTGGGGCCGCTTATTGCTTTTTTAACCGTCTTTTATCCGTCTTGTCCTCGTTTGTCCAGAGCGATTCTTCGTCCCGTACGTGAAGACCGTCACGAATATACTACACGGCAGTTGCGGATCGGACGGCTTCGTACGGGTTACTTACGCCACGTCTTAAACGGTCTCACGTGTCGCACGATTGAGATCCGACCGTGGAAATACAATTGTAACGATTTCGTCCAATTTTATTGCGACAATACGTTTTGCGAGTGTCGTTTGCGGCCATAAGATTTTTTCAATACCGTTTCCAACCGTGAACAATATACGTGATCGGTGACGGCTTAACGGTTATTTCAATACTTTTCATGACGAGTAGCGCGTTTGTCCGCGTCGGACGAATCACGGAAACCGATTTGTAGGTATTTTTTTTTTATTTTTTTTTTGGTTTTTAAACCGACGATTCGTTGGAAATTTGTTTCCGTTCGATTAGTTAGTTGGTAATGTAAATTGATTTTCGCTAAACGGCGATTTTTAACCGGTTCGCGCGAATGAATATGTAAATTTCGTTATGCGCGCGCAACGTTATTTATTATTGTCTATTAACATTCTTAAATGACTTGTTATTTTTAGCATATTGATGGGTTCCAATTGTAATTATTATTGGAAAACAAATTATAGGACGAACCGATTTTCGTTACGTATTATTAAATTAATAACAAGGAAATAAATTCAAAATCGCAGCTGTATTTTTATACATTATTAAAAACGTATCGAAAGCAAAAACCGCTCACGATTCGTTAAATTATAAATCTTTTGTATTTTCACCGTATGAGAAATAAACGCTATTATCCACTGCATTTAACGATGTTATTATTTAGTAACAGGAATGTGAATTAAATGCGCTAAATAAAAAGCAACATTTTAAATGTAAAGTCTAGTGAGAAATTGTGTTTTAAATGTTTTAAAGAAATTCATAAGTGGTTAATAGTAATTTATATTTAAAAATTCAAACTAATTGTTCTGTAGTTTTCTTTAACTAAATAACCATGATGATTTCTACGGTCTATGTAAATTATTTCCAAAAGACGGAAATTGATAAAAAAAATGCCATAAGACGCAATGGAAAAAGGAAAAAAGCAACAGAATAATCATTCGGTACATACCATAAAATCATTATAAAGTCACGACTCCGGTCGATAAGGTGAAACGATTGATCGTGATGTCTAATCGATTTTAAACAGACGTTGTAGTGAATTTATTTGTACGACATAAAATACGTTATTGTCTTTGGAACTAAATCGTACCTAACGAACGTTATCAGCGATATAAAAATATATCGTTTAACGAACGTTTGGATTCTAAAAAAGAAAATCAATAAGGCCCCGACAATGGTAGTGTTCTGACGTATTGTGTATTGTGCTGCGGTGGATTTTTTATTCTTTTTCGGTCGTTCGAGAATATTGTAAACATTTGTGAAGCGTGTAGCGTAACGCCGATGGGCGCAATAATACACACACACACACATATATATATATATATAGATACGGTAAAAAAAAAGTACGTATTCGATAATTTACATTTAATGAAAATAAAAAAAACCGACATGAACCAAACGCCATCGCCGTACAACCATTTCCACCGGACCAATCGATGGGATACGGGTAATTTTTTACATATATATATATATGTTTTATTGTGTGCGTGTGTGTGTGTGTGCGTGTGTGTGTCGAGAGAGAGGAGCTGACCATTGAACCGTGTAAATTGTTTGTGTTCCATGCCAAGGGACAACCGTACGGCGCGCAAGTCCTGGACGACTCGTGTGCGAGCCGATAGAACAATGGACGATTTTTTTCTTTCGTCGTTTGTTTATTTTTTATTTTTTTATTTTAAACTATTGTTCTTATCCTGTCGAACACGAGAACCGCTCGGCGGCGGGCGAATGATTTCCCGTGTTCGTTTATATATATATATATATTATACGTCCGTCTGCTTCACGTCATTTCCCGGGAATCGTGTGATACCCCCCTCCCCCCGTTCTCAAGCGCGTTAGGTGCAGCGTCCGGGTCGAAAGACCGCCACGGTCGCATAACATTCGAGAACGAACTGCGGCGTTTTCCGATGGCGATAAACGTTCTGACGTTAATGAGACATCGAGACAAATAAGACATTCCGCTCGAACGTTTGAGGACAAAAAAAAAACGATTCATCAGCCACTCCGTCGAGAATGATATTTGAATATTAAAACGAAATTCGCCGTTGAAAATAACTTATTTTTTTACACGAGTACGATTTGATTTCAGTTGACGATATTTTTTTTTACGCCGTACCAAATATCACGGCCAAAAACGTTCAACAATCATTTGATTTCTTGTTTTTCTCGATATCGAAACAAGTGTATTAAAAAAAAAAAAAATACATTATTAAATAATCGGGAATAAAAGTAAAATAATCCGGCGGGACCTACAAAAAAACGTCTGCGTATTATTATAAATTCCGTGATTTAAAATAATAATAATTTCGATAAACATAGTTTTTTTATGATTTTTTTTTTTTTTTTTTTGGTTCGATTACAACTTTCAACATCGTGACCATTGTTCTTTTGAATTCGCTATTATTCCATATAATATATTATACAAATATTGGCCAATATAAAATAAACTTGAAATATCGTATACTTCGTTTGAGATTAAAAAAAAAAAAATCGTCATTGTTCTTTGATTGTAAATGTATTGAATGTGTGTGTGTGTTATATGTTCATAGTGTCACGATATATATGTACATAGTTATAAATATGTAGATTTAACTGTTATTCGAGTGCTTGTTAGATAACGATATATGGTATGTATTGGTAGTTAACGACTGTATGTTTAGAATCCGAAAATGTTTGGACGAAACTCCTATTGAAATTCTTTTCGTAAGTCATTATCGAGTGTTTGAAATACCGAGTAATCAAAGCAAACAAACAAAATAAATTTTTTAAAAATTCCAACAACGTACGAGCCGCAAGTAAACGAAAATCGCGTATAAATATATATGTTTTTTTTTTTAAATTTTAATTTCAATTTTTTGGGAGTAATGTTATTGAACACCAAACGAGTGAAACGTTTGACGGTTACGTGTGCGGTCCAGAAGTCGCGGACGTGAAAATCAAGTGAATATCAAAAAACGTGACCGTTCCAACATTCTTCAACTGTTGAAAAGGTCCTAAAGGCGAAACAGAGGCCGACCGTCTCAAAACATTTTACGATTTGTACACACTGACTCACCGTTCTCTCCGGCCGGACGATAACATTTAGGCGGACGGGTCCTATCCCCGGCTTCGTCCCCGGGCGCGATCTCGAAAAACAAAATATTCATACACAATAATCATACGGTTATTATGTTTCAATTCTCGGTTTATTCGAACTCCAGTGTCAATTAATCATTGCGCGGCGTACGTTTTTTGTTTTTTGTTTTTTGAGTTATTTACGACGTAACGGCAGTCGAACGGTGTTTTCTCGATTATTACGTGCGCGTTTCGTGTATATCGGAAAGCGTATTTACGTTTCCAACCGAATCGATCGTCGAAACACGCGCGACCGGGGGGACCGTACGTACGGTAACCAACCGTGTTTTAATTACACTATAAAATATGTGTATCCGTTTCAATCGTAGAGAAAATATTTTTGTTTTTTTTAACGAACAAACGTAATTACGTTAAGCATTACGCACGAGTACGTTTTCTCGTTTAATTGGTTTAATGGTTTTGTAATTTGGCAAATGTTCGAAACGTTCCCGTTGTTTTGATCACGGGGACGAAAAAATTAGCGACGACATTTAATTAAAATAATAAAAATAGACACGAAGAGGACGTTTTTTTTTTTTTCATTTTTCAATTGTGTTTTCCCTCTTGTCTAGAAGTTTGAAGTACTGCGAAAAACGTACGTTTTTTGTTTAATCGTATTGTTTTCTTCTCGTCGCGGAAAGTGTTTTTTTTTTTGCGGTGACGCTTTGATGTTTATTTCGGCGGAATAGATTTTTTTCGTCTTGTTCGTTCTCTCGAGTCTAAATGACGGGAAACTTACTATTCGAAAACATAAAAATCGTTTGACCGATCACGAAAAACCTCGTGGAGTGTGTATCGATAAGTGTTATCCCAGCGTTGACGGGTTGAAGTTATATCAGCTGTGCCATACATAACGTCGAACGCGATCGAAGATTATATACGACGTTGCGACTTTAAACTAATTTACGTCACTTTTTTAAAGTTATCTTTTCACTTTTGAAGTATATGTAAGTAACTTTTTAATTCAGTTTGACTTGTACATTTTTGTATATAAACTTAATTTAACGAGTCGGAAAAAACTAGTTTACTTGTCTACCATCACAAACACGCGACGAAATCGATCATAATTCGTGTGCTCGATTTAAACCCGATTCTCAACACGATATCAAATTATCAATTATCGATGAACACATATGCTAAAATATAGACATTCCAGTCACAAAATGGTTTTGATGTATTGACGCGCGCCGTGTTGTAAAAAGTACCAGTTTTTAAAAGTCTTCACGGGTTTCAAGTGATTTTTAGCAATTCAATTTTGAACGAACGATCCGAAAACAAAATTATTTCCCAACAGCATTTAATAATATACATTCATTGGACCTATTACGAACATTCAGACGGACGACCGTGAACCATAACAATCGTAACAAAGTGAAAAAAAAATACTGTACTTTTCTGGACAAGAGACGTATACAATGACACACACGATCGGGTTTCGTTCAGAAAAATCATGACGGCGTCGGTGAATAAAAACGCGAGAAATTCCATTGACGATTCAAAACGTATCGCGCCTGTTCAGCTGTAAACGAAGCGCAAAGTCGAGTGGGCCGTGTATCGCACAGCACGGACCATGTTGGCGTTGTTGAAACGCTCGAGACCCGGAGCAGAAATTTCAAACGTCCTCCTTGCGGCCGGTGCTCGGCATTCCTCCCGGCGGAGCCGGAAACGTTTGTAACGCCGTCGCCAGCCACGGATGGTTCGAGTTCGGTCCCGGTCGTTCCGTATGGGGTCACTCGTGTGAGGTCACTCGCCATCCTAACATCGCGAAATCGGTGCGACGAAAAAAACCGAGAGGAGGCGTTGTGAATTCTCGAACCGTGTCCCCCCGTGGCGCGTCTCTCGGACGGACGGCGTGGGCGCGGCGACACGACCGCGCGATACAAGACGAGACGTCGTGAGTTCTGCGCGTTTTGTACGAGCGCGGTCGAAATTCCGGTGCACGTTCGTCGGTTGCGACCAGCAACGAACCGGTCGCACAAAACACGCATCCGTACGACGGAGACGCGGTGCCCGGCCCGCGAGGACCGATCGCGAAACGTCGTCGTCCGCCCGGAACGATAACGATAACGATACGCGCGACGTGGGCCGTCGGTTCGTCGTTTTTCGTTGTATACCACCGAAAAGAAGATCCGTTCCCGATTCCCTAGTACGTTCGTCTGGCAACGACCACGTATACTACGCGTAGTACGTGTCGAGTGCTTGTGAAAGTGAGTGAGTGAGTAAACCACTGAACTCATTAGCGACAAGAGTTCAAATCGACGGAACCTTAATGAAACTTTTTTCACCTGAAAACCATTTCTTGTCCGACCGGTCAACGGCGTTGACGACCGATTTTGCGAAACGTTCCGTTTGTAACGCGACGAAACGAAACCGAAACACGTGCCTCGGGTAGTTCTGCATTTCCGCGAGTATAAACGTCGCGACGCGGACAACTCGCGGAGGTAAAGAAAATAGCGCAAACGGGATTTCAATGCGTTTTACGGCCCCCGCGGCGAGACGTCCGTACGTCGTGGAAACACATTATGCGCGCGCGTCGCATATGACCTGCTCCGAGTCGCCATCGTAACCCCCGAAGACATGACACTATTCGTTTTGGAGGACGCGATACACTTCTGGACGGCGAGTAACAATACACGGTGTCCGCGACCCGACCGTTGCGATTTCTCACACCAATTCACGCTGCGCGTAGGCGTGCGCCGTTTTCGGAATCCGACTACGGACGTTTGCGAGTTTTGAACAATAAAAAACGGCGCGCGTTCGCGTCGGTCTCTTCGGCACAGACGTTAGATCGTCACGCGGCATTAATTATGTTATCACTTGTTTTCAACTCGTTAAAACAGCGAGCATTCGGTTGGGCGTTTGATGTGTGTTTGAAAATTAATTCCGAAAATTAATTCCGAATTTAATCTCCGTGCTCGCTCGTTTTCAATTGACATGGTCGATAAGCCACCGTTACTCCGTAAACGATTTTTAATTATTTTCAATTTTGACAACTACCGTTGTATGGATAACGTCAAATGTGACTTGAGAACGACGCGCGCTGTAAATTTTTTTGTCGTTTTTTTAAATCAAATTAGTTTCAACGTAAATATTTTCGGTGTTTTTTTTAAAAAATATGTTAAGGTCCCCTCCCGACTTAGACGTGTCTTGAGGGTGGCCAAATACGCCGCTGGTTCACGCGTCAGCCGCTTTCTACGCGCGTCGTAAAGGTTCCGGTTTCAGGCCACCCGTTCGTTCGAAATCGTTTACGTCCGAACGCTTTTTCTACGGCGTGCCGTAGTACTTCTACCCTCGCGCGCACGTTGGATGCCATTCGATTCGACTTAACGGTTTTATGCGCGACGACGGTTCACACATCGACGTCTAGACCGGGGACAATTGTCTAGGTTATCGCCGAACAATAGTCGTTTTTTCGTTTTTTCCCTTCGATAATATCGGAAAAATCAATACCGTTTCTCGACTTTCCGATTCGCGCGGTAGTGCGGACGGGTTCCGATGTTTTTTCACAACCGCGGATTCGGTCGACTTCATGACTGACCTCGTGTCCGCACCGGTAGAGACCGTTTTCCGATCCCCCTCGCGGGGTGCGCTCGTCCGGCGGTCATGTCACGACAACGGAGCGGCTAATCCCGCCCGGACGCGTGGCGGCAGTTCATCGACACCACCACGCGGACGCAAACGTTTCGCGTCAATTGCACGCGGCCGACGACTGTCGCGAAGTACGTAATCCGATTGCGACCCGACGCGGAGGCGTGCGATTTATTGACCGGAACGATTACGTGACGTAATAACATCGCGATGGATATTGTTTACGCGGATCGGTAACCGGCGCGGCGTTAAGTCCCCGGGACTTACGGCCCCCCGGCGAACGATACCGCGCGGCGAATTCGGTCGTGTCGTTAACGTGTGTCATACGCGTCGTAAACGATCGAGTATTGTTTTTCGCGTTTTACACGTGTCATACGGGTAATTGAGACGGCTTGTGGAAATCGTACTCCCGGCGTCCGGACGGTGTCGTGTTCGATTGGATAACAACGGGGGTAGAAAACACTTTTATGATTGCCGAAATCGTAAGCACGCGTTTATTACACACGATTGTCGAGTGACGTGCGTTAACGACGGTTTACGGTAGCTTTTTTTTTATCGCCCGATTCGGTCATGTCGACTTTGTTACTTGATTTGCTTGTCCCCCGACTGGGTCATACAGCATTGTCGCGTTGTGATAGTTTCCGATACGGAACGTTTAAATGAAATTTGGTCAACGACGATTGTTCGATAGGATTCGTTTTGAAATTATTGTTGAACACTATTGATTTCGAACGGAAAAACGGTTAATCACGCTTCGGGCAAATCGCACGGACTCGGCCGGTTCGTGGACAATCGATACGGGAATTATCGAACGCCGTCCACTAGCGTCGACTTCTAAATGACGTCGTTTTGTAATTGTAATACATATATATATATTTGATATTACGGCGGACGATCGCCACGGGGGAGCACAAGAGTCACGCACACGGTCCGTCCGCGATTGTATCGTCTTTGTCGTCGTACTCGTCGGTCGTCGCCGCGGTATCTGCATCATTGACGTTTTGACGTGATGGACTCGGTGACGTTTTATACGCCGAGGCATAATACGTTTGTTGTGTACAAAAAAAGAAAAAATAAAAGAAAGAAAAACCGCGTCTAACGACCGGACGGTCGCCCATGAATCGCAATAATGGCCGTGTACTGTCGACGGTGGTCGGACGTTAACGAAAGACCCCCTAAAGAGCCGACCGTCGGATGTACGTATATAATATAACATTATGTACATCGAATACGCGCGGTTAGACGACAACGACGAGAGGCCATTATTTGTTTCCTGTATAACAACAACAATAATAATAATAATAATAACAATAATAATAACAATAATTGTAATAATATTACCGTGGAGACAGAATGACGCGTAGGAAGGTGATTCGGATACCTTTCCATTCGGCAGACCGGTGCCCTTAAATCACTCGACTTCACAATTTGTTCAAATCCCGTCGCGCAAGATTGTCGTTTTATGGCATAATGTAAATTGTGCGACGACCAAGATCTAATGATCGTAGATATTAAAAATAATTTTCTAAATTAAAACAGTATACTAGATTTCTTTTTATTGTAACTTGGTTGGTTCGATTTAACATTAAATTCGTCCATGTTCACGTTCAATACGTGCGTTTCACATCAAAGTGGTCCAAAAAAATACGTTCAAATCGCGGCGACGGTCTTGCAAGTTCTTACCGATCGCGTGGTAAATGTGAACGTGAAAACAAAAACAGTCACATTTTATAACTCATTGTTGGGCCTGGGGACATGTGCGGATTCAGATAACTTCAATATTCGAATGACCGTGCGTTTTGAAAACCTGTATATTATTTCAATGTACGACGCGTCATTCGAACATTTAATTTTATATTATTTCTAATGGATAGGTAAGGTTGGAAAATTATAGGTTATTGATAAACACGATAAGTGCAAAATGTTTGAGGTTATGCTAGCAAAGCAAGTGGTTTTTTTAAGGTCAAAATGGTAACCGAAATTGTGTGTGGTCTGCTTGAAAATTAGCGGACCTCTCAAAAACCTGAAATGACGCCACTGCAGTTCGCAACCGAAACACTAACGAATAATAAACACAAAACGTTCCGCGGTCGTCGCGGTAAATTCAATTACTAAAAGAATAAAAACATATAACATAATGTGCAGTAGTGTTTTAATTGTTGTTTTTTGTTTTTTTTTTTTGTTTTGTAATATCATAGGGTTGTTTAGGGTCGAAAAGAACGACCAAAATTATGGTCACAGCGACATGCAATAAATAATAAATGAGATTTTTTTTTTTTTTAGCGAAGCACACTATCAAAGAGCTGAGTATTTTTTTTTTTAAATAGAATTTCAAATTAAAACCTGTACAATAACTTCAGCCTTTTTTTTTATAAAACCTCACGCATATACCTATTCAAAAGTGATTATTTACGTAATTTTCATAACGTAAAAAAATCGCATGAATAATAATTATAAAATCACGTTTGATCGTAGTACGGCAATGTTTGGCGAAATATTCTGTTTTATGTAAACATTATTATCTCTTCTCATATGATAAAGTAAACGCCAAAATGTTATCGCACATTGTTCAAATATTTTAGACATCTATCAAACGTATTATATATTTTTAGAAATAATTGGTTATTCGTGTTTCGAGAAATATAATGTTTAAAAAAAAAAAACTGTATATAAATATAAAAGACCAATTTTTAAAATTGGACCGAACCAATAAAAAAAAAAAATGAGAAATACGAACACTCGATACACACATATAGACGAACACAACATTCACAAAGGGACTGTATGGAAAATTAAATTTAAAAAACAAACACGGCGCGAGATTTAAGACCAATTTATCTTAAAAGCGAAAACGTTAGTTTTGCAGCTCTGAGAAAAACACGAATTGTGCTTTTCGCTATTCACGAGTAGAATTGCAATCGTATAAAATAGAAACGTTTAGGAATATTTTTTTTTCACAGAAAAATACCATATAATTTTTTCGAAACCAACACATTGCACAACTTCTAAGACGGAGTATACACGTATTTCACATTACGGAGTGTCGCGTTGAACATTATTATCTACGTATACTCACAACACTGATTGTATCTATGGTTATTTCGAGACGCGATCGTCTTGAGTAAGATCCCCGAGCGAACGAATACGACCGTAACAACAACAGTGTGAAACCGTGTATAGATAAACAACCCGTCGGCGAATTTATCGTGTCTTGTAAGATGATATAATACAATCGTTCGCTGTGAACGCAGTCGTCTACAGTGTAGTGCGTACGCGTTGAGCAGCATAATTATTATCGTTAATATTATTATTGTTGTTGTACTGATACATTTGTGGAAGTTTTGTTTGCCGATAACCGTGAAAGTTCTGTTCGTTTTCTTATAACGATTCCCTCGGAAAAATAAACTACAGCATTCGGTTTGCGAGTGTACTCGACTATATTTATTTTTAAATTATACTGATTGATTGATTTGTTTTTTTTTTAATGTTACCGTGGTAGTGGTAAAATGTTAACAATGATTATTATGATAAACGCATATTTGTGTGATATGGTGTACAGTATATACTGATTATCAAACACTGTGCGACGGGAAAAATGTTTTCAACGGTATGTCGTGTGTTATAGCGAATGAAAAAAACAAAAAAAAATCTAACAACTCCCGTGCGAGTCAGTTGTTATAAATATCTCGGGCGTAAGAACACGTGCGGCGACGTGGTCATATGAATTAGTTACGTAAAAAGTTGCGAACGTTGTTGTCGAAACACGGGGATTTAAATTTGAAACACAATGTGCTGTACACGTGAAAAGTTGAAGTCGGAGTTCCGACACTGGTTTTTCAAAACGGGATGTCGACCGCGCGCGTCGAATTGGATACGGCGGCCGTCGGTCGTACGAAATCCAAACTAACGTCTGAAACTGAAAAGGCGCGTTGAAGTTTTCCAATCGAGGAAAAATCGGCCCGTTCGAGCCGCGCGTGACGAAGTCGTTTCGGTGTCCGCGGTAACACGTTCACGAGGATGAATCGTACGCGCGCGCGCGCGGTGCGATCGGTTTTCATTGTCGTCTCGGTTCCCGTGTCTTTCCGTCCGCCGGTTCCCGTACACATAAGCGGATCGATCACGCGCGCATATAACCTAACCTATTCCGTGTGCCGTACGACGTGGTCGCCCGTGCACGACGAGTCGCCGACCGCGGACCTTGTTGATTTTCACGCACGCACACGGTTAGGTTAGGTTGTTGTTACGAGCCCGGCGAGTCGTCGTCGTCGTCGTCGTCGACCGCAGAACCGTTTCGGGACACCGACCGACTTCACACCCCGGCAAACAGCCGATCGCTATTGTTTACACGTTTTGTCGGCGTGTCCGATCGACGAACAGCGTTTTTCGTAACGAAAATCTTACTCGAAATGAATGCGATTTGAACGCGACGATAGAATAATGATCTTCTTGTGCAAGCGTCGAACAAAATGGTCAGAATATTTTACATCGTTGGTCGCACTTTTCGACCGCGTTATAATTTTCAAGTATAATAAAACGTTTTGTCATACATTTTTAGTGATTTCATTAAAACGATTCAATTTTTCATACGACGTTGAGAAAAGCCCATCAACAGCGAACGATGTCTTGCGACTATTACCATCGAAACGTTTGTCCTGCGGAAGATGCCGCGAAACGTTTAATTCCCGTGCGAACATTATCGAATACGATGCGCACACAGCACGCGGAAAACCGACAGAACGTAATTCCCTGCGTGTGGCGTCGGTCTTGACTGATGAATAATTCCCCGACGGTGTGTAGAGCGCACACACGGTTTTAGACTTTAATTAACTAAGTGCGCTCCGAAGAATATCTCCCGTTTCACGAAAACTATATCAAATACACGCACGCGCGACATCTCTTCCCTTGCGTCGTCTTGCGGGAACGAGGTTTAGGGTAACGTTATATTTGTATGCATTGAAGGAGCTCTCACGGAATTAAATCAACGAATTACTTCGAATTGTACGATCCGGGCACGAGGTGTTATAGACGAACAATGGTCTTTTATTCAAATTTACTTCTGACAATAAACGATTATCGCGCAACTGGTATTTATTTGATCCGCGCGTTATATTATTATGTGCCTGCCTAATCTCTGTCGAAAGAGTACACACGTTTTCGGATCTTCACCCAGCCCCGTTTCAATCGGTATATCACGTTAACGTTTTACTGTACTGTGATTTTTCTTAAAAAAAAAAAAAGTCGTCACGTCCAGGTTCCTCCAGAAATAAATACATATGCAATTTCGAACCAGAATGATACCGTTGGAACCGGAATTCCATAAGTTTTTTTAAAAATTAGTGTTAAACGTCTACGAGGAGGATTGTGGATGAATTATTATGTACACGTACATACTGGAAATCGATACGATTTATCAGATTTGCTATAAAACGTTTTCCCCTCCATTAACAATAAAAGTTTTGCGAATTTTCTTTTATAGACATTTAGTAGATCATTACTGATTAGTAATTAGCACGGTTATATACGGTCGAATGCCACTGTAAATGGTAGTCAACGGTATTGTTTTATTTTTCACCTTTGGAAATTGAACCAACGAAAAATTATAAATTGTCGTTTATGTGCACATTCATCCCCGCACATTGGAACATGCCGAACACGCCATTAGTTGTAAAGTGGAACGCCATGCGGACGAAGTTTATTAACAAAATTAATTTTCATTGCAATCAAACAATACGATATCATTAATTATGCGAATTCATTCGAATATGATATCGAAAATTTTAATGGCTTAAAATTTGAATAATAAAAATCCGAATGGTTTATCCGAACGTACAAATTTTGAAATTTTAACGATCAATTTAATATTATTATTATGAATGCACATGGTATTAAATCTACGTGCGTTTAATTAATGCAATTATTCCGTATATGCATCGAATACAATTTTTAGTATATATAGAATATTATTAAGCTCCGAGTATAATTATTTGATATTTTTTAATTTCACCAAGACTAAGAATAATCCAATAAAAAATAATTTACGAGTGTTTATAGCGATAAAACGTAATTTTAATTATTGTTTTCAGAAAAGAATAACATGTAATATGTATATATATATATAGATACGGTCGATGAATCACTTTGAAAATATGTAAAATGATAATACGCGTATATGTAGTCGGGGCGCATTAAATTAAATATAGTTATAACCTCCAAACGGATTTAACGGCGTCGGTTATATAAATCATTTCAACGTTTTAAAACTAAAACGAATATAATATACCGCATATTGAATTTACATCATAAAGCACTTTTTCGTTTTAAATTAAATTAAGATATATGTATACTGTATGCGTTTGCCAGTTTTCCTCTGTTCGGCAGTATACGGTTTATACGTCTCGCGCATTTAATTTTACCCAAGTAGGCATAACGTATGATATAATATTTATCCGTAAAACGTGATACATAAAAAAAAATAATAATAATAACATATATACTATTAAATCAAAATAACATCAAAGGAAAAACGTTTTACCTGTACCGCGTTTGTGCATAAAAAGATTTGAATTCACTAGTAGAATTCTCAAACTTATGAACCGTAAACCATATTTTATTTAATCATATCGTTCTCTATCAAGTCGTAACCCTCTCTCTTCTATTTTATATTCAGTAAATACGCATAATATAAGAAAAAAAAATTAATTCGTTTTTCATATGCTCGAGGCTAAGTGATGAAATTATTTTTGAAAATCGCGTTACAATCTACAAACCGTTTTTCTTTTGCGCGAATTGTATTTTCGTGTTATTTGCTATTCAGCCATTTCGGAGAAACGATATTCGTGTGCACATCAGAGGTTCGAACGAACGAAAAAGAGGTCAGGCACGTTATTTAAACGAAAACATTGTAATTATATATGGATTTCATTTGAAATTCTAATCGACACAGTTTTTAAACGTCGTTTTGAAACGCGTATTCAATGTGTTTTTTCCGTTTTTAAATACTAAAACGCGTTAAACGATCGGATTCCGAGAGTAATTATTTCGTCCGTTTCGCGAGTTCGGTACCTTTACAAGAGGACTTTTTAGAAGCGTGTTCGCGGATCGATTCTAGACCAAACCGTTTGCCGACGCGCGTAACCCGCACAAACGTGATAACGGACGTGTTTATAACGGCGCCACTGAAAATTCCAACGCGGTCGTCTCGGAAACACGATATATTTCAATGGAATCTGTGTGAAACGTTGGCGTTCGGAAATCGTTTTCGTACGAGATTCATACGTCGATACGGACGTTTTCTGCCGTCGTACCGTCGATATTTCTTAATAAAAAAATATAAAATAAAAAAACCGTTCGGTGTAAACGTTTCGCGCGGAAACCGTATTTCATTTCGTGAAACACCGGCGCCGCGATTTTCTCCCCCCGTTCGGGAAGAACGCGCCACCGAAACCTGGGAACGGTCGTCGCGGCGGACGATGAAAATAGTTCTCACGCTGAGTCGTTCGCGTCCCCCGAGGTCTTATAAATTACGCGGGAACAGAGAGAACGCGGTTTGTCGATCGCGGCGCACGTGTGACGAGAAGACGACGTTCAAAGACGTTTTTGTGGACGTCGACCGGTGCGCGTAATGTGTGTGCTCGAATTGCGGACGCGAGCCCCCGTCAAATCGACACGTCGAAGGCCGTTAAAAAACGGACACGCGTCGCACCGGTCGAAACGCACGCACCGCGGCGTCCTTATTTGTTATTGTTCGGTTTCGTTTTGACGACGATTTTTTTTTTTTTGATATTCCGCGTTAAAAATAATCGTTTTTAATTTTGATTTTCGTTTTCCGTAACGTAGTTGTCATTGTTATTATTATTATTATTATTTTTTTTAAATAACAATCGATAATTAATATTGTCCGATACAACACGCATTCGACATTTTTCCAATTTTCCACTTCCTTTGTATTGAAATTTTTACCGATGTTTTTTGTTGGAAAAATTCGAACACAATATTTCTATTCGTTAGTTTTTTCGGGAGTCGTGTTTGACGGATTGAAATTATATTGTAGTGGTTCAAAAAAACCGTCGACAGATACGAATCGTACCATGGCGTTCCACGCATAAATAGAAAAAAAAAAAAACGGTATAATTTTATGTTTTCACGTATCTTCTCCACCAATCGCCAACAATCGTATTTTAATTGTGATTTTGTGTCGTGGAATAATATTTAAATTGTATGTTATCTGAATGCAATTAGAAACAATATCAAATTTTCGGTCGCCGATAACAGCAACGCAACCGGGACGACAAGCATTCGTTACAATATAATTATTAACGTTCGCAGAGTTTTAACATCGTATAATTATAATATCTTGCACGATAGATTACGTGAGAGTTTCGTTTTCGCCTGTATTGTTCGCGAAATCATTATATGGTAATTTTCCATAAGTAAATACATTTTTACGTGTTCGTTTCGGGGGTTTTTTTTTGTTTTTTTTTTTGCGATCAATTTGACGTGAACCGAACGCCGCAAAACGATGCTCGAGATAATAATAAATAAATTTCAAAAATTCATCGCGGGGGTGGGGGGTGGGGGGGTTGTTCGTAGAGAAAACTCTGATTTTTAAATATTGATAATACTAAATTACTTCGTTAAATATGTACACTTAGCGTTTGCGAGACAGTAATAAATATAGAATTTTAATTTCAAAACTCGTTATTATCGTGATTAAAATGTTTCGTGCGTCTTACAACACTTTAATAACATTAACAATACTATTGTGTTCTGATAATTGAATTGGTTTAGTACGACAACGTACACAAGAACGACCGCACGCGTTATGTTATCGATAGAGCAAATATTATGTTGGGTTCAACTATTTTCAATGTCGCTGCGATTGTATGGTCTAACGGTTCGTTATACGGTGTTAAAAGAGATATTTCGATTGATGATTCCCAATCAACACTTCAAACGCGATTATCATAAACGATCGTAAGACGGAAACTTAAAAGGTCCGATCGAACGCGCGCGAACTCGTAACAAATAAATCGGAATAAAAAAAAAAAAAAAAAAATGATCGCATCTACTGCTACGAGATACGATTCGCAAGGGAAAAAAACGGAAAAAAGACGTAGCAATGTGATTAATTACACTACGTAAAGTTGCGTCGATATTGCCTCCATTGGAACGAGAAAATGTTCAAACAACGTCGAGGAAGTTACGGGAACAAAATATCGTGTACGTTAAACTCTAAATCACCGTTAGCGTTTTTTTTTTATTATTTTTCCGTCTGTATTTTTCGGATTTGTTTGATGTGCGCTCGTTTCCACAGGACCGGGGCACGTAACGCAAAGTCGTCCGGCGAATGTCTTCCGTCCGTCCGCGTGCTGTTATCATAACGTATAAATCATTTATTCTACACGTCTCGCGCGCCGAGGCCCGACAAACGTAACGCCGCGTTTCGTTCGGCGGCGCGCTCGTCTTTTGAACATTTTTTTATCAGTGGGTTTCCGGCGCTCCGCGTTGTCGTTATAGGCCGCAGCGGAAGGCGCGAAAGAACGGAGATTCCCGTGGACGCGCGATTTCACGCGAAAAGTTTCGGAAAAAAAGCCGTGTCTGCCGTCTACGGTCCGCGAAGCACGGCGAACGTCCCAGAAAACGGCCAGCGCGAATGAGATACGCGCCTAATACGTTTCCGGACGTTTGTCCGTTAAAATCGCATCGGGACGAACACCTGAAAACAACGAAACCTACGGGTGTTCAGACCAGACGTGCGCACGATTCGTTATACACATTGCGTTTTTTAATTTTCGTTCACTTTCGATGAGCGTCGATGATGTCGAACTCAAAATGAACTCGGGTCGACAACGTGTTTCCGGCTAAAAATCGATTCTCGAAGCTGGATCGGCGAGTTATTTTGATTATCGTTATTATAGACCATCGTTGGACTAAAGTATTACATTCGAATAACGTGTGCACACGACGTATGTCTACAGACGGGTAGCTAGCAAATGTTGACTTTAACCGAGAAAACGAGAGAGAGAGAGAGAGTGCTCAAACGTACATAACATTTGAATACTCGTCGACTTTTATTGTGTATGGTAATCGTAATATTTGGTTCGTTTTTCTTTATTATAAGTCCACTGACAGTGTATAGTATATACATTTTTAAAAACCTACAACGGAAATAATGTTGCGAACGTTAAATGCTTAAACGGATATTTAGAAACCAACACTATTTCAATCACCAATACACACTGTATCGTAATCGAATTTAACCGAAAGACTTCTATTAACAAAAAAAAATAATTATGGACGATATTAGCATATTGAATTGGTCGGTTACACGATTATTTGCCGATTTAGCTTTAGATTTTCGCTTAGGATTCGTTTTTTTTTTTTTTTATAATAATTTTGTCTTGGACGTTGATAACACGAAAATCGCGAATAAAATCTTGAGAGCTAGTGTGATTTATTACCATTATGTTCTTGTCAATAAGGTGTTGTGATTATCAAAGTTGTTAGAAAACTTTTAGAGTATTTTATATGACGTTAAAAAGGAAATAAATCGATCAGCTTTTAGGAGTAGAATTTTTATTAATGTCATAAATTATGTAAAAGTTTTCGACTACGATGCGATAAGAACGCTGTATATCATATGGCAAATACTCGGTTAATATTTTTTTTAAAAAAAATAAATCGTTTTAAATATTATCACTAAAATACAGACGCTCAAAGCATTTACAGTTTTTTTTTCTCGCAAGTTTGAAACACGAATCACGATCAGCTAGAAAATATGAGAAATTCCGTTTCGTACATTATATTTGTTTTTAATGATTTTAGTAGTTTACGTACGTATTATTTGTTTTTAAGCAATAATATATTATTTTCTGCGCCGTACCGAAAATCGTGCAAGGACATTTTTTAGTGTTTTATTGTTTCGATAAGAAACGAACGGTGTAGAACTTCACACACACACACGTACGTACGTCCAATTATCACGACGAGGACACGAACCGTCGACGTCACAGAGTTGAAATTCGTACGCGATGGGTAATCGATTACGCCGGGAGGGTTTGTCGACGGCGATCGGATCGTGTTCTACGTTATTGCATTACGGTTGACGACGCGACGAACGGCGTCGGGAAAACGATAAATATATCGTTTCGTGTTATGCGACCGGAATCGTTCGTGACGGCGGTAAAAAGTCATTCGGCGGAAACGTCGTGTGCGCACCTGGCCGTAGGTGAGAAAAAAAAAAAAAAAACGGAAACGTCAGCGCGCGCTCAAAAACACATTATTAATCGACTCGACTCGAAAATAAATACGTGTTTTCTGTGTGCGGGGCTATACCCAACACGCTGTCGAACAGTCGAAAAGATGCGTTTTTTTGGGGGGGGAGGGAGGGGGGAGGGGGGAAATCGTTTAGGGAAACGTCGAGGCGGGGGCGCACAACGTACGGACACTGGTCCGAAAACAGTTATTAAAAAAACTGAGAGAGGGTGTCGTCGTCGTCGTCGTTATATTGTCGTGCGCACGACGTTCGGCACGCAAGTGGGCGGCACGCGAGACCTACGCGCGTACCTAGGTTTGTTTTTTTTTTTTTTTCACTTTTCACTCAACAGCAATTTAAAAAACGATTTCCCCCCCCCCCCCACCCACTCCGCAACCGAAATAACGCCGACGACGGGACAACCATATCAATCATTTTAATTTATTTTTTGTTTTGTGTTTTGTTTTTTGTTTTTCTAACCGACTGCGAACCGGGTTTTATTTTTTTATTATTATATTAATCGTCATAGTTTTTTCGACGTCAGTTAACACACACACACACACATATAGGAGCGGACAACGATTCCGCGTGCGCGTTGTTTATAAAATATACATTACGCCGTATCGTATACAATATCGGCTCTTATCGCCACGCACCCGAAACCCACCCCTCGGAGCACGCGGCGTTTATTAAAATTTATAGGCCTACAGACGACCACGCACAGCCCACGTGACCCGTGACTGATCGACGGCCGTCGTCGCGATCATAACAGTGACGAATGAAACGACGTAAACGACGTTGTCCGAACGTCGTACGAAAACCGGGAACCGGACGCCGGGGGTCGTGATAACGCTCGAGTACCGACGATTAGATAGCCCGAACACGATCGTCCATGTCGTTTTTGGTCCGTGTTCTCGACATCCGATTGTATCCGTATTTCCGTCCGAATCGGGTTCGCCGGCCTCGTTCGGCGTGATCGTTACGTGTGTCGCGGCGCGTTCACGAGTCCGTGGAAACGTTACCGTACGCGTAAAAACAAGAGAAACGCGATTCGGCGCCGGTTCCTTTTGTTTTTTTTGTTGCAAAACGAACTTTTGCACGTACCCGTTTACGGCCTCTGAATCGCGAAGACGTGATTTTTTTACGCGAGAATCTCGTGAACATCGGCCGTTCCGACTTCGCGGTATTTTGTTTTTCATAAACCGATCGAAATACACCAAACAATACGTTCCCCTCCGATTCGGAAATAGATCGTCGCGGGTGATAAACCGAGCGCATTACGCGACCGTACGGTAATAAATTAATTCTATTTTTCGTTCCCGTGCGGCGCGAGTTGGTTTAAAAAATAAAAAATTGTTTCCATAAAGCTAACGCGCTCGCACACACGCACACGCACACATATATATGTACTGTGCGCAAAACACCGACGCCCTCCGAATACCGTATCTCGCGCGTTGATCAATTAGAAATTATTATTATTATTTTTTTTTATGACGCAAACCGTATCCGTGTCACAATAATATCCCGTGGAAAATGTCGGGCACGAAACCCCTTCGACGTTCTATACAGACGATTCGGTTTTTCTCTTTGAACGTTACGAACAATATCCGTGTGATCGAATTTGTATTTGTATTTTTTTTTTTTTTCGTTCGTTTTGTCGCGATAATTCCGACGGAATATTAAAACGCCGCGTTTCGCGTCCCCGTTTTTCATTTCAATACGTTTTGTTTCAAGGCGCGGGAAACGAGAATATATATATAAAAAAAATAACCAAGTTTAATATAATGCAATTCGAAACCATCTGGAACGCGTTCCCAAGACAAAAAAAAAAAAGTTAATAAATAAAATGAAACAAATCAGCATTGATCAAGTGTTTATATATATTTTCAGGATGTTTCTATATTGTCACGAACAACAATGATTGACATAATTATTTGTTGGTTTTTTTTTTTCAGTTTTTTAGTTTTTTTTATATTTGACTCAAATTATAGTCAGAACGTATTTGGGGCGGAAAACTAAAACACGGAACCTCAAAAATATTATTTTAATCGTCGAAACTTTTGACGTGAACTCGCATTGTTTGTTTTCCCCGTTGAAAATATTAATAACGGTATATTTATATTTGCCGTGCCCCCCCGCGTCAAACGCACACGTAACTGCCATTTGCTTTTAATCGATAAATATTTGTAACTTGCTAGCTACTAACGGATCGTATCCTGACGACGGCAACTGGTCTTCGTCGGATAAAATTTCATAAATTCGGAACGGTAAATTAATTCGAACTCTGTTTAATCCAACGTTCGGTTTGCCGTTATTGAATTTCGAACACTGGCAAACGCTTATTGTCCGAACGGATTCGTTCAAAAGAGCACATGTCGATTCTCAGGTGTTTAGATTTAATATCCGCAACTGAAAACATTGACACGTTTCGATATTTCGGACGTGCGGAGTGCGGCTGAAACACGACGATCGGTTTTTATACCGAATACACTCGGCAGCGTCGGACAAAATAAAATCGCAAGCCGTCGGGCGGGCGCGGAGTGCTTTCGGTGGCGACCACGACGACGACGACGACCCTTTCAAGAACACTAGCCGCGAACGGAATCCAATTTTCAAAGCACCGAAACACAAAAGCAGTTGCGTAATACGATATAACGCAACACAACGTCGGATTCTGGCTGGGAACGACAACGGACTTAAACCTCCGCACGGTCGTCCGCGACGAGGGTGACGATAAACAACCGTCTCTTTTCAACGTCTCTCCCCGTCGTCGTAAACCAATTACCGTAGCGACGCGTCGAGATTTTACCCGCCGAAAGTCTGTCGGTACGAAGTTTTCTTCGGTCGCTTTCGGTTCTCGTGACGAACAATGGACGCGACACGCGTATTTTTTTTTTTTGGTTCGAAGCGAAACTTTTTCTCGATATTGTTATTAGTCGCGCGTTATTATTATTACATTTATTATCACAATCGGGGTCCGAGATAACGGCGGCGAACGTCGTAGTAGTTTGCGCGCGAGACGAACATAACGTGTGTAGGCGTGCGCGTGGTGTGTTTTTCGTTCACCGTCCTGACCCGGAATTCGAGTCTCGCGTCCGACGAATTGCCCGCCCGGTGGGGAGGAAAAGTACAGTAACGGATCGGAAACTCGACGGTTTTTTCTTTTATTTTCTTTTTTAAAGCGAAACTTTTTTGCAGAGGGTACACGAGCAGAAAAAGATTTTCGCGCGTCGCGGTCGGCCCGCGCGAAACTTTTTCTCGATATTGTTATTAGTTGCGCGTGCGCGTCGTCACATTTCAGTCGTTACGGACGTTTACGTTGTTATCGTTATGGATATCGCGCGGCCGTCCCCCACCGGTTTTCTCGAGAATGGTCGCGCGTGCGCACAATGTTCCTGTCGCGGGCCAATAACGTGCGAGCGGACCGTTCGGCAATCACTGTCCTGTGTATAATCGCACGCGCGCGCCGTGATCCACGTCATTTGCCGTTCGTACGCGCGCCGGGCCGGACGATGCGAACGAAAGTGACGTCGTATTCCGTGTCGACCGCTTTTTGCGTGTTTTTTCGTTCGCTCGATTCACGTCACTCTACGTACGCACACGCCGGTCGGACTCAGCAAACCGGGTAACCGATTTCAAAGTATCTCGCAACGAAGACCGAGTAAGCGTTTTGTCGATTAACGTCCCCTCGGCTCGTACGGTTCTAATGTGCCTGGCGGAATAGAGAATATTTTGTAACTCACATTTTATTTCGTTCCAATACAAACCCTATCGGTCGAACGACTCTGTTTCGCTACGTCCGCGCGTACTCGTAACACGCACGGATTTTTTTTGTTTTGCTTTCTCATTGTTCCCGTTCTATTTCCACGCGATTGTTCAACGCGGACCGTGAACGGATCCGTAAAAGTTTCGATCGAAACGACCCAACGCGCGATTATGACTCGCGGGAATATAACTCTGTCGTTATTGCAGTCCACGTCGTTTCTCCGCGTCGCGCTCACGACGACCCACGGACACCGTGGACTGTAATCTCTGGGTTCGCGTCCCGTCGAAGCCGGACCGTGGCGATCGCACGCGCGCGCGAATCGTGGTCGTAAGCCATAACCCGGTATACTTGGGTCGCGGTCCGACGCGAACGAACGAATCCGATGTGCTGTTGTTGTGTCGAGTAAGTTCCACGTGCGAACGTGAACGCGCGACACCTTATCGACTACGGGAAACCGTGTCGTTCGTGGCGGTACATCGGCGACGCGGTCATTGTGCTCGTTCCGGTCGCCTGCGCGTACGATCGTACGATAATATCGCTGTCGTCTACATTTATTACGCTGCCGGACACGTTGACTGGGACGGGCTTTCACACCGACGCGAACTAATTACGATCGTTTAACGTGTTTCGTTCAATACGCGCGTAATACATTTGTGTGCGTTAAGAGAAGAAACCCGTGACCGAAAACGACAACGATTTCCACGCGTCGTCGTACGATCGAGTGCTGTAGAACGCATTTCGACGTCGGACTATAAATCACGTTTTTATGCGCGTAAGAACGATCTGACGCGTCATTACGCTTGGCGGGGAGCTAGACGTTCGTGTCTGCGTTAAAATAACCGAAATAAATTCGTCCGCTCAAAGCCGTTAGAAAATGTAAATTAGCAAAGTTTTCGGGTTTTAGAAGAAGAAAAAAACCCGCGGGGTCGTCCGTAAGGCGTTGACAAGGGGATATCGCTAAAAGAGTGTACCAGATAAGTGTGTAAAAGGATATTTACATTACAAAGCCGGTTGCGGAGATGCGCGGGAAAAATGTGTTCGGAATAATAAATAAAATAAATACATGTATACAACACGTGGACGGGGCAAGAGTACGCGAGATTCCCTTGGCGACAAAAAAAAAACAAAATAATAAAAAATATACAGGAGAGAGAGAGAGAGAGCGAGAGAAACCGACGGCGGCGGAGTAAAAAACAAAGGTACCGCACGATGTCACGACAGAACAAAAACATCAGCTACTCTTGAAAAAAAGTTAATGTGACAAAATGGAATTTTAAAATGTCCGCGGTCAAAATATACGAATATTAAACATTCTGCGCGGGACACGGCGCGGCACGCGAGGTTAGGTTATCCCGTGACAGATACGGCGTAATGAACTTTCGTGTCGTTCTGTTTGCACACAAAGGGCACGTGAATTATTTTGGACTTGATTAAAAAACGCTTTTTTTTTTTTTGTTGTTGTTGTTGTGACGACGCGACGGTCGTTCTAACGAGCGCGCGACATTATAAAATAACTTTTTTGAAGCGTGACAAGACGTATGATATAATTGTTCACATTTTTTTTTTTTTTTTTACTCATATCTCATCTCCGTCGGAAAGTCCGGATTTTAACGGAAATAGACGTATCAATGAATTCGCCCGATGGAAAGATAAATATATATTCATCGAAATCTCGTATTCAAATCGTCCGAAACTTGTGAAGTAAACGACGCGCTGTGTATGTTAACTGTTGTGCGACTACAATAAAAACATATATATATGTATTGACGACGTTTTCGCGTCCCATACTATATAAATTTATCAGTCGCGTCCGTTTATATGGAAACAAATCGAATTTTATGACGTTCGATCGGAACAAAAAAAAAAAAAAAATGAAGAATATAAAGATAGGAACCATGCAAATTTTGTTCTTTGTTTTCTTTTCAAGTCAATAACAGAAATGAAATTTGAAACATCCACTGTATAAACATACAATGCGCATACCGACGGCAAAAAAGTCATAGTGACGAACAAACGCAGACGGCCGATTGTCGATTTTACATTCGAAATAATTTTCGACGCGAAATTCCGTATGGAATGAAAGTACTCGTAAAATGTGTGCAAACGAAATTCTCGTACGAACACGATACGACATTGGAAACGTATTGTTCGTATATCAAATAGAGAATGTCAATCGATAATCGTAATGCGCGGATGGTTTTTGCGTTTTGATTCGTCTATTTGCGGAGTCTATCGGGAAAATCGTACCGATCGTGAAATAACAACGTAACGTCTCCGGCACGAAATCACGGGGGATCGAGCTGAACGCGGTCACGAAAACACCCGGAGGATATATCCGCGACGGCGAAACGTATCGCGCGAAACACGGGCGCGCGATTTGTATCGTACGAACCGCGGTCGCGGTAACCGTCTGCGGAAGTGAATCGTCGGGCGCGATTCGATTACGAAGGGTGCGGTCTCGGCGGACGAAAAACCGCGCGAACGGGGAAGAAAGCGTGCCCGGTTACGGTATCGTGAAGGTCTGCAGTTGTTCGCCCCTCGGCCGTACGTGGGGGTACGTGAACCCCGGTCGCGTTTTTCGTTTTATTTTAATTTAACCGTCGTTTCTTTTTTTTTACACAGCGCGGGGTTACGGCGGGGGCGGGTTTGAAACACGTCGCAATCCGTCGGTGAAGTAGTCCTGACTAACGATTTTTAGCAAATTTTTAACGTATCGTATAAACGTAATTCAACGTCGTGAAAACTCCTCGACGACGCGTAATGCGCTTTGCGTGAGTAACGAAAAATCACTTGCCTGTGGTTGTATATTTTTATCGAACGTAAACGTAAACGCGACCGCTCCGAGACGGTTTTCGGAAAAGTTGCGTCGTACTCGCGATAGGGTGTCGCGAAGTTTGTACGGGAAGTTTCCCCCGAAAGTATATATATATAATTTCGAAATAGGAATATCGATCGAACTATATTTATCAGTTTCAAAGTTTTTCGTTTTCCACGAGCTTATTTGATTATAGTTTATTGTGTTATACGTGCGTCGGCGAAATATTCGCGAGCGAAAATATGTCGACGACGATTAATCCGAAGTTGATTTCGGCCTCGACGTATAGAATCGATCAGGCGGGAATTCGATTGGAATCGTCTACGCCGCGAACCATATTACAATAAGGACGTATCGCCCGCCTCGCGTTCATCATAAAACACTACGCGAGTATTTGTCGCGTAAACAGAACGCTCCGGGAACGTTCTGAGGATTATGCGTCTGACATAATATTGTCTGACGACAAGATTCGTATGCGCCGTCGACGCGAAAGTCGACCAGAAAAGCTAGAAACCGTACGATTTCGCGACAGGGACGAACCGCGCTAATAAGAATCCCGCGGACCGTGAACAACCGCGCAAAGTCATTCAAACGGTAAAAGTGTCGAGTCTACCACGTCTAGACTTTTCGGTGTTTAATCTGACCGTGTTCGTTTTGTCGAACGTTGATTCAACGGTGTTCGTTGGATTTTCGTTTTTTTTTCTCTCTCGAAAACTAAAAGAATATTATGCCATTCGGTAAAAAAATTCAAACGCGTTCGAGCTTCGTACGCCGTGTTACGGACACGGATTCGCTATAGCAGCAGCTACAACGTCGAATTACGTCCGCGGCACCGTTCGTAAAACTAACATTCAGATAACTATTGCGAAACGTTCGTTTCGTTATTGTAAGTCCCGTGATTGTTATTATTATACTTTCGAGTGCTTTCCGATTAACGATCAAATCGTATTCGGTAACATGTTGCTATAACGTCCGAACGCAGAGCTGTTAGTGTGATGATTCGAGCCAACACAACGCGCGCGTGTACATTCGCCTGACAGCTGTTGACGTTCGTTTCGTTCATTAAACGTGCGAAAGGGAACGGTTTTTTGATCGACCACGACGACGACGGATATTACAACAACAATAACGACAATAATTATGGCGCATGCCAAGTCCGCCGCGAGTATTATAATTGACACGTTTTCCACTTCGACCGGTATACGTCGAAATGTAACGATATTATTATTGTTTTGATTATTATCTGTGGTCGGTACGTTTTTAACGATTGGCGCCGTTACGATATATTGTTTCGTAATGTTTATCGATAATAATAATGGTGATATTTCATTCGATAGACGGTTCCGCGCTACGGTTTAGAAATCGAATAACCGTGCGTATGACACCGAGAAAATAGAATAAAATATAGGCTTTTAGGCTTTTTTTTTGAGATTTTTCAAAATTCAAGTTTTTCTACTTACTTTTTCGGACCTTATGGACTCGTAAAACTCATAAAAACTTTGACTTTGCCAAAAGCGTGTACAAGATTAAAATGAAAAAAATCGACGGAAAATTTAAACGAACGTTCCGAAACTCGCTCGTAAAGAAATGTTTCGCAAACGGAATGATGGAAAATTGAAAATTAAACTACGTTTAATACGAAAAGTTTATTGTAGGATAACGAAAAACCCCAGTTGGATGTAATTAATATCGGGAAAATTATAGACATGATTTCGGAATTGAAAATGATCGTAAACGAACGAAGCGATATAATATTATCGTTGAATTACTGTGACTGAAATAAAAAATAAAAAATAAAATAAAACGATCGAATTCGGCCGTTTTCGGATTTTTTCGTTTGTTCTGTCGTCGAATCGCATACGCTCAAAATCGAAACGTTTTCTTGTGAAAATACATTCTGTTTTTTTCTTTCCTTTGCGCTCTTCATTCGAATATTGCGAGTCTGAAAAACGACAAAAACGTATACGTAAAACGTTCAACACGCTCAACGTTCTGTGACTTTCCAGAGAAACCGTTGAACGAGGTCCACAATTAACGTCGTTCCGATAAAAAATAATAACAATAACGAAAAGCGCTCCTCTCGTTCGAATCACGTTTCGCCTACACACACGCACACACCGTGAAAAACGCTATGCGTTAGCGTTAGGTCATACCTAACCTAACGCGCGCGTGTGCGTTTTCGGACCGTACGACGTTCACAACACGCCGTTTTGTCTCTCAATGAACCGTGATCAATAATAATCGCGTCCCGCGAATCGGTAAAACGGCCGCAGCCCAGCGCGAGTCGATTAAAACGATTTTTTTATGGTTTTTTTTTTTTTAATTTTTTTTCCCCCGGTGGATTTTCATTCCTCGTCCGCGTCGGAAATCGGACGTGTGTGTCCGTTTTGACCGATTGTCTCCTGGTGATTACAATGTCCGGCGATTAGTCAAAAACCGTTTCCCGGACACGATAACCCGCCGCGCAACACACGAATCCACCGTTTCGAGTAAAAAAATACCGTTTTTGTGCGTGAACGGTCGCCCGGGGGTCGGGACCTTTTTAATGGTTTCGTTTCGTTATTATTGTATTTTTTTTTATTTTTCGTTCGGCTAAAAAAGCGAACGAGCGGCAATGGCGTCGGACTGATACGATTATTCGGACAGCGTGCACAACACGCACCCGCGCCGCGGATCGTTACAAGGGACGAGTTTTATTTATCGGAATGCATTTTTCCTTTTCGAACGTTTCATGCAGAGACGTAAAAGAAAATAGCGAAAAAAATGACCGGTTTTGCTTATTGGGTCGTCTTGGTCGTGGTACATTATATGTATAGACGTATATATTGTAACGAATGCATTTGAAAAAATAACCCCGTGCCGGACAAAAGGCCGTCGTCGACGTTCCCATTTCACACACCCGCCATCACGATAACTTGTCCGCCGGCTATTATGCAGGCGCGGATCCAAGGGGGGGGGGGCCAAGGGGCGATAGTAGACTCTTGTTAAATTTTTTTAGTTATTAGTATCGTTTTATAATTCTAACTCTTATCTTATGATACTATAGAAAGACTACAATTTAAAATGAAGTTGTAGCTATGGGATTTTTCGGTGTATCGCAAACGATTTCCAATAAAACGTTTTGGAAAATACTTTTATTACTCGACGCGACATTAAATGAGGATTAAAGTTGTTTTGATTAAGATGGTCCCCCCCCTCCCCCGTAAATAAGTTCTGGATCCGCGCCTGCTATTGCGAGTATCGCGTGCTGTGCTCGCGCCGTCCGACCGCGTTTAGGAGGACGACGTTTAGCCTGCTGCGGATACGATCGACAACGATTACGAGAGAATGATCCGTATGATAAATTTATTACGTGGCCGCGCGTGCTGTTGTTGTCTCGTCGTTTGGTTTGTCTTTCGAAATATCGTCACGAAAACGCGTGCGTATTTTTCTAGAACAATACGCGGCGCGCGTGTTTAATCTTCTTACGCGCGCGGAACGGACGTTTTACAAATGATATTTTGTGCGAAATCCGGACTGTTTTTTTTTTTAGATCTATTATTTTTCATTTTTTTTTTCAACAAAAGAACCGAAACGTCGTGCGATTGTGCAAAAGACAAAACAGAAGGTCCTGACGTTTTAATTAAATAACATATATCTAACGGTAGTTTTTTTTTTCGGAAAACAAAACATTTATTTCGAACGTTCGAGAGTCTCAGAAGGTCTTATCAGTACGTTTATAAGTCATAAGACAAACAGTCTCGTGTTAGTATATAATTTACGGAAGCGCCCGCGTCGTACGGCTAACGGTCGTAAGCGATATGGTCATTTCGTTTGTGACCGTCCGAAACGCGTTCGGAACAAAACGACGTCGGCGCGTGAGCGCGAATACGGCGAGCGTTTTTTTTTTTTATTTATTTATTGATATTGTTATTTTGTTTTCGAAATCGATTTCGCCGGCAAACAAAAAGACCGAATTAATGACAACGTCGAAACGGAAAAAATTTCATCGACGGGAAGACGCGTAGAGACGTACCGCGTGCAAGACGGCGTGAAGAAAAACGTGATTGGAAACAATGAATCGTGATGAGAAACGTTCGAACGAGACGTCCCCGGCACCGGCGGACTGCCGATTGTCGAGTCGGACGTTTAGACCGACCGTTCCCCGGACTGGTCTGGGCACAGAAACGCGTATCGTGCGACGCCGGGGGAATACGATTCGCGCGCGCCCGTAACAAACGACTGCTCATTCTCGCGTCCGATCGTTTCCGGCCGGTATACGAGAACGGGTGTCCGCGTCACGACCGCGAGAAACCAGTCGGTGTGGAATCGCCTCCGTCCCCGGAGAAGCGCGTCTCGTTAAAAAACAAAAAATGTAAATGAGCACATAAAAAAAAAAAAAGGAAACTCGTACGCGCGGACAAACGAACGGACGAATGTGCGCGACTATCGCCGCGGACCGGGCAATTGTTGGAAGACGGAAAACGCCGGGCCCCCGAAAAACGGTCTGGCGGTCGTCCGGACGCTCGCTGACCGACCCGTTTCGTATTGTCCGTATTTCCCGCGAAACGCGTCGACGTCCGTCCGTCCGTCCGTTTTATCAACAAAAAATAAACCCGACTGCAACGTGAGAGCGTGGAGCGTGGACGGTATCGACCGACGGGAGAACCGCGGAACACGGCGCGCCGGCATCGAAACCGACGTGACGACGTTTTCCGGTGTAACTGACAACGATCAACGGTGTCGTCGGATGGAGGACGTCCGCCGCAATCCGTAGACACCGTCCCCGTGCCCGTAGCGATAACGGCCACGAAACGACAGACAGAAGAAAACGCTACGTAAGCACACCGGAATATCGGAATTACGACGTGTGTTCACTAGTCGGTACGTACGCATGACCTAGTGTTCGGGCGGCGGCAAACAGAAATTCAAACGGAATGAAAATCGCTTTCTACGTGAAAGCCAAGGCGACCACGGCCTTCTATTCCAAGTCCGTGGGCCACGACACGAAACTCGTGCCGACGGGGATTGAACACCCATTGAAGTTTCATCCATCGAGAATAATCGACTGCGAAAACGCAAGTTCATACGGAAGGGAAAGAAAGTCAACTTCCACATGAACGACCCAGACGCGATCACACCTAAATATGGAACACTAAGTCAAACCACGACTTCTATTTCAAGTCATGGGTTACGACTCGAAACTCGTGCCGACGGTCTATGTTCAAGTCATGGGCCACGACTCGAAACTTGTGCTAACGGATACCAACGTGAATGGAACATCAAAGTTTTTATTCATCCAAAATCACGCAATAAGAAAGACCGAGTAAAAAATAACCAGGCAAAATAAGGAATTTAACAAAAATTACAACAATCAACAAGATCACATCGAATCCGACACAAAGAAAATAACCAACAAACATGTGAACATCTCTCCACATGCAAATATCACAAATAGATCCTCACCAATTAAACTTCACAGACGCACGCGACGCCGATTACACCGTACTATGGCTCCCCGGACACGCCGACCTTTTTCTCCCCGCGGTACTACTGAGACACCGGCCAAACGTCGGTCTAAAACTTACCTCGGCTCCAGACCTTGATGCTCTCGACGTCCATCTTATCTGTCCTCGGACTCTCCACAATCCGGTTCTTCTCGCTATTTCTGACTTGCCGATTACCACAGCGCCCCGCCTATCAAAACAGTAAATTCATCAACCGACATCTCACATCAACAACATACGAAATAGATGCGGCCAATCGAACCCCTCACCCAAAACAATCATACCAAGCAAAACAGAAAACCAACTCTCTCACTTCAAGAAAAACAAACCATCATTCAACTTAACATACCTCAGGAAATCGGAGACGAAATAATATCTAAAAACCGAATCGTGAAATCGTTACCGCGCCCGACGACTAAAAGACAGCTGAACAAACAAGATAAAATTCATCAAGACCGCTCTAAAATCACACAGGCAAGGATCGATCAATGGAATCAATTCATCCAATCACTAGACAAACTCATAGGTGAGTAAATATTTAAATTAACTAAATCTCAGGAAAAAAAATGTCGTGACGGCCGACCCGCGACGCGCGATAATTTTTTTTTCGTACCCTCCTATGTAAAAAAAGTTTCACTTCAAAATAAAATAAAATTAGCATAAAATTACCAGCAGAAGGCTTAAATTGGTAATTTGTTGGTTAACATAAAAGATTAACCGTTGACTTCTCAAGTATCGCGGATTTAAGTCTAGGTTTTTGATCAAATGGGGATAGCGCCTCTGGACTAGAAAGCAGATCTCTCTTATCGTTGTGTCTTGGAACGTCTGATATAATGTGACCGGAGATAGACTGATAGTTTGCTCGGCAATCGCATGATGAAGGCGATTCGGCTAAAACCCCATCTGCGCAGCATCTGGTTTTGTCGGCCGTGTCCTGTTTGCTCCGGGTCTGTTTAGGGTTGAGACCGGTCTCCTCTGCGTGAGAAGAGGTCCTTGATTCTTAATGTGGTTGTGGGTCGTCAGGTACTCTATTATTATGTCGCGTACTTTCTCGCACTGTGTTTACACAGCGTTTCGTAAACACATTGAAATGATGGCATGGGGAAACGTAACGAACGTCGTGAAACGCGGTCGACCCGTTACAAACAGAATAGTTTATCCGAAACCGTATTGGTGGACATTCTGCGAATCGTGTTTTGAACGTTAACTTGAAATCGATAACGGAATAAGATGCGCACCGAAAGTCGTCGTAAAGTAACGTTTTATTACGGGGATGGTTTTTTCTTTGCTTTATACGTAAATACGTGCACATAAACATTTTACAACGTTTTAGTGATTCTCTTCGATACTGTAATTCTTATATGCAAGTTTATTTATTATAGATTGTACGTAATTTCATCCGTCCAATTGATGATGATCTTCGACTTTTTTCATTTGATTTTTCTTAATTTATAACAGTTAATGCCGAGAAATGTATTCCGTACCCGACATTCATCACGTATATTAACTTTACTTAATAAAATATTGCCAAAAATATCCAAATGACGTGTTGAAATATTTTTGCTCGCAGCGTACGTTTTTCCGTAAGACTGTCACGAATCCAGTTTTGAAAACTTCAATAACAGTAGTTACGTCGGGATACGGTGAGATAGCGCTGGTGTAGTATGTTAAGGGCGAAAAATAATAATTTCGACATTCGGTGACACGAGAATATTTGTTTTCGCCCGTCAAATAACCTAATGATTCTGTTGATAATTTTAATAATACGATTCGAAAAAAGTATATTTGTTTAAGCGTGTTTACAGTAAAATCACGATTTTTTACAATGCTTTATATACAACCGTGTTTCGAACCCAGACACTAGAATAATCACTGTTTTTGCGCACGTGCAAATTAACCGCGCACCGTATAAACATGTAATATATCATTGTGAAATTCGTCGCACTGAGCATTACGATTCGCGTTATTAAATCAAAATATTATGGTAAAAAGTCGGACGTGACATTATTCAAGATTATCTGGACACGAGAGTGTTTAAACATAATACGCGCGATCAACTTATTTATACGCGTTGGCTACACACACACGTAAAGCCCTAAATGGACATGAAAGGAGAGAAAAGACGATCGAGCGCCTTTAAGATACACGCGAAATTTTTTGAGATACCTGCGTGAAGATTAAAAAAAAAATATTTATTTGTTAGCCATCACGAGGGACGATTTTTTTGTTTAACGGTTCGAAGCCTATACCTGAACGGACAACGGCCGTCGTCGCAGAGTTCACTTATTTTAATTATTATTTAAACAATAATTCATTTGTTTCACTTCGTTCATTTACTTCACGTCGCTTACTGATAAATCATTTATACATTTTATTGCTATTAAAAAAAAAATAATAATATAAAACAATCACATTAGTAATAACAAAAACATATTAACGTCTGAGAGATACGTCGTAAAAACGAAATTCTACCGTTTTTTTTTTTCATATTGTCCGGACCAACAATATTATCAGCTCGCCTCGCACAGTAGATTGGGTTGAGTCTGAGATTCCGACGGTTTTCGCGTACAGCGATAAACGCGCAACGCCCCACTCGTAAATTGTTTGAAAGACGCCGAACCACATTACGGCAGTGACCAATGCCGACCGAAATACGACCGTCTCGAGCGCGCAACCTGGTAACACATTATGTTTCACCTCTTTTTACGGTCAGCGGTTTTCGACGAGCGCGGTGGTCGCGAAATTCTTCGGCGGCGGCGGCGACGACGTTTTTTGTGTGTGCGCTGGCTGTCGCGTCGTCTCGGTTCCGGCGGCGGTATCGGATTTCGTCGGCCGATTCCGCCCGATCGCCACGGCGGAGCGGCTGCTGCGAGGTCTGCCGAAATCGATCAGGCGAGAACCGCACCTGTTGCCCGAACACGAGGCCACGTAACTCCTCCCGTCCTCTTCACGCCGTAGTCGTTCGTCTGCCGACGATGGCTGGCCAAGTCGCGTCTCGGCCGGGGATGGCGAACTGATTTACCGCTCTACCGACTTTCGCACACGATATGAATCGCCGCGTGTCTGGCGACGAGTGTGCGTCGTCACTCCCTGGCCCCGAACCGTCAAACAGAGCTCCCTACGAATTCAACGTTCGAATACAGTACGCACGTGTCATACAACAAGGATCGGTTTTCAGTGTCGTTTGAATTTTAAATTACATCGAAACCGATGTGAAAAACGTGTTTCATGCGCGTGAAGTTGATTTGAATTATTCTGTCTTCGTATGATATATTTATAAACACGTTGTCGGGCGAAACTCTTTCGGACGTTTTCAAAAAATGTCCCTAACGAACTGTAGTTTTCTGATTTATTCGTACGGGTTCTAGCAGTTTTCCGGTGGTGTTACGATTATCTTCGGAGCTTTTTGGAAAACCGTGTACTAACGCACCACGGCAAGAAACTCGAGCGTTCCGTCCTTGGCGAAAACGCGTGTGTCCCCGCCGTCGTCATATCGTCACGTTATCCGATCCGCCGTCGGGCGCTTCGAAAAAAATCGCTCCGGCGTCACGTTGTTCGTGTTGAGCCCGCCCGGCGCGCTTCACTGCGACACGTACGTGACGAGATAACGTGATAACGCGTATCGTATTTGCCGCTCGTGAAAAACGACCGTGTGCGGCACGACGACAACGTCCGCCGTCCGGTTGCGCGTCAGGACGTGACGAACGGCGCGCAACATGTTAAGCGTACGGTTTTCGGTGAAGTCGAAACGCGATGAATAACATCGCACGTCATATCGATCGCGTTTGGAATACGCGAACGGCCACTTGCGAAAACGACGAAGAGACCTCAATATGCCCCGGGCAGGCGTGGAACTTATTTACGGGGGGGGGGTATCTTAATCAAAACAACTTTAATCCTCATTTTGTCGCGTCGAGTTAGTTGAAATATTTTCCAAAACGTTTTCTTGAAAATCGTTTGCGATACACGGAAATAAAACAATAAAATCTGTCTTTATATCTTTATCAAATGTCGAATCGCGTGGCGGTCGCGGCTGCTATCGGAACAATTCATTGTCCTCTACGGAGACGTTCGAGATATTTAAGAGCCATACTGTAGGTATATTATATTACGTGTAACCCATCGATTTTTAAGGTTCACGTATCGTTCAATATTTGAACTGCAATACATATACGAAAACAATTATATGCGCTTTGATAAAAAAGAGGTATTTATTGGTTATCAGAAACGTTAAAACCGAAAAATCCCATAGCTACAACTTCATTTTAAATTGTCTTTCTATAGTGTCATAGATAAGAGTTGGAATTATAAGACGATACTAATAAAAAAATTTAACAAGAGTCTACGGGTTGGGGGGGATCACCCCTTGCCCCCCCCCACCCCTTGGATCCGCGCCTGGCCCCGGGCGCACATCGTTTCGCGTCTGCACGGAACACGGTACGTCACGTCGTCCGAGTTTTCGCCGTCCGTCCGGACACTAACGTGCACCGCGTCTGTTCCGCGTGCCACCTGACGCGACATACGCGAATCGTCTGCTTGTCGTTGCCGGTCGCGACGCTGCGATTTGATTCTGGTTCTCCGTCGGGTCCCAGAACGCGTTGCCGTCCGTCTTTGTTGAAATCGACCCGACCGCGTTTCCATACGTAGCAGCGCCGGCGGTCAAACGATTTAGTCATGTAGTAGGAGGGGGGGGAGGATGAGGCTGGTTACTCAATATAAGAACATACGTCGTAATCTATGGATATAAGTTCACTTCATCAAATCGTTTTATTGAATTATTAAATCTATTTATTTTTTTGCCAACTCATCCGATATTTCTATAAATTTGTGGCAGAGGCGCAGGGCCGCTTTTTATTCATAAACAGGTAATAAACGGCATACTGTTAAAACTAATACATAATAACAAAAAGCTCATGGGGGGATATTTCCCCTCGTCCATCCCCCACCTCTCGTTCGACTGCAGCGGCGTATCACGTTTTCGTTTTGCCCCATCCACATCTCGAATATTCCAACCTTTTGACAAACGAATATTAATTTCGTCGGTTTTTTTTTTTATTCACTTCTGACGGAAACCCTGATACACGTATACATATAATTTCTTTCGTATTCTTTAAACACCTTGTTCTCACTCATTTATGCGTTAGTTATAAAAAAAATACGGTTTAATTCATTCTGTCTGAAACACGTGATTGTATTTATACATATGTATATGTATATGTATAAGAATCGAGTCACAACTATATTCCGACCGTCATTCGTTGGCATTGGATTTATGTACGTTCTCGAGAGTTATACTATGTCATAAAAGAAATATGTAAGTGTCCATTAATCCAACCACCGATATAATATACGTATTATTTAACGGAAAACACTCGAGGCGAAATGAACCCTCTCCAAACAGGTTTTCACGTATACGGTTCATTAATATTCACAACGAAAAATTACGACTGACGAATACGTTTCGGTTATAATAAAAAAATATACATCTCCGACAATCAATTATTTACCATCGATTTTTATGTTTTTCTAAATTGAGTCGTGAACGTTATATTTCGTGATCGCCGAACGGTGTTCATCGCGTCGAGTCGTCCGTTCGTCCATATTTTACGACCGTGTTATAATTGTTTTGTAGTTGAACCCGGCCGGGCGCAATACAACAGTATTAAATATTTAAACAATCGCGTCGAAACTCTTCTCGTCCAGATCCGGCCGACTGGAAAGTCGCGTTTTCACTCTGGACGGGTTCTTTCTTTCTTTTCTTCTCTCTTAATGAATTTTCATACTATCACGGTCAGCTCGAAAATCCGAACAAACAATTGAACCACTGTCGATATTATATCGTGTTGATACGAATAGCGAGGCCGCGCACGCCGAAAATAATAATTGCTAAAATAATCACAAAAGGAATCCGTGAGAAAGGATGCAAGTGGCGCGAAAGCTACGTACGCCGTGGCGCGTCTCTCGTCAGTCCATAATGAACTTTACAAGAAATACACGTACATAATTAAAACATTCTACTAGAGATACAACAAGCAATCAAACTCCAGCGAACATTACGTTTACAAATATTAGTTTTCCGAAAACACCGCGGAAATTCTGATGATATTACGGATCTCAGTTATAATAGAGAAATTCATTAGTTTCGCGTTTATTATAAACAGAATGGATACAATTAATGTGTGCGCAACAACAAATTAATATTGATCGGTCGAATGAATTCGCTCGACGGTATTCATGTCTAGAGGAAAAACACGTTTTTTTGTCTGTGGTTTTGATAGAGTTGTTTTCGAAATATTTTAATACTCATGGCCGTATTTCATAACGATTTAAACGTATTCGGCATAATCACAACCGTTACATTTACAATCGTATTGTTCCGATTAAATTAATTTACTCTATTTATCATGGTTTTGACCACCGGTGTTTTTGACGACGAACAGTTCCGACATTTATCACCGGAGTGGTTGAACACAAAAGGTTCGCGCGTCTAAAAAGTGAACTGTTGTCCAACTCGGAATTTCCGACCTGCAGGGCTTCCCCCGTCCGAAATAAATAAATCGTGTTTGTAAAACTGTACGTCGAGACGTGTCCGTTGTGCGCGTCTCGAATAAACTGTACGTTTTTTTTTTTTTTTATGATTAGCGTCGTCCCGTCGACGGACATTCTTCGTTCGTACGCACGCATTACGTGTCAGGTGCTCAACAGACGACGATCGGTTATTGGGGGGGAAACGGGTAAAAAAATAAAAAGTATGATTTTTATGTAAAAAAAACGAGCCCCGGGAACGTATTTTTATTACGCTGTCCGAAAAACGGTTTTATCGTTCTCGTTTTATTGTTCTCGTTTTTTGTTTCCCAAATGAATTGCGCGATCGTCTTGCGCCGTGGGGAAACAACACGTGAGATACAGAAACGAAACCCACTCGCGTTTAAACGGGCCCGAAGGCTCGCACAGGTATAAAATCACGTTTTAGCCGTTCGAAGTCGCGTTCCGTACGGGTTGCTACGCGAGGGTACCCGGTAACCGCCGCGGTCGATTGGACACGACCGATCCGACGGACACCGGCTTCCCGGTTCTCGGGGAATCGAGGTCCGAGGGTGTCGGGCTAGATCTCGGACAACGTTCGCGTCTTCCGGTAATGTGAACCGGACCACGAGATCAATAAAGATTGTCAACGTGTCCCTTCCGTGTCGTCCCGCGTACATTAGTTCTTCTACGTTCCGCCCGTCAGCCGTCTATCGATCCGGTGCGCCCGTTTTTCGGAAAACCGATACGATCGATCGGAACGAACGACCCGTCCGCACGAAACTAGGACCGGAAACTTTCGCAGTCGTACTCGTCCGTTCACTGCACTAGACGGATATCGTAAATATCGTTTTGAACATTACACGTCCGAGCTCGGACACTTCGTTTGGGCTCTTGAAAAGTTCGCACGTCCGAAATGGACTAGTCGACAATCTTACCGGTTTTTCGCGATCACGAGACTACTGCTGCGCACATCGGAAAACGTGTCAAATGAAGTACCGACTGGATTTAGCGCACCTTCTGCACAATTAATTATTTATAGGCAAAAAAAAAAAAACTGCTTCGTTTTCGCTCGGAGTGTAAAAATCAAAACTATGCGTTACGTAATACATTTTTTGTTAACATTTCTTCGACGCAAAGGCGATATGTACATGAATTTAACCCTTGCGGTTAAATTGTGTACACATGGTGTTTGTACACTCGATCAAATAATTTACGCATTTCGTGCGACCGCGTAACAGTGCTTGAGTTTACCATAACGATTCAATTCGAACGTACCTATCCGTATTCAATCCGACATGCCAATATTTGTGTACC
This sequence comes from Schlechtendalia chinensis, assembly GCA_019022885.1. Lineage (NCBI taxonomy): Eukaryota > Metazoa > Arthropoda > Insecta > Hemiptera > Aphididae > Schlechtendalia > Schlechtendalia chinensis. The sequence continues at coordinate 5,780,241 of CM032341.1, forward strand.
CGCGTGAACCCTCGCCCGTGTTATTATTACACTAGTTCACACCGGGAAAAATCAAAAAGATTTGTTTCAAATATATCTGTTCGTCGTTACGCAAGCGCGTTAATTGCACGACGTACGCGATACCGCGAAAAAAAAAATTAAATTCATAGTGTTCTTCCGTTTAAAAATAAGAATTCCGATTACAGTTGTACCGTTTTAAATGTTTTTCGTAGGTAACCGTCGCGGTTCCGAAAATACCGAACTTCGTTGTACCGTCGAGTGTCGTGTCACCTTTTCAAAAGTTTGCGTCCATAGAGAAACTTCACGCCGCGACTAGATCAATTTCACACGACCAATATAGATTATACCGTAAGCTAGCGTGCGCGTATCATCGGAACCCCTGTCAACCGTGTTTTGATTTGGGTCATGCGACAATGACGTGTATACGTAACATATACGTATATATATATTTAAATATATACGTTTTCTAGACCAAGAGTGTCCGTGTTGAGGTCTCGTTAAAGTCAGAAGTCGTTGGTACGGGAACGGTGTAAGTCGGTCGACGTTGTTGGCGTACGGGGCAATATTTCAAACGGGTCGGTGATAACATCTTGGCGTGTACAATATCGTTATTGTGCGGAGATGCGGAAAAAGAACGTTTCGCGAACAAGCCGTAATGAATATTTCTGGTGACGTTGCGACGCGTTGTGCTTGTTTCGTAGGTACGAATCATAAAAATACAAACGAATCACTTGTGATTTGTAAATACGGTGAAGCCTGTCTAATGCGAAACTCTTCGGGACCGACAAGAAAAAAACAAAAATTGCCGTTTATTAACATCGTATAGGTTTCCTATTATATGGGATTTCTGGTTTCTCGCTGCGGCTCCTCACCCTCGGCGTACTAAAAACGTGCCACTGTATCGATACGAATAACAAATAACGATCGATGGAATATTTTTAATAATTTATATTACTTCTGACCGGTTGGAAATCATTGAATTTTAATCAATTTGACGGAAAAAAAATAACAAAATAACAACCGAACTCGAAAACTCCAAAAGTTCATAAATAATTCATAAATGTTCATCATAATTGAACAGTGTGTCTCCTGTACTCACGCGCATACACGGGTTAACGCGGTTTTGTTGAGATTCGTTTTCATCGCGTTATATTATCGTCAAACGTTGTTTTCAGTGTAAAATAATCCTGTTCGAATTTCCTACGAAATAACGACATTTGATTCGGTTAAGTCGGTCTAGTGAGCAAAAGTATATTACATCTCGAACGGCACTCGTGATCACGACGGAAATGAAAATCGCATCGAATCTTATGCTTTGTCGTTTCACAATCACATTCCGTACACAAGTACAAACTAATTTACGCGTCAACAATTCACGATCGATTTTTTTTGTTTTTTTTTTTTTTAATAGTGCACTGGACGATAACGTAAAATTAATTCGAAAACCGATAATAACGTAAAATATTCGAACATTATCAAAACGTAAACTGGTGGTTTCCACATTGTGATTATAGTTCTCGTTCACGCTCGCCAGCGTTTTGATATGATAAAAGCCAATTGTGTTGGCAGATTTTTACATTTTTACACTCATATTACGGAAAAGACGAGCCGATCGATTTTGGTTCGTTGATTTTGATGGTACACGCGCGGCGTTCTAATAATATCCTCCACGACAATTTCCTCGCAGTCCGCTCAGGCTGTCGGACGTCGTGCACGAAATCGGGAAACCGATTATTTTGAAACGCACGTTGTTCTTATCGATTTATGCGGACGAACCGAAACGAAAAATGTCAAAAACATTTGTCGCCGAGTCAACAATATTACAGTTACTGTGTTGCGCGTCACACGAGTGCTTGTCGTTATGCGTTTTGTGATTATGTATATGTTTTGCAGTCACGTGACGATATGACGACGAATTCGCAAATAATCGGATTTCAAATAACGTAAAACGACTGCGTGTCTCCCCGACAGGACTCCGCGACGAGACGACGTTGTCCGCGTTGTCGTGTTTCGTACAGCCGAAAGGTGCAGTTTTAATTTCAGATACCGTACGGTTCGCGTTTGTCGGGTAAAACGAAAAAAAAAAAAAGACGAAAAACTACACGCGATCGAAATTCAAAAACACGTCGCACGGCTCGACCGGCTGTTCCGATCGTTTCCGAGTCGTTTATTTTTTCCGAGTCACCGGTCGCACGCGCGCGCGCGCGCGTTCTCCTCGCGGTATTGCCGGGAGAAGGTAAAAAGAAAATGTTAAAAAATAAGAGATAAAAAAAAAAAAATCGCAAACCCACGCACGCGAGACCGCCGCCGTACACGTATATATATATATACGCGTACGATCGTCTGGCCGGGGAGGTGGGGGGGGGGCGGGGGATCCGAACTCGCATACCATTAAACCTCTTGATCTTGATCTTGCATACGGAATGACTCCGACAATAATATCACCATTGTCCATTAGCCCCCTTTACAATTATTATCGTTCGAATTCCTGTAGCGTCGGCCGCCACCGCGCCGCCGTGGCATTATTATCGACGCGAAAAAATAAAATTAAAAAGAAAAAATGTTCGCGTATACTTTTTATTATACGTAAACCGCAATTTATTGTCCGATCGAAATTGCTGCCCGTACGGTAGCTCGTAAATACTAGAATGCAAATAATCGTATTTAACGCGAACGCCAGACGTATATTATTGGTTTTTTTTTTTATTTTTTTATATATATATTTAAGTACGCATAACCTGTAAAACGCTGTACGACTTCTGCGGGAACCGTATTCGAGTGACGCGTTCGCGACTTTTCTGTACGCGCGGAACGAACGACACACCCATTGTGTTTCGAATTAATAATATTTTTAACGTTTTATTGAAAATATAAGAATTTACGAATATTTCACACGACGCGTAGTAGCGCACTATTCAACACTGTTTAATCATATCGATCATCGAATCGTCATAAAGTTATTGTATATATATATACACTCGCGCGTGTAGTCCCGGCGTGATATTTGCGAACGCCCGAATTAAAATACGATTTAAACGCCGTCAAACGATACGATGTGTGGATACATCGCAATACTAATATTAAATTAATCCCGTGTACACCACCAGTATAATAACAATAACAATAACATGTACATACGATTTATATCGTATCGTATTCATTCGTACGAGACCGAAAACGATAACGTCAGTGTATGTGTGTCGAGCGAACATTTTTAACGACTACAATAATAACGTTGATTTCAGTTTTGCACGCTGTGTGCGTTGTATTACGCGTGCCATCGACCGTCGTTCGAATGATAAATATGATTTATTTTTACCGTGAGATAAACGAATAACAAACAGTACGCGCGCTATGGCAAACACGGACACGAACGACGCTAATCTGGTGTGAAAGTCATACTGGCCGATATTCTCGGATAGATCTCTCGGACGCGCGACGATAATATTATCGAGTCCCCGCCGTCGTTATCACGGACCGGGGGGGGGGGGACACTGATTGATTTGGGTTGCGGGCCGAAGGCGAACGCGAGCTTGTGTTGCGCCTTGTGGTTTCACCTCGCGTTCTACACGGCACGGTGTTGTCGGATAATTAGTTTCTGTCCGAACGATTTTCGGATACTATAACATATACTCATGTAAACAATTCCGAACTTTGCCGTACAATAATGTACATTGTATTAAACGCGTACACGTGCACACGTATATAAATTTCGAGAAGTTCCCGCTGGATATGATATTATCGGACTAACCGAGCGTCTAACTGCACATTTATATACAATATGTACCGCGGTTATCAGAGTGAATTATCTGACTTAACGTCTGTTGCGACTGTCACCCGCTGTATTAGTTTTCTGACGGCACGACGTGTCCGCGTTTCGTCCGCGACGTTCTCAACGTCGCCCGATCAATTGTATACAACGCGTAACGAAAACACGCACATAAATTGACACGCGAAACAACAAAAAACGTAAAATCAATAGTTGATCGAGTAGTTGAAATCGTATCGTAACGGTCGGACTAAAAAAAATGTTCGCGATGCAATAATCGTTGTGTGACGTATGTGGTTTGTCGGTGGCGTGTCGAATGGGTACCGGGTAATGGATTTGGTAGATACTATACACCCAACGACTCAGGTGTCAGATAGTCATGATAATAATAATAATAATGACAGTTTGAAACTTTGTTTGATCGTGGTTACTATATCGTCGGACGTTAGATATCAGAATCGAGAATGTGATAATAACGCAAAACCGAGTTTATTTTTAGAACGAATCACTTTGTTTTTGGAGAGAGGTTAGGGGTAAAAAACGGAAATGACGCGATCGATTGGCGGCGAGTGCAGTTAAGCCTGAACGGATACGGTTCATTAATCTTTGCTCGTCACCAGAAATAAGTTCATCAACACGTCACTGCGGTCCGTTGTATGTATGGCAGATGGACAGTTTACGCCAGGCGAAAAAAAAAATATAAAAATATGATCACAAGAATAGCACGAAGGACGCGGAGAGACGCGTCGTAAGACGTACACCGCCGAAAGCGCATTGAAGTCGTTCGATCGGGTTCACGTTTTCTAATCGTTCGGCTCACACGATACGAACGGGCCTGAACCCGTTCGTTTCGGCGCGTGTTGGTACGCGTACGATTATCGAACCCGACGTCCTGGCCGGCGAGCACCCTAAACGCGAGTTTTCGACTGTTGCGTGTTGCCGTGTTGCTTTTCGTCTTTGATTTTAATTGGCGGCTACCTCTACCTATTGTTCCGCGGCGGCGTTAAATAAACGGTTTTTTCCTACGATCGGTATCTGCGCCGCGTGCACACCGGACGGGACGCGTGGTTCGGGTAAGGCCGGGCGCGAGAAAAACGACGACACGTTCGGCCCGCGTGGGAGGTCCCGTCCCGCGGCGTCCGTTATCTCGGGCGATATCGATTTTTCGCGCCGCAGATAAATCGGGACGGTGTCGTTACGCACGTTATTATTATTCGTGTCGTTTCGTTTCGTCTTGACGGAGACGACGACCACGACCACGACCACGACCACCATTACAATTATCAAGGCCGCCCGGTCCGGCGTCGCACTTTCCGATCCGAATCGACGCCGAGGCGTTATCCGCGACCGTCGGACGTGCGCTCACGCGATACCGGGGCGAGGTTCCGCCGTATCGCGAACAATCGTGTTGGTTTGCGAGCGCACGAAACCCGTAATTTTATACCGCGTTCCGGAGATAACGCGTATGAGTACGCGCGCGCGTTAGACTCGAAGCCGTGATGAGATAGTGCGGGGTGGGGTGGGGGACGACATACACAGTTGCGTTAATCTCGACCTTACGCGGCGTCTCGGGCGACGATAATCCCGGTCGATTCTGTGACGACGGTTAGGTTAGGCCGGAGCGACCGGGGTTTTTAGGTTTCAGGTCGGGACGGGACAAAAATCGAGAGAAACGCACACGTACATTTTACATTGATACGTCAATACGCGTCAAATCAATGGGCCTGTTCGCCGCGGGAAGACGGGAAAGGTGTTCTACTCCGCGTGGTGGTGGTGGTTTACGGATGATGATGACACACGTTTAAAACAAAAAATATGTTCGGTCACGACACGACAACGACCTCGTAACAATAATAATAATAATGACGATAATACATTTTAAACGACGACGACGAGAATAATTATCGGTCGATACGTTACGACGAGAGACCGATCCTATTCTGGGACGTTACGATTCGCCGCCTCCGAAAAACGCGCACGTGTAATCGCGAAACATAGAACGGACACGGTGTTGTGCTCGTGAAAACGGCTGGACATTTTTTACCAGAAGCCGACGGTTCACTGTTAAAACGGTTTAAGCGTGAACAACCGTGTGACGGACATTCGAGTTTGTTGTAGCCGCCGTGCACCCACCTCCGCCGTAAAAGCACTCGACAAAAACGTTAACGCTCTTATAATTGTTATTATTTATTTTTTTAACGTCGTAAATGATAAAAAAAAAGTTGTGTGTGTGTTAAAGTTTTGACTCGACGTATTGTTATTGACGTTAAACGTGATTCTCTGAGAACTATACGCGTCGTAAATATTCACCATAGCCGGGAAAGTATAAGATCTACTCTGCAGAAACTGTAACACCGCTAGTGTGCATGACATTTCACGACATTCCGAAATCGTGCTCTCTGAACAAATGGCTCGACGGTAGAAGTTCGGATTTTGACCAAAATTTATGAGAGTTAACTCGGCTGCTTTGTAGCGAAGTTACTGTCGTATATAATAATACGTGTATAATATATATATATACACACGCAGGCACGTGTTTGAACAAACTGCTACACATCAAAGTATAAAACAATAAATCGCACACGTGTACGCGGGACGGTGACGGAAGAAGGTGATTCGACTAAGAAACCCTATTATTATATTTGACTCTTTGGTCGTACGCGCGTGTTTGGATTGTGGAAACGTCACTTGGCGCGCGAACACAAAACGAATTACTCCGTTCTGCGGACTTTGTGATCGAAGCGTCTTTGTGTGGGTGAAAATCTCTAAAACTTTTGAATTCGAACGAATGAATTTTCGGTCTTAGGAGTGTGACAATATCATTACATAGTATAATTCGTAACGGGCCGATTATTCCCGAAATCCAAGTACTCGTGTTTTTATTTTTTCACACAGTATTTCGATATGTTATAAAAATGACGCTCGTACGTCGTGGGGAAAAAAAACGTCTTTCAAACTTCTTCGTCTTTGTCGTGACTTTTAATATGCTTACACATACTAGTACGTACATGTATAAGACCGATGACATGACTTATTCAATGTTTGGACTTTCAAATTAAATATTCAAATTAATAAACTACTATTCGACGTATATTGGCAAATCAATAGTATCGTTATGATTAACATAGCAGTCACTACTTAATGTCGTATATATATATATGTGTGTTAAATAACGTACACAGACATGTTTAGTAGTTTTCGTTTATTGTTAATAATTTGTGTAGACTTTATGTAGTATGATTTTCGAATCGACATTTTTTTTTGGTCAAATTCGTTATTTTCTCAAAAAAAAATACTAATATTTACCGCACGACTTTTGAAAAAACGCGCGCGTGCACGAACGACACAGTGAAGTGAACGCGAGCCAATCATTAACGGGCGACGGTCCGGAAGTGAAGACAAAGACGACGACCGGTACGGGCGCGGAGGTCCCCCAAACCCCGGGTCCGTTCCAACTATCGCGTTTTTTATTTTTTTCGTCTTAATTAAAAGCCTCCTCTCGCCGTTGTTGTTGTTGACTACGATGACGACGACGACGACGACGACACCCGGTAAAGTCGTACCGTAGGTACCGTAGCGAGGGCGGTCGTACGCTGTGCAGAGACGAGAATGGCATAATCTTTCGACGGTAACGTGTTTGTTAACGACGCTCCGTTTATTATTATTATTATTATTATTATTATTATTATACACGTCGCGCGCGCGTGTGCTCGGAACCGCCGTCGGGATTCGCGCGCCGTAACTGTCGCTAATTTAAGGGTGTTTTTTGCCCGCTCGTTAAACGAGTAGATCACGACGCGTAATAAACTTATATCATACACAGTGCCCGTCGGCTCACTCACTCTCTCTCTCTTGTCGTCGTCGTCGTCGTCGTCGTCGTCGTATACCCGCGGGACGTGGCGCGCAAAGTTTTTCAGACACGCAACCGGCGAGAGGGATAATTTGAAGTCCTGTGAATTTCGGGTAAACGCGAGTATATAATGATAATAATAATAATAGTCGTACGTAACGCGTGTTTGGGTGTAACGTCTCGAGGAAAAGCGAATCTGCTCATCTACATAAACGTTACATATATTTATAAACGAGTATTTTAATTTTTATACCGTACCTGTAGATACGGCTCGTTCGTTACAAATCCTTTACAACCGTATACAATTATGGCCGACGGTAACGAAATCTAAATAAAATTACGTACGTCCAGAGGTGTTCATGACGACACCTAACCTTGACGGAATCAAAAACGGAATACTGTAACAAACCGAATCCCCGATTCCGATAACGTAAAATCGAATCGTCTGTCGGATTCCCGGAGAGGGGTACGACCGGTCTCCGTGCGTTCTCTCGTCCGGAGGCTTCGTAAATCCTCCTAGAGGTACGTTCCCGAAGGATCGATCGGAGCCATTCGTTTGGACGTTCTTGTCGTTTCAACACGGAATGAGTGTTTGTAATAAAACGCGTTACGGAACTCGCGCGCCACGCGTCGAAATCGTCCGCGGCTCGGCGAGACGTTCACGTGCCGGTCGACCCCGGTTATCGTTGTGAGTTCTCGCGGACACCGTCGACGGACCGACACGAGAATCAAACCGAGAATTATACAACTGCGCACCGTTTGAATCAGTTTGAATAACAAACTACGGTTTTTTTTTTTTTTTCGTCAGTTAAACATTATACAGGTTTCCCGATCCCGTCGTTTTATTGCGACGTAAACGACACGAAACGAACGTTGTTAATCGCGTAGTTTTTACGCGCGTTTCGTGCATCTGCCGTCACGTGACGCGGAGGTACGCGCGCGCGCGCGATATTGCATAAAACCGCCGTTTCCAATCGTATTTCCGGTGCGCCCAAATAGTGTCGTCACGCAAGATACGCGGAGCCGGCTGCTTTGAATCATTAACGACGCGATTCCCGTTCAAACGTCCGACCGAAGACGGTTTTTTTAATTTTTTGTCGTCCTTACGTCGTTTCCCGGGCACGCTGCGACGATGCGCACAGCCACGCTATAACGCTAACCGCCGACCGACGTTCTTTGCGCGCGCGCGCGCGCGATTACCATAATATCCGAATAAAAAAATAAAATAAAATAGATTTTAAAACAAAAATAACAGCACGCGTACGAGTTGCTGCGTTTAACGACCTCTCGTCGATCCCGTCCGAAACGGTTATATTATGCGGATAATAAACCGCGCCGGCGTCGACCGCGATCGTCGACAACTCAATCGACGCGTGTTTCGTTTCGTTTCGTTTCGTTTCGTTTTTTTTTTGCGGGGAACGGGAGTCGCGCACGTGCACCCGCCGGCAACACAAACGAAATCGGGAAACTAATCGTGTGGAGAGACCGGTATGATGTGTTCGAAACCGATCAGATTTCATTCGCGATCGTCCGATCGTACAGGTGGCCGCCACCGTTGTACGGTGTCTGCGCTCGCGAGAACCGTTCGACAAAACCATTTTCTCAATCATTTCGAATCAATTTTCAAATCAAAAGTTTAATTTCTTAATCAAATAATATGGGGGGGGGGGGGTTTCGTCATAAACGATGCGATGCCATTCCCAACATAAAACGATAAAACGTCGTATCTAGACTACAGATCACCATAACGTTTGGTGTATTTCGTGTACGATACTATGATAATATAATTCCCGACCTCTCCGGAGTCGACATTGTTTTTTTAGTCGTTCTATACGTATTCATTATAAACGACAGTCGTACTTCGTAAAATCACGCTACCCGAATTCAGTTACTCACTCGGCTTTCGATAACACCGCCGTGTAAAGTAGTTGTTCAATAACAATGGAGATTTTTTTTTTGTTGTTTTTTGTTTTGTTATATCGGACAATCTACCCGACAATATAATATCTATATATACATTTTTTTATTATTATTATTATTATTATTATTATTATTATTATTGTCGTTGTTGTTGTTTGTCTCACGTGATATTTGCCCCGCGAATATTAGTCCGACACGTCACTAAAAGCGGCTTAGTAAATGGTATATCTATTAGACCGATTTGTATGCGTCCGCTATAGGGTTATTAATCCTGTGACATTATCGGACAGGGTGAAAAAACAAAAAATGAATTTATAAATATATTATAATACGTATATGTATATATATATTATCGTTACGAAGGGAGGAATAATAGAGATGATGGGGATAAGTTGAGATTAATGGCGAGCGCGGCTAGTACACGGGTTACGGGCGGCCGTCACGAATTTACTCTTTAGTTAATCTGACGTTTCCCTCCCCCCCCCCCCGTTTTTTTGTTCTCTCGTTAATCCTCCGTTGAAAATTATCATAATTACCAAAGATAAAAAGCCATTGACGGTGGAAAATAATTATCCGGGAACCCGTGCAACCGCCGAATTAAATCCCCCCCGCGGGCTTTGAACGTTATCCGCAGGCTGCAGAGTACGACAATAGAGAAACCGTCCAAATCAATGACCGATTTCGTCGACAGTCTATCCGGTCCCGACTGACCGGCAATGAATCCGAACCAAACGACCCGTTCGGATGATTTGGTGTACTTGGTACGCTATAAATGTATCGTCTACGTTACGAACGGTGAAACCCCGTGTTCTATGAATCCGTGTGCCAATTAACGTTCGAAATTATTTTATGACTCGTATATGTCATAATAATATAAAAATATATCGTTAACGGAAATTATTGTTTTTTATCTTTTTAATAATTGTTTTATTGATTATTACATACGAAAAAAGAAGCGAAAATATTTGTGTTGTCATCACTAATAAACAAGTTAAACGAAAAATATCCGTGTAAAACAGTCGAAATGTCTTGCACGGGTTTTCTCTATATTATTTGTTCGCGTTATTTATACAATATACGTGCCATAAGAGTTTATAAAAATGTAGCTCAAAATTGCAATTAACCGGATACGTACTCTCGCCGTGACGCGGACGGCGTCGGATCAAATTTATAAACTTTTTGATACGAAAACTTTTCGAAAAGAACGACGTACATGAGTCTTTCGTAGTTCTGCGATTGGTTTTTCTCGTTTTCGAAATCCGAACATTTGCGTCACGTGATCGTTCAATATTATTATCTACGGAATCGCGTACACATTTACATCACGACGCTCTGAATGCGTTCTCACGGAATCCATTAAACTCAGACCTAACTAACCTAAAGCGTTGGCGAAAATATGACATTTTCAGTAACGTATGTAGAGTGCAATAAATCTCCCGGTCTCCGGTGATTCGACGTGGAAAATCGGTTTTATTATTCAAAAAACAAACAACAATAATGATAACGCGTGATTTCGGGAGACGACGACGCGTAATAATTGTACAGACGTTTCGTGCACTCCGTCGGCTTCGTACCGATCTGGATGGACCGTGATCCATTGTCGTCGTATGCCGCGCGCCAAACGATACACGACACGGCAACAGCGTCGCGAGCGTAAACGTAAACATAAACGCCCATACGTCATAGAGGAATACAGAAAAATAAAAATTTTTTTTTTATAATAAACGGCTACGTACATATACATATTTTTTTTTTGTACGTTTCGACAGCGATATACACGCCGCGCACGTATATTGTGTGCGCGATTTTAACGTAAAACGCGTTCGTATATAAAAGACGTTCACGCGCACACACACGTTCGAGTCCCGGTGAAACGTCTCTCCGTCGGCGCTTCCCGTTCGAACCCGATCGGCGCGCGTACGGGCCTCGCGTGATTGATGCTGTTTGTTGTACGTAAGCGCACGGCGATCTCGTTCATCCCGAAAACGGCTCTCTCTCTCTCTCTCTCTCTCTCCGGTCTTTTTACGCGTCGCGACGGTTTCGCTCGTTTCCTGTCCATTGTCGCCAGCCACCGGCACTCGCGTGAATCGCAGACGAGCAGCCGAAACGGCACGGGAAACGTTCGCCGCGTCGTGACGAATCGCGAACGTCGGGGATTATATGATCGCTGCGCCGTCCTGTATCAGTGGCGGCGTATTTAGGATTTCGTCTTCGGGGGATATATATTGAACAATATTTTATTGACCCAAAGAGCGCTTCGTAAAATCATACGTATCGGTTATTGTAAATGTGAATATCAAAAACTAAAAAAAATCAAAAGGGGGAAGGGGGATCTATCCCCCATATCCCCCCCCACCGTAAATACGTACAGGCAGACGCGGCAGAGCCGACTACCGAGTTCAATGAGATCATCAGCCTTAATTAGTGGTATATTTTGAATTGTACGGTAATGTCGTTTTTATTCGTAACCATGGTCTGGACAGGTGTACATCGTGGTTTCGTCGTGCGTGCGTATTACGAGAAAATAATCATTCTGTGATCGCTACACAAAGAGCTAACCTAACCAACACGGTCCCCAGATTTAAGCATGTGTGATTTTTTCCTCTGGGGCTACCTTAAGAATAAGGTATTCAGACATCGCCCACATACCATAGAAGAAATTAAACAGAAAATCTCCGAGGAAGTCAAGACCATATCAGTCGAAATGTGCCGAAAATCATATGGGAGCTTCAGAGATCGTCTACAACGATGTATTGATGCAGACGGCCGCCGTCTCGGAGATATAGTTTTCAAAAAATAATTTTTTTAAACGGGATTGAATACCGATTTTAATAAAAAAAAAAATTGTTTTCTCTAAGTTTCACTGTTCGTTATTTATAGCCCGTCAAAACTCGTCAGTCGGCTCCGCCGCACCCTGTATAAGACGTATACGGTTTTATGGTACGCGACGTCGCGGGAACGTCCGAAACCGAGAACCAGACACGTGCGCGAAATTCGTCAAACCAAACGTTCGTTCTATAATCATCGTGTTTAAACGATGACGTCGTTTTTGGCCTCGCGTTAGGTTTGCGACTCTGACCACGTATCGAATACGTGTATTTATTTCCGCCATTTCAATGTATCGATAAGCCGTCGCGAGCGTCGATCCGCGTGTACGGTCCGGCAGGTTTTTTTTTGGACGAGACTGACGTATTGTTTTTGGATTTGTTTAGGGCGCACGCGAAACGCTGTCGAACGAATAGTAGTAGTACACCGGTTTCCCGATAACACACGATCAATCGTCGCGGTCGAATCGATCGATCGATTAAAAGCGCCGGATCGTCGTGGTTGATCGGCGGCGAAAGAAAATGCCGCGTTTCGCATTGAGCCTGAGGACGCGGACGGTCGATCGACGAGTGTGAAAACGCATCGCCGAAACGTTCCGTCCGACAACATTGTGACCAGGACGGAGCACGTGCCCGCGAGTATTGTTCGAACACGGTTCGTGTGCATTTCACTACCGGTCGGTTGACGCGGACAAACAAAACCCATGAACCCGACCGGTACCGGTCGAAAACATTTAGGGGGCTCTCACACCGGAGCAATAAGCAACGAGCAACTAGCAACCGGCAATATTCTACAGGCAACACGTATTTTGCCCCAGTTCTCACACAAAAGCAACGCAGTAGCAACCATGTCATCATCTGACGAGGACGTCGGTGACGTTTTGTTATTCTGGTGGCATTTGCGAAGAAAATACTGGATAAATCAAGCATTTAAACAGCTTTTAAAATATGGTGGAAATATATGTGCAAATGAACTAAAACTCCATCCAGCGCAGTTTAAAAGCTGTTACAGAATGAATCCAGATACATTTCAGAAACTTTTGAATCTAATCGAACCGATTATTACAAAACGAGATACCAGTTACAGAGAGGCTATAAGTGCAACAGAAAGATTATCAATAACACTCAGGTAATAATAATATTTTTATATTTGTTTTAATTTAAATCAATTTACATTAATTAGTTGAAAATTACACACGCAAATGTACTACGTTAATTAATACGTATCGCTGGCAATGCGCGTGTTGCTACAAGTTCGCAACCGGCAATATCATCGTGTTGGCTTCGGTGTGAGACGATCCGTTAATTTTCACAAGAATGATTAAACGTCAATGTTATTGCTAGTTGCTCATTGCCTGTTGCTCCGGTGTGATAGCCGCCTTAGGGTTAACCAAGACGACGTCGTCCGTTTCGCCGGTGGGGGCGGATTTCACTTTTCGGTCGCAGCAATACGGTGCGCGCGTGACGGGCGGCACGCGTTCGTGCGAAAGACGCGATGCGTTGACGTTAACGAACGCGCCAAGATACCGAAAACGATTATCGAATACGTTCGCACTGCAATGGACAATTTCGTGACCGTAAAATTGTTCGGAAAATGCGCAACGGCACGCGAACCTCGTTCAACGTTCGAACGAGACGGCTATAACAATAACAACGGTATAATACGGCTGCCGTTTTCATTTTTCACAGTCACGAATGTAATGGGTACCGTTTGGTAGACCAGAGTTTGAACCGCTCTAATAATAATGCTTTTTAACAATTAATTTATGTGTACACGTATATGTATATGTATTGCTGACGCGATTAGCAAACGGGATTTTAAATGATTCGCGTGAACTGGGTGAAATTATGCGTTGAAAACGATTATATATCACGTGCGTCGCGTGCATTTCGCCATCGAACGACGAAGACGACGGCCCACAGACGTCGTCATTCATATACGCGTACCAAAAACAATTGACGTCTTAGAAACATTTGCGTATTTAAATCGCGGACACGAAAACATTCCGGCCGACTGAATTATCGAGAATTAATATTGTTGTTTTGAATCACTTTTTTTTTTCCACCGTGACGGCTAATTCGAACGATCCGACGAAACGCTTTCGCGATAATCGGTTGTCGCGTCGTTTCCATAAACTACTTTTAATCGGCGCCCATTTAACTGTTGATTTGATCGTAAACCGATTAGTCGACGCTCATTGGAAACCGATTTTCAAAACGTTTTCTAGTGTCGGGAGGAAAAAAAAAATGCGTTTTTAACAATCTATCAAAAAGTATGTGATATACACACGCACGCGTAGGTCGACCAGAGCACTGCGTATGATATCAATCCCGTCCAGGTTTTTTTCAAGAGGGAATATTTCCGATTTATACAATAAAGATAGTTCTTACTTTTTATTGTTAAGATTAAAATGTACGGTTACAAAAAAAAAAATATATACGTATATACTTTTTTGATATTGAAAACCATAAAACAAAAGAACCCACAAAACTGAATATGAAAAATCTAACCGACGTTTATCTGTTGCCAACGATTAAAATTATCTTACACGATTTTCCACTTTAGAAATAAACTCAAAAACAAATTTAAACACACTACACAATGGTCGATTAAGTTAATGTTAAATCGATTTGGTCGTACGATTTCGTGTAACTGACGCGTCATGACGGTTCCGTTACGTTTTCGCGTGTCCGTCGTCGAACTGCTTTTGCGGAGTTATTATTAATTACATTTATTATCACAATCGCGGTCCGAGATAACGGCGGCGAACGTCGTAGTAGTTTTCGCGCGAGACGCGGCCGCGGGTGTGTTTTTCGTTCACCGTCCTGACCCGGAATTCGCGTCTCGCGTCCGACGAATTTCTCGTCCGGTGGGGAAGAAAAGTACAGTAACGGATCGGAAACTCGACTGTTTTTTCTTTTATTTTTTCGTTCGAAGCGAAACTTTTTTGCAGAAGGTACACGAGCAGAAAAAGATTTTCGCGCGTCGCGGTCGGCCCGCGCGAAACTTTTTCTCGATATTGTTATTAGTAGTTGCGCGTGCGCGTCGTCACATTTCAGTCGTTACGGACGTTATCGTTGTTATCGTTATGGATATCGCGCGGCCGTCCCCCACCGGTTTTCTCGAGAATGGTCGCGCGTGCGCACAATGTCCCTGTCGCGGGCCAATAGCGTGCGAGCGGACCGTTCGGCAATCACTGTCCTGTGTATAGGCACGTCATTTGCCGTTCGTACGCGCGCCGGGCCGGACGATGCGAACGAAAGTGACGGTCGTATTCCGTGTCGACCGCTTTTTGCGTGTTCTTCCGTTCGCTCGATTCACGTCACTCTACGTACGCACACGCCGGTCGGACTCAGCAAACCGGGTAACCGATTTCAAAGTATCTCGCAGCGAAGACCGAGTAAGCGTTTTGTCGATTAACGTCCCCTCGGCTCGTACGGTTTTTATAGCGAAACAGAGAATATTCTGTAACGTCCATACACGTTTTATTCCGATACAAACCTAATACTCCGTCGGTTGAACGACTCTGTTTCGCTTCATCCGCGCGTGCTCGTAACACGCACGAATTTTATTATTTTTCCCCCGACAAGGGCGTGACAAGGACGCTTTTTCGCTTGAAAAGCGTCCGACGGTTTCGAAATACAAGAGTTCGTCACGACAAAAGACATCGCGCACGCACGTATTCGTACGAACGGACCCTTCGTTCGGCGAAGTTCGGCGTGGACGACGTGCGTAGGGTAAGAGGGGTGTCGGTAACACGCGGATCGAAACCACGTGAACAACGGAGCGGAAAACGCACGGGCGGTGTCGTGACGTGAAATGTGACGCGCAAGTAGAGCGTACGCTGCGTTCTGTGCGTCCACTGCTCCCTCGTCGGCGCGCTAAGAATTTCAGCAAACACTTCGCGCCCGGTGGCTTTCGACGCGCTGTTAGCCGCGTGCAAGAGCAGCAGCGCCCGGGAAAATCGTCAAGAGAGAGAAAACAAAATGTAAACGCGTTGAGTTCCCGCGCGCGGTATTCGAAGCTTTTCCGCGTTAGTTGAACGCTTGCTGTGAACAGTTCTCATCGCGTTATGCGCGCGCGCACCAATTATCCGTGTTGTTAGGTTAGGTTGTTTCTCGAAGAACGGTTTACATACGTGTTGCAGGCGCGACCGTCGCAAACATTTCGGTGGTTTTCATTGCGTCAACTACCGATCTGACAAACTGCGGGCAACGCGTATTACCTTGCACGCTGTGGTGTGTGCGTGGAAAAATGCAAATTCGTTCATACGATTGATATTTTTTAAGAAGCTTTCGTTTATAAAACATATCGTTTAGCTGTTGTGTACGTACGACGGACCGGTATTATAATAATAATACACCTTGTAATGGGTTTCTTCGCGTATATGCAACAGCAAAGGGGATCATTTGATAACAAAAGCATGCCATTACATACAGAACAGACAGATTGAATAGTATTCGCGATACCGTACGATATTTTATGTTTTGCCTACGCGTGGTGACTAGACACACATTTATGGCGCGACTCGTAAATTGAATTAGTATATATCAATATGCACACACTGGGTGAGTGTCATGTACAGTGGAAAAGTTTTTTTTTTTGCATTGCGTTTTGATAATCAAAAAAAATGTACTCTTAATGTTTACGAGGTATCGGTTCAATAACGAACTCTGAAGAAGTTAATATCTTTTTAATATTCTTATATTTTTTTTTAATAACAAAAAACAATATTGAAAGAAATTAATCTACCATAATGTTGTAATTTGACTATCGGACACACTTGGCAAACAAAACTGTTTCATATTTATTTCAAAAAATATCGAGTGTTATTCGGTTACTGCCGCGGATGTGTTTTTGGACGATTTCCGTATAATTCATTAGAAACATTTGAGTTTTTCTTCTTTTCCTTTTGGTTTTTAAATATAATATATATATACATAAATTTATTTTCAAAAACGATATAATCTTAACCCGGACCGCATTAAAATTACTAACAATAACTCATTTGATTTAAACGAGTTAATTATGTTGAATAACAAAATACGATTATTTTTTATTTATTTTTTTCATTTGTTATAACTTAACAATACAATACTGACGTGTTTGTTTTAAATAATTGTCATTCACGTTGCGAACAATTAATATGATATAAAAATAATTGGTATTCGATTAAAAGTCAAAAAGTTAAATAATTGAATAAAACCACTACATCGTATTCTATTATATTCGTAGGCACGTTTAGTGTACCTGACCAAATCAGACCAAACCCAAAGTGGCCCAGCCGTAGCAGGTTACTGTTCCCAATTACACGTGCGACGCAATTTCATAAAATTCTTTAACTATTTTCTGCTTAAAGCGTTTAAACCGTATAACATTGTTAAAACTTGCACGTGTTGTAATTATCCTGTCGATTCTGTGGAGACAATTTAAACGCATATGTATATATATATATATATATATTTAAAACGATATCCACGATACTGTCAGGTACAGAGACAAAAAGAAATTCTCACTCGTTACTTTCTCGTCCGTTATACACGTCACAGCGAAAATATATGTAAATTTAGCGACGCCATCGAATATACAATAACGACGCGATAATAGGTGTTCGTTTTCATTGCCATAACGACGACAAAACGGAATCTCGCCGTAAAACGTATACGTGCGAAGTGTCACGTGTGGTACCGCGCGTGCACACAAAGAGACCGTGTGACGCCACATATCCTTATTGACTCGTTGTGCATTTTTCACGGTACACGTAAACATTGTTGGAACCCCGAAGAACGTCGTTTCCCTTGGTCTATATATTTTTGTTCGAAACATGTGTACGCTGCGACACGACAACATTCAATAATACTCTTTATACACGTACTGTATTTACGCGTTCGATTCGACGAGAAAAGTCAATCGTATACAATATAATATGTCGAAAATATACGTGTGTACGCACGTCACACGTGATGATGTCAGTCCCGAGTACGTTCTCACACGAACCCTTTCTGATCCGATTCCCAATAGTATGAATACGCACACACGCACACACACACACACACACATATACATATATATACGCGTGCGCACGTCCCTATAGACTCGAAAAGGAGACGGCGGGACGAGCAAAAATAATAAGGTTCGCATAATATGGTATATTTTTATTTGGTACCCGTAGCGGACGTTATGGAAAGAAACGTCAACATTAACATTTGTATTCGAACGGTCCGAAATCGAACCGAACGCACGTTCTCGGCCTATACCGTCTCTACGTTGTGGTGCGACGAACCCGATTTCAAGTCGATATCCGTTGACCGTTTCGACGGTGATTAGTAGAGTTTTATTGTAAAACGTTTCCGTTTTATTAAACGTAAAGTCGGAAGAAAACACGTACACGTTAAACAACGCGTTTGAACGTCTTTTGTTCTGGCCCCGTTGTCTTCGTCGATTTCCAAACTGTGTTTGATGTCATTGGACAATATTTTGTCTTCGAACGTTCACGGCGTTGAATTTTGTTGAGTCGTTATACATTTTCCAGTACGTTTGTTTTGTATTTCGTAAATATAGCGTTTCTCCGTAACATCATATTCTGTTCGGTTCTGTTTTATGAGCGTTATTGTCTACTAGAATAATGTCAACCGAAGATTTACACTGTTTAAGAGAGCGACGGGTTTTTTTATAATATGTCTTTACTTTGCCGAAAGCAAGTCGACGTTTTGAAGAAAATGATAGACTCTAATGTTTTGGCAACGAGAAAACGATTTTTCGAAGAAGATCTTGAAAATTCGTGAAAATTCGATTAGGTATAAAGGTATTATTAATATATGACTGTACAGTAGATCGACTATACCATACAGTCGTATGATGTGTGTACGCTTTCAAAAAAATTATATTTCGTTACTGGTTTTATTTTACACTACCTCGGAGGAAACCAACGGGAAATCAGTCTGTTGTAAGACGAGGTAGAATTAAATTTACTTTCAACACTATGCTTTTCACACGTGAATGTACGTTTTAATACAAAACAAGGTGTGACAAATAGACGTTTCAAATGATTTTGTGTTCGTCGAACCATTTCACTAAAACCATACGAACTTAACATTTTTCTGACCTTCAATTGATAAATATTAAGACGTCGTTTTACGAATATGTTATCATCGTCGTACGTCATGTTCATCCAGAACCTAAGCGGTCAGTAGAACTTGCTTGTGCGAAGAAAAATAACTCACCGTTTACGTTACATATATTTTCAATGTAATTTTAGCAGTTGCTTGCCGGTCGAATCTACGACGTTGATCGATATCAACTGCGACTCGTGATTCGCGTAGTTTTTATGTCAACTCGTTTTTAGTAATTTGTAGAGAAAAAAAATATCCGTTTTCGCTTGTCGGTTCAACAAGCACTACGCGGTGTACGATCCACGCGCACGTACACATCATCATCATCATCATCATCATCATCATCATCGTTCGACGTAGTCCGGAACCCCGGAGCTTTCGAGTGTCCGCCGCTATATCGTCGTGTTTCGGCGCCGTCGAATATTTCTGGCCGCGATGAGATTTCCTGCGCGTTAGTGTTCGGCTCAGCCGGCCAACGACAACGTCCGACGTGGCTGCGGGAGACATTTAATTTCGTCGTGCTCGTGTCGGAAGTGTCGGCTTCACATGCGCCTTCCGACGCCGAGTTGTTCTCAACTATCCCGAAGTTTGGGCTTTGATCCCTTCGGCCGCGCGATTTCCGCTCGGATTAACAATAACACAGGCCGCCGGTCGTCGGAACTTCGTTGATGAACTATTTCTTTGATCGTGCGCGCCGGGTTGATATTGTTCAGCACGGCGAGGAATGTCGTCGAATAATTATATATGAAAAAAAAATGTTTTTTAAATAATAATAATAATAATAGTACACGAACACGACGCGGAGATAATTCTCGCGTGCGATTCGAAAATCGTGTGACTGAAACAACTAAATGAACCGACAACCGTCCACGCCGTTGCCGACGAACTTTACGACTCGATATCGTTTACTTTTCCACGTACGTATCGACGGAAACAAAACCCGAGAACTTTCGAAAACACGATATACGGGCACGTTTTCACGCTAGACCCGCGGTTTAAGTGCAGTTAGTGCATGAAATAAAACAAAAAATATCGCGTTCCGTAAAACGTATTGAATTATAATAATACGTACGTTATCGCGTGGGATTTCCGTTTTATCGCGAAATCGAACGAATTCATATGTGCATACATACAAATCATGTAATAGGAAATCAATGCGTTTTACGAATTTACCCGTCTGCGAACATTTCGATAACATGGAATTGAAACGATTGGAAACGTCGTATTCGAACGGGACACAGCTGCGCGGCGCGAATGTAAAGCGATTCAAACGTATTTGCCGTAATCTCGTCATACGCGCGTGTCCGACAACAGAGAAGTCTGTCGACCGTGTACGGGAAAAAATATGAAAGCAAAATGAAAAACGTTTAATAAAACATTACATAATTTAACGTTCGGATATTCGGAGTTCGACGATTTAAAATAGGATTAGGGTCGGTCGTGTTCTTCGGCGGTACGCGGTGGATTGCACACGCGCGCGAGTATAATAATGTAACGAACGACAATAATGATAACAACGTGCGCAGAGAAACGCGCGCGTCTAAATTTTGCGATCGGACCTAAAGCGAAAAGGAAAGAATACGCGTCCGAGGAGATATGATCGTTTGACATAACATTGTTACGCGCATCGAGTACCGTCGGATCTAAACCATAAAAACGAATAGCCCGTGACAAAGAGATAGATAGAGAAAACATTGTAGCGCGCACAACACACTTACGCTTCTACGTACGTTATAACGTAATGGCGGAAGTTTCGCGTCCAAGTACAATGAATGTCGAACGCGACGCGTTTAAAGACTGTATGGTTACGCGCAGTCTCTCGCCCACGTCTGCCTTCGTAATATAGAAATCCCGACGGTACGTTTTCACGACATCACGATTGTACGTACCGAATCCGCACGCATTTCTCGAACCTTTCATGTTGTTCTGAAATTATGTAATAGGTCTGTGAAAACGAAAACCACACGATCAATACGGTTTATTTATCAATTAACATTTAAATTAGCTATTTGTATTTTGAACGAGCGTTAGTATATATATATATTTTACAAAGAAATAATAAATTAAAAACTTTCATGCGTGTTGAAATTGATATTAAAAGTTTAGAAACTACTTACGATACTCGGTAGTTGAATCTATTCTCGTGAATTCTATTAGTTTTGAAATACGATTTTAAAAAACTTATCACTTGAAATACATATTATTACTTTCGGCTTCTCCGAATTCAATATTTTTTTTTTTTTTTTTTTTTACGTTTTTCTCATTTTAACTATATATTTTTTCGTTAACTTACATAAAAAAAAAAAAAACATATAACAAGGTAACGTTTTTCTCGTAATCCATACTCTTCTAAAAGGCATTCTCAAAACATATAAATAGTTATAATAAATTTTGGAAAATTTAAGTTATTCGTCTGAAAACGAACGCAGAATATGAGTAATGAACATCAAAATTACTATAAAAGCGACGTTATAGTTATAGTTTTGTTAACGACAAAAATTGTCGCTAAAAAAAAAACGCTATAATCTAATTCATATTAACTTTACATTATATAAATATGTGTACTACGCTTCATCGGCACGTATCGTAATGAAGTTGTTGTACTTTTGAAAAAATGTATTTTGTATAAGATACTTGTTTTTAAAGATAATTGAGTACGAAATTCCAACTGGAAAACTAATTTGATGATTATAAATTCAACAATAGTATATATAAGATAATTTACTGAATAATAATACTACCGCAATATTTTCGTCGCGATATTTCTCAAACGATATTTTTGCAGACGAAGCAAAAAAGTTTAATCGTTGAAAAACGTTCATTATTATTTTCGTTCAATTACACTAAGAACACAATAGTCGTAAATCAACTCGAGTCATATAATCGCCGAACTCTTCGCATGGGTGTTTTCTATTGAATTCGAGATGGTTACAAAATAATTTCGTTTTCTGAAGTTGTACGATTGAACATTAAAGTAATCACAACGAGTACACGAAAAATGTTGTTTGGGTCCGTCAATACGATTTAAAAAGCCCGACGTGTGTTATATAGAATTTCCTAAAAAAAATTTTCTATAAAACCGTCGCGAATTTATTATACTCCTATTGATTGAATACGCACAAGAAAACAAATAAAACCGAACAATCCTTCGTCGTCGTCGTTGTTTTTTTTTCGAGACGAACATACGAGATAACACGTATGAACGCGTGAATTTTGCGCAAGCGAGATTTCACGGTAATATTGGTATTGATTTCGACACGAGAGTAAACGAGAATTTAAACATATTTTTTCCGTTTCTTTTCTTTTTGTTGTTGTTGTTGACACAGCTTCGAGGACACCGAAATATCCGCAGCAACCTCGGAACCGTAACCCGGTCCGTAAACAGTATTACGCGAGCGTTTCAGGAACACGACACTACAAACGCGGCGCGTAATATCGTTCGAGTGCTTTGGGCGAGAACGGATCTCAAGAGAGATTTACGTGTGCACCATATGATACACGCGCACAATGGGAAACGCGTTATGGACTTAAGCCGGGCAGCCGTCGGAGGAGCGCTGCGAAATCTCGTAATCACGCGCGTCAGAGCAAAACGGGCGGTGTCAAACACGCGGTCGTTACGTCGTGTTTTCCGGCCGTCTCGCGGCATTTTCACGGCGTCGTCGTCCGACGGACGAAAAGAACGGGGGGAGGATAAAAACAAAACTTTCGGGAGATGACGAAAAACGGGACCGCTGGACGTGATGAAATCATTGTCGCTCGCCGTGGGCGACCGTCTCCTCGTTCCCCTCTTCGTTCGTTCCGTTGGTCGTTTCGCGATCTCGCGCTATCGATTCTACAACGTTCTCGTTGCCGTTTTTTTATTTCGCCCGGTGACCGATTTATTCTGTACGTCACAAGACGCACGACTCTAAACGCTGTTTCTGACGGGCCAAAAAACGCACTCAAATATTTGACGCGTATACGTTGAAAGGATCGCCGTCCGG
Source organism: Schlechtendalia chinensis (assembly GCA_019022885.1). Classification (NCBI taxonomy): domain Eukaryota; kingdom Metazoa; phylum Arthropoda; class Insecta; order Hemiptera; family Aphididae; genus Schlechtendalia; species Schlechtendalia chinensis. Next base: position 5,803,701 of record CM032341.1, read on the forward strand.
AAACAGTAATTGTCGTTTGACAGTGTTTCATCTCGTGGAACTCGACCGGCGCAAATAGTTTTTCGGCTTTCCTCGGAAAAACGTTTATTCACGGTTTTCGTCATGCCGACGTCATTGACGCTCGCGACGATAATACGTTCTCGTTATTGTATCGCGGACGGGCGTTTCGCAATACAATCGCACGCGCCGCCCGCGTGATCAGACGGCCCGGGAAACGTTTCAGAGGACAAGACGGCGGGAGTATATAACGACCGTGGCTTACGAAATGCGATGTTGCGTTTCACGTGCAACACTTTATTCGGGTGTACATCGGTATATTATTGTACCCGCGAGATGACGAGCGGATCGTGCGGAAAATCGGTCGCCACGACGTCGCAACAGTTAGGAAAAAAGAAAGGAATAGAAGAAAACCACGAAAAATGCGTAATCACAACGCCCGCCGAGTACGACGTGACCTGAAACACCTGTTTCGACGAAACGCGTGAGCGTAACGATACGGCTCGAGCAAGGACAATCCGCGCGGTTTACGTCGCGATCGGTGTGATCGATTTGCTTCGAATTAAACGGAAAGCGAAGACGGTTTTAAACATTGTTCCCTACGCTTCGATCTGTGAACGCACACTGTGTCTGCTATATAGATAATGCTATCTCGATCGTTCGGATAAATTGATCGGCCAAATCGTACCCATATTGCTCGTTTAGATACATAGAAATGTCACCTACCTAACCTAACTTAACTACTTGAAAGTTAACATTCGTTCGTGTATTTGGCCAGTAAATGTTTTTATTCTTTTATTGTTTTATAAATGAAACTACGTAATCTCGATAGGAAAAAATTCAACATACAATTAGTAAACATGATCGAAAAGCGTCTATTCTTATCGTGTACGAAGCTGACGAGCGAGAATTCCGGTCGTCTCCAGGCGATTACAGTTTCTTTTCAGTATCCCCGTGCGAGGAGGCCTTAACAGAACAACCGATTACGACCGTTTCACGACGTTTACATTTCATACGTTCGTCCGCGTCGTTTCCGTGTTTTAATTTTTCAGCCGATCAAACGCACGCATAGTTACGTTCTCCGCGTTCGCGTTTGCACGACGGGGTCGTTCGGCTGTCCGGGGCGGGTGGTCACGATGACGTCCGCGACGTGCGGCACCTGTTGTTGTCCGGCACACACGGACGGTAACCGGACGCCGACCTAAACGCGTGAAGCTTTCCGCGCACCTCGTCCGGGCCGTTCCCGCGCGTCGATAGTACTGTTATCACGATAACGCGTGTGCACGGGCGCGGTACCTGCGCGTATAATAATAATTGGGCGGCAATCGCGTGAGTGGACAACGCAACGCGCCGCTATCCGTACACGGCAAATAATATGATAATAATTACTCGGTTCCCCCCTCACTATTTTTCTTTTTTTCTCTCTTTCGCTCGAACGAAATGTACGCGCGCGCGCGCGTATCTCATTAGCGCACGCGAAGTCTGCAACACGTGCGCCAGCGTTTATTGTGTGTGTCGACTTTTTAAAAGAGTTTTTAAACGCGTGTGCAGTTACGTACGCGCAACACGCCCAGCACGGGACGTCGTCGCCGTCATTTGTTGTATATAATTAACGCGACCGGCCGTCCCTTGCACGCTATCCCACCGCCGCCTTCGCGGGACGGCTCCCGCGGCGTTCGTACCTGACGGGACGGAGACGATTAGCATATATATATATATGTTACGCACGGCCCGGCGGTCGAGGGTGAATTAAAAAATTGAAACGAAAACCATCGAACGGCATGTTTTTCAAGACCGCGGCGGGCGCGTACGATTTCGCCAGGGGGTGTGCAGTCCCACGAAACATAAATAATATCCGTTCGCGGCGACCCTCGTACGTAAAACGGTTTTTTCGGTTTCGGTTTCTGTGTATCGGTAAAAATTAGATTTCTCTTATTATCCTGTTGGCCTACGGCACTCGTGCCGCGCGCAACATCATAAACTATTGTTGTCTGGATGACTTATCGTTTTCGGCGGGATGATTTCAAACGTGTTCACGGTGTACGGACTGTACGCATGATACGTAACTAACGCGAACGATAATTTTATGCCGAAAAAAATCCCATTAACTCGTAAACAACCGAAACGAACGCAATCTCGATCTTAATTATTTGGGTTCGACAAACGATTTAAATTTAAATTCCGTTCTATACGACAACGGGTGGTTTTTTCTTGTTGTTTTGTTTGTTCTGACACACGTATTACTCGGAGTACGAACACGCCTGACGATCGTTTCGTATGGTGTGTACGCGCAGCGGTCGAAGTGAAGGGATGCGAGCTGGGGGGGGGGACACGTACGAAATCACCGTCACATTTTGATTAAGTTTTTTTTTCGATTTAAATGTACAAACACAAATAAATGTCGGTCCTTTTAAGTTAGAATTTTCAATGGTAAACATCGTGAACGTGCGAATACAACGACGTAACGAAAATGTAATCGGGGTACACCGGGGACAGTGGTGTCGGCAAAACCGTTCTCGAAGAGAGTTAACGGGTTCTCGACACGCCCGCTACGTGTTTCGATCCACTTGGACGAAATCGATCGTATCGTCGTGTCGTGCGCTTCGCAGACACGCGAAAGCCGATTTTCGAGTGTCCTCGCGCGCACAACCTTCGTTAATACGCCGCGGGAACGACCCGAGCACACGGAACACACGCCCCACTCGCCGTGGGTTCGAAACGACAACGGAATAACGTCGTGATGACAATAGTGTCTCGTAGAAACGGACATCGGTACGTGTCGCGTCTGACGCGCGATTAAAAAACATCCATCAATGCGTTCGGTCGAGATCCTCCCCGTCGAGTCCCGCCGCCGGAGAAGGGCTGTCAGATTTTTCGACAAAACGTGGGTCCGCACGTGCACTCACATGTAATAACTCCTCGTCGCAATAACCCCCAAAAATTACCCGTCTTCCACAGCGGTCACGACAACGTAACAATGTCGATAAAAACCCGTACGTATTTATGTGTGGCCCACCCGGCAGCAGATGCGCGCCCGACAATGAGCCACGACGCGATATTCTTCTCGTCTTTCTCGTCGTACACATATACGAGTGTGTGTGCGTGTGTATTCTTCACGATTGTCGCTGCTGTTCCGCGGCTAGTTTTCACGTACAACAATACCGTGCTGTAGGTCGGCCGGACCGCGACAATAACGTAAGGCCCGCGCGGCCGATATCGTCGTAAAGAAAATACTCGTGGTATTCGTCGACTCGTTCAAAACGCGTAATGGAAAAAATACGAATATCGCTAACAAGAACTATTCGTACACGTATCGCAATTGAATACGTGAGTTTGTTGGATTTTCGTTTTTTTCCCGTACGAAAATACGGAAAAATAAGTGTTTTAGAGTGAATACGTTTAAACATATTTCGAACGGTATTCGGACATAAAAAAATGTGTTTTCGTATAAAAGTATGCGAATACCACACGAGACCGGAGAACGATACGACACGAAGACCAATTGTGACCAATATCGCCGGAATAAATAAAAACGGAAAAGAAATAAAAGAAGAAAAATTCGACGACGTTTGAGATACGTTGCATTTCGTTTATTCACTTTGAATTATTCGTTTTGTATTCGTCGTCGGCGCGGGAATCGTAAAACGTTATTACGCGTTTTCCTATGCCGTCGGTCCGTGTGTCAAAATAACCGTGTATTTATTCAAATGTATACGTTGCGTCTCTCCGTCCAGTCCGCAGGTGTGCGCGACCTTAAAAAACACGGGGTCCACCCTCCACGACGAACAACGCCGCTATCGATTGCAATCGCACGCGTTCGTTCGACGAACGTTGTGATCACGTTATTTGTTATCACGGGAATTGACGTTGGTCTCGCGTGCACTCTGTGTGTTTGTTGTTCGAAACATCTCGCGATTCGACGCGACGCGTCACACACAAATGCGCAATACGTTCCCGTTGGGATTGTTTCTCTTGCTCGTCACCAAATCAATCGTGTCGGCCGGACGATCGTATCTATCGTAATAATCCCGTAGGATTATTTGTTTTTACGTAAGAGTTTTGTGTTATTTTCGACGATGGAGGGAAAACGCGTGTTTCATGTTATTAGTCCGGCGTGATTAATTCGCGCACGCACGAACGCTTAACGAATCGCCCGGTAATCGGTTTGAACGATAACGTAACAACATCTTTGGCGTGTTAACGACGATCGCGCATTCGCATAATTCGGTAATCCGTAAGCGTCCGTCCGTTGACAGTATCGCGCGTGTAAAGACGTCGTTGGCGTGCTGCCCCAAAAAAAAAACCTATATATATATATATATATTAATAATCAAACGTATACGCACAAGTACAACGCACGTATCGAGACTCCTCGGTCTTCCGTGTCTACGTCATTGTCGACGGCCGTTTCTTTCTCCGCCGGGTCAGAGCCGAAAACGCCGGAACACGGTTACATAACCGATATGACAAGCGGCCGCGGAATCAGTGTTGTGAACTTAGCAGCGCGACATTAGCAGTCATCAGTCTAACCTATCCAACAAAATTGTTGGTCATTTGTCGGACGTTGTTGGACAACTCACAAAATTTGTTGGATAGGTTAGATTGATGACTGCTAACGTTGCACTGCTAAGTTCACAACACTCGCGGAATCGATGTCGGGCCGAACACGTTCAGGAGTCGGCGCGGTCGAAGCGTAAAATATCGTACGAATCGTCAGAAGAGACGCCAGTGGATGTCGCAACGCGGAAAACATACGAATTCCGGTGGCCGTGTAGTAGTCGTGTGTTCGGATCGACTGGAGCGACAAAAATCAATAACCACTGATCCGACAGCAACAAGTCTCGGAGTGAACGTCGTGTTCGCGGCGAACGCGGCCACGAGTACTGGACGCGTGATTTCGAACCCATTTGCTGGACGTCCGCCGAGTGACGTTAAACGAAAAGGTTCGCGTACGATCTCCGGCGCTAGACAGGCGGACGTCCGTCGGCGAGACTGGTGACTTGTGCATTTCGGCTGTTATCGTGATTGACGTCGGCGACCGTCCGGAGTGCCGGCAAGTGGCGCCGGAAACACGATAGTAATAATTTCAGCCGACTCGATCTCGACCCCGTGCGAAGGTCAAAACAGTAGGACGACCGTTCTGGTGTAGAAGGTGTTCGGAAGTTTTTGGATGATGTGTTAGCGTGTCGCGTGTGTCGTTCGGATTCGGATTGGAGAATTTTCGTTTTATCGTTTTCCATTAGATTTCAGTACGAGCCCGTACAAGGACATCGCTGAGGCGTTGGTTTCTTGGACGGTGTTCGGACGTGAAGTCGTTGGATCCGCGTGACGGTTTTCGGCGCGAACCGCGTGTGACGGCATTGCTGGTCGGCGTGCAGGCGACACGACCGAACGACGCGTCTCTTCCGGAGAAACAAACGATTGTCGACAAGGTACCGCGTAGCGAACGCGCGGCGCTTTCAACAATGTCGTGTGTGGACGTTTGAACTGCAAAACGTACGCGCGCGTCACGATTAACGGTACACGTCTACCTTACGCGACGAAAGTAATTCGGGAATTCGCTTTGAATACGATTCGGCACTCGGGGGGTGTGCGGCACGGCGTTCTCTCGCGTGTTTACAGTTTAAAACTTTCCGGGGACGGGATACGCCGCCGCCGAGTACAATTTAATTATTATTATGTACGCCTCACCGTGTGCTCTCTCGATAGTTGTCCGCGAAACTTTCGCCTCGCGACGACGACGACGACGACGGGCGAGATATCGTGTGTACGTACGGGTACCACCGGATTTCGGTCGGTTTTTTTCCCTCCCTCCTCCCCCTCGTCGTCGGATACGGTCGGTTTTCGAAACAGCAGACGTGTTAAGTACGGACTTGTAGCCCCCCCCCCCCCACTCATCCCGCGAACGATACGGACGGGGCACGACTTACGCGGTCTCTCGCGCGTAAAGTTTTCTCCTACACGCACCAGTTAATTAATCAGAGGCCAATCATGAAAGGCCCTCGGGCCATGGTAATTAGCTGCCGTTTGATAATACGAACCGACCCGACGGCGGCTATTCGGTCGTATCGATCGTACGCATATTGTGAAACGCCTCGGGCCGAAGGCGACCCTTCCGCCTTCGATTGCCCGAGTCGTCGTCGTCGTCGCGGCGACCTTTTTAAATTACGACGACCGTTTTCGCAGTGCCCGGAATCGCGTCGATGCTCGTTGCCGTCGTCTCCGTGGAAATTATTTCGTGAGTTCTGCTCGACGCGCCAACGGAAACGCACATTCATTCGGACGTTTTCCCAGGTTGAGACTGACGAATCTTCCGCGTCGTCCTGTAACGTAGAATATTATCCACGACGGGTTGAAAATAATTTCAACTTATCTCGGCGGCCCTGCTAGCGGACCCTCGGGTCCAATCGTAAACGCGACGTCCCCGTCCGTTATCGTCGTAGGCGGTGGTTTCATTGTCTACGAGAACGGCGTATAATTTTAATTTGCCGAAATGACGTAAAAACGCGATAAACGATATAAATTCCGTACGATACCTCGCGCCGGGTATCGGGTGCGTACGAATGCGGAACGGTTATAATAATAATAATAATAATAATAACAATAACAATAACAATAAAGGTAGGACGTTCGAGACGTTCAAGTACGCCCAACCGTATTTTCACTCGAAGCGTATAATATAAACGAAAAACGGTAGGCACTCGGGGACGATTCTCCACGGCTGTGCCGGCGGTAGGGAGTGAGTGAGGGAGGGGCGGTCAGGTGTAAATGAAAAAAAAAAACGCGAAGCAGAAGAAGAAACGTACTGAAACGCCGTCGGAAATAAAAGAAATCGCCGCCAATGACATCGATCATTGGTCACGGGAGCGTGTGCAGGCTCTCGAAAAGAGCCGCCAGCTGATGAAATCTTTGTGCCGAACGAACGACGTCTCCAAGAGGGCCGCCTCTAACGGGCGATTCGCGACGCACCCGCGGACGGCTCTCCGAGTGACGCGCGCGTGTAATTTCGCCTTATCTTTGACAACAACGACACGTTTCGCGAACCACGTCGACCGCGTCGAATCGATCGAGAATCGATCGGACGGCTGCACGGCCGGCGGGAAAGCTGTTGTTATTATTATGGCGTCGCGGGGTTTTCAATTGACACGTAAGGCCGTGTAGTTTGGCGGCAACGTCGTCGCGAATAAATCGAACGACAGTGTGGCGAGTTCGAATCTCGCGGATTTCGGCCGCGTTCAATCGCGCCGATAAACGTTCCGAGTTGCGCGCCACGCCGTTCGCGTTTTGACGCCGACGACGTGTTGGTACCTCGAACTTCAATAAGACGATCGAAACCTATTTGAAGGCGATCAACGGCCCCCGGGGCGCGTACTCGCATTACACGCGTTTAGATCGCAACGTCATAGGCCGATAAACGACGCCGATGATCAAACGGCTTTTTCACGTGACGTCAACTTAATAATGTTTTCGGCGTTTTTTTCTTCTTCGAATCGTACCGCGTGTTTGTTGTTGTCGTTGTTTTTTTCTCGAATAAAACAATTACATTCGAAAAAACGCACCGCAACATTATGTCGTATCGTCCGGTGGGCGATATTGACGGATCGACGATTGTCGATAAAAACTTACTTCGTACGCCTGTACTTGGCGTTACGTCAAAGCGTTTATAACGCACGAATTCGACCGTCGAAAACGAGCGGAACGATACGCGACGAACCGTATTTAAATACGTCGTTCGGCCGCGGTTTTTAGTGGACACGTGAGTCGGAGAGGTCTTGCGTGTAGGAGTTACGAGTCTCGTCGTAGAGTATTTCGGTGGAATACGTTGCCGGCCTCCGAAGGGGAGGGAGTAAATGTTACGTAATAGCGCGTATTGAGCCATGATTATCGAAACGCCGGCAGAGAGCACCTCGGGCGAACGTTCCGTACATAATTGGAGGATCTACACGATCAGAAAACTCGTCTTTGACAGCTATATGCAAATCGCACGGGATACGGGGGGATACGGACAATGATAAAAATATGTCCGTCTTCGTGCGCTAACGGTATTAATTATTTAAGACACCGGTCGGCGGCGGCGGCGGCGGCGGCTAGTGATGGGATTTTTGACGTTTCGAGAGAAAAATAAAAAACGCGCCGGCCGGCGTTTACGAGTGGCCGTAAAAAAACAAAAAAAACCTAGGAATGCCGTACTGGGAACGAGAAAAGAAACTGTCCGACACACACGAATGTATTAACACGAACATAACCTACTTTTTTTTTTCCCCCCCGTCGTGTTATTATTGTCGTTGTTGTCCTATAACCCTTTTTTCACCTATTTACGTGATATTATCTAATTAGCCGACTATTGTCCGTCCCGTATACCGGTCCCCGCGCGTTTTTTTTACAAAAAAAGGACGAGAATACAGAAAGAACCCCCCCGATGTTTGTTATAACCTCACCGGATCTACCGGGCTGCGTACATTCATGAGGGGTAAGTCGCAGACCATCGCGCGTACGGAACGACACCCGATGGGATCCCGCTGCAGACCGCACAAAGGCGACTGCACAACGCGCGCTGTAGCGTTCGCTTTAGGCCGTCCAAAAACGTAGTATAATGTCGTAAAATAATAATAATAATAATACACGCCGCAAAATTTTTGGTTGTGGGTAATAAAAACAGAAAAGAACAAAAGCGTCAAATGCACACAATCGCTATTGATTTTGTATATTTATAGCGATGAAATGTACGCGACACCACGTTATTATTGTATCGTACACGAGGCGCGTTGTTTGTGGTCCGCGTTATGGACCGCGAACGCGGTTGAACAGCTATCGCGATGCTATACCGAGTCTCGAATTGAATTGAACTTCAAGTGGTGGTGGTGGTGGTGCAGTTTTCGCGTCGTCGCTAGTTTTCCGGCACAGACGCCCCGTTTGCATACTGCATTTGTTTTTGTCAAATGTAAAAACGGAGTTAACTGATCAATTATTTTTTTTTGTTCAATTGAGTTAATACAAAAAATAACACGAAAACCATTCCGACGATTTTATTTGAATAATCGACACTGATATCAAATGGACCGAACCTCGTGTATGTTGTCTATACGATATTTGAAGACGGTTCCAGCCTCCGTGTAATCTTTAAGACCGCCAATCATGGAAAACTATCGTTTGACGATCGGCCACCAGCACAACGACAATCGAACCTTACGTATAAAGTGGTTTGTCAAATTTAAAAAGAAGATATATAAAAAATTTCTAATCAAGTAAGTGGATCAAGCGAACTTTGTTTACTGTCATCAGACGCGATCCGCGTACAACATTCGACAATTCCTTAAACGCGTACGGTAACAATGTCGGACGAATACAAAACGACGGTTCGCCGACGACTCAATATTAAGTTTCGACGGGCCGACGTAAAACGCACGATTTTACGAGCGCCTGTCTGCACGTCGGGTCTGGTCGAATCTGCTCTCGACGCACGGTACCGAGCTGCATGGGAGACGCGCGTACCTACGCTAATGAGGTTGTCGAAAAAAAGAAACGAATTTTTATTACCACAGTTCACGATATCGCCGCGGTCGGTATGCATAACGTGTCTGATGGACGACCCGTGAACATCATAACGTACGCGGACGAACACGATGACGGCAACGACGAAGGAGCGCGAGCTGGACCAGCTACACTATACTGTGGATCGTTTGGTCAGATAAAAATCGTCGAGAAAAACGTCACCAGACGTGAAGATGAAAGTCGAAATCGCACGCGCTCGTGCACGTGTTAAACGTCGGCATCCGACACCGCGTTACCAACAACGGAGACGGCAAGAGACCGATTTTTTTCGCGTGGTGCCGAAACGTTTAAGGCGCTTGCCGGATTCGCGAAATACCATCTTGTGAGCCCGCGCGGACGTGTTTGTTTGGCAAAGTTTGGCCGACGTCGTGCGCCACGAAAAACGCGAATAACGTGCTATCGTCCGGCGACGATTTGAGAGGACACGAGACCAGTTAAAACACGAACGTTGAATAATTATTATTATGTTTTTGTATATATGTGTGCGCGCACGTGTTATTCTCTCGGGATTTTTGTTTTTTATCGACGCAGACGATACCGGCGCGACGGAATGAACGTTCGTTTCTTTTTTACCCCCCGATACCCGCGGAGACTTAAACGGCCGACCACATGCCAAAATATTACATAAAATTGATTTATCGGGCGGGCCGTGTGCGGTCCGACAGCGAAAATAAATGCGTCTCGGAAACGACGGGACGAAACGAAATACTCGCTGCCTCCCCCCCGTACTATTCTGTCACCGTACGTATACGTATACACGCGTACGCAAACCGACTGGTTTTGCGCGTTTCTTTTTCCAAAGAGAAGATTTTGTTGTTTGTTTGTTTTTTTTGTTGTTGTTGTTGTTGTCCCATTGATAGGCGGCGGCCAATAAATTTCGTTTTCGACCGTGCGCAGTTAGTGCGCGCGTGTAATGTGTTATGCGAAATATGACCACCGGCCGGGCGCGCACACTTTTCCACGAGACGTCCGTCCGACGACGAGAATAAAATAACGTCAAACGACAGCCGGAGACTGTGTACAAGCCCGTTTTTTTTTTTCTCGTTTCGTCTTAACAACGGCCGTGTTCGCATCTTGTTTTCCGCTGATCTCACGGCGAACAACGAACCCTCGGATCGCAATCGGTTTTTTTCCGTCGTGCGCGCGATCGCGTCCGTCCCATAACGGTCGCGTAACGTCGAATAGGCTTCCGGGCCGGACGCGTTTTCGTGTTTCCGGACGAACGGCGGAAAACGTAAAATAATCGCTCGACCGACGATCACCGCAGACCGGTTAGAATGGACGCGTTGAAACGCCGAAAGGTTCGGTCAACACGCGCTCGAAACGGTCTCTAACGTTGTTCGTCCGCGAACATTTCCGAAAACCGAAACGTGCCCGCGACGCCTTCAACGTTACTGTTTTTTACATTATCGCGATGACCGGAAACGGACAGAGAGAGTCGACTCGCGATCGCGTCGAGACGCGTGGCAAACGATCCACGGGGTTTTCGGTCGGACGACGGTCCCGTCGCGTCGTGCGTTCGTCAATCAAACGCCGTAATATATATGAAAATTATGTGGCGCGTGCGCGGGAGGTGAGGGAGATTAAAAAAAAAATGCCGAGTGTACATTAAAACGCCGAGATAATATACGTATATATGCATATTGTCAAATTATTATTATTATTCGACGCGAGTGTTTTATTTTCCCTAACCCCGAAAAGAATAAATCACGGGCGGACGGTTGAATTCGCTTGGAATAATAGCCGGTCTGTCGCTCGAATGGGGGTACGAACGCGTACGACGGCGTAAGGGAACGCGGGAAACGTTTCGACGTGTTCGGATTTATCCGTAATTAATTTCACTTAACGCGGACCCGTACGCGTTAATCATTTTTTTTAATCACGTGACAACACGCGTTCTCACTCGTCGTCCGGGCGGATGTTCCGCAGCAGAAATCTGTCGCGGTTATCGCGGCGCGTTGTCCCCCGTGGGAGGGACAGGGCGGAGCCGGCCGGAGATATCCGCCGTCCGTCGCGCAAACACAGCGCGCTGTAAGAACCGAAAACCAAAACACGCACACAACGCGACGACCCGCCGCAACAATGCCCGTGCGTATGTAGTGTATTTACGGTGGTGTACGACGATAACAACAATGATATTGTCGGGATGAGAATACGAACGACCGCGCGGTGGCAGCGCGGCTGTGAAACGTGCGTATATATGTGTGGTGTATTACGGAGTGTGTGTACGCGCGGACTTTTATTCTCCCGTACCGTACCGACCACCCCCCCACCCCGAAACGATTAAACGTACCCCCCCGGCCGGCCGTCCGCAGAACCGAACAATGAACGCGTTTCGGAAACATCTACCTCGGTGGTGGTGGCCCAACCGTAATTTATAGCCGGCACCCCGTCGAGGGTACACACACGCGCGCACGCGCACGCACGACCGTTGCAGCTGTACGGGCTGTTACAAGGCGACTGGGCACAACGACTGCTTCTCGTAGCCGACCGTTTTGCTGCTGGCACCGGTGCGCGCGCGAAAACGTCCGCCGTCTCCGACCGCGTTTCCACGATCCTAAGCCGCAGATAAGCGCGCGCGCGCGCCGACAACACGTTTTTCGTGAACCGCCCCAAAACGAGACACGCCGTCCGTCGTCCGCAGAGATTACCATCCAGACGTCCGTCTCGCGAAAACGTGCGTTCAAAACATTTCGACGCGACAAGCAGCACCCGCGGACGCGCGTTACATTCGCATTTACCGCTCGCCACGAACACGTTTCCGGGATGGGTTCGAAACCGAATCGTGTCTAAACGCGGGTAAACGGTGTGTGGCCACCGCAATAATTCAGTCTAGCACATTCAATTCGGTTGTGACTATCAAAATGATTCCGGGGGGAGAAGTTGAACCCCCAAATACGCGCGCACACAAGCGGCTTTGATTGATTATCAAACAGAAAAACCAACTGTGAGATATTACTGTAAATACAACGTCATATTTAAACGTGATAAACACTGAAAATGTGCAGTGCGCGGGGTCAGTGTGTGTTGTTTTTTTGTGATTTTTTTTTTAAGTTTTGCGTGTTTTTGTTCAATGAATTTTGTTATACAAACACCATGAGATACTTTTACAAGCATAGCAACATGTTTTTCGACCCAAAATTTGTTTTGAAAAATAAATACCGATTGTTCGTGTTCTGATCAATGGAGCACTGATTTCGTGCATCACACTCCGAATAATTTCGAACGTTTATTCGATCGTTATAGAGACGTGTAAAAAGTCAACTATGTAATAGAACCGAGAGGGAAATTAAAAGAAGAACGGTGGGACGCTCTATGTCGAGGTCCTATTAAAACATTTGTTGTTTCGTGACGTCAGAGTTGTTTGCCGCTGAACTTCGTCGACGAACCGACAAAGGATACATATTTTTGTCTGCACGGAAAAATACTTGGCGAAAATACTAGAGTGCGCATTTTTGTTTTTTGCGTAAGAAATAAATGGGAAAGATACGGAAAAGAACCAGAGCGAAGAGAACGCCCGCCGTACCCGCCACGTGCCTGACTTCGAACGTTCGCCATCGTGGACGCGTCGGTCCGTCTACACAACGGTGTAGAACAGCGTTTCGTAAACTTTTTTATCCGTGGAACCCCTACTTTTTTTTTTAGCTCTTTAGCTTTTTTTAGGATTATTTGCAATGAAAATTACATTCGTTTCGTATTATCGCGCTCGAGAACACATCGCAAGACACGGTAGACTCTGTCGTATTGAAACTAAACCGTTACAGTACCGGTATCTATTATCGTTATCGACGACGGTCGTCTCTCATAAAGTTCACCCTATCGCAGACGGGTCTTAACCGATCAGTGGTTTTTTTTTTTTTTATCGACGACGTTCAATATTATTACTGTACACTGTACAAGCGCTATGAATACGCAATAGACCATACGCACTGTTAGTTGATATACACAAACGTTTTGAAAAAAAATTACCCGAGCTTCGCGGAGCCCCGAAGTGATCTCCCTTACCTGACCGACCCTTAACACACGTCACGCCGTAACAAATCGAAAAACGCGCAAAACGAAACGCACGGTTTCCTTGTTAAAAAAACAAAAAAAATTACGCGATACGATTTAAATAAATCGTTTTTGTTTCCCCGTCGCCGTGAAACGTAATCCGTACGTCGCGTAGATCGTTAAACGTCGTGGCCCCGACGGGTACGGGGTGTTGCACGCACTCTGCGCGCGCGCGCGCGGATAACGAGTTTCGAACGGACGCGTACGATTAAAATATCGCGTACGTACGGATACGGTGAGGTCCGTTTCTCTCACTTGTACACGTTTCTTGTTCGAGACGCAAACAAAAACTATCGCGTATCTGAACCCGATTCGATGACATTAATTTGGCGATTTTTTTGTTTTTTTTTTGATGTTTAATACGAGTATCAAATCTGAACAGCGGGGAAATTTACGAGGGACGTGTTTTTAAATGCGCGCGTGCGAATATTAAAAATTGTTTATTTCGCTTGCGAACAATACGTATTATATCGCGAGATAACGATCGCCGAAAGTTTATGATGTTCACTCCGGTCGACGTTATCCGCGAGAGTCTGTTCGGTTTTTAACCTCCGGCGTGGGTTGTGGACGTGCGCACCGATGTACCGCGGCGTGTCATGACGGCAGGAGCCTGTGCCAGCCAAACGAACCGATAGAATGATGTACACGGTAATTTATTTACGTTTGCGAATAGGTTACGCTAATGTTTGTTTCGCGTTAAAGGAACGTAAAAAACGAACGAAACCGTTTTAATCGCCCGAGAAGCACTGCGGCTAAAAGTTTTGCGCCGCCAACGTCAAATATCGGGTTTTGATATATTTCTAAAGATAATACGACCGAAAACGTTAGTCGCGCATATGTGTGTGCGTACGTGTGCGTACATGGTTCGCACTCGAAGATTTATGTGTTTAATAAATTATATAAGTCACAATAGACGAACCTGTCGGAGTTTATTTTCTTCTCTTATACACGATTCATTATCTCGTTTGGTATAAATCAAAAGACGGTGGTTTTGATATCGTAAAAAAAAAAAAATGGTTATATTCATGAACATAATAATCGTGAGTTATTTCAAACTTATATAATATTATTTGCACGCGATATTTCAAGTATAACAATAAGTTATGTACGAATATTTTCGCTGCCAAAATCAAATAATTTCAATACGGTTTTCGGGTATTTGAACTTATTTATAAGTCGACGGGGTCGACCGTTGTGGTGATGAACAGATATGTTCTTGTACGTCCACTTTTACTTGACCGTTTGAAACGACGGGGACCACTCGGCGAAGCGTGTGACTTCAGACGATTTCTCGTCGAGAAGAACGTTCGATTGATACGATCACGTGGACGAAAGCCAACACGACCGTTTCCACGTGGGACTGACCGGAAAATCCAGCGATGAACTCGTGTGGTCGGCAACTCGACTCCGGTGCGAAATATGTCGTCGTACAACCGTTACGGTTATCACGTCGGTCGGAGCTCATTGCGGTTCCGTACAACGTACCTACGCGCGGCCGGAGACGCGTGTTACTGTTATCGTCAGTTCCCGACGCGTACGGTCGTCGCCAACAATAAAAAGCGGCCGGCCCCGGGAAACGGCGGTGATTACGAGGCGTCAGACACGACGTCATTTCAATTAGCACCGGACTCGGAGACGCGGAAGACGGTAAACGGATTTGCGACAATCCGGAAGTGACCGGAACGTACGAGCGTCGCGCGTGAGCCCGCCAACCGATTCGGACGAATGATAATGATAACGTCGACACCCGCGCCGGCGAACGGGACGACGAATAGCGCGGGATTGTTCGTCGGCCTTAGGACGTATCCGTTTCGTAATGTCGTTACCGTCAACGCGTTCGACTTGAAACGAAATTACTAGGCCAAAGTACGTTCGGATCGAAACGCGCGTGTGCCGACCCGTAAGTCCTCCGGAGACACGTCCGCCGCCGGGCCGACAACGTTTCTATATATTTGACGGTTGTTGTTCGAAAATACGACGCGTCGGCGTCCGTACGCGTTAGGTTAGGACGGAAACGCGATGTTTGTGATTCGCCGGGAAAGACGTTACGGACGTTCGGATGGAGATCGCGTCGACAGACACCTCGGACGCTCTCGAACGGAATATATACGTAGTGATCATTGCGGATTAACGTTTTTGGTTTTTATTCGTGTTTTCGCTTTCGAGTTACGATCAACACGAATTCGAGAACATCAACGTTCCGAATATTCCAAGTAGAAAAATACAGTCTTTAAGAGAAATATCATTTTTTTTTGTAAGAGCTTTTTTTTTTTTTACGTTCATACAATATTTATTCGTATATTTTCAGTCGTTTCAAATCCTCCACAAGTCTTCGTTTAAAAACGCACGGTTTACGATAGAAATAATACAAATCTCGTGTTTAGTTTTTTTTTGTACGTTATCCGTCATAACTACAATAGTATCTTAGTATAGCTTCGATTCGTTTACATCTTACGCGTCAATATGTTTTCACGGTTAAGATATTATGCGCGTTTCAGCCGATATTACACGTCAAGCTACGAAAGTTGTCCATATCGAAAACGAATTCGTCGACTAGTTTAGCCGTTTAGTCGGCAGTTTTTAGATTGTTTGTAATTGCGCTTCAATGAACGTACTGGGAAATTCGAAAAACGTGTGAAACAATGATATACCAACTGGATATACGATTTGCTGCAGGAACGTAACACACGTCGAGATCGTTCATGCACTCGTCCTACAAACAAAAAGTGTTCACGAACGAAAAAAGACGATATTCGCTTCGTCCAACGTCTACGAAAAGAACCCAATAAGTATTGTTGTCGGACGTCGTAACGGAGTAGGTAAAAACATTTGATAATCGTTAAAGTTGTATTACTCAAAGATATCCAAGTTGAACGCGAATTCATTTCGTTTTATCGATCTGGCTACTATTTTGAATCACGAAAAATCGTCGATCGCGTACCGAATGACACAATAAAAAAAAGAAAAAAATGTTTTAAATTTGCTTGCATCGGACCGCCGTGTCGAGGAGTGTATAAAATAGCACACGTAGGGTTCGATTATTTTTTTTCTTTCCCAAAAGCTATTCTACTCTGCGAGTAGCGAATCGAAACGGTTTTTTTTCGCGGTCGCGCGCAGAGACAAACGTGAAAAAACTAAAACATAAAAAAAAACGGCTTCCAAAATGGGACCGCCCGCCAACGTCCGGCATTTCGTCGCGATACAATGAAACTACGCCGTGTACATCGTGTCGAAACGTTCTCCGTGCCGAATCGGGACGGGATCGCGGTAAACGCGTGGTTTACTCTGGTGCTCGTCACAAATCGCTTCCTATTACGTTTTACGGGACCTCGTTAACGACGTGGTTCTTTTTTCTCCGTTTTATTTCGAACGCGTGGCGGGTGGGCCCGACGTTTCCGGAAGGTGACGCGACCGACGTTTTTTTTTTTGGTCTTTTCTCTTTTTCGAAAAAACAAAAAATACGTTCATCCCCCCCGGAACCGCTTGGCATTTACGACACGCGCGAACGCGACCCGACGGCGTGCCGTCCGCAGACCGTCAGGCGATCGTCAGGAACACCGCGAAGTATCCGTTTCCGGTCGTTTCGTGGTCTCGCCGAAACGGATCGTGCACGGACCGCCGGCGCAGTTTTCGAACGCAACCAACGTACCTGCCATTACGATAATACGATTATGCGGGAAGAAAAAAAATACCTCGCGCCACACGACGACCTTACCGCCGCGTATCTCCTCGCGTCGACGGTATACCGCCGAACGGAACGGAACGGAATAATAACAACGACGACGACGACCGTATCACCTCGGGACGTCTGGTCGGATCCTATCGGTAGTCGGATCATGGACACGCCATAACTCTGTCCGACACTTTGCTCGAGAGCCGCCTTTGTTGGCGGTGTCGGTCCGTTATTATATTATCGTGTACGCGTGTGTGCTCGTATCCTTCGTTTAACACACACACACGGTGGCCAATAAAATTCCCGAGGCTTTGATTGATGTTTTATGCAGCAGCAGCAGCGCGCGTACCGGTCGTAAATATCGTCGTCGGAGCAACGGCCGTTATGCCCGTTTATCGGATTCCGACGAAAACCGGATACGACGCGCGAAACTTTTGCGAGGAAATTGGTCCGGCCGTGACGAAACAAACGAAAAAACAAACCCGTTTTGTCTGTATATACGTGTATAAATATACACATACACACGTGCACGGAACTCGGGAATCCGCAATTTACGCGCGCGACCGTGACGCCTGAGCGGTCGTGTATTTACCATTTTATTTTTCTTAAGACGCGATAAACCTTTTCCGACTTGCCGTTCACGTTCGCTCTCGTTTCCGTCCGCCGACGACCCCATACCGGTTGTCGTTCGCGCGACGCTCGCTCGTGTCCCCGGCAAATCCGTTTATTGATTTTCGATTCGCAGACGTCAATAATATTCTCGCGAAACGTCTAAACGTACGCGCGTCACACCACATTGCGGTTCACGTTTTTTTTTTTTTCTGGTTTTCTCGACAAAAAAAATCCGTTACGCGGTTGTTTAGAGCCGACAACGGCGTTCACGTGAACGCGCGACGTTCCGGTCGTATCGCGTGTCACGACGAGAACGGATCGCCATATCGTTCAAACGATTATCAACCGTATCGTTTCGTAGTGTATTTGATTTGTTCGTGCCTTACGCGTACGTTGAAATCGTCGCAACGACTGCAATGCAAAACGCTACACGTTGGTCTGTCCTTTGAATGTAAAATAAAAAAACCATTAGGTATCTACACACGATTATTGTTTATTTTCATTTGAATATAACACGCGTTATAACTCTTTCGTTCGGTTAATTCATTTGAGCAAACGATTCCTACCGGCAGCAGTTGTATACGCGATGTAAGAAAAAAAAGAGAATATATATTCCTTTCATGAATATTTATTCGAGAACAATGTAAACGAGAATACCGATTTTATAACCGGAATAATGATATTTCGATGTCGTCGTGAGTCGTCCGCTGGAAAACCACTGTTCGTTAATCGCGAATTGATCGTCTCCCGGTAAATGTTTTTTCAAAAAATATTTCTATTCGTCGATCGGCACGCGAATGCGGGGACCCAGCAAACGACACCGTCCGCGTTCCTTCGTCTCTGCCGAGAAACGACGTTAAGCGATTAATATCACCTCGGGCTCGGGGACCAACGACTCTGTCGAGTTTTCACGATCGAGTAACAATCAGGTAACGACGCACGTACCGGATCGCCGAAAAACGAATTCCGCACACGTTCTGCGCACGCGATAAGAACTTTTTGTTATCATCGCGAAATAGCGTTTGCCACCATGACACGACACACGTTCGGACGGGTGACGCGAGACCGCCGTTCACAAGTAGACCCCCCGAAAACACGCGTTGTTCGCCGCCCCGTACCCACGTCCGGATTTCAACGATGCGCGCACACAATTTTTGAATTATGACCGTCTACATAAAAGCCACTTCAGCGAAACGTTAAATGAAAAATAAAAAAAACCACTCGTGATACGTCGTGTCGACTGTTAAATAATAACTTTTTACCCGTACCTCCGTTTACGGGGGTTAGGGACGGTAAACACTTTGTCACGAAATATCGATAAATATTACGTTCCCCCGACGGCACGTTTCATACTGTCTTGCAACCGCATTCGTATTGTTGTTCGTCGCCATTCGAAAATACGTTTTGTTACCGCGGATTTATCGTCAAGTCCACGCGTGTGATTGCATTGTAAAAACGTGATGTATATACGGACCGTGTTCACGACCGCGTAATGCGACGCAATCGACTTATTAACCGCGGTAAATATTGTGGCAAGCTGAAAAGTGATGACTGTTTGAACAACAGTAATAATACGAAAATATATACGCCATGGCGAATGTATCATTTTTTTTTCATCGTGAAATTTCGGAAAACATAAATACGGTTACAACGTATTACGCGCGTTCTACGTTTTTCATGGTTTTAATAGTTTTTGACCTTAATTAAACAACATGGTTTTCGGCGTAAATTACGGGTGTTGATTTTTAAAATTCAATTATAGTTCCCGAGGAATATGCATTCGAATTTTAAGACACGGTGAAGTGAACAAGTTCATGTTGGAAGTTCGTCGTCTCGGAGACGCTTTACCGAAAAGTTTTAAGCCCCTCGGTAGCTAGGTAGATACAACTACTACCTGTCTAATGTCTATCAAATACAAATTAATTTTTGTAGTAAAGACAAGACGGGTATTATTACCGTGTCCGTTGAACTACGAAAAACGCCGATACTATATAAACGACCAACTAATTATTAATACAAATATTGATTATTCATAAACCGGATATTGAAAATAAAAACGCGAAAAAGGATTTATTTACTCTAGTCCTATTAGATAGTGTGGAAAAAAATATAATTTGCCGATCGAAAACCAAATAGTTCACATTAATTTAAGGCACATAGAGCGGAGATGTAAACACCGAAATATGATTGTAATTTAAAATCTTGGTGATAATATCACTCTGTATACAAAAACATATCGCGTCCAAAGTGAACTGGTGTAAATAAGTGATGATTTGACTTCATTATATGAAGTAAGATGGAAAACGTGAATACATTTATTAGTACAAGTTTTTTAAAAACATAAAGGACTTCAATTTTTTTTTTTTAATAATATTAAGTTTTACAACATTTGTCCGATTTGACATTTTAGACTAGATAAGTTTTATTTTTACCGCGAAATAAGAAAACGCGTTTGCTCGAATTTAGCATTTTAAATTTTTATGTCGGTATTTCAATTTCTATTAAAAAACGTAATAAAATTACAAACACTTGTAAGACTTTACAACACTCATATTCCAGTAAAGGACTATAATTTGCACGGAACGACATACAATTATAGTATATTATCATAAATCTAATAACGTCCCAAAAAAAACAAAGTATTATAGCAATGGATAAATAGTTTAAAAAGAAAAAATATCAAATATAGTAATTTCGTTGTATTTCGTGGATATTACGAGTGTATACGATGTTGTTATTCGTTATGTCATCTCAGAATTATAGTAATAATAATTTTGTAGTAACCGTATATTATTTAGTTTACCTACTTTTTGGGTTCTTCTAAATAATATCTCGTTTTATCCGACCGTGAATAGCATTCCGACGGTAAATTGTACATAATAGATTTTTTTTTTTTTTTCGTTTTTATTATCGAATGACGATTTGGTATTTTTTACAGATTCGTCGACCTAGCGGGTGGCACTTCCGGACCGAACAGATTTTTTGCTCGTATTTTTTAGAAAAAAAAAATAATGGAAACCATTGGAAAGTAATAGATAAAGGACAATTCAATGTCATTGACCAGTCACGTCATTATGTATAAAAAAAAAAACCCCCCCGAGATAAAGGTAACAAAACACCGTATTAATTTAGTTATTATTAAACTCGTATACACGTGTACATTGCGAATGTGACAGATGCATTTATTTTCAGTCAAGTTGATTTTATTCGGACGACGAAATATTCAATCAGAATCAAACGTTACAGTCTGCAGTCACGGAGAGGTTAGAGAAAAATTAAAAAAAAAAAAAGAAGCAAATTTCCTATTCAAGTAATCGTCGTCGCGTGGTCGCCCGATTCGTCCACAGCCCGCGATAAGTCCGGTTTTAGGAACGTCGTTGAACTACTGGATTCCAGATGTTCGGCATTGTTTCGAAAAAAATCGACAAACCCCCCCCCCCCCAATCGACATGGTCTTCGCGTTGAGTTTCTCAATCCGTTTGATGAAAACCCTACCGTAACCGAGTCATTCGGAACGTCCAACGCGATCCGTCGTTCAGGGCTTTCCGTTCGAATCATGACCGCGGTCGCAAACACACGCTCGCGGTAACCGGTCGCCGACACGCCGTGTGAAACCTTGTACGAACGATCGCGACGTCGGACTTAGCACGAGACCGCGAACCGGTGAAGTCGTTCACCGCCCTCCGGGACCCCTTGAGACGACACGCCGGCGGGAGCAGCACTCTTCCATCTCGCGGGACCGCGTCGTCGCGTAACCACTTACCGGATTTGTTTGCGCAAACGCCACTCGCGGCAGTATTCGTTCCGCGTCATGTTTACGCCGCCGTCGGTTTCCCGACCGGCCGGAAACCTCTCCGGTACGTTTCGGTAAAAATATCGAAACGCGATTTTACACACGCGGACGGAATTCGCGTGTACACAACTCGCGCACCACGTTGTGCATAGATCATCGGGTCCCGAGTGCCGGTCGTAAACATCGTTACAACCGCGGTAACCAACGCGTTTTGAAAGTGTACTCGAAACGCGAATATCATTACGGCACTAATATATATTTCATGCTGAAAATCGAATGTTTCCAAAAAATAAAACGAATTCACTTCGCGTGACGCGAAAACGCCGTTGCGTAACAATAATTTAATCCGTTGTTGTTTTCTTATAACAAAACGATAATAGTTCAATATTTATTTTTCGATTTTGGAACGAAACGCTATCTGCACGATCGTATGAAATTGAGTTTATTTGTTTTTGAAGTGATGCTAAAGCCACGGTCACTATCATGATAGTTTACAGTGACGGGAGATAATTGTTGTTCTGATACGATACGAACAAATCAATTCATATATTTAGTTATAAAGTATAAATGTCACAACTTGAAATAAATACTCAATACCCTCTCGAGTAAACCGTTAGAAATTTCTTCAGATATTCTTAAAAAGTTAACACGACTCTTGGGATCTTCAAGAGCTAATTCTCTTATTAGATCCGTTTTTTGACCCAAATAAATTATTTTTTTCGCGAACGTCTAGTGTTCTCTCGACGCTAATCGATTGTTCAATAACTCGTACACTACCGAACTGTATTTGTTCGGACATATTTAAAACATTTGGTCGTACAATCGACGAAAACGAAAAAAAATCGGCACAGTACTGACCGTCGTCGTGTCCGGGCGAGAACGACGATCGTTTTTTTTTTTTTTGTTTTCTTCTTTTGTTTTATTTTTTACCGCGGCATCGAAATTATCACGCGTGCGACAGCGGCCAACGACGTTTCGGACGACAATGGACGACATTACGGCCGCCGTCGTAAATATTCTCGATCGATCTCCAGAGACACGTTCGCACGCCGCGTATTGTCCGGTCCCTTGTCGTCGGGACCGGTGCACGTCGACGTTGATCCCGCCAGACAATGGAACGTCCGCCCGTCAAATCGAACGACAAGTATCCCCCGAAGATAGAGAGAATGAGAGAGAGATGATGATGATGATCGGAAGATAAACGCTTGCTTTTCGTGAACGACGACGATAACGGTTGTCCCTGCTCTCCGCCGCGGACAGACTCCGAACCCTTTAGGCCGACCGGGCGTTCGTCTTTCGTAACGACCGTGTTGGAAATGTCTTTGGAATCGTATCGGACGTGAACGTTTTTTCGACGTCGATTCGTGTGTGCGTCGCGAGCCAAACGTTTCGTTTTTAAACCGTTTTTTCCTATCACACACACGGTCGTCGTTCGGTACGGAAATATGCATATAACGTTCATTCCATTGAAATACGTTTTCAGTAGGAAAAATAATTATGTCTGCCGGGGAATGGATTCGAAAACGAAAATAACAATGCACGGCACTTATCGTTGTTCGGATGCGTTGTTTACGTTGTACATAGTTTTTATCCAAGGGACAAAAAAATTGATGTATTATCATTATTGTTTAGAATATTTATGTTAAAACCCCACTAGGTATATTTTGATAATAATAATAACGTGAAGGCTTATTTACGATGTTTTCCCATACAATGCACGTTTCTATTGCTCGGCCTAACCTTTCTTTTGTGAGACGTATCTCGTACGTCAGAGAGGGTGATATTTTTAGAACGAAAGAAAACGATCTCGCCGCATAACAGTACCATTAAAATATATTATAAAACGTTTTAAAAACGTATTAACGACTTTTGTTAAGTACTTTGTACCCGTGTACGCTCAATTCGGTTAAATTTAAACATATTCAACATATCCTCAAACAACATTAAAATCCTTCGTCGCTCATTAATGTACGCGCTACTAGTGGTTAACACACCCGTAAAGGTTGTTTTTTTAATTTTATATTTTTAAATTACCTCCTTGGATATGAAAGTGATCTGCTCCCAGCACCCTCCAGAGTTGTAAGAAATGTCCCGAAAATTGTATTTTTAGAACACGTACAAGATTAGTGTTGTGGTACAGACGTGCCTAACAGTTTTTGTATAAAAAATCTCGCCGGTGAAATTTCAACACGTTCGAATAACATAATTACCTCGTGATTAAATACACCAGCAGTTAACTAAAACTTTTTAATGTTATTTATAACGCGATTTGAATTTAAGGAATGTCTACTGATTGCGTTAAAAACATTTGTACGTAACACTCTCGTAGACAGCAAAACAAAACGTTTAATCTCGTTATAATCCGAAATTACGTTTGTTTTTTTTAAATAAATATTTATACGTCGATCGATTTGGGTACTAGGTCAATAACAACAACGTGTACAATGAGAGAATGCGTTTTTCAATTTAACATTCGCAATGATAAGTTTGCAAACAAGTCGGCTAACGGCTACGGTCATGTAACGTATCGATCCTAGTGTCTACGTACAGATACAGGACGTTTAACAGTAGACATTTTCAAACGTGACGTCGTCTCGTGTAAACGATACGTTTTAGATAATTCTCGTTGAAAAAACGTAAAGTGTCAAACGACACCTTAAGTAACGTTAGCATGAAAAGTTCTTGTAAATGGCTGCTGGCGTTTACTCATTAAAGGTGTTTAAAAAAAAAAAAAAAAAATGGAGAGAAAAGTAGACTTATTAACTTTTCGTTTAAAACGAAGAATTTCACAAGCGTCCGTGAAAACAAAGTGAAAAGTTTTCCGTTTAATATTAACACCGTAAACACGGTCGGAATAACTTTTTATTATTATTATTATCTTATCCGCGGTAACGACACGCTCGCGAAATATCGTAGTCGCGTACGCGGAATTTATAAACGAAAAACGATTGACTTCAAATTTCACTAGGTCCCGCGAACGCGGCTATACTCGTCGCGTACAGAGAACACGCACGGGATATAACCGTTTCTTAGACGGCCGCGGGTGTAATTCGAACGTCAACAGAAACTTTTGTCATCTGTTAAGATCCAAAGCCGTTATCAAATGAAAACGTTCGCCGTTTTCGCCCGCGAGACGTCTAGATTTCTCGAAACGGAGTAGGAGAACGCTGTGAACCGTGTCGCCGCGTCGCGAGCTTTTTCGTACACGAAGTAACGGCCGTTATTTGCACGTGCACGTTTCCCGTGCTATCCAAAAACAACGTTTAGCACTATGGATTGGCAAAATCGTTTTTATTCCGTTCGCGACGCCGGTCCGGGTGAGATGTCACGCGCGTACAATCGGAACGTACACCAGAACGAGGATGGCGTGTACGAAAATCCGTACGCGCGGGCTCCGGTCAAAAGTGTCGAAAAACCAAACCTTCGACGGCGGCGGCGAACGGGCAATGTCGATTTTTCCGTGACCGTGAAATGAGTCACCGATACGGACTTTTGCCGACGACGGCTTTTCCAAAACATCCGACGTGAACTCGGGGTGTAAGCGTAAAAACTGAAATCTTTTTCGATTGAAACTGTTCGCCTGCGAATAACATGTATCGGATACGTCGAAACACTGTTTTTTCCGTTCTTCGCAAACCTCTAGAAACGCCGATACACTCAACACCAACACACACACACCATATATAGTGTACTCGTATTCGACGTGACAATCTTTGAAAATCGCTATGCCTGGAAATGAACGCGCCGGTCGCGGTATCGGGACGCTGCGATCTGGGGACAAGACTATTCGGAGCGGAAAAAAAAAAAAAATAATGATAATAATAAAATAAAACCCACAAAAAATCCACCCCACGACGTGAGGTTGAAAGGGGGCGAGCCGGAGGAATTCTCGACGCGCGGCAGATGACGGTGCGCGCTCATTGTGGCCTGTTAGCCAAAGCGGAAACCGCGACGTCGCGGACAAAACGCGCGGGTCTCCGCGGCCAACAAAAGGAGACGGATTATATTATTATTATTATTATTTTCCCCCGATCCGAAATCGAGCGGCAGATGACACACAACCGCACGACGGGGACAACAAAAAAAGAAAAAAATATGTTATTTAAAATTATCATAAAAGGACATCGAGCACAACAAAAACATTAGATGCCTCGTGACGATAGGTTTCAACGGCGCGGTGAAACAACGCGTCGATGGGCGGACGGAGAGTGTGTGTTGGTACCCGAGGTAAGTATAATAATAGTTTGTGTGTGTGTGTGTGTGCATATAATGTACTCTATCGATACGAGACGGAACGAGAGAACAGATAGAGAGAGAGGGAGAAGGGAGAGATCTTCGTGAAATGGAAACCGATAAGATTTCAGTGTACGATCAAAGGCTATGTAACCGCATAAAAGACTTTTTTTCTTCTTTATCCGATGCGTGCGGTTTTTTCTCGTTCCCGAAAAACGCCTCCGCGGTCCCCAGTAACAACGAGCGCGCTCTCGCACGATAATGTCACCGGCGTTTAGAGGGCCGCCCGTGAAATCGGAACTGTATACAAACGTAGACACGAATCCGCCGCGGCATTGTGATAACGTTTTTATACGGTCGACGTACTCTATACTCCGTGTGCGCGGCGTTTGTTTTCCTTGTTTTTTTTTGGGTTTTGTTCGATTTGTTTTTCTCGGGCGTGAAACCCGCGACAGAAAAATAATAAACACGTTTCGCGCGATAATGGTTACAACAACAACCGGAGAAGAATAAAAAATCTCGCCCGGAGAAAGGCGTGAAAAATACCGCGTGCGTACCTTTCGGGGGAGGCGAACACGCTGATTTGTCGTGCGGCTAACGGGTTTACGGATTTTTTTTTAACCGATCAGTTCACGCGGTCGCTGTTTCGTATTGCACCCCATATACACGCCTTATATATTACATACCACGGTCACGTGTTTGAAAAACACATGTCTCGCTAGTGTTTCTCCTTTTTAACAGACCAACAGTTCTTACCGTCCGCCATTAAAAACTCGTCGAGAAATATTATTTTATCAGAAACAAATTTACTATCTATTCCCCCTTAGGCGCGGTTCATATCTTATGTTATTAGACATTATTGTTCTCTGAAAACACCCGCTCTTGAAAGTCTGAAATATGTTTGAACATTTTCGAACACTCAATTATCGTTTTTGAATATTTACCCATTAACCAATCAAACGAAATCTATCGGATTACGTTTACAATCAAATCACGTACTATTTGCTGATGTTTACGGACTGTATTACATCCGCGTGAATCCCGATTTTTTTTTAAATAACGTATCGGCGTCGTTATTGAAGGCGACGGCACACGCGATATCGTCCAAAACTAAAAAATACTCACCGCGACGGTCTGTCGTCATGTGATTTACAACCCGTCGCCCTCCCAGTCGTTGTCCGCCGCCCGATCGGAAATCAAAACCGACACAAAAGACAGCGCCCCTCTTCTTATCTCGACGAATTCGATATCGTGAGCTGCGCGTCGCCGGAAATACGGTCGTCGTCGTCGTCGTCGTCTTCGTCGTCGGAAAGCCGGCGACGTGTGACGACGAGAGCGTGTAAAACAGTCGACCTCGTCCACACACAAACGGTTTTCCGCGCCCGGTCGGACCATTCCGACCCACCGGAAACACGTCGTTTGATTATCTGTTCGGAACGTCAGCCGACGAGCAGAAAATACACGCGATCGCCATCGAAACGGAAAACCCGACAACGTTTCCGTTTAATGGATTTTCGCGAGATTAAAAAGACCCGATCATAGTGTTTTCCTCTGTTCGTCGCGTGACGCGAACTAACAAATGCGTTTCGAACGGGATCGCGGAACACGAGTTGGCCGGGCCGTCCGGTAGTAATGGAAAAACGTGAACGGTGTCAGGTCGACGCCAAACGTCGTGTTTTTCTATTCTGCCTCGCCTCCCCCGAGCCGTCTTACCGTTTTACGTCTTTGCCGTGTCTACACGTTTCGTCCAACGTGGATTCAGCCGCGGTCGAATTAATATGCCATGTGTCTACGGGCTCGCGGGATCACAGTTTTTACAGAAACTCGTCGTGCCGTCGGACGCTGTTACAATCAAATATTTGTACGATTACTCGACTTCGCGATAAGCGTCATGTTCCGAAAACGTAATGTTTTTGTTTTAGATTGTTGTATTCAATGTCAAAATTTTGTGTTTTATAAAATCAAAAAAAGAGACTAACGACCAGAAAATTCAGTAGGTTACTGAAACATCAAAAGTATAAAGTAACTTTTACTCTCGATCGAAGGTCCGGTAATAACCGTAATAAAAACGGTTTGTCACGCGTTTACTTTCTACCGTATGGTCGGCAAAGTCGTGTCGCGGAGGATAATTCTTCGACGACGTGTATCACGCGTTGTTCCACACTGTTCGTACGATCGCGAATCCACGGTGATCGACGCGCGCGGTCTGCAGTCCGCGGTTCACGTTTCTCCGTGTCCCGTCCGCAGAGTAACATAGAGACGCCTTCGTATACACATACTCGTGTGCGTGGCAACGCGAAGCAAACGAAATAGCGAAGTGCAACACGACCGTATTCGGGAGAGTAAAGTGTATTGCAGTCACCCGCTTAGAAATCTGTATCGATTATCATTTATTCGTTTCGAGTGCTGTATATTATTTTGGCCTCGCGTAATCATAGATCAATTTAAAACGTTATCATTGAATCTGGACCGTTTTTTTTTTTTTTTTAGCTTTTACAACTGTTCTCAATTAATTTGAACGTCTGTGACGAAAATTAATCACCTATCGTAGACCTCATTGATATCGCGAAATCCGAAACAAGCCGTGAACAATATGGTACAAACCATAAACGAGTAAAAATACATTCTTCCCTAAACAGAACAGCGTAGGAAACGATTTTTACAATATTTTTTTCCCCCTCGCGCACGGTTCATTCTGTTTGCCTCGATTCCGTCCGGCGCGTTCCCCGCCGCCGTCGTTGACGCAATAACCTCTCCGCTCGGTCACGAACCGAGAAAACGCGACCGACCTCGGCGGAAAAACGACAACGGGTTTCGCCGCGCATTGTACCGCGTGCTAGGACGTGATATTTTACGGAACGCCGCGGCGTACGCTATTATATTTCTACACGCATTTATTTATATACGTATACGTATAATGACGTACACGAGTCATGTTGTCGGACCGGCCGAACCGCCGTTGAAAATACAATGAAGAATGTGCGTACACTACTAGATTTTACACGACCGTGTACGCCGACTGTCCAACAATCCGTACACGGGATGGAAAAACGTTTCGAAACGTCCGGCCGCCGGTGGCACGTTCAACATCGGGTCGAGTATACTTGCCCTCCCTCTTTGTCCTTTGAGCGAAACAACAAAAACAAAAAACATAGATTTTTTTTTCTCTTTTTTTAGATCTATAAATCAATCGGACACGAAACGACACACTCGTGTCGCCCGAATAATTCCACATTGCCGTGTCCTTTTCGTAACTCCGTAAACCGAGTTGTCGTCAAGTGGATGAAGTCGCAATGTTTTTAAACTACACATATATACGTATTGCGACGATATAAAAGACAATTATTAGTGACGAACAAATATCAAACATCATCTACGCGACTGCAGTCGAGATAGTCAGTCGTAATATAACTGGTATAAGGCTTTTTCAAACACGAAACATAATTTCTCAAAAGTATTTGACGGTACGCTAGCTCAAATCCAATAAACTCTTTGAAACGCGTTGGATATCTGTAAATACGCAATAAGATTATTCTCTTTCGGACAGGTTGTAGCGACAGTTCTAAAGACATAATTATCCGTCCAAACATCGAATGGTCGGGTTTTAATCGACAAATATAAATCACGACTCGTTTACATTTTCAAAGAGTTTTTATGTTCGACTCGCACAATCACAAACGTCCGACGGGCAAACATATTTAAAGTAAAAACGATCAAACACGCAACGTTTTTGCAACTATTTACGCGCCATAGTAGTACGTCGCCGGCATAATTTCCCAAACGTATATCAACTATTTTTAACCGCTCACGACAGTAATTATTTGTAATGTACGCATTTTTCTACCGTTTTAGGGTTAATTTTTTTTGTTTTGTTACTTAAAAAATAATGTGAAATCGCTCGTGTAAAAGTGCGCCCCGTTAACCCAACACAATATTATTAGGTTACTCGTACGTGCTCGCGTGGGTAACGAAATGATTTTAAAAAAATGTCGCGATTCCTAACACGACGCGAAACCCGGTCGATGGCTGTTTGGCGAGATCAATTCCGCGCGTCGGCCCCAAAACGTTCGACGTGAACTGTTTACTTATTTGTAACACCAGGTACGTGTCTTTAGGACGGGTTGGTTCACTCCGACACCGCGAAATTCCGTTCTAGCGTCGCAGTTTCAGGTAGTCGAGCACAAAGTGCTGGGGGGGACAATGATCTCCGGAAAACCCGGGGACCACGAACGGAAACGAGAATACGTTCTCGGCAACGTGCACAAACCGACCAACCGACCGCGTGTCCCCCAACGACCCGGGAAAACGATCGCCGGACAATAAATCTCGTGCTCAGACGTTAGCGTGTCCATGGTCGTTAACTGTCGTAAACGTTATCGGATCGTGACGCGGCGGGTAAGGCGAGACGTTAAACGTACCGACGATTTTCGTCAACCGTGTCAACACTGACGAGGAACCGCCACGGCAACCGAACGTTTGCGTGCGGCCGATTCGCACGCAAGTCACGATGATATTTTCGCGCTTTCGAGTCGACAGTTTCCGAACGCCCGCGAAACGATCGTAAGGGTTTTGACGGAACGCACGTTAATACACGTCAAAACGCGATTCGACTGGAAATCACGGGTCTAGGTTCGGGGTTATTTTTTTTTTCCGTGTGTTTTTCGAGCGGCTCGAACACTGCGGACGCGCAAAACCATACCCGGGCGTCTGCTGTGATACTTCGGATTTCGTTTTGTTTCCGTGTTTTACGCGACGAGTTTGTGCGCGTTCCCGTGACCGTCAGCACAAATCCCTGTCACGTGCACGTCGTCGAAACCACGGCGAACGACACCAGTATTCGGGCCACGTGTTTGAGGGCGGCAGATTTTTGTTTGAATGATTCGACGTTTTATCTCGAAGTTTGGAAAATAAATATTATCGGCCATCGAACACACTGTGCTATTATTTTATAGTTATAAACATTAACACGATATCGATTTATTATTACTTTTACACAAAATATCAATTAATACGTCTTAAAAAGGAAATGGTTGTGTACGCGTCGGAAAATTGCTTGGTAAGTAAAGCATTGGTTTTTTACATGCACTATGGAAGTCAGAGGCGGGGGGGAGCAACAAAATTCTAAACACGTCGCTGAAACGAACTCAAGTTCACGAATAATCGCTGCAGTTTTCTCTCGTGCGCTCGCCCGTGAAAATTACGATCGGCCCGCGCTACCGCTCACGTGGTTATTAATTTTTACGTCGACGGTTAATTACCGCGACGTTATCACGTATCACGTGTGCATCAGTTAAGTACGTCTCCTCCACCGCGCGTTCAGGAAAAAAACGACCGTCGTTGATCGACGGGCGCCGGATGTTTGAATAAACTCTGCGTAAAACCCCCTCGAAAGGAGGAAGTGCGGCGTTTTTGTTTTTTCGTTCTCGTCGGTAAAGTATGATGTTCGAGAAACTAAACCAATAAACTATGTATACACACATAAGCGTCGTGCCGGAGAAAACTATTTCAATGTAAACTTTTGTTCGCCATTAATTTTTAAAAAACATTTTTTTTTTTTTTGCTTCTCGAAAAATCGACTGCCGACTGTTTTTCGAACCGAGGGGGAAAAACGACGAGTTTAAAATTCAACGTGAAACACAAACGCGACGACTTCGAAAACTTATTTTTAAAACGCCATTCGCAGCGTCGTTTTAACGAACAACGGATGGTTCTTATAAACGCTAAAAGCATAAAGCCGTTCGATTACAACACGCATTCGCCGATCTTGTAATTCGATACGAACGTTATATGACGTCGCGAAAACTATAAATCGTTTAACGTGCAGACGCGAAGGCTACGGGTAGGCAATTTAGACGTTTGCCAGCAAGAGATCTAGTAAAAAAAATCATATACGTGTATCGATATTCCATTATTCTATGCGACAATACGATTAAATCGCGTGGATTTAGTCAATATTCGTATTTAAGGTCGATTCACACTAGTCAGACACCGTACCGTACCGTTCCGATACAGACATACTGTACTCACACTTTCGATCCAACATCGTTTCGTTTTCAACAACTTCACCTTGTACTATTTGAAATATGTTTAGAAAATTTACGAACTGTGATTTGGCAACGATTGCCATTGCTCTAGACGAAGAGGAACAAAAAAATATACGACGAAGAACAAACGGCACATCGAAGGTGAATTCGTTACTTCGTATAAACAGTTAACTGACCACGAAGAAGAGTTTTTTTAAACATTTCCGCATGTCGAAATTTCAATTTAACGTAGTAATTTAATTAGTAATAATAATAACAACAACAATTAGTTAATATTACCGGGCATGCCTGTAGATTTTGAAGCTTCATTCCAGCAAGATTCTTTATACACACGGTCACTATATTTTTTGCGTGGCAATGCGTAGAGGCATTCTCGTCCTCTAACGAGTTCAATTAATTAAAAAACTAGGTCCATGGAAATATTAATTCGATTTAAAAATGTAAATAAATAGTAAGAAAATACGACGGTGTTTACCGAATGGCGTGCAGACGGACAAAATTTGTCCGTTGTTCATTCACGCATTCATCGGTCAGACGTGTTCCGACCTGTTCGGACACGGGCCGTTCCGACAAAACATTCTCTCGCGGAACGTCGAACGGACGCTGTCGGATCGGTCGGTACGTGTACGAACGGAACGGAACCGTTCGAATGTGAATCATCTATATTTGAACACATATTTAAAATATTTTGCGGAAACGGTACGGTGTCTGTCGGTACGTGTCCGACAAGTGTGAATCGGCCTTGAAACCGTGATCTAAAACGTAAACGTGGTCTTGATAATTTTGCACAGGTAGATAATGAAAACAGACATGCGTATTTTAATTGTAACTATCATAGTGTACTCTGCGGGCATTTTCGTGTTAACGCGTTGCCGAGGAGTCGAATTCTGTACCGTTTTGTTCGCGATAGGTCCTTGAAATTTAAAAACAGCCCAAAGCCGCTAAAACTGTCCGTACAAATGTGTTGCATACGTTTTAAATCGAAGTAACAATTGTACAGACCGTTTTGAACGTTGTTTTTGCACGCGCGGACCTCGTAAAACGGCGACCTATCCGAAAGTTGCCGTTTGCGAATGAAACGACGTTTTTGTTTTTCGGCGAGCAAAACGAACGAATACGGTGTGACGCGGCGATTTCGAAAAACGGTGAGTTGTGAACACTAGGCGACCCTTAACGCGACCGAACGTGCACGAAGTATTATAAAAAAAAAAATCGCGTACATTTCGTAGGCAATTGTGCCGATTTTGCTCGACTGTCATTATCTGCCTGGCGGGGAGAGTCGGTCCGTCGACGGCGCGACTCAATAACGGATTATTCAAGTGTCGACTTTCTATACGAATCAAAACCGCGAATACGGTCCACTGTGCGCATTCATTATATAAAGTAATGGAAACAATCGCCGAAACAGACGCGTTCGAGAGGGTTTCGTTCAGAAACAACGTCCGACGGTTGCGAGCGTGACGACGAGATGACGAGGACGGATAAAAAAAAAGAAAGAGAAGCGAAACGTTGAAATCACTTTAGTGCGTCTAAACCAGTGGCGGGCAAACTTTTTTAATGGGGGGGCCACAAAGTTTAAGAAATTCTAGAGGAGGGCCGGAATTATAGTATACTTCTCGACCGTCAAAACGTAATTATGACGGGCTATATACTATCCATGTCGACGGGCCGGATTAAATACTTTCGTGGGCCCGTAACTTGCCCGTCGCTAGTCTAAACGCTAATGCGTTCAAAGAGGTCGTGTGTGTGTGTGTGTGTACGTTCCGCTTTTATGTATTGTTCGATGCGCGCGCGCGCGCGCGATTCTAATCGATACGTCGTCGTTTGGCGAGCGCGCGCTTATAGAATTGTTTGAAAAAGGACAGAAGTAACAGAAGTTCGTGCACACCGGCTCGTCGTATAAAATATTTAGATCCTATCTAGTGTGTGTGTGTGTGTGTGTGTCGAGCGAAATGATATTTTTCCCGCGGTCTGCGGCGCTCGGAGCACACACGTCTACACGCCGGGCGGCCGGACGGAGTCCCGATTTTCATCTGCGCAAACGTGTCCGTTTGCGCGCGCGCCTCAGACCGGACACGATACTTGTGCACGTGTGTGCACGTGTGTGCTCGCACAATAGTATGCCGACGCGCGATTAGTAAACCACCACCACCCCGCGCCCGACGGTCCAACGGTTATGACGTTGCGCGGGTTAAGAACGGCCCAGAGCAAGCTCTGACGACCTGAAACCATAACGCGAGTTATGTCGCGTATAAAAATACATACGTCGAACACGCGGCGCGTGGCACGTAAAAGCGTATTGTAATTTTTATATAAAAAAAAAAAAACGTTAGGTTATCAATGTTATCAATGTCCAAAAGATAAAAAATGACCTTAAAATATTATAAATTGTAATTATTAATTAATATTTCAGTACAAAATTATTTAAATTAGGTATAATATTATGAAAAAATTGCAAAAAAAAATTTAATTTAGGATTTTGTACATACAGTAAAAATATAACCCAGATTTCAATAAAGTATAAAAAATGACCCCAAATCCAAAAAAGTACAAAAAATGCAAAACAAAAACTATATATTTGAACTCGTAGATGACCAAATCACATTTTGTGCTTGGAAAGCTATATCCTGTAAACACAAAAAAAAAAAAAAAAAAATCCTATACTATCCTAGCCTTAATGATAACAGTGATAATGGTTTTTAACGTGACGGCGGGAGGCCGCGAGCGTTCGGTTCGTGTGCAACGGACGTTTGAATTTTGAAAAACGCTAGACGGGATCGATCTGAAACGTTCGAACAAAATATCACGCGTCGTACGTTTCGAGAAGAGGAGGAAACAAAAAAAATCGTCTACCTCGTCGAACATGGTCATACGGTCTTACGAGAGAAGAGATTTCGTGCGCCGATACAATAATAACGACATGACGGCGCAATGAAACCGTTGGGTTGTACCGCGTGCTCCAAACATGATTATTTATCATACGGAAACGGTAAATTGCGTATAATTTACGAAATGCATACCCACATGCTTTTGAAATATTCCGTGTTGCATTTACACAGGCATTAACACCCCGTACGTACCGTATAACGAATTGTACGTTGATATTTTATAGTTGTAAAAAACTAACCTAATATTGATTTAGATAATTTATTACTCTTATATAAAATATCAACAGACGTCTTAAAAGGGAATGTGTACGTTTCAAAAAATTGCTTGGTAAAGTATTTTTTTTTACACACAGTAAGGAAGTCAATTGGGAGGGGAGGAGGGCAACAAAAAAAAAAATGAGAAAACAAAATTCTAAATACATTTCACTGGTCTCCTCCGGAGTGCTTACCGTACGAGTCGTCCGGTGCGGCAGAAGGATAAATTGATCGTCGTTTCCCGCCCGTCGAACGTTTATCCTCGCGATCGACCGCGTGATCTTCGAACGAACCGTCCGCCGGGTTTCTCGATCGTTCCCCGTTCGTCGGGGATTAATCGCCCGGGCGCGCGTTTACACGTTTTTACGCGTGTGCGTTTCCGATCGAACGCATCGCGGATCGGAAAAATAGGTTAGGTCATCGGGTTTTGTTTCACGCTTCTCTCGGTTCACAGCCGCGCGCTTATGCAAATTCAATCCGGGACTTGGTGTACGGGGTAAATCCTTTATCATTATTATTATTATTATTGTTTCCGAGGAGTAATTTTTAAAACAAACTCCGCGGTTCGCGTAGGTACCGGTATTACGGTGCACCACCGCGGCGAACGCAAACAACATTTCGTATTTTTTGTCTCTGCCGTTTTTCCGGTGCCGCGACGTTTTATCCGTTTCTCCACCGGCCGCGCGCGCACCCTTTGAACTGTTGAAGTGCGCACGGTTTCCTTTACAATAATCTTAACGACAATTTGGGACATTATAATATAACGTAAAACTGTAAAACGCGCGACCGAACGTTACCCGAGCGGACGAAAACTCTCGATCACAACGGGACCGCCTACGACAACGTTTACGCGGATCGTTTTGACGACGACCGTCCGGATGGTCACGTGGAAACATCGACGATCGCGCTCAAGACCGACGTGGCACGGCCGTTACGAATAACTCGTCGTGGCGCGCGCGCCGTAATAATTTACGGAAAACGTTTCGGATACGTCCATCGACTCGCCCTCGCGTCGTTTTCTTCCCGTGAAAGCACGTGAAAACGGGACGACGATACGTTTCGATTGACATTTTCTACTCGCGAACCGTGCGATTCGTTAGGCGGCGGTTTTCGTCTTGAACGGTCGAATCGTTTTTCACGATCGATTATTGTTATCTCATACAGGATGTGGCACAAGACACGGCGTCGTTGCTTGTTAACATTCAGCACGCGCGACGTTCAACAGCAGAACGCCTAAGCGAATACGTAATTTCGTTTCGAGGGGTTTCGACAATTTCCAACAATAGAAATCAGTTTTCACGGTGAAATATTTATTATTATCATCGTTTCGAGTAGAAACAATAGGTCGCGACTCGGTTCTATTTACATTCGTTTCCCCCGGGCGAACTCCACGTTGTTTGAACGTCGTTTTATACGTCTGTTTTTACGTGTCTTTGCGTAAAATTGACTAAACACATTTTTAATCTAAAAAGTTTATCGTTGGTATTATTTTCTCGTATATTATCGTATTATACGTTTTTTTTTTTAAA
This sequence comes from Schlechtendalia chinensis, assembly GCA_019022885.1. Taxonomy (NCBI): domain Eukaryota; kingdom Metazoa; phylum Arthropoda; class Insecta; order Hemiptera; family Aphididae; genus Schlechtendalia; species Schlechtendalia chinensis. The sequence continues at coordinate 5,840,330 of CM032341.1, forward strand.
TAATAAAACAATATTGTTTCGACGTTTCGTTTATAAATAACGCATAGTTAGTTCAAACTGTATGATTAAGTAGGCGCATACAGCAAATTATCTTTGAAATTGAACCATAATACACGTGTAATACGAACGTTTTTGTCTTAGTCATATCGGTTGAATTCCTTAAGAATGACGTGATTTTGTGAAAATTATAATACTATTGTAAGCGTATAGCAGAAAATCGATAAAATTAATTTTGTTGAGTAAAATTCTCAGTCGTGTTTTGTGCGCCGAACGTTTGCAAAATAAATTATTTTAACAATATGACATCAGTCATTCGCTCGGGCAGAAGCAATTAAAACGAATTAACCGAATAGAGCCATTTTAAATTTGTCGGTATTATTGTATTTCGGTATGACAACGCGACGACGTATTATACTACGGACTGAATTACCCGTTTAACATCAAATTTTAGCGGAACATTTAACTGATACCGTGCAAAACATTAATCATGTGGATATATCATTTTTATTTACGATTATGCCACTGCATTATAAACGCGTAATGTAACGTTTATGAAGAAAATAAAGCTTAGTTAATCGATAACGAAACGCCTAGTCAAAAATCAACATACCGAAAAATGTAAATTAAACAAACGCGATATACATATTTTAGTGATTGAATTTATCATAACGATTATGATTTTGAAAATACTTTTCGTACATTACATTGAAATGTGTTTAATAATAAAAAAAGAACCGCCCACCCCTCAAAAAAATAATAATATTCCAACTAAAATTGTATTTTTCAATTGATATAACACAATATTTCAATATTATTCACTGTTGAAATCTGAATATCATTAACGGTTTTGATTCTAGCACTATAAAGCAGGTCTATGAATTTGATTTTGGCTACATAAACCGAAGAACACATGAACATCAGACAATATCACAACGCACATTAAAACTTAAAATATCAAATTTATCGAGTTAAAAAAAATGTATACATTAAACACAGTATTAAAGCGACTGTAACGTCATAATTTGTCAAATTCGTATTATAAGTATATACAGTTTGATTAAAATGAAAACAAAAAAACAATATATTTATATAAGAACTAAAGAAATCGAATAATGTCGGCATTGGTCTAACCATGTGCTGGTGATCCACGACATACAAAAACACTTGTAATTAAAACGTTAAACCGAAATATTTATTAGAACTCGCACAGTACACTTTTCGATATCATTCAATAGCCTAAAAATTCTACAACACTAGATTCCGGTTCGATTATTTCACGAAATTCGACGGCCAACATGATAGCGATGAGACTGAAGTCCGCACCAAACGGTAACAACCGTCGACTGTTTCACATTCTGAACGTTCGGACATAAACGACCAAACCGGTTATGTTATTATCGGTAACCGTTATCGAGTACGTCAATCAGGCTACACGGGTTTATCGGTCTGGTACGTAAACGCGTCGGATATAGGTTTTAGTAGAGACCGAAACTTTTTGATAGTGAAAAGATTAACAGGCGATTTCGTTTTTTTTTACCGACGATCGATAAATGGCATGTTATTATTATATTATTTTTTTTTTTTCCCCCGTCAAATCGTCTTCGGAGCACTTCATTTTCGGTTTAGCGACCGCCGTCCCCGTGTTGGAAACGAGTCATTACCATTGTTGTCCGACCCCCGTATTCGCGATCGGCCGCCCGGCGCGGTCGGTCTGCACGTGATAGCACGTGACCCCACACGGAAAGAAGGAATAAAACCTGTACCGTCTGGCATCTGCCGTCCTCACGATTAACCCATTAGCGCGTTTTAAGCGCGACCTGAACACGTCTCGCTGCCGCCCCGCGGGGATGATTTCGGCGCGGGCTACCTAGTCTTCCCGCGCCATTACGTCATGACGTCGGACGTTTTATTTTTATTTTTCGCTAATCGTTTTTAATCGCGTCCCGAATCCTCTCGAGGATTGCGTTTCTGTGGCCGGCGCAGACAAAAGAAACGTAACGCGACGTACCCGAGCGTGACCCTGAGCGTTCCTTCTTCCTTCTTCCCCTCCCTACCCAACGCCGACGAACCCTCGTCGAAACGCGTACACGTAAGCCCGTAGGTTTTCCGAACACGCGCGCGTTTCGAGAGGTTTCCGGAGAGGACGTCCGTACACGCGCGTATCACTACATTCGTCCAATCAATCCATTTCCGTCACGGTGACCAAGCCGCCCAGCATAAATTTGTCGTAATTTAAATAATCGTATCAATATAAATTCTAACGTTTAATTTTTTTTTATTTCCACAAAAGGTACCTCAAAAACATTTATTTATTTATTTTACACAAGCGCACTAATTTACTGCAGCCGATATAAAAATCAACGTTTTTCAAATATTGTTTATGAATAATAACAAATGATCATTGTTTTCAAACTTCCACACGTCCCGCCCGCCTGCCGACGCCGAGTGGGGCCCGTTCTCATGAAATAAAACGGATTGTTACGAAAAATGACGTAACAAGAAATCGAATTATTTATTCGCCAACATCGTACAAAAGTGACCCCGGGGTGGCACGACTCGTTTTATTTTTCTCCCCGTGCCAACCCTCTTGGCGGGAGCACCGGTCGTGGCCGACCGTCGACACTCGATATTTGTCGAATACGTTTACACGTGCCGTTACAATGCCGTTACCGTTCGTATCGTGGACCGTATCGTTCCGATTGTTGTTAAAAAACCAACGTCCTCGATCTACGAAGCCGCGTTAGGATTTTCGAGCGGGATTCGTGCCGCGTACACATATACACATATTCACGGATTCACGGTTTCGTGACACCCGAATCGTGAGAAACAATAACGCACGTCCCCGGACGACTGACGCGACGGGTATGACCCTCGTTCGCGTCGACTGCCCCGCCTAACCTAAAAATCACGCGCCGCGCTGGCACGGTGGCCGTCGACGTGTTTCGTACGGTTTCCGTCCCGGTGCGCGCGCCCGCGTTTCCGGAAACATGACAACCCCTGTCCGCGTCGCGCGAAACGGTTGTCGACCGACCGAATGACGTGAGTGCGTCGAAATAAGCTTCGTATTTGGCGGAGTCGTTCGCCGACGTGGAAACACCGTGTCCGGAAGTTTGATTCTCGATCACGCACTGCTGCTGCTGCTGCTGCTGCTGCTGTAGATCGTCGTCGTTTCCAGAAAAACGTTTACGAGAAATTCTAAAACAAAACAAAAATCGTAACCAAAAGTTAGCGCGCAGCCGGTATGAATCGATAAACCTCGTTCCGATTGTCTCTGGTAATAACGAACGAAATAAACAAACGGCGAAGACAGAATACTTTGGCGGTTAGGAAACGAGACGGAAATAATCTGTTCAAACGTTGACCCCACCCCCCCTATAACAGTTAATTTTTATGATCTCGTTAACAATTTAACGACGTTATATCCGCGTTACGCGTTATGATAACAAGTGTCCGCCCGAGTTAAATTCATTTCGCACTTAATTATAACGGTATTTATATAGAATCGGTAATAATCATGACCGCATCTGTTTGATGATTATTCGTAGAGATACGACGCGTTATGTTTTGTTATATAGAATCGTGTGTCCAGCAGTCGATCGAACGATTCGAATAAAAATTCGTATTGAACGATTGTAAGCGGTTTACGGGGGCGGGGGTTACATGAAAATCAATACGTGTCCAAAAAAGCAACGGGAAAACGTCGACTAAATAATAAAGGAAGGCGATTACATTCTGTTTGAAATTTGTTACGGAAACCCCTTTTTTTATTCGACTAATCGGCGTATCCGTACAATATCCAACTCCAAGTCCGATTTGGTGGCACTCGTAAACTAAAACTAAATTATATATTAATGTATGTATTACGGTACGGATAGTTTTCTAAAAGAAGGACGATAAAAAATATTGTTTTCGAACGATACCAAAACGCCCCAATAAACACGGGAAAGAACTTCTGTGCCGCCGACGCACATTCGACCTTTTATATTTCTGTTGGTATTTCAATTTTTCGTTTGGAAAATGAGCGGGAATCACGGTGTGTTTAAACAACAACGCGCTTATCGAAAAAGTCGATTCCGTTCAACTGAATCGATTCGGTAATTTTCTTGAATTCATTTCGTTTCATTTTTTTTTCTTTACGTAACCCGAACGAGTTATTAAAAAGTCGGAAAAAGTCAGAGAAACCGTCTGACGTACGTAAATCAATTTGATTAACGAACCCTGTCGCGTACGACCAAGGAATTAAAATCCGCACGGTTAAGCGATTCAGAATAAAACGGGATTACGAGTTTTAATTTTTTTTCCCTCCCCTTCTGAATTGTTGCTTTAGCTATTCCGCTTCGATTATTCGCGCGCGGTCGAAAACGTTTACCGGTCAATTAAAACGAGACGGAGTTCGGAACTCGAATGAAAAACAAAAAAACCAAACGAACGAACGAACGAACAAATGCCCCGTACACGGTTCATACCACTGGGTATAGTGTTTTTACCGCGATCGTTAACGGCCATTAGATCCGCGACGACGAGATAACACATTTCTTTAGTTGCGCGGACGGGAACGACAAGCCCGCAGACCGTTCGTCGACGCAAATCAACATTAAATTTCAACTATAGATTCATTACTATCGCACCTATTTAACAGCTTTTCGTTTAGTTTTCTAACCTAAATTTCCATTTTTCAGTGAAAAATACTACAAATAGCAGCTAAAAATTAAAATTAATAAACTAGTGTCAATTGGATATATATGTGTGTGTGCGTTTTAAAAGAATTTCGAAATTTGTATTTTTGACGTCTTGTCTAAATGCAGACGAGTGTATTGATTATTTTATGCTATGAACGTATTTCTTTGAAAGAACAACTCGCAATATAAAAAAAAGAAAAAATGTTCAGATATTCAGATCAGTGATTGCGATCAAACCCACCGTGCTATTTTACGTCCCGACGCGGTAAAGAGTACAACTCGAAAACGTGTTGCCGTAAAAACCAAAAACGGATTAAAAGCGGCACTCTTAACGTGTCGTGTTATTATTACTGCTCCTATAACAGTGAGAATAATACTTGGCCTCGTACCGAAGAAACTCGGCAATCATCAAACGAGGAAAAACATTGTTTAGCCCTCCGTTCGGATACGGACCAGACGGTATCGGGCGGGGTGGGCGGGCGGGCAGAAACGGACTGGCGAATTGCTCGTTAACCGCGATAACGGATACGATCGCATTTCGTACACGACGAGCGTGAGAAAACGAATTTCAAAAAAAAAAAAACCTTCCACCCCGTTAGGGACGGTACGTTCGCCACGTTTCGGCCGCGAGCTCGTCGCAACGTTCAAGTCGCCGGCAAACGGGTCCGACGAGAAGACGGGAGCCGCGCAAATGTCGACAACCGTCACACGGTCCAGTCACACGGCGGTCATCAAACAAACGAACCGTAATTGCCGTTAACGAAACAAACGTGCGAAGAGTTCGCGGAGCGGCTTCAACGTTGAACGTCAATCGGAGTCCGGTCCCCTCCCCGCCACCGCCTCCGCAGGGACACGATCGTCGGAGAACCGATCACGTCAAACGTGATACACGCGTATTCCCCCCGTCGCGATTTATCATTTATCACGTTTCCCGTTTCGTTTTACCGAAACGATCGCGTGCCCCGAAATCGGCCGCCCGCCGCTTCGTCACGACACACCGGCGTATTTGACTTCATTTTACTTTGCGGCGGGTGGTGGGGAGGTGCGAAACGAACGGTTTTTGTTTCCTGACAATGGCTTTTTTACCGATAGCACATGTTATGGAAACGTAATGCCGTGATGGCTACAGTTAATATTTGGGGTTTGACAGGCACAGAATGTCTCCTTGACGTGACTATGGCAAACGACAATTACTTCCTCTATATTTCAAATCAAATTTGAAATTCACGATGTTTTCCTGACATTGTTTTCAGATATGAAGTATACTATACTCTCAGCTTGGCTCGTGTCTATCGCATCGTATTATATGGTATCGTGTCGTAGAGTATAGTTACAACACTCGACCAGGTAACTACGCTCTGAAGATGGACTCTGAAAGGAGTCCGAAACGTCAGCCCGAAACTACGCACACGGATATATCCGAAAACAATGTCAGGAAATTAACAATCCACGAAAGCTTCAACACATTCGTATTAACGACGTTCTTCCAAGCACACTGATGTTTTTACAAATACGTCGATATATTGCCGTCCCAAATTGTTGCACACTCGCCGGCAGCGTGTAAACAAACACGTGAGCGACGCGGACTAGCCGAAAACTTCACGGTGACGGTGACCGTTGACCGGCTCGGATCGTCCGCAGGTACATCACGTGTGTATTGTACACGGCGGTTGAAAACTTCCGTTCCGAAAACCGTAAAACAAGTATGGCTCGAATCGGTCGTTTACAGGCGGTTTTCACGTAACGCTCGAGGGCGCCCGCGAGATGATTACTCAGCGCAAGACAAACCGAATCCAAACGTGCGACCGTATCGTACACTGAAAAATGTATCGATCGTCATTTTTTTTTCTTCCCCCCCTCGACATCATACGTGACTCGTCGAGTCCGTCGTCTTTTTTTTGTCCGTGTACGAACAACAATATATTAAAAAAACACCCGGGAAACGTCTGCGACTCGGCCGAAACAACGCGACACGCTTGCACGCTGAAGTAGAATTTAACGAAAACGAAAAACGGATGTGAATAATAATAACGTGCGCGCGCGCGTATATTTCGGACACACGTCCGTCCGTTTCTGCGCCTTTTCGTTATCGTTTTTCGTTGTTGTTACGCCGAACTTTTCCCATCGATCGCTGTGAATGCGACGAACCCCAACGACCAACGTCGTTCTCCTCTCGAGATCGTGACCGCGTACGTACCCGCGCACAATGATTGGCGTGCCCACTTGACGGGAAACCGGCCGACGAAAACGGGGGGGTTCGTCGCGGTACGCGAAATCGCACAGTCGGCCGGTTACAAAAAGCTTGTCTTGTGCTTATCAAAATACACGTTATATGGCGCGCGACCGCGTGAAAAATTCGAGAACAATACGCGCGCGATCCCTGGTAAGGCGGGATGGGGGGAAAAAAAAAAAGCGTTTTCGAACGCGAACGGACGTGTCCGCGCAAACAATGGACGCGACGCGGCGACCGGTGCTGATGACGACAATTAAACGACGGCCGCGACGCGGGTAGCGTTTCTACGACGTCCGTGTGTGCTCGTGTCCCCGTTCGAGACGTCGTCGTGACGAACGTTTTGATAAAAAACGAAAAAACGACGCGCTCGTCACCGCGGCCGTTCGAACGCGTCGGAAATCCGTCGTCGTCGTCGTCGTCGTCGCGCTCCGTTATACGACGAGGCGGTACCGAACGCGATAACGGAACAAAAACAATCGCGACGACAGCGCGTGTTTGTGGGGTAACGTTTTTTTATTGTTTTCGAGTGTGTGCGTTTTGTTTTGTGCCCTCTCACCGCCGCCCCGACAATGAAACCGCGTTTTCGCCCGTCGAGTGCCGCGCACGTACGCATTGTCTTACCCACGTCGTGAGTCGAATGGATGATGGCCGCGGGCTCCTACGCGCCCGACCTTAACGTGCTTTTTTTTTTTACGTAACGGACAGCGCTCCGACGTGGCGCCACGTGAAGTCCGCCTGAAAAGACGACTGACGCGCGCGTAAGTAACAATGAAACGTATTATTATTATTATGAACCCGTCGGACGTCTCACACGCGATACACAATGGCGGACGGTGAACACCAGACGTGTTCGTCCGTCCGCGGAAAGTCCACGGCGTTACGTCTCACTATACGTCTCACGACTACGCGGCGGACGGACGAGCCGTCGTGAGAAACGGCGGTCCATACGGTTGTGTCGCACCGGAAAAACCGTATTCAGACCCGATGCCGCGCACACACGACAACCGTACTGACGTCGTCCTCAAGTGCACAGCCAGCAGCACGTCGCGGCCGAGATACCGATTATTTTCATCGAAGACCGACCGGTGTATACTCCAGACAGCCTTGGCCCGTATCGGCTTGCATCGGCGAAGTGCAATTACGAATTAGGACAGAGCTTCGGATCGCGGACACCTAGTCCTTCCGGTTTGCTGATTTCCATCGCACCGACCTCATTTCGCATTCGTTTTAGGAATTCATAGGAAAACGTTCACGAGCAAATGCAACTTTTTTTTTATTCATTGGTCGCTCAAGAAAACAACTAGTCTACGACAAAATGTATTGAATTAGTTTACGATTCAACACGTACCGTGTTCGAACTACGGATAATGAATACTACAGTAGCCGACACAAACATTTTTTTTTTTAAGACATAACACTTAATGTACTGAACGAATTAAAATGTTTTTAGAGTTTATGAAAATCCGTTCCAAGTGTAATATTATTAAAGCGTGATTGTAAAGGAGAGGCGTTGGCCTCCATACATTTTACCGAGAAACAAAGTTATAATTTTGCTTTTCCCTCGAGATATGTTAATGGTACAAACATCATTAAAAACCTTTGGGTCTTATAACGTACCTATAAAAAAAAATACACGGAAATATAAAAAAATAATAAAAATAAACATTTTTATCCGGTTCAAAATCATTTTTAATTTATCTGTACAAATTAATATACAAGTTTTACTTTGTCGGTGTGCCCTGGTGACTGGAAGTAATCGCATTAATTTTAGTTAGAAACGTATATCTTTTTTGTTGTTTTTTTATCACCTCCGCTCCAATTGTTTCTCTCGATGACGCCGCTGCATAATATAGACGATACATTAACATAAAAACGCGTAAAATACGTATCTCGTTTCTTTTGTCGTAACACTGATTACGGTTAGTTTATTAGATAAAAAAAAGAAAAGTCTCTTTCGGTATTTCGATTAAAGAGAGAGAGAGAGAGCCGTTCTAAGACGTGTCCAGATATCACACTTCCGTCACGTGCGCATTATCTGATACGCGGTATCGTTTTTATACGGATCGTAGCCTAGATACGATTATATTATTATAGCCGGCGATACAACTGTTACCGCGGTAAACGAGCCCACTAGCGTTTCGTTATAATATTTATATATATATATATTATATCCCGCGCGTTCTCGTCGTGAATTCTATTTCTGGTGTAATTTATTCCAGTTGCGCGCACGCCGCCCCGCTTTCTTCGCCGGTTCGTTCATCTCGCGCCCGCGAAATCAACTCCGAACACATCCGCGTAGGCACGAGACCGTCTGACGAACGTCCGCGTCTGCAACACGTGCTCGGTATCAACGAAATTATGGTCTCCGGCTACGTCGCAGTTAGGATAACGATGTGCAGTGTTCGTTCCCCTCCCCCGGACATTTCGATCTCGGCGCCTTTCAGAAAAATACGAACGTCCGTCCAACACATGACAACACGAGTAGTAATTGTTTAGAAACTGTTTTGTTGTACCGTTGATCGAGTACCGACCGTAGCGGTAGTTAAACCGACGAGTAACAACGGTAATAACAAGTGCATGTTGGCAAAAATCAATGTATATATTGAAAAACGTTTTGTGTGCCATATCAATATATTTTGCGTAGTCAAGTGCATGGTCGACGCTCGTCACTGCACAAATCGAAAATAAAAATAGATTTGCCGTACAAAAACCGCCTGGGGTAGTGAACAGAAAATATGGAAATGATTTTTTTTTTGTTTCGTGTTATATCGAAACGTCAAATGTTTCGTCATGGAAAGCTTAAAATTGTATGGAAAAAAAAGAAAAATAGAAATACTTGTTTCTCGCCTTTTGACCGAGGGTTGTATTAAAAATAAATTAATCCGTCCGAGTTGTACCGTTTTCCTCGCGTATACTATTTATTTATTGACAAACAAACAAATTAGTTTATTGTTTTAGATTCTGAGTGAAGCGAATAATTCATTGGTTTTTTTTTTTTCATTTTTTGGTCTGCGAACGCTCGTTCGTTTTTTGGAACGCGGTTGCTTTCCGACAGCAAAAATCGCATCTAGTCGATATTTAATTTTTTACTCCGCCGTAAAGAAAAACAACCGAAAAACCGCAACAACAAAACCGCTAAAACACTGGTATGCATACACAGCTCGAAATTCCGTACAAGCTCGGATTTCAGTAATTCTAATCGCAATACGTGATTTCATCACGTCATTAATATACGGATAAACTAACCGTTAGTCATCTAATGTACCGGGAAAATATGAATACCATATACGTACGAATTATTACTTCACCACGAGTGCCTCCTGTGGGTTTTTTAGAAAAGAAAAAAAGAAAATAAAACTCTTTATGACCGTTAGTCGAATTTAACGGTTTTATAATGAGCGGGTGTTTTTTTGCGCTTTTCTCTCATAACAATTTTTATCGTAAAAAACGTGATTTGATTTTCAACGCACTGCACACGTTATAGCTTCGCTTCCGTAAATTAATTAATTACCTGTTTAATGTTGTTAAAACGTTTTTTTTTTCCCCTTGAAATTCATAGTTTTTACACGCACGTGATTTATAGCGCGTGAATATGGTTCGAACGGACCAACGAAACCTCGCGGGTAATAAAACGAGAAAAGCATTTGTACGTTCGAAGAAGTCGCATGACCGCCGGGACCCACGAATCCATTCGCACGAACGCGAAACGAAAACAAACAGCAACAAGTCATGGTTTAGATTCGTCGTTTCACGGAGTTGACCGGATCGAAACGCGTACCGATACGTATTGGTGTGGACGGTTACGGGTTGATCTCGACGAAACGTGCAAATGGTGCAAGACTATCATCATTTACGACGCGCGCTATTCCGGGATTCGTTTTCTGAGGGAAAAGCGGTTACGGTCGTTTTTATGGGAGGCGTAAGAAAAAAAAAATGATTTACCGTTTATAGTTTTTACAGTCCGTCCGTCACACAACGACCGACGCCAATATATAAAAATATACGTTTGTACGTACACCAGTCGGACCCGTACAACGTTTTAACGCGTTAGCGATCGACAGGACGAGACGTAAAACATTTTTCACGGCCGCACACATCGCGGTATCACTCGCGACCGACTCTTACCCCGTGGTCGGTGTACGTTGTTGCCATCGTGCCCACGCGTAATATAACAAATAGACAAGCCGACTCGATGACCAATGGCTCGTTATCATCATTTACCTCTGGCGGACTGGCCGAGATTCCGGGACGCGGTCTCCTAAACACGATCGTTTGTTTGCGTTTCGTAAGCCCGACGCAAATCGCCGTTTCCGTTTTTTTTTTGATTTGCGAATCGAAAAAAAGATCGATCGTTATTTTCAATTCTTTCGACTTTTTCACATTTGACGTTATCGTTTCGACGCACAAAAACAAATCACCGACGGCTGTCGACAACCGCGTCGTTCGTGTTTTTTTACCGCCGAAAGTCCGCGGTCGAGGGGAACGTCGTTTTTTGAAAAAAACGACATCCGTTCACGGTCGAACACATCGCGTACCGATTTGCATATTGGTCGTTGCAACAAGAAGATAACGGATTGACGTGGCGGTAAACGCGTTATCCGGCACACACCGATTTCCACAGTCTTCCGCGCGCGATTCCAAAAAAGCCGGTCGTCGACGAATTACTCTCTCGGCCCCGTAAGCCCGGCACGCGATAATTCGCCGATACCCGAAATCGCGTCCCTTTTACGTGTTTATTGTTGTTTTTTGGCTCCGCGTGCAAATCGCGGGAAAAACCCAAAGATAGGTCTATAAAAGAAAAAAACGCGAGGAGTCCGCCCGTACACGAGTATCGGTTATCCGAGCAATTGACCGCGCGCGTGTTCTCCGACGTCCTTTAAAGTTGGCGACACAATAACGAAACGGGGTTTACTTACGCAAAACGATACGGTATTTTACACACGCAGTGAACCGTATGTCGGGTGATGTTTGCGAAAAAAATCATGAGCCCACGGCAAGCTACACTAACTATATCACACACTCGAGCGCTTGACAAATCGTTATTATTATTATTATTATTTTGTTTTATACATTATATATCACGATAATATTCAGAACTTGAGAAATTATATTTGGCTACGATTTGCTCGGATCTTTTCTGTACACAATTACTTGAATCTCCGTTGAAGCATACTTACTATACTGAACTCATTGAAATCGTAATTACTGTCAATTCTCTGGATGCGCCTATACAATATATACAGAAGAAATCACTTACAACGAGCATCGCTTGGAACGAGCAAAACACAACGAACTGCACTAACGAACATCTTGTTACTTATTTTTTTTTTTAAATTAAATTATATTATCAATTGCAATAAAATCGTCCGTAGGTCCCGTTTTGCGTTTACAGCCAGCACTCGTTCAAACCGAATACGAACCTTTGGAACTCGTAACCGATTTCTACTGTATGTCGAAATTTATTAGATTTTATTGATCGCGCGAAGTAAAAAAAAAATTTTTAAATAATCATACGACACCTAATGTGAAATATCTGTTTGTACCGATTTGAAATTTGAGTGGCCGATACTCCGATTTCCGCGAAGATATCCGACCGCCGGTATATCGTGCGTGTGACTTTTAATTAAAGAGACTCACTCTAAAAACTTTTTGTTAACGATTTTTTATGATTTAACATTTTTCGTCTTCTATATACTCGACTTCAGATTTAATATATCGCTCAATTCATATTTTTCTTTTTGTGCAATACATCTGTCGATTTAGTTTTTACAGCTTCAATTGACCCAAAATGTGTTCCCTTCAATGCGCTTTTTAATTTTAGAAATAGCCAAAAGTCACACGGAACGAGATATAAGGGGGGGAGGGGAGGTGTTTTAACACCGGCGTTCGATTTTCGGCCAGAAACTGCTTAACAGACAAGGCGTTATGTCTTTTACGCAAGATCCAACAATCGTTTTCCCCCAATTCGGGTCGCTTTCTTCTTACTCGTTCGCTGAGTATTGTCAAGACTTGTAGATAATAATGTCGGTCGACAGTTTGTCCTTAATAATGTACCCGCGTTCAGTCATTATTACACCCTTTTTATCGAAGAATACGATCGACATGGCCTTAAATCATCAACTCGCTCACGACCCTCACGAAATCGTTTGTGCCACTCGAAACACGTGGTAGTGACATGACGACATCATCATCTCCGTACACATCTGTCAACTGACGAAAATTTTCGTTCACAGGTTTTCCGAGTTACGTTAGAAATTTTCAATTAAAACGCCGTTCAATTTTTTCGTCCGGCATAGTTCCCACGTACAACGCGAACAACAACAAGGTTGCTTTTTCAACCGACGCTCACAAGTAAACCACCGGACGAATATGGACCGAATAAAAATCGATATTGTTCGATGCCATTCGTAGTCTATAGTAAGTATATACCGATTTCATTCCGTCGTCCGCGCCCGTCTCGTTATTTAATAGCCACGCGTGTGTGCGGTCGCGCGCGTGTGTGCATGTGACCCTTTCTGCCGGCCGAGTTCTTCGCCGCCGCGGACGAGTCTCCGAAGAATGTAATTTGTATGGTAATGGCGCTCGCGTCCCACACACGACCGTCGTCTCCTCCTGCACGGCCGAGCCGCTTTGTTTTATTATTTATTTATTTTTTTCGTCGGCCCCAGGCTACGGCGGCTGTGTATAGTTTCGCGTTCTTGTCGAGAATTACACGTCGGCGTAATAATAATATTAATAATAATATTGATATTAAAATAGTTTCCGTCCCGCGAGTGTACCGGTATTTTTCTAATTAATTTCGTCGCGTTTTTGGTTTTTTTTAATTTTCTTTTTTTTTTTAAACCGTCGTAACACGCTCCCGCCGCCGCCCTCGCCCCCCCCACCCCCCAACCATATTATTACATCTTCTCGTCTTGGTATTTTTTCGACAAGACCTCGTCGTCGACATCGGGCACATATTGTCACGGTTTGTCGAAATGCCGTAACACAACAGTCTCGTTTTCCGACGCCGACGAATTAACGCGGATAAGGTTGCCGACAATCGCGGAATACCGACAGGTCGAAACGCCGACAATCGAACGCCGTATAACTTAGGGTTACGGTTTCAAAGATGTTCGCCACCCATTCTTGTATAAAATATACTTAAAAAAAAAAAAGACAATAGCTGATATAATCGTATTTTTTTTTTACGATACGTCCGCTGCTCGAATTGTGTTATTTGACACGTTTCTCCTCGATATGTACTGTCCGCGAATCTGAATCGCAAAAAAAAAACCGGTACGATTTTCGGGTTCGCCGTTTATTAGTTGTCGGCACGGTGAAACGCAACGTCGAAGAGCGTGTGAAACAGATCGCGGATTGATTTTGATTCGTGTATTTGATGCACTGTGCCCGGCATGTATAAACGGCCGACGAAATGATTTCGGAGTCTGGAACGACGTGTGTTAGCATTTCGCGTAAAAACGAACCGACGAAAACCGAATTCGTTAACGATTTTCTCCGACAAACAAAACTGTTGAACGTTTCGAGTGCAGTTTCGGGAGCTGCTAAACACGTCCCTTCCGGTACGAACGTGCGCACGACATCCACACGGACGCAGACACGTGTGATATGAAAAAGCGCATATGTACAAGGTCGTATTTGGAGATTAAACAACCCACCCCCTCCCCCGCCCCCCCCCAATCGCTTTGATAGCCGTAATAATTTGAATTTATTTGACTAAATTATTAAGGCGGAGACGCACGTTAACCCGCGTTTAGACACAATTTTATCGTACACAACATAATCTAGTCGGAAATGTATGATTCGGTCTTAACCGCGCCCCCTGGAAATGCGTTCCTGGCACGGCCTTGCCATATATGTATATGCATATGATACGACGTGTGCGCTGGCCCGTTACCGGTGCCGCAAACGTGAAGGAAATCTCGGGAAACCGGCGCGAATACCGGTCGTAACCGTTTTGTTTCGCGATCTAAGGATGCTAAGGAGTTTCGCGTGGGCGACGCCGGAGTTTGGTCACGGAGGTCTGATCGTCGAACAAACCGTACGGAATCGATTCGATCCAGAGACGATAGATCACGTCGGCGCGTATCAGGACAATTTTTTTTAAACACGATGTTTACGATTGTTTGCGAGGGTAGGGGGGGGGGCGGAAATCGTTTTGGAATTTCGACAGCGTCCGACGCCGTTACCGCGGGCTCACTTCTGCCTGCCGTCCGTATTCACTGCCGAACATCAATAATACCGTACACACGGTACACAATAATTACGGTACCCCGTCGGTGAGCGCCGTAGCTGGCCGGCCGCAATTCATTTTGGCCGTTATTTCAACGCCGTGTGTTAATGTTGTTTTTAACAGTCCCCGTTGACGTGCGACGTCGGGCCATTACGTCGCGTGCCTTACACCGCACGCCCGTGTTCACGATTCATAACGCGAACGGCGTGTCCGAGTATTCGTTTCGTCGTGTTATAACAACGTCCGAAGCAAAGAATCACCACTTTAAAACGGTCCTGTGTGATTTACGTGCGCGCGGATACTTACGTCGAACGACGTGTATAAACCACAACGGAAAACAATATTCAATCAATCCGAAAAACTACACGCACGTTCGCCTCTCCGCCTATTGAAACGAACGGTATTCGCCCTATGCACGAAAGCTCTCGGGGAAAAAAAAATTTTTAAAAAGACGCACACATTTTGGGCGTGCCCGATGTTGTTTTTCTTCGTCTCGACCGAACAAACCGAATTCCGACCCGATTGAGTCGACGGAAGCGTTTTTATTTTTTTTTATCGAACGTTTTATGCACCCGTCGGGACTACCGCAAAAGTAATATATATATATTTTTTATTTTTTTTCAAACAAATGGTTTTCGTTACAACGTAAATTTACATTTAGCGTCTCAAATACTAAATTTATTTTACGACGAATACCGTGAATTCCGTATGGTAATAGCGTTCAATAAAAGCACAATAATACAAAATTGACAACGAGTTTTGATAAATGATTCGCGAAAAAACGTTTTGTTTATTAATTTTTTTAAGAGGCGTCGTTTAACGTATACTCATATCGTATGTTTCTTTGAATAATGAACTCATAACTGTAACATGAGTGTACTATGAGTTTTGATTAAACTATTTTACATTTTATATTTATACAATATACGTGCTGCAAAATAATTAATGACTAGACAATTATTTTGTAGAAATTCAAATGTTTTTATATACGCGTTTTAATATAAAATATAATAATATCACCATACAATAATATAATCTAATAAACTGGTTGAATTTTTAATGGAATTCGCATTTTAAATGAATAATGTACATAATTTTAAATTATTATCGAAATGTATTTACGACACAAAACTTCATATATTTAAAACAGCAACATTTATTCTATACATATATACATATCGTATTATGTAAAAACATAAAAATAATGTAATAATTGTTTCCACTTGAATATTAAATGCACAAATTAATATTACCACGTTTTACGATAAAACCAACAATATGTATAATTCAAAAATCAAAAATAGTTACGACTTCCGATAATGACTACAAAGAAATATTCATATACGTATATTTCAGGTAAGTGCGTATTTAACATATAAGTTTAAGCTTAACTAGACATTCGTTTAAATATGCAACGTTTTAAATGTAAATTTTGTGTCCGAGATAATACTCCTATACGTACGTACATACATATATATATATTATGGTTCCATATTCTTTAATTTTATTCTATTTCTCTCTCTCTCTCTGTTTATCTGTCTGTCTGTGCATGTGGTTACCATAAACATTTCATTTTAAATTAGCTGTATTTGCATATTACTTCTAAATCCTTTTTAGTAAATTAAATGTTTTTAATCATTAAAATTTGTATGTCCGGACGAAAATGTATTGCAATATTACAAATATTATTATGTATTTTATAAACCCAT
The DNA here is from genome assembly GCA_019022885.1 of Schlechtendalia chinensis. Taxonomy (NCBI): domain Eukaryota; kingdom Metazoa; phylum Arthropoda; class Insecta; order Hemiptera; family Aphididae; genus Schlechtendalia; species Schlechtendalia chinensis. The sequence continues at coordinate 5,857,187 of CM032341.1, forward strand.
TTTCGAATCATTTTTTTTTTTTTTTTAAAGATGTTTTTTCGATAAAATTCTAAAAAATACCTATATCAACACAGACGTGGGGTAAAGAAGAGTGGGTTTGATATTCGAGTAACTCCCAAACTTTTGCGATTTTTTTTCTTCACAAATATCCGAAATCTTAATGTATAGGTACAGTTTTGTAATATATACCTTTTTATTTATCGTTTGAAACCAAATTTATATTCAATATTGATATAGGCCCGTCCAATGTAGCGATTTCGATCCCTACGTTGTGGTCGGGTGGCGGTTCGACCGTATTTTTAAAAGTCATATAAAAAATCTTTAAAATTGATGCGTCGGGACCGATATTTTCGTCGTTTCGCCAATTTTTTTTTTTTTTTTTTTGAAATTTTAGTGCCACCGAAATAAATTATAAACAGTGTATATTTTATTTAGATTTTTTTTTACATAATTTAAGTCTGCCCTCTTTCCCACCTCCCCAAAAACGCCGTCCGTTCGCGCGCGTGCATTATTGATTCACTAGAATTTTTTCCGAGCGTGTCTTCGGTCTAAACGCAATATTTAACGCACACTTCTGATTCACTTTAGTGAATCGTTACCACCTGTATCCGTGTATCCGTCCGTTGAACGCGTATGATGATATCAAAAACACGGTTATCGAACAGAAACGATGTCTACGAGGACGTTTCGCGAACAATCTCCGGAAAAGGACACGGCGGTTTATTATAATGTTACAATATAACAATATAATATATAATATAATATTTTCGTCTGCGACGTTTCCGTTCCATCCCGGACGACCGGAATATCGCGCGTAAATAATAATAATAATAATAATAATTTATACTGGACGTGGCGATAGTTCGTGCAATGATTTCTCGGGCGCGCAGAACGAACGAAATGAAATAACGTTTTCCATTATGATATAATAGCGCCTGTACGGCAACGATATTCTAGAACACACGTGTTTGTTGTATACGTTCGTAACAGGTACGTACACGAATAATAATAATCATACACCATACGGACCGACCACCGGGAACGCGCGGTAACGAAACGTACTCGGCGCGCAAATTGGAAACGGTTATGTTTAATTGAGCGACGGCGAAACTCTCCCCTGTCGGAACGGGCCGAGTTGCCATTATTATTTTGATTGTTGTATTTTTCTGCGTTGTATCGTCGTCGTCGTCCGTCGTATTTCGATCGTACGAATTATTACGTCTCGCGCGAACGACGACGACTCGTCTACGAAATACGAATTTAAAAAATAAAAAAACGATAAAACGACGGAGATCCGCTCGTATGTTTCGTACCGCACTCAATCCGTATTTTGCCCACCCCGTCGACGCACGTAAAATGGGTTGGGTACTCGAGGTTTCTAGGACGAATAATCGTTCGTATTTTATACGTATTACACAATATGCTATTATTATCACTGTTATTGTGCGGTTCGAACATCACGTTTTGTTCGCTCGTCGGGCTCGACCTCGAACGAGTACACTTATCAAAGAATTTTTTCGTTTTTTTTTCGTTTTGTTTTTTGTCCCGAGCTCTTGTTGGTCACCGTAAAAACGTTTAAATTTTCATTATACCGTATTTATATATTCTTTTGTCGTTTTAATTGAAATTAATTTCACCGCCGCATTTAAGTAGGTATTATGCCGGTGCATATAATAGAAGAGGTTACGTAAGCCTATTTCAAAAGGATTACAGGATGTAATTTTCGTTTAAATTTTTCATTATTTCCAAAACACTAAATACGTACCGCCGAATAGACGTGTACACGCCGATTGACCGAAAAACGATTAATCGCACTTCAACGAATTTCAAAAGCACAACCGTATCCCATTCGAAAATTTAAAATATCAGATATTTTAAATAGGGTTTTGGATGAATAATAGCCACTTTTAGATGGACGTTGAAAGTGTATTAGATTTGAATATTTGAATTGATCACAGCACATAAAAAAAAAAAAACGACAACGTTTTTACGTGAAACGGAAAGACGTATGTTAATACGATCACGAATCCGGTCCGTTTATAATAATATTATTATCGTATAACACAATGGTTCTCAACTTGGAGGCGTGAAAATTTTGAAAAAACCACGAAACACGAAAACGTTATTCCTGATTATAGTATATAGCATGTACATATGCTAGGTTCTTAGACAGTCATAAGTAAATATTACGAGTACGCTAATTTGTATTTGATAGATTAATAAATTTAAAACGCAATATTTAAGAAAGTTAATATAATATTATAATATAATTTGTTTTAAAAATTTTCAATCGTAATGATATTTGTTTTCCTATACAAATGAATTCATAAAATATTAAAAAAACCCTACATTGAAGTTAAACATAAGTCATGAAGTATACTATATAATATTATAAAGTATACTATAATCCTATAGTATAAGGGTGTGGGTTCTCAAAAGGTCGAGAACCCATGGTTTGATAGCTAGCAGATTTTCACGAACGGTCGTTTTTTAAGTACATTTCATTTTTTTCTTTTTCAAAATCGAATCTCTGTGAAACGCGCGTTTGCACGGCGTTCAAAGTGGACATGTCGTCTCATTCGTCGTTTACGGTACGTCGGCTATCCGTTCGTGAACGGATTATGAGGTACCGCGGACGCGCCAAACGACTATTGGGGGGACGAGTCCGTCGCTCCCGACCGTACAATACAATCCATATCGGGCGGTCATAAAAAATACACACACATGTATACACGCGCGTACGCGTAACGGAAAACGATTATCGGACCGCTTAAGCTAATGCCGATCGGACGATGCCGTTGTTATAACGCGACGCGCGTATTTAAAAAAAAAACGTGTACGTACAATTTTTTATACTGGTGAGCGTGCGCGGGGAGACGATCGCCGGCCAGGACGACGGCGTTCGTGATCGATTACGGGTCCGTCTCGCGCTCGCGTTAATAATCGACGAGGACGCCTGCACGTGATTCCTTACCGCCGACTGTCCGGGGACTCGTCGCGTCGCGCGCGTGGTATCGTAAAAAAAACGATCGACGATAAAAAAATAAACCGATTGGATTCTAAGCACACACACACACACACTTCGGGGTCCGTCCGTCCGTCCGGCCGGAACGCGTACGGTTCGTCTGTTTGCTCTCGCGGAGTAGCGTGGCGACGAAAAGATTCGACCATTTCTTCGGTTCCGATACTTTCGACCGCAAGCCGTGACCCTGTCACGTGGTGACGCGATTTTAGAATTTCGTTGCCCTAGACACTCGGTTGTTTGTTGCACCCCTCCTTATATATATATATATATATATATTAATATTTTATGTAAAAGTAACGATTAATAAATTACATAATGCAATATTGTGCTAACGTTTACGAGTGTTTATAACTATAAACTAATAGCACACGATTATACGTCAATGCCTGTGTAAATGCAACATCGAGTGTCGAATGTTTCAAAAACGAGTAGTAATATTGTTCAAACAAGACCTTTACAAATTTGCAGCCCCCTATAGTGCTCCGTTAAATACGCCTCTGACCCTATCGGACGACGTGAACGCAGCGAAAATAAGTTTTCAACAAAATCACAACGACTGCGTAAAACGTCGAATGGCTTCATCATCGTTGCAAACACGACGCGATATCGTTCTATCGGTGTTATCATACCGACGTGTCGATGCCAGTTTTGTTCTGTTCGAAACCTCGGAACGGGTCTGGACCGTTTTCGACCGAGTGAGAAAAAATCGTATAACGTTCGAACCGTGTTGTATAAATCTCGAATCGGGTTCTCGAAGCCGACTGTACAGTTTACGACGTGGTTTCCTGTATCGGCAGGATCGTTTGTTATCCGACGGTAATTATATTGTTTACGATTCGGAAAATTCAATAAGATTCACGTTGTCCCGCTGCTATACAACTACGAGGTCTGTTCAAAAAGTACCGGGACAAATATTATTACGACTAATCTAGACACGATAACGCTTTGAATTATGAACGTATGTATTCTCCGCGTATTAGTGAACATTTTGAACAAAACCCGAAGTCGCTATCTCATCTCGGTTTAATTTTACACATAGTTGAATCGTGTCAGTTTGTTTCGTTTGGCGTTTTCGACATGTCCGAAATTAATGAACAACGATTTGTCAATACCTCAAAAATCACTCTACCGATTCTAATTTCATAAAAAAATCACATGACGAGTGATGTTTTTTTTATGAAATTAGAATCAGCAGAGCGATTTTTGAGGTCTTGACACAAATCGTTGTTCATCATAAATTTCGGACATGTCGAAAACGCCAAACTCGTATACTACCCCGGATTATTTGCACCGCGGTTGTATATTGCATTATTAGTGTGGTCGGAGAACGGTCTATTGGCGACTGTTGAATACGTTTCGTGAACAGCGAAACCCGGTTTTTATACGAACCATTGCGGTCGTTAGGAAACAGAAAATATTCTAATGTGTTGGTGGTGCGCGGTACGTAAAAATTAAAAAACTTCGTCCTTTTGAATAATAATTCCCGATGGCGACGGTTTGGATTTCCATTGCGGTCGGGTTTTTATAAATCTGTAAAACGCGTTAAACGCCGCGAAACGTCTGTAATATACATTTAAATCGTACAAGACCGGACGAAACGTATAATTCTATCGGATTACCGTCGCGATCAAATCGTGTAAAATAATCATTCCGACATAATATTATTCGGTGAAAACGACGTTTCCTCCGCCGGCGGACCCGTACGTGAAACACTTATCTGGAAATATTAAGAACGGTTTATCGCATAAATTCCAAATTATCTTGTAATCGTCACCATGGGAGAACGGTCCAATCCAAAAATCAACTTTCCAGAGGAAATCGTATTTAAGTGCGCAATCGTGTTAACGCGTCAGAACGGTATATTTTATAACACTTATTGTCAGACGAAACGGTGACTTTTTAAAATAATCTTTATTTTTTATATTATTTTTCGAACACCTACAACGCCGCGGTCGGGCATATTTAAATATATATATATATATTATATCATGTGCTGTACAAAAAAGTGTTCTTAAATAATTTATATATATATATATATATATATAGCTTGTTATCAGTACGACAGTACTAATATAACGGACTGTGAATATCGTAAATTATCGTTGTTCTCTCGAAGAAAAAAATTATTTAAATTAAAATCGATTTGTAAATCGTCGAAATTAATCATTTAGTCTAAATTTTTTTATGAAAATGGAAGGTATAAATAGAAGATGTGTTAAATTATTAGTACTACAACAGTCTGTTATGATTAAAATAGAGTCTCTTCTCTTTATTTATACATCAAAAAGTAAAAAATGGATTAATTAATTAATTTTTTTTTTTTTTTAAGAGTCCTGTTATTATTTTGTTCCGTTTCAACTTTAAGCCCGACCGGTTGACAGTTTTTGTTCTTTAGTTCATTTCGTCCGTTAACTCGCCCGTCGTCGGTGTTCGTGTAACCGCCAATCATTAATCTTCCCGACGGAAACCCACTAAAAACACTCGGCCGCCAAAGGTTCTGTCGGACCGCGTCTGGGACGGACGGCACGAGCAAGCGCAAGATCCCGAACGAGAAATAAAAAATAATAACGTTACGGAGCAGACGCAACACGATATTATAACGAACGCATAAACGTATAAGTAGCCAGCTAATGTTGCAACGCGTCCCGAGACACGACTTCTAACGGACGAGACTCCGTCGACATTTAGACTCGCCACCTGTACAATGGTATAATGATAAAAATCAGACCCACGACAGCCGAACGTATAATTTCCTTCGGGAAAGGCCTCGCTTCTCTTCGCCGCCTTCCGTCGCGCGCTCACTCTAGTCCGTCTGGTGTACGGTTCTCCCTCGGCCGCGCACACTTTTTATTTATTTTTTTTTATTCCCTAACGCCCGTAATGACCGTCCGGGTAATGACACATGGTTCAGCACACATCCTCACGCACGTATACACGTATACCGTGTCGGGTCGGAATAAAAAAAAAAAAAATAATAATAATAATCTTACCACGAGATCAGAGAAAGAAATATAAACTACATGTGACTTCGAGTTTTTACCGACATTTATATCGTATACGCGCGGTGTAATATTGCATGCAATAGGAAAATGTTTTTTTTTTTTTTTGTTCGAACCGATTACACGTTACGTTCTGGCGGAGAAAAAAAGCGCCCCGATCGCCGCCGTCCACGTTCGCGTCATTGATCGCGCACTCTAATAACATTAGTCAGACGCGGAACCGTATCGTTGCGGGATTGTGTCATCGGCGCGCTAACGAGGTAAACACACTTGTTTCGAAAAACAAACGAACGTATAACCGTTCACAACAATGGAAACGTCGAAATAATATCGAGTCGTCTGGATCGTGGATGCTCTGGTCCAAATACTGTCGTTATGTATTTATGCACTTTTTGCGTGTAAATCTTTTTCGACAAACGCTGTTTTCGCTTGTTCGTATTTAAAAAAAAAAAAAAAAAATTAATATAGGATATGAAATATCCATTTTCAAAATAACCGTTCGCCTAACGTCGGACACGACGGTGAGAAAACAAGCTTAGTCATTCAAACGCAGAATGACACACAGATATGATTTCGAAAAATGTCAGCTGCTCGAAATGATTTTGAACATTCGAAATTCATCGCGCGAAAACAGTTAATGGAAAAATCGTATGACGTTCACGGACGGTGCGCGATTAACGTGACGGTACTGTTATCCGGCACGAGCGCGGTTATTAACGACCGAGACGAGATTCGGTGTTGGTTTTTTTATTCTAAATTTTCTCTTATCTAACACGATTTCGCGGGGGAGGGGAGGGGGCGGCGGCCCGTCGTTCGTCGAAACGCGTCGCTATCTCGAATCCGAAACCCCGACGACGACGGATGCCACGGTCGTTCTCCGGCATTTCGTATTGTTCGTTTCGAACGTTCCGACGCGGTCCGGAAAAGAAAACGGCACCCGTTCCGACGCACTCGGTCGTTGAAAACGTCGAGGTTCGTCAACGTCCGTGGTGAGCGCACGTGACGGTACGATACGAGATTTCACTTTTTTCAGTTTTTAAATATCTGAACGCGCGCGCGTCCCCGAAAACAGACAGAACGTCGAGAAAATATTGTTCAACACAATTTGTCGTAAACAGTCATTAAGACACTAAAACAGAATAAAAAAAACCGAACCCCCCACGTAGAAAAACATACTGTAGACGGGTAAGAAAACAAGTATCTCGTAGTACGGATGGATACCGCCTCCATCGGCTGAAACGGAAGCGATTATCAAAGTGATCGTTCTGCGCGAGTGTACGGCCGATAATTATGGGTACCCGGTTAGATTTTATCCGTGCAGTTTAAAAAACTACGCCATCACCACGAGAGACGCGGAAATCCCGACAAACGTTTCGAAACCGAACCGATAACCAATAACGGTTTCGTTTCACGCGTTCGAAGTGCACGCGGCCGCGTATCGGAAAATCGTCTCGAGGCGAACTTCCCAAACATGGTCGATCGCGTGAGTTGTAACTGGGATACCCTTTGTATCGGGGATCGGCGAGGATTTTATAGGCCGGTGCTTTTCTCCCCCTCGTTCGTTCGTTATCTCCAGACTGAAAACCGCTCGGAGAGAACACAATAAAATACTTCCGGGTACCATCCGTTTAAAACTACGCGTTTCGTCTATTTATTGTATCGAGAAACTTTCGCAATAACACGCGATCAACGAATCTGACGCGCGGGTTTCCACGACTTATTTACCATCGCGTGCGGAACGACTCGGACGGAATATGTTCTGTAATCGCGCACATATCCAACGCGTTTCGGTTTGCAGCCGAATTAGCGAATCGCAACCGTATTTGTGGTGTTCTAATCGAAATACTTGTACAGACTGCGTGCGCGCCTGGCCGACTGGTCAGAAAACTACGACAAACGGCCGGCCAGAGGCGTTCCGAGGCTCCTCCGTTTAGGGGGGGGAGGGGGGTATCAGTTTGAAAAATTGCCGACTACACGAAAAGACAAGAAACAAAAAATTGTAGCAGAAGGCGTGTATGTTTTTGTGTACGAGTAAAACGAATTCAGATAATAAAAATAGTGGTTTATTAAAATTTTATTATTATTGTTATCGTTATAAAACCAAAAACAAATATATCTACTCATACAACACCTAACTAGACAGTAACCCGTAGCCTACGTTTTCACTGGCCGACGACGTTTGAGGAGAGACCGCCATTCGTTTTACGATTTCCCGAATATTTATTTTATCCACAATATCTCGAACTGAAAATAATACCGAAAAGGAATATAGTCTGTTGTCGGTCATTGTCGTACGTAAATGATTGTATAAACTGATTTCGAGCGACTAAAAGCATAACGTCCACTGGATGCACTTGACGCTAGTGATGTTAGAACCAGCTTAACGACGCGGAACGCTCGTGGTATAACATTTCTTGACGCGTTGTCGCGGCTATTTTGAAAATATCATTCCAAACCGTACCCAACATCGGTATTACCACAGATCAGATTTACAGTCGCTGTACAGCACAGACGAGTGGATTAGTAGTGGATTGGTAATAAGTATATCTACTCCACAGTTAGGTTTTATAAACGAAAAAAGAGTGTCATTTTGCCGACCGTGTCGGTTTGTCTACCAAATTTGCGATTTGTCGACTGACAAAAACCCCTTTGGGGGATAGACAACCTCCCCCACGCAGCCAGCCAGTGTTTTGTGAACGAACACGCGATTATAGACGACGACGACGACGAGATTTAAAACTCCGGCTAAAATAGTAAAACGTATTTACACAACGGTTCTTTGAACGTAGTGTTGTTCGTTTGTTTCGTGGATGGAAACGTACGATAATCTCTGTAACGTCACGTGTACCGTCGGAACAATAAAATTATTATTTCGGTGGACGACGGCGGAAGTGCAACGCGACACTATCGCCGACCGAACCCGTTCTCGCGGCGCGGTAATGATACTTTCGAAAAGAGAAGAAAATCCGTCTCGAAATAATAGGTACGTACCGTACGACGATAACGTTGCGGGTCTCTGGTTACGACGGCTGGTTACGTCCGCGCGTTTAATTGGACGTGTGTACAACCGCACGATAACACAACGGCAGCGAGTGGGAGATATCACGGCCGAGATAACAGGGTCGACGAGACGCGGCGAGGACGGCATTTTTCTAGGTCGTCATTACGCTCACGCGTTCATATTTTATTTCTCTGACAACAAAAAAAAAAAAAAAAAACAACAAAAAACAAGAAAATAAATAAGTAAAATGCGCGCGAAATCCGGCAGATTACGATCACGTCGCTTGACCGGATTTTGGACTAGCCGTGTAGCGGACGTGTTATAAACTCGGTGTTCGTTTTATTCGGTTGGTTTGACATATTGTTTCGCGCACACGTTTAATTGTGTCATATACAGCGTTACGATTTTCCGTTAATCGTTTGCTATCAAAAACATGTTATCACGTGAACAACGTGAGTGCGACGTTTATCATAACGGTTTATTTATCATATTATTATTGTACGTGCTCTTCCGGCAATCCGATTCTAATTTCGCAAACATATTTGAACTCTCACGTACTCGACGCCATCTAATATACGTTTATTTTGTACATATATGCATATATACGCATCACGCCAAATTAACTAAAAAAAAAAAATCGTTTAACCCTAAAAAATGCGAATCGGAATATAAAAATTAAGATTTGGACAATCGATACCGGACGAATTTTCGTTGGTCTTTTGCTATTTTTTACACGGTACGGTAAAACGTGCAAAAAATAAAATAAAATAAATCGCCAACCGTCACGAACCGCGTTGCCGGCGATTTCCTTCGACAGATAAACGACGCCGATCGCAACCCCGAAAATTGGTTTCCGCGGAAATAAACTTTGCGACAATTTACGGCACGTGAATCGTGTTGGCCGCAAAACGACGTTCGCGTGTTGGAAAACGAAAAAAAACGCGGTCGTCATTTTCTCGACGGTCGTTCGGCCGTGAACGGGGGCGTGGTGGCGGCGGCGGCGGCGGCGGTTTTCCGGACGTTCTCGTCCGGCTTCACGTTATTATCGTACATCACCGTCGGTTATCGGCTGCACTCACCAGACCGGCACGGCGACAAAACGTCACCTATTGCGCGCGCGATCGACAGAAACGGCAAATTACGACGACGGTCACGTTACGGTGGTGACGGCACCACATGGCGCCCGGCCGATGTTCCCACCAGTGTCGTAAAACCGTTCGCTCGGGAAACCGGCCCGACAACGACGAAATGTGTACTTCTGTTGCGTTATCGTTATTATTATTATTACACGAACGAATCGATGGTTTTATCGGGTCGGTATCGTAACTGGATTGTACGTGACGTCCTCACACGCGATCGTTAACGCGCGCCGTTGTCGTCGAACAGCCGGTGATTTATTCGAAATCTCGTGGCCTCCCTCGGACCTCCTTTCTGCATGTAAAAAAAAATGCAATTTTCCCTTTCCTCTTAAGACGTACGTATTGATATTTTATGTAAAAGTAACAATTAATAAATTATATAAATCAATATTGTGTTAATGTTTATAAGCGTTCATAAACCAATAACACACAATTCACTATAGGGTGTTGATGGCCGATAATATTTATTTTCCTAACTGTGAAATATAAAACATCGAATATTTCAAAAGCAAGTGGTTGAATATTATTCAACAAGGTTTCGGGCGAGTTCGCGAAACCTTGACTTTACGGAACATCAATCATTGGGCGTACCAACGCGATAATGTTAAGCAGCAGGGAAGACGAATTTTGATTTTTTTACATTTTTTCATTTTTTAGTTCAACGAGTTTCATTTTAATGTTGAAATCCACTCACAAGTCACCATGCTGGTATAAAAACGTCGGACGGACTCGATTAACCGTGGGGGAAAAACGCGCGTTTTAATACAACAATATTGCCGCGAGACTAAATTAAAAACGATAAATAGGATAGGAAAAGCCGTAAAACGTTCAGACGACTTCAATCTCGGAAAGCGTTTTTATACTCGATTACTCGGAGTAACAACATATCGGCGTGACTTTTAACGGATCCCTCTCCGCGAAGTCGAATTCAAAATATCCCCGATTTTACGATTTTACGATTTTTTTTATTTTAAACGTTTTGCCCGTCGACGGAACAGGATTTCCCGTCCGGAGCCGCGCACGAAAATGTTAAAAACTTCATCCGTTACGAGCGTACATAAAATGTAAACAGTTCGCTCAATTGATTCTCCGGTGTATTTCTACGTATACACATATATTTATGCGCGTAAGACGAATTTCGTGTTGTTACGGCGTTCTGCTTGATAAAATACGTTTTTCCTGAGTAGTTTTTTAATCGAATCCCGCCGTTTTATTCGAAAAACCGACGGGAAGAAGAAAGAAAAAAAACGCAAACACTAAAAACGGGTCTCGCGTACGTATATTATTGGTTATTATATTTTATATACATACATACATACATCAACTGTTTAACCGAACGAGCGGACGACCTACCGGACGTGGTTTCGCCACTACAATAATTACGTCGACATTGTCTTACTCGATAAACATTTGATCGAAGCATAAGGAATGCATGGGATTTACGATAATGTGGGGTGGGTTTTTGTTGGTAGAACGTGTGCTGTCGTCTATACGCGTTTACTAATTTTCCGATTGATCGTTTTGCTCAGAAGGTCGGCAGACGGAATCGTTTTTTTTTTCGTGAGAAAAAGCTTCTTACTTTTTATTTTCATTGAAAAAAAAATTAAACGAAATACTCGAAAATGTAACTACATTTTCGTATTACACGTATATTTTTATCGGGTTTATTATATTTATAGTCTTATGAAATTTGCAATTTTAGGAATGTAAATATTATGTTTTAAAATTTAAAAAAAACGTAATAAACGTTTTATTATAATACAACCCGAATATTTTGAAAAACAAACTTTACATATCTATTTTTAAACTCGTTCGCGTAGAAGCAGTGCTCGAACGATGTTTACACGCGTTGCTTTCCGACAGTAGTTTCATGATAAAAAAACGACAAAAAAAACACCCCGATAAACTCGTCGACGTGTTAGTTACGAACACGGACGGTTTTTGTGTTTTTTATTGACGACTCGAAACGCGATACAAGTTCAGACGTGTAAAATACGCCCACGTCTGCGGAAGATACACCGGGTACGTTTTTGACGAAATAACGCGGACGGGCTGAGCGATCGCGACATCCAAAAGGATATTTGACTCGATCGAAAACGGGGCTGGAGGTCCCGGGCCTCTACAAAACCGAGACCTCCGCACGATAAGACTTTTTTTCACGTTACAACAAAAACTAACGTTTTTAATCAAGACTAAAATCACAATATCCGACACGAAATATCATCACTAGTGTGTATAGTTTAAGAAAAAATGTATGGCGACCAAATGGTTTACATTATGTAAATACACGGTAATTTCAATAAACAAATTCAATATAATTCGATCGGATTTGTTCAACCTAAACGTTGAATAAAATATTATTTCTAAGCGAACTACAATACAAATAGACGCATCAAAAACGCACTTGCAGCGCACTAACGTCGGACACGCGTGTTCGAGAAATGTGGACCTCGACAATCCTAAATTCGGCGCCGCGTACATAATCTTCGACCACACACGAATTGAAAAACGCGGATACCGCCGTATCAGCCGTATCAATGATACGGGGCCCCCGGGCTACAGAGGCCCTTAACGCGTGTAAGCGAAAATCGGTAAAATGTTATCCACAATGTCACCTAATCTCGAGCTTCCCGGAAAAAAACATATAAAAATAATATAGGTCATACGTGTTCATAGAGTTTTCACTTCAGAAATGACAAAAGTCAAAAAAAGCAATCTCTTTTTTCCCGGGTTAAGCATGTGCCCAAAGGACTTTACCTAAGGACTTCGATGGAACAGGAACGGCTATCAGACTTGTCACCATTGTCTATAGAAGTAGAAATTTTAGAAAAACCGAAATCGTCTTCACAGCTATAGATGATTTAATAAATCAATTTGCCGAAAAAAAGGCAAGAAAAGTGTATATTTAATTCGAACCGTTTGGCTAGCTCAATGTCTACGAGCAAGTGATGATAACTTATAATCAATAAATATTTATTTTAATTTAACGCGAGCATTTTCGTTTCTTTTGTGAGAAACCTTTACCCTTCATTTGGGCCCCCTCCCCCCAGACTAATTTCGATACAGGGTCCCTCTCCGAGGCACGCTACGCCACTGCGTCTGGCGATCGCGTCGTCGCGTGCATTGCCGATTTATACGCTCGTACAGACGTAACGTACGATTGTTCATTATCTATGCCGGCGATACTGATACGGCGGGGCCGTCGTCCGCACGTGTAATCGATCCGAGTGCACGCGATCAATACTACCGTTGCGCACAATATATTCATGTACGATCCGTCCGGAACCCCGGCGTCGGTTCTCACGATTCGCGTTCTGCCGGTCTACGACAACGACGACGACGACGACGACGACGACGACGACACAATAACGAAAAAAAAGAAGAAAAAGAAGAAAAAAAAAACGATAATCCTCTCCCGCAAAGCGTTATATTGTCCGAGCAAGTGGTGCTGTGGTATGTTCTCAGACAACAGTAATTCGCCCGACGAAATGGGCCCGCGCTGATCGACCGTCCGTTGGCTGACCGCTCGTCGGCGGAACGGGAGAAACTGGTTTTTAAAATATCGACTGAAAGTCGGAATTTAATCCGATTTCAACGATTGCGTATCGCGTCTGAAGTCGGCCGTTTTGTTTTTGTCGCGAAGCGTTCGTGTGACAACGGTGTCGTCACGTCGTTTGCAGCCGACCCGGGCTCTTCGTGATGTAATCACTGCGGTGAAATCGACTTTGATAACGGCCAAAGCGAATACGGTCTACATAATACACGTGTACACAGTCAATCCGTTTCGCGTGCGATTATATACGAACGGATGATGATAATCGAATCGATTTCGACCGACGTTCGATAACGATTTTCGTCGTGCACACGACTACACGGCAACACAAACGATACCGATCGGAATCGGCCCGTCACAACTAATCGTGTACGTACGGGGGGTAGCCGAATTGGGCACGAGATCGAGCTATTCTTGTGCTGAGATAACCGTGTACACCGACTGGTTTATGGTTGTTGTTGTTGTTTTTTTTTTTTTTACTCATGTTTTTAGTCGGTCTTGCCGTACGCGAACGAATTGTCGTTTATTAAATCGTTACGGTTACGAGCCGAAAAAAACACACACACACACACACACACACACATAACGAACGGATCGGTACGATAAAACCGATCGGTTGTTACGCGTGCCGGATAACAACGTTTCGACTGTCGCGCGTATTTAATTATTATCATTGTGTACGTCGTTGTTTCGGAACGCGACGATTTATTTCCCGAAAAATAACAACGCGGAGAAGTTCCCCCGGGCCGACCACTCGAAGAGTAAAAAAAACAAACGAAACAAACGCGTTTTGATTGCGCGACGGGACAATGCGGCGCGCGGACAGGGCGGAAAACTAGTGCGAACGTAAACGAAGACGAACGTGCCGAACCGATCGAATTGGGTCACGTGCGATATATATATATATATATATATTTTTTTTTTTAGTCGTTTCCCGTGAACCGTCACCGTGTCGGCGTGTCGTCCGACGTTTACGCGTTCGCAAAAAAAAAAAAAACGAAAAATTTGAGTGGGGTTTGACAAAAATATCGAGACGAGCAAATAATGTTCATCCGAATTTGAACGTTATAACAAATATTTCCGAAATCTCCAACGTTAATAACGATAAATGTTCGTTGGTCGTGTTGGTTTCGTGTAAGATAGTAATTCGAAATTTCGCACGTATTTCATACATCGACCTAAATGTCGCGGCGGAGGAGATGGGAATCGACCCCCAAAAACCCACCGCTGCGTTCGTTTCTGGGTCGCACGCGACACGGCTATACAGCGAGAATCCTCAATCAATCTGCCGATTTGTAGTCCTAGACACGAACGCGGTCCGAACGGTCTTGGCTTCGGAAGTGCACATGCGTTTCTCGGGGACGACTCGCGTGTCGCGGGACCGATCCACGAGCCGCACGTCCACCGAGACACGTCCGCGTTGTCGTTCGGTCCTCTCTCCTTTCGAATCCTTAAAGCCGTTACGTCGGACGGTCATCGTCCATAACGATTATAATTGACTTGTCGTCCCGAAATACGACGCTTGCAACGGTGCGTTTAGAACTCTAATCGGGTACAAACGACACGCTATGTACGTACATGATACGACAAGGAAATGAAATGTTTTGTATATTCATTTACTTTGATCAAAAAAAAAAAAAATATTTATGTATAAATTGTAAACGTCCGTATACTTGGCTAACGGTCGGTGTTTACAACAACTATATATACGTTGACCACCGTCATGCAATTCTATAAATATACTTTGCCCCACAAACTTTGTTGTAATACCGTAACGTTAAAAAATAATTGTATTTTTTTACATATTATAATACCCCTCGATGTTTATTATACAAGAATACATTTTTTTTTTTTTTAATTAATTAAAAGAGAATCTTAAAATAAGACTTACATCCTATTCTTGCATACGACTTCACTGACAGATCTCATATTATGTTTGATTACATTTCGTTTTTTTTTTCTGTTTTGCAAAAAATAAATGACTTGAAATCATTTTTACTGCCCCATAATTACTTAATTATGTCGAGCGCACTGCTTCAACCCAAATATAAAATAGAATTATTCTATTGGTTTTTTTTTCACGAAAATCCTATCGGTCCGGTCGGCTACAACCTTACGCACTGTATCGAAGTTCGTCCGACGACAAAGTTTCTGCACGATTATTTGCTTATTTATACTCGGCCGACGCACACAATGATGATTTTCTTCTCGTGTCGGCAAATCGATCATTTCATATTTCGTACCACGTTCGACTCTCTTCAATCTTTATCGGTCAGGCGTCGATAAATCGAATGTACCTATCGGCTGTATTTCGGATTTTCTTTGTCTCGTTTTTGTACGGTAACAGTTTTCGGCCGACCCTTTTGAACACGACGAAAACAACAGCAATCTTGTAAGTATTACGGGAAATAGTCGTCACGCGCATTTAGACAGTTTCGTGGCGGCCGTCCAAAAGTCAAAAGTCAAAAGTCGAAAGAAAATCAAAATAAACAACCCAATAGCGGTTTCAAAGCGAGACGCGTTGATGTTACACACGGGAAAACAGGCTGTTTGACGTAGGCCAATTTAAATTGTTTCGTTCGGGACGCTAAACACAAATGAAACGTTAAAATTAGAAACACGTCAACTTTCCGAAGCGTACATTATCACACTCGGGAGGTATCCGTCGCCCTCCTGTCAGTCATGCCCCACGGGCTTGTGGACGAGTCACTCGCATCCGAACTCGTTAATATTATCGTTCTAAATATAAACAAAACGCGCGTAGGACGGCGTTTATCCGACCGGCCAGCGAGTTTCGTTCAAAAGCGACAATACGATCTGTAATACTCTTTTGACGCGGCCCGTTCCGTCCCCGTCGCTCGTTATCACGGGGTTAGGCCTTCGTCTGGAACGTTTCGCGTGGTCTCGTCGATCGACAGATCACCCGAGCGCCGCCGAAATCTCTCACGCGGAAAGCCATCCGGTCCGTCCGTCACGGGCGCAGCAAATCGAGGGGTTAAGCCACTCCCTACGTTTTGTACGGCCCTCCAAAACTCAGTCAATATTGTTGTGTCTTATGATTTTTTTTTTTTTTTTTTTTGAGGGTTTAGGGATGGATTTAGACTTCAGCCGCCTCTCTCTCTCCCACCACCCCACACACACACAAATCTCAAACACTATTCGCGCCTATGCCGTCGGGCGTCCGGACGAAACGGACATTCGACTAACCCGTTCGTCCGACGCCGGTTTGCAAAACACTGTGTCGCGCGCGTCTTGGTTTCCAGCGGCTTCGAACACGGGCCGGCGCGGCAGTCGTACGGTATCGGGCGCCCGCGGTAGGCTTTTGACGGTGACCCGCGCGCGCGCGCGCGAATGTACGAGATATCGCAGTAGCTCTGGCGTGCGATATTGATCCGGGACACCGGGGGTAACGACGCAAAACCACGGGGAGACCGTGTAAACGATATAGCGGGAAAACAAGTGGTCCTTCGAAATCACACCCTGGTGGATACCAATACTTTTTAATGAACGCGCCTCCGTCCCACCATCACCATCACACAACCTCGTCCCGTCCGTCCGCCCTACGCCACGCGGACCGTCTAGTTATATGAACCCCAGAAAAATATTACTCCCCTGTTCACTCACTCCCTCTCTGCGTGTATGTGTGTGTGTGTGTGTGTGTGTGTCTCTCTCTTTCTCGTTGTAAATATATATATATATCATTACAGTTCTCAATGTTTCTCCCTCTTCCCTCTGTATATCGTTTCACTCATACTCGCACTCCGTTCTATTGCAAAACAAAAGGCCAAATACCAAGCCGGGGCCCAGAACGTTCATTAAAAACATTTGTCTCCCGTCTACACACACACACACATATATATAATCACGTATATAATATATATATATAGAGGAACACCCTTCCGTACACCGACTTGAAATATAACCAGTCGTGTGAAATGAACGTTTGTTGCGTGGCTGGAAATCCGCGGCAGCTGACATTCTGGCGGAGAAAAAAAAGGGGGAGTCACGCGGAGAAAAATAGTAAATCGATAGGGTTCTGTCGTGTTTATATAGTTGAAATGACTTTTTCCTCCGGGAAAGGAAAAAAGCCAATTTTAAAACGCGGGCACTCTCATAAGTCACGCCGCTTATTGTAAAATGGTTTCGAGTTATGTGGGCCGTTAAATATTCGTAGACGAGTGTCGTTCGAATCGCCGGTGTCCCGGAGCTGCGCCAACGTCAAACACAACGACTCGAGTCGATTTCGTTTATGGTATAAGACATTTTTTTGGGGGAATTTTAACAGATTTTAACGACCGACGACGTCAGATCGAAAGTTGTCGAAAACGTGCCGGGTCCATTATTATGATATACAGGAGAAATAACACAACTGCTTTACTGCAACTTTTGGGTTTTGCGATCGTCCCGTTCACTATTATTGCGCTTACATGCCGTACGTTTTTAGACGTTAATCCACGAGATACACTTTAAATCGGTTAGAGCTGCAAACTTGTGCATTGGCCAAAAACGATCTGTCACTCGGACGATTTTCTGCAGTCGTATTTGTTCCAAAAAACAGGAGTGTGTGACGCATTTCGTTCTGCGCGCTTTTCCTCGCAAAATAAATCGTTGAACTTTGTTTTATAAGTACCATTTAGACTAAAAAAAATAAAAAGATTCACTATAGTATACTTTATGTACGTGCTTTTTGTTCAAGATATTTATTTGTGTCCAAAGATAAACCAAGTGTATCTATTCTCTTCCGTCTTGTGCGTTATTGACTACGGACAGCACACGTATACAATTTTTATTTCAAAGCGAGTTCCCAATACAATCCGATACAGTCAAAGTAAATCCGCGTGTAAAGTTTTTCGCGCGATCGGGTTAGCCGAATTTCTTTTTCGTATTTATAAACCGGTATTTTTTCGGTGGTTTATTTTGGTACGTTCGTCGCGTCGCGCAAAAAAAACAACAACAACAACAAGAACAATAATAATGACCGAAAATTATCGTTGTGATATTCGTTTTGCGCGCAATCCGAAATGTGTACACGAGACACGTGATTTGTGAAACGTGTTTACATTGTACAACATAGTTATGCACTTTGCAAAGTGTAGAAAATCGCTGTATATCGTCAACTACAATACGATTCCTGACTCAGTGTATTCAACACACAATAATTATTGTACGCCTGTAGTCGTATTGACTGTTTTTTATCGTTTTTTTTTTTTTTTTATCAAAGTTTTGACGAATTTCATTTAAAACCAACCGATTGCCAAATTAACCGTTCAAACGATAAATTAAACGATTAAATAGATTGCACGTACCCCAGTTAACTATGACGTCGTATATTTTCATTAAATATAATTGTATCATTTTCAAAAAACAGTATTTAAAAGTGTCCCGAACTCTATTCAAGTGTTGTGTACATAACAGCGTGTCTCGGGCCTCGTCGCGTGTCACGAGGACGTAATAGTAATAATAACTGTAATAATAATACGATATTATTATAATTGAAACGCCAGTCGTTTGTGTTCATTATGCCGATGGACGGTCGACCGACTACGGCGCCAGATGGTTTCGGCGGAGATTGTTCCGGCACGCGAACGATGTTACTTTGTGTATTTTAACGTTCGATAATATCGTGTTATTGAACCGTAATACAATAAATGTGTTGTCGATGTTATCGCGACGACGAGATCGGACGCCGTGTGTATAAATAGTCTTATACGCGTTGTTATTAATAATAGTTTCTATATACACATACACGTGTAGAATACGGTGTGATTACGAAACGAGAAAAGCTAATTATCGACGGGCCCGACGACGGAGTCACCCACGACATATCACACACCAAACCGGCACGAACGATTTTATCACCTGTAATAATAATAAACGCGGTCTGTTATATCGTCGAAGAATAATTTTCGTTTTTTGTCGGACGTTATTCCGTCCAAATCGATTTCCGAGCGGCCGTCAATTATTTTCGCATTGTTCTCGCCGTGACACACGCGCACGACGGCACATGTCCGTCCGTCGTACGTGTTTTAATACCGTCCAAACGACAAACGCGTTCAGGCGACTTTCGCCACACGAATAAAAACAAACGACGACCCGGGGAGGGAGGGGGGGTGTTGTTTTTCGCTCGTTTCAAGTCCGATCGCGATTTACGATATCACAATATATCGTACCGGGGCCGCGCGAAAACGAAAAATCTCGGTCAACCGTGGTATCGAGACGGGCTTATTTATTATATTCGTTTCAATAGGCCGACGCGTGATAATTATTTCATCCCTTAAACCCCCTTCCGGCCATTGGACTTTCGAACATAATGACGCGTTTACTCATTCGCACACAACACAATCGTAAAATACGTTCGTAGCGCGTTATTTCGCATAATCAACGCGACGACAATTGAGTGAAAACGAGCTTATCGCCCTCCCCCCCCCCTCTTGTCGTTGGACTTGCATCGGAATCGATTTCTGAAACTGTCGCGTGCAGCGGCGCACGGAATACTATCCGCTCGGCGAAGATCGAGATTCTGCAATTGCTCCAGACGTTTACTCGAATTATAACGTGATGTCGCGCCGGACGACTACAAAAGCGGTTTACTCCGCGAAACAACGTTCGACCGTGGACGACCTCATAATTTATTTTATTTTCCCGCGGAATCGTTTCGAAAATTCTATAATGGTTTCTCGTCGACGCCTAAACCGCGTAATAAGATATTTCGACACGACGATATTTATTATTTCATTATTATTATTATTATTATTTTGTTTTTTCACGAAACTCAGCCGATTGTTTCGTGTTCACGATTTGTAAAAGTTTTTTTTTTTAATTCATCAAATACTCCGTTCAAGTAACTCGTCGTTAAATAGGTTACGGATCGACGGACGTACCTACCCATTAAAACGCGTATTCTCTCGGAGAGAAACGTCAATGTCATTCAATAGACACGATTCACGTTTTTACCGTGTAAAACCTCAGCCGCACCACACATTTTTTGCCCGGGCTATCCATCGATTCGCTCGCACGCACGGCTACGTATAAAAAACGCATTTGGAAGACTCTCGATTTCGTAGCTACAATAGGTTTTATTACGATATAATAATATTATGTATACCGTGCGGTATTAAAGACTTCGCCGTATACCTTCCTTGGGTTTACGTACTTACTCAAATCCGGTTTAACGATCCACTCCTTAAATTTGATTCATTCGTCTCCGAAAACGAATTCAATGCGTACATCTCATCTCTCAATATGAAATATATATATTTTTTTATTATACGTTACGTGACTATAAATTTACAAGAAAAGCTTATTTTTTTTTTTATGTATATTATATTTGTCGTTTGTAAATATGATATATTGTTATGAAAAACAGTCGAAAAACCTTCGCACGCGCTGTGACGTGCAATACGCGTTTAGATTCGCTTTGTCGGGTGTTGTGCACGTTTACGTTTCAAGCAATTCAAATGTTAGTATCCGCGTGCATACTATGACGACCGGATCGAACGAAGGAGTCCCCTGCTCGGTGTGCAATGATCTAAACGGACGAAGTACAACCGTCGTCGGGACAGCGCACGTATATATAATCGTCACGCACAGTGGCGGATTTGATCATGGTGGGGGGGGTCATAATTTAAGTACATAAGTTCACTTTATTAAATAGATTTATTCAATACTTCACGTGTGGCAGTGACGAACGCAGGGCTCCTGTTTATTATTTAATAAACCGGTAATAACCGGCATACTGTTAAAACTAACACACGATAACAAAAAGGTCTTTGGGGGGTGAGAAATATATCCCCTCATCCCTCCGAATCTACACGAATCGATCGTCCAAACTCGTTCGGGACTCGGCGGCGCGACGAAAAACGCAGATGTGATCCGAGCGGGCGCGTTAAAACGTCGTCGATCGGTCGGTCGATGCGGACCGTCCAACAATAATAACAATAATAATAATAATAAAAAGACGACTGCGACTTGGCACACGGCTGGTCTCGGCGAGTCACACGTCCGCGGTACAAGGATAGGTCGCGGCACAAACGTCTTCGCCGCCGGCCCGCGGAACGGACGTTAACATTAACACGGAGAGTAGAACGACCGGCACCGTCGTTGCTCGTGTGAGGTTTCCGTTCGAGTTAATTAGCGCTTAAATATTTTATAAACGTCCGCTGACGGGGATGACTGCGTTGAAATATTCAAGCCGGTTTCCTTTGATGTTCGCGCGCGCGCGCGCGCACACGATATCGTCGTACCGGCGTCTTAACGTCCTGCGCCGACCGCCCTGAGTCTTACCGATTCCATTAGCGAACAACTGCTGCTGCTGTTGCTGCTGCTGCTGCCGCTGTTGCCGGACGTGTGTGTGTGTGTGTGTGTAAGTACGTATTATTATTATTATTATTATTATTATTACTGCGTGGGCAGTTCGCATTTATCGCCTATCCCCCGACCGACACGCGTCCACACCGTGTGCGGCGAGATCCGACCGTAACTTTTGTTCGATCGCACATGTTTAGGTTTTTTAAATTTTTATCGACGACTCTCGTACGTCCGCGCTTCAATAAACGTATTGTTTTGGTTTTTTTCTTAAATTTATTTTAATTAATGTTCCGTGTACAAATAATAATAGTGAGTAATAAACCCGGTCGTCGTCCGGCATGCGAACAATTCGAGACTCGTTTCGCTGGCCGCCCGAGCGCGTTCTCTCGCCTGCCACTAGACCGCCGCAGACGAGAGACATTATCGACATTTCCATGGAACGTCAGCGGCCAATCTTCGACGCGAGTTCCTCACTCGGTTAGTTTCAGTAATTTGGGGGTGTTTTTGAATTTTTATATCTTTGGTTGTCGAAAAACTGAAACGCGATGATCGTAACGCAAAAAGGTTCTGGTAGTTAAAAAAAAAAAAAACATACAAAAACTTAAACATATCGAACGAAAGTTATTACACGCTCACTCTGTACATAAAATAATACATACATTTGTTCGAAATATTACGCGGAACGCACACGCGCGATAACGTACACGTCGGACGTCACTGATCGTAGCAATAATTATACACGCGTATAGACATATAATTGATCGGCGTGTGGTGTGTCGGTCGAAAACGACAGACTTCTGAGACACGTTCGAACACGTGGTTTCGCGACGACGAATGCAATCAGAAATACATTCCGTCATAGCGTTCGCGTTTGCCGAGACGATGCGCACACATAGTTCGTGATAGCCATTCGGAAAAGCGGTCAAACATTTGTCGATAGAATCGTTTTAAATAACAGCTTAAACGTTTTTCTAACGCGTGTATATTTGAATAATATTCGAATACGTTCAAATATTGAAACAAAAGCGTAAAAAACAAAAAAAAAAAACCTACGTGCAGTGTAAAACCCAATTTATTTTTTAACATATATATATATATTACACGACAGTCATACATTATGCACTCATAAAGTCATCAGAACACAGTCGTACCGGACGTGTTATTAGAATGTCGCGAAAACTGGAAGGCGAGGCGGCGCGCGTGACGCGAGACGGTCTAACGTTGTTCGTACACAAGTCGGCCGCTGCCCACAGCCGAACGGGAAAAGAAATCGGTCTCGAAAAACCTAACCGGCAATCTCGCCTCGTGGAACTGTTGATGTTGGACCAGCGTTTACCAAACATTTCGTCCGGCGGACCCCGTAAAGAAACAGAGAGATACGCTTGCCCGTCAACAAAAACAAAACGATAATAAATAATAATAATTTCATTGTTTAATCTTCTGAACGTGTTTTCATGATATAAAATTGAATCGAAAGGGAAAAATAGTGTGCATGATTTGTAAAAAAATGGTTCAGTGTGATGGGCGATGTTGTTTCTTCGATACCAAATCGGGTATAGTTTAGAATCTATAATATAGATAATTGGTCAATCTAATTCTAATCAATGGCTGTATTTATTTTTAGTATGCACACGAGTGGAAAATCCTTTTTCACGGACGTACGTTGTTGGGTGTTAGGTTAGCGACTGTTAATGGAATGCGTCAGTTACAACGGTCAAGTTACAACTTCCTATTTTTTTTTTAATAACATATACTTTTATTTGAGTAAAATATAAAATCTAATTTTCTTTCAGCGTTAAAAAAAAATCATGGGGATCTAACCCCTCTCCTTGTATACGGCCTCTGGCTATATATTTTCAAAATAAAACCACAACACGGTCAGGAAAAAACAACATTTGTATCATCCGGCCCTTCCTGACGCTATCAACAATTATTCAAATGATTGATAAAATGTACTGAAATTTGAACGACGGATTTTTCTTAGTGTCTGATATTATATTGTCCTCAATCGTTGGATTATTTTTTGTAAATAATAGATACTTCATTATCCGATCGAATGATTCCTTAAACATAGGCCGTTTGAATACCTTCCGATCTCCGTTCTCTAACTTCTATTTCTTCCGACGACGACATAGCGAAATTTCTATTAAAGAGAACACTTATAAGTAACAAAACTCGGAAATCAAATTAAATTTAAGAAAATCTAAATTTAGATTATTGAACGTGTTTTTAAACCTAGCAAGCTTCAACAAACACTTCCCTGCCGAATCAAAACCGCCGGGGACTGATTCGAAAGACTCGCGTTTTTTTCTTCTATTACAACGTTTATTTAATTACGCCGATATCGCAAGCTTAATAGTTTTTTAACGATAATTTCGACGGCGTACTTAAATTTTACGGTAAATTTTCTAGGGTGATACAAATTAATTACATTGGTCCGCCGCAGTTTGGGAAACGCCGATTTAGACGGTTACCACATAAACGTTAGCTGTTCTTTTTTCTCGAGCCACGACAACGTAACGTTACGCACCTTTAGCGCGAAAATAATTGCGAACGTGCGCAATCATATTTCTCGGTCGTGAACGTCCGACGGAGGCGGAAGTGACGCACGGGGACACGGTCCGACGAAGTCGTTTCCACATGGAAAGGCAGCCTCTTACACACACGTGCACGCCTAGAGCGTGTTAGGTTCGGCGAAGAGGGACGTGCACGTTAGTACGTATTGAAATAATCGGACTGAGAGAGAATCGCGCTCCGTTTGGCACTAACTAGTAACAATATCTGATATACGCGTCGGACAATAGAACGGTTTTTTTATTATTTTTCTATGTATATATATATATAATTGTATTATTGCCGCACGTTTAAAATAATAAAAACGATTAACACGATTGTTGCGCGCTACTGACATTAGAAAGTAGATCGCAGTCGTCGCAGTCGTCGTCGTTACACGCGCACATTATTATCATACACTTATATAGGATCGTTGTGCTCTTTGTGTACAATATTATACGCGCCGCGAGACCGACGTACGATGACGGTTCCCGGTTGTTATTGTTTTACACGTGTTTGCCGTGCATAAATCTCTCTCCCACCGTCTGAAACCGTATTATAATATTATCATTACACGTCGCGTCACACGTGACGTCTGAAAACTTCCGATCGTATACGCGATATGGGAAATCGGTCCACCGAGAGATTTATTGTGCACCGCGTGGTATGTATACGATTGTTTCTCGTGTCGTCGGCGAGTTGTGTTCCGGTTGTCCTTCAACGCCCGCGCGACACACAAATATTGTTGATTTCCGTGTCGATTGTTATGAATCCGGGGCTTTGGACGCAATTCGTCGTACACGTCTACGGAAAAAAAGCGGACGGGTCAATGGGAAATATACGTCCGCCCGGTCAAATGAAATAATACAGCGAAACTAATGGCTATCCGCTAATACTCTCTCGTCCTTTTTGCGTCCCTTTGACGCGACAACAACGCTCCTCTCCGTCCCTCCTTGTCTTTTACTTCGTCTTTCACGCATTGTCCGCTTCAAGCAACCGTAGACCTCGTTCTTCGCCCCGTCCGTCCGCCGTTATCAGTGTCGCTCCTTCGCACCGCTTCCTATTTTGTGACTCGTCGTCGTCGTCGGGTTCCTCCGGTCCGTCGTAAACCCCATCGTACTCTGTTATCGAATTTCGTTTAATCAGCCGTCCCGCGCTCCGATATACGTGCGCGTAAAACGCATACGCGACGAGAGACGACGAGAAATGTATTATGTAAATCGCCGTCGAGCGCGTCACGACAAAAGAAATCGCACGGATACTCGCTCCTCTCTCTCCATCTAAGCCAGGCACTCCGTTCATCCGCACACGAATCGCCGATAAATCATCAACGACGAGCGGAACGCATCGCACGCGTGAAACAGCGCAAACGTATTTATAATAATATAATATGATATTCCGATCTACTCGCGTTGTGTTCCGATTCGACACACTTGCGCGCGCGTGTTAAAACGCCACGAGGGTGGTTTACGATAACTGCGTACCGTCGTACGACGCGTAGTGCAAAAGGGAGGTTCCCGGCGTTCGGTCCGGGGCGACTTTGTCGGCGATCGTCGTCGAGATATCGTCTGCGGCGGACCCCCCGTTCGCGAAAACGAGATAGTCGTCCGCATCCGAACTGTAGATCCGTATCGACTCGAACGCGTGCAGACGAGCGAAATTGGTTTCACGCCGAAAAATTGAGAAACGTCTCGGACGGCTAGAAAACAACCACTGCGGGATATTTTTCTAATAGCACACATTTTAGTTTTCAAACGAAATAGTCGGTAAGGTGTCGTACGTTCTGGGCGCACGGCAATTTTTCCGGTCCGTTTGTTCACTACGCGTCGTAGATCTGTGGGGTGCAGTGACCGTTACCGCGAATCCGTTTTCGGGGGGAAAAAAATAAAATGAAAACAATAACGCGTTATTATTATTGTTAAAACGTTGTGCATGCGTTTCGTTAGTAAGTCCTCCCCCCCCCGCATTCCCCTTGATGACAATCGGATTAAAAAGTAAATGTGCAGCTTTCTCTGCGCTCGTACATCGGTGGGGGGGGCGGGGGGGCACTTATCGGATCACGAACCACCGCCAAATAATATCATTCGCGCGCGGTCGTGACATTTGGTTCGAGATGGTTACCGCGGCACGCCGCCGATTCACTCCGATTTCGATAACGAATAATTTGTGCACGTGCGTTTAGAGCTAACGAGAAGGGCGATTCAGGTGGGGGCCCTCACTGGCGTACGTACACACGATTAATAACGGTGGCGGTTTTCTTTTTTTCCTTCCGGCCAGCGATCATTACGGAATCGGCGCGGTCCGTCGTTTTCTGTCTCGATGTCGACTCTTCGAAAACTGTTACGGACCGTTACGTCGCTGGACACGATATAAATAAAGCAAAGGTGCTGTTAAAGATATTTTCGTGGCGAACGCGCATTTATCCGAGCAAAAGACGATATTTACTATTCGTTTTCTTCTGAGAAAATGTATTCATAACAAACGTTTTTGACGATTCATAACGAAAAATATACTTCAATGGTGTCAAACAAGAAAAACCGTCTCATTAAAATACAAAAAAATTATCTGTTTATAAAAATCATAATTATTCACAAGGCGTGCACGAAGGAAGTGAAGAGTACTTCCGGCGAAGGAATTTCGAAAAATAAAATTTTAATAGTTTTCATTTTTTTTTTTTTACAAATTTTGTTTTTATTTGTTTTATCAATTTTTAGTGCGCGTTTCGAGATATTTTGCCGTCGAACAAAGTGGATATACCCGAGGCGTTTTGAAAAGCGTCTCGACCGGTGAGGCACGCGCAGGAGACGAAGAAAAAAAAAACAAAAGGAGACAAAGAAATCGATCAATAACTTCCGACGGAAAACCACGTAGACGTTTAATATAGGTGTGCCGGTGATAATGAGTAATGAGCTAATTTAGGACGACGGGAGAAACGATACACACACGCGGTTTTTGTTCACGCGTACGAGCTATGTGAACGTTTCCGTTCCTGTGATTTCGGTTTAAGAGTCCCGTGTCCCCCCCGGGAACGTCGCCAGTCTCGTAAGTTTCTACGTAAACACGTCGCCGCCGGTTAAACAGACGCGTTAAACGCGGCGGCATTGACAGACGGATATCGTTTCGCGGGGGTCCGCGGACCGATCGGTTTCTCGCGTTCCAAACCGTCGACCGTACGGCACCCGGAGAGTTCGCGAAACGGAGCGCTTGGACGCGTGTTTCCATTGTCCAACAATTGCCCCCCGTTCGGCGTACGAGACGCGCGAGTCCTGGCGTGACGAGACGGGGAGAAGAGACGTACACGTTTTCCCTCCGACCCGATCTGTTCGCGAGCGCCACTTACCGGTAACAAATCTTCTCGCGCGGTCGGCTATTCTGTCCTACAGGGTTTTCTTTGTCAAGAGTTTTTATTTGAGCGCGCGCGGAAAAACGGCTGAAAAATCGCCGAAAACCCGACGGAACCATCGGCATAACGTACGACGTTTGTGTTTAACACATCTAAAAAATGTATTTAAACGTTTAGTGGTTTTTTTTTTTTTTTTTAAATACCTTTTGTCCTTTTGATTTTCGTTTTATGTGTGTGAGATTTTGAATTTCGAAAAGTTACAAAGAATCATAATAAAAAAAAAGTTTCGCCGGGGATCTTTTCACGAGAACGATGATTTATCGTTGCGTTCAAATGTACGTATAAAATATTATTACACTCTAACGACGCCCGATCGCGTGATTCACAAAATCCGCATCTCACTTCATGCTCCGATGAAATGTTCTGTTGGGAACGCAGTGTAGACGAGGCGTACAAGACGAGGACAGACTCGGGCGTTATTAATCAACGACGTTTCCTTCGTTCGGATGTATCTAGTCGAAATGTTCTTACGGTTTTAAATTGATTTTTTTATTCACAACGACGGAACGGCGGCCGTCGTGCGCGAGAAAGAAACTCGGTTTTCGTCCTGTGCGTTTTACGTCTCGCGAAAACGAGAAAGCAACCACGTCCCGTCGGAAATTTAATTTTAGACATTTAAAATAAAAACCCCACCCCCGTTTTCGTGTTGGCGCGCGTGTGAGCTATCGCGAAACTGCACTCCGCGGGTCAATCCGTTTGCACGTCGCCACGCGGACCGGGCGAGTCGACAAATGTCATTGACACCGATATACAATTTACGACCAACTGTACGTATAGTATAAATTCATACGTTTACCGTGCGGACCGGAACTTTACTATTGGGCACCGCTTTTACAATCACGATCGATTCGCCGATCGAATATTCGACACCGTGATGCGTTTCACGTCGCCGAGTACACCACTCGAATTGTTTCGTCGTCGGCCACATTTTAATAATAATCAATCCGGATGAAATAAATGTAAATAATAGAAACGCAACCAAGTCATTCGATCGTGTTGATAATACAGCTCACAGTTGACAAAAAAATAAATAAAAATATATTAATCCATTGTTTACGTTTTAATATACGAGTCGGATTAAAATTTCACCTTTTTAATGTATGCACCCGCTTAATTGAATAGTCAGTTAAAAAATAGTGATGACAATAGTTTGATTTAGACATTCGTTTCATACCGTTAACTCGATAAAATAATTAATAGTTTCTTTAGCAAATAGCAGTTCGTTCGATCAAACAACGCGCGTTCGTATTCTGTTTTTCAGTACAGTTTAATGTTTAGAATTGTACACGTCGACTCAAACGACATCGGACTAACGGAACGACAAGTAAATAAAACGATTACTCGCGTATCGAGTCGATTTATTTTTGAACGTTTAGCTTAATGCGTTTGGAACTTTGGTCATAGTGATCGACTCCGGCGATTACAGAAGATAACCACGACAATCAATTGTAAAAAGTCTGTGTAACGATATACTGGCAAAATAATCGAACGGGTTCGAGCGTTGTAAAAAAAAGCGTGTGCTTTCCGCCGACCCAGCCTTTAAGATGATCGCGTGTTCGTTCGAAAATCGAAATCCGAAACCGTACGCGCGCGGCGGCCGTTTCGAAAACGGCCGCAGCCAACAGCAGAGCCTCGTATCCCAGGGTCATAGGGAGATCATCAATATTTCGACTCGCATCGTTGACGACACACGACCGAACCAACGAAACGTCTAAACTCCAACAATTGCGGCGACGGACATTATCTATATTGTCGGACGAGCGGGGGATTGATCACACGGTAACATTATACTATCGTCGTTTTCTTAATTTCGTGAAATAAAAGAAAACAGTTTTAATTAAAAAACACAATGAAGATTTCGATGTTAAATATACGCCACAAACAATACGGTATAGCTTTTCTTTTCTAAATGCGGTGACTTGATAGCGGCACTTTGTTTTATTTTTTTTAATCTTAAAGTTTTCCCGGCAAGCCGAAGCATTATGTAAATTCGATCGAATATCTCAAGAGTTAGCTACCTTCTCTCCCGACAATCCGTTCTTCGATCATCCGCGCTTTGTAAAAAAAACAACGCCTGCATTGTTATTAGAACCGTCGTGGCTCCGTACGTAAAGTGTTTGGTCCGAACGGTCGAGACGATAGCTGGTTTCACCGAGGGTTTGTGCGTTGTCGCCGGCGTGCCCCACACGCAAACTGACGCGGAGAAGTTCCATAAAAACGAAAACACTTTTTTACGATTTTTCTAATTGGTCCGGTGCGGGAAACGCGGACAAAACGAATCGCGTTAATAATAATGCGGCGCCGGAACAATGGGGTGAAAGAACGAGAAGAAGAAAAAAAAACACGAAACTTTTCGTTCAACCGCCACCATTACCAGCTCGACTAGAGAACGTTCGGCGAACGCGAGCCGATCGATCGGAAAACGTATCTCGCGAGACTTTGAAAACGCGCGCTTGACTGACGTTGGCGACTGATGTCGTAGCGCGCCCGTCGTACGTCATAGTATATAGACGACACGCGGACAATTATTGCGGCCGACGCGAACGTTTTCACAAAACTCCGTATGCGTATGGCATTATTTTGATCGGATCTCGTTGTTTTTTTTTCCGCGCAAACACTACGCGTACGAGGCGTATCGGCAAACGTGTTCGTGTGCAAATATGTTTATGATCGACGTATTTTTCCGTTTTCTATCTGTAAAAAGATTACGAACGAGAGTCGTCGTGTATGGGAGAGAGAGAAAGAGAGAGAGAGAGAGAGAGAGGGTGGACCGTGTGTTACGTACGGACCGGAGCAAATCGAAAAAATTCCAGTCGCCCCGCACGTGTCTGAACGGCCCGAGGGATACGTGTTTTCGTGCACGCGAGCTGCGGATCGCCGTCCGAGAAGATTTTCGGCTTCGGGCCCGTCCGCACACACGGAATCGTTTCGTCGGACGGTTAGCGTTGAAAAATTAGGGGGAGAAAAATAATGGAAAAAAACGCACTAAACGCGTTCGAACGCGTGTGCTCGACAACGTTATTGCCAACAGTCGCAAAATCGATTTCATGAAGAAAAAAAAATGAAACGTCTTTTAATTCTCGGGCAAACGTCGGGCGTTCGTCACGTATACGAATGTCATTTGACGAGTGCTTTTTGTACGAACCGTCCGTAACGTCTTGGAAAGTTTTCGGCGCGTCCCGTTAAAACATCACGCGTTTTCATTATACATTTCTCACGGGCTTTCTCACGCCTCCTCCTCCACCAACATCGAAATCCGCACGCCGTTCTCCTTGCGATTCGTCGGACAATCGGCCGTGCGCGCGCCGCGATGAAATTCATGTCTGTGTCAGGCATACCGTCGCCGCTTTCGGTCCACGTCGAACCGTGTCGGTTATTCAAAAAACATTTCGTTAACAATTTTTAATAATTTAACGGTTTTCCCCTTACTCTCCTTCACGTTTAATACATCGCTCCGTCCGTATTTTCCATCGGTCGTAAATCCTTTTCTTTTATTATACCTCGGTCGATTTCGTCTTTAAAGTTTCGACCTACTCAAAATGTATTCTCTATAATACGCTTTTTAATTTTGGAAATATTCAAAAATCACACGGAACGAGATCTGGCGAAAAGAACGGTATTGTGACACTGATGCTCGATTTTTGGCCAGAAACTGACAAGATGTTATTTTTCTTCTTACTCGCTCTCCGAATGTTGGCAAGACCTGTAGATAATAATTTTGATTAACAGTCTGTTCTCGAGATACCCGTTCAGTCGTAATTACACGTTTCATATCGAAAATAACGATCGACATGACCTTAAGTCATCAACTTGCTCACGACCCTCACGAAATCGTTTGTGCCACTCAAAAACACACGGTAGCGGCATACATCGTCTCCATATACATCCGTCAATAAACGGTTTTTCGATTAGGTCGCAGATTATTCCGGGTTTCACTATCATCAATACACTGTTCAATCTTTTCGTCCGGCATAATTTCGACGTACAACGCGAATAAGGTTACTTCAACCGACGCTCACAAGTAAACTACCACCGAACGTAGACCGACCAAACCGGTATCGTTTGGTGCAATGACATTCATAGTTTATAAATATTACCAATTCGCTTAACCTTATCCTGTACCCGTCTTATCGCTAGTTTGAATGTCTCGTTATTTAATAGCCATACGCTCTGTATACAATCCGCGTTATCCGTATACGGGATGATCCAGTTACGATTATACACCGGATTAGAATTAGGTATGAGTCCGCGGACCGACATTCCGTGCTGTTTTCGATGCGCGAGGTGCTGTGAACATCGGTTCGAGTGGATCGCATGTTGAGACAAAGTTGTATATTTAAATTTGAAAGCAATAATTTTTACCGTCGAAAAACGATTCTGAACGACGTTTTGTTTATTAAGTTTTTCGAAATTCAAACTTCACACACTTTACAAAAAATTATGATAAACGATTTTTCAGCTGTTTTTCCAAAACACAAATCATGCACGTGTCAAAACGAATTTACTGACAATTTTAACTGAGCATTTTTCTCGTACACTTATTAAGAAAATCGAAACACGTGTATAATAATATTTTATATAAATCGTACAAAATACTGGAAGTATAAGATAAATTAACAGGTAGTGGTAAAATGTTTTTTTTAATTCTTATTGTTTGTATCCTAATGGATTAGAATCATAAAATAAATATAATGTAATAGCAATAAGGATAATAGTTTTTAATAACAATAACAAAAGTTTATACATGTTAAAGACTCTTTATTCCGTTTTTAATTTCCTCATTTAGTTAATAATCAAATTAAAAAGTATAAACGCTTAATATGTATATATATATATATATATATATATATATATATATATACATATTATCTATTTAAAAAGTTTTAAAAAGCTAATTAATATTTACCTTAATCAGCTAATTTATTTTACAAAGCTATTAAAAATTATGTTCAGAAAATAAAAATAATAACCTCGCCATTAGTTTAACGAGTTTATTTTTTAACAATTATGCGAAATTAATTTGATAATAATCAATTTCGAATTTCCAAAATGTCTGTATAAACACAAACCAGCTCAATTATTTTTTTATGTATACACATATATATGTGATGATTATTTCGAAATAACAATTTTAAAATATATGCCCATCGTTAATGAACATATTACATAGACGCGCATCCGTTATTGTTGAGAACAATTTTTAGTTAGCGAAAACACGAAGCCTCCATTAAACCGCCTTAGAATAGACCTCGCGTTCATTAACCATCAACACCCAATGTAAAATAGAAAACCGCCTGTATGTACCTGCCGCGGGACTCCATTCACCTTTAAACACGTCCTCACGGAATGCCGGACGTTCGAAAAGGAAAGGCCTTCCACAGCCAGATCACGAAGACCATCAACCCACCGGAGCCGATTGACGTCCGCAGGACCATTAACTTTTTAATCAAGACCATAGGCGTGCGCACGAGTACGGCCTGTGCCGTACCTGTAATAATTCCTCAAATCTCGGTTTCCTAACCTTCCCCCAAAAAATTATGTTTTGATTATGTTTGTTTAGCGAATACATTTGATAATAGTATCGATGAGTTAACAATTGAAATCAGACTATTTAAACATATTCCAACTACAGAAATCCCTAAAGGTTCATCAACGGCAAATATTACTCAGTAGCTTCAATGGCTAAATCAATCTGAAAGAGCAGATATTTTTAACGATTTCTATAAAACAATACAATTATTCGGTACGGTCCCTGTCACAAGTTGTTCATGCTAGAGAGCTATTTCTAAGCTAAACATTGTAAAGTCAAAACTTCGTGCTAGAACGAATCAAGGGCGTCTCGACAGCTTACTTTTTATGAGTATTGAACAAGAAGTATGCACGAAAACTGATAACGGGAAAATAATCGACTAGTTCAATGTATTAGTTCCATTAGTCTTGTAACTACGTGTTTTGTGTATTGTGTGTAGTGATGTGCGATACGCTGTAAACATATATAGTATTTTTCGATAAAACGTACAATTTTTCACTTTTAACCGTGGTATCGTCATCAAACAACGATTATTTAATTGTGCCTCACCCGTACAAAAGTTCTGGCGCACGCCCTTGGATCAGGACTTTTTATATGGGATTTTTCCTACGATCGAAAAAAAAAAAATGTTCAAGTTAACGACTGTTCTACTCCGCGATCGAGGTCTGGCGTAATTGTATTGAAACGAACGGCCGTATCGATCGTGTTTGATGGCCGGAGCGGTTCGGTATTTGGTCGTGTCGACGCGACGTTTGAAACGAGTTTGAACGTACAGATTATTGTACGCACGTACGTACATACGGCAGGGGAGGTGAGTGGGACACGTTCGGATTGATTTTGGCGTTCAAAGCAACAGAAATCTTGGCAACGGTCGGGTTTGGTACGCGCGCGCTCGTCGACGAAAAGCGACCGCCGTAGCGTGACAATTATTATACATCCAAACGCGCGCACACAGAATCGGTGTAATTACACAGTTACGTACGCGCATGATCGTAACGACGATAATGATGTCCCCCGTCCGCGGGGAATTCGAAACGCACAAGAACCCAGGCCCCGTCCGATAACCGATACGTTTTGAAATTCGTGCGAAACCCCGGACGGGGATGGACGGGCCCGTACGGTTTTTATCGAGTAGTAAATAAGTTACCGGGTTTTTTTTTTTAAATTTTTTATCAGACTTGCAGGGTGCTTTAAAAATAATGTTCAATTTTACAAAAGAATTCCGTATCGATCGCGTTACGCGCAAAGAAAATTTCAAAGAAACATGCACGCGCTAAAGGCGTCTACGACTTTGAATATATTACGCGTTCCATTTTTTTTTTTTTTTTTTTATGACGAAAGAACGGACTCGTCTTGATAGAAGAAAACGGCCGTTCTGCTTCTCGACTCTGCAGCGTACCGACGAACCCGTCTTCAGCCACCTGCGCCCATTACACTAATGCATTTTCGCGCCGACAAAGTCTAAAGTAAAAAAAAAAAAACTATTTTCATCCAATACGTTTAATATTATTATTGTACGGGAATCGAAACGGGGTAAAAAACGTATCGGCAACTGTTTGCACGGAAATTCAATAAGTCCCGACGGTCGTGAACGTAATCGAAACGGACGAAATTAAAACGTACGAATTGCGATTAAATTCGTATCGTGTATTTTTTATTTTTTTTTTAAATATACGAATGCGTTTGAAAACAGCGTCTTCGGTGATTAAAAAAACAACGTCGGAGCGTCCGTCTGTCTGTGCCGGAGATGCCCCGCGTTCACGATCACGTTTTTTCCGATTGTTCAGTTCCACGCATCGTCCACGGCGTTTCAAAGGGATTTGCGTTCGGGCCGTACGTAAAAGTCGTACGAGACTAGTAGTAGTCTTTGAAACCGGCTCGGGACGTTATTCGTCTAGTTCGCCGGCGTACGTTGTTTCCCGACCACGTGAATTTAAATCATTCGCTCGCAAGAAATTTGTTTTGATCCGACCGCGCGACCATTGTTGTGTTCTAATATGATTCAAACCGTTTCGTTTCTTGCTTCATTTTTCTCAGGCGTATAACCTCACGGTCGCCCCGTCGGCGAAGAGTTTTTAACCGGTAGGCATCACTTTCCTCTCAACCCCAACCCCCCCCAAAAAAAAAAAACCAAAAACCAAAAAGAAGATAAAGTACGTTGCCCACTACTGTTTTTGATTTCTGACAACACAAAACACGTTCGAATGCGTGCGAATTACGATCTGGTCCGAAACACGTTTGAAACAATAAAAAAACTTTCACCGGAAC
Source organism: Schlechtendalia chinensis (assembly GCA_019022885.1). Lineage (NCBI taxonomy): Eukaryota > Metazoa > Arthropoda > Insecta > Hemiptera > Aphididae > Schlechtendalia > Schlechtendalia chinensis. Next base: position 5,892,965 of record CM032341.1, read on the forward strand.
CAAAACGCGACCGATAATAAATTCTGTCTTTTATCGTTGTCCGCGCGAGCATAAATCTTTTCGACTTTGTTCCAGCGAGTCAGCGAGAGCGGTGTATCAAGTTTTAGCCGAACACAATATAAACTCTTCCCTAATTACGGTTTGTCGGGAGGAAAAGTTGATAAATGAAAGAAAATACATATATATATATATATATATGTATACTAACGAGCGCTCGATACGAGAGAAACGTTAATTAATCACAGAGATTTGGCCGAAAAAATTGCCTCGCGCCGTTTTCCCTGTCGAATTCCGTCGCGCCGATCGACCAAACAAAAGGTCGAACACGCCGTTTTAATTAATTTACTGGTAATTTCTCAACACGCCGCGGCCCGCAAAAAACGTTCAACGTCCTGAATCCTTTCGGTTGTACAAGTTCTTATCCTTTTCGAAACGTGACTTTGTGGAAAACTATTGTATTTTTGAATTTTTTTTTTTTTACGCCCGTTTATCAGTATTTTTTTTATACGTTTTAGAGTTTTAACATTTTCAAAGTAGATAATAATGCAATCTACATAGATAGTGTACATTATAAAATATTTCATTTTCGGCCCGAAAAAGAAACACGCGCCGATACATATATACATATATATATATAAATATATACAGCGGCGTATCTAGAATTTTTTTTTTTTTGGTGGGGTGGATCACATAAATTATAACAAATTAAATTGTTATTTTTCGTTCGGTGTTATCACTACAAACTGACTGCAATTATATTTCAACACAGACAATACTGTTATGAAAAACGCTATCGACATTCAAAAATGTACTAAAAATACATTAGGAAATGCGAGTTCTATTTTTGACGTGTAATGGATTATTACCGGGCGCTGCACCGACCGATTTTAAATTCAATCAAAACGGGTAACGAGAAACAATTTTTGTTATTTGAAAATGATTTAATTCCATGACCATGATAGTCAACGATACATACTAATTCATTATTACTTGTAAATGTTTAATATTTATTTTACTTGTACATATTCGATATTAATAATATTATTTGACTTGTTTATCAACAATTTTCGGGGTATGGGGTTGTTTTTGCGATTCATCAATGCGCAAATAAATTTCTTAGAGAAGTATTTAACTATCATTATTCTGTAAAGTACTGCCACAAATCGCCCATACAATTGATTTTATTGCGTTAACATAACATGTAACGTTCCGAAATTTGGACGGTCGGTCGGACTATTAATAATAGAACGAACGATATTGTTAACGGGTCAACCGGTTATGCACCTTTCAAATTCCCCACAAATGTAATTATATCTCTTATCGTCGACCGCGTGGAGCCCGAAAATTGTTACGCGTGCATTTGGTCGTCTGTCGTACGAAAAACTTCGTACGTTTAACGATTATTTCAAAATAAAACGAGATTTGTTTTTCTCACACACACACAACACCGAGCGCGGACGCGCGACGTCGGTCGTTTCGTATTTCGTCGTTCCCGTCGTTTTGTTCCCATTCACGCAACGTCATCGTCGTCACCAGCCGCCGCCGTCCAAGCTCATCCAGCCCGTGTGGACGACGTAGTCACGATCTGCGCTGCCCCGGACCTGATGACCGTATCGACCGCACGACGACTACCATACACCAGCGGGTCGTTCTTTCGTTTACCGAATAGGCTATCTACGCCGGTAGGTCACTGTCCAGTGTCCCCCACCCCCCATCTGGGCAGTGGGTACGAAGTAGACCGATAGTCGAAACGGCCGAAACGTTACAACAGACGTTTAAAAATCCTTTCGAATGTCTGCCCCGCCTTTTGAAGAACAGTTTTGTGCACCAATATTAGATAACGCATATGACGTTATAAGTAACACTGCCGATAAAAACCGACCTACGTATCCGTATCACGGCCGAGAACATAAACGGTTTCCGAACGGTTTTACGGTGCGACCGGAGGCGGTCGAGTCCGCGGGCCGTATTTCATTTTGCCCGACGGTATATTAAAAAGAAGATTACCATTAGGAAAACGTCCCTTATCACAGTGTGGGACGTAATATTCAAATCGGCCATAAACGAACAGTGAATACATGGATGACGTGTAAACGCGGGCGTTAGTCCACCCCATATGGCGTACAACAAGTAACAGTGGTAGTGAAATAATATTACACGGGCAAACGAAATAACGCGCGCGCCGTATCGATATAATATAAACACGTGCGTGTGCGTACGCGCTGCGGACACGGTAAGTGGTTGTTAATGTACGGACACCGTTGTATTTATCAACATAATTGAATATAAATAATTTACTCGATTCGTTATTCGACGAGTTATTCATGAGGTCCGTGAGAATGACTCCGTATGTGGGCACGTACGCGTATAAATTCGACCCGTGCGTTTAATTCGACAATTTATGCGACGCGCGCGCGCGCGCACACGGCGACAATAATATTATACGTTTATTGTTACGTGGGGTTCGTAGCGTGTGGGGCGTATTGTCGCGTACGCGGCCGAGGGGATGGTTTTCGTCGGGAAAAATTATTTATGGATTAACGTGTCCTCTCCCGCAAACGCTCCGCCCGATCCCCGGAAGGACGCGGTTATAATACGTATCGGTCGTTACCATAAAAGCATTAGCAAGTGTGTATTTCTCCAAAATTGTTATTTTATTTGTTTAAACAGATGCACGCGCGGAACCGTGTCACTTGCGTTCGGGGCTGGACGGACTGGAAAACGGCGATGACCGTTGTATTCCAATGTCCGTCGGGAAGAAGAAGAATCCTATTTTCTATTTCGTACGCGACGAGTGCGTCCCGTCGTCGTATCCAGTCGGTACTTCGTTTTACACGTTTTACGTAAACGTAGTTCAAAACAACTCGAAAATCGTAAAACACGGTAAGATCGTCGTACTCAACATGTAAAACGAGCTTTGACATGCGTCATATTCATTAATCGTGATAAACTACTAGCGTCGCTCACAATCGTTCTATTTTTCGAGTACAATGCTTTATCGTTGCTTTCAAATTTAAAATAACAATAAAACTTCGTGCAAGTGTCCCGCTTGAGCAGACATCCACAGCACATGAGGCCAGCTACGTTCGTTTAATGTTTTTCAATTAAAAAAGACCGTCAACATTGTTCCTATTCCAATTTTCTATTTAACAGTGAAACATAAAAATACGTAAATCGATAAAAACGTAAGGAAAAGCAGAAAATAATGTTTTCAAAATCGAACACTTTGATACACATTGAACAACGAGAATTGAAACGTATTTGCTACGCGTTTGCAAACGACATTATATCGCGTAGAAATCCGATATGGCAAATGATTACATCACTGAAATAAACAACGCGGACGAGATAAGTTCGTTATTCAAATTCGGTGACGACATCTTTATTCGATATCGGCGCTATAGCACGCACTAACAATTCGATATTTTCGCACTATATCCGGCGAAAAAGACCGAGGAACAAGGAAAAGTTCTTGCGATTAACTTGAAAAATGTTTGTTCGTGAAATGTAGAATTTACAGACGTTTTGACGTTAAAATCCAGAAACGCAAAAAAAAAAACCCCAAAAAATCACCCCCGCGAACAATTAACCGAGTTTAACGCGGCTGGCCGGTAATTACACGACGCGTTCTCGTGCCGGGGAGGGCCCCGTGAATTACGTCTCAGATAATTAAAAAAAATATATATACATATATAACAATCGTACGTCGGAACCGTCCGCGACGGGTTATTTTTTGTAGACCCGTTTTCCTTTTATTGTATTTTTTTTTTCGTCGCCGCCTCCCGCGCGCACTCGGCCGGCGTTAGCCTAACGTTCCGGTATCTCGTTCTTCGGTCCCGTTTCCGGTTCCGGTCTAATTTTGACGCCTAACCGCCGCAGCCGTTTTTTTTTTCGTTTTCCGCCGCCGCCGGGCGGTAGCGGAAAATTCGGAATGTTCATTACGCGTTATCACGCGTTATCGCGCGCGCCAGGACGAAGGCGCGAACGGGCCCCGGCGCCCGACGTTTCCAGACGACCCGTGTTCGATGCATCATCCGCCCTGTCCGAACGCGTCAGTCGGTCCGCGAGGTCTAACCTAACCCAACGACGTTGGCGCGTGTTTCAGCGCGGGACGAATCGAACTCGGGGATTGCTCGAAATGTTCCGGGCGTCAAGCGCGCGACACGTCAGAAAGGCTTCGTCCCGCGACGCCGCGGCCCGACTTAATCTTTAATTACACGAGCTTTACTTTTCCGACCGCGCTCGCTCCGTCTCCGGTCGTCTCCGCGGCAATTACAGCCGAGACCGTCGCTCAGCGCGCGCGCCTTCTTAATCGTTTCCGTACGCCGGGGCTCGTGAAACTCGGCGAACTGCCGTTTTCGAATTCCCCCGTTTAATTCGGGCGCGTTATCCCGAAGTTCGCTATTGGACGCGTACGCGTGCGAAAACTTATGGCGCGAACTTATTGCCCATGACGGCCGCACGCAATTGTCTCATAGAAACCACACGAAAACACAAAAATACCCCGTCGTTCAACGATTTAACATCATCGTTCACGGCGAACCCGTTTTCGTGACGACGACGATAATTATTTGTTCGATACACATAGCAGTCGCGATATAATATTCTGCGCGAATCGACCCAAACCCAATGCCAATGCCTCGATTTGAAAATACTTCGAGTTGGTAACCGTATACGTCTGTGAAGTCGACTTTTTGAACTCGGCGGCACTCGGCCGGTTTAAACGTATTCGATTCGAATAGGTTTTACAATGTGTAACGCCGACGCTCTTTGTTTTATACGCTTTTCTACTGACGGATAAACATAAATAACATTACAACTCAACGTCGGTTTAAAAAAACGAATTACTGCCGACGAACTTAAATTTTGATAATTTTCCGCTTTCATTAATTATTCGCTCAATATTGAAACATTAAATATAATATAGCCGTTCGCTATGCATAAATTCGCGTTATAATTTTAATGAAATACGTGACTATCGGTATAAATCAACAAACAAACCAATTATCAACGTGAATATTTTATCGCGCGATGGTAGCTTGAAAACATTGAAATTGCGTTTAAATATATTGCCGCGTTTTAAAATATCAAGTTATGGCCGAATAGTGGCCAATTACACGGTGAAAAACTTTGGAAATCATTTTTCAATAACACAAATGACAAATGCGCGTATTTTAAAAACAATGTTTTAGGAAAACAAAACACGAACACGACATAAATATTTCATGTCGCCTACTGCTAATCAATATGAACGACATGATAATGTTTTCAACGGAAAACATTTAGCCGACCATACTTAACGTCACGAAATCGATGCAAACCACCGCGTTTTTCAATGATATAGTAATTTATTATAAACCGCGGAAAATGTAAACACTCGATTGTAAAATATGTGCGTGGGCGCCGAACAAGCTATATTGCATCGCGTCTTACACACATACAACGATATATTGCGTGTGCACGCGGTAAAGACGAGCGTACGTATGTGCGTGGATACCAACGACATTATGCCAGTCCGAAGTTATTGAAGTATCGGTGTCGCCCATCCGAAGGCGGATTATTAACTTATCGGTGAACCGAGTCATTCCTATCCGATAGACCGGCGGCGGGGCGATCTCAGCCATCGGTTTTACTGTTTTTTTTTAATCGGAGAAAAAAAATCAAAATGTTTACCGAGGAGATCAAAATTAACTTCGATTCGATGGTCGTTATCTTCGGCAGGTTCCACGGAGTCGGACGTAGGGAACGCCTGCCGTGTGCGTTCTTTGGGAATTAAATATCGAAATGTTAGGATTGTTTACTTAGAATTGTGACTTAGAATGTTGACGGATTCCAATTGAATTCGCGTTTTAAAAATACGCAAACGAATTCAAAATCATTCGTAAACAATCGTTGAAAACTAAAAAAAAAAAACCTGTCAACAGGCACGGAGTCGTACTTCGCGTAAATGATAATAAAAATGTATTATTATTTAGTAATCGATAGAGATTTCGATTCTGATGAAAACGCCAGCCATGCCGTACTCGCGAGATTTCCGGGAAAACGTCCACGCGTCAATAAATCATAATAATATATCGAACATTCGTGTAAGGCAGGTGAACGGAAAACACATAAAAAACATTATCTCTTACGCGGAAGAAATAAAGAAAAGACAGTTTCGATCGGGCGTATAACGTACTACGCGTATTATGATAAAAAAAAAAAAAAAACGGAAAAAAAGAACCAAGAGATTTCCGAAATCCAGTAACCGTTTGAATAATTTATCACGATAAATCACGGTCTGCGTGGGGTTCATTCGTATGATTTATAGTCTAGTCGTTCACACGTCCGAATGAATACAATCGCTCATCACGCGGCCGGTAAATACGAGAGACGCGACCGCGGCGGACCGACGAACGGAATACGAGAATTCGCGTGTAGACAACAACTTACAACGTATGCCGTGCTTGACCGTCGAAGTATGGACGACGTCGACGACGACGACGACATACGGACGAATACAAACAAACGAGTCACAGCACGTGCAATGTCGTTTTGTGCGGCCGTCTGAAGTTCGCGGACGTTCACGGACACATATTTACCGTCGAGGCCGTAGTAGGATTTTTGGGTTGAAACCCGAATCGTACGCATGTTCGACCCCGCCGGATAATGTTGTGTCCAAGTTCAGGGACGTGTTGTGTACGACGAAATGGTGTCTAAATGCGGGTTAACGTGCGCCGCGTAAACGGTTGTGTCTCCATCTCGACGGTTTAGTCTGTTAATGAATTCAATTTGTTATAGCTTTAAAAAATATATATATTTTCTTTTAACCACCCCAAATACGGCGTCGATTTCCCACGAACATCAACCGTAAGTTCGGCCGGGGCAAAACTCCGTGCCGGCGGCGAAAACGCACAGACCAAAAAATTGATTTCACGACACGGCGCTCGCACGCGACATGCTTTGCGTCGACGGCCCCCGCCGAGTAAGGTCACCGGCGTAGATAACATACCGTATTGTTGTGTACGTGTGTGTGTGTGTGTGTTTGCGCGCGTGTGAACCGGCTCGATAAAGTCGGTGTCGTGTACCGCGACGACATGCGCGACCCGCCCGACTTACGCCGTTCACGGGATGAACTTTTAGCTTTCGATACCCCCGGAATAATTCGACGAACTACCCTCAAATGTCGTCAAAATGATGAAACTATGTGCTGTGGACGGTCGTGAAAATCTCAAAACCGAGTTCGTCGCCGGTCTCTGGTGAAATCAAGTTTTTTAAGAAGATGCGCGCGACAACGGTGATTTCAAAAATCCAACCGTGTTAAAAGAACTCCGTTGTTCTCACCAACTCGCGTGAAAGTGGGTAAAATTTGCTATGGTGCGTCCGGTAAAAAAATTAACGGCCAGAGGCTCTGCGCAAGTGTTTCGTTAGCCGTGCACGCCGCTCGTACAGTTCGTCTGGTTATAACTTGTGTGATATACCACCCGATTGAACACGATTTAATCGACTCGAAATGCACTTCCTGACTGGCTTCGACAACGAGACGCATTGTTCGCGAACCCCCTTCTTACTCCGGGTAAAGCGTTTGTAGATATCGGAGGATTCGTCACAAGTACGCTTCGATGGTTATCCATATAACCACCACGTACGCCTAATACCTATTATCTGATTTAATGATGAACTACCAGCTATTATTTTTTTAAAAATAGAGCACGTGATTAAATTTAACGTCATGAACGCGTTCATGTTTATACTCGCAATCCTGAAACGCGGTGGTGGAGCAATGTCGACGACCTGATTCGGGTGATCCGCCGCCGAGTAACGAGTGATTTAAAGATTGCTTCGAGACATTATTCGTACTATTCGTTAAAATAAATGCTCACGATAATAAATAGGATTAACATTACGAAATGAACAGCACCGTGATTGTTATTCCTTTTAACGAGAAATTGGTTTTCGAAATCGATTTTGTTGGTTTTTATGCGTTCTGTACACGAGACGTTTCGACTCGGCCTAAAATCGATAAGAAACGAATGACGTTCTATCGACACGACGACGTACTCGCGCTTGAAAACCGTATGGCGACGCGACTGAAGAAACGAACACGTCGACCGGTCGCGGCGCGACCGAACGTTTGCTGTGGGGGGGGGGGGGCAACTGTAACGGGCACGGCGTGCGTTTTACCTGTTCGCGTACGTAATTGTAATATTATAAATCGCCGTTTGAAAAAAGGTAAAAAAAAAATGTCTGGTGGGACGGGGGGGGGGGAGGGGGGTGGAAACCGATATCATGCTCGCACACGTCGTGCCGGCATTACATTACACAACACCCCCGTAACGATATTACGCGCGTGTACGTCCTCCGCCCCGGAATATCGCGCTTGTAAATGTATTGCCCGTACGTACGCGTACGACGATGATTTGTGCGCCGGTGCAGGATTACGTACGCGACTTCGCCGTGCGCCGCGGCCGAGATAATATCGCGGTGTGTCCGTCCGACGACGACGGCACGTAAAGGTACGTGGCGGCTCGTAATAAAAACGCAAACGAAACCAAGTCAAAGACGCCTGTGACGTGTGTGTCCGTCGAATAAGTGACAACCTATTCGGTACTAAGGCTTCGCAGCAGCCAAACATAATACGTCGACAATCACTCTCAGGTGCCTTCGTTGGCGTGACGAGGACAGAAGAAGTACGGGACGCGCGTAGGAAGGAGGTTATGCCCAAACGTACGTCTTGAAAAAGCACTCGAAACGTATCCGGATAGACCCGTGAAACGGAAGGAGAGGTACCGCTGGGAAGTGGATATTCGCGGAGTGTGTAATGTTCTGCGCGACGAGATCGAATAGTCGAAAATTATCGTGTGTCCGGTTCGTTTCGGTTCATGAACGCTGAGGGAAATTTAATATGCGTTTTGAAATTTAGTCCCTTCGTGTATCACGTCACGAGTATTGAGAATGTTGGAAATTGATGTTTTTGGACAACTCGTGTTCGTGAAAATTCAACGGCTCGGAACGGACAAACCTTTTCGACAACGTTGTCCTCGATGAGTCGTATTTGGGTAATTATTACGAACAATCGACGTTGAAAATATTAATTTTTGAACAGGAACTCACGAAACACATCTGTTGGCACCCGTAAACCGTTCGGTTATTAACACGGTTTAGAAATAGAATTCTCCGCTCGGAACGGGGCGAAAAAATTTCACACTCGAACAATTTTTATTCTTCGTTCCGTTGTTATTTATGAATAGACACGACGTATTGTGTCTACGCGTTTTGATCATATTTCACTTTCGTGTTGAACTACGTGTGTTTTTCAATCAAGCCATTCTACTATTTTCACCTACATGACTGTAATTTTTAGCGTACATAGTTTATTTATGTTTTTTTTTTTTAAATAAAACATTTATATAACACACGTCGGAATAAAACGTACGGTAAGACCCGTGGGGACTCGAATCCCGAGACCATATCCGTTTTATCTTTTCGCGACCAAGCACATGATATTGTAATTAAAGCGGTCGGTTAATTGAAATGTTTCAACGGTCTCCGATAAAATTTCAACGTCCCGAGGCGTTTTCGACACGATACACTGTACGTATTTCATATAAAAATTACATAAATTATACAACGTTACAACCGACTCGAAATTGTTAGACTTCACGAAATACGCGCACCGTTTATGGACGTCGCATATATTTTAGTCGTAAAAATGTGTAGGTACGTGTACACGCGAACGAAACTAGACTGAAATATAATATGTAAATACACTTGAAACGTGAATTAATTATTAATAACTTGGCGGCCGCCGCGTTAAAAAAATATCAGCAATTCCGGTTTTTTGTTTTTCAACACTCGAACAAAACAACATTTTATGAAAACAAACGGCTTAAATATTATTATTTCATATATAATACGTATAATCCTTTTTAACACTAGTGTTTTGCATATCGTACAACATCTTCGCCCATAAGTCGTAGCTGCACAGTAAGAACAGTCTGTTTCCGGTTAATTTGGTTTTGCAAACTCTTTAAATTGAATTTCCTATTAAACCGATTATAATATCATAAGGATTACTGATAGAGTTGATGCTTTTCCTGGAGACGTTCAGAACGAGAGCGAAAATTAACGGTAATAATCTTAAAACGTAATATTCACTTCTTAAACTATACTCACGTTATATATTACAATAATAATTAACAAAATAATCTTCGGATTAACATCATTTGTGATAGTGGCTGGTGTTATTCGCGCGTTAAACGATTGTAAATTGCAATACCAGTGTAATGTGTATCATGTCGTAAAACAGTCAGTCCGTAGATAATTCAGATTTCACGTCGTATCATGAAAAACGTTTAGAAGTAATAATATGTATTTCCATATACGTATTATAATATAAATCGAAAATTATATTGTCTTTATTTTTTCACGACTATATTTGTCTCGGTTTTCAATTTTTTGCAAGGTCTGTTATCATACTTTACGTAGACGAATTAATGAACGTATGTCAGCGCAATAAAGCGTAGGCGGCTCTACTTGTTCCGATCCAAACGGACTCGCGAGTCGCAACGCTTAACGGAGTTTCGCCGCTGCTATCCGATGCGACGCGCATAAATGTGAACGTTACGGTTTTTTTTTTTTTTTTTTACAAACACTGCCACGTCCAAAACGAAAACCGCTTGATTACGATTTCGCGGACGTCGTCGAGGTCAGAAAGGGGTGATTAATTTTCGCGCCGAGATCGCCCACCGTACCAAGGAACGGAGCGAGAAGACGTGACTGTCCGGCGCGTGTCCTAAACTAACACGCAATTGAAAAGAGTGGCTGTAGAAAATACAGCGGCAAAAAATATCCAACCGGTGATCAACCGGTACCACGGGCGAGGGGACAGCCCCGGTCGGGTCAACAACAGACTCGATCGATCCCCCCGGGCAGTATCTTCTGTGGTGGCAAATAAGCGGGAGTCATCTATGTGGGGAAAAGCCTCGCGAGCCAGACACCGGGCACGTACGTCGGCCGACGAACAGCTCGGAGAGCATGAGAACGGCGCGGCATGTTTACGCCATCGATCACGCCTGCCCCTACCAAAGAAAGGATCGGAAATTATCCTCGTATACCTCTGTCACCATTCCGGGAGTGGTCACGACGCTGGAGGGTAGGTGTACCCCATAGCACACCTACGGCAATGATAGTGTCGGTCGGATGATAGGCCGGTACGTCGGACGAGCACGCCGATCCCCGCAACGCTTGTGCCTTTCCGAAGGTAAAAGACCGTTCGGTTCAAACAACCGAGCGGTGTTTTCCGACATTAGTTTCTAAGACTATCAATCGGTTGGTGTGTGAAGTCCACACTGTCCGGCGCGATTCGTCCGTCGACCGATCGGATCTCAAGTATGCCCGCGCCGTGTCGCGTCGCCCGATTAGCGACGGGACGTTGTTTCACTAGTGTTTCGTTTTTACTTTTCCGCGCGTACGCGCCGTTTTCGACTCGCGAAAGCATAACGCTTTTTAGTCTTCACCCTTCCCGTGAGAATTATTATCGCTATTGACATGCCTTTGCGGTGCGTTAAATCGCGCGATAAATACGTTTGCGGAGTTCCGCGGTCTCGTCGTCCTAAACAAACGTCTTTTTGGAACGCCGTCCGCGACGCCCAAATCGTTTCGAGATCGTCGTCGTGTCATTTGTTCGTGCAACGCGCTTAGAAAACGTATCGTCCGCCTGTTTCAGCAAAACTATCGTTTTCCGTCCGATCGCGCGCATAAACGTCCCACGACCGAGAGCATCAACGTTTCAACCACGTTGGGAAGTAAAAAGCCGCGGCGATCACCCGATATACGTCCGTCGATTCGATATTATTGTCTGTAATATATTTATATACATGTAATATAATAATATTATTTCTCGTTCGAGAGTACCGTACTGGACACATAAATCAATGTACGTATTAAACCGTGTTGCAGGCAAATACGATGAGGTACACACGAACATATTTAAATCCGAATAAACTACAGGGAATAACGATGTTGTTTCGTTTTCGGCCTACGAAGAAGACGAATAAGGTCGAATAAGGTCGAATAAGGCACGCGTTTCATATATTATCGTTACGATAACGATTATTGTTATATTGGCGTCTGTATTTTCCGACTTTTGCGGGTTTATCGAAATGAATTCAATTGGTTTGAAAGCGAGGGTAGGCCCGAAATCACTGTCAGTCCGATCGTCTGGACTGCCTCAACTCTGCGCCAGTTGTTTTTGCTAAGGAAGGGGGCCTAAGCTGCGCCCGCGTACGTTGAAATCGGGATGACACAAATTTTTAGAAGACGGATTCGGATTCGCGAAACCCGTTGTTTCCGACGTGCGTTTCAAATGACGTTCATTTGAAAGAACAGCGCGTAGACGGTTTGTAAAATCATACAATCGTTATTATCATCCGCCGTTCGGACGGGGTTCAGAAATACTTGCAAAACGCGCTAAATACACGTTAAATGGTTTTTAACAACGATCTGTTTACCGTAAATCGAACGTTTTTAAAGTGGAAACTCCCTTACGGAGACACGGAAAAATCCGGTAGTCGTTCGTATTACGACTCATACGAGGCGCTGCGTTTTGTTATTATTTCAATCACTCGCGTTTATTTCTAACAAATGACACCGCGATAATAAGAAAATCGTTTCGGAAAAACTGTTTTCATACATATAACACACTTACAACACATACACATATATCTTAAGAAAAACGCCCAGACGCGTTCCGTCGGCGGCGATATTAGGGGAGTAACATAAAACAAAAACATAGGAACAAAAACGTAAACCGTACCCGTGTGGAAACGGTCCGTAAACAAAACGTTTAACAATGCTAAATAAATCCCTAGGAGACGGCGGTTCGCACACAAACATCGCGTTCTTTTGTTGTTTCGCGCCAATACGCGCGTCTAAGTTGTTTAGATTTCGTCCGGCCGTACACGGAACAGGTCGAGAATGTCCACGAACAAAGCTAAAAGATTAGAACGAGTTTATGACCAGAGCACGGATTTGTCGAAGCACTTGGAATACTAGAAATATGCGCTAAATATGCTAAGATACACGTTAAGAACATAATGAATGCAGCGTTCGTTTGAACGGATTGTAAAATCATGGCTGAAGCGTTAGGTTAGGTTAAGTTCACAATCGGTCTATAAGACGGAGAAAATGCTTAACACGAATGTTTGAAAATGATGGAATTATCTAACAAATATTATCTATAGAGATCCGCGTGTTTCGTGCTTACTGTTTCATACGCTCTATACAATAAACCGCAGCCGACACGGAAATCCGACAAATATCGTTTTGGTTTGTTTTTTTTTTCGGGGAAATTTTTCACCGACTAACTTCACACAGACACCGAGATTCGGTACAAGTATGATATTTAATAATGTCGATCTCGAGGCGTTGTAATTCGCCGTTGGATTTTCGTCCGCGGAACTTGAAAACACGTTATTTGTTCATCGCGAAACGAACGTTCGAAGGTCGTGGGCGTTCCGTGGAATTCGATGAAATCGACCATTTCGTTATTCGACACGTCGTAGGAATTCTCGTCTTTTGATAATCATCTTCGGTGTACGTTTTCGGTATAATTATCTGCGCACGTCCTATGTATTTCAGAAACCTTTTAACCCCGGCGAGAGCGTCAGACTTTCGGAACGTTTACAGATTGTACTCAAATATTGGCCGGTGCTTATTGTTAGGTACACGCCGTGGCCGAGTCTCGCGATTGTAGCATATCGATAATTATCATGACTTAAACTTGTACAACATGGGCGTGTGTGGGCTTTCGAACTATCGTGCGCCGCTCGTTCCCACCACAGACGTTATCCGAAAACTGAGGAATACGTGTTTCAATTGCCTAAACTTTCGTATAAAATATTTAACGGCGCTACGGTAATTAATATTTAATGTTCCAAAAGGAAATTCGTTCGCTGTGCCCATACGAATTTCAGACCTTCGTGAATACTGTAAATGTTTTTCAAATTAATCCAATCAATTTCCAGTGCATGTTCGTGTAATAATAACAGCTATATTCCGATGTCCAATTGAATGAAGAAGAAAAACTAATATTCTAATTGTATTGTTGTTCTTTATAATTTTTGCAAACAAAAATATTACCGACGTAAGCACAAAAAAAAATGTATATACAATGATTGATTATTTAGAAAATAATTCTTTTGTTTGTCGTCTGATTCACCATGAAAAAAAACTCGAGATTAACTTCAATACAATTATTCATATAAATATAATTTAATTGATTGGATATCCGTTATTTGAACAAAAGTAATAAAATGTAGTAGACAGTATTTTTTTTTTTGTATAATCTACACGGGTATATGTTACGTCGTTTTTTATTATGATAAGTGATAAATGGATTAATAATTTGTAAGTACTCGTATTTAAGTATAATAATGACTTTGAATTCCAAATGATTCGACGGACCTAATAGAAAACGAGCTAAAAAAAAAAAAAAAGCCGTCTTACACAAAACATTCTTCGTTCTATATAAAATATCGACTTCGCCGTAAGCCAATTAACCCAAATAGTTTATTAAGTTATAATAACGATGTCTACGGAGGCCAGCCCGTAATATAATAATACGCGTATTGTATATCGGAGTCAAACACAAAGTCGATCGAACTCGGAAAAGATTTCGAGATAAATATCTAAAAGCAAATCGAGCGAATCATACGTATCGTACGTACGTACACCGACGTCAATTTTTTATTTTTTATTTTTTTTTTACGTGTCGTATATTACGTGGAAAATCGATTCCGGTACACGGCCGCCGTTGCCGACAATCGAACGCAACAGACTTGTGCGGGGACAGAACGAGAATTATATACTAGGCATATTACGCGGAGCCGGAGCGAAAACGATCCGACGTTTTCGTCGTGCCGTATTTTTTTACCCTTGTGCATAATATAATATACCGTCCACAGCAACAGTACAGACGCGTTCCCGTTGTTTTTCGACGCGCACCCCCGTTCGTAGTATAGACACCAGTATTATACGCGGATTTCGTCCGTACCGTACGGAACGTGCGTCGACGACGTTTCGGAATAACTACAAAATATTGATTATCTATAGGTAATATAATACACAATGAATTTATCACTTATATTTTATCATGTACATTTTTTTTTTTTTAATTTCGATGTTACGTTCGTATTTTGACGTGTTTATTTAGTTATTTTTTATTTCGTCCGTAGATATTTATTAGTTTCAAAAGCAGTTCTCGCGAATTGTATCTAGTTGACATTCGACACGTCATTCGATTTTACCACTGGTTTCATTAAGCGTAATCTAAAACAACACGGAAATCGCAAACTACGGTAAAACTACGGCCAATATATATATATCCGTTTCGGACGTTGGACAATTTGTGTATTTTTCGAAATATAACACGAGTTTAGCGATGCGAAAATATGTTAACAGTAATAACCACGATTCAATTCGTTATGACAGACCAGTAGCGTCAGTAGAGGTCAGTGAGTACTATGGTCCCGGGGCCCAAGGGAAAAACCATAATATATATATATATATATTATATATATTATTAAATTGAAAAATAAAATGAGTCGTGCTACCCCAATCACCATATCTTTATGCAATATTGATAATTAAAAAATTTGATTTCTTATTACATAATTTTTTGTAACAATTTATGCGTATATTATTTTTATTTCATAAGATCGGGCTACTTGGCGTCGGTAGGCTAGTGGGGCGTGTGAAAGTTTGAAAATAATAATAATAATATATTTTTTTTATTATTATTATTCATAAATACTTTTTAAAAAATGTTGATTTTTATATTGAACTGCAGTAAATTAGTGTACTTGTGTTTAAAACTTATTTTAGGGTAACTAAAATAACTGATACTTTTAAGACGTAATGTAACAGCGAAATATGCTGTGTAACCAATATTTCAGGTACCTATTGTAAAAATAAAAAAATTAAACGTTAGAATTTATATTGAAATTATTATAAATACCAATATACGACGAGGGCCCGGATTCGTGTACAGTACCGTGGTCGAAAAATTTATGTGAAGGAGCCCATAATCGTTTTTCGTATACGACGACTCTCTACCGTATAATGTCTTGTCCGTGCTTTTTTTTTAGGTCGGGAATATGTGACAAAAGTCGTGCGTCGCCGCGAGAGGTATGACGAGGTGGAATCCGATCGGTACAGTGGCGTATTTGGGCCGGGGACACCGGGGCCCCCAAGGTATGTCTAAGTTGGGGGGGGGGTCACAGAGGGACCTTAATATATTAAAAAAACACTAAACATGTTTTTTTTTTAAAGATTTATGTTGAAACTAATATGATTTAAAAAATGAAAAAAAAATTGTACAACGAGCGGCGGCGTTTTTCATTTTACATACATACCGCGGAAATTAAATTTGGAAGAAGTCGTTGACGAACTCTCTCGAATTAATGCTCGAAAAGTTTATTTTTAAGTATATATATCAAACACCAATCAACAATATCATTGTTTTTATAAATATACGAGTAATAAAATAATATATGTGTTGAATAATTTTTCATTAATAATTAGCGCTTTTATTATGATTTAGTTTCTGCGTCAAAGAGAGGAATCTCTTGTAATAGGCCCAAGTTTCTCGCTACGTCACTGCGGCGTTTACACTGTCGTCGGGGGTGCTCCTCCTCCCACCCACCCACCCACCACCCCCGCCGGTACGTATCTCGCGAATCCGCGACACATAAACGAAAGCATTTGCGAACGCATTGTACGCTTGTACGCGTTTCGCCCCCGTCGACACGTGCCTCCCCCATCTCGCGCAAGACGTCCCGTTTCCCACGGACGCACGCCCCGCGCCGGTTTCCCGCGTTTTAATCCGGTGGGTTTTTCCGGCGGCGGATGTGACGACGACGACGTCGTCTTCGCGCACTACGGGCGGTCGAGAAAACTCGCGCTGTATTTCCCATTGCGCGCGCAAGCACACGCGCACGCACACACGCACTAACGCGTTCTGTACCGCGGCGGCAACTTATCGGTTGTTATTGTCGTTATACGGTCGACGGGTTTCGTCAGCATCATCTCCGGAGTGGGTAGACATATCGAAATATTCGTTGTACGCGAACAATCCGACCGCGGATTTGTTTACGATTTTCACCGCGCCGCGCGTAGTGACACGTCCGCCAACTAACCTATATTGTTGCATATTAACGTAACTATCTTTCTCTTTCTCCCTATAAATATGTATATACATATACTGCAGTGTGGCGACACTGTTTTGTGATAATCGCAATATGTGATTACGCATAGTCTGCTCGTGGACGGACGACACGTTTTTCGCTCATGTGCTGTCTTATATATTTATTAAGTTTATACGTATTACAATGTTAGAATTAAGATACGAATATAAATAAATGTGTTATATAATTATAAACGTTTTGATTCAATATTGTGTTGAGTTGAAAAAACTGGAAGAACACAAAATACACGAATTGCCAGAGGCAAAACGGACCACCGATGATTCGGACCGGCCGCTTCTCAATGATAATCGTTTTTAAACATTTTTCGTTTTTTTATTGTTCGCGATCTAGTGATTACGCGTATTCTTCTCGAAATGCGATTGTTTTATTTGATTATGTAAAACGTTGACCGTTCGTAAAAAGTCTCGATATACATACATATAAACGCATGCAAATAACGAATGACGAAAATAATACGGAATCCCGTAAGAATGAGTTACCGTAGCAACGAATCATCAGGACGGGCGTATAAAACCATTAGAGTAACCTAACTCGCGGTAAACCCTATAAAAATATAGCTCCGTTTAATCGTGTGAGCGGTTACGAATGGCGTATTGTGTTCACGTGTCAAGTTTACGTAATTATCGGGATAATGCAATATGGAAAAATGGTTTAAAAAAAAAAAAAATCAAACTGAAACTTACTCTGAATGTTCAAAGTAAAAATACGTTTTTATACGCATTTTCGGACACGAAGAAAATGTATACAAAAAAATCATGTATTTTTATACATTAAACGCTTTATAAAAAGTTTGCATGGATTTATACCTGGAGTATTAAAAAGCTAATGATTTTAAAAAATCATTATTACGTTATTCAACAATATTATCTGCGTTTATTTGTATTCGAATTTGCAATATTGTTAGTCCTTTATTTATGATATTCTTAACGAAAGAAATAATTAATGAGGCTGTACGGGATTCAAAAAAAAAAAATCCAGTGAAACTTTGAATTAAGTTTGAAAAATTACCATAACGTTTATAAATATAATTAAAAATAAATAAAAACGAACTATTAGATTATAATGAACAAAGTCTAAAAGCAACTTATTATAAACTTTCATAATATTTTTTATTATCCATTAAATTATAATTTTTTTTTCTTATTCTCATACCGTGTTCTATCTATATTAACGAAATGAAAAAAAACACGCCAAAAGCTATTAGGGAGACAACAGATTCTGACATTTGAAATTCTGAGCGACGCGAAAAATGTGTTGAATGATACGATCTTTTTTTTTGTTTTTTCGTATTTAAGGTCTGAAAATCGATTTTCGAATCTTGGATAATATGTGTATATATATTAGCAGTTTTTTTAAAAAAGAAATACGTTTGTCCACGTTTACTTTCAAAGCGTGTGAAATTCGAATTTCGAAAAACTAGAAAAATAATAATTAAAAACAAACAGTGTTCAGAACCGTCGCTCGTCAATGAACCGCACGGCTGTAGACTCGGCTGTCCGCTCGGCTTTTCGTCCACTCCAAAGGACCGCCAACGCCGTGTCTCCGTCGCCCGACCGTCGCGAAACGTCCCCGTGGGTACAACACCCCCGCGGAAACAGCCCCCGCCCCGGCCGCCGACGCGACAGACAAAACGATTTCTACGATAGATCTACGAAGACGTTTTTAGCCGCTCGAGACGATCGTTACCGTTTGATACGCCCGTGTGGCCGTACTTCCGTCGAGCGTCTGTCGTTGTTCCGGGAACGTTTCGTAAAATGTTCCAATGTAGAACATTTCGCATCGATTCGGACGGACCGCGGGTTGTCGGCGCACAGAACACGAACGGACGACCCCGACACACGTGAATACGACTGCCACGTTAAATAATAGTACGTGACGCGCGGTGTTCGAACGCGTTCATCACGTTTTAATATCATACGATTCACTTTCCCCCCCCCTCTGGTTACGTTTTAAATTATTATCCCACGTGGATTTAGATTTATTTATTCAAATAGGTAGAAAAACATAATATACATGTTACAATATATATATATATATATACTAGTCCGTCGCTGCGCGTTAAACTATAGTTAAAAAAAAAAAAACGAATTATTTTCTGCCAACCTATACTTGATTCACTTGAATATATATATTTTTTCAACCAATTATACGTACTTAATACATACATTGAAATGTAAACGAAATAACATTTAACGTTACGCATTAATTATTTGACACCGCGGGAAGATTGTGCGCGGTCGAAATTTTCGAACCTTCGTATATTATAACATTATTACGTGTATATAGATATCCAAGATGAAATTCGGCTTCTAAATTAACATAATTTTATTGCTACAGCGCATCATAATACTTGATTATCAGTCAAGTCTAATCACTTTTCTCTCTATACACAGTACTGAAGACTGAAGTCCCCGAGACGCTAAGTACACCGCACACAAATATATATATAGGTACATAGCCTTCTCTTAATAATTTAAGTCAATAACTGGCACACGCATATGGCGTGCAGTGTAAATTCAATAACGTATTTTTGATGTTGTGCGGTACAATGTTCAATATTGCCGTCTGCTCGATCGATTTAGAGAAAATCACATCCCCATGATACCCTGTAATATAATATATTTTACTATCCAAACTTTATGAAACTTTCCGTGCCTCCTGCCGTAGTACATTGGTCTTAGCGCACAACAACGTAATAATGTTTAATTACGAGCAAACTTTTCGTCTGATATTCTAATTAAAGTATCTTATTGGTTTAACCGTATTTCACAGGTACCCACAGCACATACCTGACCGTCGCGCGTAATTCAAAATAACCTTCAAACATTGTTACGTCCAATAGGACTGTACGCGTCGTCTGGCCGTGTCAGGCAAAAAGTACGGCCGACCGTGTAATTAAACAGCTATCCGCGATGTTATTCGCATTATATTATGTCGACCACGCCAATGACGTAATCGGGGGCCAAGTCGTGGGAGGGACAGTCGACGTTTTGTCGTCACGAGTCATCGATAACACATACATTTCGTTTAATCACAACAACATGGACGACTCAAAGTAACGATCGTCAGACAGTCGTTTAAACTTTAACGTTAACCGAACACGCGCGATACGTAACGGCATACCACTGAATAACCATTAACCGCCCCCGGCTAGGACAAACGATTAAAAGTGCCGGCCGTTTACGACTCTGGTCGTCCGACAGGTCAAATTTAATCGACGCGCACGGTAAAAGTGATTTTAAACTTTCGGTTTTTTTTTTTTAACCGAAACTATTTTTCAACTAAACTGTGGTTAAAAAAAAGAACAAGCAGAGCACTTCCCGAATTCGGTTTTCGAACGTGGTTCTGATACGTTGTAAATTGACATTGTCCGGTCTATCAATATCGGACGCGGCAACGGTAATATGAATATTATATTATAATATTGTTGCGCAGCGTTCCGCAATTCGGTACACCGGTCGGTCGGCGACGTCCCGGTTCGCGCATAATAATAATGATAATACTGACAATAATTGTACATATTGACTTACCAATTGTTTTCTTCTTCTTCTTTCCGTCGGAGTTGTCGTTTTTCCACACGAGCATTCCCGTCGCCTCGCGTACGTGTAGAAGGTAATTGATTTTTCACCGAAAACGACTTAATCACGCGCGTCGATCGACGAGACCACAGATAACGAGCGAACGTAATAATAATATTAGTGTCGTCGGCGCGCTAATAAAATAAACAGAAATTGATACGGATGTTACTGGTTGTTCTCTGTCCCGCCAGGCAAATCGATATAGAAACTTCGAGATGCTTTGAAATCGGTTACTCGGTTTACCGATGTTAAGTCCGACCGGCCTGTGCGTACGTAACGACGTACAACAAGCAAACGAAAGAACACTCAAAAAAACGGTCGACACCGAACAAGACGGCCGTGGCGTTCCCGTTCGCGTCACTCGGCCCGGCGCGCGTACGAACGGCAAATGACGTGACCGCGACGCGCGCGTGAGGGTATACACGAGCGAGACCGTTCGCACGCTGTTTTGGTTGCAACAGGAACATTGCCGCGCACGCGCAACTAATCTCAAGAAAACCGGCGGGGACGGACGAGCGGCGGGTCCGGGGTCGCACGCTATTGGCCGCGACTAAAATGTGACAACGCGCATGCGCAACTATATATGTCCGCGTCCCGAAAACCGGCCGGTGACCGTCACACGCCTGGTGGCGAACTTTCGAAACGGGCACGCGAACACGCATTACGCTACGACGCACGCGGTCGCGGCGCGCGTGCGAGCGATTATTGTAGTGTAGAACGGTTTGGGGTACCAACCACCAACGACCACGTCCGCGGTCTAATCCCGCGAGAAAGCGCCGTGACGCGCGGAAATCTTCATAACCTCAAACAAGTTTCACTCGGCCCGAGCCGTTTTCGCACCCAGTGTACGCTCCGCCATCGTGTCCGTCGGACTTTTCGAGTAAAACGCGCGCGTCGTCGGTCAAAGGTTCGAATCGAAACGTCGTACAACGTGTGACACAAAACAAATAACCAGGCTTTCTTCATAAGTCCCAGACCGTCCGCGATATGTAGTATGTCACGATCGTCGTCTTCAACACGCGCTCCTCCGCTGCGAAACCGTTTATGCCGAACGAAAACCGATCGACTCCGCGGCGGTGTTGTTTGATTTAGCGAGCGATTCAATTATGTTGGCGGCAAGACTATCGAACACGCGTCGACAGAAACGTGAGTAAACATATGATAAATACACCGGACGCGACCGGACCGATACCACATTGTGTCCTAACGACAATCGTTGTGTAGGTGTCACACCAACGGTTTGGGAATTGTTATAAAAGTCTCGTTAATCTTGGATCTCACGCAGTACGTGTACGCGGGTTTACCGAATTTATTTTTACATTATATCGCGTTCTGACGGTAATTCGTCATCCCAAGTCCCCAAAACATCAACGTTTCGCGTCGTATGTGTCCCGATTTTTATGACGGTTAAACGCACGCAGCGTACGTTTACGTATTTTTAATTTTAAGCTCTTTGTTTCACGTGAAAACAATCAACGCTCGATTTCGTTTTATGGCACTGTAACGATATGATTTCTGGTTTAAACCGACATCCGTTTTTTCGTAACGACGTTCACGATTTACATACAACAACCGGTGACGCGACCGGTGAGACGGGGTCTCGCCCGCTAATTGTGTTATACAAATTAAACCATAATGAAATCAACGATCCCGGTTTTAAGTATCTTGTCGATCCCTCATTACCGTGGGTAGGTACATTGTTCGGCTCGCGTACAATCGAAACGACCTAGTTCACGATTTTTTTTTTTTAAATATTCGTACAACAATCCGTACTGCAGCACAGCTGTAGAATATCATACTACAGGTACGTACGCCTAATCGCATAACTTCATCTGTGTACGAGTCGTTTGAAACTCGTTGTTTAGGTTTTCTTAGCTCTCATTTGTTTTCGGTTTTTATTACTTTTCGTGTATTATGTAGAGAGATGGTCCTCGAGATTATTAAATTTCACTAACGAGTTGTTAGTTTCTCGACGGTTTTATTTTTATTTTTTATTTTTATTGTAACGTATACGTACATTTTTTTGTTTTTTTTGTGCATGATTGTTTCAAATCCGGTCTTGTACTGCATCGGGAACAAATGAAATTCCAATTTTGTCTTTCTATTAATTATAAACGAATGTCGATAACAATTTACTCGTCGCGCTTTATTCGGTTCGCGTGTTCGGCACAGTACGGACGTTATATAATGTTCGGAATTCAAATTTACGTCAACGCCGTTTGGAAAGTGTGTCGTGTATTATTAAAATATGATAACTGCGCGGAATTTAAAAAGAAAATAATCATCGTTATTATTATTATTATTATTTTTACTTTAATATTCGAAACTGGTGTAGAACAATATAATAGACCCATTGGAATTGTCCGGTTACTTTATATGTGAATTAATGATTGAACCATAATATGGTACATTCATTATTGTCATTGTTGAATTTGTGGGAAATGAGAAAAACAATTTAATTATGTGTGTAACAGACACGAAAAAAAAAAATCAATTGACGGATTATTTTGGATTTACATATTTCGAATAACGTCGTTTAATGATTTCGTAGTGGGACAACGCATTTATTAAGTAGCACGTATAAAGAAATCTCAAACTCATAATATATACTTGTCACTGTAATCACTGTCTGTCTTTTGAAAAATCGAACATCATTAAATTAAAAACGGAAATGTCCATAAAGGAATACCTGCGCGAGACACCATTCGGATTCAAATTAACTCTGATTGATTTTGTGGTTTGACAATATTCAAAACGAATTCACTTTTGAATTCAAACCGTCCGTGTACGCGAGTGGTAAGTGGGAGTAATGATGATGATAATAATGATAATAATATGACATGGCCGTTTAGAATAAATCTTCGATTTATAAAAACATTGTTTTCGTTCGCTGCGGATTCACGTCGACCGGCAGTCGTACGACGATTTCAATCGTGTAGGTCGATTCGTTTTAATTTCGTTCTCGTTCCGATTTTCCGCATCATCTTCTACGCGAACTTCAATAATTGCGGACGCGTATGTACGGGAGAGATAAGACCTTTGTCTGGCAGGAAATCCCTGGAGCTTACAGGGTTCCCTGAAACATTAGAAACAATGATAAACGTATACACGCATACGCGTATGTACGATACACGTAAAATAATATCTCCGCGTGGAGTTCGGCTCGTTGCTTTACGATAACTTTAAATCGTATCGTATAGGACACGGGCCGAAGGGAATAAACCGATTGTTTCTTATACGTCCATTAAACCATACGTATTTTCGTCCCGCAACAATAGCAAATATTTTATATATTAATATCTTATACCGGAGATATTGTGTACGGATTGATTTTACCGAAAACGATTACCCGGACTTTGTTAGTATCGATGTCCACGTCAAAAACCGTGGACGACGAACGCAACCGTTAGTCACCGTATTTGGTTTTTCGTTCGCGCTGAAATTCATACGTTCGTTCGTCGTAACGTCCTGTTTTCATAGGATACTCGGCTAGGATACCGTTTCGGAGGACGTTTCCGTCGGACACGTATGCATAGTACGCGTGTGACTAGTGTTATAATCGAAAATCGAACCAGATTATCAAAACAGTAAACCGCAATGTTTCGAGTATTTAAAAACGAAATCGTAATGGGTGTTGTCTCCGTATTCCGACGTTTGAAAACGGTGGCGAATTCGCTGACGTCGAAAAAAAAAACCCGTACAATTTATGCCAGCGATACAATTTTTTTTTTTTTTCGATAGAAAAACAAAAGTGTGAAAAAAAAGACCCCGAACGGATTTAAATTCGTTGACGTAGAATAACAATAATAATAATTGAAAAAAATAAAAAAAACGAAACCGACGATTGTTCGACCGCGTTTCAAAAAAAAAAAACGGTCCGAACGTTTCTCGTCGTTTAAAACAATAAAAATCGTGAAGGAAAAAAAAATCAAACGCAGATTTCGTTATGCGGTGGGAACCCGTCGCCGCCGTTCCCTTTGACGGCGTCTCGAAACCGAAAGCGACAGACGTTTGAAAGTTATTATCGTTTTGTGTTTTTTTGTTTTCTCTACTCCCGTTCCCGTTTTTCTCAGACGGCCGCGGCGGCCACCGACGACACGCGAGCCCCGTGGAAAGCACGCGGTTTCGCATCGGGACGAACTGAAAACGACGGGATAGGGTCAGTTCTCCATACTTTTGATAAGAGAAAAATTTGATAACCTATTTTTGCGGATGTAGAAACACCAACATAGATAATTAAAATCCCACGTTCCAAGTGTTCATTAATAAATTTATTTACTAACCTTTAATTAGTGGAAAATAACAATAAATGTTTAACTTTTTCTACAATTAGAACTATAAAATAATGATTATTATAAATGGTAATATTACATAGACAATACAATATTACAGTATTAACCAAATAGAAATTCACTTTAAACAAAATTTCAAATCATAAAAAATTTAAAAACTTATATTACATGAACATATGAAATATTATAGGTATAATAAAACATTTTATTACTGTATCACTGTAATGACCGTTAAAAACCGTTACACATCAAATACTCAAATACATTAATAACATACATTATTTCACATATTTAATGCAGAGTTGTACATTTATCAGCACTAAATTTATATTTGTATAATTTTATAATTTTGTGTGGTGGTATGTAACCTCAAAAAAAAAAATTGAAATTATTTCTTTTATCAAAAGTATGGAGAACTGACCCTATCCCGAAAACGACACAACCGTCTTGTCGAATTGTCTCGCCAATAAAGTCGCCGCCGCCGCCGGACTGTAATACTTGTCGTTACGACGTGTGTAATCGGGGGTCGAGATTGGCGCGCGGCAGACGATATTGAAACGCACGCGTCGGGCCGTGAACAGTGTTGAATCCAGGTGTACGTTAAATGTGAATAATAAATTAAATAACAAAAAAAAAGTACAACACTGGTCGTAAACCGGACGAGAGGTGAAAACGACGCGAAAATACGTTCTTAAAAAATACTGTCCGGCGAAACGTATCCGAACGTTGAACTTAAAAAATTGAATTAAACAAAAAATGATTGCCGTAAAGAACGCTTTTGATAAGCGTTTCATCAAGGAAATTCTTTTAAAGTCTTATTCAGAATACTCGCAAGTATTCGTTAATTTTTGTAAACTAAAACCTAATGACATATACGTGTACTATCACACACTATAGGAATACTGAATGCACGCCCGATAATGTACTACGACTGCGTATCAAAATCGAATTATTAATTTTACTAGAGACGTTTGAGTGTTGGACATATACAACACAAGTTAAATAATTACAAAAATATTTGCTTTCGAATATAATTGTTATTGAAAATGATTTGAAATCCATAAAAAGTGTTTGAAAGATTTCATAAAACTGCATTACGGAAAACGATGAGAATTCGTAGAGTTATCGAGGTATCGTGTCCGTAGTTCAGTAACCGATAACTTAAAAAATACCATTTGTTAAAATAATTGTTGAAAAGAATGCAACGCGTACAAGTCCAAAGTTTAAACATGAGAAAAACAATATTATTAAAAAAAAGTCAGATCGTGAAATCGTTTTAAATATGGAACCGACGAATATCACAATATTCACGAAATCGTGTTAGGTGATTCAGAAAGAAAAATGTCGTCACGCATTTTCATATTTTTCATATAATCGAATTTGTCATATAGTCATGATGACGTGCGCGAAGATGGTTATCGAGAGGTTTTCTATGTTTGCATGTACCTAAAATTTTTCAAACAAAAACGCCCACGCAAAAGAGTGTTACTTGTTACGCACCTGACTTTATGATATACGCGTTATAGAATTTTTTTCGATTTTAAAACCTAGTTCTAAACTCTAACGATTCTTAATAATCTTTCAAGCAGTTTCTGAGTTATGTAAAGAACCTATATATACATTATACAACTATTGTTCTTTTAATAGTATATACTGCTGCGCCCACGAATATCGAACTCTCACGGGCGAAACGAGGTCACGAGTACACAAATACTACATGTATAGTCGTGTGTAATATATATATATTGTGTAGTCGATCGGGTGCCGATATATGATACAAATTAACTGTTGTGCTTGTCAAGCCCAATCCGGGGCAGACCGAACAAACCGAAAACCGCGTGACAAAGCCAATTGGTACGGCAGCATCACGTTGTTGCGGAATAGGACGCGACGGACAAATCACGCGGTTTAAAGGCTATATACGCGGACGTCGTGATTTATGACCGACGACCATGTGAAGGTCCTCGACGCGTACTCAAAAAAACAAAATAGAAATAACGTGCACTTTACAATGTTTTTTTGGCTTTTCGAGAATTTCCACTGTTTTCGTGTTTTATAGAAATTTGTTTATTTCATTTTATATTATTATATAACTATACATATATATATATATTTTTTTTTTTTGTTATTCTACACACGTGTACGAAACGGATTTCGAAAACGGGTCGTGTCGAAATACTATGTCAAAACTCGACCACCTCGTAGATTTCGATCTACGTTGTGAGATTAATATAAAAAAAATATATATATATATATATTCATTTTTTACGCGTCGTCGTTGTATAATTCACGGCGATCGATTTATTACGAAGGCGGCAGGAACAGGGAATTTCGGTTATACTCGCGTCTACTT
The DNA here is from genome assembly GCA_019022885.1 of Schlechtendalia chinensis. Taxonomy (NCBI): domain Eukaryota; kingdom Metazoa; phylum Arthropoda; class Insecta; order Hemiptera; family Aphididae; genus Schlechtendalia; species Schlechtendalia chinensis. The sequence continues at coordinate 5,920,434 of CM032341.1, forward strand.
TATTGAAACACGTGTGATCTTCGATGTGATTTTTGGAAAATAACTTTGTCGGTCCCGCGAGAAGGTATTTTATCGCGCGCACATGCATGCGCGACAACTGGTTCCCGAAAGTTATGAGCCTAAACATTATGAGATCCTCGGCTGAATAGGATTGTTGTCGTTTTCGTTTATTTATTTATTTAATTTTTTTTACGAAAACTAGAAACTATAATGTAATTCAACCGCTGCCCCGTCAGGTAGTCGGAGTACACCGGTCTAAAAAATATTCGGTGAAACACGTGTAACGTTCCCGTCGACGTGATTCTCGTCGAAACCCGTTTCGAGAATTTCCGCGTAAAACGCACTGGCGGTGATCAAAACCGCGAGTATATCGTAAACGTAATTAACGATGACGTACTCGACGTGTACGAAAACAGTTCGAGTTCACAAAAGAAGACATTTCATAATGGCTCCGGTGATGAATTTAAAAGCGATATGACACGGTTTTGAGCCTGAACGTCGCCGTTTTCAAAATTGAAACCAAATGAACGGGTATTTAGATGAATATATAACGACGTTTGAAACGTTTTGAAAATGCGCAAAACGATAGTAATAATTATCGTATGAGTGTAATGAAAAAAAAAATCGTATTAACGATTAATTATTCTATATATATATATATATATTTTTTTTTAATTTTTATCTCTGAAACCTCTGACAGAAACGCAGCCCGAAGATACCGCGTAATCACAATATTTTATTATTGAAATTACCAAATATCGATAATCGATAATAAATAACATTTGTGATTGATTTAATCTAATTTTTTTTTATCCGGAGATAAGAGATAAGATACTTTTATCTATCGTTGAATTACTTAGTTACCAGTTGTTCTAAATTGATATCAACGAACATAAAATATGCATTTTGTAGTCGACTACACACAATCTAATACGATTATAGTCTGACGATTTTAACGATTTCTTTTTTTTTTTCTTCGCTTCAATAGGAGGGGGCGTTTAATTGGAACACTCTCCCCTCGTAAATACGCACGCTGGTAAGCAACATAATATAATAATATTAACAATATTATACGCTGTTACCGTATAGGGTACTCGAAGAATATTCCTTTGTTCGGGGGGTAAAAATGTATAATATACGACGTTATAAAGTTAATTTTTTCCCCGTTTTTCCACTTCTTTTTTTAATAAAAGAAAATAAACCTTAGACACGCAGCGGCGACGTATACTCTAATAGAATAATGAATACAAATACGGTTAGCGTGCGCTATAGGTATATATATATAGAAACTACAGCTGCTGGTAGCCGTACAGGTAGTCGTAACGGTATTTCCAATTAATTATTCTGACACTTTGAGAGCTTTATATTATTACGATTATTAACGCGGTAAATAAACAAAATGTATCGCATTATACGTACGCGGCGTGTTCTTCCTACACCGCCGCGAAGTTTCAAAGTGAAATTAAATTAATTTTTTCCTAGAACGTGCAGTATTCTCTTTGTGCGACTTCGCGTCGTTATTAAATGAACAGACTGGTAAACTTTCGTGTACTGAACACTTTCTTTTCTTTTGATAAGGGTTGGAAAATTCGCCATAAAACATGCGCGTGTGATAAAATAGGCGAGACTTTTTTTCTTTTTGAATATCGCGAAGACAAGCTGCGCCGCAGGAAAAATACAAAACGCTCGATTTGCCCGCCACGAGGATGCTGCCGTATGATAATAACGGTGTGAATAAAAAAACACGCGATGTTTACACGGTTCCCACAGGTGCACCGCAACACCGTACAAATCGGTACAATAACAACAAGTCGGGACGGACACGGTGCACAAAATATGCGTGTCAGCCCCGTCGAGACGTGTTACGATTTACGTTCTGATGTTATAACGGTCGGATGTTACGTTTTAGTGTATTGCGTAACGCGTAATTAACATAATATTATCGTCCCGGCCTGAGAAAATTTCCACCGAAACCTTTCGTCAAACGCGTTCGCGATCATTTCGCTCGTGTGGGAAATGCAACGTTTCGCAAGTGTGGCGAAAACAGTGATTAAAAACAAAACGAAATCGAGATTAATGTACTGTCGTAATCATAAAATATCTTACGCTCATAAAACCCAAAATCGTTCCTCGACGAGAGAATAATACTTACGAAATGATTCGTTCTATTAACGAATAAAATCGTCTATCGTCAAAATCAATTATTGTACGTATGTTTTTTTAAGTCGTACGTGGTGCGCAGTTGATGGATGATTGGTCATAACTTGGCGAGCTTAAGGCGCTTAGTTTCCTAAAAATCAGTAGCATCCTTAAAAACGTTTTAAATTTACAATGCACTTTATAATGTAAACACATGAAAACCGACCGCACAAAGCTGCGTATTAATTTTTTCATTATTATTATTATTCATTTTTAGCTTCGTAAATTCTTGTTTTTTAAATATATTGTAACTTACGTAACAAACGAATACGCGAGTGAGTTGGAAATTTAATAAAATAACAATTTTTTATTAGATTTTTATTATAATTAATCAGTTGGAAAAAAATCGCCGATCAATCGCCGGCTCTGATGACGATGACGCGAATAATAAAGTAAACGATGTGTTCTTCACCACGCATACGTATTTTCGGTCAATCATACGTCATTTAAGCGAATTTTTTTATGGTGATTACGAAAATGCTTTCCCCGTTATCGTGTCGACCGAACTAGATACAAAAGCCCTCGTCGATCCGGTATCCATCGTATGATCCCGAGCTCCGTCCCAACCATAATCGGCTAAACTCACGCCTACGGGTGAATACAAGTTGTATTCATTATTAATTCGTTTGCAATTAAATTGTTCGGTTTCGTCGTTCCACTCGGTAGTATTATCAGTTGTATTTGAATTAGTGATTTCCATCACGGAAATGATATGCCCCCCGACGTTATCTGAGCGTGCGGCATCTCTGTGATACCTTTCCGCGGCAGACGCGCGTAGCACAATGCCTACATTAATATATTAGTTTAGTGTGTTTTGAAATTAATCGAATTGGAAATTCGCGTGCCCGATTAAACTGTTTGAAAATCGAAAGGCCAAGTGTTGCCGACAGTCCAAACGAACGCGATCAGTCAATATTTATATTCCGTTGAAATAGATAGTTTTCAAATCGCAAATTTTAGATATTATACAGAGTGTTCCAAAAAGAGTCATCCGATTTCAAAAAACCATATTTATTTTAAAATTTGAATTATTACAAATGAAAGAAGTTATTTAAGTTAGAAATTACATCGAGTTTTTGTTACGATTTTTACAAATGTTCCATGTGACCCCCTCCACCTGTACGGCACACGTCTAAGCGAATTCTTCATAAAGGTTTTGAAGCATATTGAATGTAATCGAGTTGATGGCGTCTGTAATGCGATTTTTCAGTTCATTAGGATCTTTTGGAAGGGGAGGAACATAAGCAGTGTCTTTTATGTACTCCCACAGAAAAACGGCTAAGGGTAAAGTGCCGCGTCATGAGGCAACGATCGATCCATCGTTGTGGTAGCTTATCTGCGTAAAACACGTCGAACTGTTGTCCGTGGTAAAGCAAACTCTATGGCTTTCCGCGGACTTCTTATGGAACTTTGGCGAACACTTTCAACACTTTTATTTGAAGTTCTTGGTCGACTTGATGACTTACCTTTACATAAACAACCGATTTCTTTAAAGATTTAATGGCATCGTCGAATGTTGTCGGAAATTACGCCGAACAGTGATAAGAAACTCGCACGTTTCGAAGCACAATACACTAAACGCGTTCTATCGCTCGGTCGGCATTTCAACAATAACTAATCAAATCGCGTGGCTCTGTTCAGGTGCACTTCAGCGATACAAACTTTCAGCCAAAAAACTTGGGGTTCCCCCCCCCTTTAATATGGTTGGTGATTCGTTCACCAAAGACTACGGGTTTAAAACGTATAGCTGACTGAAATCGGATGAATGTTTTTGGAACGCACTGTATATAACTGTTCTATAAGAAAAGTTCGAAAACCGTTGACGACGAACTGCTTATTTTCGTAGTCAGAATTCGGACGTAGTTTACGCTATCAAAAAGTGTATTATAACATTATGTAAATATACAAGAGTGGACTGTAGAAAAATTAATAGCGAATTAATCGTCGAAAAATAATCAATAAATTCATTTCGTCGATTTGCATATTTTAATCGTGTTCAATACGCGCGCGGGAAAAATCGTATAGATTTAATTAGTTTCGAAAACTGGAAGTAGAAAAAAAAACGTCATCGCGGCATCTAAACATCCTAAGCCAAACCACTATATTATACTAATGATATTATAATAAACTCATTAAATACGAGATAGATTTCTGTTTGAACGGCGATAAAAAAATAGAGAACGGACGCGCGCGCACGAAAAACCTAAAATATCACACGCTTTGTTCGTCGACCGTATTGCGACGATCGTATAATCTATACAAATATTTTGACTGTTCATTAAAACACTACTTCGTATTAGTTATTACGAACGAGTTCGAACCCGAGAACTCACCCGAATCACGTGGAAATCGCTGCGGCGCGCGCGAAACACCGACGACGTACGACCTCCGCGGAAATCATGCGATATCGCGCGCTCGTTCGCCGTAACAATAACCCCGACAGTTAATGGTAGCGTCGGTTTTTTTATTTTTATTTTTTTAAACGCTTAAACACGTTTAATACGTATCGTGATTTACGTGGTGCGCGCGACGAAAACGCGAACGTCGTTTCGTCCGACGCACGTGGTGCGGTGTGTTACGGAGGCGTGCGTGCTCGCGTCACACTCGTCCTCTCCGAGAACGTTCGCGACGCTTGATGAATATTATGCGAACGGAAATGTATCCGTGTCGTTTTTATTGTTATTATTATTATTATTATTATTATTAGTGTTGGATACGAGATCTTGAGAAACGTAATCGAGACCACACGGATAACGACACCGATTCGGTCGGGGCACCTAACCGTGACCGACGCGACGGACGAGAGCGCGCGACCAATAACGGCGTATTAATATTTATCCGACAGACCGAAAAAGAAATTCGATCGAACGCTCGTTATCCGCCAAACGCACAATTAAATTGTAAACCGATTTCGACGTCAAACCGGCGATTCCTTCCGAGCATTCAATATTAAAAAACGCAATTTATATTTAAGCCGAATAATTGTATTCTTTGAACTAATTTTTTTTTTTTTTTAAATGTAATCTGTACATTATATGATGGAATTATTCTGCACGAACTGCCCGTCGTTTATCAACCGGTATTATTCGTATATACCTTAGGGATATGTTTGATTTTTCTCTTCTCTAAATAATCTAATTATCGGTATGTCATTCACTTCACTAATCACCCACTAGTTTTATTTTGTAGCATCTATCTGAAAGTATTCGAAACACTTTTTAACAATTATTTAGCGGTATTTTAAAACGGTCTAGAAAATGATACTTTTCACAACAACGCGCCTTAAACAATTTATTACAACACAATTATTGATATTTTGCGATATGGTGTACTATTAATTATTATTGTGTATACATCTTGTATGTAATAAATCAATTAACATATAAGCGTTTGAAACTAAATGATCGATCTATTAATGTTTTTTTTACATTATGTTGACAGTCGTTTGTGCAAATTATTTTCTATCTGTTTTAAATCTTGAAAATGCGTAATGTAAAAATTACAAACAAGCTGTCATAGTAGTTACTTAACGAGAATAAATAATTGTTCCCACGGTAAATATATATATTGATTTTTTCTCTCTATCAGTATATGAGCAATTAAAAAAAAATAATAATAATAATAATAATTAGTACACAACAAATTAAATAAAACAGAATACGTTTAATTATTCAACTAATTAATTATTCTTGTTAATAATTTGGAACTAGTGCTATATCACAGTTTATCGTCTCGCGAAATCAATACCAAATTTTATGCAAATAAACGTTTAGAATAATATTTTTTCTACAGTTGTCTATATCTTGTATACAGTCACTAATTCAAAGAGATACTGATACGTCCATTTGAATTATTTGGTAGATTTCAATTTGAACATTTACGTTTTCAAAACAAAAAAATATATATGCATTTTTTACCGAGAAAATGTTATAGCTGTGTAGTGTTTTAAATATTTTACTATTGTACCGTACCCACTATTATACCGTTATAAGTTATAATATTACGCTGTTTTCATTAACTTCAAGTGAAGAAAAAATAATAATAATAACGAATTCCGTTATTGTACGGTAATGGTTTTTCATACAAGTACATACATTAATTTCGAAATACTCCTGTGCTCCTGCCGAGTACTTACCACATTGAAAAAAAAAATTATAAAAATGTAACTCGTGTAATGAAGTAGGTAAAAATAATAGTATCAACTCGAATATTGCATATAAATGTTTCTTTATTGAACACTAAAAAAAAATTACTTAAAATCTGACGTTTTTATGAAGTTTGAGTAAAATATTAATCCCAAAACGACTTGTCGTGTTTTGTCCGTACGTATTTTTCACGCGGAAACGATTTGTCACGAAAAAAGAAAAAAAAACCAACGCAACGAGGTGGGTTTCCGTCAGTTAAAAAAAAAACAAAAACAAAAAACAAAACAAAAAATAAAAACAAAAATAGCTAGCGAAACACGATGACAACAGAAAAACGTATAAATAATTATCCGAGGAGTTAACGGATTTCGCCAGCGACGCAGTCCGCGTGTTACTCCGTGCGCGCCGGAAGAAAATATTAATTTCGTAAGTCTGGCCAGATGCGCTGGCGGATAGAACGGTCTTTGTCGGCGGCATAGAGGAGTGTACCAACGGCAGCGCGTCACAGATGACGACAGCGGCGATGACGGGTCTTATTAATAATCGCAGTGGCTGTCGAGGGGCAAAAATTGTTTGGAAACATTTAGGCTCTCACGGAGAGAGGCGTCTGTGACGGAGAAATTAAAAAAAAAAAAATATATATATATATATATATGTCCCCCTTCACGACGATTTAATTATTATCGCGCGTTTTGTATTTATATATATATATATATATATATAGTTTTTTTTTTATGCCGTTCAAAACGTGCGACGCATCCGAAAATTATTAAACGCACGACAAGTCTCCGACTCGTGTCAATACGAACGGGAGAATGACAGAGAGACAACTCAAGTGCGACATTTATTTTTACAATCGGTAAAGTTATTTTACACGTCGAATTGAGCATAGTCGCGACTCACTGATGGGTACCGAGTCGATTTTTCATGGGCGCGAGAAGTATTTCTAATTATATAGATTCTAAGAACATTATGTTTTTAAACGTTTTTATTTTGTAAATGTAAAACCATGCGAGTCGCGATCGATTTTCGGTGGAGAATTTGGGTCGTGGTACTAAAAAAATTGAGAACCACTGCCTCGTGCACCGAAAACGTTCAGATATTACGTCTAAAAAATAAATAAAAAAAAAAAAATACTTTTTCGATTTTTTTCAAAATAATTTTCGTCATAAATATTTGTATAAACTTAAATTTTTGCCGTAAGACGATTTTTAATCAAACAAATATCGACGTAGAATTAAATTCATAAACAGACGAAGTATTTCATTGTTTTAAAATTATTCATTTTTTTTTTTTAGTCTAAACTCGGTGATGCACCGAGTGTGTACGTTTTGCTGACGAATTCACTGTCGACTCGCAAACGACGCGTGCACGATAATATTTTTTATACGCGTGCACAACGTACAATAATAACAATAATCATAATAACCAGAATAACAATATATATTGACGGTATATGATTTAAATTATCGAAATCGTATCGCGAACCGAAATGTGTCCTCCTGCATCGGCCGCCGGCGATGTCGGCTAAACATTATTATTTCGCACGTTCCTGCCCGTCAGTCCGTCTCTTTCACACAAACACACGCTCTCTGCGTCTCTCTGCGTTTCTGTGTGTAGCGTGCTGAGGTTTCGTTTTAATTAATCAACGGCCGTGCACGCGGAAACGAATTCCATTATACAATATTGTAATTTAAATCACCGAATGCAAATTATTTTTCTTTATATTTATTCATGCGTTCGGCGCGGTTATTTATTTGATTTTGTCGTCGCGTGTCGTTCGTTTGTCGTGTGTATATACTCGTGTGTATATATATATAAGTGTGTGTGTGTGTATGTGTGTGTGTATGTGTGTGTGTGTGTGTGTGAGAGAGAGAGAGAGAAAGAAGTTGTTTTATTTCGCTCTTTCTCCGCACGTTTGATACTCTCGGCGATATTATAATGTGCGCGCCCACGACGAAACAATGTACATAACGTGTACTGCCTCGGTCAGTACACCTATGCAAATACAACGACGCTGGACGTGTGTGATACCGAAAATATAAAATGTCACGTTATGTGTTATTTGTATAAACATATTTATTGTAAAACACCAGACAAATTACAAAAAAAAAAAAACAACAACGTTAAATGCGCATTGAAATCCATAAAAAAAAACCCTTTCATACAATTATATACGTGTATATCAGATTAGTTTTATATAGAATAATAAACGAAAACTCTTTTTTATATACTTAACTCGGATTTCACGTTTTCCCGTGATTATTATTTCAACTAACGCAAATACATTTCTATTGAATATTTTTATGAAAACACTTATGTAAATACAACGTTTGATATGATCGTTTGTTTTTTATCTGCAAGCCAAATCTAACATGAATAGGAAATATAACGTATACATATTTTCATGTCGAATACGTATTTGTTTATAGTATAAATTGTATGAAAAATCGATATGAAGCGATATTAAAATTAAAATTCGTTAATGATTCTCCGGAGATTGAATTTCAAACGACTGTATTGACTGTTGATTTTTTTATAGAAGTTTAAAACAACTATACTAAAGAAATACCAAACTATTCCAATTACCGTTCGAATTTAATGGTCACTTCAAGTGTATTTAAATTTCGAAATACACGGGTAAATGAAATTGATAGAAATAGATTTTCACTTAAAATATTTTAACCCATCTGATAAGTTTTGGAAGAATGAACTGAAATACGTATTTGTAAAACGTAAAAATATACATTATTTACCTGTATTACATATTATTTACGTAAATTCAACAGATATATTTAAATGTCGTATTCATAATTCTTTACTTTTGATTATGATTTCTTTTCACATTCAAAACTAGTCTCATAAAATTTATAAAACTATTTATCATCAGAATTATGTCACTCTGAGAATAATCAAATAAACGTGGACAATTATTTAATAATCATATCATTTTCGGTATATATTTTTAAAAAAATTTACGAAATAAATTATAAGTTTTTGAAAAAACGAAATTTTAATTATTTCTTTACAGTTAAACTACAGTAATTATATTTTTAAAAAGTGTATATCGAATATAATTTAATTACAATACACCCAAAGAGTTGAGTTTGGATCGTCTGTATTTATTTATATCTTTTTTTTCATCATTAACTCTCATAAACGTTTTTGATTGGTGAAACATTAATTATGATACGCAAATAAATATATATGTACAAATATAAGCACAAAAATATACCTTGAAAAACCCCTTTATAATTTGCAAACGTATTTATTTTCATTGTTTATTTGTTTCATGAATTTAAATTTTAAATTTTGGTACTGTTGAATAATTGTTCAAAATTACTTAACGTACATAAGACAAGTTAATTTTTTTATTTAAATAATATAATAGATACATTTATTTGCTTATACGCGTGTGTACTTTTGATGAAACTATTATTTCTTCTTATCCTTTTTCAGTTTATTAGAGGCAATTAAAACCCATCACTGCCACATGCAACCTCCTAAATTCTTCACTATTTCCAGCTATAGAGATCATAAACTTTTAGCAAGTGGAGGTTTTAATGTATCGAACCATCTCTTTGTTTTTTTTGAACTGCTCAGTAGTTTTATACCTTCTAGTGTTTATTCCAATGCATCCTTAGCTACGCTTTCTGATCTCCATACATGTGTTAACCAGGTCACCCTTCGTTCTCATATTATATCGATGATGTCTTTTTCTACAACAATTTTTTCAATTCAGCATTTGGTTTAATTTCATATTGTCCTGTCTGTTTATTCTCATTAGACCCATATATATATGAAATGTGTATTTTCATAATAGTAGCCTGCACGCATCTACAGAATCGGGGTAATTTTTTTTTTAAATAAAATAAAAATCTTTTTTCTTTTTTGTCAATAAAATATCAATGAGCCAAAAATGATATTTTTCGATTAATTTTGTACTACGTTTAATAATAATATAATAGTATAATAATTTGCTCTTGAAGACTTGAATTGTTCATAAAATTAGTTATAATACTATTAAAAATCTTTTATTAAACGTGTTTCTATAAACTCGTAGTTTTAATTAAATGGGCACAGCGGTCTGTGTTTCGAGTTAATCGAGCGAGAAAAACTTCTACCGAACTTCCAGAACGCAGTTGTGGTTAATTCTAAGTAAGAAGTGTGCGTATGATTCGCTTTTGTCGTATTATCCTAATGAGATTATAAGTCGTGTGTTTGTTAAACTAATCGAAAAAATATTATATTATCTAACTACATAATTTACCAACTACTTCACTGAACTCAAATAATAGTTAAATAATTCTACTATGACATTTAATTGTTTAACGAAACAAACATATTTTGAATAGTAACTAAGTATGATTATTTTTATTTTTTGCTATGAGTTATCTATTATTCTATCGGAAATAAACGATTGCCAACGTTAATATTATTATAACAAATTTATTGTTGAGTCGAGTGTAGGAAATTTCTTAACGTTTTTACTCCACACGTGCGGGTGTCACAATTTTCACGTCCGATTTACTTTCGGAATAAAATATTCGTCTGCAACGGTATACATAGATAAACAATAACATTTATATGACTTAGATGTCAAACTTTCCATTAACCGGACAACGGAGAATACAATGCTTACTAAAAAACGTTCAAAGAAAACATATTTGTTTTGCTATTTTTACACTATAGTTTTCTGTAATCGATTCGTTCGGCTTTTACCAACGTAAATTATCCATCGTATAATGTAACTAATCATTTTTAGTAGAAGTCCGAAAAATATCTATTTTCAGCTTTAATTCGGAATGTGGTTAGTAAATTCTAAGTTTAACCGGTGATCGGACTTTTATGGCAATACATATAAAAAATATATTTTTTACATTTTGATTAAATCGTCAAAAATAAGTATTCCATTTAAAATTATCATCGCATTTTTTTATTTTTATAAAATAATATAATATCATAATAACGTATAATTTAATCCCATCAATTAAAACTTAAACGTACTCCACTACTTAATGATACAACTCGTATTTTCGTGAATTTAAACGAACTAGTATATTAAGATAATTGTAAAATGTTATCCGACTACAATAATGCTACTGTAATCAAAATACTATATCTTCTGAGTAACATGTCGCGTATTAAGTTAAGTATTTGAATTAATACGTTCGTTTTACCGGGTTCAATTCGACGGAGTAGGGTTCACATATACTCAGCTGAAATAGGATATGCCTTATTAAACTTAAATAATGAAAATTAAGGGTCACATATACGACCGGAATCTACGAACATATAACCGTAATCGAGATTTACTGCAATAAAGGGATCATCCTTTTTAACTAGGCCGAATGTAGAAGTGTATGTAAGACATACAACATTATAATCTTGCTCTATTCGTGTAAAATCTGTTTTACATTTCAAATTTGTCGTCTGAAAGTCGTCCGGGTAACTTACGGTTCATGCACTAAAAACTATAATTGATTTTTATCACATCTAACTAATTAAATCGTAACGACCGTGATAGTAATACAGGCTTTCCAATGAAACGTAGTGCGTAATATTTTATGCTTGTCAATTTAATTTCCGCCCTGAATGCATTAGTTAAACAACACAAGACAACTCGCAGGAGATAAATGAAAATGCGAAATATGTGCGTCTAGCGGAATAAAATACCTTAAAAGGGCGAGTATCTGGTAAATATTGTTTTCGTAAAAGCAGGAAGCTCAATAACTCCCAATAATTATTAATACGTTTTTGTTCGAACAAAACTAATATGAATTCCTAAAAAATAATTTAGCGAAATAACATTTTTAGAACACAAAAACGGCATTTCGAAAATATCTGAAAACAACACGGTACGCAACAGAAATGGCCAGAAAATTAAATAGAACTCCCGTGGATTATATGTAATAATAAACGAGTTGAGATATTATATTTATTAAATGGTCTATAGTTTATGTTTATGAACTCTGTACCATTTCATTTATTTAAAAGACGAGACAATAGATTTTAATTATAAATTGTGTAGGTCGGTGTGCTTAAAATTAAATATTTATTGTCCATTTTAATTTTGAGGTTTTCGCAATGACCGAAATATTCGTATAGAATACGCTCCGCAAAGTCATTCGTAGTAAAAGGTTAGGCGCTAAATAAATACGGTTTAATTTAATGCCTCGTTAAGAAATAACCGTAAAATATAATTGAACAGATTTATAAATTTCTTAAAAGCTGTAATTAAATTAGCGGAAAATTTAAATTTAAAAACAAAATGATAAAACAGAATAAAAACTAGAAGAAAAATTAACAACGTCGAAGAGGTTCTATAACGTTTTCAAACAATATACAATTTAATAAATAAATGATTTCATATTTTTAATAATCGATAGAAAATTGTAACTATGAAAATGGCAAGAAAACGTATATAACATACGTTTGATATGTAACATTATTTCCATAATGATTAGTATTTATTCTCCTGACAATGTTTTCAAGTATATCCATGTGTGTAATTTTGGGCTGACATTTCGGACTCCTTTCAGAGTCCATCTCCAGAGCGTAAGTACTTTGGTCTTAAAGGAGCCCGAAACGTTAGCTCAAAACTACACACATGGATCTATCTGAAAACAATGTCAGGAAATTAACAATCCATGAAAAGCTTCAGCACATAGTATTTATTCGTTGCGTATATAATTCATTCAAGTAATTTTAAACCAGGCGAAATGTTATCTGCTCCAATCAATTTATATATATATTATCGTCCAAAACGATAAGTTAAATAACCAATGAATTCTTTTTTTACACCCCAAAACTACTCGTGTTTTCTGCACGACCGATCAATATTTCTGATCTGTTGTTATGGCAAAAATAATAATTGACGTTTTACTGTTTTTTTCCGACATAATTTAAAAGTGTTGTATAATAAATGACTCGCAACGATAATAACAATAATAACAGTAATAACGTACGTATTTTTTCGGCTGCTGAACAAAATCGTCAAACTCGTTCAACTTACAGACGTCTGAGAGTCGTATAGTCGTTCGTATTATCACGTTTAATGACATACGTATGAAATAAACGTATTCATGAAAGTAGATAAATATATATATTGATTCGCCTGTGAATAACTTTGTTCAACCTAGCGCAATAGTTTTATATCTAATAATAGTTATACGCACCGGCTTGTCATAATTTATAATATTTATGTAAACATTTCGTCGTTGGAAGTTTCGAATGAGTAAATGAAAAGTTCGCTCTAAATATTTGGAGTACGTAATTAAAATGTTATACAAATATGTACTTCGATGGGTCGTTTCGAGAAATATTGGTATAAGCTTATAAAAAACCATGTATATATATATATATATATATGCGAATTCACTAAAAGTCTTGCTATATTTTTTTATAAATAAAACAAAACAAATAGGTTTATCACGTATGATATCGTTATTGAAAACACGGCGAATATTTATTCGTGGTTATATATATATAAAAATACGCGCTTAGAATGAAACAATGATTTTCCGCGTTTCGTGTTGGTGGACTTCGCAACGCGCGCCGGTAATAAATGTTTCCGACGTCGATGTACTACTCGGCCGACGACGATTTCCGCGCGACGATAACGTTCCCCGTAGCGCCATCGCCGGTCTTACTGGTGCCTTCAAGCTTTTTTTGAATGGCTTTACTTACGCGTACTGTGCCTATACATACATTGAATGTCGAAACAAAAACGATAACGTTCCGACGTGCCTGGCAGGAGACGGAAGGATTATTGTCGTTGATCTTTTCGATCGCGGGCAAACGCGTTATCGCGTGATTATCGATCGTGATTTTACGTCGTCGTAATTATTGTAAGCGCTTTATAACGTTTGACACGAGCCATGATGTGTTTTGCCCGTTTAATTGTTAAGGGGAGGGGACAAAACCAAACAAACAAACGCCCGTTCGACTCGACTATACTTCGTCGTCGTCGTCGTCGTCGTCGTCGTACTCGTGTATTGTCGGCGTTTATTTTTTTCCGCGCTCGACAAATACGAGAAACAAAAACCCGATTGTTTCGCGAAAACACGACCGTCACGCGTACACGCGTTGTGGACGTAATAATAATAATAATAATAATAATAATATATACGTACAACGGACTATAATATATAACATGTCAAAAGGGCGAGTGGCGAGAGGGCGAAACGGCGGAGATGGAAACGACGAGGGCGGCCGACGAGCGGGTCTGACTGGCTGGCGGGCGAACGTTGTCGCGGGATCATTAATAATTGCGCGGACGAGCTTTTCGCCGTTTTCAAATAAATGTCATCGCCATAAATTCCCCGAAAATATGATAACGGCTTTTCGGCGACACGGAGAAACGCGGCTACGCACGGTCCCTTGTCAATTTCAATTTGATGATGATGATAATAATAATAATGATAATAACACGTGCGCGCGTACAGAATAAAACAATTTGAAAACTCGCGAGCGCGTACGCAAGACGAGCCGTATTTACATATATATATATATATATGTATGTACATACCACCGACGATTACGTCCGTTTCGAATGATTTTTACGAGAGACCGTTTTTATTTTTATTTTTGGTTTCGTTTTATGGCGGACAAACGGTTAAACGCGATCTCATAATTTTCTAATTTGTGTCTTTTGCTCGTGACACTGATCCTCTCCATTCGGAAATTATGTTCACGCCACTGTGGCAGAGTGTTCACTGGCATAATTTTTAAAATATAACACGTCTTTGTAAATGAAAAACATTAATAAACGCATTTATTAATCGAACATAAATGCAAATGAAACACAAGTAAGTAATATACAATTGAATCGATTTTAAATACATTGAAAAATGAAAAATACATAAGCAAAAGAATTTTAAGTACATTGTGAAAAGAAAAATGCATAAACAAAAGAATTTTAAATAAGAAAAGGTTATAAGCAAAAGAAATTGATTGGAAAAATTATCTTAAAAAATGGTTGGCTATAAAGAGAGTTTACAATCCGTTGAACTTCGCACGCAATGCACAGATCGTTGAACGACACTACGCGTCCGCGTACGCCTTCTGTCCAAACAGCACGTTGACGGGCATCCACGAGCCTACGTCTACGTGGCGGGACCGTCACCACCGGCCATAGATGACGCGAGATTGCGTTTTACTGCGTTCAACGCGTTCATCCAAACCTCCGTGGCTCTCGTGGTTAGGTTTGTGTACGCGTAGCGCTAAAAACGCGATCGGCCGAATAAACACGCCACCGCCGTTTGTGTGTACAGCGGATATCCGACTACGGCCAGGATACTACTTAATCGCAAAAAGTAGGCACGTTGCTCAACTTAAGACTGACACTTCAAGACGTGTACACGAACGTTGTATAATTTTTTAATAATCTTAACTAGTTTTATTCTCATATTGTAGACACAAACGATAAATATCATTTTCTCCAGTTCTTTTAATATTATTGTTTCCTTTATCGATAAATACCTTATTATTCTTACGCCCGTATACATGTCGCGTGTAATATGCTTCATAGAACAACACAGCCAGATAAAACTTAACGTTAAATCACTCTCGAGGTTCCACGAGATACTACTGCTAGAAAAAAGGCTCTTTAAAAAAAGTTTAGGAACCGCTGGTCTAGGGAATTGGTTCGTTGCCAATATACCATTTGCCGATTTACACCACTCGCCCCGTCTGGTATTCGCACGGGTACTCAAACGTTACTCGTCGACGTGTCGTCGGAGTTTTATTTTTTCTCTCGCGAAACGAGGTTCAAAAGTTCAAACGTGGTTCGGCCCGCGACGGACGGCCAACGGGTCGGTGACGCGTACGGTTCTACACGCTCGCCGTGGCTTTGAACAAGTAACGCAATTAGCATATGCTATCACGGCGTTGATTTATCGAACCGCAATCGATTATTATTCGACACGTTTGCGCGTTCCAGCGACGCGAAAAAAAAAAAGTAAATAATCGCGCGTACCTGTAGATCGATGATTTATGATTCCGGCGGGTTGTGTGCGTGTTCGTTACGTACGGCCGGCTGACAGACGAACGGTTCGTTGTAACGGCGACGGACACGCGGACGAGCCGAGAAACGTGCTCGAAACGGACCGGACGGCCGAGGCGATCGTAAAGAAATATCTAATTTGTATCCCCCTCCCGCCCCCCGCCACCATCCAAACAGTCGTTACGGGTGTGATATGACGTGAAAACCGTTGACTACTATGACGACTCGCCGTACGCAGTATAACAGATTCGTCACGATTAAAATAGTTAAACGTTTGATTCGTTTTTTAGACAAATTAAACGGGTTCATTTCCAATGATTGTTTGTCGAGGAAAGTAGAATACGAGTTTCGTTCGATTTTCGTGTCGCGTAATATCGATAATACCAAAGTATCGATATACCATATACATATATATGAATTTCGATATTTGTTCACATCGTTATGGGAAATAGAAAGATACCTCGAAAACGTATCGACATAGCAATTAACAGTGTGGCCTGACGAAAAATAAAGAACGCCCTATATGTACCTGTTGCGGGACTCCATTCACCGTCAAACACGTCCTCACGGAATGCCGGACATTCGAAAAGGGAAGGCTATAGAGTCAACTTTCCTACCCCAGCCACATCACAGAGACCCTCAACCCGCCGGACACCGATCGACATCCACAAGACCGTCAACTTCCTAATCAAGACCAACATTCTCGGAGAAATTTAACGTAAACATTAACTCTGTATAGATATCTGTAAAAGTCGTGTCCAACGGCCACGGAAACCGTTGACGTTATTTCATTTAAATATATATATATACATAACGGCGACCGCTGTGGAAATATGAATACAACGTCGCGGTCGTGTACAATCGAGGGTTCTCCGTCGACGGGAATCCAATAATACGATACGCGTGCCAGAATACGCTGTCGCGAGCGCCACGCGATTTCCGGGGCACTGAAATGTAATTATTTGGCCGACATCTCGACGGCGCTTTTATCGGCATCCGCTGCTGTCGCGGAGGACGACGCGAAGATAAAGACGAACGATAGTCGGTCCTGTCCGGTGATTCTGCGGCAGTACGCCGTCCGAATTATCAACCGCGCGGTCAAAACGGTCGTGAGTTTCGAGATTCGCAGCCGTTTGTTGTTTCCTCCCTCCCCTCTCCCCCCGAGTAAAGAAGAGAAAACAAACTGTGGACAACGACTTCACGTTGTTCGGGATCGAACAGTTCGAACGATAGTTAAGTGCGTTGAACGGTTTTCGATTTTAAAAAAAAGTACTTAAAAAAAAAAAATATATCGACGACCGCAAAGATAAACGCGCGCACGGACCACGTCTGTAAGTTTCGTAAACGTTTATACCGTTGTGACGGGGTCCAGTTTTTCCGGATGATTTCGGTATCGATGGAGTGGAAACGTCTTCGGCGTTTATTTGATAACATTTTTCGAACGTTGAATTCTAATGCGACATCCGTGTTATTATGTCCGGTCTGGACCGTCAATATCTTCGACATTTTCTTGGTGTTATTAAAATTTGCTCGTCTAAGTCGATCGTCGTCGACAGTGTTGTGATTGTGTTTAAATTTAATGAAACACGGATTTAAACACATTAGTCGTCTTACATCGGAATGTCGATTGTAAATCACCGTTAATAATCGAGAAGTGATCGCGCACGGTATTGTCGGTCACGTGTACGAGGACGTTACTATTTTCGTTCTGACGACTTTACACCCCTCAGACTGCACATTCGTTGCGTGTTCGCCGTCCAAAAACGTAGTTTTCGTCCTCGCCGAAATAACAGTGAGCGCATTTAATATTGTTCTGCGAGAAAAAGAAATAGCCTGAATACATAACGAATCCAGTAACGTTTTTCTTTCCACCAGGCTTAACTCCCGACCTGCTGCGACTTTCCGCCGGTTTGTATTCCAATTCCAACGCGGTATCGTTCTCTCTATAATAATAATAATAATTCCTAATCAGCACGGTTTTTGCCCTCCAGACAATACGGACGGTATATATTTATTAACGTCGAGCGGGAGATAACGATAGGACCGCGAGGAATTTGCTTTTCCTTCGGCTTTCCCGCGACTAATTCGTTTGTCGGCGCACGAGAAGGCGCCGGAATTTTCCGCGAAAGTCTTTTTTGTTTTTTGCATAAATATTTTTTTTTACTAAAATCAACCAAAAAAAAAACTCTTCGACGATAAATTTTCATATCGTATATACGAGATGTTTTCGTCCGTTCCTAGGTAACAACGCGACGCGATAAAAACGACCTACCGATCCGTCCGGACCGTGTGCGTTTCAATGCGAATTGCCCCGCGCGACCTCCGGCGAACGCGGTCTGTTCGGTGAAAATTCGCGACGATCAGGTTTTGCCGGCCGCCGTATCGTCACGACCCCAGACCGAGTTCCGTCGCGGCGCTCGCGTAAATTTCGCAAATTAACGCTTTTGTGTACGCCGCCGTCGTCGGAAATCGGACGTGTACGTACGAGGCCGGATTATTGCGGACGGGAGGCGACCGATCCTGTCCCCAGATCCTGGATTCGACCCGAACCCGGCTGTGGCCCGGAGCCATTTACGAGTAAATAAACCTGAGGGCTTTACACAAATAAAACGAAACGGACGGTCGGTTTCACAAACCTAACCTAACCCGTGCTTCGTTTGCCGCGCCCTCGAAAAACACGTTCGGACCGTCGAGGCCGCGCACACGACAGCCGCGCGATCGTTTCCCTGTACGTCTTCCCGTCCGTATAATCGACCGCGTGTCTCATCGTTTTATCCGTATTACGGACGGTAGTTCCAGGTCCCGCGGTCCATAACAATGATGTTGCAATACATTGATTAAATAACGTGTAAAACGGACCCGAATGAACGCGGACAAAACAAACGACGAGAATATTCTTTAACGAGTTATACGACTCGAAAACGTTAAATTACATAGTCCGCCGATGCCGACGGCGTTTAACTTTGAAATTTGTATACGCTTACACGCACGTTACACGTTTACAAAGGGTTTTTATTATTATTATTATTATTATTATTATGACAGTGACGATGTGGTATTGTGGTCGCCGATCGTCGTGAAATTACGTATTCACAAAGCATTTGCTACAACTTCTGACTTATAATTATATACGGAAAAAACGAAACGAAACTTTATGTATCGTAAGTCCTTTGACTGCGCTGTCCGTATCGCCCATTAAGTATTTACGGCTACGAACTGAATGAAATTCCCCATCGCGAACAGTCAACGTTATTTTTAACTTTTTTTAAGGTTATGTAATTGTTTTTTTATTCGTTTAAACAATTTTTAAAAAAATTATCCGACGTAACAATTTGTTTTTGTTTTTGTTTTTAATCGTTTAACCTCGCGTGCGCGCGCGCACGTGTGTGTGTGTGTGTGTCTCGTTCACGTTGATTTAGTACGTTTGTGTACAGTTTTTTTCTTCCTTTCGTAATGAATAATTTATATTACGAGTACACTCAAGATTCCGTTAGCGCGTCTTGTATTCCCGTATGTCTGTGTTTAGTTTACACGTTTAGAACGTACTTAACAGTGCATTACACTATGCTCTGTAAAAATATACACAGTTTCCTCCCCGGGGCGCGAGAGTAGAATAATTATCACGTACAAGCAGAATCATATTTTCAAAAACGTATTAACGCTCGCGTAAATCAATACACTATCATACGCGGGGCCGGGTATTATTCGACGCGGGAGGATAATATATACAGTATCCACCGTAGGCAATACCGAAAATGAATATGAAATAATTCACACACACACACACGCTGCCTTACGGGAAAATACCCGATGTTATTGTTGCCAAAACAAAAACAAAAGAATAAATAAATATTCCAAAACAAAGTCTAGCCGAGGGACCCGACATGATATATACTCTTACATACAGGTATATAACGTACGATGTTATGTTATGATATTATGTCGATTATACGACGTACCAAAACAATAAGTATATGTACAGTATACACGGTTTATTAAAAAGACGATTTGAGCATAAATAAACCTCTATGTTGTCTAACCGATACGCTAGTCTTCTTCTCGTTGTCTTGTATACTCTTTTTCTTTTCTCCCGGTAATCGTTATCACTTCGTTTTTTGATCCTGTTGCCCGTAAACGCGACCGGACCTAAAGTTTAGCGCTGAAATTGTTGATGACTCGCACGGGGCTACACCTCCCGTACCTCCGCCTCCTTCCGCTTTACAATTACTATTATCATATCACATTTGAGTCGGTATCGTCTTTTTTACACAATTCTTATTTATGGATAATATACAACCTATATTCTAAACGTATTATGATAATATTACAAATTTGAAAATTATTTTAGCGATATATTTATGTTTTGAATACTATTGCTGTCTAGAATTTGTTCGGTTATAAATCATTTGTAAGACTTTTTTTCTATACTTATCTCTTTAAAAGACTATACTTTTTCAATTTTTAACCTGACACCACTGCAAATTTATTGAACTTGTAACTGCTATCCGAAACAACTTATATGAACTTGTATACGACAATTATCTAATAGAGACTGCTCAAGCCCCTGAGCCTCTCCTTAGTCGCACCGATGCTGCTTATTCGGATAAATTCTTTAATCGCCCAGACAGTAAATCCGAATTCGCCGTTCGCGTCAGCTGACGTTCTCCGTTTATTTTAATTGCCCTTCAGATCATCGCGACCGAGCGCTCGGTCGATTAAAAGTCTCCCACGGGTGGTTACAAAGTACGTTATGACGACAAAGATTCTGCAGCGCGCTGATATCCGCTAACTCGCGTCTGCTGCTACATTTCAATTTCGCACTCCGTCGGGCTTCCTTTAATTGGCAAAGTAGTTTTCACGAGACACGCGCATGAGTCGAGTCTGCCGTTGAATACAGTTGTCCCGCACACGTCACAAATGTTTGTTGTCGGTACATCGTTTCTTCGTTTCCGTTCTACGGCTGCTGATACGAGTGCACACGAATTATCGCGATTTCAAATTTCCCGTACTCGCACGCCGTAATGGTAAACGCTTAAGTAGAATACTAAAACATTTAATAGGCTCGCGATTCGCGTCAATAACACGACGGACGGTCGCGTACACACGTTTCGTTATTATGATATGTACCGCGTGACGCGTTTGGACACACAATATTTTTATATGTTCGTGAAACAATAACTAACACTAGTCGTCGTCGGCGCGAAAAACAACAACAAGCACGTATAACATGATTCGTACCACTGGCTGTACGTGTCATACATTACGCGCAACGTGACGCGAAACGTTATATAAACTGGGATTTTCTATTTGTCGCAACACATGTCGTTACATAAAGGATGGTTTTTTATCACGAGCCAGTGAACACGTACCAAGATTTTAAAAAAAATTTGTTTCGGGGTTTTTCGTTCATTAACAAGGATTATTAGTAAGACGTTTTTTAAAAATACATACCCCTCCTTATACTTAAAACACATGTACGTTTTTTTTATTGACAAATGACAACCTATATTGTTTTCTACGCTATATTATCCAGCTAAAATTTCCTATACACTTTTTCGATATTCGGTTCAGTGAATATACAAAAAAAATCTAGTCACATTATTAGCTTTGATCGTATTTTAGTTTAAACGGTAATACCCGTAACTTTACAACAATAATAAATTCGTATTGCGTAGATATGAGAAAATGAATATAAAACTACCTTGATTACATTCATCTACCGGTCGTGGACATTTCTGATAAAGCGTCTGGAATTGCATAAATTTCCAACATATTTTACAATACCTCTCAGTGTCTTAAATTTAAATTAACTCTTCAGAATATTTATTGGATTTTAAAATTCAACGAGTGTAAATTCCCCTAAAAATATACTGCTTTATAAGGACTCGTAATTAAAATCACGGGACGCCGTTTGGAAATCCAAAGTTCATATTAATTTTTCAACAAATAATAGACGGGAATGTGCAAAAAACGTTCTAAAAAAAAATTTAACGAAAATTATTTCCCGGGATATGGCCTGGCCGGGGATAAAAAAAATCATGCTTGTGTGAAACTACCGGAGAAACCGTGTTCGGCTTACGACAGAACCACGCCGATGTGGATAAATCGGTTTGTCGACGATTATTTATCGATCGCGCGACCAATGTTTTCAGTTCAACGCGTTCATAAATCCGCAGTTAAACCCTCATAGTTACGTGTCCGCGGGTAATAGACGAAAATTTTAATCGAATTTCGCGGACCGTCGTACTTTGTCATTTCTATTTAAATAATTATTACGGTTATGATAACACAAACGGGCGTATATATATGTATACGAGGCGTGGCTATTAAATAACGAGACTTTTCACTCTAAAAACTTATTATAAAAAAATGTTTTATAATTTAACATTTTTCTCCTTCTATACACTCCCGTTCACGTTCAATACATTGTTGTATCCGTATTTTCCATTGGTTGAAACGATGTTGGAAATCCTTTTCTTGCAATGCTTTTAATACCTCTGTCGATTTTGTGTTTACCGCTTCAACTGATTCAAAATATGTTCCCTTTAATGCGCTTTTTAATTTTGTAAATAGTCATATGGAACGAGATGTGGCAAATAAGGGGGGGTGTTTTTACATTGCCGTTCGATTTTTGGCCAGTAACTACTTAACAGATAAGACGTTATGTCTCGATGCAAGTGCCAACAGTCGTTTTCTCACAGTTCAGGCCGCTTTCTTCTTACCCGTTCTCCGAGTGTTGTCAAAACATTTAGATAACAGTGTTGATCGACAGTCTGTCCTCGAGGTATCTATCCGGTCATTATTGCACCCTTTATATCGAAAAATACGATCGACATGGACTTGAGTCATCAACTTACTCACGACCCCTACGAAATCGTTTGTGTCATTCAAGAACCCGTGGTCGTGACATGACGACATCGTCTCCGTATACATCTGTCAACAAACGAAAACTTTCGGTCGCACACTGTACCGAGCTAGAAATTGTCAATTGAAACGCCGTTCAATTTTGTTGTCTGACATAGTTCCGGCGTACAACGCGAATAAGGTCAATTTTTAAACTACCGAACGTAGACCGACCAAAGCGGTCGGTGCAATGACATTCACAGTTGACAAACATTACCGATTTTATTCCCTCGTCCGTGTACCCGTGTTGTCGCCAGTCTGTTAGTCTGGTTGTTCAATAGCCACACCACGTATACACGTGTACATATACATATATATATATATATTAAAGTTCGTAACGTTTCGTCGGACGGGCGCTGCCGAATTCCGTTTTCCGTTCGCCGTGAAGAACACGCGAACGTACAAAACGATCTTGGCAAGACCGGCGTGCCGCGGGAACGGCAACCGACGGCGACGACTCCGGCGGGACACCCGTCGCTATTAGTCGCATCTGCGGCCGCCGCCATCGCGGGTTTTACGGTTTCCATTATCGTGCGCGCTATAATTATTATTCGTGGCGATATCGCCCCGAGAGATTGATAATAATTTACCGTCCGTGAGGGACACGCGGAGATATATATGTGTATATATATATATATATATATAGACAGAGACGACCTCCCCGGCCGAACACGACGGGGATAAAATACACACACACACACACACGCACGTGTATTACCTTTATATATATAATATAAGCGCGCGCTTGTGTGTAAAAGCCGACTTAGGCGTAGACGCGACACGCGGCTGTGGCAATTGTGGTCGTGAATTACGCACACACGCAAGCAATTATCGTTACACACACATATATATATATATATACTGTTCCGGTGTGTAAATTGAAAAATACGAAGAATCCTCCGGAAACCATGTTGAAACGCCGACGGTGGGCTGACGGAACGAAATAAATAATAATCAACAAAAAAAAAAAAAAGGAGCCAAATTACGGTATAAACGAAACGTTATTATCGGTAGACAGGCACCGACAGAAGCCACCGCCACCGCCCGTACGAATTTAGGTATATACACAATGTACCATTAGACGTATGTATGTGTGTGTGCACGCACTTAGGTGTTAATAACGATTTCGACCGAACGGAAAACCTAACCTTTAATTTCGTTTTTTCACCCCCCCCCCTGCGCCCAACTATTGTGAAATAATAGTCGTTAAACACGCAGCGATCACGCGAATGACGATTTATTTTTTCGCACTACCCTTTCAGGGTCGATCGCGATTGTTAACTTACGGCGATTGACTTAGGTCGTACACTCGATTTATACACCGTGGACCAGGCAAACGGGAAATTCTGAAATAACTCTTACCAAACGTTTAAAAAAATTATTTTCAAGTTTTATATTGTGGAAAACATAGAACAAGCCAATTCTCAGATGGTGTCCGTTTCTCCGTATGCATTCCTAGAATCTTGCGTGGAGGTTTTCGCACGACTCACTGTAATATCTCCAAGCAATTTCTTCTTGGACTCTTGTCTTCGACCGGAGAAGTGTTGTGCATTATTCGACTGACAGTTCGTTTGAATTGTTCGTCTGATATTCAATGCTGCTGCTTGTTTTCTTACAACAGAACGTCGTGGGCTCTTTTCAAACGACGTCCGAACTGACTTGTTCTGAACGATTCGCTCGGCTGCCGGTGGCTTCTTGTTGAGAGCTGACCCCGCCGTCTCCTCGAAATTCTCCACTCAAGTGTTGATTGCGTAGCACGAAGGAACACGACCATGACGTCCCTGCGAATGGCAATCAGACCTATTTTTGTGATACGCCTCCACGGGCAAATACGACCCGTGATTACTAAACAGCGTGTACCTGTGAAATATATAAAAAATAACACTGTCGCCTTTCTGCCAGCTCCTCGGGGCTGCCACTATAACTTTCCCGTTTCCCCGGTCCGCCCTGTATGTATTCGGATGCTCTCGGGTATAAAAACAAAAATAATCGGGGAATAAGTATTCGCCGGGATAGGCGATGTGAATCGTAAACGGACAACTACGTGCGTTTTCATTCTACGCGAGCACGTAACACAAGGATTTTTTTTCCTTTCGAAAAACGAACCGAATGCATGACGCTCGTAAACAACACCGTTTTCGTTATCATTCGTCGGCGTCGTACGTCTTTTTAATAATAATCGGCGCCTTCGGTGGTCTGTTCTCGAAATGTTTAATTACGACCAAACGGGACGTTGAAAATATTTCGAACGCATAACAATTATAATCATTATTGATGGCGTGCAACGAAATGATAATATCTTTCTCGACACGTACACGAACGGTTTGGAGTGGTGCGGTTTCGAATTTTCACAACGCGCGTAATATACGACTGTTGCTCGGCAAGTAATATGAGATACGACCGACGTGTCGAGTGTGTGTATATTTTCAATAACGCGTTTGAAATTTAAAAAAAAAAAAGAAAAAACCACATGTACATAATACAGATACGTTATCTATAACACACACGCGCGCGCGTATAAAATTACGATCGTGTTTAGGGCGAAAAACAAATTTGCCGATTCCGTGCGCCGATAACCGGACGACTCGTATCCGTCCGAGTGGCGACTACGCGATATTTACATCAGCCGTTCCGGTACGCTGTTGTTGCCGTGCCCGATGAATCACGGCCGCGGCGTCCGACAGAATCTCGTGATCGATATCGATTCGCGTTGCCGCCGTTGTCGTCGTGACGAACACGCGGTCAGTAAGTTCAGAACGAAATTACACGGGTGCAACGTTTTTTTTGCTCCGGGCACGGTGTGCAGCCGAAGTTCGGGGTGTGTGTAGGTTCACGTGTATGTACACGGTTGTTCGGCAAATTTTTCACCGACGGTTCAAACTCGCCTGCCGTCAGTTGTTCCCGTCCCACGTCCGCGGCGCGTGAACAATCCCGTCCCGTCCGTTTCGAACGCGACGCGATACCGACGATTATCGTTACTGTACGAGCGACGGCGTTTTATCGAAATCACGTTCGCCAAGCGCGCGTTTACTAACGTGTAAACGGCGACGTCCCGCGGAGAAGTCGTTCTCTTCGCGAGACCAAAAGCGTCGCGTACGCGCGACGTCATACGGCGAAACGGCAGAACGTCGTCCTCGTGACACTCGTTCATTTTCGTTTCGTTTCGTTCCACGTCGAAAAATCCAATTCGAGTCGTGCGTTCTGATTTCGACGCTATATATACATTTGTCGGACTGGAACATTCGACTCGTGATTCCATCACGAAATACCCTCTTCGAGCACTTTTCAAAAAACGTTATTTACAACGCCGCCGTACTGTCGCGTTGTCGTAAACGGGAAAAGCGAGCCGGAATAATTGCACCTTTCGTTTTTCGAGAACGGCCCCAAAGGGTTTTCGCGGATAATGTGCCGAACGTACGGTTTCGAACGAGAACAAAACTAAAAAAAAAACCCGATCCGCCCAGACATCGACTCTGGGGAAATTTATTTAGTGCACCAAGAGTAGGGGCCAACCCGTACCGTATAAGTACGTTACCACGGAAACAACTTGTTTTTCTATTAACTAAAATACATTTTAAAACGCCGGTGCCGAGGGTTTTCGTGCGTTTTAAGGATGGGATCGCCTTGTAATGGCAATAAACAGTAATATCGGCCGGCACACAAAACGCGTAGACGTGTTCCACGTCGGTTTTTGCGAAATCGACGACATACTTTTTTTACGGGAAAATAATACGCGTGTTTTATCATCGCAATACCATCGTACGCGCACAACGATAAAATACGTGTGTGCAGCAGTTCTCGTTCCGAGGAAAAGGGCGCGCCACGTCGGGCACATGCTCTATAACACAGAAAGCGTTTTTTTGTTCTCATTTATAGAAATCCCGCCGCAGTTTTTCGAAAAAACCCGGCGAAACGGAATCTCACGTTTTTCATTATTAACGCGTATTAATCGGAACTCGCGCGGAGCTCACACTTCGCCTCGTAATTATTTACGCGCTAATGCGTTTTCCGCCGTCGACGGGGAATCGCAATAAAAACAGTCGCGGAGCGCGAAGGATTTCGCGAAAAACGAGAATCTTTTACGAGTTATGGAGAATGAAAGCAAAGCAAATATAAAAAAAAAAGCCCGTTTTTTAATACACGGAATCCGTTCGCCACGTTCGTGTTTCGACTCGCTTGTTTTCCACGCCGTCTTCGAAAAACTATAGTTCGAGTCGTGTTGAACATTTTAATAACGAGTATTTCTACCGCGGTCTCTTGCACTGATCGCCGCGGTACGATATATCTAATTTACGACGCCGTGAATAGACGAGAACTAAAAGTTATCGGCGTGATCCCTCCGAACCGTATTGTCCTCCCTTCCGGTTAATATTATTCTCGTTGTATTTTTTGCGTCCTCTCGCTTAGTTTCGTCGTTCGTCGTCGTAACTCGCGTTTTCCGGATCGGTTTCGCGAAACAATACACGCGTCGTAATCCCCCCTCCCCCCCAAAAAAAAACCAAAACCAACGGCCGTTTACAGTCACGTTGTCCGGCTGTGGCCGACGCGTTTCCGACACAACACGTTTCGTCCGCGGCACGTTCAAAATGCGTTGCTATGGCACGGCGTGCGCGCGCGTTCGAGCACGACAATTTGTTGTTCGGGCGCGTTATCCGCGAGTCCGTCGCGTTCGAAAGTTCAAAGCGCGACAACAGCCGTTTCGCGTCCAAACGGAAACGAGACGAAACCCGCGGCCGAGATTCGCTCGTAACGCGGATAATACGCGTGTGATAATACACGCCGTTTACGGATAGTTCGTGAAACGGCCGTAAAAGATCGTTTTCGAACAGAACGAAGTGCGAGGCGCGCGAGCAAAACGGTCTGTCGGGATTCGTCTCGCGCGCACGTCATCATAATAATCGAACAATCGGCCACCGTCCGCAGCGAACACGGCGAGCGAGAGAAAGCGTACACACACGCGCGCGTATGAACGTACGCGAGATCCGAAGACGAGTGTTTTTGGGGACAAAATTACACACGTACGGGGCGTGTCTCGCGCAGGGGTGACACAATATTTATACGAAAACATTAACGTCGCCTTCGGACTGGAAAACGATAATTTATATCCACGGCCGATTCGATTCAGGTGAAACCCTACCCTCGTCTTGCGCACACACGCGCGCGCGCGTGTAGGACCGCGTTTGTTGTAAAAAGGAATATTTCTCGGTAGCGGCGGCGGCGACATGTGTTCACCGAGAGTCCCTGTAGCGTCATTGTTTGTCATTCCGTCTTGGGAGAATCGTTCGGTTTCGCCACGCACCGCTCTCTTCTGACTCGACGCTGTGCCTTGGCATCGGTATATAATATTATTATTATTATTAATGCGCGTATTCGTTTTTCTCGAATGATATTCTCGGCGGAGCACGTCGTCCCGGAGCAATCGTTATTAAATACACACGCGTGTATATATATATAGACAACAATATTTCGGTACGATGATAATAGTTTCAGGTGTAACGTTTTTTTTTGTTTTTTTTTATTGTTGAAGGCGTTAAAAGAAACAAAACTGGGCCGATCGCACGATTCCACACACGTGTCGGTCGCGACGTTTCAGGTACCCCGCGCCGTCGTCATTGATTAACGTAAAATATAATGCCACCGCGCGCATTGTGTATGATCGAGTCATCGTCTCGTGGGATTCTGGAGAACAAAAAAAAAAAAAAAAACAATAATAATAATAATAATAAACTCTAAGCATTCGGAGACTGCCGCGAGAACAATCTGTTTTAATTTTCAACTAATATTACGGTGCCGGTCCGCATCGACAAAGACCAAAACGCCTGTTCTACATTTTTTACACGCGTACCAAAATCTCAAGCTTCCTCGTTTGGCAGTTCTATTTCGGATTTCTTTTTTTTCTCTTCTCCGTCGCACAACAGACGATCGCGCGTTTTAATCCGTCATGGTATAAACGCTGGTGGACGGCAGCGCCGACGTCTATGTTGTGTGCGCGCGCTGTACGAGTATTCGTAATGGAATTTAAAAAAAAACTCTGTCGTTTTGGTTTTTTTGGTCTCCGAAAATACTGCGGTACGAACGTTCACGTTTTGAAATCGACAGTTAGTTTTTGTTACGCTCATAGAAAATTATCGGGAAATCGGAAAAACGTGCGAATTAAAATACCAACTAAAAGATACAATGTGTCAAGATCGTCCGAACATTAGAGCGTACACAGAGACGAACAAAAAACACAGTTATACAAAACCGATACATTCGTCGTTTAGATCCGTTCGTTTTATTTAACGTTTTTGTTTATGGCTTGGGGCGAACAACGTTATGTTGTTATCGATATCGATACGATACACGAATACGCGTTAGTAGTATTTTAACGAAAACTCGTAATGTATTTCGTTATGTCACGTGACATAATTCGTTTTTAGCGATTTTCGTGAGACGTTGACAGAAATGTGAATGAAACCGCTTTGATTACAATATTATTAAAGCATCGGTTTTCCTCGGTCCGTTTTCCTCGACAACGTCGTCTCGCAGGTATTTTCCCGAAATCGAACGTTTCTGCGGTTCTCCGGCAAAATTAAAATGATGGTCTTTTTTTGTAGACTTTTGGAAGGATTGCCGGGCATTGGGTTGGCGTACGGGGTTTTCGCTGATATATTTGTGCGGGGCCGGGCAGTGTATTTATAGCGTATAGCATTTTGTTCGATATGCACGGAATGGGACAATTGCAATCAAGCGAAATGTTTTGTTTTCTTGCGAGATTCGTGTTTTATTCGTTTGCCGAGCCCCACATTTGAATGCCACGCGTATCATTCATAATCGATTACACGCACCGGGGAAGTTTCGACGGTGAATAGATAAAATAATAGACCGTTCTTCGCGGAGGCCCGAGTATTTCCCACTGTTCCGTGCCGACTCGCGGGATTTCACCCAAGTCTTAGGGGTACACGGCAACGTATACCCATCGGACGATTCACAACACGCGTCGAAATAAAATATTATCAATCGAAACCTCTTGATTTTAATAAATCGTGCACATTCGAATTTGTCGTTTCGGTGGTGATCATTTGTTTTGGTATACACGGGTGCATATTGTTCTTTAAAAAACGTGCCAACGCCTTCGGAACAGACGCTCGTAAAACATAATACAGAGTTTAATAACGCGTGAACGCCGAGAACCGTCGACAATGTACCTACATCGAATCCGATACAATACGCGTGTGTCCACAGAGCTGTAAACTCGGAGGCATGTAACGCGACGAGGGGAGCAGTATCAGATTTACCGCGCCGGGCAATATTTTAGACGAGTTTCCGAAGGCGAAAAAAAAATAAACATATATATATATATATGTACGTATATAAAGAAATACCACTTGGAATTTGTCTCCCAGCTCTTTTTTTTTTTTTTATACACATACACAATATACCGCCGTGTATACGGTCTCCCGCTGGTCGCGTAAGATAGACTCCGAAAATCGCATGCTCAATAATTGTTTTCGTGTGAAACGATTGAAAATAAAAGTGACTGACACCAAGACAATGGGCGACGGAGGAAAAAACGTTTATTATTATTATTATTTTTTTTTTTCTTTCTGTCGACTCTAGACGACTCGTAAACACTGTCGTTTGATCTGTAATAAACGTCTGACGAATTGGGATTCCTCGTCGTCCAGACCGTACGAAACGTATTTCGTTTCTTTCCAGAAGTCGTTTTCGACGTATTAAAATCGTCAACGACGACCGCGAAAGCCTGTCGATACGCGACATTGTGTGTTTCGTGGACATTGTGAGGTTTCCCGTAAGACGTTCGCGCGATCGTCTTTTCGACCGGAAAACTGTTATTCAACAACTAACAGTAAGGCGCGTGACCCACCGGCGTGTTATGTTACACGACACGGGCGCACCGTAGTAACAGTGTGGAAAACGGTCGTTTCGCGTATGACTTGTTAGGTCGTTAGAAATAATTACGATACGTATCATACGCGTAGTGGACGCGATCGAATAACACGTTTGCGTGTTGTGCGCGTATTATCGTAAAAAAAAACACACACACACACACAATCATGTATCCGATATATCCGATCGGCGTACCGTTTGAAAAGGAATTCGATCGTTTGCCCGAAACGCGTGAGGCAAATGGTAAGCGCGCTACGACGCCATTTGCCTGTGGGACGTTACGTTTGAACGGCGTTTAGTTCGAGAGAATAGGTTCGTTGACAGAACCGATTCAACTTCGGAGACGAAGCGTCGCGTAAATCACGCTTGGAATCGGAAACGTGTCGTCTAATTGGCAAATCGGCAATGGCCGGCGTCCCTAAATCAACGGCGGCCGTGTCGGCGCGGGGTCGGGCGTCAAGGGTCCGAGTCCAAATGACTCACGGTGCACAAATCGCGTATTGATAACGTATCAGATTGTCACGATTGACGGTTTGCCGACTCTCCGTTGTCCCGCGGCTTATTAAACGCGCGCAACTGTCACGGCGACGGTTGTGACGTCACCGCCAGTTAAACACTGACGGTTAGGTCCCCGAACAGACGTAGTCGGAATGTCAATTTTTCCGGGACGGAACGTCTGCGAACGTTAATAGTTCCCGTTTTTCAACCTTTAACGGCGTGCGATTTACTATCGGTAGTCGACAATAAAACGCAGAAACACACATTTTTAGAGCGTTGCTTACAAATGTTTCTGGAGTCCTGTACGCACATCATATAGGAGAAATCGAACATTTAGCAATCTAATAGAAATTCATGGTTTTTTTTTTTTTTTTTTAATTCAAATACGTTCTCGTTAAATGCATTGGCCGACCGGCTGTTTCGGTTTTTCGGACGTTACGTCGACCGCCGACTTGACACGGACACGGTTTCGTGGGAACGGCGAAAATGCGTTTTCAAAGATCGGCCCGGAGACTTCGACCCGACGGATCGAAGAAAGCGCCCGCCGTCGTGTCCACGCCCCGGCGGCCACTGGCTCTACGCATGTAATACGCGGCGCGTACAATACCTATACCGATGATTACGTTCTTTATTTCCGAGGCGCGCACTCAATATCGGTGAAATTCATTACCCTTTTGCCTTTTGCCTCCGCTCCCGCCAGTCGTGTCTCTCTGCCGCGTACAACGCGCACACGCACGTTAGTGTAGGTATGTTTTTCAATTATTATCGTTACTAATAACCTCGCGGAGTCACAATGCGAGCTGCGTATAGCTTTGTGTGTGTGAATGCCCACGCGCAACAATAGACGCGTAGCTTCCTCGGCTTCGGGTCTACGAGCGTACGTGTGTCAGTGTGTATGTGTGTGTGTGTGTGTGTGTGTGTGTGTGTGTGTATATGTGTGTGTGTATGTGTGTGTGTATGTGTGTGTGTACAATAAGGACTGTGTATAAAATTTTAATATCCGTATATACAATGGTGTGTGTGTGTGTGTGTGTACGCGACGCACATTAGTTATTATATATGTTTTAAGAAAATGAGAGAGAGAAAACGTAACAGCAGCCGTAATAGTAGCAGAGTAGTAGCAGCCCAAGAGTGTGTACGGACGAGCAGCACACGCGCACACACACAATAGAAGAGTTTCAAGGAGACTCGAGTTTTCTGAAATACACGCGGGTCTTGTTAGCGGGGGATTTTCGTTTTTTTTTTTTATTCTCGTCTTCGGAGGGGACGAATCGGCCCGGGAACCGTGACAAAAACACGGAACAAATCGACAATTCCCCGTCATCATTAACGTTTAATTTTTGTCCCCCCCGTTCTCGTGATAATAAGCTATTCCGGATCGTCGAACGTCTGCCTGGAGATCGTCGTTCGTCCAGTATAAGACGTCCGGTGTCGTAATATGATTGTCGAATCCGATCGATCCGTTTGGGACGAACGCCAAACGATTTCCGAGCCGATTTCTCGACGTTCGGTATTATAATAACGGTGCGCGTACGAAATGATATTGTACGAACCGTCTACCGGCTGTACGTACCGTTTACACGCACCAGTTGATCGGGCGAAGGTTGACAGGGAAATCCGATTGACACGGATCCGGTGTGCGGTTGCCGCTGCAGCCGGCGCGAACAGGAAACGGTTAATTAGATCGCGATACACACACACACACACACACACGTATATATATTATGACGAATCTCCGGTGTCGTTTATCAAAACCGGTAGGCATGTGAATGCCGTGGTGACGTACAAACGGTATCGCGCCGAGGACAGAGCGTGCGTTCGAAAACACGAAATCTCGAAAAATCTGCTGTTCGCTTCGGTCGGTCGAGAAATCGAATCGCACGCATTTCTCGTTGTTCGAAATCGCCCAGTCGCTTGTCGTCGCTACCAAACTTATTTACTTGTGGATGTATATTCTCACAACTTATTTATAATAAAAATATAATTTTAATTGAGAAGCGTGTATCTGGTGGGTTTTCATCAATTTACTAACGTTCGGCTGTTACCATTTGTGTGACGAAAATTCTTTTATAAACTGCGCTTACAGGACTATTGTCCGCTTGAATCATACTAGCGCCCCTCTTGGACCGTGACATCGTCCACTTTGAGAACCACTGCTCCGTACGGTTATTGTGATTGCTGTGTTCGTGAAAACGACCGCAGGATCCGCCGGGTTTCCAACGTCCGTATTTTTTCGTATGATTTTCGGTTTGATAGTCGTCGGGACGCGTTGTAAATTGTCAGACGCCTAAAATTATTCGAGAAAACTGGCTGCCGACTAGAAATTATTATCGCGCCCGTCGTAGTAGAATGTTAAACGGAATTTATTGTTCTCGATGACAAATTGTCGGATTACCGCGGTGACAAACAGGCGACGGACGCGCGCTGGAGAAAAACGTTTGACGGCCGGTGCTATCTTGACGCAGCACCGGCACATTATCCGATTTACTTCAAAGTAGTACCAAAATTTTACTCAGAATTTGCTACATTTTGCTACGCTATTTTTAGCTACAATCCGGTTCCCTAAAATCAAAATTCGAAGCTCAGCACCGGCACATTATCCGATTCACTTCAAAGTAGTACTAAAATTTTGCTACGAATTCGCTACATTTTGCTACGCTATTTTCTTGTTTCCTGAAATCGAAAACGAATTTGCTACATTGCTACGCTATTTGTGCTACTTGATGCAGCACCGGCACATTATCCGATTCATTTCAAAGTAGTACTAAAATGTTGCTACGAATTTGTTACATTTTGCTACGCTGTTTTTAGAATTTGCTACGGCCTAGTTTTTGCTCAAAATCGGAAACAAATATGCCGGTGCTATCTTGACGCAGCACCGGCACATTATCCGATGGACTCTAAACCATTTTCTATTATTTGCAAATTTTTTGTTAATACTTGCAAATTGATTTTCAGAATTTTGTAAATTTGCTAATTTAGTTTTGTGCTATAGATATTTTATACATTTTACGAACGGTACAAAAATTATCAGTATAATACAATATAAAATATAAATATCATTGGTTAAACTAAATAATATGTAGTAACAAAACTATTAAATTTATATAATTATAGTTATAATTCAGGTATCTACGTAATGATAACTTATTTTCAATAAAAATTGAAAATATAACATACCTTTAAGATTTAAAAATAATTTATTACAAATTAGCGAAGTGTTCTTGTTAAATGTTTTATTTTATATCACCAAAACAATTTGCAACTATACAACTATTTTACAACGTTATGATAAAATTAAACGTTGCTGGTTAGTAGTTAGTGTGTTTCATATTATAATATAACATTACAAATAATAATAATTTTTATATACCTCATACTTAAAACGTTAGAAAATTGAAATAGTTGCTAGTATTACAAGTAGTAACTATCAAGTACAACAAGTAAAATAATCTATTATCAGAGAGTCATTAGGTAATTTACTGCAAAAGAATCAAAATTAATACGTCAATGAAAGTGCTATAACCGATATATCTAGAAACAGAATGCCGATAAACCCAAGATAGAACCGGCATATTTATTTCCGATTTTGAGCAAAAACTAGGCCGTAGCAAATTCTAAAAACAGCGTAGCAAAATGTAGCAAATTCGTAGCAAAATTTTGGTACTACTTTGAAGTAAATCGGATAATGTGCCGGTGCTGCATCAAGTAGCACCGGCATATTTGTTTCCAATTTTTAGCAAAAACTAGGCCGTAGCAAATTCTAAAAATAGCGTAGCAAAATGTAGCAAATTCGTAGCAAAATTTTAGTACTACTTTGAAGTGAATCGGATAATGTGCCGGTGCTGAGCTATTTTCGAATTTTCCGATTTTAGGGAAAACCGGACCGTAGCAAATTCTAAAAATAGCGTAGCAAAATGTAGCAAATTTGGAGTAAAATTTTGGTACTACTTTGAAGTAAATCGGATAATGTGCCGGTGCTGCGTCAAGATAGCACCGGCATATTTGTTTCCGATTTTGAGCAAAAACTAGGCCGTAGCAAATTCTAAAAATAGCGTAGCAAAATGTAGCAAATTCGTAGCAAAATTTTGGTACTACTTTGGAGTGAATCGGATAATGTGCGGGTGCTATCTTGACGGACATGTTTGACGCGTGTATCTAATCTTCATGGGGAAAAAATCGTGCTGCTTATTTCGAATGTCTCGACTCGAAAAGATTTTCCCGATATCTGTAGTGATTTCGTCGTATCGTTTAACCCGACAAGAAACATTTTCGGTGATAACGGTGAACATTCTTCTCGTGATAAGGTGAAATAACGCTCTAGAACGTAGAGGTATAACATATTCTCCAAAGGAATGAATAATCGTCGGATTATTATTCATGTAGCTTACGACGAATGACAGTGAATAAAAAACAACTAGTTATAGACAAATACTCAATATTTTTTTTGTCAACGTCAGAAGCAGAAATTGATTTAATCGTTGGGTTTTCGGTTATAATTGTGATTTTTCAATAGGTGATGTAAATGTATGAAACATAACAGTTAATCGATTTAAAACAACGCGTAGTAAATATGAATAACAATCAGTACGTATTTTTAGGTATTATGGAACGTAATTACGTTGATGGAAAATAATTAAGAAATTCAAAAACATGAACACAGTGTTCGGAAAATGTCTCTTGTGAATATTTGTTTCAGAATTAACTTTGTATGAAACAAAAATACAGATAATATAAATAATATATATTTTTTTTTTAAAACAGTCGCATCGGAAGACGGTTAAAGTTGTAATTGCGTCGGTTCGTCGGTAGTGTTCGCGTCGATGTAATTTCTGATTTTGAATAAAAATAATGCTGCGATTTAAACGTCAGCCGTCAGACGAAATTATAAATTTTTTTTCCTCCGAAGCCAGTTTACTTATTCAATCGAGTGTTGCCTTTCGACCACGTTCGTCCGTCGTCCCGCCGGCTCGTCGCGACGCGATAACATTAAACATCGGTTCGGGTCGAGAACCCATTCGGGACGAGACCGAGAAATGATACGATTTTCACCGCGTCTAAATCATCATTCGTAACCAGCGGACGGGAAAAAATTAATCGGTTCTCGATTTCTTCGTAACCGGTATTAAAATTATTGAACTAAACAACGCGGCCGTTTCGTCGTGATTACTCGATATTATTATTGCGACGGAGATGACGACGATGATGATGACGATAATAATGATAATTACTATTATTTTGTGAGACGAACACAAAACCCGATACAGTGGTGTGCGACGGCAACAACAAAATTGTTTATTATATATGTATATATCATCCGCGCGCGAGTGAAGCCTTCGACGCGGACAATTCGAAAATCGATTTTTCCGCACGTACGTCACTGCATTTGTACGACTGTTGTGTACGCGAACGGACACATTCTATGTGGAATTTTTTTTTTCCTTTTTTTATTCTGTTTAACACTATATACGTTGTACGCTATACATTATATATATATACATACATACGTTTACGTGAAAATAATAAAAACTTAACACAATACTTTCGCCTCGGCGGCCGGGTTGTATTTAGACGTTAGTGGTAGCGGAAAACGACGTTGTGAGGACCTCAAAATAAAATATAATAGCATCCTTCTTTATTATTATTATTTTTTTTACGAGTAAAAAAATATATTTAATGTTGTCTTTCATACCTAGCGAAGTAAATCATACAAAAAAAATAAAATCCTTATTAAACGAATCGTATAAAAAATGTTATTAATAAAAACACAAGTAGATTTAATACACGTAAAAATAAGAAGAAGAATGTATGGAACTTTTTTCGTTTTTTGTTGTTTTATGTATTTTTCATAATTGGAGAATTGGTATTTCAATGCTACGATTCGTTATCACTACGATAAAACAAATTCGAAAGACTATTTCAACATTCGAAAAACGATCTTTTTTTGGGGTTAATTAACACTTTAACTTATATAGTAGTTCTTCACTTCATCAAATTCACGGATTTTATTTTCAAAGGATTCTTTGAACCGAATTAGTTAATTGCCAATAGTTTAATAAATGGATCATCTCGGTAAATATTGACATGTTTTATTGTTTCATCAAATTGTATGCGTGTCTGCGGGCAGGCCCGTATTTATTAAATTCTCCACTGGGAGCAACAAAAAATAAAAATAAAACGCCGCCCTTAAAAAATCGTATCTTATTATATGACTTTGAGTGCTTTAACAATGTCGTATAATGCATTGGGTTTTTCGTTTTATTTTTCGTAGTGAAAAAGTAAAATAAAAATTGTTCAGCATGTCGAATGATTGCACATTAGATATCGGATAACCAATTTCCTCACTCGTTTTCCGATATTCATATCGATTTTTAACGAAATCGAGAAAAACGCGGAGAGCGTGTTCGATGGAAGAAACGTGGTTTCAAAATTACAGTTTTTGTCACATGACTGATGTATTCGTACAACAATGATAAAATGCAAAAATATAAATGTATCATTGTCAGTTTTTAACATAGTTAATACCTAACCAAAAAAAACGAGTCAAGATTCAATACTGACAATTATAATAATATATATTGTATGTCATTTGTCAACCCAGAAGTCTACCAGTCGATTTTCAATACAGTATCTCAGCACACCAGTCGAAACGAAACATAAATACCATTTCATCGTTTTCATAACGTATATTATTCATGCGATTATTTGTTTTCTCCGTTGAAAATTTGTCAATAATGTCACTATGGTCGGGGATTTGTTTATAAAATATGTTTTATGTTTTGATATTAATAATAATGATGATAACGACTGAGTCGCGAGTATTTGAAAAGACCGTTTTGTCCAGTCGGCTGCCTCGGCGGCAGTTTTCGGGTTTCACGTAGTAATTTATTATTGTACCGTTGATCAAACGCGTTTAATCAACGATTGTGCCCGGACGATTTATTCAATTCTACGACCGTTTATAATGTTGTACTAAGGGCCGAGAACAGTAAAATGAACGTGATTAAATATCGAATACGGCGCTGTAACATATAATGTTTATGGATAAATTCACCGAAAAAACAAAACGAAACATACGAAATGCGTAACCTAACGGGCTTCACTAGTTTTTTCCCGCCCCCTTCAAAGTTCCGATGGGAGAGACTTCCCCTCCGAACCCGCAGGGCTGAAGTCTCTACTCGGACCTCGACGTTTCCAAAACACCACCCACTAGTGTATGTGTCGCGTTTATGTGGTAGAACAACGAAAAATAACGTGAAATGTTTATGTTTACTCGACAAACAAATATCGTATTGTTATAATTTACGATATAGAAACAGGACACGACCGACAACGCTACCGCATTAGTCCGAATAATAATATTAAACAAATTTGAAAAAGAAAAAAAAATGATTGTTTACAACTGAACAAATATTTACGTTTGGGAGGGACATCGGATTTCGGCGTACGACATTATTTGGAAGAAGAAAAAACGAAAACGACAATAGTTTATAATATTATTATTATAATGGATCGTACAGTACGACGCACGTACATAAAGGGGTCTGGCCGGCTGCGCGCTTTGTACCTTTGCTGCGCGCGGTCCAACCTTCCACTTAAAATATTCGTCATGTTTGTATTATTATTATTATTATGATTTTTTTTTTTTTTTTTACTCGCAGCACCGAACTCGACGTATAAATCATTTTATTTATTTCGTACGTTTTCCGCTACTGCCTTAACAATAATAATAATAATACACGTGAGCACGGCGACGGGAACGATTTTTACCGCACAATCAAAGGTCGCGTACAATAATAATACCGCTGCGCAATGGAACGTATGCGCATGCCGTTGCCGACAAAACGCGATGATAATAATAATCATAACAACAACACGTAATACCGTTGTGCCCGCGCTAAAACTTTACGTTGTCCGTGAATTACCGTGAAATTCGTTTGGCCGTAACACCGGTGTGCGTACATCCATTCGAGTTTCGAGTTTTCCACGTGAATTATCGTTTCCCTGCACCCGCGTCCGTACGACTACCAGGCGTTACCAGTTCGTTGTACGAGAACGGAAACGTTATCGAACTCGACCACTACCTGTACGCGGTTTTTGTTTTTTTGTTTTGAGGGGGCGCAATGAAAATATTCGACACGATAATAATCCAGAAATCCGTTAATTGATCGGCATCCGGCGTCCCGAGCGAAACGGACGGGTTCGCGTGTACTTTCGCCGGAGACCGCAAAAATCGTGGCCGGGCGCGAGTCACCGCGTTATCGACGCGTTTTCCGACCGTTCCGAGAGCTCTTGGGACCCGGAAAGCGCGTCGTCGACCAGCAGACGAAAAACGATCCGAGACGAGTAAGCGCATAAATCACGTATTTTATCTCCTGACCGCGTAATTACGACGACGCACACGCGCGTGTGTGTGTGTGTTTCCGTCGAGACGTCCGAAAACGCGGCCGATATCAACGGACGTTCACCGCCGCGAACGTGTTTGGTCGGTTTTTTTCGTGCGACACAATAAATAATCTCGAGTCGTGACAAAGGAATACGATGACGGGAACGGCGTCCGAAACGTGTTTCGCGCGCTATCCGAACGCGTCGCGATCAAATGGTTAAAACAGTGTTTTTTTTTTTTTTTCACTTTGTCTTTTCTTTTCTTTCGTCGCGGTCGTCTGTCGAGACGACAGACGAACGTCATTTCGGTACGTGTAGAATCGACAAATGCGTCACAACTCAACGAAACGCGAAAACCGTGTGCGGAGGCGCGCGGAACGCGATTTATTTTGCGACCCCGGCCGTCAAGTCCGCGAGATTATTGTACGCGATATATATACGCGTGCACGTGGTCGTACGCCGGTGTAATCCGGAGGGGATGAGGCTGATTTTTCAACATTGAAAACATAAGTCATAATTTAAGCATATAAGGACACCTCATTAAATAGATTTATTATTATTAAATCTATTTTTTTTTTATTGCCAATTCATCCGACACTTCGTCTGTACCAGGGACGAACGCGGTACAAAATTTATGAATAGTTTTATCAGAATATTGTAAACAAAAATTTATGTACATTGATATAATTTTATTATTATTATTATTAAATAGGTAATAAACGGCATACTGTTAAAACTAATACACAATAACAAAAAGGTCATGAGGGAATATATCCTCCTCATCCATCACCCCACTCCCCACCGTTTGATAGCCACCTGATGTGTGTTATTGTCGCGGGCGTGATACGCGGGAAGTTCGTATTCGCGTGGTCGCGTTTTTCAAACAAAGTTCCGCCATCCAGAAAAACATATTCTACATATACGTTAACAAAGATTTCGATGGAGATTTCGGTACTCGTGTAGTGTAACAACATGTTTTCATATCGTTTTATCACGGCAAAGTACTTTAACACCAATAATACAGAATAATGCGTGACCGTTTATTCAAATCGATGGCGAGCATCGAAGCACATAGGTTATCATCACGAAACAGTCGATCGTTTCGATTTTTTGTCGGTCCAACACACACGCAAACGATCGAATGTCACTATGGGAGACACGTCAAAACTAAATATGAAATAAAAACCTAGGAGCGATACATCCGTTAGACCGCCAACTAAAAGACGATGACGATAACAAACGTGTAACGATGTAAAATACTCGACAATGACGATCGTCAGCAATACATTAAGTAAGTGCAATCAATTAGTAGATAGAACACGTGACATCTAACGGTTTTTGGTAGACGGCATTTTACCGTAGGTAGCATACTGCACGAGTACCGGAATTGTTTCCGCTCAAGTCTTACACCACGCGACCCGCGACCGTTCGAGACGCCCGGAAGATAAAACGTTTTCCGGAAAAATCACATAACCGATAAGGGATTTTTAATATTTTTATCTGCGTCACGATTTTTTTTGTTTGTTTGTTGTAAATCGTCTTTTTCACGTCTCAGATACGTTTCACGGATAGTTATTATTCGAAAGCATCATTTCCGCCCGTAAATGTGTGTGTATATACATACATACAGTCGGTTAAGTTACGGGCAGCAGCGGTCCAAACGAGCGTTTTTAATCGTTGTTATCGTGGAAACGTATAACGTCGTTGTGGAAATCGCAGCGGAGCGCCGTCGCTTATGTACAATAAACATTTCGACGGCCGACCGTTCGCGTCATCCGATATAAGCTCACGCGGCACACCGAAGATACGAAAACCCCGGTTTCCTTTTTGTCGTTTCACCTCCCGCGTACATTATTATTATTATTATTATTATGTGATATATATGTATATATATATACGGGTGGTTTGTTTTTTCCTCTCTGTCAACTCTTCCTCTCCGATAAAATTCGTAATAATTCATTTGGACGCGACGGTTTCGAGCCGTCTGTTCGTTCGTGCCCGCCGTATAATTGAACGTCGAAATGCCGTTCTGGAAAAAATCACTTATTCCCGCGTCGTTTCCGGCCCGGGCGGCGTATCTCCTCCGGAGGGAGACCGCGCTCTCGCTAATAAGATAATGTAATAATAAAAATCCACCCGCCGCCGTCTTGTCGTTCCCTCGCCCGCGGTCCGTTTTTCTTTCGCGGACGAGAATAATAACAGAAACGCTTTTTTTTTTCTTTTTTTTAAGTGATTCCGTTTCACCGTCTCCGCGCGGGCCCCCGCCGACACTTCTCCCGACCGCCGCGTCATCTCGTTACCCGGCCCGTCAATATTTGTTTGTGATCTAACGACCCGAATCCCGTTCGGGGGAAAACGACGCGACAACCGGAACTCGGCCATTCCGGAGGAGAAGAGTCCCTCCTCCGTCCGCCCCGCCGCCGTTTCTTCTACGTCGCATCGAGCGCGGGTATTTATCCGTCGGTCCTTTGCTCCGACTGACCGCGTGCCTTATGTTTGCACGCCCGCCGCTATTCCAGCTCCCAAGTGTGTGGATGGACCATTTCTGTCGGATAACGCGCCCGTGATGTCGGTACGGGGCCCGTGATAAGCCTTACCCGTCGGCCGTACTGCGTAATTATCGTAATGACGTACGCACGTTATCACGCGATCATATTTTGTGCGCGTATGTTTGTACGATCGTCGGATACCAGAAGTCGCGATACGATTAAGAAAAACAACAAAATCCCCCAATCGTAAAACGAACGTGTCGATCGAGACGGACGTAACCGATAAGATCGGACAAGCCGTCCGCGGCACGTTACGTCGAAACGGGTCGGCTAACGCGCGTGTCAATCGGTGGCGTAAGCTGGGCGGTCGCAAAGGTATATTTTTACCATCATAACGCGAGTACTAAATATAAAATCATTATTTTAACATCATGAGAATTAAATACGGTGGCGGTTAGTTATCGAAAACATTATCCTTCGATTCGGTTATGATGGTTACCGTGCGGCGATGACAAATCGATCGGCCGGCAGTTTAATCATTCATTTTGCAGTATCGTCGCCGTCGTTTGTATCGCGAAGATCGTATCCGTGCCTCCCGTGGTTGTCAGTAAATACTTCTAATTTTACATGCGATCTTACCCCTTTGTGTATTGTTATTGTGGTTGGTGACTGGCTGTTGCAATTCGCAAACCTTGTATTGAAGATTTTAAACGAACGAGCTCTTTCAAGTGAAACTTCTTTGTAGTGGGTACAAAAAAAAAAGATTAGATTTTTCCGTGTCACGGTCGGCCCTTTTTCTTGAGATCAGTTGCGCATGCGCGTTATCATATTTTAGTTATCACGGACATTATTATCATTACGTATTATAGATATTACGGCCAATATCGTGCGAGCAGACCCGTTCGACCGTCCCCGCCGGTTTTCTTGAGATTAAACTCGCGCGTGCGCATACTTGTGTTCCTGTTGCAGCCAATGGCGTGCGACCGGTATCCCCCGCGAGTCCCCCGCCGATTTCAC
Organism: Schlechtendalia chinensis; assembly: GCA_019022885.1. Taxonomy (NCBI): domain Eukaryota; kingdom Metazoa; phylum Arthropoda; class Insecta; order Hemiptera; family Aphididae; genus Schlechtendalia; species Schlechtendalia chinensis. The sequence continues at coordinate 5,963,966 of CM032341.1, forward strand.
CGCGTCCTAGGACTCTCGTGTACCCGCACGCGCGCACCGTGCTCGAGTCATTTGCCGTTCGTACACACCCGTACGCGCGCCGGGCCGAATTACGGAAACAATTGTGACGTCTTATTCCGTGTTGACCGCTTTTTGCGTGTTCTTCCGTTTGCTTGATTCGCGTTACTTACATACACACAGGCCGGTAGGACTTAGCAAACCGAGTAACCGATTTCAAAGTATCTCGCAATGACGACCGAGTAAGCATTTTATTGATTAACGTCCTCGGCTCGTACAGTTCCTATATTAATTTACCTGGCGGAACAGAGAACATTCGGTAACTTCCATTTTATTTTATTCCAATACAAACCTAACGCTCTGAAAAAAGTTTCGCTTCATCCGCGCGTGCTCGTAACACGCACGATTTTTTTTTTTTAACGTTATCGATTTGATAATGATATTTACGTACGGTGCCGTATTATTAGACCGTGTGTACACATCGTGACGACGAAACGCGGTGTTTTTCAACCGATTGTGAATTATTTATCACGTCGAATATTTAATTAACGTTTACCGAACGAGTAGAAATATGAAATCATAAATGTATGACACAGACATTTAACATCGTAAAAAAAAAAAAATAGTAAATCAACTCTACCACATCGGATTAATCAATTCGTTCATTTCACTAATCTCTATCTTGTCTGCTATTCGTGCGTCAGTTATGTAATTATGATAATTTTGCAATCAAACGTGGACTACGAGTGTCAAACGTTATAATAACTGTACACGAATCGATTGTTTCTGTCTGACAACTCGTCGGTTGTCGTCTTGAACGTCGTATGACTTTTAAAACGCGTGAAAACCCCTTTTCGGTCCAGTGTTTACCGTTCACGACACGACGCGGCCGTCTCTGACTCGTATTAAATCGAATTCACGGCGATATTGCACGGTCACGCGAAACCCGCGGCTCGAGTAAACCGACCGTCGCGACCGAACACGTCGTTTTGTTGTCCACCGATAAGAATGGACGATTCCGAATCGCGCACGACGACGACGACGACGACGACGATAATGATAATACGATCGTGCAACGTCACTCGGGCCGCGTTTATCGCCGACGAACGGGTAGAGTGAGTGGAGACGACGACGGTCTGACCTCGACACGGATCGTATGCGTCGGACGACTCCACCGGTTAATTACAATCCGCACACGCTCGCGGACCTTCGGGCGTCAGTCGTCCGTCCGACACGATCCGCGCGAACGGACGCGGACGTCTCCCGCGGCGGGTTAGAATGGCCCCGCGCGCTCGCACACGCCCCGCCGGTCAGGCTTTCCGAACGCGTCCCCCCCCCCGAAACGATTTCCGCACGTCGAAAGCCAATTCGAAATCGACCGGAGCACGTCGCCGAACATCAAACCGATCGCGAGCCACCCCGCGGCCCCCGGACGCCGTCAAGTCGTCGACGTGACTCGCGCGTCCGCCACAACGGTCTTAACAACGGTCCGCAGTGAGTGTCGTCCGCGCGGGTGGCTTCCGTTTCCGACGCGTTTTGCCCGAGTCATGCGGACACGGGACGTCGTGCGTGTCTGCCCCCGTGTCCGCTCGTTAAATGAACGTTACGCGCGCTTTCGTTTCGTTTTTGTTCTCCGCGACAGGCCCGCCACTCGACGTCGTGACACGCCGTCGTCGGTACACGACCGGCCGGCGAAATCGGCTGCGGCGTCGAAAACAACGAAAAATCCACCGCGTCGACTTCTCACAACACCGTTGTTACTATTGTTATCGTATATACCGACTGTATAGTTTATTGTTTTCACTCGTTATTATTATTATTTTTCACAACTGTTAAATTAATAAACCCCGATGCCAACATCGCTGCCGCCGCCGCCGCCGTCACTGTGGAACGGCGGCATTCGTTTTTACATAATAATAAATGTCGACTTCAAGGCCGGCAGACGCCTCGAGCTGACGACCGCGTCCCGTGTACGGCTTTCTTTTATTAATACATTTTGAACGTCCGAATGAAAACGTGATTTGCCTGTCGCGCGCGGTAATGTAATCGTTGTTGATTACCGTCGCGACCCGTGGTTTTTGGGTGTCGTTGGGAAGTTCGAAACGTTTCGTCCGCGCCGAACGCGTTCTACGGTTACCGGTTTATGATCGGTGCGTTACGACTTAGAGAAAAGAACGGTATATATTCAAATCGCATGTTCGCACGAAGACGACGTTCTCGCGCGTCCATTCGACTCCGATAACGAACCGAAGACAATGAATATCGCTCGTAATTGTACGCGACCCGGACGGTCGGCGGCGATGGCGTTTGGACGTCCGCACACGGTGTTCGACGGTACCGGACGACCGCGGCTCTGCCTATAACCGTGGTCGTGGTCACCCCTCCCGCGCGCGCGCCACGACGACCGTGGATTTCAAAGTCCCGGCCGGGCCGGATTTGTTCCGTTCGATTTTTTAGCGTTGTCGAGAGCGCTGCCGTTAGCCGAACATGTTCTCGTCTTTTGTCGGCGAAACGTAATCCGTGTACGATAATGAGATCCGATCGGATTCTGAATCAAAAAACGATGATCTCAAAACGTTCACGCATTCGTCAACGCTCGAATACTCTAAAATATGACAATCGTACGCGTAATCGAAACGGACGCACGGCACAGATACGATCGATTTCGTTGTAGCGTATAAAAACGTAATATTGGTTATCGGAACGGTGTACGTTAACTTCTCGGTTATCGGTCACGTATTATTCCAACTGGTTTTTATTTTGTTTCACTTTTGAGTGGATAATAATAGCAACGGCTGTGCCAAACGGATTCGCATCGGAACAGTGCCCTAGTGCCCAGTACCATCACTGCTTTCGTTCAAAATTTTAAAATATCTATAATAGTTTTCGATCTGATGAGACCCGTGTCAATGGCCGGCCGTCTTTGTTATTGATAAATAACAATGTAGAAATGTTATTACTATCGGAGCACACGAGCTTCGAAAACCTCGTCGACAATCGCGAGGAAACGAATATTTCTTTGACTGGTAAAAAATATATACGAAAAATATAATCTACCGCAAAATCGTATATTAAGATTTTTTTTATTTTTTTTTTTGTGCCACTGCCTAGTTTAATTGACAGTCGTATTTCATTTCGTTTTGTAGTTGTTATTTCCAAACGAATTCCGTTACACGTTGTGCGGTACGGACACAAATGCTAGAGGGACATGGACGCGTACGGACTGAAACGGAATATGTTTTACGCGCGCGAGAAGAACGCAAAAACGGTCCTCATAACAATTTAGCCGCTTTTTGTTGTTGTTGTTGTCTGTCGCGTTTTGATTACACGCGCGCGGAACGACGTCATCGAAACGACGACGTCTTTTCCGTCCGGCCGGGTGTACGCGACAACATAATATACGGAACGGGACGGTTCGTGACGCGCGCGGGAATAGGTTTTCGACGGAACGAAAAAAGGTCTCCGCTTAGCGGGAGATATCGTGATAGATTTACGACTGGCCGGCGAGTATATTTTTTTAACACGTTTGCCGGGGAAAAAAAATAATAAATGCTCGTTAAAAAAAAAGTATATATAAAAAAATACGAAGCCTTCGAAGGAAGCGAAACGTAATACACACACACACACACACGTACACCTAAATATATATATATACGTATATATGTATTATTAATATCTCGAAAGCGAAAAACGTCTTCTAACCCCTTTGATTTATGCCCGATGATAAAAAAAAAAATCGATATTTTTTCTCGTAAACCCTCCGGGGCACACTCAAACGGACCCTGTAATTCCAACAATGATCTAATTTATATTCAATGACACGGGGTCGGCCGCTTTTCGGCCGGTCCGCGCGTATGAAGACGTTTTGAAATTTAAATGGTAATTTTTTTTTCATTTTTTTTTTTCGTTCAACGTGTATTTGTTTGTTTTTTTACGCGTGTGTCGTCGCGTGCACGAAATCGTTTATTGTCGAGAAGGGTATGAGTGTGTGTGTGTGTGTTCTTCGTTTTATTTTTTTACGACGCGTCGAGAACGAAAATTCCCTTTTCCGAATGCGCGCCATACGTGCTCTCTGTTGAGAAAGTCGACCGCGAGTGAGAGAACCTCAGGACGGTCGGTCGGCGGCGTGTGATGATGATACAATACGTTTTACGACGTAGGTAGGTTAGTACCACCGACTTTCGATTTCGGGTCGGATGATTTACAACGACGGTCTCTCCAATTAAGGTGAGAAGTCGTTCGGGTTAAACGGCCTCCGGTCTCAAAGGGGTTTACGATCGTATGTATCTGTTTTTTTTTTGTCGGGGCTTGTAAAATTGAAAAAAAAAACAATGGGGGGGGGAGGTGAAAAAGCGATGGTGTAGCGTACGTCGGCGTCTGGCTGCACGACAATAATGATCTTCCGGGGGCTAGATAAATCACAGACGTTATTATCGACGTTCGATTTCGTCCGGCGGCGGTGCTTTTAGTCTTATTGTTGTTTTCTCCGTCGCGCCGACCAAGAGGGTTGACCACGTCAACCCTTTTTCCACGAGACGACGGAGTACGTTATATTATTGCGATAGGCTTAGCGACCCTTCGGGACGAACACCGCGACGTCGCGCGCAGAATGTGTACAAATAAATGGATTTACTCGGACGGACTCTGCCGTCACCTGGGTACGTGTTGATTTCGGATTGTCGCGAAATCTTTTCACCGCCCCACAGTTTCTCGTATCGGACAAGTTCGTTGAACGCGAATTTCCTAAAAAAAAAAACCTCTTTTGACCGCAACGTCCGTTTTCGTACGAGGACTTCGAAACGCCGCCCGACATGTTACTATTATTCGACCGAACTGATTCAATGTCCTTTTTCTCGTTGTAATTTAACGTGCAAAGGACAAATGAATCTTAGAACGTTAATGAAAACATTGAATGAAGAAAACGCTGATTCCGGTATAATTTACTAGTGTATAGTAGTCTTGTAATCACGGCAAGTCCCTAGAAGACGCAAAATCAAATTTTATGAAATCGTTTGATAACAGACGAAACGAATTTTTATAACGAACAACGCCAACTCTAAAAACAAATGCTAATTTCATGGAAATCTCGGCCTTAAATTATGACGCTTTTATTATTTTTCGGTACCGAATTTGGATACATTACAATATCTTTTAACGATGACCGTATTATTCGATATACATATACTTATCGTCGCCATTTTCTTTTCTGTTTTATTTTTGCAGCGCGTATTTCGAGTCGTCTAATTCTTTATCTATGGAGTATAACGCGTTTCATTTTAAATCGCGTCGTTTTTGCATTCGCCCGAGCCATTTAAACTCGACGATAAATGTTCATTATACCTAGACGTCGTGCGTTCGGACGGAAGTTTGACGGAATCGGCTTGTAATCGTACACCTGGAAATTTGTGTATGTAAAAGAGGGTGAATAACGGCACGTTATCGGCCGAAAAATAAACTCGTCAACAAGTGGACAGAACAAAACAAAAGATATTCTTTAAAATAATGATTTTCCCGTGATTTCGATTGTAATTACCGAGAGAATAGTGTACTTCTAAATATCCGTTGGAACGTATTGTAATACATCCAAATAAACAGCATTTAACGGTGTAAATCGACGCGCGGTCGTTTTAATTAATTTCGCGACGGGTAGTCGTCGAACAATTTTAATAGTGTTTGGTTATTCGGTTTTCATTCGTTTCAGAAAAAACACTATTTTTTTTTATTTTTTTTTTTTATTTTTGCCCATCGGCAGAGAATGAGAGAATACCGCGCCGTTCAATAAAAACACTGTTCGTGGAAATAACCGTCAAGTTCCTTTTCCAACAAAACACGTCATTATTTTATTCAATTTTTTTTTTTTTTTCACTTTTTTCCTTTCACGCGCACAATAAATATTATAACGGGCGAGAGGTGTGGTAATACGATATCGTTGCGACACACGACGATTCCCGATTTGCATAATTCGTCCTTATTTTACTCCCTAAGATTTCGCGACCTTTGGTCCGCGCGCGCGCGCGCGCGCCACGGCACAATAATATACGATCGCGTGCGCGCCCGAACGGAACCCGTAACGTCCCACGTCCCGGGTAACACGACGGTAATCTGCGCGCGCGATCGTTCTGCCCCGGTCCGCGGACGGATCTCCGAGAGATAACAGCGCTCGTGGGTAGGTGAGGGGGACGACTCCGGGGGGAGGCCCGTGAAGCACGCGCGGTAGCCGGTACGCGCGCACTCGCCGTCTGTGTTTTTTTCGACGCGGCCGTTTGGCGACGCGGGCGCGCGTCCAAAAAAAAAAAACGTCCCGGCCGTTTTTTATTTAGCGGCACACGGACTACGGGCACGAGACCACCGTTCTTGCGGCTTCTTCTGTGCGACGACGACGAGAAAACAGCAGTCAATTATCGATAGCCCGCGGCGCTCCCGGGGACGCGTGCCGTCCGCGTAATCCGTCATTCGAATCGATCGATTGTTTTTACATTTTACGTACGGCTAAGAAACGCGTAGTAATCTCGTGCGACGGTTAGGACACGATCGCGTCTTGGACATGCCGAAACGTTTTGGGTTCATTTACCAACGTGGTGGTTCGCGGGGTCGACGAATGCTCTTGTTCGTCGGATATTCCCAAAATCGAATATAACACGGGGTTTTCGTTGCGAAAACAAAAATTTTTATAATTCTCGACGTTCGTGTATCGCACGCATAAAACGTCGGTTTCAAAACATTCGTTCGGCTACGGGATTTCGTGAACGCCGAAAATTCCGAAAACCACACGCTGCCCGTGTCGCTGCGTCTCGTGCGGCCTGTCGATAACGTCCAATTTGTGAAACATTGTAACGTAATGAAGTCGTAGCGGGCGCGGGAGGGAAATACAACGTATACGTAAATCCGACGAATAAACAAATACGATTTAAGCGAATTCCCCGTATGCTTTGCACTCGAACACGAATAATATAAAAAACGCACTTCTGACCGACACACACACGGTAACAATGATTACGCGTTATGACTGTTTTTACGAATAAATCGAATCGTCTGTGTGTTAGTTATTATATTTTCGCCGTATAAAATGATTCAGTGGAATTCGCGGAAGCAGCACTGGCTACTGTTTTTTTTTAATTTTTTTATTTCGACGTGTTGAAATAAATAAAACATCACTCGACGAATGTAAGACCTCGTTAAAACTTCTAATTGGAAAAAATTACGAGTATGTTCGACACGCGTTTCTTTGAATTCGATTCTGTTGGTTTTGCCGGTTGTGCACGCGAACTTTACCCGGTCGGATTCTATTCAGATGAAATCTAATTTCCTCTAGTACACGGTCAGCGGTTCTCGAATACGGACGATCGTTCGATTCGTGTTCTTCAGATCGAAAGTTGGTATATTTCTTTCTTTTCGTCAAAAGAAAATTCCGTTTTACAAGAAAAACATTTTATACCGTTCGCTTGGACGTACGAAACGCACGCGTCTGTTTTCTACGCGGTACTTGAAAATGTCCAATATAAATAATTAATTTTTTACGTCGTTGAGACGACGTAATTAGAAACGAACGTTTCGAAATACAGTCTATTGAAATAATCGCTACGTTTGTAGCAAATAGTAATTTCAAAAAAAAAATAAATGATGATAATAATAATAACTCCGTATAATAATCCGTTTGGATACACCGCAGCAAGCCATTGACTGGACGAAACGGAATCTAATCGAAACAGAGATATTCGTCTTGTACTCGCGGTCGCCCGACGTCCGTTAATGAACGGTCGCGAGTTCACGAAGGTAGTTTTTAAGCGGACAACGTGCACGTCCGTACAGATTCGTCCGATTTCGAACTCGTGTCGTACAATCGTTTTCCGATTATCGATCCGGAAAAATCGGTGTTCCATTATTCGACGGATCCCGAACGGAAATCGTTTACCCGTCGTGACTCTCGCGACGTATATTCAACGTGTATATATATAGTTTAAACACGTTTGGTTCGTCCCTCGGGAGATTTTCGTTTTGTTTCGAACGGTTTATCGACTACCGAACGGACAGTCAATTATAAGTTTCGTCGCGGCGGGCGAGCGCCGCAGGGCGTGGCGGTCGGCCAAAAAGCGCGAAAACGTTTCGAACTTGAAGCCACGGCGTCACGTCGCTTCGCAGCGCCAGAAGACTTTTCGGGTTCCGATCGGTTTTTAATTACAAGACACAAAGACACGGGACACTATTGCTGCGCCCGTCCGGCCGCAGACGAAACTTACTCGTGCATACCGAAGCGAGTAGCGAGAAAAAAATAGACTTCTTTTTTAAATAGCGTTGTTCTTTTTTTCGTTACGCGTACATATTTTCTCATATTATTATTCTCGGCCCTCCCGCGGACATTTCTCATCGCGACTACGCTCGGTCGTTATTTCTTCATACACATTTCTACGGCCGTGTCGGTTTTTATGTCTTCCTCGTTTTTCGTAACGCGCAGTAATACGAAAAAAAAACCCCCCCCCCGACATCGAACGACTACGTTATTGTTATATACATGCGCGGGAGATAAATCACCAAAGCCGTTATCGCGGTTTTTTTCTAACCCGAAAACGTCGGCGCGTCTTCTAATTGAAATAACGTTCCACCAGACGGATTTCACATCTCGCCGTTTTCGGAGACGTTAGAAAACCTGCAGGTGCTCGCGTTGCTGTCGACGAAAACGAAACAGTCGCCTTCGTTTCGCTGTCGAAGCACTTGACGCGTTCGTTCGTTTTCAACGCGGTTCACATACGTTTCCGGCCATTTCTCGTGCTCATCGAGCCACCAAAACTCATCAGTAATCTCTTCGTACGGTTTTTGGTCACTTTCTCACCGATCGCACGGCTACTCCACTCAGGCCGTTTCAAACGCGAACACTCGAAAGAAATGTTGTTCCGATCGACGGATCAGATACGTGCGAGCGCATCCGCGCGGCGGGGTCACGTGTAACGAAGTTGAGATTAAACGTAAACATATTATCCGACGGGCTACATAAGCGCGCGTCTATCCTGTTCGAAAGGTCGTCTCGTGCGATTAAACACGCGAACTCACGAACACGTGATCATTGTGTCCCGTCGCCGAGTTCAGTTCTGGCTAAGACCGACCCGCCAGCCCAAACGAAACCATACGTCGTAGACGTTTTCCTAGCGCTCACTCGTGTTTAATAATATCGACAATAAGTATCGATACGCGTACGACATTCACCATGAAATCAATAGCGGGAATGAAAACTCGTGACATTCGCGCTTATCGTAATATAAAAGTATAAAACCGTTCATTGTTTTATCCGATCCCGTGCGTACGCGACGTCAAATTTCGTGGGAAACGGCGGATCCGCTCGTGCCGTAAACAATTTGCTTGCCCACACACGCACAACGTCGTTTGGTGTGCGCGCGGCGAAATCGATACGCCCCGACGTCGCGTACACACGCGTACCGGCCGATAAACCGTATCAGATGTACTCCGGAACGAACGCACGCACGCGCGCACGTCAACACGGGTACATACATGTATATATAAACATATTAACCGACCGAACGCTGTTAGACATTGATTTTGAAAATTTTCGCCTTTTTATTTTCGAACAAGAAAATACGGTTTATTATTATTGTTTCGTACGCGAAACAACCGTTTGGTCGAGTTGGACAAAAACGAAAAAACCTGGAGACTTACGGCGCGATTTATTTCGTTTCGATTATAAACGACGTAGGAAAATGTAAAACCGTTTTCTTCGGATTGTTTAGCTCGAGTTGCGTTCGACAACTGTTCGTAAAAAAGTCTATACGAAACGGTACACAACACGTTTTTCGTTTTTTTTTTTCTAATATCGTCTGTGCGAACGAACACCATAATCGTCGTTTTCGATCGCCGCGGTCAAAACACAACGCGCGCGACGACGATGACGACGGTACGAAATACTCGCCGTTAGTAATCGAATTCCGTACACGAGGCTTTTTTTTTCCTTTCTATTCTATTGAACGTAATTTGATTATTATTGATTTGACCGGATCATAATTTTCGAAACGTTCTCGAGGGTCGGGGAAAAAACGATGAAATCTTAGAGAAACGAATAAACTTTTAAAATCAATTTCATCATCATTTTTTTTTGTTCGTCTCCTCCGCAATTCGGTCTTTCGACCTTTCTTCATCTCGTTACCCGTCCGAAAAGAAATAAAAAATGATTCAATATTTAGAAAATAACTAACACAAATTGAATTTTTTTCTTATTTTTACCCGGATTCATTAACTTTTTCTTTTGTCGAGTCGTAAAATATACACACTCTCGTGTTATATTCGATATTTTTTAATTCGATTTGTAAGTTTGAACGAAAGTTGTTATGGGGGATTTTTTTTTTATTAACCAATACTTCAAAGAAATGAAAATCTAACGTTGAACTTAAAGCGCGAGTTCAGAGAACGCGTTTGAGTAGAATTTATTATGGAAATTAATTTTTATCACTTACAGCTCGGAAAGCCTTAGAGCACATAAATTTATATGTTCTCATATAAACAATATTAATACTGTGATACTGTTATTTTAGTAAATTTAATACTCTCTCGGGCTTCCATTACGTTATGAATAACATTATCACTGGATGCGTTCTAGTAAACGAAGGTTGTACGAATTAGTTTGTATTTATTACACTTATCTTATAACTCCGAATAAAATTAGACTGTACAATATTATATATATATAATATACATGCGAAAATAATTAATGTTTCGTCACGCCACGTTAAGAAAACAATCTTTTTTGTCGTTCAATCACATTGTTATACCGTGCGTACCGGTAACACAAACGTTTCAGTTGTAACTCTAACGAATTTCAACTACTGACCCATGAGAACGGGCCGATGCCTATTTTTTTTAATAACGATTTAAATACCGAACGTAAGGGGAAAATGTACGTATTGATTTGACCGTCCCGTTCTCGCCTAATACGTTTCCGCCACCGCTCGACAAGGTCTTTAACGCCGTCCGCGTAAACGCCATTCTCGTTGATTTGCGAACCGATTTTTCGGGTCAGTCTTCACATGCTCGTCGTCGGAATCGAATTCGGTACCTTCAAGACGTTCTTGCACACGGTGTCAAGTCCCGGCGGAATCTCGTCGAACGCGTTCTGTTGTTCCGTTGTCGTTGTCGTCGTATTTTCGACACGCCGTATGTTTTCCCCGACGTCCGGTATACAAATGGCGCGTGTTCAGCCGACTCCGCCACGTCAAACCCGCGACGTCCGCCCGACCGTCAACGGTACCGGCACAACAAGAGTTTCGTTTACGCGAACCGTATACCGGATACCGAAACATAACCGTCCACGGGCGGCCGGGAATCCGACTGGACGGCGGACCGCTGTCCACGCCCGAACATATATCGTCGTTAAAAACGGATCGGACGGCCGTGACGAACCCTTTTTGGCTATCGGACGCGTATTGGAATAAAACCGTTGGCGAGAGTGTATGAAAAAAAAAACGTGCGTTAAGGAACGATTACCGCCGCCACCGTCGTCGTATATATAAATAAAAACACGTATGATTTCCAATTGTTCTCTCTCTAGGAGAACGACGACGTAAACCTCCGTCCATGTGGTTATCCAAGTGGTCCAAGAGTAATGACTTTCGTTAGTTTTTTTTTTTTAGCAAATCCGACTCAATCATCGCGCACCGGCCACTGCGCGTAAGATATATCTCGTATTTAAACGCTGTTGTTTACCGTCAAATGTTTGATTCAAAACACGATATACCGATCATGTGTGACACATACATGCATATAGGCGTACGTTCCGTGTTTTTTTTTTTGTTTTTTCGTTCGAAGTCGGTCGTTAATATTACAGTTTTCTATTCGAATAAAATCTTTTATTACGGCTGATATATTTTTTTAATTCAATCCGTCGGAGCGTAAATTATGTTTTTATTCGTATAAGCGTCTTATTATTGTACGAACAGTTTTATATTATGTCCTACTCCCTCCCCTCCCCCCTCCCCCCATTCACTCGGTAATAATATTCTTGGTCAACTATTATTTCCACCGTACAAAATTAAAATGCTAATTTCAAATGAATATAAATCAAACCCTAAGCACTTAAATTATTATTTTTACATTTTAACATATGAATGAAAATTCCACGTCGAATTATTCAAAAACGTATTTTTCACATTACACACCTATTCCCGCACAACCAATAATATACGGACTAAGAATATTAAACGTTTTATTTTCCTTTCTTTTCATTTTTTTTTTCCCCATAAGTCATGCGCGATAATATTTAGTTCATTTTCTGAAAGTAATATAGAACTGTCCGGAGACCCGAACCGTTCTCTGCGTAACAGTTTTCGATTCCGCGTCCTTGTAAATATCCGTAGAAGAAATTTACGAGTTAGGTCCGCTGCCGCCTTGAAACGTGCCGGATAGTAGGTACCGCAAAACCGCCAAGTCCGTAACATCCGACGGTCGTAAACCAACAATAAAACGTCATCTTTATTTTCTCTCGGGTTTACGACTTACGGTCGTACCGAACCGTCCCACAAAGAAGCCACCCACCCCCCGCCCGCCGCGCCGCGCCGCGTTTTCGTATGCCTGCGGTTCCGTAACGATTCCCGATGTTATCACGGCTGAATGGCTAAACACCGATTTCCGTGGACGTCCGATCACACAACGTGTGTTCGGAATATGTTTTCCGCGCATAGATGAAAAGAACATTTGGTAATTTATACCGACGTCGACCCGGTCAATCGTCGAAGGCGTGAACCGTTCGCGGCGTCTGTAATCACGTCGCTCGGAACTTGTTTGAACGAGCGTCGCAGATCAACGGAGAAAAAACAATATCGATAAAATCTGATAACGCTGTTCTTTTTGATAACGCGTTGTGTTATTTCGTTTCATTTCGACTAATGTATAAACGTTCTGCCCGGTCCCGAGATTCACCAATTGGCGTTTTATCTATTATCGAAGGGCGTTTCGATTCGTACCGATCCGGACACCGATATTTTGAAATTTCGCGTTTACAACACCGTTTTCATTGACGAGACACGTAAACAACTAAACAATCCGTCGTGGTACGAAAAGCACCGGTATATACTCCTACGAACTGTTGTCAAAACAGGTTGTGCCGATATTACGCTGCAAATTCATTGACGTCTTCGGCGGTACGAAACAATTGTTGTTATCATCATACGTTTCGAATCGACCGCCGTGTGTTCGCGTGACGCAATTACCACGCGACTAAGAGTGCGTTTAAGTCGGCGATCCCGTCGCCGAGTCGTGTCAACGTGTTAAACCGAACAACGGCGAATCGACCGCGAACGTGCCCATTGTCATCAGCCGTATATAAAACGGAGACCGGGTTCAACGCGGGCCGACGATAACGCGGCGGGACGTCCACAAAACCCGCTTGATTCGGGAGCCGGACGTTTTCGCCCGGCGCGCACCGATAAACGACGTTTCGTTTGGTTCGGGCGGAACGTTTTGTGCGCGGACGACGACGACGACGACGACGACACCGGTGCGTGGTCCGTGAAAACGCGATCGGTCATATTTCCGTTTGCCCTCGGCCGCGGAAACGTCGGGAAGCAAACGACTACGATCGTCTTTTTGGTATCGAAAAATAAAAATATAAAAAAACGCGTGTCGGTCGACGGTTATTGTTATCGTGCGAAACGTCAATGATATGACCGCCGCCGGCGTTCAGGCTGTTAGCGTTGTTTGTTTAAGAGACGTACGATTATTGAATCGCGGAATCCACATAAATCGTACACGCACCACGCGCACGTTTGGGCGTCGGAGTGAAGAGTTTGAACGACGTTCCTCGATAATATATATATATATAAATAAATGTGTGTATTTGATTTCGCGTGCGTTTTCGCAACCGTCGCTCGTTTTCTACAACTCGTGCGATTAAAATATCAGTTAACCTGCGGCGAGCGGAAAACAGTTTATGCGATTAACGAGGTGCAAACGTTTGGTTTTCGCGTATCGACGTTCGTTTTCGTTAATTGATTTTGAATGTTCGACGAATATCTGTTGTTTACGTTGTTAAATGTGTATACCTTTTTTTTTTTTTAATCTGTATGCAAATTTAAACGTTTCAAATATGTTTACGTTTGGATTCGGGGAGTTTTCTTTTTCTTTTTTTTTGATGGTTGAAAATAGTCGCTAATTTACCTTGTATAAAGTGTATTCTTTAACGCTCAATATTATTTGGCTAGAAAAGTACAGCTAACGGAATCGTGTTTGTAAAAAAAAAAAAAACGTACTCCCAACATACGCCCACGGTATAGTGATACCAGTGATCGAGTGCAAACAAAATATTAAAGAAACAACGCTTAAGCTCTAGCCGTGGCGAAAAAAACAGAATCAGTAATTAACGAAGAGAAGACGAAATACTCGGTTGTAAAATGAAATAGTTCGACTGGATCAGCAGCAACCGTCCGTTCGAAAGAGTATATTTAATTATGTTCAGGAATAGTGAATATAACCACCACGAGGAAATAAAATCACGTACAAATGTAGAGAAATAATGTTGTCGTACGCAAAGTGTTCAAACTGAAGCTACTCTCCAAAATGTCAAATTAGACACTATACGAATAATTGTAAAACGTGGCCGACGGTGAAATAAGATGAAAAGAAGCTGATAGTTTTAGAAAGGACGTTTACGAGAATAATAGGTTGACCTAAATAGAATGGACGGACAGGACAATGCGAAATAAGATCAAATGCGGAAATGAAAGAGCTCCTCGGAGAACAAGACGTACTCGAAACACTAAGAGAACGAAGGGTGAGGCTGGTTAGGACATGTACGGCGATAAAATAATATAGCTAAGGAGGATGCATTGGAGTGGACACCGGAAGGCGGAAAACAAGATGGTTAGATACGTTGAAAAATGATCACCACTTACTGGGAGTTGACGATGACAAGTGGCTGGAAATCACGAAAAACGGATGAGGTCGGTATGTAGCAGCAAATGTCTTCGACGGTCTCTAATAAGCCGAAGAAGAATATCGTTTTTTATACGTAATACAAATTTGGCGATTCGTTTGTTTGTGTATTATGATTTCGAATGGTTCAATGGTCGATTGTACATATAGAATGAAAGAAAAACTGTAATAACTTTACTTTCAAATTTTAAAATCGAATATATATATATATATTTGCCATTAAACTTGGGATTATATATGAACAGTATATAATTACTATAAAAAAATACATATGCATATATTTTCGTAAACATTTCAATTTTCGGAAATTTGAAAACAATTATTTAGATACCTTTTGAAACGCTATAATTTATTATTTTTTAGGGATTCGATTTTTTTCCATCGAAATATCGTTCGAATAAAGCTCCAGATATTTTTTTCTTGTCGGGCGACTCGGAGATTTCCGAGATTTCTGGGCCCCGAGCGTGTACCTTGGCGTCAAATCCGATCCCGAATTCGAGTGACAGTTTTTTTTTTTTTTTATTAGAATTTTATATGCGTGACAATGTCGTGGTTTCAGTGAATTTGAATGACTCGTGACAGTTCGGGTTTATACATTAAATATATATAAGTATGTATATACGCATTATAACGTGCGTTTTGGTTTTCCCGTGATATTTTCTCCACGCCCACTGTCAAAAATACGACAACGCGGGCAAACAATTCGCAAATACATTCCACTCGCCTTTTCGCAATCGACCCGAGCACGTAGAAATTCGTTCACCGTCGATTTCGCCTTACCTTCACGTAATAACATATCGTTACGTTCACACCTCCTTCATACGCGTTGCGACGATTGAAACACTGTACGCGTTGCGACTCGTGAACAACAGTAGACGCTGCTTATCGGACTCATTTCGGGCCCGGAGCGTTTGAGTCTATTAACAGAACGAGCCGATAAGGCGAAAGAATAAAAAAAAAAAAAAAGGACGTATATGTACAAAATCATTTTTGCCCATTTCGTTAGCAAGTTCTTCGGCCTTATTGGCACAACAACGGTGCTGTAACTCGGACGTCTTTTTCTCTCATTTCTGTGCATTTCCTCTTCTGTGCCGACCATTTTTCTTTTGTGATCCGGACATTTACAATTGCCGGATTCTCATCGACTATTCAACATAAATGTCAAGTAAACCTTTAGACACGTTCAACTTACGAGCTGCTTGTCGCCGGCTCATTTAAGGCGGGTCGTCATGTTTTTGAAGTACGTCCAACGGTCTATCCCAAACTCAAATCACGACTATTTTTGTACGAGTTGTTATTTATCCGATTGCGTGCACAGTTTAATCGAACCCATTGCAGTGAGTGCCGCAGTTCGCGGCGGAATCGACTTGGTTTGACCGGGTTAAGATAACGAGAAAAAATTTGAAAAACCAATTTGAATCGTCGAAATAGTGTTGAATGCGCGTTACTCTCTGTTGCTGTTGAACGTCCGAGCGTTCAGAGAAGACGAAAAAATCGCCAGTCTTACGACACGAGCCGCACACGTACGGCCAAAGGGGGATTTACGCCGATCGTGTTATCATAACACAATATGACTGTGAACGGTACACGGCGAATCGGATAACGATGTGCTCACGCACGGCGGCGTTCGTCGTACGTGCTCTCCGGGAGACGGGGCGCGCGCGTACGATATTGAATTTCCGCGGCCGACGTCAACCGTACACAGTCATGTACACACGTGCGCGCGCGCGTGGTAGAAAATTGTAACGGCTGGCCGGTGTTGAGGCGGACCCAGTCGTATATTTTATTTAATAAAACGCCACGGGAAAGATATACATTCATATAGAAATAGAGAGTGAGGGCGAGAGGCGACGGCAGGGAAATATTTATGAAGTCACCGTAAATATGATTTTCGTACACGCGCTCGGTCTCGTCGCCGGCCGCGTCTTTCGCCCGTACCCGCGTCGCGCGCAATACAATCTTCACGCGCCCGTCACTTGTCGTCGCATGTCGTGCCAGTCCAACGTTTTTCCGACTTTCTAAGCCGGGACTCCAGAACGATCATGTCGCATTCCGAACGAACCGTAACGTTCCCCTGCCGCCGCGAACGCCGTCGTTTCATTGCGGTCGCCAACGCCAATAACGTGATTGCCAACGAATTTCCATTTCATTGCACGTTGATTCGGTGTTAAGAAGTTAACTTTCTCTCTCTCTAGAGCGTCTAAACGTCCGAAAACACAAACGAGAGTCGAATCATACGAATCTAAAATATCGTGTTTCCGCGACCGTTCAACGCGGGCTTACACACGCCGTTTTTCACCCGTACGATTATTTATCGAGAAGAAAATAACCTAGACGCGCGTCTAACTCGAGTGATCGAAAATCGCATTCTTATTTACGGACTTTCGAAACCGATACTTTTATTCAAATCTCAATCGGTTTAAAACCGACTGTGCA
Source organism: Schlechtendalia chinensis (assembly GCA_019022885.1). Taxonomy (NCBI): domain Eukaryota; kingdom Metazoa; phylum Arthropoda; class Insecta; order Hemiptera; family Aphididae; genus Schlechtendalia; species Schlechtendalia chinensis. The sequence continues at coordinate 5,981,324 of CM032341.1, forward strand.
TCGTACAAAAGACGTCGACCTACCGGCTGGCACGGCGCGTATCAATTATACGAATACAGTACAATGTACTTATCGACGTTCAACTCCGTAAAGTCGTTTTCGTAAATGTTCAACACAGGTTATCGAAGAGTTTTAAAAAAAAAAAAAATTTTGTCAACGAACTGTTAACAGATATGGACAATTATCGTTAGCCGCTATTACAACAGCAAACGGTGTTGGAGATCTGTTTTTGGATCTCCGGCCGCCGACACGGGACTATATGCATATTCATACGCGTGTGCATGATTTGTAGCGATAGGAATGTACGATTCCGTAGAGAAAAGTCGACTTCAATATTCTTGTGCGAGTCACAAAACACGGTTTCGACGGAACGGTGGAAAATGTGTGCCTTCCCGACGCGTCTTGACGTTATCGTACAATAAACAACCGATCGGTACAATCTACTTTGGATTATACTCGACGTGCACGACGTTGGCGACGGAACAGCTCGAACAACGCGTCGGGGCGTACACGATTTTCCAAAAAAAAAAACGTCTCCAAACGGAGAACGGATATTCGTATCGTGTTTCCTGGTTCGCGCGCGCGCCTCCTCTAATAACGTTCGCCCTCTTTATTGTTATTGGTATTTTTTTAATATATTTTTATATTTTTTATTTTCTTATGAGCGCTCTTGAGACGAAACGACGTTATCAACGCGTGATTTCTTTGAATGCGAACGCGATCATTAGCAATCGCGCGAACTCCGTCGCCGGGGACGGCGAGAGAGAAAGAATATCATTGAACTGTAAAATGGAAATAATATCTTGGAGACCGTCGGCGGGATTTCGGTGCGAGAGTCGAAACGACGAGAACCCAAAGTATCCGTATGGCTCTAACGCGATAATACGTGCGACGGACATGATCTTTCGTTTAGGATTCGGATATTCAGAAGTGTTCGATACTAGCAAAATTTCGTGTCCTTGTTGATTGTGTACGTACGATCACGCACGAAGAAAAAAAAAATTAAAACGTTTGAATTTCTTTTGGAATTATTAAACGTTAGACATAATCAAATTATTACTATCGTGTTTTCAAAAAATAACATGCTTCGCCATAAAACGTGACAATTTCTTTTCGATAAAAGTAAATCGTCAACATATGACGTAGCGAAAAATGCGTGAAAAGCTAAAATCTACACAGGGATGGGGGGAGAGGAGGCGAACAGAAACGAGTGAGAAGTCTGTTTGCCGACCGCCGGGGCGCAGGGCCGGCGATACGCGCGCCAGAAAGACGGCTCTCCGAGTATTTGTCATCTCGCGTCGGCATGTGTACGCGTGTGTAGGCGTCACGCGACCCGATGCAATGAATCTCCTCCTCGTACCTATGTGTGCGTGTGTGTGTGTGCACGTAATAAGTTTCGTCGATTCGTTGGCGACCAGGCGCGACACGCAGAGATGCAGTAACCGATTGTACACGCGTATATAGGTATTTATTTGTTTATAATATATATAAAAACGCGTACAGGAAGGGAACATAGATAGACGCCGAGTATTCGGTTTCCTCCGGTCGGCAGTTAATGCCTTGGCGACCGTGTACGACGCATTTCATAATGTGCGCGTACGCACAATATGTAATTTATTTGCGTGTCCGTCTTGCGATTTGCATAGCGACATTAAACATCCGTAAAGGTGTACGAACGTCATACGCCCGTTTAAAAGGTCCCGGGGCGCGACTCGCCGGTCGTTTTCACGCGCACAATTCCGGTCGGTCGCGACTGCGATTCGGAAACGTCGTGCCACTCGCCTCGTCCGTCGGACTTTCGGTCGGTTGTCTCCGCAGCCGCCAAAGGAAACAACGTCCCACTCCGACACGACAGCTCCGACGGCGGGCACGCGGGATCAAGCATTTTTTTTTTTTGCTTTTTTTCGGGTCTAGATAGTCCGAGTGAAACGAAACCCGTTTTGTTTTTTGTGTTCCGACGAGTTTGCGTCACGTAACGAATTGTGTCCGTACTTTATTCGAAACGTTTTCCGCTTGTTTCCTGAAAAAAACCCGATCCGAAAATTACAACAATAAAAAACACGGTACAATTGTCGACATATTCGTCGTGGACACGGAAAGTTTTGTTATTCTTCCAATAGTGCGAAACGTTATACAAGTTTAGACGTTCATTGTATTTATCATATTCGTAAATTGTAATGACGCTGGCTCGGAATCGTTTTTCCAATCGCTCTAAAATCTCCGTCCGCGTAACTCACTTGAGTCGATGTCCGCAGAAGCCTACGCGACTGGGTATATTTTCTTTTTTTTTACAATTTCACATCATATTGTATCGAAAACAAATTTCGACTGATTGAGTTTAAAAATTGACAAAATTTAACTGGACTCTATTCAAATAGAGTAAAGTATTTTTATTGCAAAAATCAGGATTATTTTACAATTATTTTAGAAAACAAACCAAAGATATTTTATTTTTATACTATCTAAAATATTAAAATCGAATATTTAACCCGTTCGTGCGTAAATCTTAAATATTTCACTACACACCAAGTACGAAGACAGGACACGAATACATTTCTCTTGATGAATATTTTAAAAAGTAATAAGCATTTAGACGTTTGCTCCGAATCATATTAACTGAGTGAATAAAACAGCGAATAGTTTCGAATAGTAATGGGAACATCGCGAAAAATGTATAAATTCATAATCGCGCGACGCGCGTGGGTTTCGTACTGTTTGAAAAACCAATTGAAATATTCCGAGTTCATATATTTTAACGATCGATTCGAACGATATCGAACGACGAGAATAATACGTCAAATAACGACGTCGTCAACGCGAACCACGTAAATTTATAATATGATTTATAAATTAAAATTCACAAAACACTCGAAGTTTAACGTTCGAAGCGGTTTTTTTTTTTTTCGTTTTTCACAAGATATTTTATTATGTAACGACATAGTCAACGTTTCCTTTGTGCACTTGTCACAGCACGACGACTAAATCGTAGCGTACATACACTTGCGCACATCGCACATAGTACGTAACCTTGGCACGAGATCATCCGTTTTTATTAATAATGTAATAATAAAACGTAAAACGTTATTCCGTCAATAAACTACCGGTGGCCACTTGACCTCTGCGCAGCTATGGTTTTCGGCTGGAAAGTTTGCTGTTGTGCATAATGCGTATGTGCTTTGCGTATACAAAATAAAACATTCCCGGTAAATAATGTACAACAGGTGTCTATTTAACAATGCAACAAGATAACGTGTAAAAAAACAAATGCAAATAATAATATTCCACCTGGCGTTTGACTGTAGTACATTCGTCCCCTCCCACTGATACGCGCAAACACGTATTTCATATCGATTCGTAACGTTTCTCCCCCGTGTTCGTAGACCGATTTCAATTAAAATAAAACTCTTTCCCCGCTTCTCTCTGTTTCTTCCGTCAAAAGTTCAAAGAAATTTATCCTGCGCTCGTCTCAAAATGTTTCACGAATTATATTACATCTGATGGTTTCCATTTGAAATGATCAAGTCGAGAAACGACAATTTTTTTTATTATTATTATCATTGACTTCTAAATATGTATAAAATACAATTTCCATGAGTGCGGGTCAATCGACTTGAATTGCCGAAAACATCGACCCGACCCGTAAGAAAACCGAGTTTCCTTTTTAATTTACGAAAAAGCGTTTTGGTTCGACCTTAGAGCACTTTCCATTTTCTAAATGAGAAAAAAAAAATCCCACGGGGAAAAGTGTTAAACAGGATTTTGGCGATATAATTTTTCAATCCTATTTAGATAACCCACAATGGTATGTATATGGTATAAAAATCGAGAGTAAAACTAAAACGAAACATGAGTTTTACGTTATTATTTGTCGCGTTGAGATTACAAAAAAAAAAAAAAAAAAAAAAAACAGTCGGCCGAAAAAAAGACGACGGTTTAGAAGGGTGTGTCGTTATTTAACCGCGTTCTTACAGACACGTCTAATGAATCGAAAATTAATTTAACGGTAGATTAAATTCGTTTCCGAGCGCACGGACAAAGTTTGCGGATTCTTTCAAAACGTGCGGTCCGCTATTGGCGGTTTAATGTTTGAAACAATATTGGCCTTCGGGAACTTCTCTGACCGGGGCCCGGCACGTTAATTTCAATCGCTCGTCCGCGGATCCTACGGCGCGTCCATTAGTGTTGGGCAGACGTCCAGCGCTGGAATTTCGCGTGTAATAGAATAATTATGAAAATCGCAGTGCACGGGACGGCGCGGAAAGTATCGCGAAACTATTTGGCGTCTGTCGAATAAACTTGAATGGCGCGCGCTCGTTGACGGATCGCAGAGGATTAATTAATATCAACCGGAATACCGGGGAAGTCGTCATCGATGTCCGAGTCGTAACGCGCGTTCGTTTCCCTATAAATTCCTTGTCCGCGGCGAACGTGCGTCCCACCATTGTACGACAAAATAACGAATCTCCCGTTCTACGTTGGCGACCATACCACCAGGACAAACCACAAACATAACATCACTGTCTGACTCCATCAAATCCTCAACGCTCAAATTAATAACAAAAGTCTCTACTTCAAAAATCTCCCTCACGTCCAAAACACTGCAAACAAGCACAATCAAACGTATGGCCAGAAGAGGAACCGTCCAATCATATTCTAACTCCAACATCAAAACTCCAATCTCAATCATAAATATCTACATACATAAACAAAAATCAATGCGAATTCCACGGAACATCAACCTCTCTGGAAGAAGCATGGGGTTGACACAGAGTAGCGACCACAAAGCAAAGCAAGCAAGAGAATGTGCGTGGTGCGCTGTGCAGTTTCAAAAACATTCCGGCGAAACACACCGAAAGTCGTTGTCCGGGTACGCGAAATTCGATTATATCATCCGGCCGGGGAACGTCTAATCGTACGGCGAGCAGAACGGACCGAGCGACGACGTGTCGCGCTCTACTAGAAACGAAACGTAAAAAATAAATTCGCATTCCAATTGCGTAATATCGCACGCCAACCCCTTGGCCGTCGGAGATAAGCGGTTTTCGTTCGACTCGGTGCCGTCGCGATTTATCCGAACGGCGCGATTTTCGTAAACGTCGCGCGACGGGGTGAAAATACACGTACGATCCTCGAGTCATTCGCTCGAAATGCCGAAACCGTATCCGTACGCACGCGGCACGATAATCGGCAGTTACGCGATATACTTTCCGTCGTCGGCGAGTCCGCTTTCGTTAGGCCGGTCGTCTGCACGTGCGCGCGCAATGCCGTGAGCGGACGGGTCGATCCTCCGCTAGAGGATCGAGAGAGAAGACTCCGCGAGGAGTCGTTCGGCTGTCCCGTGATAACGCGCGGCGATAACGCGGACAATGCGCGTACGCGCACATATCGTCGCAGGATGTTTGGGACTTGTCGCCGTTTCCGCGAATCAATCGTACGATAACGCGGTAATCCCGTCGGACTATAACGAATCGGCACGGATTTTAATCACCGCGGGATTAAAACGATTATCACCGAGTTCTCGGGCTTCCGTTTCCACGCGACCCCGTCGACTCGCTGATAACGGCATCGCCGTTTTTTAATGACTCTTATCGCTTTCGGGTACATCGGGTTAAAAGGAAAAATTTCGATTTACAGCTTTTTTTTTTTTTTTTTTTTTGGATGGGGGGTTTACCGAACCGCGCGCGGACAACAACGTAAACGTGCGGAACACGTTCGATGTTTTTTTTTTCGATAATTTTCTCTCGTACGATTGCCAACGTTCAGAACGCGGCGCGATGTTATGGGACCGTAACGTTGTCGGGGCTGACCGGAACAAATGTATGTCGTCCAGGAACGGTTTGTGTCCATTTGAATAACATTGACCGTAGCGCGGGAGCAATTAGTCGAAATAAAGAAGCATTTGGCTCAGTCGTGTGTTAAATAACGAATCAAATCGACTTACGGGCTTGGCAATCAATAGACCGTCGACAAAAGGCGGGGTACTACAGACGGCGGAGTCCTAGCGCATCGTCGCCAGACGGTATTCGCGGAGGACCGGCCGTCCCTCGGAAACCGTGTATCGACCACAGTGGTCTCGGACGACCGGTCGGCGTCACGCCAAACGCACCCATAGACGTATAATTTGAAGCACTGACAACGGAAAAATGATAAGTGTCAAAATTTTAAAATTTTGTCCAAATAAGTCCCTCAGTTTCGTAGTAATCGGTGCTCCGTCATATTTCGCGTTGAAAAAGAGTTCTAGTAATGATTACAATTACTGTTGGAACGACCACACGTCATGATTGATATCGTTATCATATCAATATGTTTTACGATATTTTTTCAGTAATCTGTACTCGTAAATAAAGAGTTTATCTAGTTCTTAAACCGTTTTTTCCTCCTCCTGTAAAATGTGCGTTTTGACACACGCCTATTTTCCGTTGTCGGTGCGTCAATCGTGTATCCACTCGCACGGGGCCGTTACAGGACAAACGCCAAACGTCTCTTCCTCCCCACCCCCTCCTCACCGCTCGTTATTTCGACGATCGCGTGACGATCGACAATTTTGAAAGTCCGTAATAACACTACGAACGACGTACGCGCGAGATCGAGAAACGCTTTCTGCGCGTAATTTTTTTTTTTTTTAGTTTCTTCTCCGAGACCTTCTGACCTAAATTCTCGCCGCCGTGCATATTTCCGAACGCTTGTTATTATTATTTTAATCACGTCAAATTTACATATAAAACAATTCCAGCACACGTACCACGCGTATGAACGATTTCCATTGCTTGCGCGCGCGTGCGCGTGTGTGTGTGTGTATCGTATCACGTGATCCGCCGATCCCACGTCACGCGTCGCAGGGCCACGGCAATTATCTAACTTCCATCGGTATTATATTTTTTTTCACCGCCGCCGCCGCCGCCGCCACCGCAGAGCACAAGTGGAAACGATGAAATTACCGGATTTCGGTCGGGTTACCGAAAAAAGGCGTTCCGGAAACTCTCGTATGTGCGCCAGTAATTGTTTCACCGAATAATCATAATGATAATCGACCGGTCAGCGTGTGTGTGTGTGTGTGTGTGTGTTGAATTAAAAAATAAAAAACGAAACAAAAATTATTCATAAAAATAGGATAATATATATTTCACGGTACCGCGTTACATACGCACTTCTCACGAGAGCTGTTCTATTTATTGTTATTCTTACGATTACGATTATTATTATTATTATTATTATTATTTTCCCCTATTTATTATTGCTGTTCTATCGATATTCGGACGCGTCGAACGGCCGCGTATAATATCGTCGATAAACCAGACGTCGTTATAAATAATATTATTACGTCGTCGTCTTTCTTTCGTTTAATAATATTATGTACGTGTGTGTGTGTGTGTGTGGCGCGTAGTGTATACGACATGCCGCGGCCGTCGCCGTACGCACACGAGCGTATATTATAAAAAGAAAAACAGTTTTTTTCTCCTTCTCCTCCTCATCCTCCTATTCCTTCTTTTTCTTATAATAATATATATATATATATATTTATTTATATTTATTTTCAACAAAGAAACGAGTAGATGACATCGGTGATCTGTCCGACGTTCGGTCGGTCGGTCGGTCGGACGACGACGACGAGGGTCTAATAAGACTCGGTGTCATTACACGCCATATGCAGCGTATAATAATAATAATAATAATAATATTATATATATACACACACACACGCCGAGCTAAAGCGAAACCCGTTTTTTTTTTCTATCCTCTCGCGTTATAAAATATTCAAACATTATGTTAATAGCAGTTTAAACATTTCATAATTACGTTATTATACCTTCGGATCGCATTAGGCCGCGTACAATAGGTTTTTCGATTTTATCGATTTCGACTAGCTAGACGTGAACGTCTGACGTGACGTACGGGGGGGAGCACGCATATCATACGCACACGGGCCGTCGTTTTCGAACGGTTAATTTCCCCGTCCCCGTCACCCTTTCTTTTTTATCGCCGAACGCGCGCTATACGTATGGCAGCATATAAATCATCGTAACCTGAACGTCTCACGTACACGATCCTCTACACAGTATAATGGCGGTCGGGAAATCGTCTATAATAGGTTTTCCCGACGCGGCAAATTAAAAACAACGCCGTCGACCATTGATCTACGACGATGTTCCGTGCGCAGTTATACCTGTTGTACGATATAACGACGTGCGGAATTATACCGCGCGACAACGCCGGGAATCGACACTACTCAGTGGACGGTTTCGATTTCGGATTGCGTTTCGTTTCCGAAACATTTCGCTTGCCGTCGACCGATCGATTCCATGGTTGTTATGACCGGTCGACGCCACTGGTTCGGGGATCTGTGTTGTTTCGATCACATACGGTTTTACGGCAATTACGCTTCGCACGCCCTCGCGAAATAACAACGCGACAATGGAATAAGATCGAAAATAATAATAATATCGTTTACCAGTCTATAGGTTAATTGACGCACGACGTGGCGTAAGTTCATGTAAATAATCAAACGCCATAAATGTATAGTGTTTTTGATAATTGAAAATAACATTGTGTAGGTCTTTAATAAAACAGTTCGAACAATAACGACGACAACAAGTCAAAAGTATATATTTGTATTATCGTCTGCTTGTAAAATACAAATTATATCGTTACGTCGAAATACACACTCCAGTCTCACGACGTTCTTTGTAAGCTCATTCTTGTAGAAAACAAAGAAAAAACTATTTGTAGACCCGTTTTGCTGTTCTTGAAAAATACATTTTTTCCATCAAACCCAAGAGGTTTTTCAAGTCGTTTTTGTGATATAATTTTGATTAACGTTCGCTGTTTGTACGTGTCATTAAAATCTGTTGCGGATATTTATTTTTTTTTTTCTTGTTATATAAACGGTCAACGTTAGTCGGTTTGTTTTGTTTTTTTTTTTCATTTTTTCCGTTGTTAGACTTGCGACTTCACACACTCGGCACTCGTGTTTTGTAATTTGTTAGTCTCGTGATTAATATTCGTATATTATACTTCTTCTTCTCCTGTTTTTTTTTTCACCGTCCTCATCAATCTTCTCGTTACCTTTTATTTTATTTTCACCTGTATTGTATTATATACGTAGGCATATAACATACCGATCGATGCCGAAATCACCTTTTGTTTACCAAACAAAATCGATGTGTGTGTTTTATTTATTTATTTATTATCATATAAACCTATATAAGGCTATATATATATATTTTTTTTTTTTTTATCGAAACGGGTTCAAGATAATAATTCATTGCGTCTCGTGCCCTCGAGAGATTTCGTGCACATAATAGGTCTCTGGCGTGCCAAAAAAGACCTAAAGGGTCAATCCACTCTTAATTTGGAAGCTTGAATATTCGTTATAATTTATAATAATAAATAATAATAATAATAATAATAATATATGTTTTGGGGCCAACGAAACCTTTTGTCGAAAAACTATATTGTGTTAACGTGAACCGCAGCTGCACCGCGTGCGTTTACCTGTTGTAGACAGCCGTCGAGTTCCGATAGTGTGTAGAAACATTCTATTGTTATTAAAATATTACGAACACGTGTCAATAATGTGAGCTGAGTTACGTTTTTCGCCAAAAAATCATACCCCAATTAAATCGATTGCTGACAATGACGAGTCATACGCACAGACGTATACGATGTAATTTATACGATCCCGTTATTTACTAATATATATATATTTATGCGAACATTGTTGTCCGGATGTTGTTTTCGTTGGGAATATTTTTTTCGGAAAAACTGTCGCTGAAATCATAAGACGAACATGTGGCTAACTTACACGGAAAACAAATAATTATTATTAAAAAAAAAACGAAACAATAAATATTGCCGTATCATTGCGTTATATGTGTTATAGTTGACGTAGGTAAAGATATCTTCTACCGCGGCTCTGCGGTAGACCGAGATTCGTATATAAAAAGATTAACAACAATAAGGTCCTTGTTTAAACTATTATTATTATTTTTTTTTTTTTTTTGCTCAAGTTGAAGTACAAGAAAATGTACTCGAACGACTTCTAACCGATCATCTTTTTTTATTGTTTGTTTAGTTCTCCGGTTAAAAACAAACAAACCGTTTGCTCGAAATATATTATCGACTACGTTGAAACGCACACAACGTGGTGCTTCGTAACAACGTGAAATCACAAATTTATCGTTAATTTTTTCAAGATGAACGAAATTTGTATGTTATGACGGCAAACGAATTATATTAAATATATATCACTTTTTTTTTTTGTTAACTGATATGATTAAGAATATATTTACTCTGTTATTTATATTAATATGTAAGTATGAATACTAAATAGTTATTTAGGTGATTACTTGTATCGTCGCAGATTGATTTCATTTCATCTTTAGTTTGAGATAGAACCAGTGTTTTTTTCAGGCATTTCTCCGGGGAGCTGAGTCTCCCCTCCCCCTCCTCGAGATACACTACGTGCGTATGTTAAACTTGTGAAATGTGTATTTAATTATATTGTCCACAATCATAATAACAGACAAAGGTAATTATTATCAAACAATGTATTTTTCTTGATTTAATGTAAACGACCACCCAATTTTTTTCAAATGCCCACCTCCTCCCGGAGAAAATCGACTGAAAGAAACACTGGATAGAACGTAAGACGGACTTAAATTTTGATTCGACACTTTGTGAATACAAGTGATATTGATTAGAGAACGAATACGATTATCTCGATCGCCACACTCTAATACATTTACAAACCGAGAACCTTTTGCGATATATTTACGCGCTGCCGAGAACAGCATTATATTCTCATTGAAAACCGTTTTATCACAACGTGCAATCGTTTATCTTTGTACGACACGTCGGGCACACGGAGCGGGCACTTATCGACACGCGAACGCGTTTTTGAAAATTACGGCGTTTAAATCGTTCAACGACGAAACGAATTCCAGGATAATATGAAACGACGAAACGACGAAAACCTATTTGGGGGGGGAAAAAAAAAACAACGCCCGGCCGGCGAGGAGAGGTGAGAATTACAGTGTCGGTGTTATTATCGATAAGTGCGTCGACCCGGGACGGGAGGGCGGACTGCTGCACACAGCAGGCGGGCGGCTGACGAGTGCGGAACACTAACCTACACGTGTCTCGCGGGTGGCAAACGGCGGCGGCGGCGGCTGGTGCACAAGAACCGACGAAGACGCGAACACCTCCGGTTTCGCAATCGTCTCTCGTCCCCACAACGCGTTCTGACTCGTTTGGGCCGCAGAAGGTTCGGGACGGACCGCACGCGGCGCAGGTCACTCGCGCGCGAAACACACGACTCCGGCGCGGACGTCGAGGACACCTTTCCGCGCACGACCCGACGTACCCGCCAACCCGGTTTCGCAATCGTCTCTCATCTCTTCGGCACACGCGCTCCGACCACTACTCCCACCCCGGGTTGACCGTCTCGCCGAGCGCATCTCCTCCGTTTTTAATGGCCTCACGTTTCGCGGCACGCACGCATCCGGACGCAGGCGCCCCGCGGTAACGTCTTGCTCGCCACGCCGGACGGTTCGTTACCGCGGTTGACGCACCGAACAGGCGCGATTGCGTCTCCACGTGGGACGCCGAAGTCGGAACGGAACGCGGTATCCCCCCCCCCCCGTTCGACCGATCGGATTTTTGCACTTTTCGGCGCCCGTTTCCAGTTAGCCGGACACGACGAAAACACGACGCGCTCCGAACCGTCGCGAGCCTTAAATCCGATTACTTCAAACGCGCTGGCTGTGCGATTTGAACGGCGATCGTTCGAACGGATCGAGTCGTACTTGTAATCACGCACCGAAACGGATCTCCCGAGCCGGTGAATTCGGTTTTTTTTCTTTTCGATTCGACCGCTAATCGGACGGTCCCGTCGAGCTCGTCGTCGTCCGTTTGCTATTGTTACGGACGATTCGAACGACGTCAGAACGGAAACGCGTTCGTAGTCCACCGCGACCGCTGGCGTGCGCACACGTAATTTAACCCTTTTTGTTGTTGTTGTTGTTGTTCGATGGGAAAACGTCGGCGTTAAGTGCACCGAGCCACCGTACCGTCGTTCAATATAAGCACGTATACATATATAAAAAAAAATTCAATTAACGCGAACTATTTCACGAAACGTCTTCGTTACGCGGTTTCATTCCGAATAAAAGAGGCCGGTTTTAACGACGTCGTGTAATAATCGTTACCGCCATGGGACGATTTGGTGCGCGTGGTTTTCGTTTATTTATTAATTTTCTGTTATTTTGCTCCGAATCATAGACTGTTCGACCGACTACAGTTTCGTCCTATACACGTTGTATAGTATGACGTACTATAATTTCCAATAGTTTTCGTATCCGCAGGATATTGTGTAGTCGGATTTTTTTGGGGTTGATTTACGAAATCATTTCGTGAAGTTGTAAAAATCCTATTTGTAGTGATTTTAATATTTCAAAATCAATTTCTCGAGGATTTCACCCAGCTTTCTATATCGCTGTTTATGTTTAAACTGAATAATTTAAATTATCGATAGGCAATACGTCACACGTATTTGTATTCAAAACATTGTTGACTGTGTAAGTCACAATAATTTAAGTACTAATATATATATATATATATATATATATATATACAAAGTATAAGTGTAAAGCAGGTACATATTTGAAAAGGACTACATTTCCATTACGGGGTAGTGACGTTTATGAGTATATTCAACTTCAGTAACGACCGTTTACGATACAGCCACAAATGTTCATTTGAGATTCAAACATTTATGGGATAAAATGGAGTTTACTGATGCGCGCGATAATGTACTTAAGAGTATTGTATTATAATGTTTTTTTTAGACAATTTTGCACTGTAACGTTTTAAACGAACAATAAAGTCTTCCGGGTGATGTATTATATTGTTTTCGAGAAATCGTTTTAATTTCGTAAACGCTTAATCATATTTCGTAGACAACCAAGTGAGGTATCGAAATCATACGCCTTCGACTACATTATTATTGCAAAAAAGAAAACCCCCCCGCTCACATTTTACGCTTTTGCGGACGGAGAGAGGATTCGATAAACATTTGAATGTTCGAACCGTCTGCGACAACATTATACAGATTCGCCGCTGATGACCGTTGTAAGTTCGTTAAAAAACGGCGTCTCTAACGAGCTAGAATTTTATAATTCTAATCGAAACATAAGCGTGTAGTACACTCGTTTTATCTGTTCGACGTTCGTCTAAAACGAAAGAGAGACAGAGACAGGAGAGGGAGAGTGAGAGAGAGGGACAGAGGGAAATCGACACGGTTAGGTACGGAATACAAACCAGTTCGTACACGAATACTGTTAAGTCGAAAACGCCGGAGCACAATTATTCGGAAAATCGGCGACGGGCGTATTTTTTTTTTTTTGTTTATATGTATATCAAAAATTTTTTAACGGCGGCACCGTTTACCGACACCGACGAGCGGGAATCGCAGTCGGGGCGTGTCGACGGCACGGACGCGGACGAGGCGAGAAGAAAAGCGAGAATGGAAATGCAGAACGAACGCGTAGGGCCGCCGGTACGAAAGACGCGAATAACTGACCGGCGGGAATGGGTAAAAAAATTTCTTCCGTTTCCTTTCGCCCCGACATACGTGTGCGCTGGTAATGTTGTAGCGTACGTACCGGATTCAACGGTCTAGATGTACGTCGCGATGATAATCAACCGAGAAATTAGCGTGGACCGCGTGGCCCGATGAGCATTTCCCCCCCGTCTGTTCTTTTGTTCTCTCGCGTGTACCCGTTTATGTAGAACGTTTTCCGTATAAAAAAATACCGTTTCATCGATACACCGTGTACGCGGCTGGACGGGATATAACTTAAAACCGGACGTATTCCTGTTGTTATCGTGATATTTTTTCCGCGCGTTCGAACCGTCATCGTAACGCGCGCGAAATCAGTCCGGGGACGGGATCGAGCGGTCGTAACGTTTTGCGATGACGGAATCGGAGCGACGATTAATATTACCGTAGACGGAGAAGAAGAAAAAAAACAACGGAAAACGGAATCGTCAGGAGGGATCGTTTCGATTTTCAACGCGTACATTCGGATGTTCTCGGCACGTCCGAAACCAGAGTGGCGGACGAATGTCACGAAACGCATTCGACGTACGTTCCACGGTATTTATCGTTGTCTCACGTGTTGGGTCCGTCGTAACGATTTCGTTTTTTTGCTGTTGTTTTTTGATCGAATTTGAAGACATTGGAAAAGTTTTTTAAACGTCGGATCTGATTAGAGTTCAACGTTCGAACGGGTGTATTATTTGTTATTGCACACGAAACCGAATGAAAACACCGCGCAACCAACGACGCCCACGGGGGGGGGGGACAACCCCCTAGCTTGTTTACAAGTTAAAATAGAAATCATATCAACACGAATAAGAAGAACTTGGTTCAGAAAAAAGAGTTGTTGATGAATTCGGTAAAGAAAATCGCAATTCGTGTTCAATTGGTTACTACGAGTTATAGACTTAGAGTGAGCGTAATATGTAAAATATTAATACGATACCTTTTCAACCTGGTCATGATGATATCAATCTTGAAATCACACATTGATAATAGCGTTTTGGATGTTTAGTACAAATTAAGACCGCGCATATCGGTTCGGCAACGACCGACGGCGCGGTGCCGAAAACGACGATCCGACCGTCGCGGCACAATTATAATCGCTACGACGACTACCCCCAAACCCTTCAAAACGGGGTTTTTGATACCGCAGGCCCCCTATACCGTCACCCTGGCCCTGCCATTTGGAAATCCATTTTCAAGGGGTTTAGGGTTGGTTACAAAAAAAGTTATGGTGGTTACAGACGATATTACATAATTTTGAATATTTTCTTTTTCAAAATGAAAATTGGCAGGGCCAGGGTGACGGACCTACGACGGACGTGCGTTTTGTCGGCAAAACGGAAAGACGCGCCGGACAGCGTAGCGGCGTCACGGAAGCGCTGCGAAGAGTCATCGGCCGGTGTGGGAAACGATCGCCGGCGCGCGCGCGCGTTGTACGCACTCGTGTTTTTTTACCGCTCGTCCCGGCGCGATTTTTTCCCGTCATGTTTAATTGGTGCGATCGGCGGAATCGAAAACGAAAAAACGACGACGCGAGCGCGAGCGCGGCGTCTTTCGGTACCGACGAAACGCATTCGGACGACATTCTTGCGCGAATCTTTTTTTTTCTTCCTCTTCTCGTTCTGTTGCGCGCGTATACGCTAATTAAAATCGACCGGCCGGCTCTGGAAGACGGCGGCGGCGTAGTAGTAGTAGTAGTAATCGTACGTTGATTTTGTGTGCGCGCGCGGCGAGGAGAAGAAAAAATCGAGAGAACCAAATGCCGCGGCGACTGGACGTCAACGTCTAAAGAATATAAAAACAGAAAAAAACAGAAAAAAAAACGGGAAAACGGGGGAAAAAAAACGCGCGCGCGGTACGACCATTAAAATAGCTTCACATTCGCGACGTTAATTCCGGTTCTGAGAACGGACGAGCGGCTACAAAGACTCGAGTTCATTCACTGTGCGCGCGCGCGCGACCGTTTCGTCTCTGTGGGTCGACGTGAGACGCGTTACGTTTTCCGGAAAACCGTCCCGTAGTCGAGGTTAGTAGTCGCTTTCGATACCGGAAAACGTATTTGTACTGCCGCCAAGACGGACGTCGAGACAACCGCACCACGTCCCACGTCTTAGTTGCCGACCTCGTGCAGGCGGAGAAGAACGTCCGTTCGGCCGTTACGGTGATCAATAACAACGGTTCGGTTAGGTTTTTTCGCACGTCTTGGAACGTTTTCGGCTGGTCTTGGAAAATCCCGTAGGGAAAGTCGCTGGGACGTTAGGTCCGGTTATTGCTGGTGTTTTTTTAACGATTCGTCGATGGTCTCTCAATAGCTAAAACTCGTGGGGCACACACACATAAAACCCAGTCTCAGCAGAACACACGCGCGCACACAAAAGAGGATTTTTGTTTTTTACGTAAGCTCCACGCGTATTTTCACGCTTTTAACGGAACACTTAAAAAGGCGACAGAACAAATGGATCGTTCGATTTAATGAAAAAAAAAACGTGTTCCTACAATAATAATAATAATAATAATAACAGTTTCGAAAACGAGACCGTTGTTGTCGGCGTTATTACACTTAATTATAGGTATTTATTACGTTTCATTGTACCTGATGTGGAATAAACGAAATGTTAAACGCGTGTTCCTTTAATGGTCGTCGTTTCCGTTTAGCGAAAAATATTACGTGATTCGTTACGCGTTTCCGAACGAAGAAAACACAAAGTCGCTCTACGACGTAGTACGCGAAACCGAAACGATTTGAACTGCTGGTTCACATTTTATCAGCCGATCGATTCCGGCTTGTCGAAAATAGTCGGCGTTTTAAATACGAAACGCGCGCGTTCAAACGACCGTAAATGCTAATCAAAAAAGTTCGACCAGAACGCGTGCTCAGACGTTTATTCGTTTCAAGAATCAACGATTCCGTTACGTTTCCGTACGTGTATTATTTACTATTTATACGCATTATATAGTACACGCGGAGTAAACGATTTGTGGTAAACTGGTGATGTGTGGTGTGTGGGGGGGGGGGAGACGGAGGAAATGTTTTGAAAATATCGAAAACATATTCTCACATACTTAAGGCGTGTTTGTATAAGATGCCATTAAAACCGTTCAAGATAAATATTATTTGATAGGTGATGTGTGTAAAATATTGATAGTCACGCCATTCGGATACCCGTAACCGACAACGTGTGTATTCGTATATACATATGCTCGTACGTTGGACGACGAAGAATTATTATTATCACTGTTATTACTTGTTCGTATATCATACGACGTTTCGTACAACAGGCAAACGCTCGTTTCTTCGGTTCTCCGGTAATGGTTGTTTTTTATATATTTTATAGTGCCAGCGCACGGGAGTATAAAAAAAAAAATTTCTTATTTGTAACTAAAACCTTAGCGGTTTTACGATTGGGGTTTTCATTTGTGCACATTTGCATATTTCGGCTGGTCGTTCGAGAATTATCGTAAACGTGAAATACGTTTCGTGATGTTCTCCGAGTCACGAGCAAAATTGTTTTCAATAAACATTCTCGCACGTCTGGTCGTTTTTTAACCGTTTTGAACGTATCACTATCGTTTTGGTGGTTTAGATTGATCGTGACGATTTCGAGAAAAGAATACAAAATTAAAATATGAATAAAAAAAAATACAAATCTTTCATACGCCGGGCTTGGACGTCCGCCAATTCGAATCAAAGGGAACAAATATTTCAAAAATTTGTGGTTATAATTTTTTTATATTTTTTGTTTGTTTTTTATTGAATGTTATATGTTTAGTAATTAATTATTTTTTATCGTCGCATAAAATTATTCGTAACGTTTTCCGAGAAAATCGAATTCCATTTTTTTTCGTGCACATGCCATACATTTTTTGTTCAATAAACGTATATACGGTTATTAAGCGCATATCTTATATAAATTTTCAATACGCAGAAATCCGAATCCTAGTGACGACGACGACGACGACGACGACGATAACGATAATGATAATAATAATAATAATGATAATAATAATGATAATAATAATGATAATAATTGAAAAGAAAAAGAACGATTCCGATCTCGGTTGAAACGTATACGTATTATGTTCCGGCCAAGAAGGAATTATAACTGAAATGTAAATCTTGGTTATTATCTGTACACATTGAATACTAGTATTATTTATTGTTTCGTTTTTCATTTCTGCGTTTCCGATTTATGAATAGCGCGGAGAGACGACGGCCGGTATTGGCATTTAATATTATATACATTATACACATATATATATATATATGCGATGTATAATATATACACTATATAACGGAATAGCTCGTTCAACACGATGATTGTATCAGTTCTTGATGAAGAGCCGGTTATTACGTTTCTTAGCGGGTTAGAATGTAAAATGCGTTTATATACGTATACGTATAAAAGAAGAGAAAGAAAAAAAATATCTATAAATTGCGTTTAAAACAACAGCAGCGTTATTGCATAATGCGTCGTATGCGCGCGCGGCTTTTACGGCGTACAATACGCGCGCCTCTCGTACATTTGTTCTTGCGTCGATAACGCGCGCGTATATTATGTTTCGCGTGCGCCATGTGAGAACCGCGACGGACGTTAAAACCGTGTTTAACGTTCCGAAAGGACGGCGAGGGGCGGTGGAAAAAATAAAGGAAACCGTAATGGAAATATTGTTTCCAAAGCGATTGCCGTCCCTTGTTTGGACGATGTGATGACCGTTATCGTAACGCCGTGCACAGTAGCGGATTTTCAAAAATTTTCTGGGGGGGTCCAAAAAAAAAAATAGTACATCGGATTCATATAAAAAAAAGTACTGTAGTATTTCCTGACATTGTTTTCGGATGTATCCGCGTGCGTAGTTTTGGGCTGACGTTTCGGATTCATTTCAGAGTCCATCTTCAGAGCGTAATCACTTGGTCGAGCGTAGTATGCTATACTCTCGGCTTGGCTCGCGTCTTACTTTCATTTATACCCATAAAGTGATTATCGATGAAGTTATCATTGACTGGTCGATCAGAGATTTGGCCAAAGAACGCCAAGGACAAGCAGCTGTTATCGGGAATAAACAAGCAACAACAACCAGTCAATGATAACTTCGATAATCACTTTATCCAGCCAAGCTGGGAGTATAGTTACAACACTCGACCAAGTGATTACGCTCTGAAGATGGACTCTGAAATGAGTCCGAAACGTCAGCCCAAAACTACACACGTGGATACGTCTGAAAACAATGTCAGGAAATCAACAATCCATGAAAGCTTCAACACATTCAGTACTGTAGTATTTTCGGTACTGGACCATGGATCACTACAGAGCGTCTGGGGGGATGAGTGGTCCAATACCCCTAACCTAATCTCCCCTTCGCCCCCCCGTAAATCCGTCACTGGCCGTGCAACACGCTGGGATGGACACCGTCGGGACGCGGCGCGGGTCCGCGTGCGTTTTGCGGGCATTGAAGTTTTCCGGACGACCGTCGTCGACGGGTCTGTGGCACTTCGAACCGTTGACCGTGTACGCACAAGTTACAAACGCGAATTGTAAATACGTTTTTTCCCCGCAGCCCGCCGGGAAGCTCGACACGTGTTTGCTTTGTTTGTTTCTATCGTCGTCTAAAACATAAATACGTCTGTCCGACCGTGCAGGACGTCGGGTGGTTTTTTTCGTTTCGTTTAACTTCTCCGGATAAATCGTAACGATTACGTTATCGTCAAAGCGTGGCCTCGGTCGAATAATTTCACGGCCGCGCTATAAAACGATATTATCGCGTAATGACGCGGCTGGCGAAAACGGCTTTTAAAAACAAATCAAATATTCATGATACGGCCGGGGGAATAATATATTCCGGAATTTGAGTAAAACAAAAGTTCGCGACCGAACTAGTTATCGACAACAAAAATTGT
This sequence comes from Schlechtendalia chinensis, assembly GCA_019022885.1. Taxonomy (NCBI): domain Eukaryota; kingdom Metazoa; phylum Arthropoda; class Insecta; order Hemiptera; family Aphididae; genus Schlechtendalia; species Schlechtendalia chinensis. Next base: position 6,000,823 of record CM032341.1, read on the forward strand.
TTTACGTACACGCGCACACAAGCTTCTATCGTATTGAACTGTACGGCGATTTAATAATCGATACGGAGAGCCCCGTAAACGCGTTTCGTCCGTAACTCGAGCGCGCGCGCGTCGTACGTTTTCATATCGCGGCGTGCGTTTTTCGCCTCCGACCCGTTCGAAATTATCATTACGCGTGTACGTACAAAATCATCAACGTGTAACGCCGGAGTCCGGTCCGGCTAACATTTTTTTTTTATTATTATTATTATTATTCGAAGGCGTGTATCTGGAGGCCCTGCCGATCGACGCGTAATAATATAAATAAATGATTAATAACGAATATACTATACACACGTGTACGCGTACCGTCGGACACTGTTGAGCAACGGAACTCGCGTACGGCATCATCATCATCATAATAATAATAATAATAATGAAGCGCACCGCGCGTACACCACCGGGCGAGAAGGCGAACGGAGCACCGGGTAATTATAGTGGCTGCCGGTTCTGTTGCTTCCGCGCTGCCGTCGCCGCGCAAGATTATTAATTTTCAAAACACGCGTGCCCGCCGATCACGTCTGTCCCGTGTGCACGAATCAACTGGTGGTGTTATTTTTCCGTGCCCCCCCGCCACCTACCACGCGGTGTTAACGGATCGTTCGAAAACCGGAGCCGGCAGTGATAAGACGTGGTGCTGGCGTGTCGTCCCAAGCGACGAATACCGCGCCCGATACCGTTGTCGAGTTGACACTGACCTAACCACGCCGGTGCGCTCTCGTCGCGCGTTATCCCAAAGTTATCGCCCGGCTACAATCACGGACGAACCTAACCGCAAAACGCGAAAACGACGGCCAAGTTCGTTGAACCGCGTTCGTTTATGCGCGTCCGTCAGACCGTGTCATCGGGTCGCGATTGTCGGCCCGTTCGTTGTCGCGCGCGCGGAGACGGTCTCGTTTGAACGGAACGGACGATGGCGGTGAAGAACGCGGGTGACGGCAAAACGTCGGACGGGTTCGCGCGAAACCGGTCGGCGCGGCACGAATCGATCCGGTGAACCTGGCGGGGGCCCGGTCGATCACGTCGACTTCACGCCCGTTTCGACGCCGTTTTCGTACGTAACCGTTGTCGTGGTCGCCGGTTCTGGTCCTCAGGACCGAATTACAAGGCGAACCGCGGTCCCGGAGAATTCCAAACGTCCGCGGCTCGGACTGACCGATCGGTCGCCGTATCGGACAATTTTGTTATGGGGTTTTTTTGATGATTTTTTTTTTAACGACACATTCGGTCAAACGGCCGGGAAAATAACCCGTTAGACGAAAACAGCGACGGTGTTGACAACACGGGTTCGTGCGCGCACAAATAATAATAATAATATCATTATCGTTACCATCATTATAATCTTCTCGTTCTGTAATCTCTCCTCGCGAGAGGATTTAATCGAAAAATCGGCCGACAACACCGTTTCAAACGTCGAATTGCAAGATCATCGCGCGGTCTGTAATTACGCGAGCGCGCTACAGTCACGCAACGAATTATTTTCTTATTTTCTTCGAATAAAACACATTTTGTCGGACAACCGATTTTTGCTAAGTTTTTTTTTTTGTTTCATCTTTTTCTCGCGTTTTCCCTTTCACGATGGTTTTTTTTTCCAACCGACAGCGTCGTAATAATAATGATAATAATAATGACATTTAGCCAGCGTAGTCGGTGATCCGCAACACGAACGGGCTATTACCGGACAAAATACCGTGATATTAGAGTAAAACCGTCTCCTGTCGATTGCCCGGTGGGCTCTCGTCGTGAAGAAAAACGTTTTGAATTATTTGAAAGACAAAATATCATCAAATTTCATCGGACGAATAATAAAATTTAAAAAAAAAAACGTATATCCTCAACCAGACCGATAATGAAATAATATATTATCCGAACACCCGTGATTTCGATGGATAGGACCGTAAACAACAGTACGCGTCACATATCGATGTGAATTTTCACACGCCCGGGAATCCATTACTTGTCGTACAACGTGCACTTACTTACGTGCGTGTTCTCGTGGACGCGTACCCGCAGATATATCGCACTGTACACAACGTATTAGCGTCGGATTGCTACTGGTTCTCGGCCCGACGACCGAACTCCATTACCTGTAATTATCGAGAGGGACGACGTAGCTTCCGTCGGAGAGCGTCGAAAAACCCATTCGATGGAATATTATAATATGCACACACGCATTAAAACGTTTGCGTGCGTTTCGTTTTAACAGTATTTATTCTGTCGGCATACCGGCTTTCGTCGTCCGACCACTTACGTCACCGCGAAACGCAATTCGCACGTTCGACTAGTTCGTCGACGATATACTTTGTACCTGTATCGTAAATAATATATGTTGTACGAGTGCGCCCCGTCGTGCTGTAGCGTCTCGGATAAACATTACGAAAACCGAATAGTGGCGTGTCTAGTATTATAGGCCTCATATGCGATTTCTGGATTGTCGGTGAAATCGGTCGTCACCGTTTCATTGTCGGACGAGCAACGTTCCGGTCTATGAGCCGTGTGTAAAAAGCACAGAAAGAGGTGTTTTCCACCGGCAAAACCGTCGATAATTAATTGATTTTTTAGTCGTATTATACACCGAAATCTCGATAAATCGGAAGCTCCCGGTCACGTTCGAAATGGTCAAGGGATTCCGGGAGGAAATTAACTCTAACCCGCTTTCGGACACGCCGCGCCCGGCCGGTAACGATTCACTCCCGGTCCCCACGAAACCGTCCCGGAACGATTGCGCTCTTCCCGGAGAGAGTCCTCTCGTGACGAGTCGACGGCTGACCGTGAAACCCGCTCGTTTTCAATAACGACTGCGGCAACAGCAGCTGATGGTCTCTTCGTGCACGCGATCGTGCCGCCGCGGTTATCGGCTACCGATCGTCGTGCCGGTGTTTACCGTAACGCAATCGCGACGTCGCGGTCTCCAGTGTATTTAACGTTTGTATTCGGTTTCCGACTTATAACGTCATGACACGCCCTAATGTAAAAATATCAACTGATAACAAATAATAATAGACATACGCGTGAACGGATATTCAGTTAGTCTGTAAGTCGAATCGCAAGCGTTCAATAAATTATTATAATCAATATTCACGTATTACATGCTATACATTGTACATGGCCAATAGCCATGTAGGTAAATATTACGCAGGTTACGGTGTTGGTTAGTAAACGATGGTTTAACTTTAATGTGTTTTATATACCGTCTTGTGCGAGACAATTATGAGCTAGAAACAAATATATAAGTACATCAATACCAAGACGGAAAAAACACAAATATTTTGCCAATTGTTTTTTTAAGCGATTAAGTAATTTCAAAATCGTCTCACCCCCTTAGGTACATCACCGGCGACGGTCAATATTAATCGGACGAAAGTTAAGTGTCCGTAACAAACGGCGATTTTTATCTTATCTACGTGTCCGAGAAATATAGAATAGATACGATTGAACGGGGATTCGTTTGAAATCGATAAAAGAGTCCGTTGTTGTTTGTTTGTAACAACGACGTATTTACACGAAACCTATCGACTCCACAACCCCGACGCCGTGATAATTTACTAACCTGACCGCCGTTCGTCGACACCCGTGCGCGCGTACCGTGTGCACGATAATAACGTAATGTATGCGCATATTATGCGAACGAAAGACGTACGCCGGCTGCGGCGTTCCGATTATGTTTTTTACTCCGACTAATGGACGTTCAGTGTTTTTAGCGATTTTTATATTTCATACCTACGCGCGCGTCCGTCCCCCGTCGTCGACACGCTCCCGTCGCACCCGTCCCGCGCCGGACGACAAGCGCGAGCGCTCATACTATTTATACAACCGTGCGCGCGCGTGTCGTACACACGTTATGTATTACTGGAAGAAAAAATAAGAAGACGAAGACGAAGAAGACAAGGCAGAAATAACGAAAAACAAAACTACCGCACAAGGACGCCGGACTACTTTGAATCGCCGCGCGCGGAAATTAGCGTTAATGGCGTAAACCCGAGTCATTAATCTTCCCCGTCGGGGTTCGCTTTGTTTTTTTTCCCATATACATTTTGTTTAGCTCGCTTTTTAACGCGTAACACGTTACTGTGTACTCTCGCGCACGTCCTTTGGCGCAGCTCCGATTCCCCGCGACACCCGTTAGGCCGTTTATCCCGTTCGGTCGTGTCCGTCACCCGTATTATCGGATTTTAAAGGGCGCTAACATTTTACAGGAATTATTATTTTAAACCCCCTCCCGTACGGGTCTCGTGACGTCTTGAACGCGCAATGCTCGTGGTTCAATAAACGAATATTTTCCGGGCTTCGATTGATTTTTCACACAACATTTTCTGTCTGTAAAACACTGTTTGGTGCACTGAACACACGCTCGCATGATCTCTTAACATTAAATAATCGTGTAATATCCAATAACACTATAATCGAATTTTTTTAAACATTAATTGGCTCCGTCGGACTAACGTCTCTTTAATTACACAGGACACGCGTTTGTTTACAACTGACCGACACGGCACGCGACAACGTTTTAAAATTAAGTCTACGTAATTAATTGTCGTATTTTATTCTATTCAATTACCGTTTTGAAGATTTATCGTTTGAATATAAATATTTGAAATTTCGTTGTATTTTCTATTAGAAATTTCATTTCACGCACACTCTACAAAATACAAACTGTCTCAAACCCTTTTGTGACGTTTTCCACTGGTTTTCACACCGACAAAATATTTTTTAAGACTCGTTTAACAGTTTTAAATTTTGATTAAATACGCTTTTCTCTTCGCACGTTTCATGTTTATTTTTATAAATATCGTATTATTATTATTCGACGTTTCAAAGAAAAACGTGTTTAACTCAAATTAATTAAAATATAAACGTCACAATTATTCTTCCGGTTCTCAGTGTACATGACGTCAACTATTTATGCATAAAATTCTTATCGTACGCTTTCAGACTTTAATTCAAATGTCGTGAATGCAAAGACTGAATCATAATTGTTTGAAAGCCCGTTCGTCAATAACGAACAATCCGGATCTCCGATCGTGTTTAAATAGCGTTAAACATTTTTAATGAAAATATAAATCACAACCAGACGACGAAGTTCTTTCGAAATTTAGAGTTTACCATTAAAACGACGATGGTTTGTTTATTTCATTTTTGACATGGCCGTGAAAACAGCGAATTCATTTGAAATCGAGGTCGCAAAAAAGATTTATTTCCTAACAAACGTTAATTTATAAACTGTTAGTTGACGATAAATATTAGTTCTTTTCACTGTTATGTAAAATAATCAAAAATATTTATTCCATTAATTTATACGTTCTACGCGGTATTACTGTTGGAATAAACCATTTTTTTTTTCTTCTTTTTCACGCTCTATTAAATGTATACGGTAATACGGAATGTACGATTTTCAGAAATTCACAAAAACTAAGAATACAATTATTCAACGTAAACCCATTAAATATAGTAAACAGTGTTATCATCTCAATTAATTATATAAGACGTACCAAAAAAAAAAAAAGAAAAGCAGGTGAAATTAAAGACGTCCTACAAATTATCGGGTTGAAGTGCAAGCCGACGTCATCATTAGTTACACGCATATGCCTCACCATGCGTATACACCGACGCACTTAGGTTCTGGTAAGTAGATAAGTCGATCATTCAAATGATATTTCCTTGACGTATCGTTAATTTCGTAATATTTCCCATTCATAACCGTTATTTTTCTTTCGTAACCTACAACTATGATTGAAATGTGAAAAGTAATCGGGGGAAAGAAACGTTAAAATTATTACTATCTTATATCGATAGTCATAACGATTTTTCCTTTAAACAATTTTATTATTTCCGAGACACGCGTTAAAAACTCATCGAGACAGTACCATAAATTAATAATAAATAATAATTTACGTTTATTAATAGTTTTCTCGAAAAGTACACGGCGTATATTATCATCAGCGAACATCTTAAAATTCTAGTCCTCCGGGATCAATTATTGTTAACCAGTTTTCCAAATATACGTACTATAGTAAATATTTCCGAAAACGAGTTATGAGAATAATATCAGTTTTTTTTTTTTGATAAATAAAATACTTAAAATTGGTATTGTGTATTTTTTTTTTGTTCGTTTGTTTAATAAGTTAAAATATAAATATAGAACATAAACTAAAAAAAAAAATATATATATATAATTTTAATTAAATGTAAATATCAATAATATTCGCATTGATCACAATTATTTGTAAAATATACTTTCCGTTTTCATAAAAAAAATTACCAACTATTTGTTTCGAACAGTATTTGGACGATATACTTACAATTTACGTGTTATTGTGTGACAATGCATATTTGAACATACTTCACGGTTTATTATTTTTATGTATATTAAACGTATTTACGTCGCTTCAAATAAATCATATGAAATATATATTTTCAATGATTATTCTTCAATAAAACACTAAATTATATTTCTATTTCGATATAATTCATTCAAACATAATTTACAAAATAACATGCTAAATATAGCATTTTAATATATAAAGAAAGAAAACTCATTTGTTAAAGTAACATTTTATATGTATATTTTTTTTTTTTGTAACTTTAAAATATTCATGTCGAGCACATGCTGTCACGCGCGTATGTTATACGCCCAAAATTGTCTAAATTATGTTTTTTTTTTTTTTTGACGTGGCACATACATTTTTATGAATCTCTACAAACTAACCTGTTAAGCATATTGTAAGTGAATTGAAATGGTTTTTTTTTTTCGTTCAAAGCGTTTTTTCGTATTATTTTTTTACTTTGAGGAACCGCGGGACATCGTTCTGTTTTTTTACATAAATACAAATTCAAGGAAATGAATTTTTGTCAGTTCGTACAAGGGTTAAGTTTTTTATCCGAGCGTGTCGATTGTTCGCTTCGAAAGGTTTTCAGGGGCGAAGAAATAGATGATTTTTTTTTTGTATTTCCCTTTTAATTCATGTCGAAAGTTATCGCCGGCCGAGCATTGTTGCAAACAATAGAACGACCACGTGAAAAGGCATATGGTGTGAAACCACGATGGCGCTGATGGACAGACCTCGGGTACGTGCAGCTGACGGTCCTCGACAATAAAATCGTCATTAAACGTTCCGCGCATCCCCATACAATACACGATATTACACACTTGTGTTATTTTTTTTTATTTATTTTTTTTTGCCTCGGATAGACATTCGTTTACGCCGATACTTACTCGCGAGCGGCGACGATTTCCTTTTCTTTTCTTTATTTTTTTATTTTTTTTTTTTTTTTTTTTGTTAAAGACGAGAAAATGAAAAATTCCAACGAAAATACGCCTACCTGCCATAGTACGTACTGCTCTGCGAACCTATTGAAACGATAAATAACAGTATCGCGTTGTTTTGTTGTTCCGCTAAAAAAATAAATAAAAAAAAAAACGTTCGTTTTTACTATACGCTCGTATATTGTTATAGGTGTCGCGTCCTACATATTATTATTGTATGTACACGTATATATCCGATTGGTTCGCGCTGTTCTTTATTACACGTTTCGTACAATCGAGTAGTCGAAAAACGTGATGTTGATTTTTAGATTTGTATAATATTGCACCGATTTGATATTCGTTGGAATCGTTCTCGCGGACGGAAATAATTTAACGCATTGTTTGTTTAGAAATTAAAAAAAAAAAAACGTTCTAAATTGTATTATGTTCTTTGTACGATTTGATAAAATTACACGGATAGGTTTCAATGTAGATGATTATCTCGCGTACGGTAAAATTAACGTACTAAAAATACGTTTGCAATTTTAAAACGATAATTCGCTTTTAACACGAACATACACGTTCATCTGGTTTATGATTAATCTCACAATAAACCTCATTATAAAATATATGATTTAATTAACAGCGATTACGTCCTCTCGTACTTTTTTGTTTATTTTTTTTTAATTTTTTTTTTTTTTTAATTGGCATACGGTTTTAATTGAAAAACGTGTACATGCCTACGTACGGTTTTTATCATTTACCGAAACACAAGAACGACACGATTCGAAAAAAACCGTTCGAATCGCTGAAAACAAAAAATATAACACGAGTCTCCATAGATGTTTACGGTTTGTTTTGTTCGGTTTCCCGTGTCCGGACCATCGAACGCCGTCTGTTCCCAGCGAGTAGCTACTTGTACCGTCGTGTCGTTGGCAGCCAAAGTGTCTTCTGTTGTACAGGCCGTTGGGCGGAAACGTTTACGGTGACAAACACGTTTGGTGACGTTGACCCGTTGCAGAAACGTGGCGATCAATCGATCGGATAAACGCTGATCGCTCTGGGGTCCATTGCGTTGGGTTACTGTTTGTCGTTGAAGTCCGTCGACACGGTTATCCCGCACGGAATCGAAAACGCGATCGGGTGTTGTCGTCGAGACGATCGCGAGAAACGCGAACGACCGTGATCGGTCGAATTGTATTCGATGAGTAATAATCGTAATTCGCCGTTCACGTGACTAGCGCGACTTTACGCGCTTTGTAGTAAAACATTTTCGAATCAATACGTCGACTGTGTAACGCGGACGTCTGTGCAGGACAACAACAACAAAAAAAAACATTTATTGTAGATTGCATTTTTAACCTATTCCCCGTCGGCGTTTCGGGTCCGGTCATCCGGGAAATTTTCCCCTTCTGTTTCCCCTTCACTCTCGAGCAAACTTGAGTCCCTGTCCTCTCCGTTCCTCTCCGTCTCGTCCGTTTCCGTTCGTTTCTCTATACCATGTACACGCGTACACAGTTTTCGGTTCCTGGCGCGTTCACGGAAAATCCGTAGCGAAAAAAGCTGTCGAACGTTCAAAGAAACGACTCGAGATACCCTGCTCGTTATCGGTTTAAAAGGTCCCCAAAGAGACGGGCGGAGTAGGGCGGCGCAAGACGAGTAAAGATAAACAATAAATAAAACGAGCGCGTAAAAAGCAAACGACGACGTCTGTACGCGCACAGCGTCCCACGGTTTCAAATAATATTATCGTCCCTCTGCTCCAGAGAAATCCTATTTTGCTCTTTTTTTTTCCGACCGTCTCGATGACGGCCGCGGAACGAAAGCGCTTCGAAAATATGTATCCACAGTGAAACGTCGCTCCGCGTAAAAAATCGCCGCGGCCCCGCGCCCGAGGACCTACGTCCATAAAAAGAAACCTTTGAAAAACTCAAAGAATATCAATAATAACACCCGACGGTTTTTTTTTTTTCGCGCTCCTCCTCTTCCGTCGTCCGGACACGTTCGACGAGAAAGACCGAGTTTTGTTTTTTCGTTTTTTTATAACGGTATGTCTCGTCGATTGTATTCGATCATGTCCGTTCCGTGGACGGATGAACGAAACGCAACATTCGACGAAGTGTTCGGGTTTTGTGACGGCGAAACAACGTAAACGGCGTTCGCCCCGACTATTGTCCGTCTCAATAATATCATTATTTCAAACAACTTGAATTAGGTTTGACGATCGTACTGCGGAAAGCTCTGGGACGAATCGTGCTTGCGTGTTCAACAATTCGTTTAGGAACTACGCGACGGTCAACTATCTTCTTTTTTTTACCAGTTCGGTTCGCGTGTATCGATAACGTTTTGTTTCCGAACAGAAACGAAAACACAACGAGCGAATGCGTTTAATAGCCGAAAATCGCGTTTCACACTAAACCACTACATCGACATTTCGATTAACGCGAAAATCAATAAATAAATTAATCGGTCAATTTATCGACTCCCACTCGTTGTCCCGACACGGAATAATGTGTATTGTCGACAAATTGGGAATCATGATAATCCACCGTGTTCGGGATATTACTACGCCGGCGCGTTCGCGTACGTTAAAACCATTATAACTCAATCGTTATGCTCGACGACCGCGAATCGATATTTATAATCGACCGTCAATCGTATTATTAAAAAGCGTTGAACACGCTCATCAAATCGTTTTCGTTTCATCGCTATTAAACGGTTCTAAATAAAATCGGGTTACGCGAAATCATATTTTGGCGGCGATCTCGTGAAATAACTATTTTGTCCGACTGACGACCGACGACGAGAAACGGATAAACGTTACGTTCGGAATATTAATAATAAAATGTAAAACCGGTTTTCAAACGCATAAATAAAACGATAACTAACGTAATCGATACTGTTATTTTCTATTCGGTTATATAACCACTTAAATACACATTGACAAATTATTAATAATCGCCCGAAGGCGTTCGTTAACGTTACAAAACATAAATTACCGCGTCGACCGTACTTCGCGGTGGAAATTCGCGTTACTTCCGTTTTTCGCCGTACTTAACGTTTCTACCCGACGCTCGTCCGTTCGCTTTGTGCAACAGTCGAGATTACCGCGCGAACGATACGGACGTAGGGACTCGACCGACGGCGTGAGCGCTTGTCGATCGTCGTGTACGTTTGTTCGTTCGATAACAAAGTCCGTTTCGTCCGCGAACGTTAAAACGCGGTATACCGACACGCGTGGGACGACCGATACCGAGCCGCGTACCGGTATAGCATTAATCAACGGAAGAAATTCGAATTTCGACGATACGACGTGAAATCATTATTTTCGAAAAAATAACCGTTTTGCGATTTCAAACGCATAAACGGACCGTATTGGGTAAATACGGTAATAGTTATGAACGCGCGTATTTAAATTGGAAATATTTTTTATCAGTGATATTTTAGGATTAATTATTTACATACATTTATATTCAATACACAACGATAACGTGTAGGAACGTAATACTATACACACACACACACAGTGTATATATATACTTTAGCAGAGTAATAAAATACAGAATAATAAAAAATATTAAGCGATGTTTTTACTTTTTCCCGTTAAAGGTAACCGAAAAAAAAAAAAAGTCAGTTAATAAATAACCGGATTTTAACGAGATGATTACTTATTTATATACGTACGCGTAATACCCATTCGTTGTGCGAGTTTACTAAATGTAATTTTCCGTGGACGTTCGACAAAAAATAAAAAATATGAAAGAGACGCAAAGGATTATATTATGTTCGAAATTAATATATATTTTTGTTGTTGTTATAAAATCACAATAAAATGAATGTTGAATAATATATTATATAATACGTTTATGCACGTACAGTATAATTGTATTATTCGAAGGAAAATATTGAGAACAATACGAATACGAATAGCTGTAAACTCAAAAGGAAAATAATGAAATCGTAAAACGAAAAACAAGGGCTTAGAGAAATACGCCTTTGTTAGACGAGATAAACGTTGGACAGTGAACGAATTCCGGAAAATTTGCTCGACAGAAAACTGTTATCGTTACAACGAGACGCGACGTAAAATCGTATATATTTTTTTACGGCGTTTTCATTCATTTATTTCATTTTTCCGTTGGCACGGATCTAAATTATCACTTCTCGAAAAACGAAGACCCCTACCGATTTCGGAAATTCGTCATTCGAAAACGCCGCAGTGGTGGTTACGACCATCGGACGAACACGGAGCGAATCGTCCGGTCGGTTTATCGGCCAACGCGGCGACCGGTGTTTCTGGGGTTTCGACGTCGTTCGGGAGTCTCGTCCGGACCGTGGCCCACGTTACAACGGTCGTCGGCGTGGAAGTGCGCGCCATCCTCGGGGAAATGTGACGAAACGAACGAAAACGTTATCCCTGATTATTGATACTAGATCGGGCGTTATCGAGTAATAGGCGTGCGTGATGAATTTGACGACCGTGTTGGTCCGTGTTTAACCGTATAACGATGTATGCATTGGATATTTTAAAGACTACGTCGATCCGATAATCGACGTGAGTCATGCCGTGTGCGTACGCGTCGATCTTACTGCGATCTCGTGCAACAGTATGAAACGTCGAGAACCCGCGGCGTGTTATACTCGTGTATGCCGTACGACGCGGAAATCGCCACGTGAATTACGGGTCGTATTAGCCTCCTTGGGCTCGGGCCGATTGATAACGCGATTATCTCCGTCGTATACGCGCAAGCGCGGCGTGTAATGGTGTACACGACGTCCATGAAGTTGGCCCACCGACTTTGCCAAAACCTTTCCAAAAACATATCAAAATTTTGCGAGTAATTTACTAGAATTTGCGAGTCCATTCCCAGAATTTGCTATTCATTATTTCCCTTACTATTCAAGGGTGGGCCAACTTCAGGCAGCCAACATTGAAAGCTCATATCTCAGCTTTGGAGGACTAGCAAATTCTGGGAATGGACTCGCAAATTCTAGCAAATTACTCGCAAAATTTTGATATGTTTTTGGAAAGGTTTTGGCAAAGTCGGTGGGCCAACTTCATGGACGTGTGTACACGTGTGCGTATATGACAATAGTCCGAAAAGTCCGTCCGTCCGTCGATTCCGTGGTTTGTTATTATTTACGCGTCGTCCACGTAACGCGGGCGCGACGGTCGGTAGGAGAATCGAAAGAACGAACGGCGGCCGCGACGTAGCCGACGTAAATATACGAGCGCAACACCAATTAAAAAAGACCGCGCGCGGAGAACGCAAACCAGTTTCGTGTCCAAGTCTTTTATGCTCGCCGTGTACACATACACACATACATACATACATGTTGTAGACGTGTGTGTGTGTATAATATTGTTGTACTCGGAGACTCGAATGAAAAAGACCGTTTCACAGCACCGCGGCGGCTACCGGGGTTGTCGAGACGCGTTTTGTTTTTTTCTTTTCGTAATGTCCCGCGGTCGTAGCGACGTACGGTGCTTACGACGGAGTACAGAAATATAGTGTGCCGTTGTACACACGCACACACACACGACGTATATGAAAAAACCGAAAACGGGACGTCGCGTAACAATTATCATTCGGCCCCGCGGACCGTCCGCGCGCGTCCGTAGCGGGTTTTTGTACGTTTTTGTGCGTTTGCGCGGAGAGAGAGACCGTGTTTCCGTACACGTGCACGACACCGACCTCGTCTGAACGAACGGCGATCGAGACCGGTACGTACGGTTTTTGGATTATTGCCGATGTGTATAGCAACGGAGGACCGCCGGATGACGTTATCAAAACGTCCACGTTATCGTTATTCGTTGTCGACGGAACACTACGAATAAAACGTAGTATACACTGTCGGAGACGACGTACGTAATAATTTATTGCCGCGCGTCGTTCTAAGACCGAACACGTCACGGTGGCAATTTTGATTTTCCAGAATTTTCACCGGAAACTCACGTATACAAAAAACGTGTGTTTCAAAATTGTATTTTACAAAAAAATATGGTATCACTGTCGAAGCGTTTGTTAGATTAGATTAGCGTAACGTACGATACAAACAAAGACGGTATGCGTGAGAAATAACGTTTCGTTCGACTGATGTTTACAGTATTTTTTTTTTTTTATAATAGCCGACTACTACCGTTTTGATTAAATTCATAACGACGAAGTAATACCATATGTTTATTGTTGAAAAATGTGTTGTCGTCATGAAATATCAAAAAAAAAATGTCTAGTTTGTTTAATTAATACTTAGAAAATATTTTACGCTATCTGTTCGAAGACGACCGTTTGACAGGTCACGACGATAACGGCAAAACGATAAAACGTTATCGGGACGATCAATAAGCGTGAAAAATAGATCCGATTTGGAATTCGACGAATACGTATTATATCGAATTATACGATTATTTAGTTTTTCGACGATATCCGTACGAGTGAATATGCCGCGATTCTTCGTTTTTCGTTTTGTTCTCGCGACGTAGACAATTTTATAATGCGCGTGTTTACGAATTCGTCAACGAAATAAAACATAAATATACACGCGTACAATAAATTATATCCGATACTCGACGATAATTCGTTTCGCAGAAAATCGATGGCGTACAGAAAACACGTACTTACGCGACAAGACCGGATCATAAATTAAGTTCGTAAAGTTCCAACGGTAAACAAATTCTTAACCGTATTGAAGTGAAATATATTGTTTGTACTCGCGTTACTTCGTTATTTGTTCTCTTTGAACACACGTTTAAAACACGAACAGTGCATACGATATAGTATAACGTATAAATTTCACGATAAACACGACTGCGACTTTTAGAATGAACGTATTATAATCTTATTTAAATATTAGTCGTAAAAAAATACGAGTTATTAAATACAGACAAACACGAATAATATCGACGACACCGGTGTTGTGATGAAATCATACCGTTTTTATCATTCATAAACGTGTATGATAACGATAGAATACACGTATTGATTTTTAGTCTGTTTTGTTTGGCTCTTAATTGTTTAGCTAAAGTATGTCAAGAGCAGAAAATAATCGTTTTATTTATATACATATATGTGTTTTATTAACTGTCTGTATTAACTACGGTTCTTATGATTTCAAATCCGGATTGCTGAGAGATATGTTTTTTTTATTTATGCATATTTGAGCTACCTAATGAAAAGAATGACATTTTCATAAAATAAAACTGCACGACTACAAAGTAAAACAGGAATTGTTTATGTCGACCTATATTAATATTTAAGTATCTTGCCATAGAAAGCCTGTAAAAGTACTCCAGTAAATATTGACATTCGATATTCCGAAGAATGAGTTGGATGTGTTACGCGGTGTTGAATTTCACAAAAAAGAAATACAAAAATAGGTTTTGCTAGTTGCTGAAGTGTATCACGTTCCCAAATATTTTGCAGATCCTTTAACGTCCTTCTCATTAAAAATTTGAAACCCGCATGAAGTCACAAAGAAAATATATCTAAAATTCTGTTTTACATACCGTGTGTTTCGTGTTTCTAAGGATTTCACAGGATAATAAATATGATAATTTACTGGCAAACTCGTATAGTCAATTTAATACTATTTTTGATTAATTAAATCGTCCAGCTAAAGAGTCTAAATTGGTAGAGTTCGTCTTTTTTTTTTTATTATTCAGTTAATTGTATGAAACATTATTTCCCATTAATTCTCTCTCTCTCTCTGAATATTTAATGAGTACTTCCAAACAGTCATCCAATGTCATATAAATTAGAAGTATAATACGTAAAACGTCAAGCTCTCTAACGTTGTACATCCAGAATAAAACAAAATTCCGTCATAAAAAAAAGGATGTAAATTCGCGTAATAATAAATGTTTACGACACAGTGCAAATTCCATTGCACTTACACTGTGAAAATATGAACGTAAAAACAAAATTACACGTATGTCTGAAGACGTGTAGATAAAACGGCAAGATACAACGTGAGGGCCCAAATAACTTATCACGAAAACATCACTAAAAATGTACTGGTATTCGTACGGCAATGATTTTCTCGAGTTTATCAATGTAACGATAATTGTATAACTCGGAATGATTACGATTAGTTATCTCGCGTTGACATTTCACGTGTGGGTTATTCGCGCGTTAAGTAGACGCGAGTCTTCCGAGACGGGACCGATTCCTACGAGACTTTATGTGTGCGTGTTACGTACGTTTTAAGCTCGTGATGGTATACGCGACGGGGGGTTCTTCTTTGAATTCGGTAACCGAACGATAACTTTGCGGTACATGCGTTCACATAATACTTTGATCGTCTTATATCATATTACTTTGCGATTACTCGTCAAAGTAATAGTTATTAGTTGTGTTTGTAAATTTCGTAAGCCCGGCGTGCGTAACATTTCGGTAACATAATAATAATAATAATAATAATTCGTACGCGCATTACACGCCGCCGCGTAAAAGTTCGTCCCGTTAACGTCGAGCAATTATTTAATTATTCGAGAAATACTGTGTGCCAACAACTCGATTCCGGCGAATATAACAAACGGTTTACACGTGATAATTGGCGTACGAACTCGTCATTACTGTCGGCCGGCCCCACGCGCGTATTATCATAACGTAACAATAACGTTTTCTCCGTTTTTCTCTTTTCGTTTTGCCACTTTTGAACGGGACAAAAACAGAAGCGAGCGTCTCGGAAACGACGAGTTCCGGACCGGGAGTCATTTTATATCTGTCCGGGTGTTACAGTTCCGCAGTCGAACGTAATGAACACGTGTCGAAACGTTTTCCGACCAACGAATCGCTGTGTTCACGTTTAACACGGACGCGACAAGCGGTTTCCCGTGTCCCGTCCGCCGAGATTCGAAATTCCGCCGGCTCCCGAAATCCCGTCGGTCGCTCTTCCGTCCGTCCGTTCTGGAAACGATATGGTTGAGTTTCGCGCGACCGACTGAGACGGGCCCAAACATTATGGCGATCGCGATGTGTTTTTATAATTTCGCCGTTTCACCGCAAAGGGACACGCGACGTTGTGTTTAACTAGTAGTAGTAGTATCATTATGTCCCTGTCCGCAAACAAACAACATGCGAAACTAATAGAATTATCGGAAAGAGTTTTGAATTTCGAAACGCGATCAAACTTTCCAAAACAATATATATATACGTCGGACTATCCGAAACGTTTGTTTTTAAACGTTTCGTTTCCGTTTTCGAACAACGCGTCACACACTCAAGACGAAACACGCACGCGACTCGTCGAAACGAAATAACAGGTAATTAAAGCACATTGTTTCGTTTGTCGAAAACGTATAAAACAGAAGACCACGCGTTTTTCAATGCCGCGGCACCGATGCACCACATCGCGCATACATAAAATATTATTGTAAACGCTCCTCCGTAAATATTAGAGTTCGCATGATGTATACGTCCACGGTTAGACGTGTAATTATTGGTGGCCGGTGGGCGAATTCGCTATAAAATATGTAAAGTCTGGACGATTCAGAAATAAAATATGATCGACGGGCGAAACGACATAACGTTATTTGGTTTTGTTCGATCGATTTCCAGCGCGTACAACAAACCCAGATCCGTATAAAGCGCCGCGTTACAGGTTAGATTCACGCAAAACCAAAGTCAGAGGTTAGGTATTGTTTTCATGTTTCGTCGATCCGCGAGATTTCCGGTCAAAAACGATAAGAACCAGAACTTGACGACGGTCTTAAAACAAACACAACGTAATACAATTGCCGATTATATTTTGTCAATGATAATAAACGTTTCGATCGATTAAATATATCATTTGTAAAATATGATTAAAAAAAAAAAAATTGAAATCAAACAAACAACTCGTGTATAAAATAGTTCAATTCGTATTCAATCGTAGGAAAAAAAAATTTTTTTCTTTCATTATCGTTTTCTAAAGCACGACGAATTTCTCTTAGCGAACCATCGTGCGCGTTTTGTGCGACTCATGCGAAGCGATGCTCTTCGAAACGTTCAGAGTGTAAAACGATACGCGCGTATAATAATATCGTGTGGCGGCGGCGGTTCGCGGACTCCCGCGGTACGACGACGCGCGCGCGGAATTTTTTAAAAAGCCAAACATCAAACGGCGTGTACCGGGAACGGCATGCCGCGGGTATATATATCTTTTTTTTTCAGTCGGACGCGTAGTACGATATCGACCGGTCGTGTTGATCGTACGTAAGATCGTAACGAGACGCGCGGGGTTAGTACGACGACGACGACGGAAATAAAAAACGCCGGACCCATTAACTCAATTAAAAAACCGAATTCGTCGTCGGGTCGATTAATCCCGACGATTGATTGCTTGTCGAGCCGACCGTCATAAAACAAAGACCGTATTATTATTATTATTGCGTATTGCACGTATCCACCGTCGACACACACGTCGTGGTCGTCGTCGGTCCGAGCACGCTCGTTAAATCACGACGCAAAAAAACGAAATCATTTTCGTGTTTTCCGTGCTTGCACGTCGATGGACAATAACAAAAATTACAAACCGTTCCGACGGCGCGCACCGTTGATTTCGAGGTCTAAAGCCGTTCGCATGATTTAGCACGTCGCAAACAACCAAATTTTCGATCGGGCCACGGCGTCCACAACAACGTTTCAAATCACTCGTTTTTTAGCGTTTTCAACGACGACCTTGTTTGCTCCGTCCAAGCGGCGTCGTATTACAATCGTCACGTAATAGACCAATCGGCCGATCGTTCAATTAATGATAACTCTCGTTTTCGGCGCAGTCCTCGGACTGATAGGCGTTACGCCTATCTAGAGTCGCTACGAATTTCGATTGGATTTCCAGCAACTACGAAACGGTTGTCGACACCGTTAACGCACTTAAGGACTACGGCGGGATTTATAGTTTGGCCGCCATCAAACGTCCGTGAAGTTATCGAAATACATCCGCACGGCCTTATAAATAAAACGGGGAAAGCATTAAAAAAAAAGAAAAAGATTATCATTAAACGTGTAAGTTATTGTTAAAGACGTCCTAAAATTTAATAGCATTACGTAAAGTACAATTTTGTTTATGAAGTAATCACATGCAGTTAATTATCGTGTTTTATTTAATAATCAGTGTTTCACATTCATGTTTTATTTATTTATTTATTTTTTTTTTTTACTGTTTTTAGTATAGCTAACCTAACGCGGTCAATAAAAAAATGAAAAATATTAATAAATTACTTTCAGGTTATACATAACCATTATATGGTTGGAAACTCATCAAGCTGGATTGAAATATTCCGGAAAAAAAAAATAATAATCGTATGACTGTTTCGTAAATTTCGTCAGCGCTACGTTTTAAGTCGGAATAGACATCGTAATGACGTGTAATGACGTTAACCTCACCCCGGCCGTTCAAAAAATCAAAAATCGGCCTCCGGTTCTAATTTCCGGTTATGAAACCACGTTCCAAAACGATTCTCGTCGATCGCGGGGGAAAAAAAGAAACCGACGGTTTTTGGAAGAGCAGTGTACTGGACGTTTTCGTTCCGTTTGGATTTATCGGTTTTGGTCGTTAGGGACTCGGGTAAAGCGCGCAAAAATGCAAAAAAACAAACCCTACCAACGAACTAGCCCGAGCTCTCCGCACAAATCCGATAGACGTTTTCGTCGGCGGCGCGGACACGTTCCGACCAATTGTTAGCCGCAGCAACGCACCCAGGATTCTTTCAAGTGGTTCGGGGGGGGGAGGGTGGGTTTGCTATGATAACGTGAAAACCCGATCGACACGATAAAGATACTTTTTATGTTTTATTATTGAAATTAAAATACACGCCGTTTATCGATGTTCAAACCCATAAATCAAAAGAAACCACAAAATCGATCGTGAAAAATCTAATCGACGTTTATCTGTGGCCGACGATTGAAATAATCTCGGTACGGTTTTCCACTTTGGAAATTCAAGGGGACGGCGGTGGTCGGAACCCGAGGTCCACCAACCCCTCGGTCGCCGCGCCATTGGTTAGCCGGCTACCGTCGCGCGAAGTGTTGCGGGAAACGTCCGTGCAACGGCCGCGTTCACTCGCGACGCGGGTTTCGTCCAGAAGACGATGCCGAAGCCCGCCGGGAAACGAATGAAAAACGAAAAAAACGGGTCGTGTTATTTTCGCCGCTCGAACACACAACGACACGAAGAAGAGCGACTCTACTCGCACACGCATGCACACCCGGTTTCCGCGGATGGGACTTCTTTCGTCGCGTACGCGTGACGTGGGACGAGCGCGTGTCGTTGTTGTCGATTTCGCCGTACGAGACCCGGACGATTCGATTAACGGGAGTACGCGTTAATTCGGTTCGCGTCGACCCGGCGGCGCGTTCGCGTCGACCTACATAACGGCGACACGGACTATGCGGACAACGGGTCACGGTGCAATGAATGATGACCGTATTATCGTTATCGTTATCATTATACGTGATGCGGTTGACAAGCGCGCGCCATTCTCGATACACGGACAAACGCGAACCGACGTAAATAGTTATTCATTACGAAATTCAAACGGTCGTAACCGTAGAACGACCACTGTTGTCCGGCGACATACGAGATTATTTTTATTTACTTTTTTAACGTCAAACGCGATGTTTCAATTGCCGGTCGCGTCCGGCGATCGTATGGTTTTTCGACAGTTCGCGACGATTGCCGGCCGGCCGGGGGCGTTCGTCGACTCGTCGTTACCCAATAATAAACCGAACCGCGATATGGATCGCGTAGGATATCGGTGCGTCAACGTTATATACAACACAGCGATCGCGTTACTCGGTCGGTTCGTGATCTGATCGTGGCCGCTCGTCGATCCGGTACGCGTTTCGTGTTTTCCCGACTGTTTTCGTATCCGCGAGTGTGGGCCATTCCCTCTGCCGCCGCACGACGTCGAAACGGGCTGAACGGAAAAACGGCACGTCGTCGTCGAGCGAACGATCTTTCTAACCTACCCCGCCTGCCCTCCACCCCCCCCCCCATCACGACCGTGTCCGTTTTGAAAATCCCGAAAGTCCTCGAGTGCACGCACGCACGGCGGCGAAGAGGCGGACGGCGCGCGAGTAAAAGGGCGCGGCACGAGGTAGTAAAGTAGCTCGCTCGTTTTGATTAATGACGAACACGAGTCCGCGAGATTCGGTTTTATATTTTGCACGTTTCATACGGTTGATACGTAACAAACGTACGTGTTCGCGTCGTTGATTTTCGACCGACCGGACAAACGCGCGACTCCGGTACGTTCCGAAAAACTCGAGCGCGATACGATTTCGAAACCGTGTGTATTGATCTCCGCGGTCGTTCCCCCAACCCCTCCCAACCACAATTGTTTTGTTTTTCCTCTTGTTTCGTCGTCGACGTCGCGAAATATATTAATTCGTTTCGGCGTAGAGCGTCGGTGATAGCGTCGTGCACTCGGTAGGTTGTTAATCGTCGAGTGTCGATTGCATGAGAGACGTCACGAAAATAATCGATGTACGCGCAGCCGCCGGCGATTCGTTCGATGACGTCTCCGCGGAAAGCCGTATTTTTTTCGGGTACTCGAGTAAAAAAAAAAAAAAATTAAACGCATCGTCGTTTGCGAATAACGGGAACGCGCCGGTTGCGTCGAAAAACATCGTTATCACGTTTAAGATGATTTGTATAAATTATATTCTACAGACGTGACGCAAGAACGTCCACCTTCTCGCGCTTTGGACGCCTACGACTGGCTTTACGATTTTCGTTTAGACGGAAACATCGTGAGTCGGGCGCGTTTGATCGCCGAATCAAATCGAACGGCGTGCGTTTCCGTACCGAAACGGAATACGGTAATCGTCGTCGTCGTCGTCGTCGTTTTGTTTTGTTTAGGACTTCTCTGGAGACCGACCGATTTGAAATCGAATGATCGAACGGCGCCGGTTCCCGTGGCGGCCGGATAGCGGGAAATGGAGTCCGTGGGTTTCCGGTTTCCGGAAGCCCGGAGACACATTGTACCTGTTCGCGTGCAGTTTACGCGCGACGATAATAATAAAGAAACGGCGGGAGATAAAAATAATATAAAAAAACGAACGAACGAACGAAATGAACACGACTACCGTGGCGGCTAGAGCCGTGCCGACGGCCGTCATAACGATCGGTAATAACAATATATATATCGGCGGATACCCGAAACGACCGTTCGTCATGCACGCCAACGCGATTCGGTCGCCCGCACGTACAACAAAACAAATGCTCTCAGCGTGGTGCGTTTGACTATGAAGAATGTCGTTTGTGTGTGTTTCGTTTTTTCATAGCGCATTCTCGCACACGAATATGGTTTTTTATTTATTATTTATTTATTTATTTTTTCGTTCCTCGTGCGGACGAGATCGTTCGTGGGCCGGCTTCCGAAATGCCGTCGAAGAATGAAAAAAATAAAAATAAAAAAACCGCCGCCGCCTCTCCCCCCGGTCTTGCGTGCCAGTGGTAACGGCGATACGGCGGAAGACACGCCGCCGGAGAAGCACGAGCAGAGGCAATGAATAATAGAACCACTAATCCGGCGAAGTGTGGCCTGTGGGAGATCCAGTTGCCAATCCGACGGGGCCGGTACGCCTAATCCTAATTGATTGATTATTTATCCACCGCTGGGCTGACAACGTTACACTCTATACGACGCGTATATACATGTTTGTATTGTATTTTACTTAACCCATAGGCCTAAGAAAAAGGAAATAAACGTTTAGTACACCAAAGAAGATTTTTTGTCATTATCTTCCCGTTGTTTTCGGGGCGTTTTTTATTCTTTTGTAAACGCGTGTTTATTGTGTCATCGTACTCTTTTACACGATCTACGAATAAAAATGCGTTTAGTACACTATATTTTTTTTCATATCACGTCTTAACGTTTACGGTCGAGTTCTTCGACACGACCGTGTTCATACATTTTATTCGATCGGCATGAACCAAACGCTTGTACAGATATATCTCCGCCAATGGAATATTCTAATGTCGTCGATTCACAAAGTTCAGACTTTGCCAAGTCCTTATTTAACGTCGTAACGTTGAACGTTTCATTCACGGACACACGCGTGTATAAATTACGACGATACGGCGGAAAACGGACACTCGAATTAAAAAATAACGTACGACCGCACAAAACTACGACTAATTTATGATACGATATTTTATGTCGTGGAGTGGACCGGGCGATATGTGAACTAGATTTATGATAGATTAAGAGACGACGTGAAATGGAATAGCGCGTGACGTAAAAGAAAATCGTTTAATATGGTTACGATTAGATTTATACGTTTCTATACACAAATAATTGAAAATCCCAGTGGCGTAAACATTTCACATATTTAAATATATAAGCGGAGAAAGGAAAATGGCAATACAAATTTACTATTAATAACTTTGGTATAAGACTGCGTTAAGAGCATCACGTCGGATTTTCAAATGGGATAAAATCGAAAATATACGTTTCAAAAAAAAAAAAAAAAAACAGTTATCCCCTCCGATCCTACGCGTTTTATAAATTATTATTCAACTACCTGTATGAAATATTATAATTATAGACTAGGTCATAAAATATACATTTATAATAATATTTCGTAACACGTCATATATATATATTTTTTTTTAATAGTGTAGATCTATGCAACAGGTTATTGCTCTCTCTCTCTCTCTCTCTCTCTCTCTCTCTCACTTGTTTTAAAATTAAATTTTCTAAGTCAAAATAATGAAGTTGATTTTAAAATATTCGATTTACAATAAAACAAACGACATTGTTCTCGATTATAAACAACACTTTCCGTGTAATCGTAGTGAATAAATGTCTAATAATATTGATGGTCAAAACGAAAATCGTTGTACTCGTATAAGTGAAAATTTACCAGTTTTTCGGAAAAACCAAAAGTAACTATTTATTTAAATATCCAGTTTAAAAATAAGTAACAAAACCAACAAATCGAATTGGAAATATCGTCTTATAATGGCAAACATCGTGATAGCGTTATTGTACGCGACACGGTTGGTCAGGCGTGTTGTAAAAAAAAAAATGAATTCTTGGCGGTTTCGACAAATTGTAAACCGTATACAACAATTTTTCGTCTGCCCGTCGATACGTATACCGTGTAGAAATCATATTATGCAGTGTAACAAACGAAGATTAGACAACAATAGCGATACGTTTAAACGCGAAACGGAATTATTTCTCTTTTGTGTGGACAATAATATTTTGTTTTTGATACGAGTATTATAATTGGAAAAAAAAAACAATAAAAAATAAAACACACGAGTGTACGTTACAAAGGTAAACGGGCAAGAGTCGAAAATGTCACGTTTTTTATGTTTCATAATATCTGTGTGTGTGTGTGTGTGTGTTTACGCGCATAAGTTGTATACACAGAGTAAGAATACGATACGATATAATATAGTTATATTAGAACGTACGCCTCTTGGGGGTCAACAACGGGGCAAACGGCACGCAACGTCATAGACGATTTACTGTTTCTTCTTCGCCAAGTCGTTTTTTTTTTTCCACCGAATTTTAATATCCAAGGACGCGTATTACAGGTTTCTATTATAGTCGACCGCTCTTGTTATTTATGATACCGAGTTAAATTCGTCTCTATCACTCTCTCTCTCTCCGTCTCCGGTGTTTTTCTTCCGTTCTCTATTTCTATTTCTATTTTTTTTTTTTTTTAATAGTTATAATAATGATATACGTATAAAACGCGGTGGATAATTTTCCAATAGGACGCGCGTACATATTTTACCAAGACGTATACACAATATAACTACGTATACGAATACGAATATGACAGCGCGAGCCGCGAGGAGGCTGTTGCCGCGCGTGCGTAGAAAGGGGACACGCTGTACACGACGTATACATATTTAGTGTAATATTTAATATTAAATTGTTTGTGCGCGTGTAAATCCGTCGGTCCGCGCCCGCGTACGCACCAAAGCCGTGTTTCACGTACGCGCGCGGCCGCTCGATAATATAAATTATAATATCATATACTGCCGGCGATGGTCCAGAGGTGCGCGCGCGCGGTTAGGTACGTGTGCACGGACGGATTAATCCTGGAAAAAATTTGTTTTGAAAATAAAAAATAAAATAACAATAAGCAAAACCCCGTGGCGGGGGTGCTTTCGTAAGACGACGGTAAGCCACACAACACCGCACGGCATAACGACGTACGTCGGCGATCACAATCGCGTCCGTGCACGACGACGACGACCAGGACGACCAAGACCAGGACCAGGACCAGGACCAGAACGAGGACCAGGACACGGTGTACCGCGTGTGTATTGTTATAGTGCCACGTCATTTGAACGTTTTCGTAGAAGATGGATTACGAGACGATCGAGAGGAGAGAGAGGAACACGCACTCGTTATCGACCGCACGACCGCCTCCCGCTGATGGGTGCACAGCGCCGCGTAAACAATACCGCGCGTCGTGTGCGTGTAATAAGTATACACGTATATACACGTTTATATATGAGGTCGATATTATGAAGTATGCCAACTCAGACGATATATATATATACATTTTTTACATCAATCATCGAAAAAAAAAAAAAAAATGATTTCGTACGTTTTTAATACACACCGAGAACAACGACGGGACCCGTTCGCGTTACACGTAACGTACCCCACTGTACACGAATATGTTTACGTATGACCGATCGCGGTTTAAACGTGTTCGTTTCCATCGGGATAATTGCGATTTTGGAACGTACGCGTTCGTCTCTCGATACGTCAAATCACGTCATAACACACCCGCTCCGTGTACGAATATGATACATCATAAATAATTTTCGCGACGTTCCGAAAAAAGTAAAATCCAAAGTGTTCAATCGCAGTTCATTCCGTTCGGATAATATCGTGCGCAACGCATACGTTCAAAAAGAGCAGGCACTCTCAAACGTCATTCGTCGTACTTCACGCGTATACATTTTTTTATATCGTCGGAGTTCGTCCGTATCCGTACACGCCGCGTCTTCGGGATGGTGATTCAGAAAGTACCGTAACTCGTACGTACGGTTTTCAATTTCAAATCGTGATTTATACGACGGATACGAACGAAAATATTTTAAAGTTTATACGCGCGCACAAACGTACAATCATAATAATATACGAATACTGCGCGATACAGTGCAAGTGCAGCGATTGTTTCTGAAAACCGTTCACGAACACAACGGTAGGTATACGCTTGGTACCTTGGTATACGGCTTAGCAATATGTCGACTACGAACTTTTCCAATATTTGTTTAGTTTCTAAATGCTAAAGGCGATACGAAAAGTGAAAAAAAAAAACACCCCCCGTCAGTATACGTTTTCATATATATATATACACGAATACAATCCAAAAAAATATTTACATAAACCCTAAGCGTAAAATACTGTTTGAGAAATCCGTTTTATTTAGGTTTCGAGCTGAACGAGAAAACTATCGTATTTTTTCAATATTGAAATCCAACTGAAGCGAAAAATATCTCGATTTTCCATATATGATTATATATTATATACTTTTTTTTTTTATTATTATTATTGTACTGCTATAAATTGATGAACACGAGAGCTTTTATCGAAATACAGTCACTATATATATATATATATTAGACAATTGTACGTTGCCGTCGCTATAACCATGCGGATAAAATATTTGAATAATATTAATAAAACGTACGAGTAAAAGGAAGTCTCTATAGAATACATAAAATAATCATTTATTACTAGCCGGAGAACCGAACTGTTACTATTCCCTTTCATTAAAACATTTTTAAACATATATACATTTGTAGTAAACTGGAAAACGGATAAATATATAATATAAACACAATGTTTCGTTTGTTATTTAGGTTGCATGGTCACGCGGGACACGCCACGAGTGATGTTTAAAACACCGTTTCTATATGTTTAAGAGCCGAAACGATTGAATAACATAAAAAAATACTTTATAAATATGATACTACTTTTCATTTATTATTATTATTTTTTTTTTTTGTATCGTCGAATGAAAAAAAAATTACGACCCGTACTGTGTTTACAATCTGTCTTAAACAGAATCTTACGGTACCGTAAAAAATCCACACACAAATAAAGGTATTTTCCCTTATTGAATACGCCGCGCTTTACACGGATTTCACAGTCGTATTGTATTATAAAAGCCGCGTTTAAAATCGTTTTAGCTACCTATATACACACATACATACCATTTCTGATTTCGTTCACGATGAGTTGTAGGGGTAGAACTTAATCTTTACGTTTCCGAAAAAATTAATAGAACATTACCGATGCGTGGTAAATGAAAAAATGAAAAAAAAAAAAGGTTAACAACATTCGACTTTTTCATTTAATAATTCTTTGTATCAGGTACGTACAATTTTATTCAAATAAAATTATCGATCAACCATCGCACGAAAAAAAAAAAAGGAAAATGCGATTTCAGCATTCTCTCGAGATAAAAGTAAAATGAAAAATACGCATTTTATTAGTATTTACTTAAAACAATAATTTGATATTATCGAAAAACGCGTAAAACATTTCAAACTGAAACAGCATATGGTACATACTAATATTAAATAACACGGTACGAATATTAAATTAATATAATAACACTAGTGTTATATGAACGTATGTAAATTATAAATACCGTGTGGAACACTATACACACATAAATGAATAATTTATAATATTTGTATTAGTATTCTATAAAATTACATCCAACTTCGTTTCGATTTTTAATAATAATAATAATGTACATTCGTCGATACTCGAAAGTAATTAAAAGAAAAAACCTTAAGCTATATGTACAGAGACGACTTTAATGTGTAATAACCCTTTGTTACGTTTAGCTCGAGGTGATTTTCACGAGTTCGCTGCCACTCAGATGATAATAATAATAATAATAATAATGATATTCTAATACTCGCAGCAGCTGGTTATGTTGTGAAACGAAGAATTTCTCAAAACGTACATTAATAACAACGTGGAACGTATAATAATATTTTTTTGTGATAGATCATCTTGTTCGAAAACATATACCTGTCGTGTTATAATATTCAATCTATACGGAGATAGTTATTTGTTTACCTTCTCGAATGAAACAACATAGACGTATATATGCGCGCACTGCACTGAACCGTATTACAACGATGTCTACGGGACGTAACAGTCATACGTTTTTGTTATTAAAAAACCGTACCCGAGTCCGCTGATTTAAACATGTTTGTCAGATTATTCCGATACGTTCAAAATGTTCGATGCGAATATCAAACCAATTAAACGGCTTGTTAAAAACGAACAATACGTTTTAAGAGGAATCCGTTTTTCTTATATCACAATCACACTTAATTGTAAATAAAACGTTTCGGTAAGTCCGTACACGGTTTCGTCCAGTTCATTCGAACGTGCGTCGAGTTCGATTTTTGATAGTTACCATATCGTGTGATCTGCTATTAAATTGTTATGACTGTCCGGTTTCATATCAGTACGTCATCAACAGACATTCGTTGTCGTTATTTCGAAACGCATTCAACTCATAAATTAAGTTTTTATTTCAGAAAACGAAATCAAACCTATTAGTTAACATCGATGGCTACAAATTACGGATTCGTCCGAATGTTCGTGTCTAAGAAAAATTCCTTTCCTCCGACGTGCCGAAAAAGCCATTAAAACCCGACGCTCCGGCGAGAGTGTAAGAGTTAAGACCCTCCGAGGAAAATCGATGCGACTTACTCCTACACGACCGAAAAATACTAATATCGCGGAGACGTTACGATGGCGCGAGCTCGGAAACCAAACGGACGATTATAAACTTTTTTCGGAGCGCGCTCGCACTTTAAATACGTTTTATTTACGATATTCAATAATTTAATATTTTTCTCCGTCTATACACTCGCCGTCATATTATTCAATACATCGCTACATCCGTGTTTTCCGCTGGTTGAAACAATGTAGGAAGAAATCCATTTTTTTTTTCTTGCGACGCCTTTAATACCACTGTCGATTCGGTTTTTACCGTTTCCACTGAAATGTGTTCTCTTCGTTGCGGTTTTTAGTTTTGGAAATGGCCGAAACTCACACGGTGCGAGATCCGGCGAATGAGTTGGGTGGGGGTTTCGTTACACCGGCGTTCGGTTTTCGGCCAGAAACTTCTTAACAGATAAGGCATTATGAGCCGGCGTTTGCGCTATCGTTCGAACGACATCGTTGATTTTTGAAACGTTATGGTCAATTCGTGTGGAACACCGACGGCCGTCGCGAGATCGCCCGTGCCACTCAAAAACCCGCGGTCGTGACATGACATCATCGAAAACTAACACCAACGAAAACTGTCGGTCGCAGAAATTGTCGACGAACGCGCGCCGTTCAATTTTACCGTCCGCACATGATTCCGACGTGCAACGCGAATAAGGTTACGTTTTCGACTAGTGAACTATCCCGAACGTAGACCCGCCGAACCGGAACTGTTTGGGCGCAACGACTTTTACGGTTCGCAGACAATATACTAGTTTCCGTTCCTATTATCTCGCGTCGTATTATCTCGTCATTTGATAGCCACAGTGACGTGTTTTTTGGGGTTGGAGAAAAAGCGCCGGACGACAAAGGACGGGCGGGGATGAAAATAAAAAAACGCGCGAGGGCGCAAAACGACACGGGGGTAGGTAACCTACCCCCGTACCTTCGCGTGCGGTGTCGTGGGGGAGAAATTCCGACGGACAAAACAAAACGCGTAACGCAACGCGGGCCCGAACCGAGTGGTGTCTGTACGTGCGTGCGTGCGGGTTTTCGAGGGGGTCCAGCGCAGGTAGACGGAGAGAGACGGAGAGTTTCAGCTGCCGACGACGACGACGATCGTTCTAATACGCGTAAACGCGTTGCCGACCCATAAACTACGTACGCGCGCACACGCACACCCCGGTTGGCCGCCCCGGCGCGTATCGCGTGTATACGCGTGCGTCCGACGTAGAACGACGAAAACGAACGAACGAAATATAAAAATAAAATCGTGTTTACCCGTGCGCGCGACCGAACGTTATTATTTTTGGTCGGCATAAAAAATACATACACACACACATGCGTTTACGATATTAATTTCCAGGTGTTCTGCACGACGGACCGTGGAAAAGGCGCGGTTTTTAATTGAAATTCTTTAATTTTCTTTTTTTTTTCGGGGTCCTCCTCCTCCTCCCTTCCCAACACTCTCCCGTACAGCCGCTCTCTGTTCGGCCCTTACGAATTATAGAGACCCGCGGCCGTAATCGCACCGGCTGGCGGTCGACCCGTCTAAGCGCGCGCACGATGTCGCTTCGCGCACACACCAATAACACGACACGCGCGCGCGACCCGGAAATTGGTCCGCGAGCGTTATTTTTGGAGAAAAAAAAACCGGATACCGAGATACCGACCGGGTATCGACCGGGGTACCAGACGAGCGCCGTCAAGTCGACGGTTTCGACGACGAAAATTACGTCCGACTGATTTACGACAAATATTAGCGGACCTTTTTAGACGCGTTATTATAACGCGTTCGTAGAACGGCCCCGAACTATGTACACGGTTTTGCTTTGTGCATTGACATTTACCGAGACAAAAGGAATTTCGTAAATAAAAAGGTCGAACACTCGAAACGAACTTTTAATACGCTAACTTTCGCGTTTAATGAATTCCGTTGCCGTCGGCCCGTGTGACGTCGCGCGGAAAACAACTCTACACGTAAATCAAACACGAATTTAATAATAACATTATTATTACTATGGACTTCGAATTCGGGCAAAACGTTATAAATAATAATATATTACGTGGCCGAGCGAACGAGTTTCAAAACAAAAAACACGATATCTCTCGTACTCGACGGAGGGGGACCGGCGTGTTCTCGACGGTTCGTCGTCGTTGCGTAGTGCCCGCGCGCGTCGCGTTTAAAGTTTTTAATTTCGGTAATGTTTTCCGATCGACAGATCGAGATTCGAGGGGAAGGGCAAAACAATGGCGGGGAGCACGTATCGTGCGCGTGTGCATCCGTCAGGTTCGGTGTCATGGTCGACAAAAAAAATTATGGAAAAAAAATAATAATAATAATAACCATCTGGCACATATTTTGCTCTCGCCCGTTGTTCAGTCGACGGAACGACGAACAAACGAAAACAAAAAACGAATGCGGAATCAGCGTTGTCGGCCGAAGACACCGGGTCCGGCTAATTAACGTCGTTATCGTCGGCGTCGCGGCGACCGGAAGAAGCGTTATCGTAATAAAATATGATCGCGCCGAAAACGGCGCTGGACAGGGGATCGACATTTTTGATAACGTGCGTAGATGGATGCACGGCGGCTGTTTCGCGCGCGTCCTGTGATCCCGTTACTCGTCGCACAGGTTCGATGGTCGTAACGTCGCGGCGAAAGCGCAGAAACTTAAATCGAGCAAAAAAAAAAAGAGAAATTAAAAACCTACCACGAGCTTTTTAAATCGGATCTCACAACTCGACAGCGTCGCACGATGATCGTGTTGTCGTCTGAAGTCTCGTTTTATTCGTCGCGACCTCGTATGTCGTGGATACATTAAACGCACAGACGAGACCTGCGATTGAAAAACGCTTTCTGTCGGCCGGGCGTACAGATAATACACGTCCGTATTTTTTTATTGAGACCACGGACATAATGTTTATAGCGTTCAAGAGTGCCGTTTCCTCGTTTGCCTCCATTTTATACCGCACGGTCGGACGCGAACGCATGTTTTTTTCTACAATGTATAGATACGTATTATACGTACGTGTGTGTGTGTGTGTAGACCCGCAGAACTCGAAAGCGCCGTCGTCGAATAAAAAAAGAAAAAACCGTCGTAAACTTTTTACGAGATTACGTTTATTAATTACGCGCGTTTTCGTGTTGCGAAAAAAATGATGAAAATCGCTCGTATGCCCAGAAATACAAATCGTGTTGTTATCACTACTACACTGCGCCCGTGTCTAGTTTGAATGATCGACACCGCGTCCGAACAATCGTATATACACGCACTATAACCTCGTGTGGACATGAACGCGTAAACGCCGTCGTGACAGTATTTATACATGTGTAAATGAAACGGAAAAAATCCATATTTTAGTCTATCCCCCCCCAGAGTGCTAATCGTATAAATATAAATCGTCTCGATAAAATTAGTGCGACTAGCTGCGGTTCACTTGATCGCCTTCGTCGAATGAACGATTCGACGACGGCATAAAATTAAACGGTGATCTGATAAAAACCGCCCGTTTGATCGACCACGACCATTCCGTTGAATTCGTTTTTGATAATCTCACGACGAGTTAGTTCGTACGTGTAACGGTTTCGGTCCTTTAAAATCGTCCGCCGTACGAGACGAGCGAAAATCTACCGGATAATTCGACGAGACGTGGCGATCGTGGTTTTATCGATTTTTATCACGACCGTTTTTACAAATATCACGTGAGACGATTCAGTGGAAACGATTAACCAATCGAAGGGTAGAAGGGTGACGATCGCCGAAATATCCTTCGCCGCTGCGCGTTCGGCCGGCCACGACCGTCGCGTTCTTGTAATTTTAAACGATTCCGAGGGACCGTCCGCGCACGCAAACGTCGGCAAATAAAAATTTCTCCGTGATATTAAATTACCCGACCACTTTGACGTTATCAGGCAACGGGGGGTTTTTTTTTCATTGTAATCCCCCGACAAACGCCCCCGCTGCCGTTTACACGAATTGTTTATCAGTGCCGTATACACGGAGTATGCCGAATTTCGTTCCAAAATTCAATAGAGCTACAACAAGTTATAAACGATCTCCTTCGACGTACGACTCTCGGGAAGTCGTGCGACGGTCCTATATAATGGCCCCCATTGATCGCAGCATAATATTCAAAGTCGATTTCCATTAGGTTGTTTAGTTCGTCTCACGATATTTTCCATCGACCGGGAGTGACCGGGACGGTAGGCGGTGCTAATACACGCGAGGAGGATGCGCAAGTGTCGGGAAATACATACCGTGTATACGCCAAACAGCCGTCGTTCGAAACGTCACCGGACACGTTTCCGAAGTCGTTCCAAAGACACCTGTTTTGAAAGTCTGATTAACCGTGTGCCCGGCAGACCAAGCCGCGTCCAAGCGAGTTTCTTCCGCGATCGTCCTGACAGTCGACCGACGGACAGCTTCCGCGTTCTGATCATTTTTCGACGAAGACGGAGACCTTGCTTCGACATTTTCTCGGCCTTCGTCCAATGAATCGTTTCACAGATGTCCACACACGCATAACGGTCAGCGTGTGTACAATCGGGGCGTGTTGTGTTCGCGGTGGTTTTTGAAAATATTTATGTCGACGAACCTTCTCGTTGTCGGCCATAGCGAAAACATTAAATCGAAAAAACGACGAAACCGATAGTCGAAATCCGCGGTCCGATTTCACCGAAATTATGGGAACGTGACGATTGACCGCGAGGATTTTCGTTGCGTACGAGTTGTTCCGGTCGTTTCTATTCCGTTCCGTACGCGCCTAACTTGGAGAGTTGAACGACGAATCGAATTCATAAATTACAATATATTTAAAAACGAATAAACCGACGCGGCGACGCGATTGTTTGGAAAACACGCGTCGACCGCAGCGCAACTCGAAACGACGACCGGCGTCGTCGTCGTCGTCGTCGTCGTCGTCTCGAGCACCGTGCTCGCGTGTGTGCGTATTCCTCGGCCGGGACAGAAGCAACAAGATCATATTTTACATATCGTTTATTTCGTATGTAAATTAAAGAGGTTCTTTTTTTTTCTCCCCTCCCCGTCTTCTCTTCTCGGACGGTTATTTAAATACCGGATAACATTACGTACATGTACATGCATGTGTGTACATTGTCTCGGCGTTTAAAACTCCATCAAGCCCATTATTGTCGTATTGTTTCGAATCGATAAACGCCGCCGACAACGCGGAGCCCGCCGAGCGTCGTTGCGCTTCGAGACCGAACTTTCAGCCCACCTGGGAAGCGGACCTTATACGTTTCCCCGTTTCGCGTAAAAAACCGTACTCCCGAGTTCCGCCGACCGACTTCCCCTCTCCCGCCGCCATTACATCTTCTCGGTTTGTATAACCCTTTTTATTTTGTTATTTGTTTTTTCTTTCGTTCTTCTTTGTTTACCTTTTATTTGGACGTCTCTATTCGTCGCGGAAACACCTGTTACGGTTCCCAAACGCCAAACAATAACGAATAACGATCGTCGTCGGCGTCGCGTGTTTTCACGTAGACAATAGGACCGTTTTAAAGACCGATAAACGACGTCGCACTTTACGTAAACCGACTTTATACGTGAGCAGATGTTCACAAGACGACTATCAGCGATCCTTTGTGGTGGTGGAGGGGGTGTTGATAAGGGCGAGGTGAAATTATTCGGTAGACAAAAGAAAAAAATGATACAAACCACGTATTATATAAAATTGTATATTCTCTCTCTCGTCGCGTGATTAATGAAAGCGTCGTTACCGCCGAAAAGTTCAAAAGCTGAGTGCACTCGCCGTTTTCGCGGCGCGGGCCGACGGTACACGGTTCTCGGCCGATCCAACGAGACCCTAAACCGGATAAAAAGCGCAGAGGTTGGCGGGACGAGGAGAGAAGACAAGAGGATTTGAAATATGTTTGCCGGCGTTAACAAGGTCCCTTCTTCCGAATTAGACCGCACGGAAAACAACGGTCGATCGTAAATTTTAACCAACGTTATTTTTTTATTTTCGTTTTTTTTTTTTTTTTTGGCGTTCCGAAAAATAAAAAAACCGTCTCGCAGATAACTCTTCGCAGACGTCGTCTTTTCGGCGGCGGCGGTGGTGTTTTTTTTACTTTCGGTCTCCCCCGCCCGGTCACCGGCTTCTTTTTACGATGACGTCCACATGGCCGGCACATGACGAGCTCGTTAAACGCACGAAACCCGTCCATAAATCGCATTGGCCCGCGTGTAATATCAACGCCGTCGCCGCCGGTCTCTAACGAGTTTCATAATAATAATAAGTAACTCGATACGGAGTAGACCGAGACGCGGAGCCGCCTCGGTAAGGACGACCCGCGGTGACATTTTTACGCACGAAAACGGTCGTCCGGTCCGGTCGATCTTCCGTTAGACGACGACGACGAAAAAAATAACACGCACACGTACATAACGAAAATCACGCCGCGCGTGTGTATATATATATATGTGTGTGTGTGTGTGTGTCGTTACTACGTCGACGGCCGAGAGAAATAACAAAAAACGCGCTCACGGAAAAAGAAACGTACGTGTTTATTATCGCGCGGCCGGGTCGTGTATCTGACCGACGTGCGCGTCGCGCCCGGACAATTAGTCTGAACGACGAAAACGCCGTAATTTTCGTTTATATTTTATA
The DNA here is from genome assembly GCA_019022885.1 of Schlechtendalia chinensis. Lineage (NCBI taxonomy): Eukaryota > Metazoa > Arthropoda > Insecta > Hemiptera > Aphididae > Schlechtendalia > Schlechtendalia chinensis. The sequence continues at coordinate 6,035,447 of CM032341.1, forward strand.
GCGCGTAATCGACCGTCGTCATCGTTGTCGTCATCGTTGTCGTCGTCGGTACGGAGCGCGACAAACGAGCCGAACAAAAGTGGACCGACGTTCGTTTTGATTGTTTTTATCGTCGTCGTGTTTATGTAACGCGTAGTGAATTGAGTCGTCTTTTCTCGACCGCGACGTTTATTTGTCGTTGTTGTTTTAGTAATTTTTCGACGACGAAATTCGGTAAAAATCATTTTTTACGGTTCTATCCGAACGGGTCTCCCGCAGAGTTAATAAATTAGCGCGTGTAAAAACGCACGACAAATCATTTATCTCGAAACCGTTTTCGAATTCGATTTTCGGACCCGTTCCCGTAGACGATTCGAATGGAAAACCACCGGCGTATCGAATTCGGACGTATCAAATTCGTTTGTCCGTATCGTGCGGCGAAAACGATTTTTCTGATGGGACAAAAAAAAAAAACAACTCAAAATACCTACACGAGGTACGAAATACGATATTAGAAATAAAATGTCGCGTAAAAACGCATAAAACAGATATTAGAATAATAATAATGTATACGATAAACATCGTCGTATTTGTTCTTTGTGGAAATTCGAGTTTAAATATTCGAACGCCCGTACGTTCAAAAAGTATTAATTCATTTTCGTGATTATTCGAACGCCAAAAAAATAAGAAATTATCATAAAGGATTTATTACATGTTTATTAAAATCACATATAAAAACCCACTATTTTATTATTTATTTATTTATTGCGAACCGTTTGGAAATCGATTAGCGTTTGTCAAAGAGGGCACCGAACACGTTAAAACACAACTACGGGGCTTCCACACGGTTATAATTAACCTAATTTTCTTTAAAACAAAACACAAAACGGTTCCCAAAACATTGAAAATTATAATATTATCGTACACAACCTACATACGTATATATATCTTAACGCACACCTACCTGTATTTGCGTTGAACGTTCGGCGTGCCGGAATCACGTTGTGAGCTCATCGGCTCGAGGACTCGTCGGGTCTCGTAATCGCGGTCCATAGACGTCCGCGTGGGACGATTACGAAATTTGCATACTCCGTACAACACCCGCGAAACGGGTTCAACGACGTTAAACAACACCGCCGTTTACTCGTCTACGGCGTTATGATAACACACGCTCTCGTGACAATACCGTCCGGGCGAATCGATCGAAAACCAAACGACCGAAACGCATAAAACTACTACTATCACCCCGTTGTACGGACGTTGTACTAGACGACTAGACCAGACGACTAGACGAGGAGAAAAAAGAAACCGGCGGTCAAGACCCCTTTGTTTTGTTTTTGGGTTTTCGTTTTCTCGAAGTCCGCCAACAGGGACGACAAGCGAAATTACGACTCGTCCATTCGTCCGACACGGTGTGTGTGATCGTCCGGGCGAATCGATCGAAAACGAGACGACCGGAACGCACAAAACTATTACGCGGTACGGACGCGATCGCGTTATCGGACGACTAGACGAGGAGAAAAAATAAAACGAGGGTCAAGACCCCCTTTTTTTTGCCTTTCGGTTTTCGCTTTCTCGACGTACACTAACAGGGGTAGGTCCGCCGTCCGTTTACGCGCGACACACTAACGAGAGAGGACAATGATAATAATAATAACAATAATAATAATGGCGATAATATTCCGTCTGGCCCGCCGAACACGCACTTTTGTTGACTGACAGCCTTTGCGCCGTCGGGAAGGACGAACGAAGGGCCGGCCAGAAAAAAGAAAAAAAAAGTCCCATGTATTATTCATGTTCTCGTTTTCCTACACACCACGTCGTAAACGTCGTGTGACTCTCTCCCGGCCGACACAACATTATCATTTCTAAAAAAACGCCGTAGTAGTAGTAGTAGTAGTAGCGCGTAACGTGTAGTCGGCCAAACGCGACCGTGACAAAAAACCAACAAGAGAACGGCAAAACGAAAAACACGCGTTTTCAAAATAAAAAATAAATTATTTATTTATTTTCAACGTAGTACATAATACACACGCCTATACACATTAATATCAATTACACAATAAAACGGGATGTACACGAGTATAATAAGTAATGTACACAATATTTCTTAACCGAACGATAATAATAAAATAGAGTCGAAGTTAACAAACATTTCGAGAGAAAAAAAATAAACTAAATTAAAAAAAATCGTGGTTAATTAAAAAAATATCGTACAGTCTTCGTTCAAGTAGTGAAACAAAACGTTTAATTATTTTCCCTATTACATTTTCATTTTTCGACGTCGAACCGCCCGCCGGGGGTGGGGGGATGATAGGGATGGTTGTTATCGGTTTTACCCTGTTCACTACACTCGACCCGAACGATTAAAAACCTCGCGCGGTGTCCGCGTTTGATTCTCAAATCATTTTCTCTGGTGTTTTTTTTAGTAGTTGTTATTCGGAAAGGAAAACACGAGGTTTCGAGAGTATAGTTTACGCGTTCAGTCGAGTTCACGTCGAAACTGAATTATTATTACCATTCGCCGGCCCGACGAAGAAGGTGTACGGTGTACGGTGTGTGTGTGTGTGCGCGCGCGTTATTATTATTTATCTTATTTTTATTATCCTCGTTTCGTATATACGTTATTATTTTTAAAGAGAAAAATATAGTAGTTTTATATTGTCTTCCCAAATAAAAAGCCAAATCCATTTCAGATAACGCGACGCGGCAGTATACTAAGTGGTAATCCGTGTACCGAATAAAAGAAATACGCGCGTGTGTGCGTGTGTTTTGTTTTTCGTTTTCTTTATTTTACTCTCCGTCTTTCGTACGTACTGATACGAAAGCGCACTCGGACACGTCGGAATAATATAACAGAATAAACGCTCTAGGAGAGTGTAGTAGTAATAAGGACAGACATAATGAAATAACACGAGTGCCTAGAACCGGTATTATATTATTATGATTATTATTGCTACGATGCGCGTCGGTGAGAGAAAGAGAAAGAGACGGCGAGACGGCGAGAGGGAGAAAACGCCAACACCCACGGAGGTTTTTAATTATCCCACATCATGCGTCATAAATTCAAAATAATATTTTTTTATTATTATTATTGCCCTGCGTCACGTGAAAAATTAAAACGGAATAATAACGCGCGCGACGTCGTTCCGATTGAAAATAGTTAACGGGTACGGGATAGGGGGGTAGTGGGCAAAATAACAGTGATACGAAGACTACAAAATCAGTCTGGACCTCAGATCGAGCTTATTAACATTACTGTTATTAATATTATTATTATTATTATTATTTTTTTTTACGAATTTAACACACAAAATTTGGTTGCTCAAAATTATCATACATACGGTGTATAAATAAATATATCTATATATATTTTTATTTTTTTTTTTTTTAATATTTTTTGAGCTGACTAGAAAAATGGCGTTAGATTTTCAATATATAGTTAGTACGAAATCGTTTTTTTACACAATAACAATAATAATAATAATAATAATAATATTGTAATATTTGAAAACCCGCCTTTCACATCACATGTACAATACAATATATAGATGGCAAACACAGCCCGTCGTAAAATTACGAATAAAAAAAAAAATTAAAAGTAAAAAAAAAAAAAAAAAAAATACAAGAAAGTTTCAAAGGGAATTAACCGCAGCGTAACGTTAACCTGGCAAACGTACACACTTAGGAACTCAATATTATAATATCTATAAATAATACAAAGTCGTGCTTAAAACAACATATTATCACATATCGATGAGCACACGTACGCATATATGCCTCTTTCAGCTTATTATTATTATCATTATTAAATTTTTTTTTTCTTTTCCCCCGATAAACGAAAACATAACGAAAAAACACAACAGGACACGTAATAATAGCGTTATAATGATTACACGCGCGCCGTACGTTTTCGTTGGGTCGTACGACGTCCGTGACACTGACCTGTGTTCGCGTCACGTGATCGTTAACGTAATTCAAGAACACGATTCGTTACGCGGGTTTCGAAAAGAACATACGAAAAAAATCGAAAACCCGTTCGTCGCCGCGGTCGTCAGACGAGGTAAGCCTGTACGGCGTTCGGATGGTGGTGCTGCTGCTGTTGCTGCTGCTGCTGCTGTTGGTGGTGTTTCGCGGACCTCCGGCTGTTGGTGCGCTCGAACTGTTGCGGCGGCACCATCCTGCCGGGCGACTGGTGCACCGACGGCGGCGGCGTGTCGATGGCCGAGTAAATGTGCTCGGTGGACGCCGGCCGGTCGTCGCAGCCGCCGCCGCTGCCGAGTTTCGGCGACGGCGTGGCCGTGGTGGCGGTCGAGTAGTTGGAGTCCTCGTGCCGGTGCTGCGGCCGGGGCAACGACCCGGGGCTGTGGTGATGGTGCCGGTGGTGCGGCGGCGGCGTGATGTCCTGCGGCGACGGTTGTCGCCTGTGGGCGGGCGGCGCCGGCGCCCTGGTGTCGATCGTGTAGTTGTTTATGTTGTTGCGGTAAGTGCACGGCTTGTGGTGCTGCTGCTGCTGCTGCTGCTGCTGGTGGTGATGGTGGTGGTGTAGGTGATGGTTGTTGTTGTGGTGGTTGTTGCTGGGCATCAGGTACCGGAGCCGTTCCCAGAACCGTTTCTCGCCCCAGCGCACCTTGGACGCCACTTTCAGATAGGGCCTGATCTCGGGGTCCGCGTCCGTCTCGGCCGCGACGCTGTTCTCCTCGATCAGCACCAGCTTGTACACCTTGCCCTTGAGCGCCTCGTGCAGCGCGGACCGGAACTCGTACCGGGACCACTCGGTCTGTATGAAGTTCCTGGACAGCACGACGATCACCCGGCGGCTGGCCTCCGCGGCCTCGATCACCACCGGCGACGAGCCGGCGTGGTACATGGACGTGATCGGCAGGTCCCTGTAGTGCAGGCACAGCTGGTACGACGGGTTGCCGTGCTCCAGCTCGGCGACCACCGACTGCAGCACGAACTCCTCGTCCTTGGGACTGTACAGCACGTAGCCGTCGTACAGCTTCTCGCGGTCCTCGTACAGGTGCTTGTTGCCGGAGTGCTTGCAGCCGAACACGCGTATCCCGTACTTGGTGTACAGCCACACCTTGACGTCGTCCCGGACGGCGAACAGCGCCAGCGCCGCGACGAACACGATCAACAGGAACGCGAGCGGCGGCACGTAGCCGGACGCGATGACGTCGCGCAGCGCCCAGCCGCCGGTGTAGAAGTCGCTGCACGCCGTCTCGTTGAAGTCGATCTCGCGTTCGCGTCCGGGGTCCGACTCGTCCGGCACGCACGTCACGTCCGCCATGTCGGCGATTTTCGCGCCGTTCTCGTACGCCCAGTTCCGGAACGGTTGCAGGAACTTGCACCGGCACGACCACGGGTTCTTGCCGACGGACAGCTGCACCAGGTACGGGTTGCCGGACAGCTGCCACGCGGGGAACGTGGTCAGCAGATTGCCGTGCAGCCGGAGCACCTCGAGGTTCCGGAGCGCCGCGAACGTCGCGTTGTTCACGTGCGACAAACGGTTGTTGTGCAAGTGCAACTGCCGCAGCTGGTACAGTTGCTCGAACTCGTAGCCCTTGAGCTCCGTGAGCGCGTTGTCCTCCAGATGGAGCACGCGCAGCGAGCTGAGCCGGTTGAACGTGTGGTTCTGCAGCGTCTCGATCCGCGAGTTGTTCAGGTACAGGTGCACCATGTTCTTGCGGCCGATGAACATGTGCCCGGGCAGCTGGACGAAACTGTTGCCGTCCAAGTAGACGTGCGTCGCGTCCATCGGTATTTTCGGCGGCGCCTGGTCGTTGGGCTGCCGCGAACAGTCCACGACGTTCGTGCGCCACGTCTGATCGTGATAGCACGTGCAGTTGCCGGGACACGTCATCTCGCAGTCGCACGCGTCGAACTCGCAACACTTGCACACGGTGAAACAGTGCGTCTCGTACTTGCACAGGAACTGCGACGGGCCGGCCGACAGCAACGGCACCACCTCCGAGCCGCGCGGGTCGGTCGTCTTGCACAACACGTTGTCCAGGTCCATCACCTTCGGATGTTGCCTGAGCTGCGTCATGTTGTTCACGGTGGGCAGCCAGTCCATGGAACAGTCGCACTCGAACGGGTTGCCGCCGATGTAGAACTCCGGCAGCGAACGGTTGATGGGCACCACGCTCAGCCGCAGCGCGTTCACGTCCAGTCGCGTCAGCTCGTTCGCGTACAGGTCCACGCGCACCAGGTTCCTCTTTTTCAAAAACGTGTTCGGCCGGACGTTTGACAGGAAATTGTTGTTGAGGAACAGCACTTCCACGCTGTTCGGTATCGACCGGTCCGAGATCTCCGCGATGTGATTGTGACTGGCGTCGATCGTGTTGATGTTCAGCCGGTCCTTCAGGTTGTAGTAATCGCCAAGCTCTTGCACGTAATTGTCGTGCAAGTCCAACCATTTGAGATTGGCCGGCACCATCGCGTAATCGAACCAGATCAAATTGTTCTTGGACAGGTTTATCCACTGCAGGCTGGACAGCGACTCGAACACGCCGTTCACGTCGGTCAAATAGTTGGCGTCCAGCCGGATCGCTTGGATCTGCGCGTTTTGCGCGAACGTGCCGCGCTCGATCGTGTAGATCTTGTTCTTGGACAAATTCAACACCTGCAGGTTGGGAAGGTTGGAAAACATTCCGGTGGTCAGGTTGCCGATGAAATTGTCCACTAGCCGCAGCCCGGTCAGCAGTTCCATGTTCTTGAACGAGTTGTTGTGGAACGCGCTGATCTGGTTTTCGCCCAGATCCAGCGTCTTCAGGAACGACAACTCGTTCAACGCGGCCGGCACCTGTTGGATGGCGTTCGAGCTGAGGTCGAGTTCCTTCAGAGCCGAACAGTTCTTAAACGCCTGGTCGTCGATGGCGATCAACAGGTTGTTGTTGACGGTGAGCTTGGACAGCACGTACAGGCCGTTGAACAGCCGCGGTCCGATCGTGTGCAACCGGTTCTCGGCCAGGTTGAGCGTGTGCAAGTTGTACAGCGGCAAGAACGCGTTCTCCTCGATGCTGCTGATGCTGTTGTTGCTCAGGTCCAGTATCTGCAGGAACACCAGGTCCTTGAAGAAGTTCGACTTGACCCGGGTGAGCCCGTTCCGGGACAGGTCGAGCACGACCAGCCGGAGCAGGCCGACGAACGGGCCGTCGTCGATCTGGTTGATCTTGTTGTTGCTCAGATTGATGATGACCATCTGTTCGAGCCGGTGGAACAGCCCGCGGGGCAGTTCGTACAGCCCGTTGTTCTGCAGGTACACTTCGCGCAGGTCGCGGTTTTTCGCGAACAAACCCTCCGGCAGCGCCTCCAGCTTGTTGTACGACGCGTTGAACACCTTGAGCGACGCCAGCGCGGACAGGCTGTCCGCGGCGATTTCCGCGACGCCGTTGTGCTGCACGCCGAGCGTGTGCAGCCGTTTCATGGCGGATATGGCCGTGCGGCCGGGCACCGCGCGCAGGTCGTTCCACGACAGGTCGAGCGCTCGGAGGTCCGCGCCGCCGGGACAGTCGGGCCCGGAAAACCCGAGCGCGGTCAGGTCGTCGATGCCGTTGTGCGACAGGTTCAGGTGTTGGATGTTCCTGAGTGCGCAGAACGCGTCGGCCGGCACCGCGCGCACGTTCGACTCGGACAGGTCGAGCGACTGGAGCTCGGCCAGCCGGTCCATGCTGCCCTGCGCCATCACCAGGCCCCTGGCTGCGCCCCACTCCAGGTTGGCCGTGCGCACGGTCAGCTTCTTGAGGCCGGCCAGGCCGTCGAACGCGTCCGCCGGTATCTCCAGCAGCTTGCACCGCACCAGCGCCAGTTCCTCGAGCTGGCGCAGCGACCGGAACGCGCGCGGCGCCAGCGTGCTCTCCGCGTACAGCTTGTCGCCGCACTCGACCGTCAGCCGGACCGCGGCCTCCGGCTGCGCGACGGACGACAAGTTCGGGCTGTCCGCGGCCAGCGTCCGGACCCGGCACTGTACCGCCGTCCTGGCCGTGTCGTTGTTGTACGGCGACCACGTGCACTGCTGTTCCGCGCCGGCGCCGTCCGGCCTGGCCACCGTCGCGGCGCACAACGACGCGGCCACCACGAACAACGTCGTCCCGAACGACATCGCGTATTCACACGTAACCGGGCCGACCGCGGTCGCCGCGACCGACTTACGCGCGATTGTATTTATTTGCGGGGGAAAATGACGACGACGACGTGATCGCGACGTGCGTTCGTCAGAAAACCGAACGGTTCGCGTGCGACCCCGCGGTCGGTCGATCGGTCGGCATAATGCGTTTCTGTTGTTTTCAGTTGGTGTTGACGCGCGCGCACGGATCCGAAACAAACCAAACGAAAAACAAAACAAAACAAAAAAAAAAAAAACACGACACTACAAATGCGAGAAAGAAAGAAAAAACGAATAAATAAAAACTCGTGACACTCGACAGGGAACGACGTCCGCGCGCGCGAACACTTTCACATAATAACCGATTTACTCGTAATCCGAACGCGACGGTGCCAGCGCGGACGAACTGTCGACAACGGATTCGCGGCGGAGACTGAAGCCGGACGAACGCGACGGGCACGGGCGCACTGGCCCGTGCGCCGAGACCGTCCTCGTGTTGTGCCGGCCGTCCGACAGGCGGCAGCACGTCGCGGAGGGCGCGTTACCAGCGCGCCCGGTTTCGGTTCCCTGTGATTACCCGCCGCCGCCGCCGTACGGTAGTCTTCACGTTTTCCTATCCGCCGCCCGCCATTGTTTCATTTACATTAAATCGTGTTTTTTACCAGGTTTTTAAACGTTCTCTTAAACGCTTTTCTCTTCGTCGGACGTCAACCCGAAAACCGGAGGACGTGGGGTTTAAACGGTTTTCAAATTGGTCGCCGCCCATGCTTCCCCGAGTGAGGGGTTCGATTTCAATCATTACGATTCTCGACGGTGTGGTGGGTATCGCTCGACTTTTGGAATGCGCGTTGACGCGGACAGACCTTCGGCGATGACGATTCAAAATCATTACCAACTGGTCCAAACGAAAACGACGAAAAATACGTTGGGTCGACACGTTAACGCGAAGGAAAATAAGTCAATTCTTTCAGCTAGACGTTCGGGTGTATTGTCGTTCCATTGTTTTCATTGTTTTCGCGCGCGACGAAAATAACATATTTTTTATTTTTTTTGTCCCAACAAACCACATCGTCGCGATCGTCCTTCGGATCGTTAGATATTTCGTGATGACTGTACAAGGCTATATTGTTCAATCGCAACAATAACAATAATAATCGGAGTAATGTCATTAAAACTCAAAAGTTTTCTAATAATAAATAATTGAACTGAACTAATAAATACATTTTTTTTTTTTCCCCATTTAAATCTTCGACACTTATATTTTAAGTCTGCTCGGCATATTGTTTTTATTGTTCGTGCGTGTGTCGTTATTAAAATGTTCACTTCAGTGATTCAGAAACAATAACTTATGATTAAATAAAATGATCTTATAACGCTTTCGGTTATATTAATTCTGGTCGTATTAATTAAATATTGTATACTAAATATTTTTTTTCTACAATAAGTTTTTAATAAAAAAAAAAAAAAAGGTTTCTGACGTTTTAATAATATTATAATATGATCCACGAGTATACGCAATATGATTTTTAAAAATATATCGTCAGTAGATATTTCAATGTGATAAAAATTAAATTGTTTACACCGCGGAAATCCAGTGTTTTTAAATATGTCTTTAAAATTGTTTGTTTTTTTTTTTTTTTTTGTCACTGTGTATTTATAATATAAAATATTTATCTATTGACTATTATCGGTATTTATTATTTTAATCATAACTAATAAACAGACCAATAATTATATAATAAACTGTCGATATTCAGTAACATATTATTTTTGTGATTTTTGTTAGTACACACCGTGCCATCTATCGGACTGTCGACAACATAAAGTTAACATTTTGTTAAGCCTGAGAAATAAAACGTTTTTAAATATTATTTTTTATGACGATTAAAACTAATATTCACGGTATACCCGTAGGAATTGTAAATACTTTTTAAAACCCGTTTTAATTGTATTTAACTTAATTGCATAAAATAAGTGAAATAAATCGCATATCTGTTAATTACGATACAAAACAGTATATAATAACCCAAAAAAAAAACGCAGATTTTTGATTTCTGAATTTGCGTCCGTGTTAATATTTAATTTATTATTTTTCGTTGCGTGATTTTCATATAATATTATTATAAATATTTGGCCACGAAAATATGTATGTGTGTGCTTACGTATATGTTTTATAGATTCGTGGGCGATGTCGAATATGAAATCCCTCCGCGTGGAATTTCTATTTATACCGATACAATGAATTGTTCTAACAAAATTGTGGGTAAACAAAATGTTTCGTTTTCGTTATCTGTTACATAATAATATTCGGCGTTAAATAAAACGCAGTGCGTACTATTACAAATATATATCATATCATTTGAAAAAAAACAAATCATCATATTCGCTTAATCAATCGATTAATTATTAAATTACATACTGTATTGATGTGTTATAAATTGTACACGTGTGAATTGTATACTTACTCGATCGCCAAATCAGAATAGAATAAGCACGATAGACCATCTTTAAACGACAGAATGTTTCCCTCGTGTTCCGCATATAAGCCTCATCGTATTGAAATTATTATTTTAAATTAGGCGATAAAATACAAAACAAATTAGTTTTAAGTGCATCATCAAAAACAATGGAATAAAATATTTAAATTGGTTCGATATGTATATATATATAATACAATAATATTTACGTAAGTTCATACTATTTTTTCTCTTAGGGTAATATATGGAACGCATTTTTTTTTTGTTTCGACCCTATTAATATGGTCAATAACAAACGAATAATTTCGACCATTTATTCGTGAAAACCCTAATTTTTTTGGAATTTTATAAATTACTACACTTTAGTTTAGATTGGCAGTATACACTATACACATTGATTGTCTCAAAATGCAAAAAAAAGCTGTTTTATTCGTTATTTCGAATAAGTGTTATTACAGGACAATAGAATTATTGAATGGAAAAAACTTCGAAAACTGTAGTAAGAAGTGTTATAAAATTATATTTAAATCTGCATTTTTTTTTTCTTTAATGCATTATCCGAGTTTTTAAATTTATTCCAACAATATAAAAGAGTATTGTTGTATATAAAAAAGAAAAAAGTCAATTTGTTGTTCACGTTCATTTCGGAAAATCTGATTTTAACATAATTTATATTTTATTCGGTAGATAGTACGCGAAACAAATCACGTTGTTTATATTTCCATTTTCTTTGCGAGCGCACTTAATTCAAATTTTATGTACGTATAATAACAACAACGATTTAATAACGTCTGGTGCAAATTTCCATCATACCGAAAACAGTCGCATACATTATTGTTTCGTTCGTTACACGTTCGAAAACGTTTCCATGAAATCGATTCACAACCAGTAGTCGACGATATCTATAGACAATCGTTTATCTCTCTTGAAAAAAAAAACGTATGCACACGTTTCAAAACGTATTTTCTCGTAAGTCCAACGCTAAAATAACGATTACCGCCTCCTACGAGCGCGGCGTTATGACGTTGCGTGGGTGACGGCGCCGTACGAAATTCACGTGTGATTTTCCAATCGACGTACCGGATAAGTCGACGTGTGCCCGTAATTATAAAATCTCAATGCCGATAATTCGTAAAAATCGCGTTATGCTCGAAATACCGACGGACGGTCGGATTTATCGTGTCGTTCGAAACGCCTAGACGCCGTAAGTAACGCCGAGTCGTTCGAAACCCGACGTGTGATTTTTCGGATAACCCGGTAGGAAAAAACAAAACACGTACGATTCTCGTTTTAACAAACGAAGACTATTTTACCGAACGCTCGGAGTAACGCGGCCATAAATTATTTTACCGATAAATCCGTACGGTCGATACCTAACCTAACCGATTAGTATTGTGCATCATCGTTTCTAAATATGACGATTTTTGTTGTTTTGGTTTTTTTCCAAATAGGTATATGATTTCCAGAAGAAGAAAAAACAAATAAAACACTGGAATAGAAAAGCAATATATTTCGAGTGTCGACAATAAATGAGATTGTTCGATTTCTATGTACGTACGTACGCAGTGTTATTTAGTAGTGTTGTACGGAGAAAGAGACGACCACGCACATATGACGGGCGAAAGAATTTTCGGGGTGTATCTCTCCCGGCGTCGGGTTATATATAAATGATTTATATATCGTGTTTTGTGGTAAAACCGAACGGCGAGAACGATTTCGGCCGTGTACCGTTAAACGGGCGCGCATTACTGCCGGGGCCCGTGCGCGTATTGTGCGTGCGTATAATATAATATAACGCGCGTGTGCGTGTGCGTGTGGCGGTTGATGGTGATGGTACGGGTCGAACGCGCACAATGAAAACATTTGGAAATCGAAAAGGACGGGTTCGTTTTTATATTATTATATAGATATTTTTTTTTTCCGGTCGACCGAACCGCAGGGATAGTTTTGATAAATACCGATCGAGAACCCGCGCACCGTATATTGTATATATATATTTGGGTTGCGGTGCACATATACCACCACGTAGTATATAATAATACGCTAAATACGCGGTCGGAGAGAGGTCGTTATTTTATTGTTGTCGGGAGAATTGAATGTCAAAAATTAAAAACGTTTTACGAGACTGCGCGCGGTGAAAAGAAATTGTACGTACGAAATGTTTTCTGAAAATAGGGGTCACCGCGGCGCGGACGATAGGGCCTGCCTGCGGTTTTATCCGCGTCGACCGTGTCACATGCGGCGGCGGCGGCGGCGGCGGCGGTGGCGGCTATCTGGTCCGAAATCTTTACGATCGTTTAAAAACCTCGTGCGCGTGCGTAGTAGTATGCGTTGTGTTCGGACCGCCCGCGGGACAAAGGGAGGTCGGGAGGGAGCGGAGCGACGTTCGGAAGGTACAGAAGAATGTTCGCGAGGAGAGGGAACGAGTTTTTGTGGCCGCCGGCTAATGAAGTCTACGTACGTATATATATATACACGTCGAGACGAGCTGTGGCGCGCGCGGAGACGGACACGCGGAGAGAGAGTACGTACGCCGCTCGTAGTTTTCGACTGCGGCAAGTCGTGTGTCTTGTGTTCCGCCGCCGCCGCCGCCGCGATGGAATTACAAGGCGACCGCGTAATAATAATATAATAATATTTATGTGCTCGCGCGCGCGCGTGTGTTACTTTATCCTACGTGGGAGGAGAGGCCGGTTGTGTACCCGACGGTGTATGGTAGTAGTGGCCGGGCGGTGCGGACGAGATTTTAAGTGAGTGGCGGCGCGCCGGACGGTGCGAGAGAGAAGGCGCGTCTGTCCGCGCGGACCCCTTTTCGACCCGAGCGCGCGATAAATCTGAACATGTGATCCTGTCGAACCTTTGTCCATAAATCATATTCCCGACGCTGTGCGCGTCTTGTCCGGGACACGCGGCCGACGTAACGGTCTCCGTAGATGTTTCCTATTGTGAGAATAAGTTCGGTGGTTTTTTTAACGCGCGCGCGTCTACTCCGAGACTCCGGACGCCGCGCGTTTCGCGATCCGTATCCCGTGTACGATTACTGTGCGTTTACGGCATAACACCGCGCGCGCCGTTCGGGAGTTCGCTTCCACACGCGCCCGCCCGCCCGAGGAATAACAATGGGCGTTTCGGTTTTTCATTCTTTAGTCCGTTCCCGAAACGTGAACATCAGAGAACGAAACAAAACGAAAACAATATTCCGTCGTATGCGTTTACCTGTAACTCCCGCGCGACAACGGCACGCGTCCGAAATACGAAAAACAATGCGTTCGGATACGGTCTCTGTGACGTGGTCGTCCGTCAACGTTTGGAACGTCTAATTACCGTTTGGAACGTACACGCGCCGTCCGGCGTTCCGATGACCATTCTAGTTAACGCCGTTTGTTTCGGGTTTCTTTTTGAACAGCGCACCGCAATTTACCGTGATTGTTTGGAACGCGACGTCCGGCATTAACACGTTTGGTACGCGGTCCAAAGGAAATTCGATTTTCGCCCGAACGACAAAAACATTTGCATATTCGCCGAGAACGTTCGGAAACGGTAAATCGCTCCGTGCGGAACAATAGGACACAAAGTCAAAACGTGTCCGTTTGGAACGCGTTCAGAAAAAGACGAAACTGGCGAGACCGGATCGCGTTTTTAATTGAACGCCGGCCGACCCGACGGACGTTATTATAATCACGTTTTAATGGTACTCTCTCCGTACGATGTCGTGTAATTTGTCCGTCCGGCCCGCGCTCATAAACCAGAAAAAACAATCGTTATCGTTCTAATCGCGCGCGTCCCCCCCGTCATGTCGAAACGGTGCAACGTCTGTATAAAAAAAAAACAATGACGCCGACTGGATCGATTCCGGAACGTTTAGCGGATTTCGACGGTCGGAGATTTGTCGCGTCGTACGAAGTGTTACACGCGCGGGAGTACGTCCGTGTGTGACGTGTCGTTATTATTGCCGGGCCGACCGGCGGGGGAATCGTCCGACGGCGAAAACCTAACCCGCCGCGTATGAAGCCGGTCGCTGACGATGAAAAATCACTTGTTCCTAACGGGTGCCACCACTTGTTACGATCGGCCCGTGGTTCCGTGTTTCCGTGCGTTAACACGCTTGCGTTATAACTAATCGGACGCGACACGCGAATCCGACGACTTCTAAAAACGACGGCTTGTGAAAACGTGCTCGTCGACCGTGCCCCGTGGTGGTGGGCGGCCGCGTCCGCTGCGGTTGAAAACGTATTGTTTGACGGCCGGATTTACAATAATGGTCTTAACCCGGTACAGAGTTGAAACCCGGTGATAAACCGTAAAAGTTTACTGTTAAAGAGTTCAGAAAGACGATCTGCGATCTGATCGGTTGTCCGTCAACGTCGATAACGGACACTTGTGTCACGACAAACGATAATTTAGAGTTCTCGGACGTCATTTTATACTGCTGAATTAATTAACTAAATAACTTTTTATGTACTTTAATAAATAGAAACGAAATCAACATCATTAATCACACTGTTATCATCACAGCTTATCTGCTATCACGGATAATTTGCTTAAACCACAGTAATTCTAATTCTGTGATTGTAATACCGACAATAAATTTAAACTAGGATCAGTTGATAAACCAGGTCCAGCTGAACTCGGGTTAAACCGAGAATTGTAAAACTGATCATTAGAAGACAAAGGTTTTCCGAAACGCTTTCGCCGCATGTTTTAATATGTTATTTTTAGGGATCGGGTTCACGACGTTGTTCGCATATTTTCCCCGGTAATCCGATTTCGTTCGAATCGATATTTATTATTCCTGAGTTTAGCTAAATTTATAATATAATACGAAATCAACGCTTCACGTGCCATATCGATTATATTGTTTTTTTTTCAGTGTTTTAATATTTGGTAAAGAAACTGTTGACTGTTTTTTGAAATCAGAGTCATCTCGTACAAACCTATGTCATGGTTATTGTATACCCAGGCTATGTCATGTGTTTCTTGCGGATTCCGGTTCGTACGGGTATCGCGGGTATATTAAATTCGTCTATCACAATTCTTTCCTCCCTCAAAACTCTGATTTTATTCAAACTCTTAAAAAAATCTATCGTAGACACGTGGGATAAGAAACGATCTTCTTTACTCGATAATATGGCTGGTGGAATACAGGAAAATAACTTCTGTTTCCTTCCGCAAATCTTGGTTTAATAATCTCAAACTAAACAGAGCATACATCGTTCAATTCATTAGGCTTCATCTAGGTCATAATCGATCCCCCTTCACACGCCTTTAAGTTAGGTCTCAGTGACTCGCCTTTATGCCCTCCCGACACGACGAAGAACAAATCTTTCCCGTGTAATTTTTGCCTGTCCTGATTTTAACAACCCTAGAGCTTCATTGTTCTTGCGATTACGTTCCCTTGGGGTCCCTTTGAACACTGTAAATATTTTATGTTCTACCACTCCCCGTGTAGTTTTTTTAATTGTCCCGTTTATAACGTCAGCTGGTTTTTTAGTTTAACGTTTAATATTGTATAATATGTTAGTTGAGTCCTATATTCTCTGTGTTTTCTTTTTATGTACTCAAATTGTAACTGTAACAACACGAAATTGCTATCAATAAAAAAGACAATTTTTCGAACCTAGTCGCGATTAAATAATTACCGTATTCGTTTTTGTTAACTGCGAGTCGTATTGTCAAATCGACTTGAGCAAGCTTAAAGTCGATTGTTTTCGTTAAACTTGCTCCCACGTCGGGCGTACACGCTTTGATTACCAAAAAGTCAGAATACGTACGCGTTTCGGTATCGACGCGGAGACCACTCGCGTAATTTGTACGATCAATAACGAGACGCGTTTACCGCAAGAGACAATAAACTCGAAAGCCGACAACCCGACGGGGATTCCGTCGCCACAGGAGGAAATGACTCACCGCCACTAATATTCATGGGAATCGAACACCCTACACATACATGTACGCCGTTATACTTCTTTAAGGCGGACGCCGTTAAGTCGACCTCGCGACTCATTTCACTCCATCAAACGCCGTGTTATCGCCGAGGGCGCTGCTCCGCACGCGGCCGTTTTCCCGCAAACGCGTGTTTAAACGTTCGAAAACGCCGCCGCCGTCAAGTCCGTGCCGTGTCCCCGTAAACTTCCCGTCGTCCGCATTGTCGCGCGCAGTTTACAGACATTTGTCAAAACGGTCCGTCAAAACGAACCGCACGGCGTCCTTCCAAACCGATCGCCGCCGGCTTCGTTAACACTAACCTGCGCGGATTCAAATGTCGAATCCGATCGTGCCTCCTTTCACGCGCGCCCCGTTTCTTCGGTCGTACGCGTCTATACGTGTCTACTACGTACCGTTGGCAATAAAAGTGTTTGTACCGCGTCATTATATTCGAATCCGACTCGCTGCGTTTGGGTATTATTAATAAACCATCAGATTCTACAGTGAAATATTTTACCACTATATTATTATTATTATTATTATTTCTTTTTTTTTTCTTTCTTTTTTTTTTTTATCGCCGTAAGCTACATATAATAATGGTAAAATAAATCGTTGTCGGCCAATGTAAATTCTAAAAGTTGTTTCGATTTTAATTAAAAAATTTCATTGAAAAGCGCTCGCGCAATAAATACAAAAATAAAGTTTCAGTATTTTTATTATCTATCCGTAAACTTTTCGAACTATAAGGTATTTCGACGACGTGAAAACAATGTGTGAAATATTGCCGTATTAAACAAATACTCCGAAAATAAATATTTTGCGAACAAATTATACGCAAGTATGATGTCTAAAAGTCGCGTGTAACGTAAACAAAAACGAAATAATAATAATAATAATAATGATGATGATGATGATGATGATGATGATGATGATGATGACGATCCAAAGGAATCCATTATCGTTAAAATAACGTAAACAGGCGTATGGGATGCGTTTGCGGACACTGTGTGAATTCCGCCAAAAAGGTATGTTGAAAATGCGCGCGCGGAATCGGTCAAAGGGAATTTTAAAGTCTCACGGTTGACAAGAGTCCGACTGTCGACGGACGAGAGCCGGACGTTTCCGATCCTAACGGGTCGCGCGCGTACAAAACATTGCCGCGGCCCGGTACGCAATAGAAATTGTTTTTACGGTATAAACCGAATACGGCCGAAAGAGGGAGAACAGTGGAAAAAGAATATCCGTATATAAATACGGCGGCGGCGGCGGCGACGTTCGAAAACGCGTCGAAAGCAACTGTCAGACGTTGAAAAATAAACGGTCGTGGTACTTTCTTCTTTCTGTGCGATTCTCATTTCCTCGAATTTCTTTTCGACTTTTGACAGATCGTAATTGCCCCCGTATCGATCGTCCGGACAAACCGGAGCGTGATGTGTTGCGACAACGCAATATTCGTGTTTATTCATAACGTTCGTCTTCTATACTTTTCCTTTTCCTTTTCCCTTTTTTTTTAGAAAAATACCAGTTTTTTCGGATAATATTCGCGTACCTATCGGACGGGTACCGGACACCACGACGTCACTCGCGAGATTTCCCACACGCATCTTTCTTGGCACGCGTGTAAACGTAATTGCATACGCGGTGTTGTGCGCAGGGAACACGACGAACATCATCATCGTCCACGTCGCCTTACGAAACAATTTCGTATACACACATATACATATGTGTGTGCGTGTGTGTGGCGTTAGGGGACAAAAGAGCCGCCGAAAAATGTCATACGGTCGTGTTTTGTACGGTTCCGGGGCGAAATGCGCTCCGCCAAAAATCCACCTGACGACGTGAATTGAATCGAATTATTGAAAATCACGTTGGCGGCACGCCACGGTCGGTCGCTAATCGTTTTTCGCGGGCGTTTCAAAATAACTATGACCGCACCGGCTATTATACGTGTTTTTAACTCAAAACAATTTAATTCAATTTACACGATACGCAGACTTTGATACGGTAAAAATTGCGACCGAGTAGGTAAAAATATCAACGTAATTCAAAGGACCTCTGCGAAAAAGGATTCTCGCTCGCAGACTGCACAGCAGATCTTATTGTCGCGACGCTGCCCACACACGCGTAACCGTAACGAGATTGTCAATACAAAGCCACTCGGAAACAAAAAAAAAAAAAGGAAAAGAAGAAAAACTGCTTTTTTCCCTTTGGGTTCGTTGTTTTTCTGTTTCACTGTTTTTCCCGCACTCGAAATCGATAAGCAAAAACTCATCGAACAACGTACAGGCGTGAATCCGAATACCCAAGTAATACCCGAACATCTTATTATTACATACTGCGGCTGCAGCAACAGTGGCTTTCAATATCACCGAGTCTCGAGAGTAGGCTTAACCCGCGAATTTTCGTGTCTGTTCGGTACGACATTATCCCGCAAAATAGAATTAGGTACTTCAGATACCTACGCGAACGAATTTCAATTCGCCAAAAATCAATCCCGACATATTAATCTTAAGTCCACAAACGAAATGATTCCCGTTCCTAACGTCTGTTAACACCAGCCGGTATATTGATTTCACACAACTATATCGCTTTTATTGTTATTATTATTATTTATGTATTCATATTTTATTTTTTTTCTATAAACGTTATAACGTGGTTTTACATTACATACCGATTTAGTTGTTTCAGAAACGTCTTTGTTAAATAGTAAATATAATAAATAACATCGAGAATGGCCATTGTTAAAAAAACCCGTATAATATTTTATTTCCTATCTTTCTCGCCCTCTCTTTTCCCATGTTAAAGTAGTTATGTTTTCTAGTTTTTTTCGACTGCGTACGTGTATATATTATATATATATATATTTTTTTTTTTACGTTGAACTACGACTATATAATACAAATATATACAATGACGTAGCAATTTACGTCACATTTTGTGTTCCACAATGAAAAACTCTAAACGACAACACTATTCAAAACCGTACAAACCCATTTCACACGTGCTTTTTATCTTTTTTTTTTTTTTTGAGCGTTTTACTTTTCTTCACATATTCACATTTTTGCCTCGCGTTAACCGATTTCAGACGAAAATCTGTTCGCATTTCGTTTCTACTTTTGTCACAGCATATACTTTTATACTTTACACACTCGTGTGTATATATATATATAATACTATGTTATTATGTGTGTGCTTCCAAACGTAGTCGTGTAAATGTATTACTTTTATCGTATTTAAATTAAGTTTTTGGTAGGCATCTATTTTTAATATACAATGTAAAACAAATCAATTAGAAAAATACTTATAATTACTTATATGAGTTATGATTGATATATGTTCTCTTGTATTTTGTGCAAATTTTTTCTTAACACAACATGATTTATTAAGATATAACAATATTTTATGTATTTTCTTCAGTGTTTTAAACTATATTTTCCGTACGTATTAATCAAACACAAACAATTAAATTAAAAATTAAAATAAGGCGAAATATTTGTCGTCATTTCATGTAACAGTTAAATTTCTCAAACTGTTTTGGAAATTCTCAAATACTTAACCTAACTTTTTATTTAAATTGCCCTCGCAAACAATTTCACTTTCAAAACTTTGACTGACAACCCACAGAAGAGGAAAACGGTTCAAACATTTATATATAATATACGCAATGTCCCCTATTGACCACAGCAGCAAAAACAGACCAACAAAAAGTTTATATGGACTTTTCAAACAAAACAACTCTCGTTCAAGTAAATTAACCTTAATAATATTTTGTATTTTAAACTTATATTCAAATATTTTTTTTTTTTTAAGAATGGAAATGACTCATACTAAAATGTATTTGTATATTGATTTTTTTTTTCTTATGATGATTAAAAATAATATTTGTATTATTAATATTATTATTAATGAAATGCCGTCAATGCACAATGAATATATATGTATTTGTTTTCCGTAATGTTCGTGTCAAGTGTTTTAAATTTGTGTTTGCTATTATTAGATTATACGAAATTGAAAGATAATTTTATTTATCTGTTAGCGCACGGAGAGGTTGAACCAACTTACCACGTGAAAGTTATTTAAAAAGACATATAAACTCTGTCGACTCACGTAAAGATTTCCCCGTAACAATATTAAAACAAATTGTATTTATCCAAGAAAAATCCATCGATCCTTTTCGGATACAAAGTAAACACAATAATATTACTGTCATTGTGCGCAAGTACCTATATCGTCAATTCGTTATTTTTAAAAATATAAGTATATATTTTTTAAACTTTTAGGTATCCATATGTTTATACCGTCATCCGCTTATCGTGTTTATTGATCGAATAAATGTATTTATTTTTTATTTTTATATTCATCAATCACTTTTTAAAACGTTAAAATCGATTATATGATTTTCCGCAAAAAATATCGTAGTGTATTTTATTTCTTATAGCCAATGTTTTTAAATTGTAAGTAAATATAATTATATTATTATGTACGACTACTGGAGACTCAATTTCTTTTATTGTTTTTGTTATAACTAAAAATTAATGTACGGGAATATGTGTCGTTTAGAATAAAATTCACATATTAAAAAAATATTGACTCCGACATATCATTATATTATTATCGTATTAAATTAAATACTAATTTAACAGTACTTATTACTAAACACAAACTTGAAAACCGTCGTTTCGAAATATATTGGATTTAGCTCATCTAAAATTAACTATATACATGATTCGACTTGAATTACACTTGAAGTGCAGAAAATTATAATGGTTCATGTTGCTTCGTATCAATCTCATTAAATGTCTTAAGTGGATTTCATACTTCAATCAGCTTAATTAAGACGTTCAAGCAAACTACCGAGAGATTTAAATTAATAACTGAAGGGTTTTATCGTTTAATATTATATTATGTTTGGACTTCGGAATACACTACTATTTGAATATTGTTATGTATACGTATATACATTTTTAGGTCTGTACGTATAGGAAATGCACGATATTCGCTCGTTAAATTTGTCAAAAGTAGATAGGTACTTTTAAACAGGATTTGTAAATAATGTATTATTAAAATGAATTATATTATTATTAACAGTCCATCAAATTAACTAGTTAAATTACTAAGGTAATCTTAGCACGACTTTGATTAATACTTTTAGTTGATGCCCATCCTTAATATTTTATAAATAAAACATGTAAGTACATAATTCAACGTACATATTAGCTGTTACTAGACAAATTAATGATTGGAAAGAAAAAGGTATTTTTTTATATTGTTACAACCATATACAATAATAATACCGATTGTTTAATATCTCATTTTAAAAATATTGATTTCAAATAATTAATTCTAAATTAATATAATAATATAAAATGTTTCGCAGGTATGAAGTTCACTAAATATGTTGAGTGAAGAAGACATGCTGTACATTTAAAGCAGCTAATTGAGAATAAAAAACGTCATTTTGCTCATTAATTTTCTGATTTTCTATAATTTTTATAAGTATTTTTTATAGGATAGAACTACGTGTCTGCTACCAAGGCGTGGCCCCAACGTTTCAGACTAAGTCCCAGACGACATTTGGCCATTTGGCGGATTTCAAAATGTAATTGATAATTTTGTGAAAATAAAATCAAGAAAAGTTTCAGTTTTTTAAATTTATTTAATAAAGTTATTATTACTATTCATTTATCTGTATATTTTTTTTTAATTAAAGTTTACAATATTTAAAATTTTGTTTTAAATTTAATCGCTGTGAAAATTCTCAAATTTCTTATGTGAGCCTCCAAAAATATTAATACGTTCACGGACACCTCACTTTTTCATATTATTCATGTACCTACCTCAGAAGATCACTTTTGTATTACTGCTATAGCAGTATTGACTTGATACAAATTTTTTTTTTTTTTTTGTACCGTGTCATTACTGTTGGAACAGTAACAATATATAATTAATTCAATACCGTATAATAATAATTTAACTTATTTTTGACAATCAATATAGAAGTTTCAAAATGTAAAATAAAATAATTTCTTATATATTGATTTCAACTCGACACAAACATATCAATCATAAACGCACGTACACTATTTGAAATCGGTCGACGTGCACCTCGTTCCGCGTCCAACTAGCGAATAAATTGTGTTTTTGTAGCAAAACCATTCGTTTCCTACATAATCAACGTTCATGTCAATAACAATACGATAAAAACAAAAATTCCACCAGAAAGTTAAATATAGAACACGTCGCGTTCGGAATAATATTATTGCGTGATATTGTTACGTGCCCAATTATATCTCTAGTTTTGTTTAGTACCGTTAAAAACAGTACTGCATGAGCAATAGTGTCTGGTTTTGTACGTTTTTTTTTTTAATTACCGATACAGCAATGATCCAATTTAATAAATTTAATAAATTTAATAAATCACTGCTATAGCAGTAACTGACCGTGAACGTGTTAATTGGTGACTACTGTTCTAAAGGAATGGTCTACAATATGCTGTTAGATTATGGAAGTTAAAAAAAAAAATTGATTCCGATTTCCTAAAAAGAAAAAAATGGTTTATGTGCCTGTGTTGTACTAACATTAGTTAAAAGCCTTGAAAAAGGTCAACCTTCCCCTAACGAGGATGTCCGTTTTTATCTTATACATCAACAGTGATTTTGTCGATTCGTTCGTTTTTCTTTTTTAAACTTTATTTAGACTTTATTCGTTTTGTGCGTCTCGGGAGAAATATTGAATAACATTGTCTACAGATCGTTTTTATATTTTATCGTCATCGCCACAACAACATTACATTATAAAGACGAAGCACACACGCATGCGTGTGTACGCGTACGTTAATAATATTATATCTAATAGCCTTACAGCTACTTGATCCAAGGTTGGAATTTTCAGATTACAGTCATTGTTGGAGCTCGCTGCCCGCCGCCGTTGTGTATAATACATATTAACATATTAACATACAAGAAGGCAACCATATTAGACCGTGGCCTGTAGGGTTAATTATTAATCCGGATCCCGTGTGAACGAAAATACGAGAATAACAGAACGCGTTAAATAAATTATTATCCTGTTTCGTTTTTTTTCCGCCCAAAGAAATTTGTTTCCCATTCGGAACCTCATGAGTACGATATATGTATATATACACTGTTTTTCAAAAGTTATAAATTATACAACCGATAGGTACGTGGAGTTCGCGGTCTTCACGTTGAAATTTAATATACAAGACAGACGGAGCAAAAATAAATCTGTTGACGTTCGTACAATAGATGGACGAAATGGCGTCTCTGCCGCAGACATGATGAGATGTGTACAAGGTATTTTTGAAAATAATTTTTGTTCTTGTTGTATACGTCTTAGTAATAATATTATTATCTGAAACGGAATTATATTTGTTATTGTTTCGCAAACTGTATAGCAGTATACGCATGTGTATACGAGTTAGGCTTAACACGGATTTATGTCGGGAACACACGTTTTAAGACACAAAAGCACAAAGACATTTGTCTCGTTTGCAATAAAGAAGATGATAGCAATCATTTAATTGCTAAATTATATTATTGTAACAGTAAAACTGTATTAAAAAATTTTCTTTGATACTTATTTCAATTGAACCGACTTACCGGTAAAGGTTGTTAGATAATTTTTAAATTCACGTAACATATACATTGAATTTATTTTCGAAACAAAATACACGGTTTTAATGAGTAGTGTGTAGTACACCTTTTATGAAAAATTTTAAGAAACCTACAAATATTATGTACAATTTGTACTCTTACTAACGATTAACTCTTGAATAAAAATAAATAACTACAAATAAATTTGAAAGTAAACAACTATAAAGAAACACGAGTCTCCATTAATATATAAAAACATCTATTTCTATTATTTATTTTCTGTTTCTATGAGTTATTTTAGATTCTAAATGAAACGACAAATATATTATCTTCTCGTTTGAACCGATATCCACAGCACCCGCGTCTTGTTACTTTTTTATTATTAAATAATCGAATTCGTTTTATGACGTAATATATCAGTACAATAAACACTTGATTTGTAATAAATATTAATAGTTATCCATGTTCTTACTTTAAAACCTGTTATAATAAACATCATTTTTAAATCAGATTTTTATTATGACCCGAGCGGAAATAATTATTACTTGATCAATAATCTATATATATATATATAATAAAAAAAGTACAAAGAGTATGGTTTGTACGTATTTTGTCGCACTTAATTTTTAAACGATGAACTGTATGATTGTGTCTCCAGAAACACGATTTCGAAAAAGATTTACACTTCGGTATCATATTTTGTCTACGTGAAAACAAAACGAACAAAAGTCGATAATATTTTTCTTAAAACTGTTGCTTCGTTAAGTAAAAGCATGGCACATAATACGTCGGGTTTTATGTAAATAAGTTTCACGGGAGAATCTTGTTTATTTTTAGTATTTTAGTAAAATATTCATTGCACCAATCGACTTTTTTGGTAATTAATTAACGGGATACGGTTTTATAAGCTAATAAAATATTAAACATTCTACACTCGAAAGGCCTACGGCATAAATTATTCAAATACAATCCAACTACTGGTAATTCTATTTACACTGAACCACGACATAACACGCACCGTGTCAAATTGAATTTTTTAAAAACATGCTCGGAACGAAAACGAGTAACGAAACAGGTCGATAGTTTCTACAAATCACGTATATTCAGGATATTTTCGTGCGTCGCACATGATAATCGTAAGGATTTTGGGAACGGCTGGGAGCGCGCTCACTTAAAACGCCCACGTAGTCTCATACAGTGTAATCCTATTATTAAGTATTCGTTCGCGGGCACACCAAACCCTTTACGGTCGTTGATGTCAACTGACACTCGCCAATTGACAACTATTGAGTAACACACGGTCAAAAATGTCCTGCTGAGTTCAATGCGGGCATCAATCGAATGTATAGAACAGAAATCCGTTATTCACGCGCGGACCCCGAATTTCATCTTCATTGGAGTTTCCTGAATTATTACACCAACAGGAAACGGGTTATCCAAACTAGACGTTATTGTATTGTGCCATCGAGGTACGATCGTACTTCTCGCGCGCGCGCGCGCACACGTATCGTGAACCGTTCGGCTCGGCGATGAAATTCTCGATAATTTATAATATTATCCGACGTCCGCCGCGGCGTTCAGTATTTTTGAACATCAATAACACCGCGCGTCCGGCCAATAATAAATTATTTCATTCGACCGCGCACACGGGTCCGGCGTAGACGACGTTTACAACGCCGTGTTCAGTGATTAATTATCGCTGATTATCGTCTACACTGGTAAAAATCCGTTTTCGTTCGAACCTAAGATAGCAAAAAACAAAAGCAAACACAAACGTTCGTCAAGATTTTTTTTTAATATTAATTCTTTCATACAACTTGTGTCCCGGGTGCACGTAAGTCAACTAAAGTATTCGGCCAATATAAGCATTTCATGTTGGTTTCGCATATTTAATATAATCGTACAGAGTTTTTTTTATTCTTGTAATCGCATGTTAGCATCACGTCTTAACTTATTTTCAATCTAAAACTCCGGATCCTCAACAACAGCGGTAGACAGATGTATCTTAGTGGATGTTGTTCACGTATCTGTATTAAAAACAAACTTCCCGAGACGATCTATTCACAAACCATCGGTACCGGTACCGAACCGATAACGAAGAAGTCCGTAAATGCAACGCTGCAATCCGTATTATACGCGCCGCTGGAAAAACGCTAAGACGCCGTTACGTTCATACGTTTGTATACATGTCGTATATATCGGAGTCCTGTTTGGTGGACCGGATACAAAAAAAAAAAACCACTCATTTTACACTACGTATCGTTAAAGCATCGAACGCGTCGCGGTCTCGGGCCCCGCGCTCGTAAATCCGATAGAATTATTCGTCGGCGGATAGACACAAACGGACGGGCGCGAGCGTCCCGCGTTCCGTACGAGTCATCTCGTCGTCGGCTCTCCGTTCGTAGTCTTTTCATTTTTTATTTTTTATCATTTTTTTCATCACAACAATAATTGACTTCGGCCGACCCGCAATCCGTGTATAACGGTGACCGAGACAAACGTCGTCACATCACGTGCACCGCACAACACCCGCGCAAACAAATCGTCCGGTAACAAACCGTCGGCCACGACGCGATTACCACCGACCTACGTCGCGTTCGCCCGTTTACGCGACGATATCGTTATTTATTGTTATTATTATTATTATTATTTTTTTCTAAAAAAAATTTAATAAAGTCCGCGGCTTCTGTGGCCATTGGACGCAAGTTTTTTTTTAAACATTTACAGATATTTTCACAGAGTTATATTTTGGTGTATACATTAAATTTGTCCGGGAAGGCCGGTGTTGATTAGGAAGTTAACGTTAACTGCGGATGTCGATCGGATCCGGGTTTAGGGTCTCCGAGATGTGGCCGGAGACGGTCGACTCTGGCATTTTCTTTTTCAAACATCCGGCATTTCGTAAGGATGTGTTTAACGATGAATGGACCTACGGGATTCTTTATTTTTCATTAGGCGTTGATGGGCAATGAACGTGTAGCCTACTCTGAGACTGTTAATGGAGGTTTTGTGTTTTCGAGGAATGTTTTTATTTTTTTTTAGGAAAAATCCGGTTCTTTTTATTCCGTTAAGTTTTGTTTTCATCATTCTTTTCCCTATGACTTTTTTTCTATCGTTATTAGAATCGTCGTCGACGAAATACCGAAATTTTTCTACGTAAATGGTTCGGGCGTTTGTTTTTTACGCAATTTTTGTCGTTACAGCATTTAACGCACGAGAACCGTTTCCCGCCATCCGGCGGCTTTACTGTGCCATGGGACGGTTATAATAATATCGTTCGATTGGAAACCACAATACGTTATTTTATCATTTAAAAAAATACATTTCGTTTGTCTTTTGAAAATTAATATGTTTTGTGCGCGAAAACGTCTAAAAATTTTTTAGCGAAGATACGTTGAAAAACTGAAAACATATTTTTTAATTATTGCGAATTTCCGTCTGTTCTCCGGTTTGTGGTAAAAGAGAACAAAATACTTTGAAATCTCTCGTAAGCCGATTCACATAAAGTCTGTCCTAAGACATATGTTGGCTTAGAATTGTTATATTTTTATTATTTTCGCTGTTCATATAGTAGACGGAACTTATTTATTTATTCGACAGCCAAAAGCGATTTGACATTTTTTAGTATTATTATTATTTTTTTTTTTTTTTTATAAAAATTATAAACTTCAAAAACAAAACAAAAAAAAAGTAGTAAATATATTCCGATTTAGACAGCTAAAATTTAAATCTGAAGTACGGTTTTTAAACACATTCGCCTTTTCGTATGTCAGGTAGACATTTTGCTATAACTAAATATACGAAATATTTTACCGTTGACGTTTATGAAATTCAAATATTTATGAATGTCAATCAAATAAAAAATTGAAACATTTTCCCACCGTACTTCTAATAAAAGTTGATAAAATATGATTTCTATGACCATTGATAAATGACAAAAACAGGTCATGCAATTTTGTTGAATGTTTAAAACAGATTTTTAATTAATAGAAAAATGTGTAGTAATATAAATAACAATAATAATAACATATTAATTCGAATAAATGTTTGATTTTAAATTTTAGTTTGTATAATATTCGATTGTGTAGGCGTCTATAACCGTTTATTTCTTAATTTAAAAATTAGTAGTTTACAAACATGTATAATCATTATTATAATACAAACATGTTTTTACAATACCTTGCGCGCCATTAATAATATAAACATCAATTTGCATAATCATTGTTGTACAAAGTCATTGGAAATGCATAGTTTCCACGCGTCCCACTGGATTTCGCGTATATAAAATCGCCCACCAAGCAAAAATGATCCACGCCGATAGGTATTCATTTTAATATTGTACACAATAATTATTACAAAATTGGGTTAGGAATATATTATCTATTCTTTCAATTGGATAATTGTTCGTCTGTATTAGATAACTTCTTTTTTTAATCGAATAATTTGTATAAGGTAGTGAATTCGAAAATATCGATAAAATTGCGTGTGAGCACTATGTAAGTTAATGTTTTGCAAACATAGCGCATAGATACGAACATTCGTAAATTATTTTGTCTGTGTTTGTGTTCGTTATACGTATATAATACTGTTATTGAACATTAACAATTTCGAAACTTTCACGATACGTCATTTCTCATAAATTATATTATAGTTTAGTTTTGAAAAATGGCACAAAAGCTACTTAAACTCTTATATGTCAATTTTCAAATTTACAAAACAAAACGATTTAGACGGTTTTTTTCTAACTAGTATTTTAGAACATTAGATATTTTTTTTAATGAAATTCTTCACAAGTGTTTTTTATTAAAATACAATTACTGTGTGAATATAATATTATACAATTATAAATAATATGTGAACACAATATTTTATAACAGTATACACAATATAACGTGCTTGAAAACATGATTACGTTTAGTCTAATATATAGGAATCGACGTGAATGTAATCTTGTAATTATCTGAGAATCATGCCAAACAATTTCATTTTCTTAAATGCATTAGAAAAATCATGTCACTGAAAAAGTATGAAAATGATTTTATCCAAAGTTATACGATAATAATGCGATTCGCGAAAACCGAATAAATTGAATAATAATAATAAGGTATTATTTATTTTTCCATTAAACATTGATTATTTTTGTCAACGACTTGGATTTTTGTATATAATTCAATATAATTTTCTTTTGAACAAGTAAACTTTGATAAGGCCGCAATGACATAATCTTTTCATATCGGTATTTGACATTTCCAATAATAACAGTCTGCTTGAGTCAGCTCTAATCGAATTTTTATATTTCATTAGTATGCAGATTCCGCAAATAATAATAATAATTCAGACATTTTATCTACGAAAAATAATAATAATAATAATAATAATAATAATAATTCTTATTATTATAATCATAAATCAAAATTAAATTATTATGCATGAGTAAGGTACTCGAATCGACATAAGCTAACGTTTCATACTGTCAGTGTGTTTAAAAATCATAGCATGTTAATGTGTTCAGTCAATTAATCAAATTAATAACCGTAATGTACAGCCGACACTGCAAACGAGATTACAAATTACAAAATGTTTGTAAAAAACGAAAGTAAGCTTTAAACTGTACTTACGTATTACGTTTAAGCAATAAATAATATAACAATATTTTTAATCTAAATTATGTTATTTATCATTATTATTCGTGGGACACGAGAAAATCACGGATAAAAAACTTTCTATATATCAATTACTCGCTGCAGACATAAGACATGAATAATGAATATTGGATTGTACATTTATAAGATTCTGAAGACTTTGGTAATCTTGTACATAGATATTTTTACCTGGTTGTGGATATTCAAGACTTTATCATGTCGAGTAAAATGTCGTTATAAAAAAAATAGTGCCGTATAGGTGATAAATAATACACATTTCGAAAACACAAAAATTAATTAATTTTTTTAGATTTTTTTTTATGAAACTATATATCAATTCAATCTCCATGCGCATATTATATTAGTTTGTTGTTACATCTCAAGCAATATGCTATTTGTCGGCCAAAAACCTTGATGGTGAAAAAAAGCATCATTATGCACACGAGACTGGGTATGTTGTCGTCATCTTGATAGCACGAGTAATAATAATAGCCTGTCACGTGAACGACAAAATAAAGATCAAAAATAGGTTCATCGAAAGTTTACATTTTTAGTTCAAATGCGGCGAGCCAATACTTTCACTTCCGATAATAGCGAATACGGTATATAATCATAAACGTAGCACACATCGCGGATCCTCGTCACGTATCCTTCATAAATATTTTATTGTCGGAATGAAAAATATCCGCGTGTGTACGAAGTCAAGATGCAATATTTAATATCATTACTTATCCACGCGCGGTCTAGAGAATAACATGAAATTTTTATAGTTCCGTAAAACTCGAAACGACATGGCAATATTTAATAATAATAAATACGCATTACGCGCATTTCCTTTTTTGTTGTGCGATTCGTTTTCGAAAAGACTTTATCGTGCACATTACATTGTCTTCGTGGCGATTCGCGTTTATAACCCTATCGCCCACAGGCACCAATTGAGTTTTAAATTTGGGGTAGGGGCTATGATTGCGCTTGTAGAACAGACGTGTTTGGAGACCGCGACCCCTCTCTGTACCGTCATCGAGAAGCTTTTCAATTTTAAATGAATCAAAATTAATAATCAACAACATATACTATACATACATAGTTCACGGTTATAGGCAATATGGAAACACGTAAATCAATAATGCTATGTGACGATAGAATAGCTTATAATATAGTATTAACACCTAGGAATAATAATATCAATGACCGTTGTACAAGCGGGGAGCGGTGCCATACGATCAAAGTCGTCAAACGTAAACTACGGGTTTGAATAAACTGCGATTAGAAACATTCAATAAAATCTAAAATTGTCATATTCCAAGTAATTTACGTAACCGTCAAAAAGATTGAGTTAACTGATTGAACAAAAACGATGTTTAAATTTAATGTGAAGGATTATATTTAGATATTTATTTTAATTTACTTTAGGTAGGATATTTTAATGATATATTAGGATATCATTTCAGTTTTGAACAAAAATAATTTGTCCGTTCATTATGGTAATTTATGTCAATATTTAATTTATTTAGAAAGAACGCGCACGATAGTAGGTGAGCTCACTGGTATTGTTAATGCTACGTACAGCAGTTTATACGTATTTGGGTCATGTTCAACAATGTTTTTAAAATTTTCAAAATGAATATAATTTAAATTTGATTAACTATTCAAATTGAAAATTCTCAGGGATTTTCGCGAACAGTGTTTAATGAAACTATGTATGGCGATAGTGCATTTAATATGATAAACATCTAATCCATTTTTGTATCTTGACAGAAATGCAGGGTAAATATTACAATAATACAACAGTGTAATGTATGCGTAGTAAAATTAATATCCGCCAAATACGGTACGCGGTACTTATCCAGCCAAAAAACCCCATTGTTTTTAGTCTTAAAACGAATGTTTAAAATTAAATGGTCCGTTTCCATGGGCAACACTATTATTCTATGTTTGAGCACTACAAGCCACTAACTGTGTAAATAAATTATAAGTAGCGGCCCAAGTGAATTGTTTCCGTTCCACTGAACAAAACGCAGTATTCGGTTTCATTTCACTTTATGTTGTTTTATAATTAAATTTTCATTGTATTATTAATTTTTTTTTAATTCGTTATTAGTCACGCTACGTTTGTTTATAATTTTTATTTTATATCTATTTCAATTCGTATTCAAATCAAACATTGTAAACAAACAGGTATTTCACCATAGCGACTTAATGTCGACGATTTTTAATATTCCCCTCCCGTCCACCATGATAGTTTAATATCAGTAGTTCTAATGAATAAAACTAAAAATATGTCCGGAACATAAGTAAACATATTACTTTTTTATTATTTTATTTTTTTACATACTCGTTTCTTTTCGAAGCTTTACGAATTCTGGTCGAGTAGTTCGATTGACGTTACTTTCACAATAAAATTCTAAAAACAATTTAAACGTTATTTGTATTTATTCATCAATTTACTTAAAAACCACATTATATTTATAGAAAAGTTACTGAGATATAATTATGTTTTATATATATATATACATAATACAGTATATATCGTACACTAAATGGGTAAGTAAACGCTAACGACGTTTTATAACGTAATTATTATTACTTCAATTTTATTCACTCTCGATTTTTAACGACAACTTATAATAAAACGTACGACTTATATTATCGTTAGTGTTTTAACATAACCTATAATAATATATCTCTAACAATTTACTTATAAATAATTTGACTAACCATTGTTAAAGATTTTGTATATTATAGAAATAGTCTATATACGAGTGAATATATACCTATATATAGTAAACAAATATTTATTGGTCAAGTGGAGTAATTTTTTTTACGCGTGGCTTTTAATATTACATGTTTACGAAGAAATATACGAGTATACATTCGCCACGCGAATTTTTGGCAAAACAATCTATTTATTTTTTTTTTTTTATATGATTTGGTCGTCCGGTATACGAAACTAACATTGTTCGAAACATACGCACACGTACACATGTATATAATACACTGGTCAGCGTTAATAATTCAGATCTGCATGTTTCGGACACTCGGACCTCTACTGTCGTGTAAACCAATGTCGTGCCACCCCCGCGGAAGCGCGCGCATTGTTTTATGAATTATTTGACCAGGTTTTATTTATTTTTTATGCCTTTCCAACGACGCTCCCATTGTTCGGTATTATTTTTGGACGAACAATGGCTCTTTTTGTCTGAACTTTACAAATGTCAAACGAGAAAGTGGGCGACTTTTGTCGTAGATGAAATAAATTCACTGCTTTGCGCTCGAAACGGCAATTTTATTGCCGCTTTTATGTTGTTTTTAGTCCGCGCGAAAACATAACGAATAATAATAATAATAATAATAGTAATAATGTGTAATCAAAAGACCGTTTTCCGAATCCTTTGACGTGTTGTGTACGCCGCCGACGCGCGGAATATTAATCAAATGTCATACACCGCTAA
The DNA here is from genome assembly GCA_019022885.1 of Schlechtendalia chinensis. Classification (NCBI taxonomy): domain Eukaryota; kingdom Metazoa; phylum Arthropoda; class Insecta; order Hemiptera; family Aphididae; genus Schlechtendalia; species Schlechtendalia chinensis. Next base: position 6,068,645 of record CM032341.1, read on the forward strand.
ATTCGAAATTAGTATCCACAACCGAATTTCGTCCCTTTTTGTGCTGTATGGGGGATAATCTCAACCGCCATCGCCGCCATCTCGCCTAAGAAATTAAATTACGTCCTTTGCCCTCTTGTTCGGCACACAGAAGTGTAAGAATAGAATTTTGATTGGCGCTCGTGACCGGAATACTGGTGGCCTTTTTTTTCCTTTCCTCTCTCGCACCCGAACCCTTAGCGTTTTACATAATAACATTACCTTATTGATTTTTTCCGTTAACGGTAGAACTCAAACTTTGGAGAAATGGCTTCGGGGCAAAAATATTCAAAACTCCGTGGACAATCGTCCGCAGTTCGTTGCAATTACCGCACGTCTACACTCGTATTATTGCGATACGTATACCATCGCTTGGTCTCCAATTCGTTTCGCCGCGTGTATCTAGTTATGTGGTGTCTGCCGATTCATTTGATTGTCTCGAACGTTCAAAACTAAACGTGATAAATATTTGCCACGTTCCTTAATTCCGCGTAGGAACGCCGTACGATAAACCGTTTGGAAAAATTTTCAAAAAAAAAAAAAAAAGACCGAGTTTACATAATATATTAAACAATATTGTTTTTACACGAGAAAAACGACGACCGCGGGTAAATCGGTCGTAATAAATCGACGGTAACGATGAATTATTGTGCACGCTTAACTCGTGCATTTCGTCTCGGTATTACCGTTGATTGTATAATACGCAATATATTTCATATTATAAAATCGACGGTATTACATAAAAACCAGTAGACATCGGTGAGAACGTATTGTCGTATAAATTTGAATTGTAGCACCCACTATTGAAAACGAAACACGAAATTTCCAAAAAATAAAATAACAACAGTGACAATAATATAAAATGAATACGGCGTATATTTGATTAGATTTAACGACACACGACTAGACTTGCACAAAAATCTCATAGGACTATTATTAAATTTCACGTCGAGATATATTAAATAAATCGTTGCGAGTCATTCTACCCCTCTAAACTCTCACGACCGTCCGCACTACCGACCAGTTTGCACTGCAGCGGTCGACGCTCATTATTTTCACAAGTGGTTGAATAAATATTTTCCCTGAACCCTCTCCACTTATATTATGTACACCACTACCACTACCACTATTATTATTATTATTATTATTATTATTACTTCAACTATGACTACCACTGTTATAATAACGTCCGTCCCCATTCCCCGCGGTAGCCCTTCGCTCTGATATCACGTGACCGATTTTAATGAATCGTTTGTACGATCCCGAGTACATATTATTATTATTATTATTATTATGGACACACACTCGGCTGTTCGGAAAGATCCCAAAAAGGATTTCCGCAAGTTTGTTTACGTTTCCGTCGAGAAAACGTCGGTCGCCCCGCAGCGCAACAAAACGCTTGCACCGACAACGGCCACGTGCGCGCTCAATCCTCCCCGGGCGAGCGCTCGGCAGTATATTTGTGTTTTGCCGCGACGTTGCCGAAGTGTTTGCGCGTCGATCATCCGCACTGGTCCACGAATGGATACCGGTTCGATGGTAAGAGCATAATATATAAACCAGCCGCGGTTAGTGCACCACACACGACATACGTACGTGGTCGCATTGTATTCGGACGCGCGGCGGCAGTGTGGTGGTGATCTATTGTCTCGGTTTTAACCTAACCGACCGAAAACCGTTTTTCGAACGTTTCGCGGACGCGATAAAGTGACGACGTCGTATTGTTTTATGTCAATATGATTAATCCGAGATAAACCGTTCGCGTTTAATATTACGTTATACTTTTTCGCGCGACAGCAAATTAAAGCTCACCGTGAATCATTATCGCCGTACAGTCGTGTATGGGCTTGCGTTATCTTTAAACATTTGTCTCTCGCTCAGTTATTATTTGCGAAACACGGTGCACTTACTGAGAGCCCCGCGTTGACATTATAATTAAATAATGGAATGTTTTTGCGAATTTACATATAATTAGTATTTGGCTAGTTTTTAATCGTTCGTTAAAACTCCAGATTTCAATTTACTAACCATCGACATTGATTTATTAATAACTTAAACGCGACGATGCGAAATGTATTCTAATTATTACGTTAAGTTAAATTAACGTCAACACTATAAATACGTTACGTATATATTTATTAATCAAACGTCAGCCTTACGTAAATATTTATTTGGAAATATGTTTAAGTTTTATAGTGTTTTCAATTAAACGGATAGCAGGATAACAACTTGTTCAGTGTCTACGGTTTTTATTACATTACCTGTACAATAATAATAAAGTTTCAGATTAAGTTTAATAGAATTAACTTTTGGAATTATTTAATAAAAATAAATGAGAGAAATAACATGTATACAAAGGCACACAAGTTAGGTACAAAATATATAGATAAGTAACGCAAACAAAGTTTAATAGTAATTGTAACTATTTGAATTTCCTTTACTTTCTAACTAGATTCCATTAATATTATAAACTACCACTTTTAGAAAAAATTGCGTTATCTAATCTACAATCAGCTGGTATGTACTTTGAATTTAAATGTCAGTAACAAAACAATAACCCATTCGAGATCCGTTGGGGTCATTCGACGGTATTCCATTCAAAATGAAGTAGAACGACTGTTGTAACGGAATAGATTTTTTTATTTATTTAAATACCTTCAACATATTATTTATGCGATATCACCAAACGACTTGAATAGGTATTAATATTAATAATGCATATTATTTTCTGCAATCCCAACAAAACGAATGTACGAGACAGATAGAGATTTATTTTTTTTTACCGACAGATCGCTAGAAATAAACGTATATTTTATATATTTATCATATATTAAAACATCCATTTTTTTATATATACTCGTGTAGACTATAGCTTTTTATGAAATATATTATGTACTTTTTTTGTTTTTGTTATAAAATATTATATTTAATTCCATGTGCCACTTGAAAATGTCCATTAGCATTTATACTAAACGCTGCTCCAATAATACATTTGAAATATTTACTGCTAATACGTCTCATTTCATTTTGTATAAAAATATTTTTCATACTGTTTTATATATGGTTTTGCCATATATTTATAAGCACTCATTATATTGATTATATATACTCAATGTTCGTTATCAACTACTTCATTTTTTTTTTGTTACAAAATTATTTTTAATATCTCTGAAAACAGAAAAATAACCATGAATTATATACTAAATAATGTTGAATGTAAATTAAATATAAAAATTGAAACAGATATGCATGGAAAAAAATTTAAGAATTATGTAAAATATAAACAACTAATTAATTAAAGAAAGATGAAAAAAACATTCTATCTGAAATTGATTGTAAAACAATTATACATTTTAAAATAATTGAAGTGTTACTGAATACAAACCGTAACAAAAACACCAAACGTTTTATCCATCTAATACCTACATTTTTAAGATTTTAAATGATGTACAATTTCGTTATTAACTTATTTTCATTAGTTTTGTCACACTAATTTTGTCTAGCCTAACATCAAATGAAAATAACCAGTTGATACTTCGTGCATTTAAAAATGTGGCAATAGATATTCACAAATATTTTCAGTAACTACTTCCAATATTATCATTTTGTAAACTATATAATTTTCAACGTTGTTATAATGTGTTTTGTTATATTGGGTAGACCAATTAATTATACAAAGTTCATATTTTACTATAAATTTAAATAGCATACTAATATGATTTAATAAAATTAAAAACGTTGAGAAAAACAAATTAATACTCGTTACGACGTAACTATGAATGTAATGCATACAGTTTTATTCTAAAGTCCTTTTTATTGAATTGGAAATGTTGAACATATTAATATATTATACGGTTTGACATTATTCATTAAAATATTTTAACAAATATTCCATAAATTATCATTTTTAATCATTTAAATGGATTAAATATGAGTTCGGTGAAATTCGAAAGCTTTTTATTAAAACACATTGAACCGCATAACAGTATACACATATACAAATTAATGATTAGATGTTAACGGTGTACTATTTCACTTATAACATATCATGAACATGTCAAAATATAATTTCTTTCGCCCTTATATTTTAAACGTACAACTTATATAATATAAATGCTGAACTAAAAAAAAAAAGAAAACTCCAAAACTTTATTGTAATGATATGAAAAACAACCGACCACGAGTTACAGTAGATAATTAATACATATTAACGAACAATAGTACAAAATACATTTTAAAAATATTACGATTATTATCGAAACCTGTTCTAGTCCAATTGGCACAATTCATTTTGTAATAACGTAGTATTGTGTGGAATGCATTTTGAAAATTTGCATATTGAAAGCATAAAAATAAAAGCCACAATTTTTTCACGCAGTTATTCGTGCAATATTTAATATGAAAATAACATATGACCTATTAGGATAACTGTAATGTAAAATGAAGCATAATAAAAAAATACGCTCTCGCCACATTGTGCATTATAATAAACGCTATGTTTTAATTATCTATTTGTATTTGAAAACAAATAAATCTAATATTAAATATATATTAATAATATTTATCGTTTTGTTATTTGGTCTCCGTTGTCGGTGATTAGAATGTAAAACAATTTGTTAAACGAATCAGTTTTTTTTAATTTAATTATTTTAATTTTTTTTTAATGCGATTCGTCGTAATCATAAAAAACCAATTAATTTCCATATAAAAAAATGTTCTTTGACTATTGAACCATTATTTTAATAACATAACATTTCGTTACATATATTATTCAATTAAAACGTAGGTGAACCTTTATTATAATTGAATTTGAATGTTGATCATATTATGTGTTTGTAAAAACATATTTAATACATTCTTTTCTATTGTTATTTTTCTTTTAATTTTATGTAACAGAATTATATTTTAATAGCATTTAGGATTTTATAACAAAACACACAGACGGTTAATTCTAATGTTATATAATATGTAAATTTGTTAGACTAAAATTGTGTGTTTGTGGATTTATTATCATAAATCAAGCCTTATTTTGTGTTTTGAGTATATCAATGTGAATAAAGTTCACACTAGAATATTAAAAACATTTTATTATTACTATTATTATTATTATTATCATTATTAAATCTATTATGGCGTTTTCGTCATCTGCTTTGCGTTTAAAAATTAATGATTTAAAACTAGTTTTATTTTATAGCAAAAACGAATTATCTTTTATTCATATTCCCTTAGTTCATCTCAAAAATATAATAATATATCTCCCAAAAATAATTTTCAAATATGGTATTTATTACAAGACAGTCAATTTTTCAAATTTGTGTTTCAACATAAAATGTAAAATTATTTCAAACACATTATTATTTCACACTTATTTTATTATTAAATAAAAATGAAATAGAAAACTAATTGTAATGTTGCCGTTCAGATTATATTGCTATATCTATTTTTTAAAAAGTAATTTCAAAATACTTACAAGTTAATAGTTGTACGATATTTTATTTTGAAAAATGTTTGAATATATAGTTGAAATAATAAAATTGTGTGTATTTTTCAAATTGAATCCTTGATATGAAGTGAAATTTAAAGTTAATTTTAAATAAAAACAAAATTATCGTAGAGGTATTATACTACAATCTTTCTTATGTCCAATGTCAACAGCCCGTATTCGAAATCCTTGCGAACAGTCTATTGCCCGTAGCAGCTTGCGATGGTTTATTGCGATACAAGGTTTAGTCTGAACTTGGAAAATGATAATACGTTGTATCCAATCTCGGCGTATGTATTTCAGGGTAAAGTCCCTTGAGGTCTATGAAGGGTTCCACGCCATTATTCTATAGATAGTAAATGATAACCATCGTCATTTCAAAAGTCTTTTTCAGTAGTTCCAATAGCTCACGTGTTGCATTCAGTGTCCTATATGATATTCTATTTTCAAGTATAAACATTGCGTTCATGTTAATCATTCTTTTTAAATTCATCGTCGATAAATTTTGACGTAATATTTAGAAGAATACGTTTAGAATAAGTTTGAGCATCCGTCGGCATGTATAAGAGGTCTTGGGAAATTAATATTTTCATCCCAACCATCGAATAGTTATTTTAATTTTCACCCATTAAAAATCCTTTAAATGAAAAATCTTATTGAAAACTTCATATTGCAGTTGCTTCGTTTTTGTACATAATAGTTAGACGAAATTATAAAAACAATGAACTACCAAAATATTTTTTGATTACTAATGATTACCAGATTACTAATCTGATGTAAAATGGCAACCACTCGCTGTTATTAAAGGGCTCCTCTTACATATTAAGTGCATATGAAGATAAACCACGGTGAATTATATACTTACTTCGCATTCGATCGTATGACCACGTGATCTAAAATATACTTGCACTTGAATTACCAAAAAAAGAAAAACTTGACTATACTTCGGCACTTGGCCATATCTTTAAAGATTTTAAGACCTTTAGAAATATTTTCATATCTTAAAATCTTAATTTTAATTTTCTAATGCGTTTGATTCGTCATGATTACGATTTCATAATTATTTTTTTATTATTACTTAGTAAAATAGTTACATTTAATTATTTATATATTTTTTTAAACAGAACGCTTTTATTAACACTATTTCTTTTTATAATACGTATTCATTGAGAGGTTCCGTACTCAATTCAAAATAATTAAATTTTGTTGAATTTACATTAAATATATTGTCAATACAATACAAATCTGATTTATTTGTTCAAGCAATGAATATAAATTGGCACAAAGTTCTTATTTCGCGTACTGTGGTTTCCGTGGAGATACGTGCACTTCCGAAAGTATATCGATTCCCAGACTGCAACTGTGCTACGCATTTTTCCCATGCGACCCCAAGTCATTCGTATTCCGCAGGATCCGTCGTCACCAAATACATAAAATTCCGCTCGGTGTTTGCAGTTTCATTTTGGTCGACTGAACCGTTGTATGGAGCGATGTGTGTGGAGAAGGTGGGACGGAGAGAAGTAAGACTATCCGGACGATACGTCAATTACTGCCCTTTTTCTTCCCCTTCTGAACGTGGACGGTTTAAAAGGAAAACTTGGTTAACCTTCAAAGCACGTTCTGCGTCGAGTCTTAACAAAAGATCACCAAGTATTTCCCCTATATTATGTTTCCACCCTCCCCTTTATTTATGATTGGCATACACATATATCCTTGTAAGATATGTGTTATGTTTCGGTTAGAGACTTCGAAGTAAGACGTACCCCAGACAAATATCGTGTGCGCACGTGTTACTTTCTACGTGCCCGGCGGAATGGTGTTTTCCGTTTTTTTTTTCTCTCCCGTCGGGCGAAAAAAATGTGTTTGGCGACACTAAATCATTTTTACTACTACGACATGTGCGCGCATTAAGTGTCACGTACGTGTATATATATATATACGGAACGTCCGTATTTAGGACGAAGTGCGTGCAAATGAGCGGAGAACGTAATGGACCGTTCAACGTGACGAGAAAGTAACGGCTTGTGTGAAATCTTGAGAAATCTTCTCGTCTATCGGCACAGCACGTGCTCGTTCGCACGACAAATTGCACAATAAAAAAATGCACCAAAACGTAACTAAATAAAATAAAATTCGATGAAATTCAATATTTACGATATTAATATCATTTCTTATAAAAACAAAAATCAATAAATTCCCGTAATTTTTTTAGAAGAAACGTACCTCAAAACGATGGTTCGGTGCCCGATCCAGGACATTTGGCACTCGAGGCTTATAATGAAGTAGTAGCTGTAATTGTGTCTTGACTACCTTACCTACTAGAAAAAATTCGCTTAAAGCATATGAAAACATGATAATGTGTACATTAAATATAACATAAATGTTATATTTAAGTAATATAATTAAAAATTATTTTAAAATATATCAACAGAAGTATACAATGTTTAAATTGTTGTGTATATTTTTAAGATTATTACGAATGAGCTGCTATTTCCATTAACATTTTGGAAAGTGAAAATGTTTTTTGTATTTACTCCGTTAACCTATTCAATGAATTAAGATTATTATTATAAAAATCTGAACACAGGTTCTCGGTGCCCTCGTGTTTTACTGTTTGAAAAGTAACAAAAAATGTATATTTTAAAATTTTTATAAATACGCCTAATTGAAAAAAGAAAAGTGAAACATTTAGTCTAAATTCACGGCAAAAGCATCATGGAGTAAATTACATGTTTTTTCGTTAAAACCATTAAAATTACAATAAACTGTAAATTACGTTATTCGTGAACACGAAAGCTTATAGAAAAAAACCTCATCCTGTTCAACAGAATTGAGAACACACAATTTTATTTTCAACGTCCTCTGTCGGCCTGTTCGGAACACATTGTCTTACGCGAATCGTTCGATCGATCCCCCCATCCTACCGATTTGCGCCTGAAAGATCTGTCGTCGACCGATAGACTACAACGTGGATACATTTCGGAATTCAATGCACACGGCATACGTGCGTGTCGTCAGTCGGTCGACGGACCGTCGTGTGCGGTGAGTACATTTACGCGTGACGCGTGCGGCCGATTCGACGGGGACGGATCGCGGGTGTCGTCGCCGTGTCGTCCCTGGAACAATACGAGATCGATACGAACGGGTCGACGGAGGGCCCGGGGACCGGCAAGTAATGGTGGCTGTGAAGCATATGTACGGATTAAGGAAAAACGCCCTGCCCGTTTCGACGGCCGAAAGGGGTCGTCGGGCGAGAACGTGCACGAGCGGTACGAGTACGGACGATTACGAGCGAACACCGGCGGCACGGGAGGAAAAACAGCCGTCGGCGGTGCAGTTAATCCTGGCGGCGTCCCAGGAAATCGGATATCCGCCGGCCGGATCGAGCGTCCCGCTCCCTCTGTCTACGCGGCCGGGGCGAGCAGTGCGAAAGAGATAGAGAGAGAGAGAGAAAAAATATATATAAAACACGCCGTGAAAACTTTTCTCCCGCGTCGTGTTCTGCATAGTCCTCGCGGTCCGTCCTCCCCTGACGAACAAACGTCCCGTTTCACACGTCACGAGTCCCGCACCGTGCATGCCGATAGGCACGCGCGTCCCGTTGTCACCGGCATCCTGTACGGCCGCCGGTCGTGAACCGAACGGTCGGTCTTCTGCCCGAGGACGTTTTCCTTTGATCGATGACGCGGTGATAATTGTTTCTGCGTCCGAAACATGGACGCGCGCAATGTTCAACACCGTATAGTGCGGGTGTTCGTTCGAAAAATATCGACTTGTACGTCTTTCGGCGAACACCATACAACTGACGACTCTTAAACTAACGTGGTTTATGGTGAAAACAAATATAAATAATTTGACTTCATAAACCATTAGGGAACTTTTAAAAGAACGTTTGATTAAATTTATTATGAAAAAAATTGTTTCTTTTCCGAAAGATTAAAATGCATTGTCTACGATAAATAATTTAAACAAAAACTTTCCTCGGTTCTATACAAAATTATGAAAAGAAATTCAAAGTAAAAATTAATTAATTTTTTAGGATTCTATACCTGCACGTTATTTTGATTTTAAATTTTAACTATTAAACTTTCAAGCATATATAAATACTTTTTTGGATACTTTATATTAACATTAAACAAATATTTCTTTAAAATTTTAGCTTAAAACACAATTATAAATATAACAAGAGAAAAGCGAGTCGCGAGTGATGTGGACATCAGCTGCTCAGGCAAAGATTTTAGAGTTTTATTATTTCCAATTTGAAAGTAATCATAAGAAGCATTGTACTTAAAAAATGACTCTGAGCGACGCTAGTAAGTAATGCTTCTTATAATTAATGAATATGATAAATGTTGTTAAAATATCATAATATGTCTAAGCTTTTATTACAAAAATTGTCCAATGAATGTCAAAACAGTTTCCACCTGCATACAATTTGCTACCCAAACGTAATTCATGTCAAGATCATCCGAGCACTCCTACATGAAATAGTGTTCAAAGACAAAATAAAAAAAAATACACCAATCAATGTAATAACAATACATTTTTCGCTTCGCTCAAAATCTAAAATTATAATAATACTATATGATTTACTGGATTTCTTAAAAATATTATTTAGAATGATTATAAGTTCTTTAAAAAAAATGAAGTTACTTTTTGATTTTAAATGTATCTGATTTAAATTGCGATAACATACATTTCTTAAAGTTTTCTTTCGTAAATTTATTTTAAACAATTCCATACTTGAAATCATGTTAATGTTTTGCAAAACTAAGTTCAACACTTATTCGTGTGATAAATGGGAATAAAGTAACTAAATTTTTGGAAATAATTGTTGTAAGGAAAATGTTGGAAAAGTTACGAGATCTTATCAATTATTTAGCTTGAATTTTGTTGCGAAAAACCTATATGCATAAACAATGTAATTCAAACGAAAACTGGGTTTTAAAATTATTGCAATTTCTTTGCTTTTTCGAAGACTAAAAAATGTGCACAACATATTGTCATACGAAAAATAAAAGTATAATATTGTGATCAAAATACATTTTTGAGAAAGTATTTGCTATTAAAATTGCATTTAAATAAACTAAAAAAAAAGTCTTTTCAGTATAGAACGTATAAGTGCATCGAATCTAATAAACAAAAAAAGATAAAATAATTAATAAAAAATACTTTTTGGTATCCGTTATATATTAATGATGAGTACGCATATGTTGACGATATTTAAATATGATTAAAATAATAACCAAAAGTCATTCAAATAGTAAATAAATATAATATACAATTATTTGATCAATTTATCAACATAAAAATAAATTTATTGCAGAGGGACTTTTTTATGAAAACGCTAAAAAAATAACTACAATTACAATTAAAATATTTAGATATTATATATAATACCGGCCAGAATTTTTCTTACCTAACAGTTACCAAACGTATAGTGTTAAAATTGAATTTCGGTTTTATGAGAATACATGTTATTTATTTACTTTAATATGCACGTCCATTTTCGTACCATAAACTACTAACACTATTATTTTGAACGAATTTTCTTTAATATTTCATTTCTCCAATATCGAATATTACATTTGCTCGCAAACGCACGCGTTATAATACGATCCATGAAGATATTTACTATGAATTATATTTATTATTAACCCATTTTATTGAAGACGTAACTCATCACGGCTTTAAGACTCAACCTAAATTTATTTATTATTCTCCCAGAGTTCTTATTAAGTCTTCTTATTATTCGCATCAATACATATGGTTTTAACATATCCCGCAGCGATTAAATTCCAAGATATTATATTTTTCGTTTGGATTGACTTGTAAACGCCAAATTGAACCCGGCTCATTATCGACTGATTTACGACTGTGTGCGATTTCTTTTCTAAGTTCTTGTTTTATTACCAAACGAATTACCCAACCACGTGCCATTATCAACTATATTTGGCAATAATTTACATAATTGGGATTATAATATTCAAGGACGACTACAACATCTACTTATAAAATAGATTAATGGATGGTTTTCCGTACCAAGACGTTTAAATCCTAAATAAATAATATTTTTAATACGGAATTTAATAGAATAATAATAAAAATATCCGGCGGAAAATAATTTGAAATGCACGTTTATTATTCTTTTAGTTGTAACGATAAATTGTTATGACGTAATAGTTTGAATTGTCATCCAAATAGTATAATATTGTTAAATTAAATGTATATGAACTTCTCACGAATTATGCATGTATCATTTAAGAGAAAAGTAAATATTATATTTTATAGTTCAATTTCTACTCGTTCTACTTAAATGATGTGCCGACCAATTGATGTTTTACTTAATTTCTATTTCAAACCGCGAGTGACGTTATACGTCTTACATGAACATTATTAAAGTTCACATCGATCACTACTCATATCCAAAAATAAAACTTATAGATTTTCAAAGGCAATTTTCTATTCCAAAAATGCACTTGCTATTTTTCTTATTAAATGTTACGATTTAATTGAGTTTCTGATGTTTCAACCAAAAAAAATAATAAATAAATAAAATTTTTGTCTAAGATTTTAATTGAGAAAATTCCAAACCAAATAAAATAAATTCTGCCTTTACTTTATTTCATTTATTATTATTATTATTATTTTTTTTTTTACCTTTCCTTTTCCAACTTGTTGCCTTCTATATAGCCGCAAAAGAAGAAAAACCAATTTGTATTCAGATGGTAATGGAACATGAGGATAAATTGTTTTTTTGTTTTGCTCGAGCAAAGAGATCAAGGGAATTGGTCGGTACGCGCAGAAAGTAATCTTGTTTACGACGCGGCTCGGCGCGTCCCCGTCCCTTTGGCACATTTATTGTTTTGATATAGCAGATTTCGGGCCCCAGAGGCACCCGAAGTGAGTAGAAAGCTCAATATAAACCAATCAAATAGCATAGGAAATTCGAACGGACCGACGCCGCCGTCGCGCGACCGGTGATTTATCGGCCAGACCGGCCGAACGCGGAACGATACGAACGGAAACAGCAACAACGTTTTAATCCGAGACGGCGGCGACCTTCCACGAAAACATCGGATATTTATCGGTTTTCTAATTTGGACGGGTCAAGAAACGGGAGTTGGGGAGGGGGAGGCCATGCACGACGACGACACACAAGCCACCCTCCGAGCCCACGTGCGTCCGAAGCTCAATCATCCGTAGGGTCAGTGTAATTGTCGATTCGTGTATATATATATATATATATGTGTGTGTGTGTGTACGAACGCGTTTATCGAGCACGTGTTAAAACGTGGAACGAAGCCCCCGCCGAACTGGCAGTTTAACGTGCCGCCCGCCGTACGGATAATATCGCGAACGTACGAGATCGGCACGATAATGACGAGTGAGTTTTAAAATTTATCGTTGTCTCGACTGGAGAAAATTATACTGTTGTTCGTGCGATCGATCTCGGCGATGGACCGCATGTGCGCATAACGGCGCGCACGGAAAACGTTTACGATGTACGCGCCGAGATAACAAACCCGCGGAGAAAATATGCTACCGAATATTGCAGTTGTCCGGGGAACGCCGACCCGGATGTCATACGTTATCAACATTTATTAACAACATCTAGTAACACAAACATATTAATTTACAATAGTCGAGTTGAATAATACCGTTACACAGGCTTTATTTTATATATGCTTTGCACGAAATCGTAAAGTAGATTTTGATTATTATTATTTTTTTCATCCTTAACGTAAACACAATATTCTGATGTTATGACGTCGAACACAAAATTTAATTTAATAAAACTTCAATCTGTATATATTTACGGGACACGCTTGAAATGTATTTATCAAGCATATTACATTAGATAATATATCAAGTATGTGGCTATACATTGTTTAAAATAAACATTTAAATTACATTTTGTAAACGTTAAGTAGTTTAATTGTAATTCAACAACGTCAATGAAAGTCTTACAAATTTTAGAGGCGAATTTAACTTACAATATAATTTTTTATTTTGTTCTATCTCTGCCCTGTACATTTAAATCTCTTATGTTTTGAGAAAACTTTTAAACCCACATTTTTTTTTTTTTTTAGTTCTTGTAATGAAATAGTGATTATTTTTAATAACTTGTTCGTTAAAATTATGTAAGGATTACACTTGTTGACGTTTACTTACACACATTAATGACATGTTGACAAGTTAACCGACCCAAAATAATAATAAATAATAAAATTAACATTTAAAACAATACTTTATCTTCGTTGTAAAGGTACACGAAACATTGCAAAATACGTGTTTGTAACGTTTTACATCTTCCTAATAATAAACACTCGTATACTCAATTGTATAAAATACGTGTTAAATATTTATCATTAAATGGCAAATACCACTTCAGAGTAAAAAAAAAAAAGGCAGTTGTAACACGTTAATAACTAACAATAATAGATCGCGTATCTAAATTGTGTAGGTGCACTGTAGGACACAAAGGTGCCAGTAACGGCAGAGTTTCTACAAAACTAATATTAAACATCGGTTGAATTATACACGTATCAAATATAGAATCAAATACGTGTTATGTACTATAGCTGCTGCAGGCTCATAAATGTTTATTTCCACATAAAAGGTAAAACATAAATTTTATTCGTAATTATAATGGAGGTTCGCTCCCAGTATACCTACACTAAATTTTCATATTTCTCAATCGTTACCATTTTTATTCGACGTGTATACATCATTTAATGTTTTCAGATGTTTAATTTTATCACTTATCTGTATTAGTAAACACGCAAACGCAATAAAAAATAAATAAAATAAGCTATAAGTCAAGATATACATTTCGATTACTATTTCACTCGTATATTTTTAATAAAGTTCAATAAATAATATACCATTAGTCTGCTTAATAAAATATTCCGTAATTCTTTTTGCATTTTATTTATTTTTATACCATAGTCCTTTCGTTTTGTACTGGCAAACGATTTAACCAAAGCGTTGAAAGTACTATATTCGTATTTTTAACATGTGTATACTGAAATTATATTCGACGAAAATTATTTACTTATGAATAATACTGAACAATATATTTTTATTTATGATTAAATTATATTAAATTATTTAATATAAGCTAAAATCTATTAACCTAAGCACTATGTGTTTATTTATAAGATTATTCGATTGAAATTCACCTGTTGAAATTTTATATTTTTACCATTACTGTTTTTAATAATTGCGTTATTTATATTTAAATAATCAAAAAATAATAATATGAAACTGTTTTAATAAAATGTGGTCCGCTTAAAAATGAATCATTTTCGATTCTATGGAAAGTGTTACGAAACAGTTATAACATTTCAAAGCGTTGTCCGCACTGTTTATTTTGACCATGTTGATGACTCTCAAAGTTTCGTGTGTTCGAATATTGTGTTCAGTAAAATAAACCCGTTTTAATTTTTAAAAGGAATGAAATATTTAAGTATTTTTTTTTTTTACTTTTAGTGCCAATAAATTGACGGTGTTGCGAAATACGGAAGACGTTTATTTTATTTTATTTTATTTTTTTTAATCCGTTCCTCTGCGAACGCTCCCTATTTCGCGTTCGAGGGATATCTGTTCACGGGACGACGGCACGTTTTCATACGGTCCCCGTGGGAATCGTCCACCAAGGTAAGACGTTCTCCTCCTTTTCACTTTCTCGCGGGTCCCCGAATCCCATCATCAAGTATTAAGTTACCGCGTGTTGTTTCCATTGATCAACCGCTGAAAGGCCCCCGCGAAAGCTTTTGCGGCGTCGCATCGCACGGCACGGCGCACACGCGCGTGTTTATTGTAATTGCACCGCATCGTGTTGGACACCGGTGACGGTTATCTGGTCGGAAATCCGAAAATGAACTCGTGGGCACATCCCGAAATTCACGTCCGATATTGTCTTCCCGACGGTACGTGTACGATCATTTCATTACCCGGAGTCGTGATATGATACGAACACTTGAACACAATGTAACAAATTGGGAGGCGATTGTTTTTTTCCATGATTTAAATCGAAACTTAAACCAACAAAATAAAGTCGGAGCTTTTCGAAAACGTGGTACGTGCGTTGTCATTACTTCGTGATTACTTATTAATCATAATAACATCCATTAAATATGTACCCGATTGTAGAATATTGCGCTAATTGACACGGTTCATACCTGCCGTAAACCGTATTAACAGGCCAATTAATTATTTAATAAACGTAACCAAAACGAAATTTATAGAATACAGTTGTGACCGAGTAACGACCTAAAGTAAAAAGTAACTGTCATTCTCGCGATACGTTTTATTTTACGGGTATCTCTATTATACGATTTAAGACGGCTATAAATAAAAGCAAATTAAACAGGAACTAATTATCCAAAATGCGTCTTTGAGACTATAATCTAAGTGGAATTTAAATTTCCTAATGTCTCAAACTCGTTAGTCGTCTTTTTTCACACTAAAAAAGCAAAACAATTACGATGAATTTTTATTTCTTTTCGTCTTCTTGTCTTAATTGACTGAATAAATGTGTATACTCGTCACTTACTAAGTAATTTTATTCTTCATCATTTTTAACGTCTTATTCCAACTAATATCTACAATGTAAATGGTATACATGTATCATATTTATCACATACAACATACCTAAGAATGTGACGTCGTATATTATTATAATGAATCGAATATTACAACCACAATACAGTTATATTTACTGAGATTATACGTACTGTGTTTTTGTTCTTACAATATTTAATTTCACTTACGTGGTGTGTAAAAAATACTTAAAATAAAAAAATAACCAAAATAATGGATTTAAAATAAAAACAATCGTTTTCGGCTAATACAAAATCTTATTCTCTAAGGTATCAGCTTCGACGTAAAGCAGAAAATATTTGGAAATCCTTCTTTACGTAGCTATACCCAAAACCGACCGCCTGCATACCTTTACGCGATTTCAATAACATTCTGCTCAAAATAAAAACACCTTATATCCACTTCTGTTCCTTAATTCAAGTGTATAGTACTTTTTATTGTACATTTTCAAAAATTAAAATTTGTTTATTTCGAGAAAAAAAAACACTAAAAATCACACGCGAACACTGATTTCTTTAGTAGTATTAAATATTCATTTAACCAGATGCCACGATAATATTATTTTTCACAGTAAAATGTTCGATTCCGCCCTAATGACCATTATTAAAAATCCTTAATTTCTACGTCGTCGCATTAAATAGTTTATTTTTTTCATAATATTACTATTATATACATATATATGTTTCTGCGAAACGTACGAGCTGTTTTAAATGATATTACGGCGAAATCATTTTCGCATTCGGCTATAGGTAGGTATTCTCAGATGTCCTCGGTAGCTCGTAAATGAAATATTATTCACTCCCACTGTGATGAGAATGTATATCGCGTAACGATCATAATACAAATTAGGCCTCACTATACCGTAAAATCGGGAAACGCAATTCATCTCGGATAATTGAAAGCCGCGGACGCAATTGTTATAATCGCGTACTCGGTGCATGTGCAGGACGTCAAACGTTCGGCGGAAAACGCGCGTGCGTATATGATGAGCGGGATAAATGTACGCGGAGTGGAAGTAATGAAGTGGTACACGGCACGGGGCAACATAAAACATAACGTAGTTCTTTGACTTCTCGACGGGGACCCTTCAAAGTTATCGTTCCGAAATGAAATCGGCGTCGTCGTTTCGTTCGACCGTCGTCATTCGCGGATAATGCAAGCCGTATGAAAACCGCGGTCGGCGTCGCGAAAACGTCCGAGAACTTTGTTAATAAAAGATATTGCAGAGAGCCGGAAACGGGAAACGCAAGCGGAAAATTGCACGTGAAAGGGATAACGCGTGCAGACGGAGATGGCGAAGTTTTCCATAATATAATCACCATGGCAGATTTCTGCTTATGGCCGTCTGCCTCCTCGGCCGTTGCCGTAATATTCACAGTACCGTGACAATATTAGTGTAACGCACGTGTGCGGTGCGTACAGAATGCCCTCCGAATTAAGATCTACAATATGCATTTCTAGTTAATCGACACGAAAGTTTTGTCACCACGTAAAGGCGATTTGAAGAAATCGAATTATTGTCCGTCGTTTGTATGACGCGCACTTAAAAGTCCAATAACAACATTATTGTCGCCGCCGCTGCGCACAGAGCGTCTCAGACGACGAAACGTATATACGTGATAATAATCGTTTTCGTCAATTCTTACACCGACAATCGTTTGACCGTTTGAACGAAAATTACTGTCGGATAATAATAACGAAAACGCCGTTGAAACGTCTGAAAGTCAAATAATGTCCCGAATTATTTGTCGCAGTGGAATTCATTTCTGATTGACACTATTCGGACGAATAAAAACAATTCAAACACATTTCGTTTAGCCCTCGAAAAAACGATGTCAATAGTGGACACAACGTTATAATTATCATAAGAACGATGTGCGTACATAACAGTGTTACCATAACTGTCTCTTTGCCGATATACTAACTATACTTAATACACTGCGGCGAGTCACTTGCAAAAAGGTGCACGCTGAACTTGAATTGCCTATCCAAGACGCCGTGCGATTATCGATCAAGCCACGGACTATATTTAGAATAAGTAACTCGATGTTTATCGAGTTTTAAAAATTGAGTTTCCAAAATTATATTATAGTTATTTAAAAATGTATTATTCGTATTTTCATTTGAATGAATATTTTATTTTCAGCAAATTTAACACGAACAAAAATAAACGATATTTAGTCGTAAAAAGTCAATTTGAACATAATTATCTAACATTCGCATTTCATAGCATACATACTAGTATATACACACACGAGTATATAACTTATATGAAGAAAACATTTTAATAATATACCTATATAATATAGTAATATGGGTTACAATTTTATATCAACCTAATTTTAAAATAATAATTTATTTATATTTTGAAAAATTGTGCAAATATCAATGTCAAACAATTTTATTTAACGCTTTTAATGAAACACGTTCTATGTGAGTACTATATTATATTAATCGACTGGCTTATTGTTTATAATAAATCCAGCTCTAGACTTACGACTTATTCAGAGATTAGTTTAAAAAAAAAAACAAACAAACACAAAATAATGCCTTTTAAAAATTCCACAACTACCAACAAAATCACACAAATCCTGATGCAAAAAACTTTCTTCAAACACTGTTCCCAAAAAGTCTAAAAACTAAAACGCCTTCGGTGTCGTGACAGTTATAAAGTATGAACAAGATAAACATCAGTGATGTAGTTAGGTAGCCGTACCTAATACAATATTATTTATGGTTCAAATAATGCGTTTTTTTTATATAATACTAACTAATGGATTGAGTGTCTTTGGTAGACTTTTTTTTTTTTTTTTTTGTAAAAAATAACATTATAATTATTTTCTCCAATAATAATTTTCAATTTTCATAATATTATAAACACTAAATACGATTGTTTAGCTCATACATTTTAAAATAAATACACCGTATAGATATTCACAGTTTTAAATTTAAATTACATGGGTAACAAATAAAAATGCCAAATGCGTGTTGAATAAATAAAAACTGAAAATAAAAACCCACACAGATACACGAACTTGGTCTTCAATATTTTACGAGTAAATATCAATTACACATTGATATTTATTCAATGTTTTTCGATCACATTTTCTCCAACCTACTAGTTAGGAGTAAGATCGAAAAATAGAAGTCTTCCCCCATATAATATATTAAGTTCGGCCTGTAACCTGTAACGTAAGTCTACATTATTACAAATCACCCCCGTTTTCGAGTAAATCAAGTCGGTTAAATAAACATTGTATGTTCACGCAAACTATTATACAAACCCTAAGCTCAAACGTACAACCCATGCCTGAGTAAATGACGTTATTCACTTACGAAACAATCGGAACAAATTTACTCACTTTACGGTGAAATCGAATTTGCCTATGCATTTAACGTTTCGTGTGTGAATTCTGACTAGTCACGGGACGTGTAAACGTACACATTTTATTTACAATGCAGTTGACATCAATGTGACGCATTAACGTCTCCTTTGACTCGTTTAAATATAATTTATTTTTTCTCGCGATAATATTATGCGCGTTTTTGCGTAAGGTTGTGTACAGGTCCTTCTTGACAGGACAGGCAACGAACATTATTGATATTTACACAACACTAAACGATAATTTTAAACCATATTTTTGTATTCCTTCCATTTCAACAAAAAATACTGTAACAAAAACTACCATAACTATTAGTCAACATGACTTTTTCGTTACAAAAGTATAAATAAACCACTTTTAATCAATTGTGTGCTTGCGGAGTAGATATCTTACCTTACATTCTTTTTTTTTTAAACGTAATTTTAAACTACCAACTGGTTAGTCAAGTTTTACTCATATGTACTCAGTGATAGACTGCTATGATATTCTATATTTAGATAAAATATGATCAATAATTTGAATATTGAATTTTCTTGGAATTTCGGAAGTCGGGGATATGACTTCCACGATTTATCATACTTTTACGCTACGCCTACGTATATCCGATGAGTTTGTTTTTCTGTACTATAGTTTTGATATTTCACCACGTTTGTATAATATAGCGCTGCATTAAGATCGTCCGTTTCGGTAAAAGGCGCGCGCGGACGACTACGGTGCTGGCTATAGGGTGTTTTAATTAAATTAAGGAAGGAAAAAATAATAGCGAAGGGATAGAACTAACGAAAGAGAGCGCCGGCGAATGAAACGGCCACAATTAACGTGCATATTGGACGTGAAGAAAAATTCCGACAGAATTAAATCTCGTCGGGGTGCGCGAGCAACGGTGATAGAGGGGCGCACGAAAACTAACGGACTGGAAACTATATAAGGACAAAGGCGGTAAATCAACCGACGTCTCGGTGCGATTTCCCGGGACAGGCGACTATTTGTTAATGCAGTGGTCGGCGAGAGGGGGAAAGATCGAAGGACGACAAATTTTTTGTAAAGGGTAACTGGCGAAATGATACGGAAAAATGAATTACACACCTAGTAGATTTTAATAACTCCTCAGCTATGGTGGGGGAGAGTTTTTCGTTTTCTAAACGATACTTTATTCTCTGTCGTCACTCTCCTGAAAAAAAAAAATAGTGCGTAATAAAAAATTACATTTGAACGAAATAATTGATAAAAACTTGTTTACTAATTGTCATATCTATGTTCTTTTACGGTTTATAAGTTATTAATTGTATCAGAAATATTTTTGTTCTTAACATTTAATTATTTAATAAAAATAAATAACAATAAAAAAGTGCAATTAAATTTCTGTTTGAAATAACATTTATAAACAATCATTTTGATTATAATTATTTCTTTTATATTAAAAATAAATTATTAAAACAGGTCATAACAATATTGTTTTGCATGTTAATAATGTTTTAGTATTCCTAAACAATTGAAAAGTTTTAAAGTATGTAAATATCTCTTTGAAAATGGCGTTGCTTAAATTTTGAAGATCTGAACAACGGGGGAAAAGCGACAAATCGGGTAAATAACATATAATCTGCACGAATATTACGCTGGCATCTGTCTAAAATTCTCACACGTTAAATGGGGAATACTTGTTAAACTTCATTACTATTTAATATTAAGAAATTGTCACTTTTAAGATATTTATTAAGTAAAGCCTATGTGACGTAAACAATTTGAACATTATATCTTAAATAACATGAAATAAAACCAGTAAAATTATAGAATTCCATTTCGATTTGATCATTTTTTGTACAAAAAGAAAATTTCGACTATATAAAATTGATGTGTATATTATAATAATAAAAAATAGTAGTTTTAAACGAGTAATATACTTGTTCTCATTCTCAGTCTAGTCGATTTCACATGGTAAACACCGTATATAGTTCCAGACTTCTCTCAAAACTCTTCCCCGTCACATCGTCTAAACATAATGTTATTTCATACTTTATATTTAACCATTTATCAAAATAATTATATTTACACCCGTGTAGTTAATTTTATTTGAAATGTATCCTATCCCTAAAAACTTACGGTTTAAAAATCGTCCGAACTTGGATATGTAGATAGCTATTGAATAAAACATTTCAAACATATATTATAAACAACAATGTACACATTACAGGCATTATTGGACCTCTCACTCACTCTACAACTTGTTATTTTTATACCACATTCTTTTATTAACGAGTTGTCGATTTTCATCTCTGAAAATATTTTTAAACCCGCAGTGAACGCAGAAATTTCATTTTATAACATAGTATGTAGTTTATTGCATTAATCAAAGTGGTGTTTATTATTTCTTTTTACACGTTCATGTATCAATAAATTACATTTAATAATAATATGATTTTGAATTACATTAATACGATACACTGTTGTCTGTTATACATATTTGTATTGATGATTATTCTGCGAACAACGGAATGTTTCGATTTTGTAATATTGCAATATTGTAGTTTGTACCCAAACGGAAAATATAATATATATATATACATATGTACACCATCGATATTTGCGTTAACATGTTATTGTGCACATGTTGTGTTTATTCGAGTGTTATGATTATCTTGTGACTTATAAAACTATGCACTATATCATAACACGGTATTGATTTTAGATAGAAAACGGTCGCGTTAATTAGCATTGTAACAATATTGTTTATGTGCTTATAGCGTGTTCGTATTTGCTATTTGCTCTAAACATCAAACGATTGTATAGCATATACATGTTATTATTTGTGTATAATTCGAGTGGACGGGGTTGGGAGAGAATTCGTGTTAGAAAATGTCTGCTACCGTTTACATAATACATTATATCAATATTATTATTCCGACTGAATAATATTAATGTTGGTCGTTGTTTTTCTTTTTTCCCTCGTTTATTAAATGTAATCACGTTTAATGAATTATTTCTCAGTCCGAAGACAGATTTAATGTGACTCGCATGTTGTAAATCGTATCGTAGACCGTAGTACGACGACGACGGATCGTATGAATCTTTTTATTGTTTTGTTCCTAAATCGTTTATCGTCCGCTCTTTCGTCGCTGGAATACTGCCACACGTCGGTTGAACGATCTGTCAGATCGTATATATATACATATATATATATATATCACACAGTCGGCCATCAGATCCGACGATTATTATTCGGAATAATCACGCGGAGAAACCTTGTTCAAACAGCTCAGCAATATTAATAACGACGCTGCGCGGTGATAATCGTAATTCAAGCAGATTGCTTGATTTCCAAGTGAAACGAAAAATAATAAAATAATACGGTGTCCTGTAAATCGTCGCATTAAATGCCGAACACGTTTCGGAAGCTGAAACCAGTTAGCCGAGCGTTATGACATACGTACACACGACTGTGTTACCCATAAACCGCGGTTTTTTATTAGACATAACGCTACGTCTGACTAGTAAACGAAATTAAAACGTTACGACCATCGTATTTTTATGTTGAATTTTATCGTTATTTATTTTGTCGTGTTTGATGCGCGCGCGCGCGCGCGACCGACTTATGCGTCGAGTTCTTATTATATTTATTCATATATATATATATGATATATAGTAACCGTCGAGGGTCTTCTACACTCGGCACTTGGTTAGCGCATCCTCTCACGCGCGATTTTTCCGTTTTCGCGCCATTAAATCTCGAATTTATATTCTTCGTCAATGCGCGCACAAACTTTGTCGGGATCGAAGACGATGAATCAAAATTTTCCGGTCGTTTTCCCGCATAATTTCTCGGCAAACTTTTCCCTTTTGACCGGCAATACGCGTTCATATATATATATATGAGTTTATATCGTAAGAGAAACTAAGCAAGAGTATTATAATACCGACAGCGTTGGCGCCCACCCTGCTCGTCGTATTTTTACTCTTCTCGGACGATTAAAATTCCACGGACAAACTTCTATGCCGCGGTCGTCCCCGTCCCTCGTCACGCGTTCCCACCCCGAGCACGCGGCCATCGCACAGCCCGTCTGCACGCGGTTCGTCAACTCGTCCGTCGCTGCTGGAGACGGAGAAACGGCCGTTGAACTCCTCTGTGCGCGTGCACACATATGTTTACGTCTATACCGTCGGACTCGCCGTTCTAAGGACGCCCAATCTCAAACGGGCGGCGATTGAAACGGAACGAGATCTGTATTTGTACAACTAGTGTTCGTATAACGGCCGGTGTCGATTGTATCGCGTCGACATTACAAGCGATTGGATGACCCAAGTCCACTTCTTGGATACCGCGCTTGGTAACCGTGTCCGACGGACCAGCAGCAACGGCCATCGACCGACGTCGTACGAAGACTTGCGGCTAGAGTTTTCACGACGAATGAAATAAGTTCGACAAAAATATCGTTTTTCAATCTATAACGTAAAATACGGACAAATTCTAAATCGCCGCTCAATGATAATAACAGAATAAAGAAAACATCACGCGATTATTGGACGCTCAGAAAGATAACTGTCATTAAAATATCGTTATAATTTTTTACGGTTTGTATTTATCGTGCATAATTATTGATATTACACACGTACTTTAGTCAGCCAAATAAACGTAGAGAATAAAATTTAAAAAATATATTATCTTAATACTTCGTCATTGTACGTCCGTAGTAACACGTAAATATTATATATATATACTTAGAAAGAAAACTTTCCGAAATAAGGAACTTTCCGAAATACTGTACGCAGATAAGCAGAGATCATGCATTTATACAGCACGCTTCATAAACAACCTCATAATATTGTGTCGACCAATGTTCGCGTGTGTACGATTAACGAATATTTCTCCGTTGTACAACCGTGACTCGTATACATGTATAATATACAATATATATGTACGCGTGTGAATAGCGAAAATCGCGTTTAATTATTCAAACGGGCCGCCACCGTTGCCGGACGCTTTAAATCGCCCTTCCTTCGTTTAACGCGATTACTAAGCGACGCCGAATTGTCATAAATACGAAAATATTGATTTTTTTTTTCTTATTTTAAGTACTAACAATATACGGATATTATTTCATTTAGTTACAAAGTACGTCGACCCTAACGTGGCAAACGAACCGAGTTAAATGATTCAGTATAGACGTTTCAATAATGAGAACAAATTTAATTACTATTTTTTACGTTTCGCGTTTTATGATTTATTAAAACACGTTAATTTAAAACTAATTATTCGTCCTTTTTCATACTTGAATGGCCTGTGCTAAACTAACTTCATAAATATTTATTATTCATACATTTAGTATTGTAAAAAATTGTTGTTTATCTTAGAATAGATTTGATATCGAGTTTAAAATGTTGCCTTGGCATTTATTGATAAAACAAATATGATATTATCATAATTTAACATACAAAATACTATATATCATGTATACGTAATTTACTTAAGCGTAGTATAAAAAAATATATATACTTTTATAAACACAAAATGTGATATCAAATGACCGACTTACGTCGTATGAATATGATATTTAAAATAAATTATTCAATTCAAAAAAAATTTTAAAAAATGTTCTATCCTTTTACTAATTGCTATAATTAAAACAAATTATGAATATAATCGAATTTCTATAGTCCAAAAATGGATTTATTAAACAGCTTGAGACAACCTTTCTAGCTTTATTTATTATTCTGCTACTTTCCATAATTATTTGGCTTATCTAAACGTATATCTAATCCAAACAATCCCTTAAAGTAAAAAAAAATATATATATGCATGTGACATTATTATTCCTACAAAAATTCATTGTTAAGACAAGAGTAATAATTATCATTTAAATTTAAATAAAACTTTATTACTCTGATTAATTATTATGACTATGGCCGAACGCTTTTTTGTAAAAAAAACATACAATTATTTTTAATAAAAGATACTGATATAAATAGATCATTAGTTGTGATAATGTGTTTAAAACAATGAAATTAATTTATATACACGTATTTTTTTTCTATGATTTTAATGTTAAACTAGAAATGTAAAAATATGTTTTTTTCAAAACTCCATTAGATAAATAAACTGCAGTGTATAGATACAATTCTATTTATTAGTCTAATTTTATTTTTAAATATCTTTCAAAATATTAATTTATTGCCCTTAAAACATTTTAATACAAATAATTTTATGTCAACAATTATTTATAATATAGTGTCCGATTTAATATTGTAAAAAGTATACTCGTAATGTATAAAATTAATTGAATTTTGGAGGGAATTACATAATATCATAATAACTATATCAAAAAATTATTTTTTTTTTTATTTAAGTGGAATAAACTTATTGCCTTTTATTAATTTAATATAACTTTGTAAAGATATTATTCGATATATTTCGATATAAATCTGATATAGATATATATAGTTACGTCGTCAATATTATTTAAGTTATTTTCTCCTTCGTCTGTTCCATTTACATCATTCAACAATTTTCATGTGCTCAAATTAAAATAAAAGTTCTGAATTATTTATCGGAGGAAATTCGTCTTTTATTTAAATTACAAAAAACGGCGTTAAAAAAGCATTATATTAATATATATATATATATATTAACAATTCTCAATATTTTCATTTTGAGAAATCCATTATTATACTTCATTTAATCGAATTTAAATATGCGTTTAAAGAAAATTACCTCTTCGTTCAAAATAATTTATATATAAATCAAATAATTTATCATGATTGATAAAAAATTTAAAACAAAAAACTACAAAACCATTTGGAATCATTGCAAGAATGTTAGTTCGCGGAGAAGATTTTAAAAGTTATCAGTATAATTTGCAGTTATATGAATTTTAAATCAAAATATACAATTTGTGAATATCAAATAATTATAAAAAAAATATATATATAATAAATATATATATATACATATATATGCATACTTAAATATACAAAAAAGGCTAATGAGTATTACGTTGATTAAAGCAAATATAAAATATAAAAGTTGTTGTATATGTGTGTTTATTTCTACCAGTTTCGACAAACAGTAATCATCAGGTTTTAATATAAATAAAATACAACAACATTGTCGAATTATATCAAATATTATCAAATGTCAACATCAAATAATCATAATTCAACCACAAAAATTCCAGAAATATAAATGCCTTAATCTTGGAATTTGTTAATCAGAAAATTGAAAACAATTTACAACAATAAAATGCAAATTTACAAGTTACAACACGAAAATTAAAATTATATAATTGTCTACTGAAACGACATGCAATAATTAACTGGAAACATGATTCACGTAATATTCTCATACAAGTGCCTTGTAATTCCTTAGCAAACGAGAAATCGTGTCACTGTCTTACTGCAGATGATGTGTTATCAGTAAAAACATTTTTTTTTTTATAATCCAATTTTCAATCAAAATATAAACATAAATTCAATATGAATAAAAATACATAAATTAGATTAGGTATATATTTTCTATGTATAATATTGTATGACTACTAACGCAACGTTGTTTACGATATAATCGGTCTACACGATTTCATTATTTCCATTGTGTATTACATATCGATGGGGCGACCAATACAAATAGATATGAAGGGGAACGTCACGAACTATGACGAACGATCGTCCACTATATCCAGCCTCGTGTTCAAAGACACCGTCTCCAGAGAAATAGTCTGGCAAATTACATTTCCAAAAGATTTAACAATGAATTCGAAATATGTTAAACAGCAACAACGTGTCAACGGTATGTGGGTATAAAGATTGTACATTACATAGTTTGGTGAACAACAGCAGACTGAGCCAACAAATACATTATGTGAACGATAAATATGCCAAACATTATTGATGCTTTTGAAACTTGTAAGATTAGATCGTTCGACACAAGATAAATACAAGAAATAATCGAAATTTATTTTGCAATGCAATTTTTTTATAAATAATAAATAAAATGATAAATCATATTTGTCATTAGTTATTTTCATTATCAACTACAGTATATCAACTAATATTAATAACTTTGCACACAATTTTTGCATACATACGGTAAATGTATTTTTTCATTAAAATTGAATACGAGTTATCGCAGTGTAAAAACTTGATGTTCCGTTATAGTAACACAGAAAATATTAAAAACTAAGCGATACGTTGTTTTATAATTTATAATTCTGTTTACATTGTTTTTAAATTGAATACATGCAAATCATCATAAAAATTTAAAAAAAAACATGAGTATATATATATACTCAATGCAATTTAATAATTATATAGATTTTTCATGATACAGTTGAATAAAATTTAAAAAAAAAAAAAGTTTTGTCGTTAGATAAAATTATTGTTTCTCAGAGTTGAAATTTACGATCGCAATAAATAAACACGGGCATGGCCCGCGTGTATCACTTATTGTTTATCGTTTGTGAAAAGTTCGCTATTCGCACGCGTTTGAATTCGGCAACCAGAAGCGTTTCGTGCGGTCTGAAACCGCGCGCCTACCTATCGCGCGTATGTACTCATAATCAAAGGAACGCGAATGTTTCTCGGAGAAAGTGAAATAATTCATTAAACGCTGGCGTTAAAATAAGAATTTATCGCGGGGAAAAGTGTATTAACCGCGAATCGTCTGGATTTGCGTGGGCGGCAGGTGAGCGAAACCGAGGGAGATTAATCGAGTTGACCTATACAGGTTCACAGATCTGACGGTTTAATTAAATTCGTCTTGCGAACGGCGCGTCGGAGTAGACGCGGACGAGGTAGAGGATAGGACGGAACGGAAGAAACCAAAAGGCAAATAAGTAAATAACTGTACATAACGGCTACAGCAGCGGAAGCAGCAGTAACAGCAACGACGGCAGTATATAATGTATCTAATGTTTTTTCTTCCTTATATTTTGCTTTTTGTTTTTTTCCGTCATGTTTAATTTAATTTGACATTATCGCGAGCCGCGCGGTTTCTCGTCGAGTAAAGGAAAATACGCGCCCGCGCGCCTGCAACCCGCCACCGAGTGTAATGTGTCACAAACTCGTCGGGGTGTTAAATGAGATAGAGGCGAAATCGCACGCACGCAAGGAGTCAAACGATATAACGGAGGTACCTCTTCCCCCCCCCACACATTCGCTACGGCCGAGACGCACGTTTCCCCCCTTTTTTGGAAAATTCCTGAGCAAAGGAATTCACCCCTCGCGTACAATACGTGGGATATGTATGCGTGTGTATAACACGTATACACATAAGTCCCCTTCGTCCGTCCTTCACGTCGTCGTTGTCGTCATCTAACGCATATCATACAAAACAAAAACTTCGAACGGAACGGAGACTTCTCCGCGACATTGTACGACGACGAGGTTCCCGCGGTAATAAAACTTACCGACCGTGTCTCTACACTATCGCGCGGCTCCCACAACTCCGTTTCCGCGGAGTTCGACATTCACAAAACGCGCAAATTAAATTAATCCTCCGCCGCCGCGGTCGCTCGACGAGTGACGACAATCGATATCGGGAAAAGACAGTGGCAAGACTGAACTAATTGTTCTGTTCTTCCCGGAGAGATCCGCAAATCACGTTTGATCGGATATCGATCGACAACTGTAGAGTACGCGTTTTCGACTTGCACCTCTATTCGAACGAACGTTAAAAATCCGATAACAAGAATGACGCCTATGTTCCAGGGTCTAAAATTATTTGCGTTTTCATACGAAACTGGCACGGAAAGAAAATGTATTGTAGCGTGACGACAATGTATTGGAAATTCGTTCTGTTCAATCGTTTCTATCCAAACATTATTTTCACGTAAGATTATAATTCAAAACGATTACCGCAAGTTCCGTGGTTTTTTGAAATATGTTTACCTGCGGTCGATTAGTTTCTGCTTTAATACATTAAATAATATGTGTTTCTATTGTTTCGCAATGCACGTCGAGTGTTTTCGAGTCGATTAAAAGACGAAACGTACAACATTTTTTTTTAAATACAATACATAGACGGTGATGGTACGTTCGACTGTTCGTCGTCGTTCAACGCCGGCCGACCAGTCAAAATAATCGATTAACTCGATGCGTACGTATCCAATTCATTATAAGAACGCGCTCTTACGGACTGAAAATATGTTCAAAAACTTTCTCGCGTTTTGCAAATTATACGGTGTACGTTCCGCACAACGAACCAGCGACGGCGAGTATACGGCACGTGTCACACGTAGTTCTTCGCCAAATCCATTAAGGAAAACGTCCGAAAACGTTGCGAAAACATTTCGTCTTTTGATTAATAACATAATTCTGACTATTCCGTTGTACATCGTAAAAGAGTATAACTCATCGTTAAAAACAATACGCCGTTCTATTTTCTAAGCAAATGTATTATTATACGCCTACACTGCCGCCGTCTTGTTCACTCTCAAACTTACAACTCAAGTTTTAAACACGTTATATTATGCCGTGATGACACGAATAGTCCATTAATTAATTTCAGCGAAATATCATACGTACCTACACATAATACTTATTTAATGGTTCTACAAATTTCTCATCGTGAACACAAACACGGTACACACGAAACAGTAGTAGTGATTGTACAAAAACTGCCTCTCGTCCATAATAAAATTATTAAAACATATTTCAAATCCTTCAAATAACGATAAGCGAAAATAATTCTTGTAGAACGTTTAGAATATTGTAATAAAACAAAAAAATTTAAATTAAAAATAAAGAGGCTATTTTAGATTTATAAAACTTTATTCTAATAAATTTGTTCAAAGAAAAAATTAAAATCCAAGTTTATACTTAGTTGCTTATAACAATAATTTCAAACTTTTCCTTCGAGGTAATGCATCAAAAATAATAATTTTGTTTTTTCAAAAAACGTATTACCCATGAGAACAAATGTCAGTTGGCGAGATTAATAAGCGCATAAATGCTGTAAAATTTGAATTAGATTAAATTATGAAGTCTTGAAATAAATTCTAGCAAAAGTGAAATATTAAGATTAAGTCGAGTAACTATATAAGAAAATAAAAGTATTGAATTATTCATTTTGTTACTTACGACAATGTAATACATAATAATAAAACTTAATCAGTGTACCGCGTATCACAATAAAAAAATTACGACGAAAAACATCGATCATAACACCTTTGTTTCGTACAGGTATGCATAATTAACGTATTTATTTCAAACTTTTCGCAAGCTTCGTT
This sequence comes from Schlechtendalia chinensis, assembly GCA_019022885.1. Lineage (NCBI taxonomy): Eukaryota > Metazoa > Arthropoda > Insecta > Hemiptera > Aphididae > Schlechtendalia > Schlechtendalia chinensis. The sequence goes on from CM032341.1 coordinate 6,099,352, forward strand.
TCATATTATTTTCAAAAAGTTGGCTAACTCGGTAAATTTTTTCTTCGTTCGTAAAACATCGGAAATTCATAAATATTTTATATTTTCATACAATTATCTAATTCTACATTTAACTCACGCGCTTACGTAAATTACTCACGTAATGTTTGTGAATGACTCGATATTTTGATTGATTATTCTTTTTATACAACATTGTAAAATCGTGGTACCGTAATAATATAACGACGGACGTAATTCATAATTAGAATTTAACATGGTGTTCGCGAAATAACGACAATGTCACAACACTATTTTGGCGCGAATCAACATAAACGTAGACAACGCCAAATACTAATCTACTCGGGCAAGCGAGCGATGCGGTTATAAAACGACATTCGCTGTAATATTCAAAAAATTGTCCTCGAAGAAATAATTTCACCGACGAGTTTCAGCGAGAACCCGGTGACTCGTGATCCGCGGCGACGACAGCTGCGGACATAAAACAACGCGCCCTCCTACCCGCTCCTGTCGCGTCGTTTTAATCAAATCGTCTTTATCATTTCGTCCCTCCCGGCACGCGGAGAAGTCTATCCCTTCTGTGGCCCGTACATACTTGCTATCCCGTTTCTTCGTGGTATTTTTCCCCGTCCTCCTTCCACGCTCGGTCCCATATAATTTGATTTTGATATGAATTTGATAACGTTGCACACCCGGTTCGCGCAAGTCGATTTTGCTCCGGCCTTTCGGGGGCGAACCGTTCGAATATCCACGACGACGGCAGATACGAGCGGGGGTGAATAATAATAACACGTTTAATTCTGGTGTCCGTAATTGCTTCGATCCGAAAACCGCCAGCGAAGGACTCCCTTATCGCGTCGCTCAGAAACGATAAATTTCTGGTTTATCGTCCGCGCGTAAAACCCTTGTACATTTGTGTCTGTTACGTTAACGCATAGCGTCTCCGACCGAGAAATCCCGACAGTAATTTGAACATAGAAATACTCGTCCGACTCCGCGTGACAATGTTTCAAATGTGAACACCAAAACTCGCGTTTTCCGATTAAAATAAAATTTTATAAAATAATAATAATTAATGACTTTATTCTACTATTAAGTCAAAACTAAAAACAACAACTTCAAGAAGACAACTGTTGTTATTTATTACGTTTGTCATCGAATTGTGTTTATCGCTCATACGTCAAATACTACGCTTGAGAAATATGAATCAAAAAAATTGAATTATTTTTCATTACATGATAACATGATATGTGTTTTACATTTTAAAGGCACACGAGTCGCTTTTTGTAATAACCATAGTTTACACTTTCTGATTATTTTTTGCTAGACGTGTAGACCGAGCCTATGTGACCCTAGAGACTATTAATGACAGATTTATGGACTACACAATTTATTGGAAAGAAAATAAATAATGCACATTAAATAAATATCTAATGCTTTCAAGTATACCGGAAATTAATTGAGAGCGGAACAAATAACATGTTCGTGTGTAAAAATACGTTTATAGTTTTATACAGTTTAAATAGGATAACCATGCAAAATATATTTTATTATTATTTATTACTAACTCGTTTACCTATCAAATGAAATGTTACATAAATGATACACATTTGATTCTTACACGTTAAAAGACTACAAATAATCGATCGAATTTAATATTTACTGCTTTATTTCTCATTTCTAAATATTTTATACGTTCTTATGAAACATTCGAAAACTTTCGGCCATTAATTACATAATTATATTTATGTACGGCGTAAAAGAAAATATTAAAATTACAATACATAAATGATATCTACCACGTTTTTTTTTTTTGCTATTGCCTATTAGTTTCGAACTCTCACATGCGGTCACACAGTTATCAGTTTCCATTCGAGTTTCAATAAACAAAACGTATTATCACTATGTTTACGTTATTATGCCCGCCACAAATATTATCACAAGGACCGTCGTCAATAAAGGCGTATTTAAATAATTTATGCGACGCCCCATCTGGACGAGTACCGCTAATGACGACGGAGAATTCGTAATATTCCAATTCCTTAAGCTTCCCTCTGTTTTTGGTAGCCAAAATTCAATTTTATCGTCTGTACATCAGAATTCCGGACCGTTCAAAAACAATAAACATACTCGTATTATCATGTATGCTGTAGAAGAGGCCTCGGTTGGAAAACAAAACGAAAATCTTGCAATATTTTTTTGTTCGATTTATCAAGAAGACAAAGCGATTGCCTACGTGTTGCCAGGCGACCGTATTATGTAAAAGTCTTTAGATTGATCGATATACATGAATATACTAACATAAAAATACAATCAAAATTTTGTAGTGAAATATACACAATTAATATGTTGAAAAAGTTCGAAAGAAAAAGAAGAACGCCTACTACATATAAAAATGTGAAATTCAATAAGTCAAAGAATGACGCTCGGAAACGACAGACAGAAAAATTCAGGTTACAGCAAGAAGTTCTACAATTACAAAAAAAAAATGAATTAAAGATTTTAGAATACCAGGTAATATAAATATACGTATAAAAACATAAAAATATTATTATTATTATTTATTATTATTATTATTATTTATTATTATTATTATTATTATTATTATTATTATTATTATTATATTATTATTATTATTATTATTATTATTATTATTATTATTATTATATTATCTGACTTGTGGCACTAAAAAAGTATAATACATTTTTTTACATTTATGTTGTTTTAAATTGTTACTTTCACAACTAATTTGATGTAATTTTTATTCTGATTAATTAATATTGATTCTTGCGAAAATGTAATAAAATAATTTGTTTAAAATGTCTTATAATAAATGTATTTAAATTATTAAAAAGAAAAACAACCTCGTTATTAGTAAACAAGAAAATTTTAATTAAAATATAATTTTATTAAAATAAAAAAGATTAAAGTATATTTATGTTCAAACAAAATGCTATTATGACGAACCTTGCGTTGAAATTGTTCCTATATTCTACATACACCAAAAAGACAAATAATATTGAGTAGTAATTATACACATATATAGATCGTTAGTATATATAGTATAGTTCTATACAATATAATTATTATTTAATGTAATTCTTCTTAATACTTTTCCATACATGAAATTTGTAAATGAATTCAATTCGAGTTTTTACGAATAACGTCATTTTAAGTTCAAAAAACAAATTATCCAGATTTTTACGCTATGGTCGAGGTCTGCACAACAGTTATACTCTACATTGGCCAATAGTTAACTACACGCATAGTGTAATATGAACCTACGATTTAATATAATATTGTTATGTTGATTAAATGCAGCTTCGTAAGAAACGATTAAAATACACGTGCGCCATGCTATCGAAATTGTCGCGTGAAAAATATAAACACGATCTAAAGTATCGTGACAAATTGGACTGGAAACATTGGATACGATGTGACGGCACTCCCAACCCACGAGTTGTGCAGGAATTGAACACATATCTGTTTGTCTGGAGACAAGTGTGCAATGCTAACGACGAGAAAAACTCCTACGTGAAGAAATGTCTAGAGATATTCAATATTATGAACGCAGTAGATGACAACGTGGATTTACCTCTGAATTTCAGTAAGATATTGTGCATGCGTGGTATACGACTTCTACGCGCGTGATTGTATTCATTAAATTAATTTTTGATTTTTTTCTCCCAATTGTTATTAAAACCCCTTTATTTAAAATGGACATATGAAATAAATAATTACATTCGTTATAAATATAAACCTAAAATTAATAAAAATAAATAAATAAATATTAATAACCCATTTGTTATAGATCAGTATAAACTCCATTGTTTTCGAGAAGTTAGAGATAACTTGGGTAGATTGCTGGTGGACTTCGTTTATAGAGCGTGTTACTACTTGTTGAGCGATTACGAACGGAGAATGATTCCAGTGAACTTAGAAACAGTGGCATATCAAAATACGTGTAAAGCATTTGCTGTTGGCTTGCACGCAGTATGCCATAGACCTAGACTAAAAACAGACAATAGACCTGCGCCAAAATGCAATTTCTCCAAATGTCTTATCATGGTGGAGGTACCACCCCAACTATCACAACAACACATGGCAGTAATGGCTCTGTGGCTACGCTGGGATCCTTTCACGGACAGGATGTCTAAGTTCAACGTCTCGAAATCGCTGGAATTCGATACCCGAAATTTGTGGCAGTACTCGGAGGACATGTGGAAAGAACGGAACAAGATATCACAGAAAATAAACAAGGAAAAAGAACAAATAGAAAAAGAGCTGTGGATGGCCAAGATGGAAAAAAAGCTTAAAATGTTTAAGGCACTAAAACGAAGCCATTATCCGGAAGATTTAAAAACATACATCAATGAACTAAAAGAAAATGAACTAAAAGAAAAAAATAAAGCGACTAATGAAATAAGCCAACACGTAGGTAAAAAAAAACAAGAACCCAAAAAAGAGCAACAAAACGCGATCAAAAAAAAAAACAAACATCAAAAACAAGAAGAAATTAAACCACTCAAATCAATACATATTGAATTTACAAATACTCCGAGCAAGGAAATGGAAAAAAGACAACTTAAACGGATGGAAAACATTTCCAAATCGTTGAAATATCCGGAAAAACCAAATGAGCTTAATCCTAGGAGGTATGTACAATTTACATATATTACTATATTCATGGCGAAAAATCGTGACTCTACCAAAAACTTGATGAATTGTATATCCGAAAATATCGATATTAAAAAAAATCGAACAATTATTTACTATATCACTTAACTATTATGCCGCGTTATACGTTAATTGATAATTAATAACTTTGGTATGCAAAATGTCATATGAAAATAACTTTCAGATATTGCATTATTGGTGGGGCGTTTATCGTGGAAATGTGGAAGCTTCCTATGCAGCCCGTAGAACATAAAAACGGGACAGTAGGTGTGATGCTTGTTGGACCCTCTGCTCTACAACCCATCGATTATCACGAAAAATACGAACCTTTAAAATTGTCAATGGGTTTTTCGTCCACATCTTCGGAAGACGAGGAAACAGACGTGAAAAAACAAAACCAAAAAGCACTTCAAAGACTCACGTTGATAAGAATCAAGTTACCAGAAAATGTACTTTGGTTCGAAAACCCCAAACCGGCCATGTGGAATGAAAACAAAAAAGTTTGGACCACCGATTACATTTATGATGTCAGGTAATAATTATTGTTAAAATACGAATTATTTTATTTAGTTAATGACTAGAATATATTATACAGAAATATATAAGTTATATATTTTTCCAATTTAATGTCATCTTTAAATTTTATTGGTGATGTTTTAAATTACTTAATTATATGACTTAATAACTTACATAAAATGAGTGTACATTAATGATCAAATGGTAAAATTAATTTTTTTAATTAATCGAAAATATTTATAGTTGAATTTAGTTTTATGAAAAAAGGTAACTGAATGGAAGTTCTTTCCAGTTTTAGGTCGTTTTTTTTATTTATGAATCTAATAAACGCAATTTCATACAATACGATGAATCATCTCTGTTTAATTAAGAATTCTTTACGTTAGTACTCGCTATAAAAAAAAAACTATTTAAAATTGTGCACGTGTATTGTTATCACAATGAAAATACTTTTAATGTACTACAGTTACTTTCATTCAAAATATTATTCGTTTGCTAATTTTAGTTTTAAAGTACTATTATATGTAGAGAAAAAATAAGTATACAGCAGTGAATTCAATAGTATTCATACCGGCAAGGCTATTGAACTAGGAATTAAAAAATATAATCACTATTATTCCCCGAATAGAATTAAATCCTTTTTATAGAATATTGAATATACGCAATATATTATGTTATTTACATATTATAATATATTCTAAAACAATTAATTTAATTTTAATTTACAAAATTGAATAACAATGCTTCAAATTTAGCTTGTAATTGAAATGATTTGATTTTTTTCAAAAACATTTTTAACATTGCATAATAAAAAAACCATGTATATATGGAAATATTTATTTATTATATTGTTGGTACGTTTACTTAATAGTATTTTACATCCCAGAAAAATACAAAATACAAATAAAAACAAATGTATCCAATAATAATTAACGAGTAAGCTTTTTGAAAGGTACCTAATTAATATCCGACAAGTAATTTGTTTATATTTAACAAAGTGGAAACATTTTAATATAGTAAACTATTAACATCACCCCATAAATACGATTTCTCACATCAACAATTCATATATTTTGTTTAAATAAAATATTATTATTTAACAAATATAAAATAATTTACAGCATTACCACATTATTTAAAATTGTATTACTATTATTATTATTTGGCATCGAATCATTTTTATAGAACATATTATTAGATAATACTGTTATACGGCTGCTATATCTGGGAATTGGTAAACCCACAACGCATGGCCGTATAAAATTGTCATTCCGGAACGCAACGTGTACCCTGATGATCGATATTTTGCAATAGTTGAGAATGTATTATGTTTGGACGTAAAAGAATACTAAATCAATACCTTTAATATGCTGGCAACCTTTCGCGTATGATGTGCAATTTATTTTTTTCTTCTCGACATTCTTCGCATAGATATCTTCAATCCGACACATGTAATCAGTGGCGGCTCGTGGTCGCTGATTGAAGAAGTGCAACTTTAAATATGAATAAGTCTCTTCGAATTTAAAAAAAAAAACACAAAATAGCTAATAATTCAGTAGCACTCACCCGATCTTCCTATTACATAGCTGTAAATAATGCTCTACGTGCTTATGAATCGTACAGTCCTAGGAAAAAAATTCATATGTATTACAAGTATGTGCGGATGAGGTAAAACTTCTTTCAGTCATTCAACCGATAGAATATTACGTTAGTATCAGAATTATTTTCATTGACACCATGATTTAATGTTTATGCTTCTTGATGAGTTTATAGAGAAGTTGTTAGAATTATATTTGTTGACTGACATTGTTGTTTTACTTTTTATCGTGCTCTATATTCTCGACAACATTCAGCGTTTGATTTTGGCATGTTTGATCTTTTTGATCTTCAAAAATTTATATGTATCACATAAAATGTACTAAATTTTCTCTATTCCTCTAAGTGAATAAATATAGAAACTGTACCAGCCGAGGACGTTTATCAATAAACTTGGTTACCACTGCTAGATACTTTGAGATCGGTTACTTGGTTTACCAATCTTAAGTCCGACCAGCTTGTGTGTATGTAGTAATGTAAAAGAGTTACAAAAAGCGGTAAACAAAGATAAGACGGCCATGGCACTTTTGTTTACATTATTTGGCCCGGTGCGTATATGTGTGCGAGTAAACAACTAATGACGTGATCACGGCGCGTGCGGGTACACGGGTGCTAGATACGGTAAAACTGGTGGGGATGGTCAAGCGGTCTGCTCGCACGCTATTAGCCGCAACAAGAACATTACTAAAATGAGACAACGCGCACGCGCAGTTAATCTCAAGAAAAAGTGTCGTGACAGACCGACCGTGACAGCTGACCGTGACGCGTAATAACCTTTTTTTCGAACCCTCCGTAAAGAGATTTCACTTCAAAAATTGTCCTTGATATTAACAGATTGACTGTCACGTGTGCGTTTTTTTGTACACGAAGTAAGGTCCATACTTATTACATGAAAAGTTTTCATGTTATCCAAAAAAAGTTTAGAGCTATAATTATCAGAAACTTAATGTCTGTACAGGTCACTAATTTGGAAAAATATCGTGTGTACAGTAAAATGTACACCAGGATGGTAAGTACAAGAACCTGTACATACGGCCTATGGTCAAAAGTCCCGAGAAATACCGTGGCAGTAAATCTGTTAAAAATCATATATTGTGCTTTTATTGTTTAGACGACGCGGCGCATCGTCTATGTTATTATTTAACTTGATAAAATTTTAATAATACTTCAATAAACATTTAAATTATTCGCACATTTAAAAATAAAATCATCATAATTTTTTCCTTTCCTTCGATTTTAAGTAATGCGTGCCAAGAGCCGCCACTAGTCCTAACACTTGTCTTATTTATCTCCGTGGTCTGTATTGTGTTGCGATACCGTGTGTATACATAATAGTGTTGATTCAATGTACACATCGCGCATAGGTTCAACGAGGAGAAGCAAACGGTGTCGTTCCGGGCGGGACGGATGGGCTCGTTCGGGCTGGCGGTCAACCGGTACTCAAACTTCCCGTTCCAGTCGTGGGAGGTACGGCCCGAGACCGGCGGCAAAAAGGGCGTGGTGTTGTCCGTGACGGCGGCCACGGTGCTGGTGGAGTTCTCGGTGCGCAAAAACCTCGTGGCCATTGTGCAGCTGCAGAACGCGGCCACGGTGGCCCTACAGGAGATGGTCGGAGTGTACTACCGGCCGAACCGTTTGGTGCGGCTGCTGCAGCGCGGCGGAGTCAATCTGTTCCCGGCGCCGGACGCGTGCCACTACGTGGACGGCCGCCGGCTGCCCAAGCACGCGCTCATTGAGCGGCACGTGTACCGGTGCATGGCCGCACTGAGCGGCACGCACCAGTTCGCCGCGTCCCGGTGGAACGTGCACGCGCCCGTCGACTGGATGGTGTTTCAGATGAAGGAGAAGGCGCCGGCATCGAGCAGGAAAAAACCATCCAGCGCGGCCGTCCCGTACAAGATGGTCGCGGTGACCCCGGACAGGGCCATGTTGCTCGGGTGCACCGAGGTGAGCCAGGCGTTCTCCGAGGAACCACTGTCCACGCTCGCCCCGTTCTCGCCCGACCTGTTCACGCTGGCCACCGATGTCGCGACCGTGAACCGCAAACGCGACCGGAAAGCCCCCAACTTCAAAACCGTCGGAACTCTGTTCTATCTGATGGACAAAATCAAATTTCTCAGCTACACGTAGGCGGTCGAAACGCCGCGGATTGACTACGTCACTGTATTCGAAACAAAAACGGTGTTTGCCGCGAATCGAATCGTCGGGGCGCAACGAAACGTCCCTGAACTTGGCCCACCTATCTAACTTTTTTTGAGTAAAATTATTGCCAACAGTTAGCAAATAGTTAGCATATAATAGCAAATTTATTCCCAAAGTTAGCAAATCATTATTATATTTTTTACGATTATCTTACATTTGGGTGAACCAAATTCAGGCACAAACTATAGTCATTTTAACTTCAATTTATTTAACTGTGTACTATTGCTTAATTATATTTTTCCGTATATACATCTATACCTATAACAACACTCAACTATCTACTTGTTATAACAATAATAATATGACAAAAATCTGAAAACTGCCATTTGTCTATACTGTATACATAGAGTATTTGACTTATAAAATGGAGAAACAATAAATTGTTTAGGTATAAATAATAAAAATTTAATTATATAAAATAAAATCTCTGTTCAAAAAATAAGTAAACTATTCTACATTTTTATTTTAGTAAAAATAAATAAATACTCCTCAATGATATTAAAATAATTTTTATGAATTATAACTTGATTTATTTATTTAAATTTTAAGTGGATATATAATATAAATTATAAAATAGTCATGGTTTGTACTTTGAATAGTTTAATAAAATATTTAAAAATTGAACTTTTATCATTCTTAACATCTCTGTATTTTTGCACACATGAAGTTAATTACATATCCTGGATTGATATTGACCAACAATTTATTTTTAATAACAATTTATGTGGTTACAAATGAAATATCTTATTGAAAACCTTTAAACATTATTAAATATTTTAAACTAAATATATATATATATATATTCAGGTCATGTAATTAACTTGATGTGTGCGAAAATACAAAGATGTTAAGAATGATAACTTTTTTGTATTGTAATCTGTTTTTTTTCTTCTTTTTTTTCGCTCTTAATTGTTGAAATAAATTATTAGTATATAGTATTTCTAAAAAATAAAAAATAAAAAAATAAAAAATAAGAATGATAAAAGTTCAATTTTTAAATATTTTATTAAACTATTGAAAAGTACATACCATGATTATTTTATAATTTATATTATATATCCACTTAAAATTTAAATAAATAAATCAAGTTATAATTCATAAAAATTATTTTAATATGATTGAGTATTTATTTATTTTTACTAAAATAAAAATGTAGATCAGTTTACTTATTTTTTGAACAGAGATTTTATTTTATATAATTAAATTTTTATTACTTATACTTAAACAATTTATTGTTTCTCCTTTTCATAAGTCAAATACTCTATGTATACAGTATAGACAAATGGCAGTTTTCAGTTTTTTGTCATATTATTATTGTTATAACAAGTAGATAGTTGAGTGATGGGTTAGATATAGATGTATATACGAAAAATATAATTAAGCAATAGTACACAGTTAAATAAATTGAAATTAAAATGACTATAGTTTATGCCTGAATTTGGTTCACCCAAATGAAAAATAAACGTAAAAAATATAATAATTATTTGCTAACTTTAGGAATAAATTTGCTATTATTTGCTAACTATTTGCTAATGTTGAACATTGGTTTGAAGTCAATCGTACGAAGTGGGTGGGCTGCCTGAACTTGGCTCGCCCAAATAAAAAATAATCGTAAAATATATAAGAATGATTTGCTAACTTTGGGAATAAATTTTCTATTATTTGCTAACTATTTGCTAACTTTTGGCAATAATTTTACTTTAAAAAAGTTAGATGGGTGGGCCAAGTTCAGGGACGTCGCGACGAATCTGAAACGTTTTTTTTACCAATACATTTTAGCTTATTATCGACACATTTGTTTTGTTTCCTTAATATAATCTACGAGCATCATATATATATATAAGTATATGTATAAATGGTTAAATAAATAGAGAATTAAGTAATTTAAAATTTGAATTTAAATGTAAGTATTTACTTTAATACTAACTTAATCCCTACAACAATGTACAAACGTTGAACGGATGGTTGACAGACATAACATATCGACGTTAGTCAATAATACACACACACACACACACACATCGAGTTTATGATTGATAAACATTAATTATATTCGACAGCTATGTAACATACAATATGAGCACGTGCACACATTTTACGACGTACATAACGAACACGCAAAACATAGTTTAAGCGTATACTCAGTTTTGAGTGATCCGATTATTTGAAAACAAATTTAATCTATAAAATTATAAACGTTAAAAAAACCAACCAATCGTTTAACAATAAGTCGATAAATTAAACAAAATCGTTTTAATATACTAAAATAGGTACTGCGATAAAAAAATTTGTTGAGGATTTTCATGTCTGTACATGGTTAATTATAAGCGAGTGCTATTATAATCTTACATAGGCATACCATACCTATCGAATATTATACTTGAACATTTCACCGGAATTTCAAACGAAAACTGTACAGTTGTAGTATGACAATATTAAAAAAACCATGAATATTCATTAAATTCTGAAAAATATGTGAATAATCTGTTTGAGAAAGAGTGGAGGAAAAAAAAGAGTAAAACAGAAATTCCGCGAAGTAAATGATTATCCAATGAAAATAAAGTTATTTTCAAACAAAAGACTTGGTAGGATCCAGTTAATTTGCCGTCCAAAAAGATTTCAAATATACGAGTTCGAAACCACTCGCTTCGCCCCGATATCTATCTGGGTCCAAGCACATAAAACCGCTGGCTTCCAAAACAAATAATTACAAGGGAGAAGAAGAATAGTTTTCTCTGCCATTTCCCGGAAAACTTTTCACTTATCGCTAAAAGTTTTTTTTTAAAGATCCTTCCACTTAATAAGTTCCCGACCGAGCAGTTATAATATACTTGCATTCGGTCTTAACGTTGTTACAATTTCCGTTTATTATCGCCGTAAGTCGTAACAAATAAATACAATAAAAAACTGTCCCCCAGCTATCCGAATTGTATTTTATGTACATCGCTGCTATTTATTACCGTATAATTATCTATATAGTATTGTGTATACCTGTATGTTGGCGTCGTTATAAAATATCACTTGAATGATATGATGATGGACAAATACAATACCAATAAAAGTGAATTTACCACATTATACTATAGTTGTAATATTATATCGTAGTTATTAGACATTGCGATTAGGTGTACTGCATAAGAATAGGTAAATATGTAAACAATAATAGTTTCGACTTAAATATTAAACTACCATTACATGTTAACGATTATTTTTAGAACAAACGAAATTCGTAAATTACGAAAATTATAATCACCTGTTCGATTAATATGATTACATAGCATTTTTGATTTTAAACTAATAATGAAACAGAACTGTGAGTTTACGTTGTTATTTAATGTGAAATTGCAGGAAAGTTGAAATGCACTAACGAATCGATAATTATTACTTTCCGCTATAATTTATAATAGTCGAATATTAACAGTTGGAAACACAATTAACCATCATAAACGTCACTCACGGAAAAGTGACTATTAGTTATTATGATGAGTTTTATTAATTAACTTCAATCACATTATAGCCATAATATGTAAACTACGTTTAATTGCGTATATTCTGATTCTGAGATTACTACATGATTATTATAAATGTTTAAAACAATGTGTACAAATCCCAAACGCTCGTTATTTAACGTCATAACAAACGAACAAATTCAATTGTGTTTTTAACAATTCTTCAGATTAGTTACAATTCAATTTAATTTCTAAATTCCTAATGTCGGATTTGGAAAATTACAGCTTACCAAACATAAAACAAATATATATATGTATAAATGTTTTTAAAAACTCAAAAATTTTGTACACAAAAACAAAAATAATTATATAAACCTCCGGTTTTTTTTAAACTTAGAAGACTGTAATTATTAAGTTTACTAACTCCTCCTTGACAGTTGTAGTGACACCAAAGTCTTTGGCATCTAAACGTATATAAACAATGTGACAGTTAGAGACAACTTTATAAATGACCACCCGCCATGTTCCAACAGCAATACTACCGTCTAGTGTCTGAGTATAATAATAGTATTATCATCAAACGTTGCAAATTCGACTATATGACATGTGTCGTAAACACCATCGTCACTGTGCGAAATGTGAAATGTGTACATGCGTTCCCGCATTATCCATCGGCGGAAAAATATAAAAATGCACGTAGTAATTTTAATCACTTGTAAATACATTGATTTATTTAAAAATACACAGTACGTATCTATGTTTAACTAAAATGAATGTAATGAGCTTGTGTATATCGAAAAAACGTGTTAAATAAATAACAGAAATTGTTTTTAAATAATTATTTTTAATCTAAAAACGCATTATAGTGGAATGTTACCCGACCCAAATACTCGGCCAATTACAGTACTATGCAATTTTATTAATAGTTTTTAAATAAATTTAAATAAAAAAAATGTAATATAATTTTTAAAACGTTCTAATTTAATAACAATATTTTATTTTATTACTATTCAAATAAAAAAGTTGATTAACTTCTTCTTTGATAAAATATATACAATTATTAATTTCTACTTAAAATTTCTTATTTCATATCATTATTAAATAGTTGTATATTTAATGGGAATTGTTTTCGGATTCTAGGTTAACAATTATTTGGGTATGCATATAATGTATTATAAAATGTATATATATATATATATTTTAAAGGAAGATCAGGCAGAGTGGTTAGAGGAGAATTATTTGGTGTGCTACAGCCATTTTATTTTTCTATAATATAAAAACATATAAAGATATATAAATACCTAAAATCTAATTCAATCCCATCTATTGTATCTAAAGCATCTATTGTAGGCCTCTACGGGTAAAGGTGTGCAAGCAAGAGATGCTGTGCCCTCTGATATTCTAGTAAATAATAAGTTTATACGAGTAAATTATTTTACTGTGCCCTCGTCCCTCTGGGCTACATCTCTACGGGCTTCGCCTGTAAGTACTTCAAAGTATTTGAAATAATTTTTTTGTGTCTTTGTATTTAAATATTTCGTCATTGAAGCGATTCAAAATATATTTTAAATACTTCAAAAAAGTATTTTTAACGAGTATGATCATCAGACATACCCACGTGTATTCGCGAAATTTCCGATCTGCGCGTTTACTACAAAATATCAAAACAAAAACACGACGCGAAACACATATAAAATCACAATGATCACGATACGATCGAAACAATAATCGGTTTAAACAAATTGGATGAAAACCAAACGAAAATATACCAAATTGCCATAAAATACATAAATCTCCGTTAAATCGTTTTCGTCTATAGATTTCCGAACTTGCAAGGCATCAGTCTTATATAGTTAAACGATTTCGGGACAATATGACAAAATAAATCGCGTACGCGGTCTCTGAACCTATAATATTTAATGAATGACGATCGAAATGATCTGTTTAGCAATCAGTCAGTGTTAATAATTTCAAGACGTTTAGCACATTAAAAATTGTAATAAAAAAATATACGGAGCTGTTATACTCGAACGCGGAAAAATGTCATAAAGGCGTACACTGCAGACGACGAAAATCAATTATCTTTTCGTTGATTTCATACGAGAAGAAAAAAACAAAAACACAAATTACCAATACGTATATACGCCAGACTTCCCGCGGACTGTCTAAATATTACACGTAAATACACCTTTAGCATTAGTAACAGGTAAATACAAATAATACGCTTACTGGACGCGCGCGTAAAACCGATAATTATCGTTATCGTAAGTATGTACACACCTATTCGTGTGCCGGGAGATTGTAATTACGTTTACAATAACCCGTATATAATTTTAACCATGCCCGATTATACACGGTTAAAACTTAATTAAAACGCATCAATCATATGGATGATGTACATATGAATCTTATAGTCGGGTGCCTGACTTGACAGACGAAAAAAATAATAATAAGAAAAGACGAGTAAAACCACGCTGCGCGCATCGTATTGAGAACGAATTATATACTTTAAACCAGTGATTCCCAAAGTGGGAGATATTATAGTCCAAGGGGGCTAGTAAGATTCAAGTGGCAATAGTTCTGTAAGGGCAATTTTGTGGCTTTTAATAAAAAAAAGAATGTTCCTCACACAAATAGAGCCGAACGTTAATAAATTGATGAAAACCCCACAGATACATCCTTCTCATTAAAATGTATATTTATTTTTATTTTTATTATAAATAAATTGTTAAAATATACATTCAAAAATAAATAAATACGTTGTTGCATTTTTTTATACTTGTTAATTGATTATGGTAAAATTTTGGAATAAGGGGTGAGATTTTTTTTTTGTAAGTGGGCAGGAAGGGAAATAAGTTTGGGAACTCATGTTTACAGGAAAACGTTTTCCAGATTCGGTTAACGCAACACGATTATTAACAAACAACCCAACAGATCGTGATTAATAAATAATATGACATAACATAAATTTGTGTTTAAAAACAAATACACCGTGCAAAAATCTATAACAGTAAAATACCGTGTACATTTAAATGATATAACACGCGTATAAAATATATCGTTTACATTTTTCATGATAAACACACCCGAGTGTCGCGCGCTTTATTTGGTATATAAATATGATATATATACATCAAACAAATAAAATTAATTCTCGCGTTATCTGAAAAAAAACATGTGAGCAATTAATTAATACTACTCGAGTATAGACACCGATGATTTTAACACAAATATATTCGACATTTATACACCGATGAGCGTTATGATACAATAACTTTTAGTACGAAAAATTTAATCCGACGAATATTAATAATTGCAGAACAAGTTCTCGGAGGACAATAATATTGCGATTTACTCATAATCGATATGTGAAACGAAAATACAGCGAAATATGATAAGCACGTGTAACATGCTAAAAAACAAAGCGACATAACGTTATATTTGTAAATTGCTTTTAATGCCAACTATGACGTACAATGTTTTTTTAAATTTAAAGTTGATTCACATATTATTATTTAATAAGTTTTTTTCAATTGAACAGTTGCTAATTTAAAACAAAGTAATTATATAAACTGCCTGTGGAATTAACGAACTACTTAATTTTTTTAACTAAAAAATAAGTTAAATCGTAAAAGATGTATGCGTGTTTTGTAAGTCTGGAAAAATTAAATTACAAATTGTTTCTAATTATTTTATTTAATCGCTAAAACCCAATAAAGAATTTCTAAAAAACATTTCCCGAGTTTTTTACTTTTTTAGTTACACCAATCATATACCTTTGAAGGTTATTAAACAAGAACGACGAAACACGTTATGGGTTCCACTTTAAAAAACGTTTAGAAGACGGATATTATGTTGTTTACTTTCCTACTTTTTAGTATGGACAATTTGCAATTTTAATTCCGAAAATCTGAAGTTTAATGCGAACGGAAAATTGTATTGACATCATATTTTATCGCGATATAAATCTAAAATAACGCAATTTCATTTGTTTTGACATCAACGTTTGGTACTCGTCCAATATGCTACCTATCTGTAGATTGTTACCTACCAAAAAACTATACCTACGCGTATACCATGTATATATGTTACGTATTTTACCTACTAAGTAATTAAAATATATTTAACTTACTCAATGTATTACTGATAATTATTATCATTGTCAAATATTTTAATATTTTTAAATATTGTTATACACCATATATTTTTTACGTCATCCCAAAAAACTTCAAATAAAGCGTTATGTGTTGTAGAAACGGACCGCCACCATTCCTCTTTTAGTTGACGGTCTAACAAATCTGTTGCTCCTCGGTTTTTAATTCCATATTTAGTATTGACATGTCTCTATTTGATCGTTTGTGCTTATGCGCCCGTTGTAGGATTAATAAAAAACTTTGAATGATTAATTCTGAACTGATCTAAATGATGACTGTTTCTAGACGAAAACCTACATCTTTTAAGGTACTATATGCTTGCGTGGACATTCACCAGTTATCATAATGGCTATTATAGTATTGTATAGTATATTGTATAGTATATAGTATTGCAAAAACACGAGAGCATTTATATACGAAAGCACAAGTTCTTGTATTCGAAAGCTGAACCTAAAACACTTTTTCAAACTGCCATACCTTCCAGACTACCTTGTTATGAAAGCTTTCCTGGACCTACTCTCCGATGTTCCTGCTAACGAAAATGTTAGAAAATTTATTGATTATTTGGTCGACACCTACATTGGCCTCAAAAGCACATTTCCACCCCGATTTTGGGACGCACCCCCAACAAACGACCGTCCTCAAACTACCAACGTATCAGAAGCCTTCCACCGCCATTTAAAGGACCAGTTCCACTCTCCGCACGACCCTGTACACCAGGTGATAGACGTTCTACTGAAACTTCAGTCGGAGACTTATATAAAAATTAACCATGCTTTCCCGCACAAGAAAACCAAGCGTCTAGAATACAAGAACAGTGCTTTCAACAATCTGTAGGATAAATATCAAAGTGAACAGTTAACTTTGAAGGAGTACGTGGAGAAAATCGAAATAAGAAACCAGGCAACACAGCTACACTGAAAACGTCCAATCTGACTTTCCTTATTGACTACGGTTTATCAACATATTTAGTAATGTTTTATAATATACTAATACAATAATATATAATAATATAATATAACAATATATAATAATAATATAATATATAATAATAAAATAATATAATATATAATATAATATACAGTTTTATACTTTTTTTTCTAGTTTTATACATTGCTTTACATTGCAAACATATCCTAGTGTCATTTTCGCTCTCGTATACATGGCATCGAAATCCATTTGCGCTTTTCATACCTCATTTTTGCGCATTCGTACACCTGTCAAACATCACTATTTGCGATTTGCGCTTTCGTATCCCACCGGTTTTTGATGGATATCATTTTACAGGTAGGTACCATATTGGACGAGTACCCAACGTTTAAAGTACGGCGAAACCGATCGTTTTCACGAATAATAAAATGTGTTTTTGGTTGTTTGTCTCATTCAACCCACTCGTTCGCGGATTGCCTACTGTAATATACGCGATTACCTACTGTATAAAATATATTTAAAAATTAGCAGTTTCGTATTTATTAATCATTCACATATTATAAATTATTCCTAATCAGTTTTTACATAATTATAACCCACGCTTTATTAGCTGATGTTTCGAAAAATAATAATACACCCGGTTAACAAATATACACATTCATTAGTGTCGAATTTCCGACAATTCCGTCTACAACCATGACCTTGAGGATCAGTGCTATAAAAGTATATGAAACTTCAAATTAATATCGTTGGGAAATCATTAAACAATACATATATTACGACGAAAAAAAAACATACAACTATCGGTATTTGTATTATAAATATACTGATATTACAATTAAAAACTACACATCAGACACCCGATTCGTTTATTATCATAACCCGAAAATCCATCGAAAATATTGTTATTGATCATTTAAATCATTTGTTTTTTCTTTTTACAACCGATCGAACTAGAGAATAGGCAAGTATCTCGGTGTGATGTCATGTCTCGGTATTCTACACAAACGTGTAATACAATAATAATAATAATAATAATAATAAATTGTACGTGCGGATGAAGGGAAACTTCTTTCAGGGTCATTCAACCGACAGAGTATTAGGTTTGTATTGGAATAAAATAAACAAACATTTATATGGAAGTTACTAAATATTCTCTATTCCGCTAGGTAAATAAATATAGGAACTGTGCAAGCGGAGGCCGTTTATCAATAAAATGCTTACTTGGTCACCACTGCTAGATACTTTGAAATGAGTTACTTGGTTTACCAGTCCTAAGTCCGACCGTCCTGAGTGTATGTATTGATGTAAATTACGCAAATAAAATAAAATAAAAGAACACACAATTATTTGGTTAACACGAATAAGACGATCGTGGCACTTTTGTATACATCATTTATTAGCCCGGTGGTGCGCGTACGTACGCGTATAAACAACTAATGACGTATTCACGGCGCGTGCGGGTGTACACGGACGCTAGACGCGGTGAAATTGGTGGGGGGACGGCCGAGCGGTCTGCTCGCACGCTATTGGCCGCCACAGGAACATTACGTGCGTGCGCAACTAATATCAAGAAAACTGGTGGGGACAGTCGAGCGGGTCTACTCGCACGCTACTGGCCGCAACTGAAATGATACAACGCGCATACGCAACTGATCTCGAGAAAAAGTGTCGTGACGCGCAAAAATCTTTTTTTTTTTTGTACCCTCTACAAAGAAGTTTCACTTCAATAATAATAATAATAATAATAACAATAATAACTTCCCAAAAAATTCAAAATTATATTAACAAGACCCCGTATCGGTCACACTCAAATTTCCCACTGCCACCTAATGGATGAAAATGACACCCCAATATGTTCCACTTGTGAAACTCAACTTACAAGCAAACGTATAATGACGGAATGCCGTGAATACTCAGACTTCAATATTTGTTTCAAAACTTGCGGAGTATTTATCTGAATCCCTTGGCCAACCTTTTCTCGCTAACATCTAACCATCAACTTCATAATAGAAAAAAAAAACAACGAAACTTCAAAACAAAATTAAAATCGTCATATCGTTTAATCACTTCTTCATAATCTATATTATGTTCAAATATTGTAATTACCATATATACTTATCTTTGTAATTGAGTCAATAATTTGTAATATTTTTAATTATTCCCAATGACCTATGTTGCCGCGGATTATAAAAAACAAAAAAAAAACAATAAGAAAAATACAGCGGTCGCATTCGAAATTGTAAATAGACGATACACTACAGTACAAAATATGCACAATCTCGTATACTAAATATTATTTAGTCCGAAAGTAATACGATAATTATTGACAACGATTAACGACACCCGATCGGGCAACAGATTTTCCGGTCGTGTGATATTTCATCAATCGCGTAAATGGATATGTATTGGTCGACAATCGACGTTAACTCGCGATGTCCGCGTTCAAATCACGTTAACAAGAACAACATTAATAACAATAATATCGCGTTTTTTATACGTAAAACCAAAAAATATGTTATATCAATAGCGTAACATTATTATACTCGCGCGAGAACACGAAACAAACCCCTCGAGTCCGTTTGACAACGCCCGAACGTTTTTCTTCTCATAATTGCAATAGTACATACACAAAGATACGACGCGCGGTAAATTGCAGAGACATTTTAGAAATAGTAAAAATAGATATGGTACAACAGGCAGTTTGAAAACAAATGACTGGCTCCAAAAACGTTATTCAAGCCGGATTAACAATAAATTACTTACTATTATAATAGAATATATATATAACATAATAGATATAATATCGTCGCCAATTAAATTACGCGTGCGTGAGAAAGAAAAAAAACATTATTTCCACGTGTAAGTTTGTCACAAAAACTGTCGCGTACATACAATTTTAAAAAAAATAATAACAATACCAACTATGATATCACATACTTGAACGTCTCTTTACTTAAAAAATTAAGTTTAGTGAATCAGAAAGACAAGTAAAATTGTACACACACAGAATTCACATTTAAATAATGTACCATTGTTCAATCTCAAACTCCGTGGTGACATAACACTCCACGATTTCATTATACGAATATATATATATATATTTCGGTACGTTTGTACAAAATCACTCCTATCACGCCTGTAAAAATGGTTCACACATCAAAGAAAATTGACTGAATATAAAAATGTATTGTACAATAGAGTATAAAATATTGATGTTTTAATATTTTTAAATAAACGACAAGAACAGTTTACTAATAAAAATGAATAAATTTAAAATTAATTTTGTATTCATTTCAATTTGTTATTGCCTCTTTGTTGGTTTATAAGTAAATTAAATATTAATAATATGCGAAAAGATTGAATATCATACCATATGAATACCATTTCATTCATACAATTATTAATAAATCTCCAATTATATTTTATAAATTTTAACTTTTATCTTCTACTTTATTAATGATAACCTATTTAAATTAATCGCATGAATTACATATATAATAATCATTTTCAACCAAATAAGCCAATTGGTTTTGTATATACTATGTACACATAATTACCAGTCAATATGTCTTATGAATTAATAACGTTTAAAACTATGTATGAGGAATATAGATTTAAAAGACCAAATCATTTTTACAGCGTTTAATTATATATAAAAAATACTTAAAAAATAATTTTACATTAGTTATCACCGAAATAAATTGAATAAGAACAGTATGCCAATTTAAATGTCAACTATTCATTAAAAAAAAAAAAAACAAAAAACAAATCTGATCTGATCTGAATAAATGATGATACAACATCTACATTGACTTTTTTAAATACCTAATCATTTTGTATGAAGCACTTATATATGCCACTAGAAAATAAATAATGAGCACTAAATTTTGAGAATAAGTGCTCTATTCTTTAAATAATTAATCAGTAAAATATTTTTACAATTATATAGGTTTTATGAATTAAATTAAATATGCCTATACGTAAAAAAAAAATATATATATATCATGTTTTTCATAATTTGATCAGATTATCAATGTTCACAAAGCATTGTATGCACGACCCCCCAAGTAAAAGAATCTGTATCCAACAAATCCGACTGCTACAATACCGAACGCAAGTACCATGCCACCTGAAATAAATATATGAAAACATGTTAAAAATATAAATATATTCACTCATTCCTGTTGAACCATGTGATTCAATATTGTGTAAGCATACCCAAGAAACTTGATCCATTCCAACTCCTGCCTGGAGTGGGCTGAGGTTCAGGAGCAGGAGAAACAGTCGTTGTGCCGTTCGGACTCATAGTTGAAGTTGAAGGAGCCACTGTAGTAGTAATATTTGGAGATGATGTAGTTGTAGAAGTTGAAGGGGCCAAAGTGGTAGTAGTGGAGGAAGTGGTTGGTTTTACGGTAGTAGTAGAGGAAGTAGTTGGTTCTATGGTAGTAGTAGAGGAAGTGGTTGGTTTTGGGGTAGTAGTAGTAGAGGAAGTAATTGGGCTTTCAGTAGAGGTAGTAGTTATTGAACTTGTGGGTAACGGTTCTAGAAAAAAAAAAAACGTACATATTTTTTATATACTTAATATAAACTGTTTTTGAACATGTTTTATTATGAATTTTATCAAAAAATAAAAGTACTTCTGAACAAAACACACACGAGAAAAATATATTTTATCTTAGTTTAAAACATTTATTAAACTAACTACTTATTAGTCTTCAATACAAAAATATTTATATGATTAGTTATTAAAAATCATTTTTTTTCTTGAGCTACTTACATGCTTAATCAATATATTTTTATATACTAACAGTCTTTAAGGCGGCGGAGGGAAACAAATTAGTTATTATTTTTAGTCTCATGTACTTTAAACGATAACAAAATCTATACGTTTTATATAGATTGAAAATCATACTAATATTTTCATTTGTATGCAATTGTATTGTAATGTAAACAACAAATTTAATTATTTAGAACATTTAATATTTAAGAGGACGCTACACCTAAAGTAAAGTGTATTCAACACTCCAGAGATGGCGTTACTCTCCGAATTGGCGCCAATAGTTTGTAACTACGTTCATTGTCGTGTAAAATACACATACACACACACACACATATATATATATATATATATATAAACAATATATGATGATGAAATGTATTGTTATTATTGTTCTCATATTACTAAAAATTTTGTGCAAAATCCAATTTTATGTCAACATAAAACACCAAGGATACAATCAAAATAAAAACCTGAGGATACAACCAAAATAAAAATCAAATTTTGTTAATAATTTATTTTTGACTTAACATAAACTATTTTTTGAAAAGAGGGCAAAGTTTCTCAAACCGTATTTATAATCAGATCATTGATTAAAAATACATTTATATTTAATCAATGATAATTTATAGGATTACTAAATGTTTACAGACTACAATACATAGAACAATAGAAGAGAAATTTATTTATGTCGAAGTGTTATAATAATGTAACGTAACTCAAAAATTTTAATAAGATAATTTAAATGTAATAATAATAATTATTATTACTACTACTATTTATTACTATTAACAAACTTTGTATTATAAAGTATAAACCAATTATTTTATATATATATAATATTCTATTATATTATATATATTAATTATTATATATATATTATATATATATATATATATATATATATATATACATACACTGTACTCGAAATGATTGGAAAGTGTGTAGCAGAACCGTATACATGGAAATCCCTTATTATTATTATTATTATTATTATTATTATTACTGACAGAAATGCGGCCAACACTACCACTGTAACAAACTATATAGTTATCAATGTTTTTGATCGAATTGTGAAAGTACAGAAAAGTTCAAAAATTAAAATGTTTACGAAAAACCTGTTTCACGGGAGAAAGAACACCGAGACCACGGTTGTACTTAAGACACCAAATTTTTACACAATATAAATTACAATGTTATCTATACAATATCAGGGCCGTTTTTCTAATTCTTAACAAATTATGAGATTTAAAAAATAGTTCTGATATTATATAGATAATACTGTAGTTTATTTTGTGTAAAAATGTGAGATCTAAAATATGACTGTAGCCTTCAGAGTTCTTTCCAGCGTGAAGCAATTATTTTGATGAATAAGATAGGAGTGCAGCGTCCTCTTAATATATTAATTGGAGAACTGTGATGTATGCAATTGTATGAAGAAAAAATGACACATTTTACAATTTTTATATGTTATGTTTAATGGAAACATGTGCATTGGTGGTTTACAACAAATAAATACATTTTTAATAAGTAAATTATATCTTATATTTTCACCTATTAAAAACCCATATGAATTAAATAAATGTAAACAATTTTATCCTAACTTTTCAATCTCAACAATCTTTAAAACTAATTTACCTTGTTAATAAAACATCAATTAGTAGATATTTATAATTTTAAAAATGTTAAAAATCTCTTCTTACCAGCCATAGGATACACTAAAATAATCTTACAGCCTTGAAACCATTTGATGAAACCAAAGGGGGACTATATTTCATTGTCATAATTTTAATCAGCCAACAATGGTATTATCATTTCCCTCACTAACAAGCAATCAAGCTGTATCTGTAGCAACAGGTTAATATTAAGCCAAAATAAAATATTAAATGAACCTACTCTAGTGGTTACAACCATCACTAAGAAGAACCTTCAGAAAAAAATGTCCTACATTCAAAGACTTTTTTTAATAGGATAACATTTTCTGCTTCTATATACAACCTTTTAAATTAAAATCCACTAATAATTAAATTGTAATTAAAAAAAAAAAAAAAAAAAAAATGAAAACTCCAATGACGTTATTATTCAAATATTTCAATCCTATAGTAGTTCTACAAAAAAACAAAATTTAAAACCTCTAAAGCAGTAGTTCTTAATAGAGGTCTGTGATCCCCATCACATATAGCTGAAGATTTGTGAATTAATGCTAATTGGGAACCACTGTTTTAAAGAACAAAAATATAGTATAATACATGTATCAATGAATTCCCTAGAAACTGTTATAATTAAAAATTACCAATTTCAGAAAAAAAATATGAAGTTTGATGACATTGTGTAAAAGTGGAATAACACACAGTATCACAATGAGTACACTAATATGCTACAAACAACAAATACTCGACATTCTGAATGAAACAGATGAAAAATATGATGAAAACAATAATTTTGTAGTTTACAAAGTTCAGGTATCACAAAATCAATAATACCTAAATAAAATATTACCTTTAAATGTTTAAATAGTGTTCAATAATTTGTATGATGTTTTTAATGTTTATATTATAATGTTGTTATTTAATTCAGTAGACAAATCTATTTATTTTTTATTTTTGCGATATTAAAATAATTTTAAATAGTTTTAAAAGTGTTTACTCATTTATCAACTTATACACAATTTACAACAACGCACTCAGGATTTTTTCTAAGGTGAGGGGGTCTAGAATAAAATGAAAACCTCATTTATACAATACAGATAATTTTTACTTTTTATTATTAAAATTAAAATGTACAGTTAAATATACATATATATATATTTTTTTTTTTATATTGAAAACCATAAAACAAATTAAACCGGAAAATTGATTATGCAAAATTGAATAGACGTTTATCTGTTGCCAATAATTAAAATTACCTTACACAATTCTCCACTTTAGAAATACTCAAGATGGTCTGGATCTGAGAACCAACCCCCTTGGTTGGGTCTACTGACAAATTGTATTGGTAAAATATTTTTATATAAAGTTATAAATTATTATATTTTAAAGTTATGGAAATGTAAACAATTTTATGCATAATAAGAGTGATTTTGTGCAAACGTACAAAAATAGATAATAAAAGTTTGGAGTATTATGTTGCTATGTTCAATGATGTATGATTATTTAATTATACTACAAAATAATTATTTCTGAATATAGTTCTTACACATATAATAAGTTTTTCCTTTATTTTAAAAAAGGTTTAATTACTTTAAAATTTACCTTAATTTGTTTTTAAAAATTGTTATTTACATTTTATGCTACAAATATCAAAAAGTTTAAAATAAAAATTTTTTCTTTTCAGAAACCATTGAAATTATGACTTGTTTATAGGTAAAATTGTGAATGATATTAATACTATAAATTATTACTATTACAATAAAAACTTTATTATTTTTTTTTTATTTTACTTATCAATGTGCTACAATAACATTGCTTAACTGTCTATGTAAATTTAATCAGAGTAACTGAAGTTTACTATTGAAAATAATAATAAATAGGAAAAGATGGTGTTTATGATTGATATTATAATACCTTTTATCTTATGCATACAATTAATATTTAAAACAGAAATTACAATTTATATATAAATTATGTATAATATCATTGTATCTTGTAAAGAAGTACATATTTATTCTGATACTGCTATCAATAATTTAATTTTAATTAATCTACATTTTTACATTATAATATGTTGTTTACATATAGAAAAAACATAAACTTTGATACTTTAAAAAAAAGAATTAAAAATTTAAAACCTAATTCAATTGAATGGCCAACAATTGAGTAGTACAATTATATTAATTACATGTAAAACAATAGCATTCAATGAATAACTAAATGTCATAACTACAACAATTATTTACAGTCTCAACTATTTATTCTACATTTAACAATCATTTTGATTTGAAACAATATGATTATTTTTCTCAGATGCATAATTTATAACAAAGAAATAAATTGTACAATCAATGGCAACCAATATTCAATTTGTCTACTAAAAGATAATATGAAACCCTGTTAAAATCTACTGTTATGGTTTTAAAACATAATTATAAAATCATTATTAAATCATTTGGTTCTTTCACAATTGAAAATGTACAAAAGAAATGTTTTACACTTTTACTTGATTACAAAGACCATGTTTTATACCTATTGGTAATTAAGTAGTTAAAATTTACATAATTTGTTTTAATACTTTATGTTCATTACAACAAAGAAAAATGTAAATAAGGTATTCTTTGCACTATTCTAGGAGTTGGATTTTTAATCGATTTTAACTGGTAATTAAAATAATGTAACAATCATTCAGTTAAACTGTCAATACAAATCATTTTGCAGTATGACCGCTTTAAGAAAATACATTGTATAACTAATAATTGGATTAATAAATGGGACACTGAATCCAAAATGAAAAACAATAAATAAAAATCACAAGTAATTTATATATATATCACACAAGATTAAATATTTTGGAATATCTACAAATTTCTATGTAATTGTAAAGTTTACATAAAAAATGTATACATATCTAAAAATTTATATAATCGGCATGACAGATCTTCCATTATTTCAAACATAGTAATTTATGGTCAATATGTTTAACAATCAAGTTATGGATAATTGAAAGAACTCATTATTTAATAAATATAATATTTAAATTAAAATAGAATTTGTTAAATATAACTATTGACCATAAATTACAGTTTGAATTTTGATTTGTATGGTATCGTAAAATTTGGTAGGGTGATAAAACATTTAAGTATCAAAATTAAAATTTATCAGCTTGTTTTTAAATTTATGTACCAACATTAAATTAGCTTAACCCAATAATTTAAAGTAGATTCTTTTTAAAGGTTCTATAGAGCAGTAGCTCAACTCAATAAACATTGGTTAAAAAACTCCATAACATCATAATTACAACAAAAGACCCAGTTATTGTCACATAATAATGTGCTGATATACATCTGTTTTTTTAATTTTATCAAGGTTGGATGTGTGGTGACATTACAATATTATGTGAGAAACAGTATTAGATGTTGTGTACATCAATAAACAAAAATAAAAAACTCTTTTATCGCACATTGTATAAAGTAAAAGCACAGTAAAAACTATTGTGTTATGATGACCTTGAACACCAAATAGTAGTATTGTGGACAGAGAAAACAAAATGAAAAAACCAACAGATAGTCATATCTGTCGATGATAGTTGACGTTGAAAAAAAAACAAACCGCTGAATCGATATCGAATAAATTACAAGGCGAGAATAACATGCATTCATGCATGCACGCGCCCACAAACTCACAGACACTCACAAACACACACACACACACACGCGCGGGCGCGAACACACGCTCACACACCACATGTATGCGGTAATAATAGCTCAACTTTTGAACCCTACGGAGGCGACCAAAGTTCGTGTTGATCAACGATGGTGAGCGAAATAATATTATAAACAGGCGCGCGAGCGCACACACACACAACACCAGACGTCCATTGAACGGGCGGAAATGGAAGTGGGTGGTACAAAGTGGACACTTCGTGGAAAATAAAGTTAACAATAAAATAAACCTCTGTAGTATATTTTTTCTCGCGTTATTTATGCACGCACAAAATAAATTAAAAGAAAAAAAGACACGCGCATGAGTTAGTCGGATAATGGCGATGGTGTGTACGACACGTACGTGCACAACACAACGTTGACCTTGAACGGCCATCGGCGATGACGCGTTACGGTTATAACTCGCGCAATTGTCTCGCTGTTGTTTTTATCGCAACAGATACTCACCAGGTGCTTCGTGCAAGTACTTCATCTTGTCGTCGACGTCGGACACGTAGGCGGCCGCGACGAAAGTGACGGCGAACACGAGAGTCACACAAGTTTTCAGCAAAGCCATTTTGTCGAAGACGTGAGACGCGGCGTGTCGGACTCGAGTGAACGTGTGTATGGCGGACGGGCGAAAACCGTGAACTTGTGGACAGCAAGCGAAACGGTACACGGCGAAGTCGACAAGGAGTACTGACTGTAACGACGATGATGATGACGACGTTCGGCGACTACTACTACGACGGCTGAACCGATTGTCGAGTGGATAGACGCGGAACGCGGTGTAACGGCGATCAATCAGCAGTGCTGGTACGTCTACGGTCTACAACAAACAAAAAGAGTGTATTTATAATTGCGTAATTATTATTGACCGACGTAATGTGCGTGCGCGCGTGTTATACTTGGAGAGTTGGGCAGAAAAAGAGTACGGAATCACGAGAGCCACGGGCATATACGTGAACGTATGAAAACGAAATAAAGACTAATGGTCGGTCGGCGGTGGTGTTATTCAGCGACGACACAACGGGCGCGACGATGACACGGCCTCCTTAGAGGTTTTTGTATGCAATATCAGCTGTGCGGTCGCAGGCACCGCAACCGCTGTTGACAACAGTGACCATAGAACAATCAAAAACTCCAATGGAAGAAAAAATCAAAATTTCTATTTATTATACATTCTTTGATATTTTTTTGACATGGTTACTCGACTAGCGGGCGTTAAACGTCCGTTCTATGTTTTTCTTCTTTAACATAGCGATTCCGATTTATCGATCAATTGTTCACCGTGTAACTGTGAATGTTTGTGCTCGTAAACGTATGAAAACCCAAACACGTTAAAACGACCATGACGATCATTCCTTCGGTCAGACTTACATTTTGAAGTAGTTAATTATTCGTACTTTAAGTCCGCAACCGAGATTTTCGCGCATCACTGATAACAGCGCTCGAAGATAACAAAATGTAAACAAATGGTTCGCGCATCTGACCATCATCGTCCCATCCACCATCCGTCCGATGACAATCCGTCCGGACCGCGTGAAGATATTGATTTTCTTTTCGTAGTATACCTCGTTACGTTATTGTTAATGTTTTAGTGTTTGTCAGCCACAGAAATTCCGATACGCCGTAAACATGACAGAGGAAATCCAAAGCGAAGAAATTTTCAAAAAACTCGACGCGTTAAAAGACATCAGGTGAGATTGTCCAAGAAATGTGCCCGTCGCATTAACGCCTGTACTGCACCCGTGACGATTATTTTGTATACCACATTTCATGTAAAAATTGATAGTTATGCCTATCGCCGTTTTCGAATCGTTTTTCGATTTCGCATCATAACGATGAGTACAATTATACACTCCATTACAAATATATTCTCATTTTACATCACCGCATTATACATTCTTGATAAATGTATAGTTCATTCAAATGTAAACAAATCATTATAATCCTTTGAAAAATTTACTGTACAATATAATATGTAACAATCAGTTTTTTTCAAAAACTGTCAACGGGGGATAAAAATTAAATAAATTAATAATATCTAATACTCATTGACTTTGTTTATTTATTTTATGAAAAAGTTATTAACTTTAAATTGAAATTAGTTAACTGTTTTGAACCATTTGAATTATAGTGATATTTATTTTAAAATGTCTATTATAGCTGATTTAGTATTTTTCAAACTAAAATGAAGTTTAATTTATTTAAATTAAGTAATTATTTAAGTTGTTTACTTTATTACTTAAATTTCCACGTATTTTAGAGACAAAACTGAAAAATTGGAATCTCTAAAACTCAATATTTTGAAAGAAATTGAAGCAAGTGATCAAGAAGATAAATGTCTTATTGAGTATCGTAAGGAATTGGAACTTTTACTTCAAGAGAAAATGGCACACGTAGAAGAACTTAGGCAAATACATGCTGATATCAATGCGGTTTGTTTATAATTTAAAACTTAAAAATAATAAAGAGTTATTCACAATTTTCTTTGTTACTTAGATGGAAGGTGTGATAAAAAAAGCAGAAGAATCTAGAAGTCGATCGATGGAACGTGCTAAACAAGTTCATGACGAATACAAACCTCTTAAATTGGACATTGATCGTATGCGTCGAGATTTACTTGGATTAGAACGGTTACCAGAACTCCATGAAGAAGAAAGTGACCTAGTTAGACCCGAGTAAGCATTTACTATTAAAATAAATAATAAATTATTGTATTTAACTACTGCCTATACAATTATTTTTGACTATTTGTTTTAAAATATTTTTGTCACAGTCTATTTGTACAGACTTATTTTGATAAACAAATAAAACCTGCTGTGTCAACACCTCCAAATTCAGATTGGCACAATGGTGACAATGTGCCATTAAACTTTTCTCAAGCACATCAACATGCACAAGCTGCTGTTGCTGCGTTTCTTGGTTCTCAAGCAGCTGCTGTTCAGTCAACTCCACTTCAACAACTTGCAACTAGTAGTAAGATGGTTAATGGTGGACCAGTGGATACTAGACCAATACCCCCAATACCTGGTCCACCAACATTCAGGTATACATTTTATTTTATGCGGAAATGAAAACTAATTAACTTGTTTAAACATATCAAGTTTAATTTTATACATTTTAACATAAAATCAAATTTAAATAAGAATGATAGAAAATATGTTATTTTGGTGAATTTAAAGTATAATATATACTTTTAAATTTATTTGAGGAATATTAATTGTTAATATTATTGTTTCTTAAACTAACTTGGAGGTCCACAGACTCATTTTATTTCAATCAAATTTAAATTTCAAACTATCAAATTGTTTAACAAATTTAACTACTGCTATGGAAAAATATATATACTGGAATATATGGAAATAGTATTATGAACATTTGATACCTATGTTTTATACAGCTATTTAGTATATATAGCACACACCACAAACAATAAAGTTTAAGGACCACTTTTCTTATTATAAAATAGTAAAAGTGAGAAACATTACTTTAATAATTCAGAATGCTTCAAACTTCAGAAAAGTTTTTTTTTTCATGACTATATATAAAACTAGAAATATGATATCATTTTAACTATTCAGTTGATCACAAATTAAATTTAATAAAAAATAACATTAAAAATGAATTTAAAAAATAAATTTGATTTTTTTTAAAAAAGTAAAAAAACATTAGTTAATTAATGGAAATTTCTCGCTGCACGGAGAAACACTGGATCATATGTGTTTTTGGTGGTGTCTAGCAGTTAATGGCATAAATGGTAAATAAAATAGTAAATATAAAATACCCCGGTGCATTTCAATCAGTAGTGAACTGGTAGTGGTGGTGGCAGTAATTATAGTGCGGCAGTGGTGATATCAGTAGGTGTAAATGTGGCATAACACAAAATTGGTCACGAAAAAAGAAGTTGTATCCAGCCCAAAAACATATATATGTTAAAAAAATTGCAATAATAATGTTATAATAATAACTATTTCAATTTTTTTTTTTAAGCTAGTTAAATTAAATGCCTATACATTTTAATTATGAATTTGTTTTCCTCAAATATATATATATAAGATTTTAATAAAAGAAGATTAATATTGACAAATTTTTTAAATTATTAGTAAATTATTTGTTTTTTAACAATCAATATATTTTTGAATACTAGATTATATTTAATTTTAATACAAATCATTTAGTATTTGATAGAAATTTTGAAAAAGTTGTACTTATAAAAGATTTTAATGTTTTTTATATATTTACAAGGATTTAGGTACATATGATATGCCATGTATATTATACATTTTTAAAAAATGGGTATAATGTTGTTTTCTATATATTACAATTTAGTAATAAAGTAACATTACTTAAATTTGTTATTTAAGCAAATTGATAGTCCTCCTTGGTCTAATTCCATATTTAACTTTTAATTTCTAAAGTTTTAAAACTAAACCAAATATCTGTTCCTGCTATTATACATATTACACTCTAACAGATCAATTGTTTTTAAAAGTCTGTTAAACAAATATTGAAAATATATATAAATATGTAGTCATTTTGTCTATTGGTAAATGTACTAATTTTATTAACTTTTATTGTTATAGACAACAACCACCACCTATGAAATCGTGTTTGTCATGTCATCAACAAATACATCGCAATGCGCCAATTTGTCCATTATGCAAAGCCAAATCAAGGAGTCGTAACCCAAAAAAACCAAAGAAAAAAGATTAACTAACAACGACTCAAAGTGAAAAATCTGAATTAAAACTTTTAATCAGAATTCAAAGTATATGAAAACTAAAATAGTTCTACTTGGCTAACATTAAATTAGCTTTTTGAAAAAGTAGACATTTTAAGTTTTATGGCAAGTCGCCTACTTGGTTAACACAGTAATCTGATTTTATTTTGATACTTTTTAACTCAAAATAGGATGGTGGGGCTAAGTGAAGACAAAATTATTATCGAACAGTATTTTATTTATTTATGTTAATAATTTATGCTCCATTAAAAGATACAAAAACAGTATTAAAACAAAATATTTAAAAAACTGAATAATCTTAGTATTAAATATCAATAAGAAAACATTTTTTCTTCTCGTTTCTTTTTATCATATTATTTATAATTTTGTACATTTTTATTTCATTATTTTATAATTAATATTTCTTTGTTTATTATGACAAATATCATCTTAAGTTATTTATATTTGTAAATACATATTTTAATGTAATATGTACTATGCCTTTTAATATTAGACAAAATAATTAGTGTATGTTTTATAATTTTATAACGCTTTTATTTTTTTATTATTAATTTGTGTATTTCTCCAGTTTCACAAAAACAAAATATAAATTCATTATCCTTTCAATCTGTAGGAATACCATACAAATGTGTAATATATATTATATAAATGTTTTATGTATATAGTAATACACTATAATTATATGTATATATAATTAAACCTAATATTTCATTGGTAAGAAAACAAGATATTAATACCATTCTCAAAACAGATCCTATATTTAATTTACATTCAAAATAAAACAAAACATAGATTTATAAATGAATTGATAAACAATGTGTATAAAGAACTAGTATTTAAAGTGATGGACAATAGCCCAAGGAATATTGCCAATTTTATTACCAACATCTTTGTAGTGTGTGTAATATTAAAATCAAATAGAATTCTCTAAAAAGAAAAAAATAGTTAGATAGAAGAAAACAATAATAAATTTTTGCTGTCTAATAATTGATTAACGCCATTTAATTAATATTGAAAACTAATTTAAAATTTAATAAATAATGACTTCTATTTTAAGAAATTAAATAATTTCAAAGAAAAGTGTAACACGCACCGGCAAAGAAATACAATTGCATTTAATGAAAAACTTGTCAGTGTTCTTCGGACTTTTTCTGTTCTTGTTTAATGCGATAGTCAGATAAAGCTGCCTTAATTGCATCCTCGGCCAACACTAAAACAATATTTTATATAACTTTACAAATAAGTTATTGATATATACTATTTATAACTGACAAACCAAGTGTGTTCATATACATTCACAGTGTACTAGACTTCAGTTTACAAAAGTCAGTTATCTTGGATGTAATTAATAACAAATTTTAGAAAATACAAATTGTTGATACCTTTAAATCATGTTTTATTTAAATGTTTTTTACTTCAGTATGTTAATTTGTCACAAATTTATTTAACTGATCCAGAGCCAAAGCCAGTCAGTCATTTTTTAAACTATCAGTTAATAATAAAAGAAAAAACCAAGTTAGAATAACAGTTTCAAGTAACACTTTCTTGTTCCTATTATAATATCTAGTAGACATAATAATTATCACAATGTAAAATTTAATTGGTAATCTGTTTTTTATCAACGAAATATATATATGGTTATGATATTCAGTAATGCAGTAATTAGAGAAGCATTTCCAATAAAAATCGTGAAAGTAAATCAATTAAATACCTAATTATTACTCTGCTGTAAAACCAACAAAATAAAATAGTAGAACATATTTAAAATAATAATTAAATTTACTTGAACAATGAAGCTTCACCGGAGGCAAAGACAGTTCTTTAGCAATTTCTGTGTTCTTCAAGGACAGTGCTTCATCAACCTTTTAATTAATCAAGTAAATATTTATTAGTATAAATAAACATACAATAATATATGTTAAATATGAAAAGACACTAACAGTTTTTCCCTTCACCCATTCAGTAGCTAGTGAACTGGAAGCGATTGCAGAGCCACAACCGAACGTCTTAAATTTGGCATCAATGATTTTACCACATTCATCCACTTTTATTTGTAACTTCATAACATCACCGCACGCAGGGGCACCAACCAATCCAGTTCCCACGTTCACATCATTCTTATTTAAAGACCCAACGTTACGGGGGTTTTCATAATGATCAATTACCTATAAACAATACTAGAAAATTAATGTTTGAACACTGTTCAGCACAATTGTGATTAAATATTTATAATAACTAATGACTTATATTTGATGACAAATATGATACAAGTATAAGTGTTGGTATACTAATGGGCTACAACGTAATGGCACACACATATTTATCCAAATTGAAGAAGTCTTTTAATGCAAATTTCGATTGTTGTAATACAATAGTATTTACACACCATATAGTTCGTATAGAAACATAATGTTCTACACTGGACATGGACAAAATTACTTGAAAAATACATAAATGACAACAAATGGATACAGGATACATTTGTCATAATTA
Source organism: Schlechtendalia chinensis (assembly GCA_019022885.1). Classification (NCBI taxonomy): domain Eukaryota; kingdom Metazoa; phylum Arthropoda; class Insecta; order Hemiptera; family Aphididae; genus Schlechtendalia; species Schlechtendalia chinensis. The sequence goes on from CM032341.1 coordinate 6,134,246, forward strand.
TTGTAAGTATACTCACATTTTTATGATAGAATAGACATGGCAAACTGTTAGCCTTCGTCGGCAAACACTTATGTATTTTGTTTAAAAACATGTTTGCGAAAATCGGTATATCAAATAATGCGCAGAACAGACACTATACTCGCATACTGCAAACAACCAACGCTTTCGATATTGGCAAGCGTTGACGTCAAGTCGACCGTGGAGAACAAGAAACAAGTTGCACAATAATACACAGGGGTAATCAAAACAATTCAAATCAAAATGCGCGATCGATACAGGATTGCCAGTATCATTTGCATGACCGTACACACAAAGCAAACAAATTATGTTATCAAAGAAATCCCTTCGAATTCCCAACAGCTGAAACGAATCAAGGTCAAGCAGTACAATTGTTGTTTTCCGTCGATTGTTTTTCCCACTGGACGCCATTTTTAAATCACAATACGCATTACAGAATGTTTAAAAATTACAGTTATACTCGTATAACATATACGTTGTACATGTCTTATACGGATATACGATATACGGAAACGATATTGGGTTAATAATATTGCCTAATCTAATACGTTTTCCTTCCCCAACATTTATATTACGTTGGTTACGCGGAAACAAATTCAAAACATTTTGGCGTACATATTGTCTACACTCGTCGTTCGCCGTTCTACTAGGTACATAATATTATACGAAAGTGAAACGTAATATTCTAGTCATTTAATTTTACTAAATAATATAAAAACGTTTTGCAGTGTTCTACTTTTAAATACACCAAATATACACTTTCTTAATTTTTCGAATGTATATAATACGCATGATAATATATAATATCAACGTTAAAATCAATTAAATGTATTATTTATTTAAATATATCGAAGATACTGTCCATGTTACATAACGTAACATATTATAGATTTTACTTTGGTTCAATAGTAATTTTTATTATATATAATTTAAATGTATAAATTAAATACAACCGTATAAACGAGAAATTAGATAAATACTATCAAATTGTAATTCAAATTAGTTTTTCAAATAATTATATACTTCGCTTGAATAAATTTTACTTATGTCTCGTTTGAAAATGATTTATTCAAATAATATTCCTCCTCTGTAAATTGAATTTTAGCGGCAACAGTAAGTGGTCCAGTAGAAGTGGTTGATAACAGAATACAGGTAGATACCCAGTTTGAGTATGTTGTGTACTTCTATTCTATGGTCGTACCATTGCACGCCACTGTTGATGGATAAGCGTCTATGTTTATAGTGTGTTCCATTTGTCATCCTCTCCACGAACTCGTTTTCTGAGTGCGTGTTTCACTGGTTGTTTTTAATGAACTGCAAATTTTCAAACATTATCGACTTAATTAATTATTTATTTTCTACAGCTGTTTACGCGTCGTTGAACGAATAAAACAAATATTCTGAACCTCAATCAACTCATTTGACTTTATTGAGTATTAACGTTAGTAGTAAACAACTGTTATTGTTGCATTTAAATTGTCGTTACCTTTATTATAGAACCATGTCGACCGAAGAAGATACATCATTAACATTACCGTCCACGTCGGAAAATAAAACCATTGAGGAGTCTAATGCTGGAAACGAAACTAACGAACAGATGACATCCGAAGGAAATTCCAATGCATTAGAAGTCACCGAAGAAAAAGCTTCAGTTTCAGATGAGTACATTCGTCTACGCGTTATCACTAGCGATATGACTAACGAGGTGCATTTCCGTGTCAAAGCCGCTACAGCTTTGGGCCGTTTAAAACGCTCATATTGTAGCAAGCTTGGCTTTCAAGTAGAAGAATTGCGTTTTGTATTTGATGGACATAGAATTACCGATGACGACACACCTAAAAAGCTAGGTATGATCAATGACGATGTCATAGAAATATACCAAGAAAGAACTGGTGGTATGTAATGTAAGTGTATAAGTTAATTTTTGATATTTATATAATTATTTATTTCTAATTATATAATTGCAATTGATTTATATAAAAACAAAAAAGAAGACCTTTAATTGGTCATCTTTTTTAAAAAATTTTAAATAATCTTAAAAACAATAGTAATTTACACTATTATACAACTTTTTTTTTTACTAAATAAAAATATTAGATTAAGAAATATTAAAATTTGTCTTTTTTTTTTATCATAAAATATTCATCATTTTTCATGTTTTAAAAAATGTTACTTGAAATTAAAAATGACCAAAATGTTGTTAATAAACGTTAACAATAAAAATAATATTTACTTAAATATCAATATTTGTTATTTAAATTTATCATTCCCATCACTTTTGTGTAAGTACTACTTAGGTTTAAGTAGCGTAACTATATAATAAAATAAGATTGTTTTGTATTTTTGTTTAGTATTCAAGTTTTGATATTGGGTAGGTAACTAACAATTCAATATATTAAACAATCTACCAGGTAATTTTTATACTTTAGTACATATAATTTATTTATAATATGTATATCAATCATGTAAAATTTAGGAATAGTAAAATCTAACTAAAAATTAATTTTTGTAGATATTTGCTAATAAATTTATAATATACTAAAGTAATATATATATCTATTTTAAATTTTAATGTTTTAAAAAAAACTAATAAAAAACATAGATAAAATTCTTGTCTTAAAAAGTAAATATACTACATATTTAAATAAATCAAAACTTTTATAGTACTTATTATTTCAGTTTTAATACATATCGCATATTTTATTACACTTTTTTCAGTGCATTCATAATTTTTAAAGTAGAAATTTTACTACTAGAAAATGTGTTAAATGCAATAACATTTATTAAATATTTCAAAACATATATAGCTTAAATTAACTTAACTTTACTTGATTTTTTACTATAAATGTATAAGTTTATTTATTTATTTTAATATTATTGTTTTAGGTTTTTAAAATATAATAATAAATTGATAATCATTTTGTTGCATTCACATATGTGGTATATATGGCATTAAACCATAAAGCTACACCATAAGCTCCAGCGTCCATTTTACCAATAGATGATACACTTTCTACATAAGAAGCCTTGCCAAATCTGTAAACATTAAACACATAAAATTTACATTATCCAAAAATATTAGGTTTTTAAAACTCACTCGGCTTTCATTTCTTTTACATTGCTACAAACATGCTGTAAGTGCTGAAATGCTTTTTCTAAAACTTCTATATATTCATCAGAACCAACTGAAACTTTAAAGTTTCCATGTTCTTGAAATGTTTCATGTATTGCTATTATTGGATCAAACTGAAAAAAAAATTAGTCTGTTAACTTTATTATTTGCTATAATTATTATGATTACCATTAATACATTTAAAATAATGATTTCATAAAAATAATAGTCACCATAGTTTTATCTCCTTTTCTGGCACTTGAATATTTCATAGCAGTTTCTAATGCATTTTGCAATGCCCCTGTCCAGTCTAAATAGTCCATAGAAGCTAAATGACTAGCGGCCCCAGTCAATAACAAACTATACAGAGCTCCAGAGGCACCACCCATTTTGTCTTCACAAATGAATGCCAAAGAATACAAAACACTAGCTGGGTAACTTAACGGAAGTTTGTTTAAAGTGGTAAGCAATTCTATATTATATAAATATATATATATATATAAATGTACTTAAGGTTTTAATTTAGAATTGTACTATACAAATTAAATAAATGTAGCCATTTACCATGAGCAAACCGTGAAATAGTTGTACCATTATCACCATCTCCAATTTCTTGGTCTAATTTGTTTAAAACATCAACATTTTTCAAAAGAGTTTCTCCAATTTGCTTCAATATACTTTTGAATACAGACTCGGCTTTTTGAGATACACGTGTACCTAACTGGTTATACATAAATTGATTGCTATGTGCCAAATATATTATAATTATTATTTTTGTGATTATGTGTTGATTATAAAGTCTAAATAATTTTCAAAAAAAATGTATTAATCTCTATAGTTTTGTCGTGTTTTTATATTTGCTAATGTATTCCTTCATTTGAATCACAAATACATAGTTTTTAAATAGTACAATGGTTTTATTTATTAATATATAAAATTATATTTGTATCTATAGTTTTGATTTTTTTTTTATAAATTGAACCATACCTAAAATTGTTTTTCAAAAGTTAATGATATTATTATGTATAATATATTATATTAAATATATAAATATTATTGATTTATGGATTTATCATTACTTTCAAAGTTTTAAACTTATTATATTAACACATATATTTTATAATAGAATAGTAGTCACTTTTTTACATTAAGATTTATATCATCCAGATTTGGTATCTTAATATTTTCTGATTCCCATTTTTCAATTGGCTTGATGCTCATATGATTTCCTGGCCAAGCAAAAGCAGAGGTTTCTTCATCTATACAATTAATCCATTCTGGGTGTTCACTCACATCAATGACACTTAATTGAAATCCATACATGTTTAAAGATACAATAAATGTTCCAACAAACATACGACTCACGTCTATTTTAAGTACATCTATAAATGTGTTTAAAAATTATGTATGAACTATGTCACATTTACAGATTTTATATATTTACCAAAATATTCTTTTGTGTATTTAGCCAATGCACCTAACTCAATGTGTGATACTAATCCAAGATTATTCACAATCAAACAAATAACGCTGGATTCTTTTAAACATAATGTGTTACATATTTTATCTATAGCTGAGCGAATCAAAATTTTCACATCACATGCCTAAATATTAAAGATGAGTTTATCATACTGTCCTAATATGTGTATATATATCTTAATAGTTGTTTTTAATTAAAGTTGATTTTATATACATATAAGTATGTACTTTAATTCTTGATGTCCCTGCTTCTCCGTGTAATCCGACTCCAAATTCAAATTCTCCTTGTTGCAGTAAAAAAGATGGATTTTCGCCTGGTACATTACATGAAGTTGCACTAATTCCAAGTGATGCTAATCTTTCATTAATACTTCTACCAACAGACATTAAATTATCAATACTGTTACCTTGTTTAGCCAGCGCACCTAATATCTGTAAAAAAATAAATGATAATATAAATTTACATCTGCCTTTTATTAATGTTTTACTTAATTCTAGATGATTTAATGATATCTATCTAGGATCTATAGTATAATAAATAAAATATATTTTTATTTATCGTATGGGTTTTTTCTAATTTATAAATAAGAGTTTAATTATTGTCTAATTAAGAATTTAAAAGATATTTTACAATGACCAGAAGAAATCAACTAAAATTAGTTAATAAAAAACATTTTTACATACTTTTATAACAAATAATAATCCACACATGCCTCTTTTACCTACTTTGCCACCTGGCCGTGAACAGTCATCACTAACTACTAACTCCGCCACCTGAAATTGAATGCATAATTAAATATAGATGTTTATTTTGATAGATAACTAGGTTCTTCTTGCCAAACAATCTCACATTAATATTATCCATTTTTTTTGCTTTTTCACAAGCCAATCCAAAATTGAAAACATCGCCAGTATAATTTGCCACAATAAGTAAAATACCACCATTACCTATTCAAGAATTATAACTTATAATATTTTATGATATGAAATATCAAACACAAATGTTTAAAAATATACTAACAAGTATTATTATTTAAATATTTTATTGCCTGGTAAATGTTTAGAGATGAACAACAGGTAAATACATATCCACTAACAGATGCGGATAACATTCCATCACCAATATAACCTGTTAACACAATAAGTCATATATGTTTATATGTTTATAAACATAAATATTTCAGAACAATGTTTTCATTACATTAATAAATGTTTTTTATTATATTACCTAATATTGTTTATTAAATTTGGTTAGGTTTGATTAAATTCAATAATTAAAATTAGCTATTAGTTATATTAAATCTACCACTTGATTTTAAACAATTTTATTATTATTAACATACCTGTATAAGTAACAAAAAAACTGAAAACATTTAAATGTATTATCATCAGTAGTATTTCAAAAATTTTTTTTTTTAAATTACCTATCAATATTAGATATTTTTATTGAGTGGTAAATTTTAAGAAGATAAAATACCTATTTTCTAAATATATAATTAATAATGTTTCATATAAAGAAAGTTGAAAATATGTACCTAATTGATGTTCATAATTAATCATGTAAATTTCACACTTACCAAATGGATATGGTTCATGTCCAGATCCACCACCTCCAAGTAAACATACTCGTTTTTCTGATTTCTAAATTATTATAAGTATTCATTATTAGATTGAGTTGTATATAGTGACCAACACATCAAAATATTTAAAAATCATAAATGATAAACAATACTTACTAATTTTAATCCAACTATTCTACTCTCAGGATAGACATCAAATACAGGATAAGTGTATGCTAAACCATCAAACATTTCTTTTAGAAGGAACTCGACCATTTTTCAACAAGTATATTTCGTCGGTTTTTAATTTTTCATTAGCCATCTTGTTCTTAAATTAAAATTAAAACACATATACATTTTTATTTAACAAAATTAATTTGTTTTTATTTCATTATTATGATACCTATTTTATATAAATATTAATTTATATAAAATATTTATATAAATAGGTATCATAACAATATAACTAAATATTTTATTAAATTTGTATTATTGACATTATTGTTTTTTTTTCTTAATCACAATATTATGTCTAAAATAATCATACTTGTAACTAATATGTATATCTATAAAAGTTCCAAAAAATTAATTTTTACCTTATTTTAGGTAATGTATGTGTCTCTCCTTCCTACCATATTTTATATTTGGACACCAATGCATAGAACAATAACATACTAATTAATATACAAGTATAATTGTATAGGTGTTTAATTATATTATTTACCTGGTATTTCAACTGGAATCACGACTTTATAAATATTACAATAAATGATGTTTATGATATTCTAATATTATTAAATTAACATGAATATTTACAAGAGGGGGAAGTAACTACACTGGTACACTTCAACTCCACAGTCCACTGTGTAGACACTACTACACCTATACCACCACATATTTTAATTGGATATAATTTATATTGCACATTACCAGTAGTCAGTGTACAGCTTACAATTGCTACTCACTACAAGTAGATAAACCTATATGAGTAAAAATTATAGCACAGAATAAGTTCTGTGTGATGTATGTAGTTAATACAATAATAACAATTAATTAACATTCTCCTTTAAGATAAGCACCACTTACTCTCCTAACCGTTATCAGTAATAATAAATAATCATAATAACCATTCAAAAATTCATTATTTGATCTGTGTAGAACTTCTCTCCATTTCCTAATTACTATTTACTCTCATTAAAAATATTACACTTATACTTAATATATAAAACATTATATTATCAATTATTATTTTCACCAAATATATTTTAAGCGCTTATCGTGACATACTTGACATAAATCTACTTATACACTATTATATCTTCCTACACTATTTAAACGAAATAAACGTAGGCACCAAATACCCGATGTAATATCTTTTTAAAAACAAAATTATAACGTTAATGTTTACCATATATTATAGGGTATAATATTTTATATGATATACTATTTTTTTCTTTTTTATTGAAGTTTTGTTTTTCCACATTTACACTTCGACAATTATATAAATTTATCATATAGGTACTATATTATATTATATGGTACTCGTCTAATATGCTACCTACCGCGATTTCATTAGTACTACCAACTACTGTTAACTACCTATAAATTGTTACTTACCAAAAAACTAAACCTACGTGTATAATATATATATATTATGTATTTTACCAACTAATTAATTAAAATGTATTAAACTTTCTTAATATATTGCTGATGATTATTACCATTGTCAAGTATTTTAATATTTTTAAATATTGTTATACGTTATATATTTTTTTACGTCATCCCCAAAAAACTTCAAATAAAACGTTAGTGCTGTATTAACGGACCACTACCATTCCTCTTTTAGTTGGCGGTCTAACAAATCTGTTGCTCCTTGGCTTTTAATTTCATATATAGTTTTGACATGTCTCCATATATATTCGATCGTTTGTGTGTGTGCGCCCTTTACAGGATCAATACAAAATTCTGAATGATTGACTGTTTCATGACGAAAACCTCTATCTTTTAAGGTACTATATGTTCACCATTGATCTGAATAAATAGTTGTCCCCAATTCTATTTCAATCTGTATTATTAGTATTAAAGTTGTTTTATCTTTTTCCACTTTAAAGAATCGTCGTTATAATATAGAACTCCGTCAACAATCCTACAACACATACCAAAAATTCATGGGTCTTGAATATGAATACCATAATTTCGTTGAGTTGAATGATTATTAATATTTTTAGTACTTGATACATCGTCATCTATATTTAGAATTATATCTCCATTCCTTAAGTCCTCTATTATTTATGTTTGCCTTGAAATAGTGACTCGTCAATTACTAAATTGAATAAATTGAATAAATGGATTTTTTTTAAAGAGTAGTAAGTTTGTCAACCTTTTTTGACATCGTAAATAAATAGTTTATAATAAATCACCATTCTAGTCTCTTTTGCGATTATTTTTTTAATATTCTTTCAATGTGCCTCCACAAACATCGTCTTTTAATTTGGGACAACTATCAAGTTCAGGCAGTAAGTTTTTCTCTTGAAGATAGTTAACACATATTTCTCCATTACTTATTATATGCCCGTACAAATGCGCATAGATGTATTCATTATAAGTATGTAAAAATAAAAAACAAATAAAATTCACAACATAAAAACACATACAATACAAGAACACAACAATACAACGAAAAGCACAACACAGACTAAAATAATATATCTAAAATTTTCTTTGCTTGGTGGACATTTACCAGTTATCATAATGACTATTTTAGTATTGTATTGACCTTTATTTTAATAACTCAAAAAATTACAGTTAATGACAAATCTTTCCCGTAATAAAATGAAATAAGAATATAATATATATAAGAATATGACTTTATATACAAAATTCTTAGTAGATGGCATTTACGGTAAGTAGCATACTACAAGCATACGGTTTTTGGTAGGTATCATTTTACAGGTAGGTAGTATATTGGATGAGTATCTATTATCAGTAGCGGATTTTCAAACATTTTCTAAGGGGCCAAAAAAATAGTACAAATCAAAATAAAAAAAAGTAGTTTAGTATTTTTTGTATTTCTGGACCCCCCCCACCCCCTGTTTATACGCCACTGCATATTTTATTAGATAACGTGCGTCTATATATCCCAGACTTGTAACATATTCGAATTCAAGTATCTTATCTTGTATACTCAAGTACAATCATTTTAATACTTACATGCAATGTATTAAAAGGTGTTCTAAATTAATTACCTAACAAGTATGCTAATTCAGTTTTAGAAAAATATTTTCTAGACCTCATTCTTGGGCGCAGTAAACTCGAAGAAAATTTCGACCAGATGATCTGCGACAATATCGTTAAGATTCACCGTTTTTAAATATTAAATATCTACTTCCTGCCTACACAAACAACTAACATGTACCGATTACGAATTTTAAATTATTATAGATAGCTGATTCAGAAAGATGGAGGTTATCTAAATTCCAAAGGTTCCCACCTACAAAGTACAATTCATTATAAATAAAATTTATTTTATTTAGTTAAAATAGTATACTTAGTTATAATTTATCATTTTACTTTTGTAAAAAAAAAATATTAATTTTGATTTATAATAAGCAAATAGTAATTGGCCAGGAAAACAAAAAATAGTAAATACTGTCTAGCAGTGTGCATATGCTTTTTACGAAATTCTTTAATTGATATTGTGTACTTAATATATCAGATCTTAATTTCGAAAAGTATTCGTTTAAAAAAAATATTCATACGTGAAAATAATCGATTAAACGTTTACACCAAAATCACAGATTAGATTCTGTGCCAGAATCGAAAAATAAATATACTTGTTACGATGATTTTGAAATGTAGATGGCGTACCATACAGTCCATTCTTTATTACATATATATATATATATATATAAATCTTTGAAAATACAAAACTCATACTCTACGTATAAAATACGTAACAATGGCACCTGAAATAAGATTTCATTAATAACGATTTAAGATTATTTAAAAAAATTAATCCTTTCAAGTTTCGGTTAAATAAATTAAAATATGTATACACTGGGACGACCATAACACAAAAGTGTCCTATCAATTAATCTCTTTTCTATGTTTATATCGGTGTCAGCCATTTTGCTTTTATGAACTAACAAAATCCAAAGAGATTAGTTTTGGTAACCAATTCATCGACTACCGTCAACCATAATTACGATATTATTGTTACCGTTACTAATAACATCGTATTATTATTATCATTACGTTTATCTTACAGCGTGAGGAGCACAACAACTATATTATTGTTTCATGTTTTCGATGTGTGCTGACGGCTCCTGTTTATTTGTATTATGTGAGTTGTGAATTTTCTCTAGTAATTCGTTTTAACATTATCCGCCAAATTATTTAACAATTAAAAAAAAATTAACATATTTGATAATAACTGTAATTTTATATATTTCAGTCCATTGGAGTTTGGCAGTGTGTAATAGTAGCTAGTGAACGAGCTCATGTTTTGACGGAGTACCATTTCAATATCGTTGTGTCGACCTAATACGTACGTGTTGTAAAACATGTCGAGCGAAACTTCGAATAGCCAACCGTCCACGTCAGAAGCGAGTACCAATAATGTCAATGAACAGAGCACGTCTGGAACAGACAATAGTTCTGGTGCGTCAAAAATCACTGAAGAAAAAGTTTCAGGATCAGATGAGTACATTTGTCTACGCGTTATCACCAGCGATATGACCAACGAGGTACATTTCCGTGTTAAAGCCACAACATCTTTGAGCCGTTTAAAACGCTCATATTGTAGCAAGCTCGGTTTTCAAGTAGAAGAATTGCGTTTTGTATTTGATGGGCATCGAATTACTGATGATGATACTCCAAAATTGTTGGGTATGATCAATGATGATGTTATTGAGATATACCAAGAAAGAACTGGTGGTATGTGAGATGTAATTTTTTTTGTATAATTTTAAATGTTGAAAATCAATTTTATATTTCAAAGAAAATATCCATAAACTAGTAAATGTATATATATATATAAACCCAGTGGTATTTCAATGGTACAATTTTCAAAAATGTTTACAAAAGTTAAAATTTTATTATTTAATTATAATTTAATTTTTTTACAATATATTATCCTAAACTGTAATCATTGGTATTAGTCATTTTCAGGTTTAAAGTAGAAATTATTAGTCCCATACTGAGCTATTAGGAAATTTTCCAGTGTGCCGGAAAATATACGCACTACTATACACATAAAATTAACTCAAAACCAAAGAACAAAATAATAATAATAAATTTATATTTAAATATTTTTATACTAAAACAAAAAGAATGTACTTGATATTTGGTCTTGTCTAAATATGCGCGTACCACAGATATAGTTCTATGTTATGTTTATATCTTTGAAAATATAGGGTTGTTAAAAAATAATTTGCTTTTCAAAATAATAATAAGAAACATACAATTATGTGGAAATAGTTATTTTGGTATAATTTATGTCTGGTCCTTATATACATGTTTAACATAGGTAATTAAATGTTTTAATGATTATTGATCTGAAACCAAGAAATTATATTAACAATTAAGCATCAATCAATATTAAATAATGTTGCATATATCCCAATAATAATAAAAACTCCATATTACAATAAACTTAATTGTACAATCTTCCATATTGCTATAAATATATACATATATTTTTTTCTCTTCCTTTTCGTATATTTATTAATATAACGTCCTGTTTTAATAATTATAATATTTTTTACTTAATAGTTTGTATTTTATTATTTAACGTATGGTAATAATTTATAATAAAATTATTTATAAAATGCTTTTGGAATTTATTTGCATCATTATTACATATGATATAGTGAACAAATAATGTTATTTATTAGAGAAAAAAATGTTAATTTATTATTATTGATATTTTTATATAAATAAAAAAATCAAACAAACTTTGTGTTATCATTTTTATGTAAAATATATTATATAAGAGCTAATAAACTGTCAATATGAATAATAAGTAAACACTTTTGTTAACAATATTATGCATTGTCAAATTATTACTTTAAGAATTTTAAAAATAGTGTAACAACAAACTGTTAAAAAGTTATTTAGATAGCGGACATAAGAACAACAGTGTTATTTGTGGAAATGAAATAATATCATGCATTAATTTAAAGATTCAGATTATTTCAAAATTATTGTACAATTAAAGAAATTATATTTTTAAATTACAAAAATGATTATTATTTACGTCTTTTAGTCTAAGTCATACATTTTGAATTATACTATATAAAAATGAACTTTTAAAGATTATTTGTTAATAAATCCTAATCAAACACTTAATCTTAATATTTCATAACTAATTTATTCAATTCAGAATAAAGTCAATGTTAGATTAATTATTTATATAACTTAATGAGGCCACAGTCAATATTTGAATAGGTAACTATTATGGCCAGTAAACGTATAAATACGAGTCAGGAACAAGCAAACCGTTTAGTGTACTCACGACAGTGCACTACATACTCCAATGATGGAACTTGTAACTGTTTCGAAACGTCAGAAAAATAAAAACCACAACATGGATATTTCCGAAAATCACACAGATAATAAATTTCCAATCCATGAAAGCTTCAATAAACTAAGAATAACTTTTTGCATATTTACATTTTTTCATACATATTTAATAATATTTTAGTGCATATTTGGCTTTTTTTAACTCCTGTAACTTTTGAGCCTTAATTATAAGTAACAGTATTTTCACCACAAACTATAAAGTACAACATATTCGTGAACAATCATATAAATCTACCAATTTTTATACCAACTAGGTTTTCTAGTCATTTTAGATTTTATATCAGTAAAATACATATATATTTTTGAAGAAAAAAATTTTCTATGTAAATAATGTTTTGTATATTTTCTTTAAAATATATAAAATAATATTAATATTTTTTTTATTGTTAATAAAAAAATTGTATAAAAATAAATAATTAAAAATATTATGTTGGCCTTAAATTGTAAGAAAATAGTATTACAATTTATATGTAATGGTCAATACTATTTAAATAATTTGTATTTATTTATTTTTGTTATTTAGACTTGCCCTAATATATATCTTGACAAGCAAATATAAAATATACAATTATTTTACAATTTTAAAAAATACAGTAAAGTATGCTAGAATAAAAAATAACTAATTATAATTATAAAAAAAACCTTAAGGAATAAAAAATGAACAGTATTGGCTTTCATTAGGATACTTTTATCCTTGAAAAATAATAGAAAAAGAGAATAGTATTATAGCATGAAAAAGGAACAGAATCAGTTTCTTTTGAAATATAAAATGAAATTTGTATATATTAGAGTTATCTTTTTCAAATAAAACTACTGGTAATAAATAAAAGATTAATTAATTAAAACTGTTTACTTAAAATAACAATTTAATTAAAATACATAATAATATTATGTAAAAAACGCAGAAATGAATGTACACATTTTAAAATCATAATTATAAGGAAAAAAAAAATAACTTGGAATATGGACATTCAAAATAATGCGAACAAAATTTATTGAAATTATTAAATACCTAACTTAACCTTAAATACTTAAGTGTATTAATAATTTAATCATACATAATATAAGTAATTACACTTACTATAATGTTCAATTATGTATAGCCACATTTATATATAACAAATATTATTTGGGAAAACAAAAATGTAAGTAATAAATTAAAATAATTATGAAAAAATAAATAAATATATATATATTAGTGTGTGTATATATATATATATATATATATATATATATATATATATATATATATATACAGTAACAATGATGTATTAAAAGTAATATATATATATTTAAATCATATAATAAATGCTTATTAATCAGAAGAAAAAGTTATTTCACATTGAAATTGGATAATTTTCAAAAAATTAAATTAAAATAAGTCAAAAATATTAAAACAATGTTATGCTACACATAAAAAAACTTCAAAAATTAATTTTTATAATTAAAAAAAAAAAAAAAAATACAAACATAATTGCAATATAAGTTATAATTTTTTTTTTTTAATGAATAATTCTAATAGAGAACTTAAATTTTTAATAATTTAATGCCTAACATAAATATAATAAATTAAAACTATAACGTAATTAAAATCTAATAAGTACAGTCCAATTTTTGAAATAGAAAATTTGGAACATTACCTTTAACAGAATAAAATTACAAAAATAAATTATAAGTTATGATAGCCAATTTTAAAAACTCTTAAATTTTTAAAAAGTTATTTTTTTGATATCAAAATTAATTAAGTAGTTATTGTTTTAAATTCATACATAGTTAACATTTTCTTAGTTATTTTCAAACTTGGGTCAATGATTTGCACTCATTTTCTGTCGAAGTATCATCAAAAAGAGATTCATCAGTGTTATATGGTTCATAATTCCTCAACCGTTCAATCACATGTTTTAACTCTTTTTCAAGACGCACAGTTCTAGCTTGATATTGATCACACCAAAGACGAAGATTTGAAATTTCAACTGTTTCAGGCCGTGAACAGTTTAATTTATTCTGAATGAATCTTTTAAAATATAAACAATATACATTTTAAATATAAAACTACTTAATTATTTAATTATTATTAATCAATTTGCAAGGTAAATTATACTCACCCTAATGGATCTTTAGGCCGTAATGGATCTTCGTACATTTCAGATAAAATGTTAGTGAACGTAGACAAAATACCCATTTTTTCCAAATATTTTCTGAACTCTTCATGTCTTGTATCAAACTAATAATAATAATAATAATAATAATAATAATAATAATAATAATAATAATAATTGACTGTTGGATATTTTTATTGTTCACTATTTAATTTGAAACTAAATAGTAATTGTTAATGAAATGTAAATACAATTAACATAAGAAAATGTAACAATTATACTTAAAATACAAAAATAATATTAACAGCTAAAATTTTAGGAGCACCTATAAGACAATAAGTATGTTCAAAGTGCCACACGTCAATCACTAGATATACAAATGAATTATACATGTATTATTCAACTTAGCAATAGGTAGGTAGTAGACACGTACCTTGTTGGACACAATATTTCTGGTATATACATGTTGATTCAGACTGCGGGGAAACTGTTGCTGTTGTTTATTTGGCGGCGAATTTTCTTGATAGTTGTTGTTGTTGTTGTCGTAAAACGTAGAATGTTGTTGCAGAAAGTCATCTTCGGAACGGTAGTTGCTATTATTGTTATTGTCGTTAAACGTAGAATGTTGTTGCAGCAAGTTGTCTTCGGAACGGTTATAAGCAGCTTGCTGTGAAATCGGTGACGACTGCGGAAAGTGAGTAAACGGCGACCAAGTAACAGGCGGATAACCGAACTGCGGCGGCATGGGAAACATCGGTTGTCCTGACATCGAAAACACGTTCGGTGGCTGTGGCTGCCCATAAATGGGCACGATTTGTGGGGACATTGGTGAGAATCGAGGAGACTCTGCCATTGTGCGCAGTAACGAAACTGATAGATTTTAGATATTAAGACGATTAATTGAAAAAAAAAACTGAAAACTGGTGGTAATAATAACTTGGAGCAGTATTAGAACATACGCGGCACTCTACTAGTCGAAAAACACAACGATCGTACGTAAATAAATCGTCCTAAAACTGCACAGTTATGGGTAACAATAATCATTACAATATTATTGTTTGTGTATTGTTGGGTATTACGAATAAAATAGTTTTTATTTTTGTTTGGGAAAACCACCGTCACTATTCCCGCGTTGACTATGACCGTGGTTCTGGGTTGGTTATAATCCATGGTTTACCAGCTATCAAAACTAGTTATCATTTCTTATTAGTACTGAATATTATTCTTTTTTTCGAAAATAAACAGTATTTATCATCATAAGTGTTAAGTTGTTATTTATTATTAAAATTAAATATTAAATATATTAGTTTTTAGCATTTTGCAGTGAAACAGTCATCGACAACAAAATGGAATTGCTTGTTGCAGGATTTGACGACATCAAATTCAATGTAGAAATAGCGTTAGACGAACAACATGGAGCACTGCCTTTGCCATTCAATGGAATGGACAGTAAGTGATTCATGTTTATAAAAATTCATTTATCGAGAATAAAAAAATTTCAAATGTAGTTATAAATATTACTTATAAAAAAAATATCATGTTTTATACAATAAGTAATTTTACTAGGAAAACATTACTTGAAATCTAGGATCAATTGTTGAATTTAAGAAACTATGTGTACATTATATATATGTTTATATTATAAATTAAAAATTACAATATCTATTATGTATGCACTTGAACTGAAAACTTAAAATACAAAAAATTTGGCGCATCACTACAAATATATTAAGAAAATGTGTAATTAAGTTTAAACAGATATGTCTATCCAACCCAAGTAAATCATCTTTAAATGTTTATATTTTTTTTCAGAATCTATTGCTGCAGTTTGTTCGTTTTATCCAAAAGGTAGCTGTTCAAAAGGTGCATTATGTCCCATGAGACATGTACGAGGTGATCGGACAGTTGTTTGTAAACATTGGTTACGTGGTTTATGTAAAAAAGGAGATCAATGTGAATTTTTACACGAGTATGACATGACTAAAATGCCTGAATGTTATTTTTATGCACGATTTAGTAAGAAAGAATATTTATAAATGTAAATATTTATTTGATGTACCTAATATATTGCATTACAAATTTGTTTAGATGCTTGTCATAACAAAGAATGTCCTTTTTTACATATTGATCCAGAAAGTAAATTAAAGGAGTGTCCATGGTATGATCGAGGGTTTTGTCGTCATGGTCCACATTGTAAACATAAACATGTTCGTCGTGTTCTTTGTATAAATTATGTTGCAGGATTTTGCCCAGATGGTCTAAACTGTAAATTTGTACAGTATGTAATAATTTTAGTATACATTGTTTTTTTTTTTAAAATATTTAATAATTTAATTTTAGATTTTTATTGTTGGATGCAATTAATTTTACTATTTTAATATAATGGTTATGGAAATGGGAAATGTGACCATTTAAATATCTAAAAACACCTATTTTCACCTATTTTCTCACCTATTTTTATTAATGCATATTTTGCTCATAAATATCTTTTAGTTACTTTTCTACAGCTCACTATTCTATTAAAGCAATTTTAAAGTTTGAAAAAATAAAACAAGTTTATAAATTATTAGTCTCGAATAATAATATTTAATAATATTAATAATATTAAACTAGTTAATGGGTGATTCATTATAAGGTACTTTTTTCAAAAATAAAAAAAATTCAATTTTATTGGTTAATCTTTATTATCATATAAAAGAACCTTTCTTTACATTTATTTTTTAAAGATTATTTCTTTTAGATGTTGGCCGTAATTGCGGCTAACATGGTCCATTTTGAAGTTCCAACTTAGTATGATGTGTTTGAGTATTTCGAGTGGTATTTGGTTAATGATGTGAGTAATGTTGACTTCCAATTTCTCAGTCATAGCTGGCTTACCTGTGTAGACTTTGTGCTTTATGGAGCTCCAAAGAAAAAAGTCTAGAAATGTGATATATGATCTAGGTGGCTAATTCACTGATCTGAAGCGTGAAATTAACTGTTCTCACAATAAAGCCATGGTTTACGAGCTGTGTGACCAGTATTGCGGTCTTGTTGGAAGCAAATGTCGTTTAGATTACGACCTTCAATTTCAGAGAGCATATAGTCCGTTATTATGGCGCAATAACGGGCGCCATTCACCTTTATGTTTTGGTTGGTCTCGTTTTTGAAAAATTATGGACCGATGATTCTACCAGCCTATAAACCACACCAAACTGTTTTTATTGTCTGAATGTAATGGCAGCTCTTTAACCTCTTCAGGTTGTTCTTCAGCCCAAATACGACAATTTTGCTTATTGATGTAGCCATTAAGCCAGAAATGGGTCTTATCATTGAACAAAATTGTAGTCGAAAACAGTGGATCTTCTTCAAACTATTCAAGATCCCAAAAACTTAACTGTGATGATTCAGAAGATCGCTCGGCTTTAATTCTTGCACGAGTTAAATTTTGTATGCTTTTAAGCGAAAATCTTTACGTAAAATATGCCGAGTTGTTGCATATGACAAACCAATCTGTTGAGAACAGCGCCAAATTGATTCATCACGGTCATCGTGTACACTCTCAGCTACCGCTACTATATTTTCTTCATTACGTGCTGAATGTGGTCTATTTGATCGCGTATTACCCAATAATGAATATTGAGTTTCAAATTTGTTGATGGTTTGTGTATTGTGTGTTCGGTAGGACGATTATGTGGACCATAAATTGCTCTTAGCACACGAAACACATTCTTTTTAGAACATTGATTTTTGTAATACAGCTGAATAATTTGTAGATGCTGTGCCAGGCTGCCTTTCCATGATGAATTGTCATATAGTACTTAACAAAAATATTACGAAAAAAATACACAACTCGTGTGTCATAAAAATCCAATTAAAAAAATTACCTCATAATAAATCACCCATTACAATTTTTCTTTCACATTATCTTGTATTGATTTAATGTAAAGATTAAAATATGAAGACTATTAGTAAATATTAAATTGAAATTCCGTGTTACCATCATATGTATAAAGCAAGTATGTACAATATACAGTGTTTTTTTATTTCAGTCCTAGATTTGAACTTCCTGCTTATCAACAACATGATATAAATCAAAAAGATTTAAAAAAGCTTGTAGTAATATGTCATTTTTGTGGTGATACTGGACATAAAGCTATGTATTGTCATAAAATGGTATCAGATCTTGTGAAAATCAAACCGGAATTAGAAATCAATGAACCATCCCAAGTAAATTCTCAAACAGGATTTGCAAGGAAACTAAAACCACTAGAAGAAGTTACATGTTATAAAGTATTTATTCACTCAAATACCTAATTATCCTCTATTTAAAATATTATTAATGTTTAATAATATATGTGACATACATATTTTAACTATGTTGTAATTTTCAATGTTATCCATACATTCACTTGAACAGCTTAAATGTTGAGTTATAAAGTTTTTTAAACTTGAATATGTCATTCAATTTGAAAAAAGAAATTGTTTCAAATAATATTTTTTATTTATAGAAATTGTTAATAAATGATTGTGTTAATAGAACATCATAT
Organism: Schlechtendalia chinensis; assembly: GCA_019022885.1. Taxonomy (NCBI): domain Eukaryota; kingdom Metazoa; phylum Arthropoda; class Insecta; order Hemiptera; family Aphididae; genus Schlechtendalia; species Schlechtendalia chinensis. The sequence continues at coordinate 6,153,624 of CM032341.1, forward strand.
CATTTATTTGATACTTCATTTTTTTACAGTGTGGATTTAAAGGACATTATGCCAACAAATGTCCAAAAGGCCATTTAGCCTTTTTGTCTCTGCAACAAAATCAAGCACTCCAAAACAATTCAGGTGCATGATACAACAAATAAACCTCATAACTTTTATTATACGTAATGTTATTGGCTATTATTTATGTGTATTTTTTTTTTTTGCAAAGAATATTAAGTAATAATGTACAATTTTAAGACTTATGATTGATTTTCTTTTGAATCTTAATACATGGTAATCATTATAATTATTGATAATGCATTGTAGGGATTGAATTAGTCGTTTAATCCTACTAAAATTATTTATATTTTATGTATTTACAAGCAATTGATAATATATTTAGTGAAACAATTTTAGATGTATAAATCATACAAAATATATGGACGCGGGAATCAACATTTATGTACAGAACAATTAACATTCAATTTAATTTCGTATATAAAATTAAAAACGCGGATATATATGTAAGGCGAACTATCATGAAGTAAAGAGAGCGACAGTGGGACAATTGAAACCGACCCAACAATTAAAAACGAAAATGGATGTCACCTTATCATCAACCAATTATAATAAGATAACTGATATAATGCATGTACGCCACATTACTCCCCCTCCAGTGTTAACATTACAGGAGTCAAAGGTATTTGGCAGGATATCTGACTGCTCTTCCTGCACGGGTCCTTCACCCAAAAAAAATACAGGAATTAATTGACTTTTAAGAGTGATTTGAGGCTAAAACTATTCAGTTTTAATCCAGATATTGACTTTCTCGTGGGAGACAATCAATGTCAAAAATCCCATTAAGTTTTTTTAATTTTGACCACTTATTTTTGAGTTTTTTTACTGTTGCGACAACTAAATTAATACAATAAAGTTATTTTCTTTATAAAAAATTATTTTTTAATTTTTCTTATACAGTATGTTATATATATATATGTATGTTTGTCATACGTATATATAGGTATGTATTTGTGATTATGTATTTATATTTTTTACTTGTATATTTAGTTAGTGGGCCTCAAATTTTATTTTACTAAATTAGTGGTTCACACATCTAAAAAGGTTGGGAACCGCTACATTAGACTAATCTAACCCAATATTTTGGATCTACAATATAACTGGAATACGATGAGATGAGATACAATAGAGATCACCGATAACTGATTTAATATATTATAATGAACCAAACTTATTTTTCAAAATATTCAGTTTTAATTGACTTGAAATTGTTTATATAAAACAGGTAGTGACTTATTTTGAATTACTTTATGTGCAGTTGAAAATAATGCTAAAATCGATTTTGTCTAGTTTATTGTTGTAATTTATATCTGAAATATTTTTATATAAACAAACTTAGGTAATTATACAAACGACAGTTTCATATTTGTGATGATGTGTACATTTGGGTGGGTTTGACAAATAAAAATACAATGAATTAATAAAAAGAAGCCATTTCAAATTTCATTGTTTAATCTTTTGATATAAAACTACCATATTGATTGATAAAAAATATGTTAATATAATATTAATATTATAAATTAACGACTAATTTTGGTGGTGAGAACATAATATTTTAATAATAACAAAACTGAAGAAGCTGTGCAACTAGCCGATTTTTTAAAAACAACGCCATGAATATTGGTCGTGTTTGGTCATGATATATATATTTATAGCACCTACTCCAACTATTGTTCACGGACTAAAATAACATATTTAAAAAACAATACATTCGTAGATTTCGCTAGTAAATCTAAAACAGTTAATAGACGAAAAAATGTATTAGACAAAGTATACAATATAATTAGTGGTTAAAACTTACAAGTTAATTTATGCGATGGCAGGTAACACGTATATTCACCTGTTAGTCGTAATTTAAAATCATGAAAATTGTCTATTAATATGTAATATTGATTTTTCATTGAATTAAGTGAGTGGTGGTATTGTAGATTCGAATGCTGTGGGTACCCACAGAAACACAGCATATTGTACTCGCAGGTATTATAGGTACATATTTTTTGTAACTTACATTAGGTTTGGTGAAAATATTAACGAGTTTTTGATTAACTTCAAATAATACCATCTGGTATTATCGTATCTGTATGATTTTTAATATGCAGAAATGATTATAATATAAAAACAGTCAAAAGTTAGAAAAATGTAGACGTGAACTGACAAACGAGTAAAACGTAATTATTAGGTACCCATCCTATCTAAATTTATTTATAAGTTGGCACGTAAATTTCAAGTTTCTGTCATAATTGAACATGAACGATATTACAGACACAGCTTTTTATATAAATATGTAATAATCTTGTAATTTTAGTAATCTTGTCTAACTCATGAAGTCTTCTGACGTAATTAGAGATGGCTCGAGGGTGTTTAACACCGGACACTCCTAGTTTTGAAATTAGCATCTCCAAAATGTTTGTGTATATGTGTAGTATACATATACTGAAGTACTTTTAATGAATTATTTGGTGCTTAAAAGTGCATAAATTCATAATTAACGGGCAATAAAAATCGTTGAAACGTTTACAACAGTTTGGTGAACATTATATACTCACGTAGATACCTCTAGTTTAAAAACACAATCGATTTTTGTAGACTAGCTGTTAAAAAATAAAATAAAATGTGTTTTATAATCGGGTTCGAAAAAATAGATAATGAATAATTATGATTATAAACGTTATCAGGTTGGGCATATGACTGAAAAGGGATCGAAAAACACGTTCTTGAAATTGAAATACTTAGTTTTGGGCGATTTTCTCAAAATGGATCGTCTCAGTTTTATTTTTTTCGAGACACTATTGTATTTTCGAAATATGTATTCAATTATGTTCAGTCAGCGTAATGTGAAGTGCTAACCACTAAATAGTGTTGTATCATTAAGTATGAAGTACTTACTCGACAATAAAACTACGAAATAAGTATGATAGAAGATAACATAGTGTTTTTTAAATATAAAACACCGATAGGTAGCAATTAAATTCATGTACCTATATATATTTATAAAAAGGTGAGTCATTCTACACAATAACGTCATAATAACGTAAAAGCGAGTGAAATAGACAAAATAATATCATGGTTTTTAAAATGTAAATCTGTATTAATTGCAAGAATATATTTAAAAATATATTTTTAATTTTAATTTGTGTGTAGTACTTATACTTCTTTTTATAATTCTATATTTAAATTATTAGTTTATATTCTTATACAATTTTTGAATGAGTAACTAGTAAATAAATAAATAAATAAATACTAATAATAATAATAATGTAAGTGACAATGTAATGTTAATAATAGTAATGTAAGTAACCAATGTTAAACTATTGTAAATCATCAGTACTACCTAATTAAATTTAAAAAGAACTGTTTAAAATTAATTTTCTTTTATTAACATGTTGTGATTTTTTTGCAAATTTTTACTTTAAAACAAATTAAAATCACCATTCGTGTTCAATAATTACTAATATACTGACAAGATGTGCAACTCTTGGAAACTTTTTTACTTTATTGAAAAATCAATATATATTATTGTTCAGTTCACTAGATCAAATAGAATTACTCCATAATAATAAATAGTATCGATGTACTGCGTGTATGTACCTACTAGTATTTAGTTTTCACTATTCAAGTGAACAAATATTGTCAAAATTAAAATGTTATTATAAATTATAGTGCGCTGAAAATATTGAAACGTATTCGTCCAGAGAAAATAACATTTTATTTCATTTGTTATATATATAATTGATTGAATGCAATTGAGACAGATTGATTGTAAATTAGGGCGCAGATTTTATATAAAAGATAAAATATATTTGAATAATTATGTGGAATATACTATAGGCTATAGGTACGTAATTAGCAAATAAGTATACAATATATTATAATATTGACCTAAAGTAAAGAGCAAAAAGAATATTAATTTACTTTGCGAATTTCTACCCGAGTACATACATACAAATCTTTATTAAATTAAAAAAAACTTTTTTGTTTATTTCAAAAATGAACTTATAAGCGTATAAAATAAAAATATTGAGACAACATAACATAATATACATAATATACATATTAAGGTATAGCTGTATAGGTGCTATGATTTATAATGTTAAATAAAATACAATTTATTACGCTTATTGATTTGTGACGTAGTAATGTTTAAAATGAAAACTGTCATCATAAAATAATACATATGAATGTGTATAGATTATACGTAATACATTATATTAAAACTAAATTGGAAAATATAATAATAAATGCTAAAATTAAATGCTCAATTTTATAGTATACGATAAATTTAAAATTTAAAACATCCTTTTTAAATCGTTTTTGTTTGTAGATGTATGTATATATTTATCACAGTGAATACTATTTTGGTCACTTCTTGTATATTCTTTATAACATTACCAATGCAAGTAAAGTTGAATTTAAGGAAAAATCGTTTGAATAACATTTTTTTATTTTATCATCCTACCACATAAATTTATATTTACATTTAAAATAATTTTAGTTAAATAATATAATTACAGTACTTTTATTTTTTCTGCAATGTGATATTTTTGGAAAATGTTAGAAACATTATACGACAAAATTGATAAATTTATATTGTGAATGGCGCAATCTCCAAAAAAATCCTCAGATAATAGATAGTATTAAATAGCCTTTTATTAAAACAGAATTGGAAATATATATTTACTACTATATATATATATATATATATACACATATATATCACTATGCACTATATCAGCTCTGTTTATATCACATTTATGAGATTGATTTAAGGAGTTCTTTGTAAAAATATGTCTTCAAATATTTTTAAATTCTGATATGTATCTCTTCAAAACATAAAAGAACGAAATAAAATTGACTAATTTATATATTTAACTAAATTGGGAAACAATTTATTTTCTATCTTTTGAATCGTTAAAATGTGTAAGAAATAAACTGTAATAAATTAATTGGTACCGAAAAAAAACTTATTAAAATGTTATACTTTTTGATTTTAATATTTCGAGTGTTATGAAATAAAATAAACAATGACCGAATTTATTTATTACATATCAAAAGACTATATCAAACTCTTATTACCATTATATTAAATATACTTAATTATATTATTGTATACATAAATAAAATGTTTTAAAATTAGGTTTACTGTGATATATTAATTATTTATGTACTTCACTGTTTGTAGATTTAACTTAAGATAATATAAAGCATTGTATATAATTCACTTCGACTGAATCAATCTAATCTATTTGATCGATAACAGCATTAAATAAATATTTATCTTCAAAATATTTCAAGAATATAGGTAAATATTAAATATAAATAGTATTAAATTGAATGAACATATGTTAAAAAATCATTTAAAAAAGGGTTCCAAAACTAATTAATAAAGTAAATTAAAATGTCTAATATTTATTCTACGTAATAATATGTTAATTAAATTTGTAGATGGTTGATGTAGCTATTTACTTGTTAGCTTAAAGGTGAACGTTCGAATTGTATTTATATACGAGTATATTGTCTATTTTATTGGTGAAATAATATAATAATAGTCAATACTAGTTGAAACTAGTAACTAGATCGTTATATAATTTTTTAATTTATCGTATCATTTTGGAAAAATTTTTTTATAGAATTTGTTGAACATACTACTTGCTTTAATTTCTTAAAATATATATATAAGAAGAAAAATAGTCTTTAGTTATAAACAGTAAATACCCAAAATGTTTGAATATAGTGTATATATTGTTTTAAATCGTTAAAAATAATATTAATAAATATATTATTATTTTTCTTATGAAATATATTATATATATTTTTTTTTTTAAATGATTAATACGAAATGTATATCATGTATACCGTATGTCAGTGTGTCATAGGGCAAAAACAATACCAGGATGTTAGTTTGAATTATAATTACAAATGGGGCCCATTTGTATAACACATATCATTTTGTCCCGAGTTCATTTAGTAAAACATCCGAACATGGTTGTATGGCTTAATTAAAATAACAAGTATTTAGAAAAAATAATACAATTACTATAAAAATAAACCTACAAATGTTTTTCGTCGAATTGTTAATTTAGTAATGAAAAAAAAATTACAATTATTTTATAGAGTAGAAATCGACATTAAAAAATATAACACACATTTGTTAGTCTACTAACGCCAGCTATTGTATTGATACTGAACACAATAATTTCGAAGATAATTATAGAACTATTATAGTCGAAAAATCAGGCTAAACATTCAATACAGGATATTGTGTTATTGAAAAACATGAAATAAAATTAAATTGTCCGCGAAAATTTGAAAACAATAACTGAAACAAAACAAAAATTATCAAAACTATTTAATTCATATTATACATTATTATGTTCATAGATTCATACTGAATTCAATAATGAAATTAATAAATAACATATTTTCGATGGTTTTATCTTTTTGTTTATACCTTATATAAAGATGACAAATAATTGATATAAATATTTACTCATCGTGGAAATTATATACATGGCATAAACTGTCTAATACGAATTTGAATTAATCTACATATAATTATGAGGAATTCTTCAAAAACAAGGTCGTTAGTCGAACAGCACTGCCAAAGCTCCTAGACACCTTATTTCAAATCATTTTAGTATCGCGATTTTTTTTTTTTAATTTCAATATTTAACGTTTTAGTATTTTTTTTTTTTTTTTTTTGTAAAATAGTAGTGGGTGTTAAATATAGTTAAAAAAAAATTTATAATCTGAAGTGTCTACCATAAACTCTCATAAATACTGTGTGTTCTATGTATCGAAGTTCTTGAGCGTTGTATTTTAATTTGTTCCTTTGTTATTATTTTTATATTTTAGTAAATGTACGTATATATTTTTCAATTATTTTCAACATGAACGTTTCACATTGATTTCTTTATTATTATGTATAATTCGACTAATTTAGTTTACAATAATTACGTGGACAACAATATGATATCAAATAAAAATCAATCACTACATACAAATACAAATGGTAATTATTTAATATTTAATTAAAACATTATCAATAGTTGTAAACTACAGTAAAAGAATACCATTTTTTCTCGTTATTTTAGTGAATACTTATAGCACAAAGAAATACGAAGACGCGTACCATCGATCTTTAGACGATCCTGAAGGTTTTTGGGCTGAAGTTGGGACCGTAGTTGATTGGTATAAACCGTGGGACAAAGTTTTGGACAACAGCGCTCAACCGTTGACTGATTGGTAAATATTATTATTTGTTAATATGTACCTAAATATTTGGAAACATTATTAATTGTGTAAAATCAAATTTTTTATAAGCATTGACATTTTTTGTCATTTTTTAAAACTAAAATGAAATGTTTAACGATTGGTATTTAAATAGGACTTCATATCTTGTCATAATTCCATATTGCTTCAGAATTATGATGACTTGGCTAAATAAATATATATGTTAACAATGTTTGATTATTGTATCGTTTATTATTAATATTATTTATATTAGGAAATTAAACAATAATTTACTGGTGCAATGTACACTACTGTATTATAAAATTATTTTAAAACTGTAATTAAATAAACCTAATATATAAAATGTGATCATATGAAATAAATCATATAGGTTTGTGTAATTATTTATGTCTATATATATTGAATTGTAATAATCTTGTTATAAAAAAAACCAAGTAAATAAGTAAACTTATCAAGGATTATTAAAAATACTATTTTAGTAGAAAAGTTAAATTACTAACAAGATTATAAATAAAACTAATTAACGATTTGTAATGAATTGTACATAAAATAAACTATTTGCAATGTACAGTAAAAAGCGTTTTCAAATATTATGTATTTTACTTTTGTTTTAAAATATAAATGTTTATAGAAAGTTAGAATTCGTTGTATGAAGCTTGTTGTTTATATCATTAAGTAAGACTCATATACATTATAGAATACCAGGTTTAATACTATTTTTATATTATGCATAAATATATTACACGTTTCAACTCAGGTTCTTTTTCAAAAAACGAAATATTACAAGTATGTATTTTTGATTTTATAGTTTTGTATTTACATTTTATTATTATATTATTTAAACTGTTTATCATGGTTCATATTTTTGATTTAATTACGTATCACAATGAATCGGTTTGTTTTTAAAACCTATATTGGACACCAGTTTAATTTCCATTTGTTTCAAAAACATTAATGAATTAATTAAAGTAAATTGAATATACATTGCTGGTTGTAAAACTGAATGGTAATATATTATTATATATATTGGTATGCATTGTCGCAATTTGCACAGTAATAATTATTAAGTTATATTTTCTTCGGAAAATAATAACAATTTTGATATTGTAATATATTTAAATCATGAATATAATGTTATTATTTTATATTGATTAACCACGATATACCCTAAGCAAGACAGAAAATACTATGTTCTAAAACTTAAATTCTAATTATATATACACGCAGATATGCTTAAAAAATATCGAAATATGCTCTACATAAAAAAAATTATATATAATAACTTTGTAGGGTTTTTAAATTATTAATAATTTTTATAATTTATTGAAATAAGTATCTATAGTATATTTTATTTTGAAACCAAAGTTTATTATTAAGCAATATTTTAAATAGATAATAATTTATAAGCTGTGAATAAATTATTTTAAATTACATATTATACAAGTAAGATATAAAAATATTTTTTTGTCTAATTAAAACAATTGACCGTTTTAGTACCGATTTTTTTTAAATATCTAAAATATGCTATAAAAATAAAAAAATCCAAAGGTACATATATCGAAATATACAAAATAAAATTATGCATACACAACTATTAGACAATTAAATATGTATTGATATAAAATAGCTATTTTTTTTTAATAAACAATAAAAAGATGTGAAATAATAAATTTCGTTTAAATTGATAATTTATGACAATACTATATATATAAATAAAAAGTATTATTAAAAATATAAAAAGTTTAAAATATACATATACAGGATAAAAAGTCACATTTGGGCTTATTTCAATCGAAAATGATATTTAATATGAAAAAGATATCATTAAAAACGACTGTAAACAGAATACTTATTTAAAATAATTTAATATATATATATTATTTATAATTTGTAGACCATGTTTAAAATTTTAAGTTTTTATAAAAAATTAGTTAAAATTTTCGATGAATTTTAATGTTATGAATAGAATAATATGTACTTATTATACCTATTTTGAAATCGACGCTTCAAATTAATGAATTTAATATATATTTTTATTGATTTAATTTAATTAGAAATGAATATGTTCATCTAAATTTTAGGTTTGTTGGAGGTCAAATAAATGCATGTTACAATGCAGTTGATCGCCATATCAAGGCAGGTAAGGGTAAAAAAGTTGCCTTAATTCACGATAGTCCTGTGACTAAATCTGTGACTAAATTGACATACGAAGAACTTTATGAAAAGGTCTGTACTTGTAGATTATAATATCATAATTATGAATTATAAATTAAAAACTGTTGGAAATATATAAATATATTGAATAATTATTCTATTTTTAGGTGTCATTGTTAGCGGGTGCTTTGGTCAATTTAGGTGTAGTAAAAGGTGATCGTATTTTGATTTATATGCCACTAATACCTGAAGCTATAATTTCAATGCTGGCCGTTGTTCGTATTGGAGCCGTTCATTCAGTTGTTTTTGGAGGTAATGAATTAAAGGATTTTCTTACACTAAAATTTGCTTACTCTTATTTCACTTAGGATAGAAAATTAATTTAATTTATATAATATTTTTTATTGTGTTTAGTTTTCTTAAAATAGTATTTTATCGTAAATTGAATAATGAACTATTTTATACGAATTTGTTTCAAATGAACTATTATTACATAATATTAAAATGAACAGTTTTCTTTTTTTTTATGTCCATCCATTTATATCTAGATGGGAATTCCGATTAACCGATTGGCTTTAATTAAAATACGCATTTTGTAATATTTCGCAAGATTGTGTTTTTCCATTTTAAAGGATAATTTAAATTAAAAATTGTCAAAAATATGTTTTGCATAGTTTTTATTAAATAGTGTAATTAATATAATTATTATTATAAAAATATAGAAATAAAAGAAAAACTATTGTATTAAAACAATTAAAACAATATTTAGGAAAAAGCATATTTTTACTAAAAAAAATTTTAAAAAAAACATTGGAAAAGAGGACAATTTTACAAGATTAACATATTCCTGGACAATAAGATATGAATTAAAATTAAAGCATATAATTACAGAAATGTATTTTCGTAAAACAAGACAATTATTCACTCAAACAAGAAAAAAATTGAACTAGGTATCGAATGTTCGAATTTTCAAACATTTGATTTTACTTAATGAAAAAAATAACCATAATTTTGTAGAATAATATTTATATACATCAAATTACTTAGGATTTGCAGCTCGTGAACTTTGTGCGCGTATCAACCACGCTGCTCCGAAAATTATAATAGCTGCTAATTGTGGAATTGAACCGAACAAAATAGTAAGGTATTTAAAAAGAATAGAATTTACATTCCACTGATTAAATGAATTAAACAGAAAACAATAATTCTTTATATTAAATTTAATTTAGATACAAAGATATTCTGAATACTGCTCTAGATCGAGTAACGGAAAAACCTAAACATTGTATTATATACCAAAGACCAAATATGGAACCTTCACCGTTAATGCCAGAAATTGATATTCTTTGGTCAGAAGCTTTGTCTAAAGCTAAACATCAATCATGTGTGCCCGTTGAAGCAAATCATCCTCTTTACATATTGTACACTTCAGGCACTACAGGTACAAATAAAGAAATATACACATATCAGGGGCGTAGCCATGGGGGGCAGTGGATCATGCCCCCCCCCTATTGGTCATATCAACGTATTTATGTATTTATATAATTTATTTTATGCGTTTAAAAACTGTTCTACGAATTAGTGCTCTTAATTTTTATCAATTTGTTTGATAGTAACTTGTCAAAATGAATGTTATTAAATTAAAATATTTTAGTGTAATTAATTGTTATAAAAATTTAAAAAAAATATTGCTGTTAACTGTTAAGTTTTTTTTAAATATTTTGTTTCCCTCCCCCCACCCTTCATTTCAAAATCCTGGCTATGCCACTGTTATATATATATATATACATATATTTTTTTTTTAATAATATTATGAATAATGTACGCTAAAATAATAAAATACACCGATTGAAAACACGCGTATAATATAGATATATATTATAATAATTGAAAAATATTATCTCTATTGTTAACTATTGTTTAATTTTATGATTAAAATTAAATATATTTTCCTGTTATACATATATATGCATTTATTAATATATCTATTTAACTATACAAAAGTGTTAGTGTAATTTTTTTTAATAAATATATTATAATGATATAAATAAACATTAAATTTCAAAATCCTTAAATTCTATAACTTTATTATAATATGTTTAGTATATAATAAGTAAGTAATATATAATACTAATATATATATATTAGTAATATATATATACTAATATATAAGTATTTTATATAATTAGATTATTTAAAAGATTATTATAAAATAAAAAACTCTATTTAAAATTTACTAATTGATGACAAATTGAGTCATATTCAAAATATATTTTAATTTTCACATATATCTAAGTATAATACAGCAAAACTATTATTTTGTAGAAAATGTATACAATAAAGTATTTAAATATAATATTGTTTAAATTTAAAAAATGTATACTAGTAAAAAATACTAATTTTATTTTATTCGATTATAAGAGAAAATTCCATTTATTTTCATTTATTTTAGTAGAAAACGTGATTTTTTTATTTTTGTTTCTCATATTACTCACTATATTTAGATAAATCAAGCATTGTTCAGCTTCTTTATTTTTTAAACAATATAACTTAAAATTAAAAATAATTATACAATACTGCCTTATGTCTAAACAAACAGATTTTTTAACGTTCTTTACATATTTATATTTATATATATTACTTAATATTTGATAGTTATTAGTAAATCATATGCAATATTAAATAGAGTTTTAAAGTGTTTTAAGCTTACTCCAATTGTATATTTAATGTGAATACATAAATCAATGATTTTATGATCATATTATTAATAAAATTGTTTATTTTTAGATAAACCTAAAGGAATTGTTAGACCAACTGGTGGACATATTGCAACGCTATGCTGGACAATGAGTTGCATTTATGGTATGACGGAAGATGACGTTTGGTGGACTGCATCTGATATGGGTTGGGTAGTAGGACATTCATATATATGTTATGGTCCATTATGTGCGGGACTTACATCAGTTATGTATGAGGGTAAACCAGATAGAACACCTGATCCTGGACAATATTTTAGGTAAATTATGTTTGACGTTAAATTTATGTAAATTGGTTTTGATAAAAAAAAACAAAAAAACATAATGATTATACTGTAAGATTTAATTATAATATCAATATTATCCAGTAAAAATATTATTATTGAAACGAGTATTATTTTTCATTTAACAATTGAATAGCAACATATTATTGTAAAAATAACTCTTTGAATTGTATTCATTTTATAGATGCAATTTATACCGAAAATCCAGATTCGTTATATAAAAATGTAGAGAGATTACATAAAATTGTTATGTAATTCTCTTCGGTTTTGTACTATACATTAAAATTTAAATGTTTTAATTAAAAATGATCATTTAAATGTTGTACTTCAGACATTAGGTTAGATTAATTTAATGCAACGTATTAAAAATTTTAATTAGTGCATGTAAAGCTTTTTATTCGAATAATAGTAACAAAATACTCGCAATTAAAATTAATAATGTCAAATAATGTAAAATAAAATAAAATCATTCGTCTTTCCCGTGTTTTTCCAATTATCTTATAATATTATTTCAAGACAGCAAACGAATAGCTCAATACTACTGTTGCAGTTCATTTTATAAATCGTTCAATGCTAAAATAACAGCTGTTAAATATAAATGTTAAAATTCAGTATAACTTATTAGTTAATACATTTATATAATTTTAAATCTAGTAATTGCACGATTTATAAAATATGTAGGTCATTTGTTTGTTTCATGAAATGGGACAATTTCATGTCTGGAACAAAATATAATTCATATAATTTATAAGCAATTGATTAAATATTTAGTAAAATGTATACAATATTTCACTTCTTAGAGTGATTCAAGACCATAAAGTGAATGGATTGTTTACTGCGCCAACTGCATTAAGAGTAATCAAAAGAGAAGATCCACATTTAGAATACGGCAGTAAATATAACACTAAATCGTTAGTTGTTAAAAATTATGTATTATATATTATTATAATATTTGTTATGCATTTATAAAAATTAATATTTTACTTTCAGGCTAAGAACATTATTTGTCGCAGGAGAACATTGTGACCATGAAACATTGTCATGGGCTGGAAAAGCTTTGAATGTAAGTTTAAATAATAGTATTTATATATACAATATTATAATTATCGAATTTATTAAAGTTATTTAATATATTTTTAATTGAATATATAAATACAAGACTACTAAATTAAATTTTTAAATACGAAATTTTACAATTGAATTAAAATTAACATGATTAAATATTTATTCAAAATTTTATATTGTTGTCTAGACCAACGGTTCTCATATTTTAACGATTACAGCACCCTTAAAAAACAGTTTGTGTTTCGTGAAACTCCAATGTCTCCAACTATAATTCAGCCCCAATTTTTCAATTATTTAATGAAATTATACAGTAGTTCTAAATAATTTGCTATTATATTATATTATATTATTATTATTATTGATTTTTTTCATGTTTATTATTTCATTACAGTGCATTATGTATTCAAATTCAAAAGAATATTTTATAGCGATTGTGTATACTCATATATAATTTAGGTAAAATTTTTTTTCCAAATGAAATAGTATAAAATAATTTTCTTTAGATTTTTATATATCTTGCAAAACTCTTAAGTTCTGCGGAACATATATTGGAAAATGCTGGTCTAGATGCTTTAGTTGTGTTATTTAGGATAACGAATTTTAAAAATCAAAGTTTTAATTCTTATTAAGTATGCAATATTTAAGTTGACATAAAACTTGTGAGAATTAAACACTTGAATATTTACGATTCATATGTATACATTATTTTTAAAACGTTTGAAATAATTATTGATGTAAAATAATTTGCTATTGTTTAGTAATATAATAGTTTTAAAATGTGTAGTAAATAGATATTTTTGCTTTTGATCTATTTAATGAACAGGTACCGGTTTTGAATCACTGGTGGCAAACTGAAACTGGACATTCAATCACAGCTACTTGTTTGGGATTTGGACATAATCTAAAACCTCCCATGTTTTCTGCTGGAATGCCATTTCCTGGATATGATGGTAATTTTTTATTATAATATCGTCAGTAATAAACAATTTTATTGAAAAACGAACGCACACAAATCACATAAGACAAATTGATGGTCCTGTTAATTTTGATATTTTGAACAATTTTAGTGAGAATTTTAAAAAAAGACGGCAGTCCATGTCAGTTTCTGGAGTTGGGTCGAATTGTGGTTAAACTCCCATTACCACCTGGAGTCATGTCATGCTTGTACAAGGCCCCCGAACGTTTTATTAACACATATTTTAATAACTATATTGTATGATAATTATACGAGTCTTGGTTAAACGTCTATAATTAATAACATACATTATTACATTAGGGTTATTATGATACCATGGACGCTGGTTATGCCGATAAAAATGGATATATTTACGTCACAGCTAGAGACGACGACGTTATTAATGTAGCGGGACATCGATTGTCGACGTCTGCGTTAGAAGACGTAATATTATCTCATCCGGACGTGGGTGATGCTGCTGTTTTTGGCGTTCCGGAGACTACTAAAGGAGAAATACCGTTATGTCTTTACATTAAAAACAAAAGTTAGTTAGTACACAATTCTTTTAAAATGTCGACAATATTTATAAATTAAACATGACAAAAATTAGATTGCAGTAAAAGTGAAGAAGAAATTAATAACGAGATCGTACAAAACGTTCGAGATTTAATTGGACCCATAGCATCGTTTCATATGTGTGCACCTGTTAAAGGTTTGCCTAGAACACGATCAGGAAAAACAGCTAGGAAATCATTATCAAATTTAGCTAGTGGCAAAAAAGTGATAGTAAGTTAATGAATATGATTGTGATTTGTGTTATGTTATGTTACTTCAATTATTTTTTATAAGCATATACTGGAAATTCGAAAATGATTTAAATACAGTATTGAATTTGATTACATTAAAAACATATTATAACTAATTATGTAATATTTACTAAAAAAGTATACGATGGATTTCTTCGTTTCAGATATCAGGTACGATAGAAGATCCTTCAGTATATTCAGATATCAAACAGGTATTACAAAAACTTGGTTACGCTAAAAATGCTCCGGACCCTGATTTTGAAAAATAATAAAGGATCTACAGACAATTTGTAAAATTTTATTTTATTTTTTAGTTTAACTTTTTATTTGACCCTTTGGTAGTATTACACTGAAATATTGTTAAAAGACTATATAAAATATGCAAAATCAATTAATGCTAACATATCAACTATTATTTACAATAACAATATGTCCCCTTAACTTTTAAATTATATATTTTTACCGCAGATTAGGAAAATAGGTCCTAATTATTATAGTACTTACACAAAAAATGTTATAATAGCATTAATGATTAATACACGAATTTGTATATAATTAAGAAAATCAATAATAATTATAAAATAATTTTTGAATAATATGCATAGCACAACGTTTTATAGTTTGTAATATTAATAATCTTGGAAGTATAATAATTTTAGTTTTGAAATAAAACTCGTTTATCTTATATTGCATTTAGTTATATTTCTTAATTATGATTATTATAACATACATTTATCATTTTCAATAATTATTGTTTTAAAAATCATAATGTGCATATCATATGAATCATGTATTATTAATTAATTATGAAAACCCATATTTACCATATCTTTACTTAGTTTTTAATTAATTTAGATACATGGTTATTTATGTTAAATGTTATATTAGTGTTAAAAGTAAGTAAGTACTGAATTCTGACTCGTATAATAATGAACTGGATTTAAAATCTAAAAAATTGGAGGCTTCCTCAATAGATATGTTTCAAATTCCGAGTATGTAATTACTTTTTTAGGTGTGCTTCAAAAATTATTTTTTTTACATAACTAATAGGTATATTCATCTATATATTAGAAATTTCATACAGATAATATTTTAATGAAGTTATTTTTAAATTGTTCTATAATTTAAATACCTATAAGGTTTTAAAAATATTGATAATAATTCTTTGGCTAAATATACAAATAAAAATATTTGTGAAATAGTTTTGCTTTTTATTTGACGTGTATATCATTTATGCTATTCTGAGTTCAAAGATTTGTAAATTTAATAGATAATTGAGCGCACCGTGTTATTCTGTATTTCAATTTTTTTTAAATCGTTCATATATGAAAAAATATTCTTTTTTGAATACAATGTTATTCATATTCGTATTTATAAAACGTTTGCTATGAAAAAAAAAATAAAATAGAATATATAAATATTCAAAATTATTTAAGGTATTTTTAAATTAATAATTAATTATAATATAAAATTCTAAGTAATTATTCGACTATTTTAATAATTAATACATTTGATACGAACTGTCAATTGTGTAAAATTTGTTTATTTTTAAAATTGAAAAATAAGTACTTCAAAATCTTACATACATATTATAAATTGGTGCGAATTATTTTACTAGTATTTTTCCATAATAATTTTGAGATGTATAATGAAAATATAGAATATATTTGAACACATCATTACTTGTAGCATGATATTTATCTAGCTGCTCCCATTTCTTGTGCAATGTTTCGAAAGACGCATTGCTTATTAAGATAACATTCTTAGTATTATTTTTGTATAATTAATGAATAATGTATTTTCTTTGCGTTTTTATAAATAGACATTACATGGTTACAGATGCTTTAGATTCTGATCATATTATATACCACATATTTATCATTGCGTATATTTTTTGTTTTGTTACCTATTAATAATAATAAAAAAAAATTAGAATAATAACCTCTAAAGACTTGAAATGGTCACCAATTATTTTATTTTAGTGTAAAATATAATCTGCTACAAAATTTATTTGACGTTTTGAAAATGTATTATTTTTATTTTATGATAATATTTGGCACGATCTATACGAAACGTTTCTGCATGGGAAAACAAATATTTTTCGTACAGTGTTCTATTTATTTAGAATCATAAATCACTCATATATATATATTGTGTAAATTCCTACATTTTCTATATGGTTAAAATTTTTATAATTTGTATAAAGTACAAAATAAACCGCTAGTTGAGTGATACGAGACGAATATTCATAACATACATACTATCATTGTATCACGTCCATATTTGATAAATTTTTTAATAGTTATATTTTTTACAATATTATTTCATTATGTCATTAACTCATTATTATTATAATTAAAGATGTATGTTTGTTATTTAATTTATTCAAGAATTCATGTAGAAACACAATGAACTTTTTTCGTTAACAACTGCACTATAGTATAAATTGATATTGTTTTCATTAGGTGGAACGTAATGTTTATTCTGGTATGCTGGAAACCCAATGATGGTTAATTCTATTTAACAGTAGATATTTAACTATACATATATATTAAACATTTCCATTCGAAAAAAATAACGCAAAATGAAAATATATATATTTATATATATTACGTATTAGTGATGTTACGAACCCAAATTTTTGAAGTCGAACCGAATAAGAACCAGACTTATTCAAATTATAACGAACCCGAACTAATTATAAATACTAATTCTATGACTACCACGAAAACCACAGTCGCGATAACAAATTACGAGGTTTTGTAATTAAATTATTAATTACTACTAAAATATTATCAATAATAAATCAAAACAATTTTTTTATTTTATTCAAATGTTGCAAATATTTATATGAATAATGTAAAATATTTTTAACCCACCGAAAATACTTGAAATCTGTAAACAATAAACAATGATCTTTATTTAGAATGAAATGATTTGTGAATAATTGTTATAATATCATAATATATTATTGTATTGATAAAGGATAAAGAAAACGGAAAAATATGCCATTAATATTTGTATTACTGCGGATTGATGGAAAAAAATATTATCCCTCCTAAAAATGGAACAAACTACTTTTTATTTATTTAAACATTAATTTTGTTTATTCTTTTTCGATAAATTTCATTTTTCTTTGGTTTGAAAATCGAACAGTTTGTCACATCACTATTACGTACACATTTAATTTACATTTTAGTTTTGTAAACAATAGATTAGGTAATAGGTACTTTTAAGATGTTTTATATTAAAAATTGAAGTATACTAATGAACGCGCGATATGTGATTATTTCAAAACAGTTATTAAAAATTATATTATTGTTCTTCATTCATCTTAATAAATTGACATTTATTTTAAATTCCGGTAAAAATAATATTTTCTAGTGTTATTATGAATTATTCTACGGAAAATTCGTATTGATTGTATTCTATGTTTTACGAGGCAGAATGTTCAAGTATAACTAATACGATTATTTCTCATATAAAATATTCATGTTATGTATTTATGTAAGATTATTTGTACACAGAATGTAGAACTTGCATCACTTTGGCTATTCTAAAATTGACTAAAACATTTCCACCTAAACCATCGTTGTTTTAAACAGTGTTCAAAATTTTCATGAGATTTAAAAAGTGTTATATTTTTCACGAAAAGTTTCGTTTAAAATGAAAGTAAATTTAATTAGTAATTATTCATGTATATTATATAATAATATTATATTATAATAATAATTATTATTGATAATGTATCGATAACAAATAGTTAAATTGTTCAATTTTTAAAATTTCAATTAATTTAATTTTTTTAAAGACGCGCACATATATAAACTGTTTAATGTTTTGGTTAATTTTTTTTAAAAATTCCGAGACCAAATAAAATTTTTACCGAACCAAATAAAAGGTTTTAATACGTTCGAACATTGAGTACATTTACAATATTTTTTACTGTAAAAAACCAGATTTTATGTAAAATAAAAATCTTTTAACACAGTTCTTAACGTCATTTATGTTATTTTCAAATTTTTTAGATTATTACTAAATTTAGAAACTTTTAATTAATAGGTTCTTAAGTAGATACCTACTATAGTACTATATTTTGTGTTTTTCCTTTGACATTTTTTGACATAATTAAAAATTATTTAAAGCTTCATTTTGGTGTCAGCAAAAAAGTTCAAAAGTGGAAATTTCCCAATAGTTTCTAAAGAAATCAAACATTATTATAATAGCATCGTGTTTACTAATATTATTTAAATTGCCGTTGGTACTGCTGTTTCCCTGCCGCATATGCCTGTAACCCGTGGTCCGTAGCGCGCAACTGTACTAGAATTGCCTACAGTGAACGCCGCGCGTAGTGAACGGCAGTCGTTTGTTGATAATATTATTTCAACGTAAAAACAAAACTTTGCTAAATCAACATTAATGATAAACGAAATATTTTGAAAAATGTAAGGTAAAACTTTCTTAAAAGAAATCTAATTTAAATAATATTGTGAGATACGTATATAATTTAAAGTGCTGACAATCACATTAGTATTAAACCTGATATTCAAAATAAGAATATAATAATACAATATACATAATAGTTAATAAAATACTAAAGTGTCGATTAAATATAAAATAATATATATGAGGTAACATATGGTATTAATATGGTGACTCGTGTACAACGAAGACGACCTCCAAAATTATATATTATATTCAAAACATGCCTCTAGAATGACATTATGATTTGATGTCAGTTATGGAGCATCAATAATTTTATAATTTATATATATATATATATATTATCATAACATATTTGAATAGTGTTAATTATCACGTTGAACGTGTTTAATTAATCTGTACTCCATCCAAAAGTGAGTTTAATACAGCACCATCTTCGTAAAACATAATATTTTAAGTGTACCTCCAACTTCGTCATCCCTCCCACAAAAAGAATCCCAATACATTTTTGTTTCACTAGGTAAATAATTCGTATTTTTTTTTTTTACTTATATCTTAATACCCTAAACGAATGAGGTTAATATGTATTTTTGAATTCACTTAGTTTTAGTATAGGTGTATATACAGTAGATATGTGCGTTTGCAGAAAAAAGCGATTTTCATTTACATCATATGACATTATTGTTATCGTGTTATTTTATAAAATGAATAGTGACTAAATTTATAGGTACTAACCTATACAGTTATCAAAATATATTATATACACAATAATAATTAAGTAATTATAGTAGTAGTCATTATAGCAGACCATTGTTTAATAAAAACTAAAACGTTATTTATGACATTTGAAAATGTTGTATACGTAATAATAAAAATATAATAATAATAATAATAAGAATAATGAAAATGAAAATGAAAACAAAAATGAAAATGTATACTTAAATATGTTATATAATGAATATCTGTATAATGTTGTAAGTCATGAAAACGCTCGCCGGCAGCTACAGAGAAGAAGGGCCAACACAGGATAAGTGTGTACGCGCAGCCACATAGTATATATTATTGCCGTTGGAACGAAAACATTTATATCAAAAAAAAAAATGGGTTTCAACAAGTCCTAGATTTCTGAGTAAAACATAATAATAGTTATTATTTTATTTACATATTAATAAATATTAATTTTTTCAATTGTTGACAAGCTATGATTTTCCATTTATATTCTTACATATATAAACTCATATGTATAAAATGCATACTACATATGAAGTCAAATTTTAGCCTTTTTATTTTACATTCTCAATAAAACTAAATTAAAAACAATTTTAAAAATACGATAAATATTTATGGGTCAACATATGGATTAAACTATGGGTATTTGATTATATCAAAAAATATTTCATATTAAGTATTCTATTTAAAATGTAACAACAGCGTCGCTTGAAAAACTATTTTGGATATTGGAAAACTTTTACTGCCATTAAAAATGTTTAAAGATTAAACAAAATAGATGATAAATTATGTATTATGATATAGTTTGTTTTTTGAATTGTAATTAATTATGATTTATAAAATACTGTTATATATTATTATGATATTTAATAAAAATTTACAATAATAAACAAACTTAACAATTCAATTTCAATTCAGTGACATTAATTATTTATAAATTAATTTTGTATTTATTCTCGTACTACACCCTTCAAATATTTTATTTTCACTGTGCGCCTGTTTTCAGTCCATGTACTACGAATGTATAAATTATATTGTATTAGTAATTGTTTGCCTTCTTGGCGTTTAATATATTGTAAGCTGTTAACGTATTTCGTCACGCAGAAATATCGATTGAATGAATTAAAATCGCTTAAGTATATAATGAAATCATAAATAAATACAAATGCAATACAAAATAATACAATAAAAATACATACAAGTAAACGATACTTAGTCGAAAACATCATATTTACGACACAATAATAATAATATGCCGTAATAACAATGGAGACGTGCTGGTCTCGAGTAAATCTTTAATATTTTATTTTACGATTTGGTATGATTATGCACTAAATAAAAGTAAATATCAGATTTCAATCTGATTTATTCCTAATATAAGATTATAAATCACAATATATTTTAATGTTTTGTACGTTTTATAGTGAAAATAATTAAACTGCAGTCGAACATGTATATTTATTTTTATTGTTTTTAAGTAACGTTAAAATATTAAAATATAAATACCAAGTGGCGTGAATATTTATAATGTACCTAAATCCATTTAAAAATATATATAAATTGTGCGTAGATTATTTTATTATAGTTACAAAAATAACTATAATGTAAAAAATTTATTATTGTAATGTCCTGAGTGTTTTTTAAGAAGAGAAGTCGCATACATTTTCATTACTTTTAAGTAATATTTATTGTCCACTTTTAAAAATTAGTTTTATTTGAACGCTACTAAATTCTCAAACACATGTGTTCAAAATGACTGAAAAACATTTTTATCGCTACTCAAATAGACATTTTTTATACAGATTGGGTCATCTATTATATATGTATCATAAACGGTTCACACTTACGAACAATCATTAAAACATCAAGTGTTGCTATATTGTGATTATTTTTCAACAGCATTGATATTAATATGAATAACATAAGCATATAATATTATAATAATATTTTATGCAACAAAATGTACAACTTATATTATATTTTCACTAAACATACATACGAGTACTTTTATATTACGTTTTTATAAAGAATAATTTAAAATTATTATATTATTTATAATTGTTTATAGTTGATATTACTATCAATGATTTTATTCGTCCTGTTTAACAGAAAAAAGCAATTCAAAGGTTCTTCGTATATATATTTTATTTCGTATAAATCACTTACCTTTGGAATAACTGATTAGAGTTGAATGTGTTGTTGAAAAGAGAATTTGTACAACAAAATATAGCTACTATGCCGGGTTTTCCAACTTCTATTCAATATAAATCATGTAAATAATTTAGGTTTTGTAATAGAACTGTAAACGACAATTTAAAATATATTTACCAACAAATCCGGTATTTTTTCTATTCCGTCTAATGAGTAATCATAAAAATAATGACGCTGATATATTTTCATATGTGTTTTTCTACTAAAATATAGACTCTGACATAGTCGTAATTTTTATTATTGTAATAATGTCATCCATACATGATGATAATCAAAATTTAATGTTACAACAAATATCATATTAAACATAATATGCATTATTGCAGATTAAAAACTAATTTTCCTAACATAAATGTTCGTTTACTATTCATAAACACTGTTTAAGTAATGTCACAATATAATATATTATAGATATCAATGTTATGTATGATCTACCAAATTCACGCCATGTTTCAAAAAAATAAAAAATATAATTATAAAACTAACCTTTAAGTTTTGTTCCTTAATGCCACAAAAAACATTATGAAACATTGTTTCTTTAGACAAATGGATGGAACACCTTAATTATTCTTTAAAACCACGAAAAGAACATAAACATAATTATAAGCAAATATATATATATTAAATATTATAACAAAAATATTTCAATACAATAGCTAAATTATTTACCATCGTAAAATTTACGATTAAAAAATAAAATAATGTAATATAACGAATAACTGCTGAAATCTAATATGGTGAGATATCCAAATCATTTTCACAATATATCTATATTCTATAGAATACTAATATCTACCAGAACTATGTATAGTGATTGATAATCTTATAATTATTTATTTATTGTAAAAATAACTATCATAACTTATGGATCAAATTGTATACTAATAAAAATGTTTTATTTACGTTTTTATAATAATTGAATATTAATTCATTACAATACTCTTATTATAAAATACGGTGTATTTCTTTTCAAGAAACAGAAAAATGATCAACGGAAAACGATGAAACAATATTTTCAATTATCATTTAAAGAATATTCAGCAAAGGTTAGTTTGAATTTGTATTCCATTTTTTCTTTTGAGCAAATCGCCAAAATTCAATAGATCACACAACCCACCCCTTCCTAAAAAAAAAACAGACAGATCATACGTAATATAACTAGTGATATAATAATATATTATAGTATACGACATACATAAACTATTATGTGTAATTAAGATTCAAAATAATTTCATCTCCAACAGACAATGACACATAATTAAATTTATATATTATCAAATTATATAATATTTAGCTTTAGCGTTATATTATATTTTACAATTCACATACCAGTTTACTAAAAAAATATAAATTATCATATAAATTACACTTTCTAAATTGATTTATATTCTTTTTTTATCACATACTGAATTAAATATAAATAACAATCGTAAATTTTTAACAATTTCGTAATTAAAAAAATACATTATAAAACGAATAGAATATATAAAAAATGACTAAAATACTACAGTATTCTTTTAAGATAGATTAAATATTTTTATTAAAATAATTTTATTCTTGATGATTATAGACTTATAAGTTATAAATATTTCAATGATTCCTAAGTATTAATCGCATCCAAAGAAATCAAGTTTTTAAAAAGTAGTTTATTTATTTAAAAATTGGTTCGATGGATTTTCATTATTTTACTTTAAAAATATAATTTAGATTATTATAACTGCATTAGTTTTAATACATTTTAGTAAAATAATGGTAAAATCTTCGTATAATTTTAGGAATACATTACAGTATAATGTTAATAGAGTATATATTACGAGTAAATGCGATTTGGAGGCGTTTCGATTTTCTTAACAATTTTCCACGTCTATTCATTGTTTATCGTAAGCCATAAAAGCCCCCTCATGTTCGATCTCGACATGATCATTAATTGATATAAATGTTTGCCAACGATAGTAATACGATGGGATCTTATTAGACCCAAAGGTTCGATTTGGCAGCAGAATAACAAACAGAACTGTTAGAAATCAATTCCTTTGTTTCAATTCATTTCTTTCATGTAATTTATAAATATACATTATTTTATTACGTAACTTGAAATTCTCGTTAAAATTATTACGCACTTGGATATACACATTTTACGAATTTTCATATTTCTTGACTTTTCATTAGCCAGTTGTTAATTCAATTTTGTTTACTTTATTTCGTTATCACATCGACATGATATATATTTCACTTTATTAAACTTCTAATATAATTTAAAAAAAAAAAAACAATAAAAAAGTAACATAACTCTTGTCGAAATAAAATAGTGCAATTTAAAATTCTTGTTTACATAATAATACTTAATAAATAAATATGTAATATATTTTAAATCGTTGTAATGCTTTAAACTACGTGGATATTAACATTTATTAAATTATGTAGGTATTGACATTTATAAAATATTTACAATAACAAGAGAAAACACTCTCTTTTACGTTATAAATCTATTATTTATTTGACTCACAAAACAGAATACAAAGAGAAAAGGAATTGTATTTTTATTGGTTTTCTGACTCAGTGCCTTAGACTATATGCAATTGACATATCAAAATTGCAAATGTCAAAAATCTGAGAAATTACGTGAAAACATAATAGTATATAAACCCCGCAGAGATAGATAATAAAATATTTGACAAATAAAACATATAAATAATTAAAATATGATGATTATTAAAGGTCCTTTTGAATCAAAAATTTAAATTAAATATTTAAAAGTTTGAAACGAAAATAAAAATACTATATTATTCACATAAGCCAAATATATGATGAACTAACTGGCTAAATATAATATAATAAAATAATATTTGTTGACCAACACATAGGATGGTTATTATGATAATACATTTACATCTACTTGACATAAGTAGGAGAGGTATTTGATAAATCGATAAAACATAAAACTGTAAAACCATTTTGATAACAAGGAGGTAACGCTATAGCTTTAGTTATCCCTTTTATAAAGTAAACCCAACACCAAAAAACGTTAAGTATTTTTGATGCTCATCAAAATAACATGACACACTATCTGGCATATGATATAACTTGTGATCTAAATTATTTTTGGTACATATACGACAATTATTTTAAAATGGCTTATTAATGTGCGTGAAGTTGCCCCCTCCCTTCACTTTGTCCAATTGACTCCAAATTTGGTCCAATAGTTTGCTACTAATTTGATAATAAAGTTACGTATTATACCAGTAGCAAAACAATAAATAATTTTAATAAATCAATAACTATAAAATTATGTAAATACAAAAAATAATAAATTACACCCAAGTGTCGGGATAAATTATGTATTTATATTGAACAAGAATGTTTATTTATATTGTGCTATTATACGCAATGGTAATTTTAATTATAATATTATATACTATAGTATATAGAAAGTATTTGTTGTTTGTTTTCAAACTGTTATTATATTAAGTGAATGATATATAAGATACTACACAATTTTTATTAGAAACTTACTCCTCTCTACTTTCACCACTCATGACGTTTTAAATTTATCACAAACTCAAGGTATCATATTTTCCACTAATTAGGAAATATAAGTAATTTTAAAACGACTTATAGTGTCTTGCTTCTATAAATATGTTTATGGGGAAAACGAACGGATTTGAATGATTTCTGATTTCTGAGTAAATATTTAATTTCACGTTTATTCTAAGTTTACGGTATTATCATTATATAAATAATTGTCAATATTTACATAAATAAAACTGTTTGATTTTTTCTTATTTATATATTTTGTAAGTAATTATGTATGTGTGTTTATTATTTCCCAAAAACCTTTATCAAACACCCCTGTCAAATATTACGAAATGAGAGGTTTTTTTTATAGTAAAAAAAAGTATACGTATTTTATTTAGTAAAGTTTTTACATTTAGATTCCTAGTATCTAACATCGAACGTTATTGGTTTTATAATGATATGATGTGCTATTTTTTTTAATAATACTTTCTAGATAGAATAACTGCTTCATAAAATTTTTTCTTTGGATTTTTTAGGTGATAGTATATTATAAAGATGACTTTTGAAATGTTTTGGTAATTTTTCAGGAAATTAAAAAAATATGTTGGCTAGGAAATATTCGGAATTAACGTACAAAATATATTTGTGTTATTATGGTGTGACTCAAAACATTTTTAAAACTAGATATTTTCGTTAATTATTTTATTCAAATTTTATAATGTGGTATATTTTTTAAACATTTTAAATTATTTTTGAACTAAAACTCACTCCAAGCACATAAAAATAATATTATAATGTTAAAATTGTATTGTGTTCATTACAGTATTATATACTACATCTATTATATAAACTAAGTATTTATGTTCTATTTATTTTGAAACATTTCGAATATATTCTACAGTAAACAATTTTAATAATTTTAAACGTAAAAAGTATTTAGTTAAAACACACTACTTATACTACACTAATACCTACCAATTAGAATGATTGAAATATTGAAATCATACAGAATACGTTTAAATAGTTTTTTTTTCGCAATACTAATTTATATAACATAGTATAAATATACTATTTTTTATTTATAATTCATTATTTTATTGTTTGCATTTTGTATTATTTTTAAACAAAAATGCGTGGGATAAAATGTGAAAATGTTTATATAAATATCAAAATGAACGGTTAAGTTGTGTAAAAAGTAATTGATGTATCAATTGAAAATAATATATTTGTCGTAAACATGTGAGCAATTCAAATTTTCTTCAAATTTAATGAATAGTAAATATTAAAGTTTTATTTTCCTAATGATGTAACTATATTATTTGTAGGCATAATTAAAATATCAGTATTTTTTTATTATTGAAAACATTTATTAAACACATCACTAAAATTATATTATTTGACATTAATTCTTTATATATGTTATAGCTAATACTGGTATTGTCAAATTTGGTTATTTTATGTAATTCAAAAAAATAATATTATCACAGTCTTATAAATTTTAAAACAATTTAGAATTAAAATTAAGAATTGTTTTTAAAATAAAAATAATAGTATATACAGGTTTGTGCCGAAATGAGCAAAAATGATGTCTCCAATATCTAGCCTTCTTAGTTTTTTTAGAGTACATGTTTATCCATTATTTTTGTTTAATTTTAAATAATGTATGTATAATGTTCAATATGCAATGACACTATTATCCATTTTATTTAAAAACTTTAAAAATATAAATAAACTTTAAGTTTGTGATTTAAAATATAAAATTTTATTAACGTCAGCACGTAATAAATGTCAGCAATTCAATTCTGGTTTATTTTGTGAAAGGTCGAAGGAAATATCGAGGAATAAGTAAAGATAATATAATCATGTTCTTCATACAAAAAATAAGAGAGAAAATTGAATTACAACATACAAGTAGTATTGTACCTACAGTCTTTGGCACATTTCATCTGTCATTATCAGTTTTTTTTTCTGTATTTTCTTTGACAGTATTCTTTTATAAGAATAATAGAAAACGCAAAAATAATATAGCTGATATACTTTATTAACCTTGTGGCTGTGCTAAAAGGTAGCACAAACACAATTGCAATTGTTGAGCTACTTTTGATTAGTGCATCTTACAGGAGTAACTCTTTGAGTTAATAATATTTTTGATACAGGCCATCAAAGGACGAAAAAATAAAAGGCTGTATGATTACATTATAGAAAAAATCTAATATTTACTTTCTTAGAATTTAAGTTCAGAATAGTGATTTTATAATGTAATTCGTATGATTATTTGTAATTAATTTAACTTTGTTTTACTGTGTCACATAATAACGAAAAAGTAGATAGCAAAAGAAAATATATTATACAGTACGTTATCATTTAGCCAAAAAAAAAAAATTATATGACTATTTTGCATCATACATTTTATAATAATTCATATTTAGTTTAAAATAAAATATTAAAATTGAATACAATATTTATTAAAAAATCTGGAAAATTAAATTTTAAATGGGATAGAAGGTTAAAAAAATGAATTTATCAATACGATAACGGTAGTTTATTTTAAACTTTTTTTACAATATCACCCGCTAAAAGAGAAATTTTCAATAATTTAAATTCGGTTACAACACTAACCTACTTCAGCAATCGAGCTGTCAAATAAAATCTGCATATATACTTTTTATGTTATAGGTAAATAAAAAATAAGAGTTCTTAAAATAGTTATGATATTTAAAATTTAATCAATACTGTCAACATTATTTTTTTTTATATTAACATAAATAAATACTCGACCAAATTTATAAAAATACAATTGTTAAAATATTGAACTTAGTCTTTCATTATAAAATGTTATTAATTACAATTGGTTATATATAAACTATACATAATACCAGTTTATTTTATTGATTACTTAGTTATGGGTTTTTTAAAACATAAATCATAACAAATAATGTTATGTTGTTGAAATTTGTTACTTATTAACGTAAAAGACAGATATATAATTAACGCTGACTTACGATTTATTCATTATATATCATTAGAACTATAATGTGCAAAAAATCGGTTTTATACTAACCTTTATAATAAGCCTTTTCGGACTTTTTTCCGAATAACCATAATGTGTTGTTTAACGAATTCAAAAAAAAAATTTAGTACAATTTATAACATAATTTTTATGTGTAACTTGTTAAATTAATAAAAGACAAAATTTAGTGTTTAAAACCACATTATACACATGTCTAATGAATATCAATTGGATTTTTAAAAATACGACACAGATGAATTATATTAAGTAAATATATTTCGTGCCTACATAAGACTATATATCTTTTTATTTTGTGAGTTCAAATCAAAGTAAGATGTGTGTGTTATGTATATTGAAATATCTCAATGTGTTCTATCTGACGTCTATTGCAAGTTGCAAACAAAATATACAATTACGATATCAAATATTGTATTTATTACTTATAAGATATACATTATAATTTTATTCTTTATATTTATTCATGACAAAATTTTAAATATGCAATGTCGAGACTCCTCAAATCAAAATAGATTTATTTTGAAGCTTTAAAAGGTATTTTTAATAAACGTTTAATGTATTGTCTATAATTATGAAATTATATTATATTCGAATATAAAAACCAGATTTTAAGCATACTTCTTAAAGAAAAAATCCATAGTAAAATTATGTTGAAATTTTGAGAAGTATTTAATACAAAAATGTATAATTACAATTAGATGGAGAGAAATAAAGAATAAAGAACACCGTTTTTATTAAATCAAAATCAATTATGTAGGTCTCATATGTTCTCATATAATAAATAAATATGTATATATATGTCATGTGTATCAAAGACTTGATATCGTTTTATTTCTATAGATATTTATATAAATTTAATATTTCATAAAGGCGACAGAATAATTTATTCGTTGTTTAAACCATTTTTTTTTTTTAGTATATTATTATAAACATATAGAACTTTGTACTCAAAATTTAAATATACAGTAAAAAAATATATGTAAATTACATATAACTGTAATGTCTTATAGTTATACTTTTCAACGTAAGAAATATCAAAATGATAAAGCAAACAAAGCATGATTTTACCCACTTATACTTTATTTACATTATTAAGATATTTTGATAAATGTTAAACTTCAGCTTATATTGAATATAATAACTTGACAAATTTTTGAAGACCGAATCCAAATAAACATTTAACAGATACTTTCAAACCAAACTCGGGGAATAAATTGATAAATTATTATTATTATTTCTAAGTCTTATAACTATAATAATCGATTACAGTTACATAATTAATAAAATCACAACTTAAATTATAAATGTCAAAATACACCCGTTACCAATACAAAAAAAACAAACACTGTCATATTCAAATCTAACTCTTTTTTTAACATTTTGTGCAAGGCGAATGTGTTTCAATTCTACGTACCACATTATATATATAAAAAAAAAAAACTAAAAATTTATATAGCTAACAAATTAAGAAATGATTATATTTTATCACACTTGTATATTTTCAATTTTTAAATAAATGTATATGATTATTCTTTGGTGCATTCCTCTTACCTTAAAACTATTTTCCAAAAAAAAAAAATCAAACTGATAAATACACAACTTTCTTAAAAAGTATACAATAAGGAATAATAATAATAATATACATAATATTTTTTTTAAACATATAGAATAAAACATATATTATTGGTGTAAAAACATTAATTTTTCCATAAGTTCTGTTTAATAATAAATTTGAAATTTAAAAATCTTAAAATATTAAGTCGGCTATATATTTGATTACGAGTTCGGGCAGATCATTTAAACTGGTGATTTACAGTTGTATTATAATTTTCAATTTAAAAACAATCATACATCATACATAAAAACCATTCTGAGTTGATAGTTTATTATTTAAATATTTTCAGATTTTAATAAATGTATAAAAAATATTGTTTACCAACTATGTATACAAGTACGATATTAAATGTGAATATTATTACCATTTTTTGTTATAGACAGTTACATTAGTGTCAAAATAATTATATAGGTAATGGAAATGTAGTCGTGTTAAATTATTTAATTTAAGGACAATTGATTTCTTTAATGTAATTGATTTATTTTCATAGATTATATATACATAAAATAAGCTAGCTAATTAATTGCATACGCTATGCCATTATTGCAATACGGGCAGTATGTTTTTTCAATTACTAATGCACTCTCCCGTTAAATTATCGAATATATGACCCTCTTTCTTTTCTAGCTGGCCTTCCAATAAATTAATTGACCCATGAGGCTCTATAATTAAGAGATTAAAATTATATACCTGATACAAACATTTCTTTTGTTTTTATTTACACTTGATCTTCGACGAATAATTTCAATGACCCTAATAAGTTAAATTATTATGTAATCAATTTACCAGTATATCGTTTTCCTGAACGTAAACGTGTTTAGAATGTTTAGATATTTCGCTAGACTACAAATAGTTGTATACCTTTAATTCTTATTACAGTATTGCGGACTAGTCAGTGTTCGATACTTATTTCAAATGGTCATTGTTGATAAGATTTCAAGTATTTTAAGGCAATCGCTGTAAATGCTATTTACTCTTTCCGTATTCATTTGAAATTATATACAAACTGTTCTGTAATGTTTGGAAATTAAAAACAATAAACAATCAAACTCGTAGATATACTTTTACGAGCGATTACAATTTGCTAGATAATTTTCCAAAAACTAATAATACAAGCGTGCTTTAATTCGAATCACTATAATATATTTCTTAAAATGTCTAAATTGGTTTCTTTAATGATATTTTTTAGCTAAAAATATATGGAATAGTTACAAAAGAAATTTTGTTATACTTTTCTACAAAAGCTATAATTAATATGTTCCTAATGATGTTATTGATCCTTTCCAATCACACTCAAATAAATTTTTTTTAATGACAATAATATTAACTCAAACTACTGTTGCAATTATAATTCATTAAATTAAATTTTCAGTTTTATACTTATAATTTAGTAATCAAAGATTTTCATAAAATTTAACGTTTTTGTAGACTTGATTATCTGAATAATTATAAAACAATTTCACAAAAATTACGTATATTCGTATACTTTGCTAAATCGTTATATAAATAACGTATTAAAATTTTTAAAGCGCAAATATCAAACTAAAAATAAGTTGCATACAATTTATTATGTACAGTACTTACAACTTACACATTCGCCATGACTGACATAGATAACATTTTCATTTGATAAATAGCTAAATTTCCCATTATAATTTTCTTTAAAAGTGTTTACAAGTTTGTAAAAGCTTTTACGAAACTATTAACTCTTTTAAATTGTATTTCTTATTGATCGATTTATATGTGCCTTCTCAGTACCTAACTAAAATATCTTTATTTCCTTTAGTAATTTAATTGTTGAATGAAATCTTCTAGTATTAATGAATATTTTGTACTTTATTTTAAAAACAAATGACTAAGATATCTTTCTTATTAATTATACGTACAAACAAAAATTTAATTTACGTAATACGTATGTATATTTTTTTTTAATTTTTAATTTACGTTCAATAATTAATATTTATATACATAATATTCAGTGTTTATTTATAAATTTGCATGATGAAATAATATAATAATACTCTACACTGTATTTTCGTAGACTATATCATTATAATGCATTTATAGTTTTTCAATGATTTCAATGTCTGTTTAGCTAATATAGCACCGAGGCCAAGTTATTGCTTAAGCCATGACGTGTCATGCCATTTTTTGATAATTTTAAACGGGAAAACCACGTGAGAGAAAAAAATTGTATTCATACCTTCAAAGTTGATGGATTCGGAGGTCATACAAAACACTAAATATTTCACATATTTTTCAATTATTTATATATTTTATTTTAACAAACCTTTATTATATTTGATCATTAAACATCCAAATTCAAACTATATCATAGGTATTAATTAAACTGTTAAATACATTTTTATTATCATATCTTTCTATTTTTATATCTGATAAATATTTAAATAATTTAAATAATATATTTTAATTTATGTAATGTTAATTTATTTTATTTTAATAAAAATTCGTGATGATTCGATGCTGAAAAATAACCGTCATATACTTACCTATTTGCTATTAGTTTTTATTAGTTTTCATACAACACTTAAATACAAATATAATATGGTATAATAAAATATTGAACACATAATTGCTGGTCTATAAATTGTACATTACTCTCTACAAAAATCATTATCACAATATTATTGTTTAATAGAAAGCATAAGAGTAATAGATATATTTTTATGTTTTCCAATACCTACCGAAATATTTAATAACGTCACTTTATGTTATTTGTATGCGTCCCATGTCGTGTTATTCCTACAAATATTGCGTCACTGATTACAACGCTGTGGTGAGATATTTTCAAAAATATATATTCTATATGATATCCCACAATTGTTGTGTGATAATAATATAGCATTAATATAATTAAAGTAATTTCTATTTTCTAAAATACGTCAGCTTAAGAATTTTAGTATAATACCATGTTGATTTTAATTTAGGAATTATAACCTTCATGTAAGACGTGTTATTCTACGTACTACGGTATTTATTTTGAATCTCAGAGACGACAACTAGATGATTAAAGGATCAAGTTAAAATGATTATTGTTTACCCCTGCGGTTGTTTGTAATTACACTTCTGAAACGTTCGGTCAACACTGGTGGTGCCATAGGAAATATAATATATCAATCAAAACAACGATATATGATAATGTCTCTAATTATAAATACACATATATATATATATATATATATATATATATATTTATTATGGTCATTTGCGTTTCTCAAACGCATAATTGAATTCTGAAATGTCAAACTATCAATGCATATGTTAAATTTGGTTAAAATTATTTTATGAGTGTAATAAGTATATTCTTGAAAGCACCTAAATGACAAAACTAGATATTAGTAAGCTTATTTTCTGGAATAAAGGCTTGATATAAATATATTACAAATCAATTCAAATAATTTATTATATTTTATGTTTTATTTTTATTCGGTGCCTTCTCTAATAATATTAAATTTACCCAGTCGTGAAATTTATTTTTAAATTCGAATTTGAATTTTAACAAATTGTATCATAAAAATTATTCTAAAACAACTGTGGAGTTATTTGTTCAATTTAAAATTTATTTTATCAAATTGTAAATAAAAAAAATTTTAACAATAAAGCCACACCATTATAAAATGATGAACTATAATGGAGTTCTATTTAATTTTAGATTTTGGAATAGAATCGTGTAGGCTGTAATGCTGCAAGGGGTTTGATATATGCAAATAAATGATAAGTTACTATGAAATACTAAATAGTGTCAAAACCTACAAACCCTGTTGTTGTTGACAATATCATTCAATTGACAAACAGACAAATAATGATTTGTCAGCTTTTAGAATTGGAGTAGTATGGACAATTTCCGAACATTGGATTCCAGGGATATTTTGTGTTAAGGGAACTCGGCAATTCTATATTTTAACAATAAAATGGTTATTGTAGTTTCACATTGTTAATTTATCAATAATATCATTTATACAATAATTGTATTTCGTCTATGTTTATTATGTAAAAAACTAAATAATACTAAAAGTTTATATATTTATACATATATATGTATAGATTATAAATTTAATTATCATTTATGACAAAAATATTAAACGCATTATTAATAATATATATATTATATATGTTACATACGTTATAATAATAGTAGGAATTGTTTAAAAACAAATGACAAAATTATATAGTTTACATTTTTTAATATATGGATCTTTTTTTTTATCGTTTAACTGTGAAGTTTATATTTCAAACTTTATATTATTTGAAATATCATTCGACAATAAAAATCACCAAGTAAATTTCCCGAATATTAATTTTCTGATACATATAAACACGTATACTAAATATGTGTGGTAATCGATTTTTATTGTTCTGCTTTTTACTGACGTAAACCACTCTGAAACACTTTCCCATTATAACGGAGTTAATGTTTTACGTATCATTAAAACAAGTTTATTTCTCTTTTAATAGGTATATTTAAAATATTAATGTATGATATTGATTATTAATTTTATTTTTGCGTAATTACATAAATATTACAATTTGTGTCTCGTAAAATAATTTATCAATTCTCTGTTAATATATTTTTTAATTACAAATTTATTTTTATAATATTCATAACATTGAATAACTTATTACAATGATTTTATTTTCTTAAAAGCTATATAAATAATAGTTTTTTTTATTTTAAAAACTTATAGCAAAATAATATATGTTTTATAGATTCTGTTAAATTTAACTTTTTATGAAAACTTATACTTTTCAATTTTTCAACATAAAAATAAACATTTATATAAATTAATTATCTACTTAATTAAATTAATAATTAGAAGAACTTAATTTGAAATATATTACAATATTTGTGTATTATAATTATTTAAAATATATGTTTACGAGTCATAATCACTTAATACTTACGCATGTTTCCAATATACTACACAATTTTAAGTCTCAACAATTAAATAAAAAAATGACAAACAAATATAATAATAATTTTTTCAATCATGTTTAAATAGCATAACGGTACATTAGAAATGAAAATTCACATTTCATATCTTTTTGATAGGATTAAGTACTAGTTCGAAAATATCTACTAAAAATGACACACCGTTAAACAATTTGTGGTTAAGAATTCAAGCGCTAAAGATGGAAAAATATTAAAATCATAAAATATATTTCTCTATAAAAGAAAATCATTATTTGATACCATTTGATTCAATCTTAATACTAAAACTTAATATCTTTCTTGAGCGATTTAAAGTAATTAAACAAATTATGTTAGTAAATTTTAAAGAAAAATTAAAAAATAATAAAATACTTAAGTAATACATATAAACAAGTATGTAATCAACTTTGAAGTAATGTAATACATTGATTCTTTTTTGGTGCGTCACGCGACATAAATATTAAAATTAATAGAAAAACAATATCTAATTTTCTTGAGTTTAAAAATATTTAGTTATTAGAGTAAATACTATACAGTTTATTCTACGAACAATTTTTTAGAGAAGAAAGTTTCTCATTTACTTATTGGACTAAATATTATATTAGGTATCATAAAATTAATTAAATTAAATAAACATAAGAATATTATAACACTGAAGAAATGTTTTCATTTTTTAGAATTTCACGTTTAAAAAATATAAAAATATAAAAATTATAATACTTGAAACAAATGTCAATTTTATAAAATAAATTCTGTTAAGTAATTGTATACTTTATAGTATTATAGTGTTGTATACATGATAGCGTAAAACTAAAAGTTGATTTTTATTTTAATTAAATTATTTAATAAATTACATTAAACAGGTGTACATTATGAAAAACTTTTGAAAATCTTTATTATTTTTTATCTTTTTTATTTTATTTCTTCAAATTGTGACGCAATCGAAATTGGCCAAAAAACCCTTTAGTTTTTGAGTCACAATCAAAACACAGGTGTACGTGATAAATATATATACAATATATAATTACCAGAGCTAACCTTGCTCATTACATTCGCTTCTACCACTACCACATCCTCCTTTTGATACTTCATAAAAATATTCTAAATGACGTTGTACTCTACAATCTAACCAATAGGTAAAAAAGTTTACAGATCTACAAATAAAAAAAAACATGTTTGAGTGATTTGTGTAGTTTATTGATGTTTCAACATTAATTGTGTTATACGTATTTAGATATTTCAATGTATCTGATAATGATGAACACTATAATTGTAATACCTAGTACGATAGTTGGTTGATTACAATGGTAATAAGTTTTTAACAAATACTTAAAAACTATATAAATATTTTTTTTTCTATGTAGATATGAACTTTATTTAAAAGTCGATAAATTTAAAATGAAAAAACTAGTTGTAATTTATCCAATGTGTCTAAAATTAAATTAATAAACTTAAAAAGTATTATAATTTAAATAACTTAGAAAACGAAAATTGAAGATTAATACTTGATTTCGCAACTATTATTATTATTAATTCGTAAATCTTATAAAACGTTCAACACAATTATTGCTAAGCATAATATATTTTTTTTATATGGCAATAATATATGATATTCACAAGTAGGAAAAAGTATTAAATTAATAGCGTATGAAACCACCGTAAAATAAGTATGAATATTCAAGGTATCGGCACATCAATAAAAAGAATTAAAGTTAATTATTATGAACATAGTTTACGAATAATGTATTTTAAATACTTTGTATAGCTCACCATTTTTTACTTGAGGTTTTGCTAATCGGAAAGACAGGGAATTCAAACTTTTATAAATATATTTAATTAATTATACCAAAGACAATATTTAAGAATAAGGATTAAACCTGTCCCACTTTGGCCTCGACCTCAAAAATTCTTGTACATAATTTGAAATTATTTGAACTATAGTGTCCTAATATGGTGCAATATATATTATACATACATGCATACATACATACACACACACACACACACACACACACACACACACACACACACACACACACATATATATATATGCAGTTTAATTTAAAAAAATTGTGATTCACGTTTTAATTTTTTTTATTAGAAACGTAATATTTTGGAATATTATCGATTGCCTAGTCGGAAATATTTGGGATGTGCGCGTCCCAAATCCAAACACACGAACAAGCGCGCAACAAGTGCTACGGAGCGTGCGTGAGTAGGTGTTAGTTCCGGAGCTATAAGAGACTGCATTCGGATATCCCGTCGTCTTTTACCATCTCGCACTTCGACTACTAACCGTTCCGTACGAGCTCGTGTCACCACAAAAACAAAGGTAAGTGAACTTCTTATTATAATAAAAATATATAAAATTTACGCATAGTACATATTATAAAATATCTTTTAATTATTAATACAATGACAATAATAAATATTCTTTGTAATAAATAATATTATTTATTGGATACACGTTAAAATTAAAATATTGTATAAAACTAATATTAATTAATTTAAATTATTAATCTTGGTAAAATTAATTTTTTTGGATAAATAGTAAAATAAAATATTTTATCTCAATATTTATGATTTAATGAAGTTGGATTAATTTCAAATTACTACAAATAAAACTGTTATGATTTATTTATATATTTTTGTTATTCTAACAATAATATAAAAATTAAATCGTGTGCACATTTAACATAGGTAGTATTGAATATTAAATCAACTTTCAATTTATTTATTTTTTATTTAATAAAACATTAAAGCAAAACCATCTTTTTTAAAACAGTTTGAAATATTTAAAATGTGTATAAATATAATTTGACTAGTTTTCTAAAAAATTATGTATGCTTGACAAAATTATTATAAGATATATTATTATATGGTTATTATTTTTATTTAATATTTTAACGTCTTTATTAATAAATATTAAATTTATTTGTCATAGAATAATTATTTTTCACGTCTATATTTTGGCAATATATCAAATATGAAAGAAAATAATTTATAATTAAATTGCATTATTGTTTTATTTTACTTCATATTTAAAGATAAATTAAATAGGTTTTACTATCTTATCATTTTTTTTTTTTAATAAACAATATCTATGCAGGCATATTATTAATTTAAAAATCGTATTCAAAAATATAAGTTTTTATTTTATTTTTTTTCATTCATAACAATTGTCGGTTATTTATTATAGAATATAGGTCGATAGTATTATGTTAGTAAAATTTAAAAAAGCTGTAGAGCCCGCATGAGCCAGATGGTTTTTATTGTAAATATTCGCAATGATATAGATTAGGTCATAGGTAAGTATCGTAACGATAATATAAAAGCATATAGGTTACCGTACGGCGCACGTACTAAAATAAATTGACCAACAATTATTAAACGAAATTATTATTCCAATACAACATATTCAAATTATTAAAATAACTAAAATAACTGTGTATGTTAAAATTAATTTTTACTAATTATTAAAAATATATAAAACGCATGCTATTGCTTTATATATAACGCATTAAATTGCTAATTTAATCATGTACAACACGTCATATTCGTGTGTACGAAATTCGAATGATACACGTCACTTACTTTCTCCTAGTATTACGTCATTAATCATCTTGGTCTGATGCCGATATACATTTAAATCACATCACCTACAACATAACAAATCAATTTAAATTTCTAATATGATAGGTGTTTGATAACAACAGATATGTTTTTTAATGTTAGTAGAACGTCAATCGTTATGATACAAAAACCGAATATGACAATGTCTTTGAAAATTCAATAGTTTAAGATAAGTTGGCCTAGTTTAACGTGTGTTTATGAAACGACACCAGTCAAGGGCGCCCGCAGGAAATATTTCTAGGGAAATAACTGGAAAGACGAAGGACAATGATTTGTTTATTATTCAAAGAATCTCTGCATGGACGTAATGAATGACCTTTACCTTTATCTTGTTGACAATAATAATGCGTGTCTAAAATTTATTTTTTAATTCCAGCCCCCCTAACAACACTAGTAGATATGTTTTTTTAATTGAACTAAACTATTTAAATCACGTAAAATATTTGTTTTGTAACATACTTTACATCATATTAATACAAAAAGTGTGAATGTTTAAAGTAATTGAATTATTTCATCATACTCTTATAGTTAGATTATGTAACCTAACTTCTTATTATTAACTAATTACTATACTATACGTTTAATAAGTTCTTTATGCATAATATATACATAATTGTTTTTTAAATGTGTGTTTATTGATTTGAATCGAAAAAGAAATTGAATCTAAAAGAGAAAGTTCATACAAGTAGAATCATCTTCGAAATATATGAAAACTATGTATGGATTCAAATAGTTTTAAGCACGTTGAAATATATCGTAGCTTCGTGCTTTTTTGGTGTAGATGTAAAATAATAGCGCAAAAAAAGTGTAACATTTAATTGGCCACGTAAATGTGATTTCATTGACATTTTAATATTCTCGTTGAAAAAATGTATAATACATATAAACATGCATAATAAAAATGTATATATAATTAATAATTATATTATGAATCACGAATGTACATTCACATACAATATATCTAACAACTAATTTGTGTACTTAAAAATAAATAAAATAGCTTGAATTAAATTTAAATTTGTATGAAGTATAATATAAATCGGTCAATATCAAGGAAACATAGGTATACGTAATTAAGTGAAACAAAAATGCACTTCTATTATTAGTTATTGTACTTCTTTAGTATATTTAATATAAATAAATGTCACTTAGTATATACATTTTACGTTCTCATAATATTGGTTTGGTTGAGTACTGTTCAAACATTATTTAACATAATTTTATTTAACCATACACTTTTAGAAGTGGTATTTTGTTGTTTTCTAAAACGATTGTCACTTATATCAGAGTTGACTAATATATATATAAATCGAAAAACATTCAACTAAAAGAATTTAATAAAAAGTTATCAGACATACTCGTACATATATGTAACCAATGTATAGAAAATACTCTAGTATATAACATTTTAAAAGTCGACATTTTTTTATATAACTATTATATTTAGCTCATAGAAGGGTTTATGTAAGATTATATAATGTTCTTTCACAAAAAATCTATCTTCATAAAAATATTGATTTAATTTCTTATTATTATTTTACTTGGCTACTATATATATAATTTAATATGATGTGAATTATACAAAAAAATGTTATAAAAGTATATAGGAATTATTGACGAAAATCTAAATTTAAAAATAGTCTGTGGTATTTAATTCATAAATGAGAGATATCTTTTACTCTATTAACAAAACAATAGCTGAGTCACTAATATGAAAACAAATTAAATTATCTTTATGATGTGAAATAATTATTTTTAGAAAATTAGACAAATAATTATTAAATTTATTTTTTCTTATCAGTTTTAATTATTTAAATTAAAATATACTAAAATATTGCTTAGCAAAAATGTAAACTAAAATTACATTTATAAAATAAAAATTATGAAATTTGTTGAATATTCGAAAAATAATTACATGATTTTTATAGGGAAAAAATTGGTTTTCACTTAAAATTTTGAAGTCATTACTTATTTTCAAAAGTTTTAAATTTAATTTTGAAAAACACTATATATTGGTATAGTTAAGTTCTTATTTTCCCACTTCAAAGCAACATAAACATTGATGATTACTTTTCAAACATGTTACATACATAATAGTCAATTTCACATGTCTTAAACGAAAAATTATCTATCAAATAGTTCATATATGTAATATTGTAATATATATACATAGTTTACATATTCAATAATAATCTTAAATATTCAAAGTGAGTTTTTCAAAATTGTTTTTTAAGATGCATTGAATGAAAATACATATTTAAATATGTATTTTATACAGAAACAGATCATTTTTTCTCTATAAAAAATACATGTATATTAACATCATTGTATACTTAAAAAAATATATGAATAATAATATAATTAACGTATTACATACTGATTTAAACCATTACAATTATTTAAAAAAAATTATATTATGATTAAATTATTATTATTTATTATTAAAAATAATGAATAATCTATTTTTTCTAATCTTATCTATAGATTATTCATTTCCTCATAACTTTTTTATAAATATAAACATAAATTATATATTATTAATAACTTTTTATATCGATTGTACTAACTACAATATTAAACTTATATACAGTTTCATAATTTAAATAATTATTAATTAAAGTACGTTTTAAAATTTGATACGTCACCGAAAATCTCAATTATTGTTTATTAACAGTTATAATAATAATAATAATATTGTCATTTTATTACAAATATTATATGTAAAAGTGCCATATTTATTATACCTATAATATTTTTTTCCATATATTTTTAGTATTTTTTTCTCGATATTGATACTACACGTATTAATATTATTTTATTAACTGTCACGTTTCTGTATTTTATTTACCTTGTCAAGTATTGAAACTGAACCGAGTTTTGTTATCATTTTTAATATATTACGTGCAATTCATATTTTTAATCGTAAGTACATTACATACATTTTTTATGTTCATTCGCTCAATGAATCATTAGTTTAATT
Organism: Schlechtendalia chinensis; assembly: GCA_019022885.1. Classification (NCBI taxonomy): domain Eukaryota; kingdom Metazoa; phylum Arthropoda; class Insecta; order Hemiptera; family Aphididae; genus Schlechtendalia; species Schlechtendalia chinensis. The sequence goes on from CM032341.1 coordinate 6,196,061, forward strand.
TTACCTAATGCGTAATTAATTATTTATTTAAAAAATAAATAAATATACAAATAAAATTTAATTTAATATATTTAATTAATTTTTAAATCATGAATACAGTACTATATGTAACGAGTATGTTATTAAATTTAAACAATGTTTTACGTGTCACATATTGCCCTTTTAATTTTTGAACAATTTAATCTATGTAACGTGCATACATATATTTTATCTGCCAATTTAGTTTTGGAAAAAAAAAAAAAGACTTAATATTATAATCACAAAACTCTCGTGTTTAACTTAAAAAACAAAAAAAAACATTTTACAAATTTCAACATTTATAGTTTTTATTATTTTCAATAAAGAACATCAATAATAATATCATTAAGGAAGAGCCAAATCTGTGCCTAACATATGGTGAACCCCTTACAGTCAAGCACCTCATCTACTGTCGAAACCAATAGAACCCAGAAGTAGCCTAGGAATTCCTGACAGCCTCTACGAAGCTCTGAGCCCAAATGAAGAAAACAGCAACCAAATAATTTTATTTTAAAACATATTAATATGTATAATTCAATTTAGTACTAACAATGTATCCATTCATATGCAGCATAATTATTAACATTTTGTAAGCTAATAACCTAAGTTGTTGAAGCTGTATCATGAATAAAAATAAAAATAATAATAATATATAGTAATAACTTGTTAAATTAAAAAAGTAAAAAATATTTTTCTTTTAAATGAATACCATAAATAAGCAAGATGTACATAATATATACATAATATTAATAATGTTAATAATAAATATATAAATAATTATAATAAACTCAATAGTTTATACGTATATAAAATAATATACTAATTATATTATACAATTCTATAGAAATTATATAAATTATAAAGTATAATTTAAAATATAAATGTTTACTATCGAATAACTTTTAAATATTTTCAACGTGAACATTCTTTGTACATTTTTTTATGTACACAATATAATATCGTTATTATAATGTTTAATCTAAGGAATTATGTTTAAATATTTTTAAATAAAAATATTATAAATGGTTAAGATAATATAAATATACCTAATAGTTTTTAAAATAATAATAATGTTATAACTTGTATTTTATAAATGCATGAATTTCTTGTTAAAAACTTTAATTTAATCAAATATTTCACTAAACTTTTTATTAGAAATTAATTGTAATTTATCAAATTAAAACACGCAACATTTTTTATGTAAATAAAACCATGTTTTATGTCAAAATTTTTTTAAGAAAGTTCAATTATATAAAAATAGTTATATAATTTATTAAAGTAAATAATCCTAATAATATTTTATTGCATATTAAAATCAGAATTACAATTTGACAATTAAAATTTGGTTTATTTTTTGCATAAGTACTTTCTTAAAATGTTTACACAAATAATTCAATGAATAATTAATAAAATAATAAAATAAAATAATATTCGGTTAATTGAGTTTAATACCATAATTATCAATTTTGTTTACAACAAATAATGAAATAATGTTTACGTCTTTAAAGTATGCCTAAATTAAAATAATTTTATTAAAAAATATTTAAAAAAAAAAAATAATAGCAATAGAAATATTTTACATAAACACTTTTACGTCATTAATTCATAAGAATATTTTTTATTTCATCAACAAAAATCATCAACCATATCAGTCACATTATATTTGAACATCAAAACTATACTACCATTCCTTTTATTTTATTTATATATGTATAACAATTTATACTTATCTTAATAATTTATTTTATAAAGACATTAATAGTTTTTTATGTATACATTGCTAAACTATTGAAAATTAATCAAGGTTTGTTAAAACATTAATAATTGTAAAAATTAGATATATTTTTAGCTGTGACAAAATACAATTAATATTAATTTAAAACTATTTAAAATAAAACTCTAGCCCAATTAATAATCATATTACTGTAGATCACGTCAACGAAACTACCGTTTAATACGTTGAAACATATACTATCATTATATATTTACTATTTTATTTACTGTTATAAAATAAATAATGTAATTTAATAAGAAGGGCATAATGTAGGTACTATGACCAAATAATAAATAATTATAAGTCATGAAGTGCAAACATATCAATAAAAAAAAACATACATATTACGTGATGTTTAAAAATTACTTTTTACTAACCGAATAATATTATTATAATGAAACATTTTTATTGAATTCTATAAAAATGTTCATATAATTATTTTTGATTAATTCCTAAGTTAAAGACAATATTAATACTTAATGAATAATGAACCCAAAAAATAAAATAATAATAATAATAATAACAAGGAACTGTAGATGCACAATAAAATAATTCAACAATATTTTCTTTCATTGAAAATTCTAATTGATGACTTTTTTTTTAATACAATGAAAATTTTAGCAATAATTTCACATATTTATGATAACATATTATTTTTTTGAATATTACCTTTATTCTCGAATCTTAAAAAAAAAAAAATTCTTAACACTTACTCATGTAGCTCATTTATTATTATAATTATTGTTATTATTATTGTTGTTATTATTTTTTATTATTATTTTTCTTTATTTATTTTTTCTTTATTATTATTTTATATTATTATTATTATTATATAATATGAAATTATCGTTCAATAAATTTATTTTACTTCCATTATAAATAAATGAAATGTTGTTTTGTAAAAATCTTTTATTTCTTTTTTTTATTGGAAAAAACATTTATAGTTTAATGTTATCTATCATAATATTCAAGGTAAATCCAGAAACCAATAAATAATAAAAATATAATGTGCACATGTGTATACAAATGTTATTATTATGTATATTTATAATATGACTGAAATTGAATATTTTATAAATTTGTTTAGTTTTCGTTCGAAAATGGACAATAGTATAATAGTTGTGTCTATGTTTCCTTTAGTTAGTACTTTACCATTTTTTTAAACTAAATAATTCATTTTTTTAAAACAGATAGTGTCTACCAAAACAAAAAATACAGCAAATTAAAATATTAAAATTATATAAGCTTTAGTATAATTATTTTTGATAATAATTCGTTAATGTACGTGCATAAAATTATCATAATAAAAATAACACCATTATTTTACTTATTATTATTTATTAACAATAAATAATATTGTGTTATAATAATATGCTTAAACTATGCTTTTTCATTAAGAAATACGTATCAATCATAACACATTATTTACCTTATTAAATTATGCATTTATAATTGTAAATTTAACTATTTAAGTATAATGAATTCAAAACGTATTTGTATAATTTAAATAAACAATTTTTAAGCTTACAGTGCTAATTATAAAATAATTGTAACCTGATGTGTATTACTTATGTTTAATGTTTTTGAAAAGCTTCCTTTGACAAAAGTATGTCATTCTTATTAAATTCGATACTCATTTCATGTTCTCAAATTTCAGTTACAAATTTATAATGTACAGCTTTTTTTACTCTCAGGCTTGTTTCTTTGTGAAGTACAACTATATTAAATATTTAATTTCACGCGGTTACAAATTGTCAAAGTACATTTATCATTTTACTACATTTTGTCATATGATGTAGTTTGTTATTATTATAATTTATATTAAAATGCTTTATTATTATTTTAATTTAATTTTATAACAAACTATGTAAACATATCATATATTCTAATTTTAAAAGAAATTATCTTTATAAATATCATTATTCGCATGCTGTGGTGTTACTTTAGTGCATTTAGTAAAAATGTATTAACAAAATTAAAACATTTTGTTCATAATATTTGATAAATTAAAATTATGTATTATTATCTAGCATTTTTAAATTAAATAACAATTTATTTAATTGCTATATAAATATAATACAACAAATTCTCTAAAATCCAAACAATGCTCTATATAATACTCAATTACATGAAAATAATTTTAATACTATTTAAATTTTATAACTATTATGATTTTTATGGTATTATCATAACATTATTATAAATAAACTTTAACAAGGATGAGAAGATTTATTTTTAAAATTATTTCACGAAATACCTCTTATAAAATGAAAATATACGCACGACTGTATTTGAACGGTTTTGTTGCTTTTCTGTCGTAACCATATTCTCACAATCAATCATCCAACCAATTTCAACCAAGGGAAATTCCATCAGCGTACGTTACTATTTTTTATTCACAAAAAAATGATCAGACAATTTAAATTGTTTTGCATAATAATCCAATATATATTATAATAACAACATAATATTCACATATGAGAAAAAAATTTAATTATACATACAAATTTAAAAAAAAAATTAAAGAAACATTTTATTTTCACACCAAATGCAATGAAAATCATAATTTATTTACTATACAATATTCTAAGTATGACGAAGCAATCATTCTTTATCATGATACTACATTACATTAACTCACTATCTGTGGTTAATTTTTTGATACTTATACAATGTTTGTGGATATAATATATCTTCTTCTTCTTCTTCTTCTCCCTCGCTTTATCCCAGCTATTTGGGGCCGGCCACCTGTGTCTTAAACCTCCACTTGACACCATAATATATAATTATATGTACATTATAATTATAATATATAATGTAGATATAATCTATATTATTTTATTTAATAAGATGAGCAAAAACAATTTTTTTTAATATTATTACCTATAATATAAGTTTGAACTGTGTAAAATTTGAACCACGTGAGACTTTATTACGTATACTTTAACATAATAATTTTGTGATTGATAATCTAATTTTGTATTGTATATTTTATATACGAGCTGCATTGAAAGAAAACATTTTATTTTATTTTAAGAGAAAATTATAGAATAAATATTACCTTCTAATTGAATTCGTATTCTGATGTTATAAATAACGTGAAAATCATTGGGTTTACTTGTACAAACGTCCGAATGACTATACTCGACAACAGGGATATTACGGTTAACTTTTTACAATTTAAGTATATTTTCATCAGTACGCTTTTCAAAATCATTATTGATTTGGAAATGAGTATATTTTTAAATATTTTAACAATTGGCTATTATTATTCTTTTATTCGTGATTTTGTCGTAAGCACTCAGTAAACATAGTTAACCTTTTTATGGAGAAGTTTTTGTTTTTTATGTTTCATTTTTAGTAAAACGTGTTATTACATTAAAGTTTAGTATCTCATTTTTGTTTTATTTAAATCTGTACGTGTTATTTCGATAAAAATATTTTGGAAACTACAATAATATTTTGTAGTGGGATATTCTTTTATACTCATATTGATTCCATCGATATCATTGTGCAGTATCTTCAACACTCCAAGTTTATGTTCAAAAAACGTTTTATCGTTATAGGTTGAAAAATAATTATGTTTTGTTTAGCTTTTAAATTAGAACTGAAAATAACAATCGACTGATCCATTTTTTTAGAAACAGTATTATTTCACAGAACACATCTGGTTACTATGAACACACAGTCTAATTAAAGAATAGCTATTAAAATCAATAATGAGAATGCTCTAGCTATAAAACCAACCGCAAATTTAATCAAATACTATTACAAAGCTGTAAAGCCTATCAGGACTACCGTGTTGTTTCTATATGGTAAAGACAATAAAAATTCGAGAAATAATAACGGTTCACGTTTTACGAGTATCCTATACTGTAAATATAATTCAATATAAGACATAGTTACACTAATTTACTTTTGTAAATTAAATCCTCCAAATAAATATAAACATTAAATAGTATAACAAGAATAATATTATGTGTTTTCTGCATAAATAAATCAAATAAACTATTTTATTACAATTCGTACAATTCTTTTTGCGTATATTACTTTTATCATTTTCACTACATTCAATAATCTATATAAAATACATTTCATAGTTCATTTTTAATAGAAATGAAAGCCTGTGATTTTTAATAAATTTTATTAAGAAAAATAACAACAAATTTGTACTTTTAACATTAACTTAGTTCATCTGATCACATAGTTTTCTAGTTTGTTAAGTAATATAGTACGTCACTTAATATTATATGCATCTTTACATTTTTCATTTCAAATTAAATCAATTATATTAATATTATATTCATAGACGTAAAAATATTCAACATAACGCAATAACTGTATTTAACCGACGTTGAGAGTAAACAAATTAGGTACATATATGAATACAAATTATAATAAATGGACTCGAAGGGAACATGAATAAAAAAATAATATTTGGTAACGATGGTAACTAAAATAAAGTTTATTTTAATATTTTCAATACAATGTATACAAATTCATGTAATTTGTAAGTAAATATTATGTTGTTTTCTTTAAAAGTGTTTTTCGTGTGGGTGAGAGGTAGAGGATATAGTGAAAGTGATTCGTTAATATCATATTTCACGAAAAACCAACCTACCAAACAATACAGTAAAAAAACCAAAAGCTCATTAATTACCACATATTTTCATTATTTTAATTTCTTAAAGTAACAATAGTATTGGTTTGCTCAAAACTGTCGCTTATCCAGAGTACAAAAATGTATATTTTCATTATGTATATTTTTATTGGTTTTTTTTATTTAATTAATACTAGTATAAATCATAATTATAAATGTTAAAACTTGTAATTTAATTTTCAGCATAAAATCTCGTTTAATACTCATGAAGTCATCATTAGAATGAACCATAGCTACATTAATTTAATGTTATTAAAATGACTACTATTTTATCTCATCGTGACTATTATTGTGTACCTCGTTGATTATATTATTAGATAATATGCAAAATTTACCAAAAATTATATATTTACATATAAAGCAATACGCACAAGAATAATCTCACTAGGCTTCAATGAATAAATATCTAAATTGTTTCTAAGTTTGTTGTTAATAGGCAAAAAAAAACTTAGTAATAAAATATCATGATAATATTACGCTATTTTATTTTTTATTCCTAAGCGAGAATGTGAAATATATACCAAACTACCTATAGGTAGGTAAACTGTAAAATAATATAAAATAAATTGTATAAACACAAAAAAAACAATATATACTTGGTTAAGTGCAAGAATATGAACTTTATAATGACTACTGTACGTATTAATTTATATAATATTGATTAAGTTGTATACAGTTGTGAAAAAATAATTTTTATGTACACAATCTATGTACCTATAATATTATATGCGATTTATTCACTTTGCGTATTTTTCATTAAAATAAAATATTAATTAATTACGAATTAAAAGTTAAAGTAACACAAAATATTTTATTCTTAATAACTTACTTGTTTACTTACTTATTGTTTCTTTTACACTTCTAAATATATTGAAAACAGTTTACAGCGAACTAAAATTTGTCAATTTCACATCTGAGACATAACGCAGAAGGGTTGATAAATATTTACATGTTTTGTTACGAGAATATTCAATACGAGTGTAAAAAAAAAAATCTTATTAAGAATATAAATATTTGTCATGTATATACGATATGTACGTTTATAATGTATGAAAGTTGTATATTATTTTTGTATATACCTGAGGATAAAGATACATAATGTTAGCGATTATTCAAAACTAACTCGTTAAGAAGATTAACCTAAACATCATAATTTCTCAGTAGGATTTTCAGAACAAAAAATGTAATCCATTTCCCCTCGAACTTCGTGAATTTCTTTACCGTTAGGTACCGATTTACGTATTATAGTATACATCAACAACTTATTTTAAACTCAATATAAGCACTTTTATTCTACAAATTTATTATTTTTATCAATTATTTAAATTGTTCTATACGTCGAACAACCGTCACATAGATACAGATCATGTTATCTGTTTTTGAAAGGATTTAAGACATTTTCAGAATAAAGAGCTTTTGTGAGTACTCTATGTCATATTGGCATGTTACATGTAGAAGTTTATTTTATACACGCTACCTCTACTAATATTGAAATTGTGTAAATCAAACGTAAACGTAAATCCTCTTGTGACAAGAAATAAATGTCTGTTTGGGAATATTGTTACAAATTTTATCTTTCCTGTGATACGATATGTTCTCCTCAAACAGCTTTAGTAGAATAATCCAGTTTCGCATTATCAACGTATGCATATTTTTGTACATACCATTTACTGTTAAAGACAATTTCACATAATCTCTATTTTAAAAAGTGATATATTTTCTTTTTAGAAAACATATCGAAATAGGTAAAAAAAATATATATGTCTTACTATAAATTATATATATAAACCCTACCACATTTTAAAACGTTTTGATTTATCAGTGAAACATCAACAAACTTTAAAACAAATTTAATTAGTTCCATTATATTATGATTAACAAAAGTTGTTTATGATTATATTTATTTACATTTCAAGTTATCAAAAATATATAATATTTTGGCTGGGTTTGATAAATTATTATTAATTTTTATATGTGTCAGCAATGAAATATATTTACATACTGAACGTATACGAATGAAATAGAATATTAATTTTAAATGACACATCTTATAAAAGACACGAAAACATAAAAGAAATACTAGTTTAAGACTTTTAATATTCGTGTCAAATTATATTGAACTCTTTTATGTAAACCATATATATACTACTAAAAAATTACTTATTGCTCTGTAGTTAAATAAATATAATATTGTACTTTGTAATTTAATTATATTTACCGAGTAATTACTAATTATACATACTAAATACTATATATTTTCTATTTAATACTTTTTAATTAAACAGCTCTGAAATGTAACCGAAGTCCTAACATAAATTTGCCATAAAAATCCCTATAATACACTTAATTGTATTTGATAGATAATACATTTTAGTTTATAGCGGTCACAATAAACAAATACAACTTTAGAAAGTACTTAATTGCTAAATTATTATTCGTATTTATCACATAGCCATAGAATAATATTAGTTGTTAACAGTGTTTATGTTAATTTACTTAAACCAACATTCATTCGGGTATTTGATAAAAATTAATGAACTATATTGTCAATAACAAATTATATAATAAACAACAGTTATAACTGTAGACGAACAATAAATGAATACAAATAATGATGTTTCTTTTCTGTTTTAAGAAAATGTCTACATATATTACGGTTCTGACGAGCATACTAATGCTGCTGGTCGTGAACATGTGCGATTGCCGGATAAACAACCTTCCTACACGGTGTATGCCTGGATTACTGGAGGACGCGCCGCCAAAAGTGCGAGAAGCGTGTTTGACTTTGTCTACCATACGTACGCTTTCAAATGCCATAGAAACATTCATACAAGACAAACAATTCCCGGTGCCCATGCCTTGTGAGTAAATACGAGTGTGTTTAATAAATGCAAATTCAAAAATAATTTTACAATTCAATAAATTAAAAAAACAACTAAAAAATGAACACCGAGTGCATATTGTGTCAAAGTCAAAACGTTGTTTTAAGTTTAGGCGTTAACACACGTACACATATCACACACTAAACTGTCAACAATATTCATGGGCAAACTAGTTTATTATTTGACGCGGCATATTTATTATTTTAAATATATTAAATATTTTGTTCATGAAATTATGAAATTTTATTTTTGAACACCAAGTTATTACATTTACATTACAATAAATTTAAGTATTTAAATAATATTAACATTTTAATTCACAAATACTTTATTTATATAAAAAACTACATAATAACTGTAGTACTTATAATAAATTTATATCCATTCTGCGAAAATGTTATTTTAATTCGATAATTTATTATTACTACAAAATATTTCTATAATAAAAATACAATACGATCTTACAGTCATATACTTACAATTTTATTAGTTTATCTACCTTATTTGATATTTTTCAACATTGTATTTCAGGATTTTCATAGATACTATCAAATAGCACAACACGAGATATGTGCTAACCTTGAAACAATTAATCAGGTTTCGATTTATTCACTATAGTTGTACTGCAGTTGAAATAAAGACATTTTTTTTTCTTATCATCATCTACAGTTTACACAATATTGATCAATGTAATGCGAAAAACATATAGTAATAGAAACATATTATGAATTTTCCCCAATTCGTTTATAAATTAGTCATAAACCCAGAAAGCAGAAACTACTACTGTAACTTGTAAGTCATATAATGCATTCGGTTTTTATTCGGCGTATTGTTGTTTTTTTTTAATGCTATTTTGATATATATTTAAATATCCACACAATAATAATAATTAAAACTCGATTCTAATTTATTAAAATTTAATTTCAATAGTATTAGCAGTATGTGTGTAAAAAACTTTCATGGGACATACATTATTTAATTTTTTTACTTTTTGAAACATCACGCAGAAGATTATTAAATGCTAATCCAACGATTTTCAAACAGTGGTAAAGCTCATAAGTGTTACACGAAGAAAAAAATCATAATTGTGTAGTTCTTTTTCTTTTATTTATGTTTTAAAGGGATTTTCTATCAATTTGTATATGAAATTTGTATATAATTTGTATATAATTCAAAATGTTTAGGTGGTACTAGGACATAAAAAATTTGAGAAAATTAGTATGAATAAGCATAAAATATTTAGATTAAACACTGTTAATGTTTTCATTGTTGAGTTGGAATAAATATACCGATAAATTCAAATGTATAATATATTTAAAATATAATATTATGTTAATTTAATTGTTTTTTCAATCAAAAATATGTGTTGTTTACGAAATATTAAATGTTCCGAGTCTTGTATAATACATGGTAATTGTGGGTATTCATATAAATATGCTAGGAACCCAATCTGACTTATTGTATCCAATTTATAATAAGTAATAAGGTACTGTAATTCAATATTATGCATTTTGTGATTTACTGATTTCTATACAAAATGTTAATTTTTTTAGTTCGTTGTACTTTTCACACATTGTTCTACTACACATAATGTTGTATATTATAAATGAAGGATTCTCTACAAATGAACAGACAAATGTAACATTATTTTTTTATTTATTTAAAATGAAAAATATAAATACTAACATTTACGCAGATAGAAAATTAAATTTTTTTTTTAATTATTTTAAATATTAATTCTATTATCTACAGTTATATATTTCTAAAAATAAATTGATGACTTTTTTTATATAACATAATAAAAGTTAAATCAAATCAAATTAAATTAATTACTATATTATTTAAATACTCCAATACATTTTCTATACTGATTTATAAGAATAATATTTAAAAAAATAACGCAATAAAATTATCACCTGCTTATTTCATCATGATAATTTCTTTTTAACGGATTATATATTTATATATTATGTATAGAATATATTTGGTTTTAAATTAATTAAATTTATTTCAAACGCATATGAATTAATTTTTCGTAAATATTTCCTATAGGTAAGCAAGTTGTGAATATTTAGAAAATTTAATTCGGCGTCTTATACACATTCAGTATTAACAATAATATTCAGGTGATTTTTTTTTCACAGACACCAGAATGTCCGATGGATTGGTTGATACAGCAATGCAAAATGATAAACGCCAAGACCTGGACCACGTATTTCTCAGATTCGGCCGCAGACGACGTTAACTGCGTCTTTTAAAATATACTTAAGATAACTTCCTTCTTCTTCTCTTAGATTCTAAAAACTTTATTATATTTGTGTGTCATATATAATAAAATATATATATATAGTATACACTATATACTATATATATATATATATATAATAATTGCAAATAAAAAAAACGTAGACTACTATCTACATCATAAAAGAAACATACTACTTTAAGGTTAATATCTCCATCATTTGTTTACATTTCTTTAGTATTCGCGTAATTTGTTTTTCTTTACACATAATACCAATCAACGTAGAATTTTATTATCAATAAGATAAAAATTCTTGTTAACACATTTCTTGAGACTTAATTTATTATAATTTTTAGTTTTTAATTTATTATTTGTTTTACCTACCTCGTAAGAATTGAATATCTGCTCATGTTTACTAAAAATAACATACTAGTCTGCTGTATTTTATTTTTTTGTTTATTTATTTATTGTAGTAAGAAAACATTTTAAAAATGTTATATATAATACTCTATATAATTGATAAATTATACTAGACCTAATTTGGTACACTGTAGATTGAATAACTGTTAACCATAATTATTATTACGATTATTATTATAAATAAATAAATATCTATATATATATATACATTTATATATATATATATATTATGCATACATAAAAATTACTTTAAAAAACTACACACAAAAATGTTTATTTTACATTGTTTTTTCTTCATTCCATTACAATAAGAGATTGAAAACATTGAATAGTTTTTAGTAAGCAAATGCAAATAATCATATTTTTATACACAAAATAACTGTTCATGACAGGCTATGGAATGAACTATTGTGATACGAAATATTCTTCGAAATACCTAATCTTAAATCAAATTGAGTTTGGATATGTATAAACTTTATTCCTTTGAAACGAATATAAGTACATTCTTAATATGAATTTAAAATATCGTATAGTTCGTCATAATGTTATTTTATTATGTTACTACAATTTTGGTGAGAGTTATATTGAATAAAACAATATGTCTGTTCAATAAAAATATTAATAATAAACTGAAATTCAATTTGATTATTATTTCCAAAATTATCAAAATAAATTATAACTCCACAAACTACAAATTTTGACCACTTATTTGTTTATAATAAAAAATATAAACAAACATAAAAACGTTGAAAAAAAATCAATATAATCTATATCTATAATATTTACTTTATTTTCACTTTTCTACCATTTAATTCTCTTTCTTTTTTAACAAGTGCAGAAATATAATAATACACTATATTGTATACTAGTCTGAATTGTAGTGAATGATTTTTCAATTCTATAGCACTGTGTTAGATTTTTCAAAATGTCTACCCCAAATAAAACTGATTTTGTTATCATTTTTATACAGGTTTTTCGATTTTAGTGAATTCTTCATTCTAAATAACATGGTATTTTATATTGAAATATATAAAAAATATACGGTATAGTTATGTCGTTCTATTTAAACAAATAAATATTAAGTATATTTATATAACATATATCATATGAGTAATAAAAGTAATTTCTAAATTATAAATTTATAACACCACAATGGAATTGCTGTTATTTTGATAACTAACAATATATTAGTATTAACATTATTATTTCTATAGAGTTTCGTAGAATCGTATGTTTATTGGGACTATTGGTTAAGTTAGCATATTCGTTAATATTTTAAATATGTATATATGCAGATACTATAATCGAAAAATGTTTTATTGAAACATTATACAAATTAGTATGCCCAATCACTATAATTGGAAAATATTTAAAATAAATATATTTAATTAAATACTGAATAATGTGAATAACGGAAATGATATAGTAATATCGAGTAATATGAAGTAATATCGGATGCGCGAGTGTCAAATAAAAAGTAAATTGCATTGGGTCGTAAGTAATACAATATTATTGTTGATGAAACTGAATATTTTTTCGATATTTAATAGGCACTACTTACCTTCAACGAATTATTTTTGAATCATATTAATTATAATCATATTTTAATTTAATTAATGTTAAAAAGAAAAAATACATACAATAAGTAATAATATTATACGAATTATGAATTTGTCTCAAAATGTTTAAAATATAGTAAAATATATTACGTAATAAATATACTAGGTAGTAGGTAGATAATTATTAAGTATGTAGGAATCACAACGGATTAGTGCCCAATTAAAGTACACGCCAACTTAAGCCTGAAACCGTGATTGGCATAAACATCCCAAATTATTATGTTTAACCATTGAAATAAATTATAAAGAGTGATTTTTGATTGTGTTTATTTTATTGAATTATTAACTTAGATGTGCAGTTCTATTTTAATCCAGCACTACCATCAATATGTATACAATATTCAAACAGTTATGTATACCCCCGTAGGGTTTTTCCAAAATATTGATTTAAAATTAAATGTTCGTATTTTTTAATAGTTTGAGTGGACCACTTAGATAAAGATTTTAGAAATGTATTAAAATTTTGAATTTGAAAACAATGATAAATCATTATGTTCAAAAAACGAATCAGAGTTATGACTAGTAGGTTATTATTATCACCGAACATGATAAATATTGTTCAAATATTTTATATGCATGTCAGAGTATGTATTACATGTCAAACTCTCAAAATATACAAAAACTATCCGTTCCAAAAATAAATACATCAACAATTCTACCAGTTTTTTGCCACTTTCAGGTTTCAATTACGCAACAGGAAACTACTAAGCAAATCGAAAAATGTGTTAAATAAAGTATTTACCAACTACTTACGGTGCTTGAATTGGAAAATATAAAGTAGTAAAGCTGAATTAGAAATTTAGAAATAGCGTTCCAAATGAAATATTCTATATCACAAAAAGTAGGTATTCTTTTTTTTCAATTAAAAATATTTCACTATACAGTTTTTAATAGAATAGTATTCTACAACATTTTATATAAATAAACATCTAATTTAACCATTTAAATTGAAGTAAGAATAAAAATATGTAAAAATCAATTATATGATAATATGCTATGACAACTTATAAAAAAATATATATAATGTATTTTCGCTATACAGCGAATCGGTAAACGATGATCACTAAAAAAATAGAATTTTCAAAATGGTTCGCCAATTAACGACGTTGTTTATGGACAATTTGTGGTGCCATAGATATATAGTTTTATAGTAAATCTGTGGGTAAATCAAAAAATAATTATCAAATAGTATATGAATAATAATTGTGATAAATGATATATAAGATAATAAATTATCATTATCAAGTAGGTACTTGATATAGCAAAAAGGTATAAATAATAATAAAAATATTAAAAATAATATCAAATAAACAATTTTTCATGGTTTTATTATCTATGGTCCCCAGGTATACCGGTTATAAGCGCTCCATCGCGTTCCTTTGATAGTTGTAGTAAAGGGACACTAATTTTTTTTTTTTTTTTAATGTAGTAAAGGAACTTCATCTTCTTGCGTCCCAATTCCTCTAACCGTCCCAATTCGAGCACTGACTACGTACATCTCGCTTCCGAAACGTAACGCACGTCGAGATCATCCGAACACTCCTACACGAAAAGTGTTCACAGACAAAATAAAAAGAACGTATTATTGTGAACCCAATATATTCACTCAGAATGTAAAATAAAAATAAACAATTAATAATAGTAAAATTCTCCCACATAAGTGATTAATTTAATCCCACACTTCAAAAATGACAGTTTCGTAATATGTAATGCTCTGAAGATAATAGCTGACAGTAGCTATCTACTGCCCACTACATACATTTAAACATTTATACGTTTTGACATTCTGTTTATATCACTCTGAATTTTAATCAGTATAATGTCAATATCAATTAATATCTATCAATATTGTAGTAAGAAAAATTACACTGATATGAAATAGTACCATTTCCTCAATTTATTATGTTGTTTATATTTAACTTAAAAGTTTATGAATAGATTTACATGTCTCTTAGTATGAACACTAGTTTCTTCAAATACCATCGTACAAAAAAATCATACTTTTACATTTTTTTTTTTACATTGTTTGAATGAGAATAATTTTAATTAAAAAATGACATCTGATATTTTCTTCACATAAATGTAATTTTATCTGTAAGAATTCAAAATAAAGCAAATATTGCAAAACGATACTGCCTAACTATGCTGGATAAATGTTATGAAATTCATCATAATTAATCATCGCTTGTCCCGAAGTGTGTCGTGTGTTGGTATAATTATTTTAACATAATGAATTCAACTAAATTAGATAATTAATAATGCGTCTTGCGCGAAGATTATATTGGGTAAATTATAATTGTACATAACTCCGTATAAAAACATATTCAGTTACGTAAATATGTGTGCATATTAAAATAATTAATCTTGAACAATAGTTATTACTGTTTCCACTAATCATAAATTTCTGTTTGACGCTTGGTAATCTCCAAACATCAAAAACACGTACTCCAGGGGTGTAAATGAATGCACTACGTCAATAAAACGTCGAATACGCATAATGTATACATAAACATAATACTTACGCATATAGGTTTAAGTTAGTGTTTTTATTTGTACTTTAAGGTTATCGCTACCTATAATTTATAATTTTTAGGAGAGGCGTTCCGAATGTAATGTCTTCGTTAACATTTATCTTTATTAAATAGAAATCATTTTAAAAACCACAAAAAATTCAAAAGTTTAATATATTTACTTTATTCTTATTTTTCATAATTCAACATAATTTTTATTTGTTTCTGTAAGTTTATACCAACTCGAAACGAGTTTTTTAACATTTTTCAGGTCGTTCTTGAAACCATTATCTCACTCCAACTAAATTTATCATATTCTGCGATTAATAACTTGGGTTCTACACTTTATTTCCGTTACCAAAATTTAGTTGACATTTTTCAATAGTATAATATTATGTTTCTTTCATCAAACATACAGCAATACAGAAAAACCCGTGGAATAGGTACACGATTTATCGAAAATAATTAAAAAAAAAATATTATATAATGTAATATTTTGTACCAATATATTTCGCTGTATAACTATGGAATCTATATCAAAAATGTCTTAATTTAACTTATTATAAATCTAAGCCACACTTATTTCTCGTGTTTTGTGTACTTTTACATACACTTTATACCATAACTTTATAACCATAAAAATAATAAAATAAGTAATGCGTTAGTGAAATCTCTACAAAAGAAAATAAACTAATAATCATTCGGTCGTATATTAATTCCACTATATATATAATATAACAACATTCTAAATTGTTTGTGTTTAGATGGTTTGTGAATGTATTTTTTGATGAAACAAATGCAATAGCCTAAAATCTTTATATGTATAATAAAAATAAATAATTATAATAAACTAATTAGTAGTAGTATATAGTAGCTATAATGTAAGTGCTAACATCCTAACCTGAACCTTTTATTGTTAGTAATGTAATTCAATATGTACGTGCATAATTAATTAATCATTTTTCATTTGTCATTAATATTTAGTTAGTATATTTCAATAATTTAATATTCAAAGTTAACAATTGTATACATTTTGAATCAATATATCTGTTTATTTATCTAGACAAAATTTATTTATTTGTTACCTTTAACACATACTTAAAATTCAGTCAAACATTTTACATCTTCAACTAGATAATCTGAAAACTACTCAAAATTACAAATAATAGATTTCTTTACAATTAGTTATAAAATTACAGATTAGAAATAAATATCCAAATTAATTGTCAACATAGTACTTGTATGATGTAATTTCTATATGAGAATAATTATTACAAATTATAGGGTATAGGAAATGTAGATATTTCAAACTTCATGTACACTTTTAGTTATAAATTATAATAAATCAACTCATTAAACACTGAAATTCATACAAATTTAAAAAACATAAAAATAAATAAATAATTTATTTGAAACATCTAGTCATAAACAAAATAAATACCTACATCAGTAAATAATTGTAACCTTCTAATATTACTAGTAACTTCATTCAATTTATACATTATTATTATTATTGTTGTAGTTGAAACTTTTAATTAATGCAAAAATGAGAAAAAACACGCTGTTTTACAAAACGTGGAATTATAATTTTGAAAAATTAATTTCAATTTTATTTGTTTTTGCAAGAAAAATTCATTAATTTAATGTTATTCAAATATTTACAAAAGTACAAAATAAAAATATAGATGTAAATAAATACATTTTACAAAACAAATGATTATTTTTATTATTTAAATCTAAAGTAATTTATTTAATATTTCACAACAGTGGGCAATGTAAGCATTAATTACACAATAACTAAATATTATTATTATTATTCTAAGTACCTAATTTCAAATACATTAGTTGATTCAAATAATTTTGTCAATTATATAAACATACAATTTTAGAACCATTAAAAAAAAAATAAAGATAAATAAATATAGAGAATATTAGCAATTGAAATATATATCATTTGTAAAAGGTAAACTAATAAATAACTAACTAATCATCACTGAAATATGATACTTCAACAACATCACCTCCAACATTTAGAAGACATTGTCCCTAAAAATATAATATGATATGTAATAAATAGTATATAAAATATAAACACATATTAAGAATAATATTAAAAGATTATAACATTTAACTTACACCATGCTACAAGCATGTTAATTCATATACTACTTACTTGATTTTTATGAGGATTATTCAGCAAAATACATTCATTCATAAAGTAAGCTACCATTGCATTTCCACCAAGTGCTGTTACATGTGCACGTACTATTGCCATTACTTCAGCGACAAAGCAATGTACAAAGCCACTTAAGCCACCACTCTAAAATTATAAATAAATCATTACTTATGAAGACATTCTAATAAATAAGGTATATTTTTACTTCTCTAATACACGTGCTTTCACGTATGAAAAAAAAATTTAAATTTCCTAAATAACGTTCAATTTTGGCACCAGGTATGTAAGTCATTGGTGTAATGTCCACACCATATCTATCTTTCGGTGCTGCCTGTAATTTTATCATGTATATTGTTATTTTTATTATGTATTAACTAACTCTGAACCAGAGTTAAATTGTAAAATGTATTTAGTATCCACGTGAGTGAAAAATACATTCTTTAAATGTTTAATTTACTATTGATTTACATGTGTAGAAAGCCTATTAGGTCTAGAGGCTCGTTCAAACTTTCTAACTTTTTTTTCTCCGTGACTCAATGAAATATCTTCTTCTAATTTGAAAATTAGTTCTTCTACACAAAACACAATACTAAAGATTATATTCAAATATTTATTTTCTACAATTTTTACTAAGATTAAAATCAAATGAGTTTAAGAGTACACCAAACAGTCATATCTATGCATCTATTATGTCCACTGTTCCACTATGATCATTGTAAACCGTAGCTCAATCGATGTACATGCAACTGGTGTACTCTTAAACTGAATAAAGTAGACAAATTATTATTAGAAAATAATATTAAAGTTTGATGATGTGTATTTATTTTTTAAATATTTTTCTTCATTTGTTAAAAATTATTTAATATCTGATGATAGTTTTTTGCCAAAAACAAATTATATTATGTTATATTAATAACACCAATGGCATTTGTTATTTATTGATGTATATATATACTGTATTCTATTTATTACCAAAATACAAAATACGTAAAGTGTAAATAATTTTTGGGCAAATTACCAAAAAATATATATATATATATAATCAAATACATAAGTTAGTTGAAACTTTACCAGTTTTTTGTTCAAAATCTTTTAAAGGTAACTGTCTTCGTCTTAAAATTTGTTTTGCAGTAGTTTTATCAGATTCTCCTAGACCCAATGCCATACCTACAATTAAAATTCAATAAATATTCATGGTTTTGTATTAATTGATAATTGATATGATTTATTAATTAATATAAAATGATAACTAACCGACAATCGATATTTGAAGTTCGTCTGGCTCTGGAATATCAACCTTAAATGACAATTTTCCTAGACCGCATGGAGTCATCCTTCTTAGTTTGAAAAATAATCCCTTAAATGTAATAATGTAAATATATCTTTTGGTTTTGTATGGAAAACGACTTATATTACTTGTAGCATTCGTTGAAGTTGTTTGTCAAAGTTCCCATTAGTGTAATGTGTTTTAGATCGCCAAACTTGAGTAAACATTTGAAGATTACACACAGGTTCCATAGGGAAAACTTCTGAGCCAGTACCAGGAAGAACATCCGTATTGGATAATAAGAATGATATAGGTGGAGTTGGCTCTAGCAATTGAGTTACTCCATCTAAATCTTCTGCATCATCCATCTAACAAAAACCAATTTTGTTTTATTATTTTTACTTTAAAAAAATTTAAAAAAATGTTAGAAACAACATACTTCTAAAATGCATGTATCTCTATTTCCATAACTCAAGTTTATATCAGGGAGCATTTTTCCAAAATTGTTAAACGAAGTATTTTCAGATTCATCTTCCTGTATAAATACAAAAAAATATAATTGCATTTTATTATACATGATTTATTATATCCAGTAAAAAGTTTAAATATTTAAAAAATAATATATCAGATAAAAATGTTCTTTCCACATCTTATCAATAAAAATATCATTTTAAGACAAGTTTTTACATTTAAGTATAAGTGGTAATAAGTAAAATAGAAAGGATATTTTCAAGTACAATACTTAAAGCAAAATTATATTTCAACACAAGTTTTTTTATTAGAAATTTATTTTAAGAAAATATTTATCTCAATAATATTAACTGCACAAAAATTTTATATATTTTATAATTAGTTATTTATTTATTTATTTTTCTAATGTTTTATATAAAGATATTCTGACTTAACACAATAATATATACAATTATAATTTAATTGCAATTGTTTTTGAAATTGCAAGCTCCATTTTTAAAAGTACATTTGTCACTATGAACATACTGTAACAATGAAACATTGAACATACATGTGAAGATGGAACATGCAATTTATCTGAAACGTCAACTCCAAGCTGAAGACATAGATAAATCCGAAAAACACAAAGTAATAAATCAATGAATAAAAAAGTTTAATCAATTCATATAGAACACTATTATTACTTTTTGTACAAGATGATAGTGTTGTCGATTATTAACCACCGCATCGTTAAGTAACTGTTGAGCTCGTAACACTTGTTGTTGATCTGGGTGAGCCCAAGATTTACCAGCTTTAACTAATGGTAATGGAGGTTCAGGCAAACAAGTAATGTACATTGCAGTTCCAGTAGCATGTAAAGAAACCACTCGTTCACCAAGGCAAACTTGAATCTAAGTAAATAAGTATTATAATAGACTTACCAAAAACACCAAAGTTTACTTATTTACTTTTAATCCAAAAATAGCATTCATTCCTTTCACTCGTAATTTATTCAATAACTGACTATGTAATTCATATTCAAGAAATGGTAAGCCATCTGATATTTCTTTAGCATTCATCTCCCCTTTAAGTTCACGTTTAGTACGACAAACAAACGTCTGTAATAAAGTTCCAGTACCCCTAATAGTAAGTCTTTCCATAGGTTCCAATGAAGATAAAAGTATATGTGGCACTTTATACCGTCTGTAAATACAAAATTGAAAATATTAAATTATTAATTATATTAAAATAAAATGAATACATTTATTAGAATGTATTTAATTATATGTTTTCTTACTTGCAAATTGAACAATATTTCATATTCATAGAAAATGGTACGCTATGTTCATTATATGGTATGTGACAAATAGAACATGGTGAAGACTCCAATTTTTCATAGCTACTACTTATGGATTGTTTTTGAGCTTTGCTATTACATGACTATAAATTAATTGTACAGTTTTATAAATTTATAACAGAATATTAAAATAACTATAAAAAAATTGAATATTTAAAACTATATTAAATATTCAATTTTAATCAACAATTTAAAGATCATATAATGTAAAT
Organism: Schlechtendalia chinensis; assembly: GCA_019022885.1. Classification (NCBI taxonomy): domain Eukaryota; kingdom Metazoa; phylum Arthropoda; class Insecta; order Hemiptera; family Aphididae; genus Schlechtendalia; species Schlechtendalia chinensis. The sequence goes on from CM032341.1 coordinate 6,217,651, forward strand.
AAGTGTTCCAATAAAAAAAATTGTAAGGTGCCTGAGAATGTGCTATTCATATATTAGTTCCACAAATAACTACAAAAAATAAAATCATATTAAAAGTTATACATATATATATATATATATATATATATATATATATATATATATATATATATATAGGCTTTGAATAGACAATTATAAAAATATTAAAAATAACTAAAGAAAATATGATTTTTACTTTAATTAAAATACCAAAATATTTTTCAAGAATATTTTGTTTATTTCTTAAATTTATACTAAAAATATTTAAATTGTATTTAAAATGTTGTTAATATTTTTAAAATTATAACATATAAACTTTAAAAATTATTTGAAAAATAACAAATAATTGTAAAAAAGTTCAATGTTGAAATTTAAATATTTATTAACTTACATATGTACTAGAAGTTGAAGGTTCTGGTATATCTGCAAGAGGTGTATTGGGATAGATTCCAGAAAAATAAGTTGTTGGATTTACCGATGGCATAAGGTTTACAACAGCAGCTGTTCCTGTGGCACTTAAGACACAAACATCATCACTGTAAAATACACACACACACACAAACACACACACGCACATAATATAATATAATATAATATATAATATTTATCCAATTTGTCACAACTAGAATAAAAACAAAAAATAAATAAATAAATAAAATAGATAGTACTTTTCTTAAATGTTTACATTTTAAACTCAAAGATGATTTTAATTAATTTTTTGTTCTAAAATTTCTTTATGGTTAAACCGTAATTTACAAGATATTGTAGCATCAAACTTTTGACTTTTTAATTTATTAGTTACCCAAATACCAACATAATAGGTTAATGACCAAAAATATAATAAGTAATATATAAGAGAGTTAATGTTGAATTTAGAAGTGTTAAATAATCTTATGACCTCTGCTAAAATATGTTGCTATAATTCAATGTTCACATTTTAAATCTAAATTAAACTATCAAAATTTTTCTATTTTTTCTTATTAATTATAAATGATAGAAATATTATTAAATATATTAATGTACATAATTTTATATACCATATTGCAGTATTTTCCGAATATCCCAATACAACATTACAAGATAAAGCTCTTGCATGTGACCTCATTTCAAGCCTCAATTCACTCCACCATGCATCTCTACTTTCTGGTTCTTCCATATTTGACATACGTTCTAGTAGTTTAACTGATTTAGCATTTACCATACCACCTAAATATTTTTTTGTCCAAAAAATAAGTTAATAGGTTAATTTATATTTTTACCAAAACTATAATTTCACTCTCTAATAAAAAAAATGAACTATGTAATATAAATATATTAACCTAAATGTACAATAAAACCAGGAGGATACTTGGTCATTGTAAGAAATGGATATTCCATTGCATCCAAAGTATCTTTGCTTAAAATTGATCGATGAAACATGGTATGTCCATGTGTTCGATGGGAATTAACTGTTGAACTTCCACTTCCAGTCAAACTATTACCTTAAAAATGTTTCAACTAATTGTAAAATATAAGCTATATACAAAACATAATTAATTATATATTTAATATGTGCTGAGCATAAAAAAAAAAGTAACCACTCAACTAAATTAATTAACAAACACAAAATTACGATTAATGTTTTTTAATTTATAGAATTGTTAATTATTTTTTACCTATTTGATATTTATAATTGTAAATATAACATAGAAGAATTATTTTAATCTAAGTATTAGTATGAAATGAATGCATGCACATTGTATTTTGTTTGCGTGTATATACATGAACATATTTTGTGATAAAAAGTATTACAAATATTCAAATGTTTTACTAAACGTAACAGACATGCCCAATTCAATTGATTTAAATTTTGATGTAAAGTATACTAAATAAGGTAATTAGTAAATACAATTTTAAACAAAATTTATTCTAATTCTTTTGTTTTTTCTTTTAATAAATAAATAAAAAATGTATATATAACCTAAATGATACAATATAATTTTTTTTTCAATATTAAAATACTAGCAATTTTTTTCTAATATTAGTATTTATAGACATGATACAGATATATAATAAATATTAATATAATTGTATTTAGTAAATATCTAAACAAAATAATAATATAATTTTATCATAATAGCTCATCTGCTCCAAATAAAATCCTCTATTGCACTGATCCGTTTTACACCATCTAGAATATTTTTTGAAATAAAATGCATACTCACTATATGTATAGTATTATACTATTATAGAAAATACAATTATTTTGAGTTTATTTTAGTACAAAATCAAATAAATAACAAGGTATTAGAAAAGGCTACTATATGTCTTGCATATCCAGAACTTCAAAACTAGAATTATTGTTAACATGTTTAATGTTAATGAGAATGAGAAACATGTTTGTCAGAGAAATTTTTTTTAAATATACCACTAGAAAGTGCAAGTAAAAAAATTAATGATGTTACATAATTTTTTTAATTTTTCTTTGTGCAAAGTTTAGAGTAATATTTAAATAAAAAATTGTATATTTTAATTGAGTTCAGTTTGAACTCAAAAACGCAAGTTTGTAACATCACTAAAATAAAATTCTATAATTCTTGTCTGAATATTAAAACACAAATTTGTGATGAAAAAAATCATTATAAATGTTTACTCAATTTCAATTTTAAATAATTAAGTAATTTTAATTTTAGAACATATAGGTAATAATCGTCACTTAATTTGCTAATACTAAATATGTCAATACTTCAATTAGCTTCAAAGAAGATTAATACAATTCCACATTAATTAAGTATTATTATCTAGATATACAATACGATTTATGTCCATAACATATCTAAACAATATATGTTACACACATATTATAAATCCACTATTGAAAAAACAGAACAGTGAACCTAGATATATATATATATATATTACCTTTTGGTGTATTATTGATTTCGGAGTCTGATGACCTTCGATGCATTGGAAGGTGTGTGACTTTGCCAGGTGATTCAGCTGTTTCAACGTTCCTGTCATTACGGTTAAAAGCATGCGAAGAACACTCGGATGCAGTTATATTATCAGAGAAAACAGAACAAATATTTTCTTCGAGTTTTAATAAACTGGGTTCATTGTTAATTATACATTCTACATCAGTATTAGAAACCATTGACAAAGGCGGCGTGTTGTGTAAAATTGTACTCTGTGAATTACTAAAACTACTAGAGTTATAAGGTGACACACTTCTAGATGCACATACATCTGTTAAATGACTATTAACACCTGATTTAATGTTACTTAAATGAACAATTTTAGAGATTGGAGGGGTATTTGGCCTATCTGTGGATACTATTTGTGATAATGGAGGAGTATGAGACTCTTGAAAAAATGATTCTGAATTTGTACTTGCAATATCCATTGAATCAGAATCTACTGAATCTGAAGAATCTGAATAATATGTTGGATTATCAGATACACACGGAGATAAATCTCGTATATTAAGTTTTGATAAATCAAATCCAATAGCCATATCTGACTCCGCTGTTGAATCAGAAATTGAATTTAATGAACTTGAGGATGGTAAAATTATATCAGGTATAACTTTTTCACAATCTTCTAACCTTTGCTTATGATGATCAAACAGATATTCTAAAGATAACTTAGAGCAATTTGTATCAACACTAGGATGTCTGATTAACTGTCTTTTTGAATTATGAAGCAGTGTTTCTTCAGATTCTGAAGGTAAGTCAAATGATGAATTAAAATCCAAAGTGGCTTGTGCTAAAAATGCTAAAGCTGAATTACAAGTACTATAATGTCTATCATGATCAGATGATGAACTGGCAGATTCATTAGATGCAGAATACATTTGTTTTTTTTTATGTTTTTGGTAAGAATTTTGGAAGGTAATAGCTTTCAAAAATCTATTTTGTCTTTTAAAGTTAGACGTACGCATGTCTTCCTGATCAAATAAGCTTTTCATACTGGATAATTCAGAAAAATCCACAGTGTTTGATTTAAGAAGATGAGTAGACACTTTACGGATAGAATATGATGGTTTATCTTTGTTAATGAATGAACTAGCATGATTATTATTATCAGTTTGTACAAATGTGTTAGAAAAATTCAAACTTAAAACAGTTAAAACAAAAAATAACATGATTAATATTTGATGAAATTATTTAATTGAAATTACAATTAAATAATAATAAACTCTTTTTTTTTTTTTTTTAATATTTATTTGGATAAATTCTAACTATAGAAATATATTTTCAAAAATAATATATTTCTTTAATTTCAACTAAATTTTAAATTTATAATATTCTTATAGATTCAATTATTAATTTAATTTATAAATCTGATTTCTTTTTTATTTCTACAACTATCGCTTTAAATTTATAAAATTTAAAATGATCAACAATAATTTTTATCAAATATTTGAATGTATATTTATTGATTAGTTATTGTCCATCTACAAATTATATAAAAAAATTACCCTACACCAAACTTAAAATCATACTATATAATATGAATAAATTTAATTGCATACATTATTGTTTCTGTTTATAAAATATATATATATATATATATATAATAAATAAGTATTTAACTGTGTTAATGATATAAAAATGATTTTTAATGTACTCATTTGATTTTTATGTATTTCAAACACATTATTATAAACAAGAAACATTAAACTTAACATAATGAGCATAATATTATTTATTTAATATATATTAAACTTTAAATCTATTTAACTTAATTGTAGTTGATCATTTATAAATTAACATTTTCTTTAGTAAAAAAATGCAATTAATTTTTTACTAAACCTATTACAAATTGTATTTAATAAAATATCAATATCGGAAAAAATAATTTACTTACTCATCAATTGTTGACTGTAAATTCACTGATGGTAATGTCAAATGTCGTACTAATGTAACAGCAGTTCCAATTCCACGAACAACAATTCCAGATTCACCTTCTAAATCAAAATATTGATTATAACTAAAACAAAAAAAAGTATGTTAATTAATTGATTTTATAAGTTTGATTTATATTAACTATAATATTACATGTCTAAAATAAAAAACTACAACCTAAATAAAATCTACAAGGCTATTTTTCTAAGATATGAATATAAATTTTCATATACTTAATATTCATACTTACATAAACTCAAAAACAATAATGAATAACTATTTTTCACATGAACATGCTTAGTTTAATTTGAAAACCTACAAAATTATAAAAAATATATCTAACCCAATCACAGCATTTGCTCCCAATTCCAAAACCTTTAAGCCAATACGTCTTTGTACTTCATTAGAAAGTTTTAGAAATATAGTTTGTCGTGCTTCGTTAGTAGCACGAGGTGTACGAATCTTATCAAGCCACTGATATTCAGGATCATCTTCAACTACTAATTCCTCTACAAAACCATGCACCCATTCTGTGTGTGCTGTTATTCCAGCTCCAGCTATAAAATATAAAAATCAAGTTTAAAAAAAAAAGGTTGGTTTTTAAATAGTTAATTAACTATGGCATACAGTAAAAAAATTGAATTCCACATGAAGACTGACGAAATCTATTAAAGTCTGAGAAGAGTTCTACTTTTACTATGATATGTACTTCACCCCGAATTCCATGCATTGTATCGAAAACAGGAAACCATCCAGAAACCACAGATCCACCTAAAATAAACACAGTATATTCAGTAAACATTTAAAATGCATCAGATATACTAATTTATATGTATGATTTATACCTGTTGTTTGACTTTGGTTTGAAATTAAAGTATCTACTGAAGTCTGTTGACCTGATAGTTGAACAACTGTTGGCTGTGGTAAAAGTAAAGGATTTAAATTAAAGTACACTTTTCCAATTGCATCATTAGCTGAATACGTATCATGATCCATAATTCTAATTTGAAGTGGTTCATCTTGAAGTTCTATATCATCTAACTGTAATTGTTCACATAAAAATACATATAATATATCTATAAGTATTTAAAATTATAAAGTACTCACTTCAAATTTATACCAATCAGAATTCCACTGAGGATTTAGTGACTTCCTACAAACATCAGTTTTATATGTCGTACTCCCAAGTTTTATTTCAACATAAGCATCAGTAGTATCACTCGACCGGTCCATTACTGGTAAATTGCGACCAGCTATTACACGTACCTTTACTTTTCCTGGCATCTTCTTAATGCTTATTATGACATATCACTAATAGCATACACAACAATTATATTAATTAGTTATTCCTACAAAAATATTTTATTAACTAAATAACATGATTTTAAAAAAAAAATGTTTTTAATGGAATTTCTTTAGAAATAATTTTTATTATAAAAATAATAGTAGCATTTCAATTTGTTTAAAAAAAAAATTATTTAATCGAAAGGTAAATAGTATTAGGCACAGTAAGTACTTTTATTGATTAATTGATAATTAATATTAAATTTATATACACTTTTATGAAAATATTAAATTTTATTAGAAAAAAAAGTAAGTGTGAATATTAATATTAAAGTTTTATATTTTAATAATTATCTAAGTTATTTCTTACAATGTTATTCACAAATGAATTTCTTCATCAATACATATTGAAATGCTTTGCATTAAATTAAACATATAAATGTTCATATGTTTAATATATTTATATAAAATATATATATATATATACATTGTATACTTTACATTACATTAAGCACTTTTCTACATTTTGTAGATAAATGTAATTACAATAAAATCCAATTTTATTTATACATCAGATATTGTTATTATACTAAACATTGTAAGGTAAATACTTAAGTTGGCTTTAATTGTACTTTTACAAACTACAAAAATAAATGTGTATTTAAAATAACATAATTATCTTATGCATTGTTGCTAATAATCAGTTTCTGTTGCTATTGCTATTTGGTAGATCAAAGCCATATAGCTAATAAGCAGTAGATAAATATTAACAAAAAAATCAAATAAATAGTTGTTAATTCTTCAAGGTTATTATTGACATACTTATACAATGGAAGTAAACTCTAATGCATCTTATGCATCGAAATTAACATATTAATATATTAATTTAACAGCATTATACAATTGAAACAAATGGAAATGTAAAACAATTGTTAGTTTTAACATGTAATATAAATTGAAAATTTGAACCGGTTTTACTTTAAATTAAAAATTGATAAATGATAACATAATAAACATATGTTTTACCATAACAGAATATTAAGGAATATTTGTATCAAGGTGGATTTAAATCCACGCTTTGATTTCATAGGCCTATTAACTCATGGACCACGCATAGAGAGAGTGGTCCGGGGGTCGATATCGAGCAAAAGAAATAAAGCTACGAGTTGGGACTCAGTGTAGCCGTGTAATTTTGACACAATAAATCGATCTGCCGACTTACTGTCTACTATCAAAGAAGCAATAAATTAAACTAATCCAATAGATTAGTCCTTAAAAATATAGTTTGTATAAAAATAAACTAATTTTGTTATAAGTATAACTGATTATATTCTAATTCGGTCTCCTTTAAATAATCATTTTCTTCAACTAATTAAACAAAATTAAACAAACCATTATAATAAAGAATCAAGTCAACCAGATGTAAGACTTTTGTCACATTTAACAAAAACAATTAGATTTAGAAATCAGTAATATTGTTATTCAAATATATTTTTATTAATTGACAATTGGTAGTTTATACATTTTCTAGAAGTTCATTATTATAGTTGTTATTTACATATCAAATTATAATTGTTCCTTGTTTATTTATAATAATAAAAATTATTACACTTAATGAAATGTACTTATTTACTTTGATTATTATTTACAATTTAGAGAATATAGCATAAATTATATATTTAATTATATATATAGATATTTTATACTTTCCTAAAAATATGAATATTACTATTACTTTTCTTCTATTTATACATCCATGAGCAAAACGTATTTATATAGTAGATAGGTCATTTATATTAAAATATAATAATTAAAAACATCAAATCTCTGAAGTCATAAGGACAAGAGTAATTGGTTAACATAAATTTATGTCTATAACATAGATACTAATAACCATATAGTAAAAGACGGAGTATTTGGCGGGATGCGGGTGGGTACTGCGGTTATGTGCAATTGTTGTGCAGTGATGCCAATCCTTTAGTACAAAATATTGTTTCAATAAAAATTAGAATAAAATATACCACCTCAGATTAGATTATAATCAATAACACATATCGTCAATAAATATAATAATAATAATAATAATAAAACAAATTTAAAAAATAAAACTATGTTTATTATTAATCAAAATACAATGATAGTATTGTATTATTGTACAGGAAATAAGGAAAGTAATATTATACAGTTTTATCGGAATACTGCACAACATGGTTTGTCCGTTGCACATGCGCACAAATATGGAACAACATGTGCAATGCAGCCATCGTTGACCGCGGGAACTACTGCCATACTCCGTCTATTAGTCTACCACACATGGTCAGTCATAATTGTCAATCACTCTGATTGACAACAAAAAGTCAATCATGTTTGAAATTCATCAGTCACAAAAAAATATTGACATTCATCAACATACACGGTCAATCACGAGTGACAATCATAAAAACTGACATTCATAACTGACCGTGTATGGGCCCCACTATATATAATATATAATATAGGTCTATGATCTATAATCGACATTTATTGATAATAATTATGAATGCAAATAATACATGAATAAAATAAATGGATTAGTTTTTATTTCATGTACTTCCCAACTCGTAGTACCATTTCTCTCATACGCGTATTTTATGTTAACGATCTCTCTCATTCGATATGTACCTAATAACGAATTGCCGGGAGATGTGGAAGGCGCAATCCATGAGTCAATGTTTGATTCAGACATATACAAATCATTATGTGTCTATACTTTGATTGATATTATGTTTCTTTTTCTTCCAGCAAAATATATAATGTTTTAATAATTAATGATAACTGCACAGGTTACTTGAAAATATAGTTTGGTCTCAGAATAAACAGAAGGGAAACTATTTTCATTTAACATGTGCTCTTATGGAAGATTATATTAATTTAATATTAAAACAGGTCCACCGTGTCTAGAAATTAAATGTGCTGCCACGTAATGGGAAATTCTCTTTTTTCTTTATATCGTGCAGTGTTCTTCATTCAGTATAATTTCAAGTCATTACAACCAAACAATAAGACTGATATTTTTTTTTTAATTCGTCTTTTCACAATCTCTGTTCAAAATTTATGAAAAGGAAATTTGTTGTAATTATCATTGAATAGTTGATACCAGCTTAAGTCTATCAACCAGAAAAAATTCACACGTAGTAGATTACAATACAAATTACAAATAAGTAAGTTGAGCGTGGTGGTTTTAAGTATAGTTGGTGCTATAAATTGTGCTTAGCATTTCTAGAATCTTTATTTAATGTTTTTAGTTTAAACATACTTCAGTAATTAGTTAACGTAATGAAAACTTCTATTTGTAATTGCTTTTACAATACTATACTGGCAAGTGGCAGGGGTAATAGTGGCAAAAGTTTTTTAACTAAAAAGTTTGATTTAGCTGACTAGTGAAAACCTGTTACAGTTCATTGCTATTGTCAATATTTTGAGAACAAAATAATTCCATACAATGGTAATTAAGTCAATTATTGACCTTTATTGATAAATTCTTCTAATTTAATTCATTGTTACAGGTATGTGACAATTTTACTTAGCTTGTACTACAATAGTCTGTTGGAATACATCAAATATACATTTACTAGACACTTATGAGTAGTAAAATTCAAATAATAACAGCTCAAATTTAATTTGTTTTGTTTATTATATAAGTATCAAATACAAATTACATACATACTAAACATTAATAACAAATGATTATACAAAATATAACAACCACAGAATAAATTATTCTGTGTAACAATTAACACTTAACAAAATAACATTAAAATGTACAGGAAAAATTCATATTTAAGTAGTTACTATGAAGTATTAGTCATGAAAGCACATTCTATGCGCCATTTCATCTATTTTGACAGTGCACGTACAAACCACAGAAAACATTAAAAAAAGGAAATATCTGATTACTGGCAGCATTGTTAATTTTAAGACATAGTGGCCTTTTTTTTGATAAGCCTTGAGTTTTCCTTCTGTTTATTCCATAAAGTTAAAATATCCCAATGGGTTCACGTAACTAGACTTAATTAAAAATTCTATCATTCTCGGTGAAGTGTTTTGTTTGTTTTTATATGTTCTATGATAATGGTAGTTCAACATATAGTAAAGACTGTGTAGCTGTTTTATTACATTTTTCCAAAATAATTTTTACATTCCCAACTTCTATGCGACTATACGCTGTTTTAAAAAAGACAAATTCTAGCTAAACACAATGAAAAATAATAATAAACATAATGTCGACAACTTACAAATGGATTTTAAAAGTAAATGAAAATGTCGAATTTGGCCATTGTCGAAGAATAATGTACTATTATTATTAAAAAAATATGATAGTCAAGTTTGCTATCACCCAACTCAAGGATGTATAAAATCATATATTGTATTATATCTTACATTTGATGTAATAATAATTAACCTTAATATAAGAATATAATATCCAATGTATGAATTTCAGTAATACGTAATAATAATATATTAATATGGAATCATAATATCGTTATGAACTTCATACCTATGACACAAGTTTAAGTTTTTAATATTATTTCCTTTATTATCTATGGATTATTTAGATAGATTCATGTTTATGCATTTCTTCCATTTATACATTTTAATTATCGTTTATTTTGTTTCTATGTGGAGTGGGTTTCTTGGTATCCATACTTCTAGCCTAACTTGTCAACGTAATTTTGTTGTTTGAACATTTAGTGGTTTGTACACAAGGTCACATCTTGTCATTTCTCATTTGGTCATTAGGTCGTATTGAATTTACTTAGTTTCCAAACGCTTTGAAACGTATTTAATAAATTAATTTTTATTGTACTGAATATAGTAATCCTCCGAAAATGGGAAAAGCAGTTTGTGTTTTAAACGGTGAAAATGTCAAGGGCACCATTTTCTTTTCGCAAAGTGTATGTATAAGATTATGACAAACAATACATTATTTCAAAAAAATAAAAGGGTAAAATGTTTTATTAATTTTAATTAATGTATTATTATTAGGACGACAAAGCTCCTGTTGAGGTAACTGGCGAAATTACTGGTCTATCCAAAGGTCAACATGGATTTCATATTCATGAATTTGGGGATAACACTAATGGTAAGTTGAACCAAACTAAACTATTTTGTAATATAGTGTTAATACAAAAATTATATGTATATGTTTTTTAAGTAGAAATTTGATATATCAATACTACCTAGTTTAATTATTTTTATAAATTGAATGTATAATATTGAATAAACTTAGGTATACTTAATTTTTATCAAAAAAACATTTAGTTATAAAATATTAATAGTTTTAAAGTAAATATAGAAAAAATAAATTGTTTTGAACATTTTATTAGTTAACTTATTTTATCTTTAAACTGGATTTATATATATATATATATTGTAATTAAAAATACCAATTACCTAATTGAATTAATTATTTTGATTGTATTTTAATAATTTACTTTATATAATATGCATTATTCTTTAAGGTTGCATGAGCTCTGGTCCACATTTTAATCCCTTTGGAAAAACCCATGGAGCTCCTACTGATGAAATAAGACATGTTGGTGACTTAGGTAATATTGAAGCTGATGGTTCATCTATTGCTAAAGTTAGTATCACGGACTCGGTAATATCTCTCACGGGACCACTTAACATCGTAGGCCGTACTTTAGTAGTAAGTACTGCTTTGTGTTTCATATACTATTTAAGAATGATAATTTTCAAAATAAAAATCTTGACTTTTAGATTTCTATATTATGTATAAAAAACAATATATTCCCATTCTGTCTGACCATTTGACCCATCTATAAATCATCATGATAACCAATTATCAATTTATGAATAATATGTTAATTTAAACATGAGTTAATTGTATGCCTTGAAAATATTTTACTCATTAAATATGGTTATAAATATTGAATGCTACACTTTTAATTATATGTAGTATGGATTCTGTCTAGTGCTCATTAAATACATAAATAATTTTTGCTTTTTAACCATTCTTTAAATATAACTAATGATATTTTAAATATCTACTAATAACTTTAAAAATTAATCAATATTTATAATTTATTTTTAAATAATATTTCATATCATTAATTACATTTATACCTTTATAACTAGCCAAATACTTGTATATATTTTTAGTTAAAAAAGAAATTCTGTTCTACAAACATTTTATTTATAAAAATCTATTTAATATAGAAATAATATATTAAAAAAAAATATATGATAGAATTTAAATCCAATATTTAATTTTATAGTTACATGCAGATCAAGATGATTTGGGAAAAGGAGGTCATGAGTTAAGTTCAACTACAGGAAATGCTGGAGCCAGAATTGCTTGTGGAGTTATTGGAATTACTAAATAAATTAATAATAGCCATATATTTTATTTTATGTTCAAATTATATTAATTAATGTTATTAAATGGATTTGTAGACAAAATACTTTGTAGGGGACAGTTATCTTTATCAATAAATTTAAAGTTAAATATTAATGGCAAATAACATTATAAGAACATTGTTATTTTGTATTATTAATAAAGTAATTTAATATGTATTTAACTTCCCAAATGCATATTTTATTAGTTGTGCATTTATTCTCCAAAAAAAAATTTTAATCGTATAATTGAATGAAGATCAAAGGTCTTATACTTTTTATAATTTAAATTTGTAACTAATTACATTGAAATCTTTTAGTACTGAATTAAATGAATGCGCAAATAATAGGCAGAAATTTTTTTAACCCTCCTCTGACACCCACTGGGTTGTGGGCGACCCAGAGTAAATTTTTTATTGGTGTTTGGTCATTCAAAGTTTATATTATGAAAATACTGTGATTGATGATATAATGCTTTCGCTCATTGGAAATATATATTTACACTTTGAAGGTTCATTCATATTCATTTCAAACCCGAAATAAATAGTTGTTAAACGATAACGTCAATTTTTGTACAATGGGTCGCACGCGACCCAGGGGTGTCTTATGTGCCAAGAACTTGAAGGGTGTCGGAGGAGGGTTAAATGAGTGACTTGCAATCAGTACATACAATGATGGTTATGTGTAAACATTTAATTTAATAATGGTAAATATGAAATGTTAGATTTCTATAGTAACATAATAGATTTCTATTTCAATTTACTAATTGACTCACGGTCAAACATCATACAGACTATTGCACCTATAAATGTTCACACGTAAAAAAATTTAATATAATCAAACAAATATTTTATTATATTAATAATTGAATCAGATAATACACATTAAAAGACAATGATATTTTTGAATACATAACTAAGCAAACAAAATTAAAGTAATTATAGATGATCATTAATTCAGTAAAAAAAAAAATTAGTATAATAAATTATTACGTTTTGTTTTATTTCAATATCTATATTAGTAGGTATATATATATATATGAATATATTATAATTAAGTCTAAATAACTGCACAACTACTTTTTTCCCTGAATGGATTAGCCTTCTGCGATGAAAAGCCAACCATTAAACAATCTTCCATTTCCCGTTCCCTGATATACTTTATTATGTCTTGTATAGCTTGTGAAACAGGTATACGTTTCACAGCTGCTTCTCGACGAAGCTGTTCTGTTATCTGCCGTTGTTGTTGCAGATTGGAAATCATCATGTCCATGACTGCAGTATCGGATAGGCCTATTTTCGATGTCTGTGGTCACCGTTGTTACAAACTGAAATATAAGTCCACTTACGAGGACTTAAAGCAACTTGATGTTGATGGATAAATAATAATTGATTTATTGTAATGAATTTATATAAGTGTATATAAATGTAAAGGAAAAAAAATTTATTTTATTGTGAAAATGAAATTATGCTTAACAAATATAATAATTAACACCAATCAATAAACATTATACAGTAAATAATAATAAATTCACATTCAACAGTGTACCATATATATTGTATAACATGTAATATATTATGTACTTAGTAGTCGCCCAAATTATCATCTGAAACAAAGCATATCAGCAAAATATAACATTTTATTCCATATAGGTGTCCTGTTTTTTGCCACAACCTCTAAACGATAACCTTAATACATTAAACTTATCTACATATCTAACCATAAATAATATTAATCTGTGGGGTATCTACCATAGTTGTAGATTATCGGCAACCGTGGTATTCTTGAAATATTTGAGTTATCAATTTTCTTCCATGAATGTATAATATTTTGCATTTTGTAAACCCCTGTTATCTATAGTATCTGGCCAATGGCGGCCTAAGTACTTTTGTTGACGTTTTTCTTGTGACTCTTAAAAAGCCGATAATGCTATTTATCTAATCAACTTTTAAAAAGAATTGTCCTATTTTACTTTTAAATCCACTTCAAGATTTCGAACTTACCTTTAGACAGTAAGTAAATTCTAGACGTTTATTCATGCTTTATTTCAAACCTGTATTTTAGAAAATAATTGATAAATAAATATTCCATCAATAAAATACAGTCATGTAATATTAAGTATTTATACCATCTGGATATGATTTTTAGAGCATTAATTTTTAATTTTATATGACAACTCTAAATTAAATACTTAAACGTTTTTTTTTTAAATATTTATCAAATATAAACTATTAATTAAATGTACAAATAATTGATTAGTTAAAAGTTAAAAATTATTTAAATGTTTATATTTTAAAGCCATGTATAATTGGTTATATTACTTATCTACAGTTCTAAATAATTATCTAATATTTTTCATTGTAATTTATTCTAACATTTTATTTGTATTAATATGTAGTAACTTTTTTTGCTATTAATTTTTATTAATTGTTGAAAGAAATTGATGCTTTTCTAAATCATTTTTGAAAATTGATATTAAAAATATCAATATTATTTATTCAATAATTTTAATTAAATAATATAATATTTTTATTCATATACATATATATATTGAATTTCATGCTTAAACAAGTATCAAATATGTAAAACATATTTGTTTGACTATATAAATATGTATTAATTGGCTAGAACAATACAGAGTTTCATAATTTTTTTAAAATATTAATGTTAACTGATAGTTTGGATGGGTTAAATTCTAAATTTTCTAAAAAACATTTTATCTTTTAAACATTCTAAATAGTATACTTACAATATGAATATATTAGTCAAAAGAAAATAAAAAAAAAAAAATGTAATTTAATTATATATGTATCTTCATTTTATTTCTGTATAATTTATACCAGAATTTTTGTATCTATTAGATATATACATAATATTATAATTATAACAAATTATTATTCCTAAATATATATGTTTATAAAAAATTGTATTTTATATTTTAGGTTGAAAGAAGAAATTAAGAACTAATTGAACTTTATTTTATAATCATGCAAACTATCAAGATGAGAGGTATGTTTCTTGATTATGTTTTTTAATAAAATATTATATATTTATGATTTAGTAATAAAGATTGATCGATCCCAGATCTTTTTATTCAAACTAAATTTTTAGATTAAAAATATGTGCTAGGTGTTGCCATTCTTAAAATATTATAATAACCATTAATGTAAAAATACATCTATGTGATTATAAATATATGTGGTATCTTAATACATAGGTAAAAATTTGTAACATATATATCTTATTATAGGTAACCATTGATTAAGGTATACATTTGTAAATAGTTATTAAAATAGTCATCCATAATAATGTTTACAGGTCATATATTTTTCTGTTATATTTTATATAAATTTTCAAACCAATTTGAAGTATCCAAATGATTCTTCCAACTATGTAAAATATATTCATCACGTGCTTTGAAATTAGGTCTACATAAGTATATAGTACAGTGAAACTTGTCTTAATTGACACCTGTATATAGCAGACACTTTTCTTGAACGGCAATATAATAAAAACAAGCCTATGTCTGGGCTCGTGAAGCTCGTGAAATTGAGTTCGATAGTTTCAAAGCTTCCAACAGCTGGTTAAAGTGCTTGTAGAAACGACATAAAATTGTTTTTAAATCAATTTGCGGAAAATCAGCTTCTATTAATGTAACAATAGTTAATGAGTGGAAATCAAAAATTATAGGAACAGTGACAGATTATGAGCCACAAAAGATATTTAATGCTGAAGAAACTTGTCTGTTTTACAAAGAACAGGCATGCTCTAGTAGAAAAGTAGCTAAAGAACATCTAATGGTCCTTCTATGTGCCAGCATGTATAGAGAAAAACTTCTCAAGCTAAGGTGTTTTAAAAGTATTGATGTTAGTAAACTTTGAGTAGAATGGAAAGCAAACAGTAAAACATGAATGACTTGTCTATAATGACAGTTTGGCTTCAACAACTTGACCAACAAATGAAAACCCAAAAAAGAAAAATTGTATTGTTTCTTGACAACGCTACATCCCACACATATCTGCATTTGGACAATGTTAAATAATGCCTGTATATAACGGACACTATTGATGGTGCTGTAAATATCTGTTATATACAGGTTTCACTGTAATCATAATTGTTTAAAAATGTACTCATTATAAATTTTAATTTTCCTTTTTGTAAAAATATGCTACTATAATTTTATTTGGTATATACTATGTAATATAAAACTACTAAATTATCAATTATAGTTAATAACAAATTAATTATATTAAATCAAACATTTTTATTTCAACCCATCTCTAATTAATTTACATTGAGTAATGAGTACATTATATAAATAATCTGTATGCAATTTGCACCATATTAATATAATATAATTATAATTTTGTTAAAATATGCTAATGAAATTTTATGTTAATTATATAAAAAAAAAAAAAAAAAAACTGTACATTAAGAATGTGAAATAATATAAGCTCACACAACTATCTATAATTATAAATTAACAGTACTTTTATCTTATTCTATCTAATTTATCAGTATTATGTAAATACATATTTTTACTTAATTTTTATTATTAGATTTTTTTTTTTTTACTTGGTTTTATTTTATTAATTTTAATGTTAAACTCTGAAATTGTGATAATTATAATTATAATATCATATAACTATCTTTAAATATATTTATTTTTTCTTATTTTATTTATACACTTGTATACATTCGTTTAATATATTATTTTTAGGTCGCCCGCCAAAGGCAAAATTAACATGTACTATGTGTAATGATTCAAAACATCCTCTGAATTATGTATTACCCACACAAAATGGAAAAAAAGAATTTTGCTCTGTCAATTGTCTTGCTGAATTTCGTAAGGAATATGTTAAGGTAATTATTGCTATATTTTTAACATTTCAGATTTAATGATAATCTTGAATTATTATTTAATCTCATTTCCAAATAACATTATTTATTATTATTATTAATAATATTATTTATTTATTACTCTATAATTCATTAATAATTTTAAAAAAAAAAGTATTATTTTTATTATATTATACCATTTAATTGTTTTAGTATAAACAAAAGTTAACTAATCTCATAATTTAGGGAAAATATTTCTACAATTTAAACATTTTTTTTTTTAAAATATGCTTCTAAGTAGGTAATATCTTTAGTTTCGTTATAAATAATTTTAATGACACCATAAAAATTATTAACTTTAAAATAATATTGACAATTAAATTATCAAACTTAAATCTATTTTGTATGTTTTCTGTAAACTTTGAGATAATATGTTTACTAAATAATTTTAACTTTGTATTATGTTTTCATTGTATTATATATCAAAATTGACTTAGTATTTATTTAATTGTTTAATTAAATGTAATACTATTTTAGAATGGATGTGCAAATTGTGATAATATTATCAAAGGTACACCAGTAAAACAAGATTGTCAAGATTCTACACCAAAAAACTTTTGTTCTACTGCTTGCTTAAATAAACATCAAAGAAAAGAACAAACCAAAAAAAGTTAGTAATTATATTATATTAAATATATGCAAACTATATCCAGGCAATAATTACTTTGTATGAATTTATATTTAAATATTTTACTAAGTATACTAAAAATTCAACGAAATTTAAAAATTACTTGATACATAAAAAATAGTTAAACATAGTCCTCATCAGTGACTTAGAATTAATAATAAAATAATGAGCTTAGAATTAATAAATTAAGTTGATGTTAATTTGTGCTGAATCTAATTTTCTAAGTAAATTAATAAAATTAATTATGAATGGTATTATTATTTTCTTGATCTTAAATAATGAATTATACTATTATATATTGTTTTAGCTGTATTTGGAGATGTTCAAGTTGAACATCCATTTTCTGCTCATGGGAATTTAGCATTTGACTGGGATAGTTATCTTAAAGAAACGTCCAGTACAGCAGCTCCTGCATATTGTTTTAAACAGGTTTGATATTATGAACTGTTTAATTTTTTTTTTTTTGTATGATCATGATCATAAAATATTATTATTTTTTTAATGACTATTCAATTTTAGGTTTAGTTTTGTCAAAATTTGTAATTACTTAAAAGCTTATTTGATGTAATTTATATTATTTATAGCATGAAGAATCTCAAGAAAATGAATTTAAACCTGGCATGAAATTAGAAGCTGTAGATCCTCGAAACATTACATCTATGTGTATTGCAACTGTAGTTGGTGTTGTTGGTCCAAGAATACGTCTTCGTTTAGATGGTGGAGATAATAAAAATGATTTTTGGCGGTTAAATGACTCTTCAGAATTAAAACCTGTTGGATATACAGAAAAAAAAGGTGGCATGTTACAACCTCCACTTGGTAAATAATTAAAATTTATAATTAACTAATGTATATTATTAATTCTTCTTTTTCTCCCTCCCCTCTATCCCAGCTATTTGGGGTTGGCCACCTGTATTCTAAATCTCCACTTGACAAGGTTTTTTACATCATCTACGCACACACTCGCAGTCCTCATATCATACCCAATCGCATCCAACCATTTCTTCTTCGGCCTTCCTCTTCTTCTTTTTTCTTTAACATTCACTTGCATAACCATCCTTATAACTTCCGAATTTTCTCTCTTCATAACATAACTAAACTATCTAAATCTATTCTCTCTCATATTATCCATGATCGATGCTACTCCTATGCTTCTTACAAATTCATTCCTTATCCTATCTGGTCACTCCACTCATTCATTTAAACATTCTCATCTCTGCTACACTCATTCTCTGCTCTATTTTCTTATCAACTGCCCAATACTGTGCATAATAGCCATACAACATAGCTAGTCTCACTACACTCTTTTAGAACTTAACTTTCAGCCTCATTAGAATTATTTTATCTCACAAAACATCAGACAATTCTCTCTATTTGATCCACCCACACTTAATCCTATGTTTCACATCCTTGTCAAAACCACTGTTTTTTTTTTTTTTTTTGTACAAAGAACCTTAAATATTTAAAACTCATTATATCTTGTTTCATCAATGAAACAATTTATTATTAATTAGTTTAATAATTTAAATATGAGTTCATATTTACATTAGTTTTAAATATTTGTTTAGGTTTTCGTATGAATGGTTCGCTATTCCCTATGTTTCTAGTGAAAACTCTAAATGGAGCTCACTATTCTCCTAATTCTGCTTTTAAATCTGAACCAGATACTCCTTCAGATAATTTATTTAAAGTTGGTCAAAAAATTGAAGCAGTTGATAAAAAAAACCCACATCTTATTTGTGTTGGAACTATTGGTAAGTTTTTAATTATAACAGATTATATATACATTTTTTTTTTAATTTGCTTAAAATAATTGATTGACAATCAACTAATATTTTTAGGTGATGTTAATAAAAACAATATATTTGTAACATTTGATGGATGGAGAGGAGCATTTGACTATTGGTGTTCATATGACTCTAGAGATATATTCCCAGTAGGGTGGTGTGTAAAAAGTGGTCATCCACTCCAGCCTCCTGGTCATAAAGGTAATAAATATTTACTTATTTTTTTAATTCTATTGATGAATGATTACATTATAAACTAACAAATAGTATAACAAATCAGCTATTGCAGGATCACGTTATTCAGGAGGTAGACCAAATGGTGTACCTTGTACAAATGTAAAACCAAATTTAAATGATTCCATGAATTTAACACCAGATAGTGCAAGTGATCTTGAAACTGGTATACAAGAATCCTGTACAGGTATTATATATTTTAATAATATATCTATTATTAGTCATAAGTCATAACTTATAATAATTAAAATTATATATATATTTATTTATTTAAATATATATATATATTATTTTATTTTATTTACAGGTATTAACTTATAATTTTTGTTTTATTTCTATTCGTAAATTCTTTTAATTCTTTTCTCTTTTATTTCTTTATTTTTTTTTTTATTATTATTTTTTTTTTTTTTGCATATCCTTTTTACCCTTTATTTTTTATTTTATTTTCACTACTTTATTATTTATAATAATTGTTAATATCTTAATTTTAAATTTTTATCCTAATATTTAATGAGTAACATATAATTATATTTTATTTCAGTATTTATAAATCATGAGTGTAAGTGTGGGCCTTTTATGGATTCATCAAAACTATTTGAACTACCTAAACAATTAGGACCTGGATTGGTACAAAAAGTTTTAAAAGACACAATACAACATATAGTAAACACAGCACATGATATACAATCAGTCACTACATTGATGAAAAAACAAGGTGATAGTACTTGCACAATAACAGGTAAAATAAAGGATTTTAATTGTTTAATATTTATTATTATAATGATAACTGAGAGTATTATATGTTACATATACTTAGTACAATTTTTATTTTATTTGCTTAGTCTGTGTATTCATCAAAGACAGTAAATAACTAAAAACAAAATGCATTCTTTTTTAATTATCCACATTATATATATATATTATCCTACTAACAATATATTTATTTATTTATTTATTATACAGCTACATATGAAGGAAAATCTAGAATTTTTAAACTACCAAAAATCGAGAAAACAGATGAATTCTGGGACTATATCAGAACTCTATTAGAAGATTTATCATGTTGCAAAAATTTATTGAGTCCTGCGTTAAATGTTTGCTCTGAGTGTAAACAAGAAAAGAGTAATTATATAAATACAATAAATAAAACGTTTGTATAATTGAAATTTGAAATAATAATTTTTATTTCAGATGTTAATATTATATCAAATGATGGCAAAAATATAAAACGACATGGTTCACCAGAAAGTTCAACTCCTGATGAAGTGACATTAGTAAAAAAAATGGCTCGTACAGTGGAACCAGAAATGGAAGCTGCTTCTTCAACCACCCCAATGGACGGGCCATTAAGATTACCTGTAGATCCTGCAGAATGGTCTGTTGAAGATGTTATCCAACACATAAACTGTGTAGATATGCAATTAAATACATTTGCTGATCTTTTTAGAAAACATGTAAGTTTTATTTTGAAATAGAATGTTTTAAAATATTATTTTCCATTAAAAATTAAATTTAACTATTATTTTAGGAAATTGATGGGAAAGCTTTGTTATTATTGAATTCAGATACAATGATGAAATACATGGGTCTTAAATTAGGACCTGCATTGAAACTTCAAAATTTAATTAACAAATTAAGACCACGGCGAAGATAAAAGTAAGTAATTATAATTTTAAATGTTAATATTCCATTTTTTATTATCATATAAATGTTTTATATTATTAATACCAAAATTATTATAAATTCATTAAAGTTTAAAATATAAACTTAAATATATGAAATTGAATCAGATGTTTCTGGTTAAACTCTTATTATTTTCCGTTTTACTACATTAAAAAACTTAATATTCATAAAATATAATTTCATACATTATAGCAAAAATTTACTGCACCAGCCCTTAAAATCCAGCTCTTTAACCTAACCTAACCTAACCTTGCAGCAAATTTGACTAAGGATATAATAGTAATACAATAATTTATCTGCTGTTAAAATTTAAAATATCATCCAACTTAAAACTGTTTTAAAACTTATTTTAATGAATATATTAATTGTATTAAAAGAAATCTATAAATAAAATGTCATTAAATTAAGTATTCATTTTTAGTAATGAAGTAATAATTAATCATTGAAATTATAGTTAAAATAATGTATGATTAAATTCAAATTAAATTTCATTCAATTTCATTACATTTAACTTACTAAATAAACAATAAAACAACTGAAAACTCTAAAATGGTTATTTATTAACAGATAAAGACTGTTGTAAATGAAACTTATATTCATATTTTATTAAGACATGTATATTCTTCATATTGCTCAAAGTTTAAAAGTGCAATTTAAAATTAAATTGATAAATAAAAGACCAATGGGTTGTCAAAAAAAAAGAATTGTTTATTATTTTATTTGGTAATCTAATAGAAATTTCACAACTTGTATTTTTCTCTTATATATTTTGTTTTTGTTCACCCATTGTTTTTTGAAAATAATTTATCTCAATAATTTATTGTTTTTATTTTATATGTTTATGTTTTGCAGATAAATATACGCATTGGTCCCTATGGATAAGTTTATTGTTTAATTTCATTCACCAAATTATTAATAACATTGTTTCCAACTGTTATAATATATTATTAATAATGTATAATATGCATTGATTGGTGCTTAGATAATAGATTCTGGAGAAAATTCCATACAATTTAAATAACTTTAATTTATTTTATAAAAATATTATGTTTTGACATTGGGTTTATTATAGAGTAGTATATATATTACAACATAGACAATCTTCATAAAAAATATCTATACTAATTATATAACCAAATTCAGACTAGCGGACACAATTTTATAATACCATAGCTTTGATCAGTATTTGATGTAAGTACCTTAGTATTTCCATAATATACATATAGAATACAGATTATGATATAATCTTATATGGCATATGATATAATCACCATATAGCAATAAAATAATGTTTAAATTTCCAGGGTAGGGTAAGTATTGACATTTTTGGAAGGTTATCTCTATACAATTTATGAAGTATAAATATATATTTGCTTTTACTGGTGTTTAAAATTTTCATAAATATATTATTTATAAGTACTCTTCATCGACGACATGAGTTGTGATTTCTTTTCACATTATACAGATTTTTGTTTATTTGAATTAATAAAATCTAACTTATTACACTAAAATTCATTAGTCAAGCTATGTGTGTATGTAATATATACACATACATATAAGTATTATTTAACTTAATTATATTTTTTATAGTTAGCATGTTAAAATGTTTTTAATTCATTTTTAAACATAATTTCAAAGTACCTAATTAAAATTTGTTCTAAAAATATTCAATAATTCATATTCTTATGTAATTATAATATAACATATATTTTCTATTTGTAATCATATCTTTTATTTTATAAAGGTTCAGATTGGATATATTGTAGTTTATATTACCTATTATAGTAAGGGGTGAATTTATTTAATATGATATTTTTATTATTCTCAAATTATCCTTTTAAGAGTATTAATGAAATACTCTGGGAACAAAACCTCGCATAGCACAAACATAATATTGATAGTCCATAATGTCCTATTAGCTAACAATATTATTATAATTAGTGGTAACAAATAATTTAAGCAACAATAAAAAAATTAATTGTGATTATATAAAGATTACACTCCAAGATTTTGTATTTTTAATTTATTTGTACCTACGATATTATTATTATTATTTTGTTATTAGCATTTAGTTTTAAATCTATATATGAGATACGTATGAAACATTTTATTGTTTCAATTTTTATATATACGTTTATGTGAATATATTTTTAGCAATAGAAATATAATATTATAATATTTTATAGCCGTAACTGGAGAAAATGTAATGGCAGTTGTTTCTGTGATTTTAAAAATATTTTGATTGATTGTATTGAAAAATTATATTTTTTAAAGAATATAGTACTTTGTTTTACATTTGTATTGTTTAATAAATATATCATATTTGTTTGTTTAATAATTATTGGAGTATAACATTAAAAATAATGTTTTAATAAAGTTCTATAAGTGTTGAAAAAGTCAGTTTATTTTGTACCACAAATGATAAAAATCATGTTTTGTACCTGCATCATAAGGGTTATTGTTAAAAATTTATGTCTATTATTTTACTATTGGTCATATTAACTGTAGGTTATTGGCATAAACAAATAATTATTTACATCCTCACAGTTACACATTGTATCAAACCATATTTCAAAGCATAGTTCAGCATATTTTATACATACTTAAAAATATATTTTTGATATGATATTAAATAAAGTCAATGACTATTACAAAATTTAAAACAAATGTGTATAAAATTTGTTTATTTACTACTCGTTTGATAAAAAGGTATAAAGTGAAAAAGAAAATACAACTAAAGTAAAAAATAAAAATGAACAAGAATTCATAGAGAAAATTATGATTATTACAATTAAAATACATAGTCAAACAAGTAAAATAATAAATAATTATTAAAAGCAAAGAAATTGTATATAACCTGAATTAAATTTTAAATGAGTAATTGTGGTATGTTATTAATGTTATTCAATACATATTGATATATTTTTTTATTTATATTTTACTTTTTTAAATGATTTTTGTATTTAAAATATTTAATTTATTATTTTTAACTTCTTTATAAATATGTAATTCTTCCAAAACTGAATTTATATAAATATTAATCTATATGGTTTATACATTGTACTCCAGATTCCATTGCTTCTACATCTCTAATAACACAATTGTCCGATGTCACCCGAAGTAATTTTCTTGTCGGGTTTTTTCAATTACTGTTCTTAGTTTTGATCCCTGCTTTCTCCATGCCCTGCTCATTTCAGTCTTCTCACTGAAAATATTTTGTAATGTTAGAGCGTTGAAAAAGTTCCTGGAATTCTTGATATTATATCTTCTCTACTTCCCAGTTTAATCATCCTTGCATAGCCTAAAAGTCCTCAGAATTTTATTTCGAAAAGCTCCAATTTTATTTCTTCTGTTTTCCCGAGAGGCTTGCATTTAAGTTTGTAAATTTTATTGTTTTATGATCATAGCATTGGGTTGTACTCAAAACCAGATTTTAGTTTTAGTCATGTTATTTAAAAATTATTGACTAAGCATATAGGTCACTATTTTGATTGTATTAAAGTAAAGATAAAAGTAAGAACTTATATTTAATTAGAAAAAAAGTAAACTGTGAACAGAAAAATATTTCGGGAGGGCCATCAAAAAATGTGCACCTTAAATTTTTTTAATATACTCTTAGTATAAAAACTAAAAATTATAAATCAACCACAGACCACGGAGTTGGAAGTACAAATTATCACATATTACAACAGCTTTTCTATAAAGTTGTTTTCACGGATATGGTTATCTATAGCCGTGACTGTTTCAAGCGAGAATAATAATCGATTATTTTATATCACACGTAAAAAATAACACTGAAAATTATTTGACATTTAAAAGGAATTATATCGCCAATTTAAACAAATATCAAATAAAATAGCAGGGGGGAGCATTGCCTTTCTCGCGCCCCCTGTGGACGGCCTTGACTGTGAATATTATTAATAATTACTACTTTAACAATATCATAATTGATAGTTGTGAGTAACTTGCGACCCATATATATTTGTATAGTGTACACATTATTCGACAATTATAAATCTATCCATAGATATTTTACGAAAATTTATTTAAAATGTCCTTAAAATAAGCCCTGCATTGTATCATGTTTTTCGTTTAAACATATGAAAGTAAAAATAAAAATTTGTTCAGGTTATAGGTATGGTTTTGGGATTTTTTACTTCTTTTGTTTGTAGAACGACCGTATTTAATATATTATAGATTAGTATTTGAAATGTTGGTAAAAACCACAGAGTAAAAATATAAAAACTCATTTTTAAAAAGTTATTGTATACCTAAAGGCCTCTTTAGCATTTTTAATATTTCTTCCTCAATTGAATATATATATATATATATAATATATCGTATAAGTATAAGGTATGTATTTTAATTTTGTAGAAGTCAAAATGTATAGTTATAGATTTTATAGAAATTTAATGAACACCAGAGATTAAGATATCTAATCCAAGATCATGATTTACAGTTTACATAGACAATAGGCATAGCTCAATAACTGGTAATATATAAAACAATTATTGTTTTATATGTCCACAATATAAATAACACTTCTTTAGTTTATAGTGATGTTAATATAATAAAGATAACCACATATAAACAAATTAGTTATAAGCCATAATACGTCTTTAACAATTACCGCCCCCAGATACATTGCCAAAAACGCAAAAAGGTTAGCGCATATAGCGCATAATATACATTTGTATAGCCTCTTCAAAAATTGATGACTGTCACTTCTCAGTCAATATTAGTAAGCATTATGTATTATCAGTATTATCATTAATTATGAAATAATTCTATTCTATAATCAATGGTATTATTATTTTGAGGATTTTGAATTGGTATACAAATCTCATAAGTGTTTGGGATGGATTTAGACTTCAGTCCTCCCACCCAAATCTCAAACACTATTTGCACCTATGAACAAAGCATCAAATGAAATACTTAATAAACACTCATATCAATACAATAATGATTGTGAAATTTTAATTATATAAACATATATACATTTATTTTATTAAATTTGTAAAAAAAACAATATTTTTTTTTTGATATATGGTATTACTGTTTAAGCACAAAATTGGATCAATAACTTTCAACGGCATTGGTAGTAAGATGAGGGAAGTGGGAAGTATTTCAAAAGTTTCAAGTATCAAGATTTACTAGACTGTGCCTTAATGGCTCAATAGGGTTTTGCTTTTACAATAATATAATGTCATATTGTTATTATAGTAATACAATTTAGTATTAACCAGAACCAAAAATTGGCATATACAATAAATAATGTATAACTTACATACAAATAATTCCTAATTATTTAAATTAGATAAATAGATTTGTGTAGTAATAAAACATCATGGTTACTAAATCAGTATCGTGTAAGTTAATAATTTATTTTCGTCTTATGTATATAATTTTATAATTAATATATATATAAAGTTTAAACTTGCTAAATGTTTCTTTCAGTTATTGCCAAAATTAGACATCTTCAAGATTATCAACTACGGCTAAGCTATAATATGGTGCCTTGTCCATCTGGGCAAGATATTGCTAATTGTTTAAAATATTTTTCTCAAGTACTTTTGAGTAAGATTATTAAAATTCAATATATAATTATATATATATATATATATGAATTATAATTATTTTAATTACACAATACCATAAAACTTAATAAAATAGACATGTAGAATATTGAATGAACAGTTACATTCGTCAAACTATTAAATTAAATTAAAATAATGCATACTTTTTACCCAAAAGAAATTGTTTGCAATAGTTTTAAAAATATGAATAGATAACATAGTAATCTATGTACTACTACATAGTAGTTAGATTGTATTAACATAGTAAATATAATCTACCTATAGAAAAAATTCAAAAAAATAATTGTAGAATGTAGATAAATATGAAAAATACAATAATAACATTGATTAAATATGTATTGTATATTTAATCAATATAAAATATAAAATCATATATATATATAACACTTAATAGAATATGTTAAAGGTAGGGCAAAGTTATAAATAAAATTGGTTAGCTCTTGCAAGTTGTCTTTTTCCCAAATTGTAAATACAACAATAGTAAAATGTTAAGTCCTAAAATACATAGAAAATAATATGAATTAATATTGATTTTTAATAAATAAATAATATGGTAATAAATAACAGAAATGACTATCTTAATATGCTATATTAATACTTTATAGATACGCCTTAATTGATTCATATACATCTACTATAGTAGGTATTATTTCTACTGTTGTATCCATAGAAAGTATTTACAATAAAACAATATTAATCTTTTATTATAAAAATACAATTTTTATATTTAAGAATCCCCAAGACCATTTATCTTCATTTAAAAATATTTATATATTTTCAGCAATGTTAAAAGAAGTTCCTAAGTCTCCACATGAAATGATTTTATATCCAGAGATGGATGCTACTCGTTTAGCACTCTATCCAACATTAGATTACACAGGCTTATATTCTGCACTTGAATCATTACTTCATTCTGCATCTTCTATTAATACTGGTTTACAAGGTATATGCATTGTAACTATACTTTAGTTTTGTAATATTGTAAATGAATACCTTTCCTTCATAAAATATATTTCAATTGAAAACAAATAAGTTTAAATACATTTTAATTTGTTTAGTATTTGGAGAAGCGTTCAACCAATGTGTGGCTTGCTTGGTTCCTTTTCTTGTTGGTGATACCTTAGAAAACTTACCATATATGATAGCTACTGCTTTTCAAGTACTCCCTTCATCTGTTCATCATGATCTCATCAACACATTATGCTATTTTGTGATACCGTTTACTATACGTAAATAAATAAATAATAAATAAATTAAGCTTTTTTTTTTTTTACTAAAAATTTTTTGGTTTTCTAGCTAGGAATAAATGTACGAACAATGCGGCATTATCTGTAGCTGGAATTTTATTACTAGTTTTTCAAAACACATTTGATACCGGTAATATTACTTAAAAACTTTTTTTTCTTTAGCCTTCTCTTACTAGTCACATCCTAGTTCACAACTTCCATTTAATATACAACCTAAAAATGAAAATGACTACATATTTATATATGGTGTGTTTTATGTTTAGCACTACATTTGCAACTAGTAGAACGTTTAATGACATTTAAAAAAAATATAAAAAAAGATTTACTTGTGGTAATTGCATATGGTACTTCAGTGGCACGATATCATGCTGCAAGATTGTTATTTAATTATTGGCCTTTGTATAATGCCAATAAATTTGACAGAAACAAACCCAAATCTATTGGTAATTATAAATTTTATGATTTAATATGCCCCAAAAAAATATAAAACTTATTAGTTTAATACTAAAAGAGTAAATTAATAAATTTACTTCATTTACTTGATTAGATTTATTAACATATACAATTTTAAACCAAACGTTTAATGAATTCGGTAGCAAATTAAGCCAAAATCCATTAAAATATTATTCTAATTTTTACCAATTTTTCAACAGTTTTTTATAGACTGTTTTTAAATATATTCATGAAAAAAAATTGTGTTTCGTATGTGAGCATTATGTCAGATCACGTACGTCTAAAGTAAATATATTTTTTTTTCAATGATCTGAATATTTTAAAATTTTAACATTCAAAATGATAAACCATCATATAATATGCAATCAAATAAATTTATATTGAATGTTTATATAATATTAACTATCTATTGTCTATTTATTTTAAATTAAAAATGTAATTATTGTATTTTAAGACAAAATTAATTGTTATAACATTTATTTTAGGAAATTGGTTGGCATTGCTATGTCAAAAAAAAAATTGTCCAAAAGTTGGTTATGGTCCTGCCGAACGAGTATGTTTAGATCATGAACTATCTATGAAACATGCTGAAAATTGTCCACCACCATTTTACTTATGCACTGATTGTGCAGAAGATTTACATAATAAAAAACCAACTTATCAATTCCATATTGTTTTACAACCATTACTTTTAGCTACATGGAAATGTGAATATAAAGTAATAGTATTATTCTGCTTTCTTAGATGTTAAGAGTTAAAATTAAATTTAAATTACTTAAAGGAATGTAAGTCGCAAAATACAATGATTTGTGTGACATGCTTTTCACCTGAGTGTGCCTCGATGAACAAAAATCGACCCATACGTTTATGTTCAGATTGTAACAAACTTATTCATTCTGAAAATATAGACCACATTGTTCATTGGACTTTAAAATCAGCTGGGGAATTAGATAATGATATGCAAACTTATTTGGTTGAGTCAATCGTTAGGTAAATATTTAAAAGTAAATTTCTAATTTGTTGAAATTTAAAACATACTATAATAATATCATTATAGTTTATTAAAAGAAGTACGTGCACCTATCTCAGAAGCGACCAAAGAAAGTCAAACTAAAGCAGCTGTCTTTGGAGCTAAGGTAAAAGGTACAATGTCATCTAGCAAGACAGATAAAGAAGATGAACAACCAGAAGTCACAATAAATGATAGACAACTAATGGGAAGAACAGGTGTTTGGTTATTGGTTGCTTTGTATAGAATAGAAGATCAAGAACCTCCTCGTTCTAGTATAATGGGAAGATTACTGTCTATACTATTCCATTGGTTTCATGTTACTGCTTATTCTTATGATGGTAAATTTTTAATTGAACGTAATTTAATTAATTCAAATATGTTTAAGATTATTAGTAGGGTGAATGAGCAAGTTTAAGTTTTTACAATAATACATTTTCTATCCAAAACACTCCTTGAAACAGTTAAATTGTTAAAGTGATCCAAACATTTTACAAGTAGCCCTTATTTTGTTGATAGAATAGATTAAATGGTATTTCAAATCATGTTTATAATACTGTGTGAAAATAATGGAAATTTCACTAAATTTATTATAAACAAATTTTTTTAAACTAATTTAACACTTTAAGATGTTGAAATTATACTATGTTAACACATATTTTACCACATTAATCAAAATAAAATTATACTACAGTTGTTAAACAACTGTAGTATCAACTAAATATTATTTATAACTAAAAACTAAAAGTAGTATGCTAGTTTTTAATTACTGTTTCTAAGATTAAAAACACTAATAAAATCGTACTAAAAATAATTGAAAATCAGTATTTTTATTTGGTATTAAATTTCTGAATATATTTCTGTAAAAATAATAGTAATAATTTTAAACTTTATTTTAGTAACAAGTTTTATGGTAAATATATTCTAGATCAACAAGAATGTACTTTAGAGTATATGAAAACTGAATACATAGGTGAAAGATGGTTGAAAGGCGTAAGGCAACATTATTTTGAAGCATTTGTGCACTGTTTATTACCATGTCCACCAGAATATGCACAAGTTGGTGGAAATTGGTATGTTATCTAAAGTACTTTAAAAACCTGTATTATTTAATATAATAAATGTAATTTTTAGGGACATGTTAGCCAGTCAAACTGCTTTAATAAAAAATGGACTGAATCAATTGTTATGTTTGGTACCTTATGATATTGTCACTTCAGAAATATGGGAGTTAATAATGCCACATTGGTTAGAAGCTATTGTTCAAGATGTTCCACCTGATGAATTGCCAGAGCTTCGGATGCTTTTATGGTAAAATAAATATGGTATAACCATAGGTACTTGGGAAAAATAAAATAATTTCAATTATAATTTATTTTATGTTTATACATTTAGTAAAATATTAGATTCAGATATGAGTCCCTTAGGATTTGATGCTACTAAGTTATACAATTTCATAGGTGTGCGTTTTAAATGTACAACTGCTAAAGTACAAGAACAAGCTTTAACTTGGATTCAGGTAAAAACGAAAAAAAGTTCATTTAACTTCTATTTGACAAAAAAAAAATTATTTTCTAGGTTTTAACTAGTTTAGAAATTATTATACCTATACATCTATTATTTAACTTTTTTAAAGACGGATTAGATAGTCTTAAAAAAATCTACAACAAAGAGAATATTAAGAATTCTGATTTTGTGAAGAGTAATTTAAGTTAGTATCTATTATAATAAATATATTAAAATAATTTCAAATTACTTCAATTAGTATTGTTTTTAATAATAATTATTTCTCATTAATTTCAGATCCTGTTATAATTAAACGAACAGAAAGTGTTACTGATGATGAAGATAAACAAAATTATAATACTAAGTTAGATTTATCGGAAAATGATGTAAAACTTAGCTGCTGTGTGTTAATGCTGGATGTAACATCTAAACAAGTATTTTTTTTTTCAATACGTTTGAACTTAACATTATTTTTAACAAAATAAGTTAAGTATTTTAATTTTTTTAATATTAATTCAGATGGAATTACATGGTATTGAAAAGCATACAGGATTTACAAGTGCAATAAATCATGAAATTTGTAAATTAATTACAAATACCTTAATTACTGGATGGTTTACTGAGTCACATCGTGATTGCGAAAACAAAATAGAATGCATATCATGTGAATTAATTATATTGTGGCATCAACTGGCAAGTTCTTTGGTGGAATATATTTCCCTGCCAAATTTGGCGAACCCTCCCGATGTAAGTTCAAAAATACATTATTATAGAGGTGTAATCTAAAAGAGTCTTGAAAGCTGTTGGTTAGTTGCCTACACAACTAGAAAAAGTAGGGAAGTGCTACCATATAATATACCTTAAAAACCAATATCAATAAATATGAAAATGGCTTAGATATGCCTTTGTGTTATCATAAAATAGACACCTGTATTATTTTTACTGTAAATTGTATTTGCAGGATCCTATAATAGAAGAATATTTTTCCGATGATACAAAAAAAACACCTACTGAAGTTGATAAAAAAGAATCAAAATGTGAAGGAACAAATATATCCTTCATGTTAACCCCAGATACTATTGGTGGTCTTTTAGTTAACATGCCCCAAGTAAAATATTTATAATTAAACAATTTAAAATTTCAGTTTTTTATATTAAACTTTATTAAAAATAAAAAATAAATATTTGTTTATAGCTAATGACTGCTACTGTAGAAACTGTTGTAGAACAATTAGACTTGACTCCAGTTATGCCAGCTATTGCCAAAGCTATTACTTTAACAGATTCTGATGTTGGTAATTATTATGACTATAGAATTATTTACCTATAACCAGGGGCGAACGCAGGAAAAAATTCGGGGTTTTGAAAAAAATATCAATACGAATAAATAATATTCATTCAAATTTGAAAATTCTATTAACAATTAATGATTGTATAATATTGTAAAATATAGTTGAAGTAATGTACGTCTAACATTGTATTAAATTTTTAAGCGTTAAAAACAAAAATTAACTCTTTTATTAACTAAATACCTCAAAATCTATAATTGCTATAAATAACCCCTAACTGAAAAAAATTTCAAAAATTGTTTTCGATAATATAATACAAAGTTACATATATATCAGGGGTCTCCAACCTTTTTTTACGGCGGGCCAAATTTGAGAAAAGCTTTGGTATCGTGGGCCAAAATCTTTTAGAGGAATAGAGAGGTATTGTATAATGATATTATATAAATATAATGATATTAAAGGATAGATAAGATTTATTTAGACTTTTGAAAAATGTAAATTTATTTTTTATTTTTATAATTCAAAATTTTCAATATTTGAAAAGACTTTCCGTCTTTTGGTTAAAATCATAATTATTAAACCAGATTACAGCGAAGAGAACAAAGAACTCGACAAGAAATAATATTAAGCTGATTAAAATATATTATGTATGCTCGAAGTCGCGCTTTTTACAACGATTGACGATTTTCGATTAACGATCGCCGCCGTAAAAACGACAGGATTTTTACTATTTTTAGTTATTGAGAACAACAACTAACGAAAAACCATTTATTTTATTATTTTTGTTTTAATAGGAAATACTATTGATAAATAAATAATATTGTCAAAACATCAGTAAACTTGGCGGGCCATAGGCTGGAGACCCCTACTAGGCCATTAGTTTTGAATATACACTTTGACGAAAAACTTGAGATGTTTATAAAGGAAAATTGTGACTAACGATTTTTAAAAATGTTTGAATATAATAACGTACGTCTAAAATTTGAAAATTTGTTTTTCCAAATATAATATAAAGTCACATATTGATTTATGATGAATATTTCAAGTTTCTATAACCATTAGTTTCAAAGTTACAAAGAAATAACGATAATCGTTTTCGACAAAATCACGTTTATATCATTTTTATGTCATTTTTCGGTTTGATTTTTTTTTCTAGACGCTTTTGAGAAAATCCAAAAATGACCTCTCTAAAGTACACACTAGATGTTATTTGCTATTGGAGACAAGATATGACTGTAGAATTTTGGTATTATAAAATTAATAGATTAACTCACATTATAATTTGTAGTTGATTATGACTCATCAAGTTTTTGCTTTTTTATTGGTAATCACGGATGATTCATCAGAATTAGAATTTGAAGTCGTTAACAACCATTAACCGTGATTGTATTTTTCGGCTTAATGAATTTTAAAATCGAACCAGAACTCATTTTAACAAACTGTCCAAATGTGTATAATCTACAACAGTTGAAGATATAATGATTAAATATTACACAGTTCAATAATTCACATGTATATTATGTCATAAATTGCAATGATTAAAGACGATATCCGTAATGAAATAAACGTATTGTACATAAAGTGAATAATATTCAATAACAGATAACAAATATTTCCGAAAATTCTAAATTTCCAACATTAATAGTTAATACATAAATAATAATACATGTTCATTAGTCGTATTACTTTCATGTAAAGTAATTCAAAATTACATACATATTTTATATATCATCCTAAATTTCGGGGTATAAAAATTCTTAACTTCCAAACCCCCTTTCTGTGTTCATCCCTGCCTATAACAATATAATTTATAAAATTTGAAATTTTGACACAAAATATTTTTGAACTAATACTAACCAATTTAAGGATTAGCAACTGCCAGAATTGCACAACCCAAATTAATGAATGAAAATGACGAACCAATTGATGAGTCTGTATATAATACACAAGATTTTTGGCAAACAGCTCAAGGGAGATTTCATATCAAAATCGAAGAACTTCCTGATCAGCTACAATTAGTTTATCATATTCTGAAAGTATATGCTTTAACATTTATAACTAATTTGTTACATATAAAATATGTATTATAGCTTTGCACCAATGTAACCATTTAAATAAGCAATTTAATCAATTTGTATAAATAATATTATTAGATACAAATTTTTAAATAGTATCTAAATCAACTAAAATCTAAAGAATTTCTATATTTTATACATCTAATTTTGTACAGAATGTCACAATATATTGTATACATTGTTTGCATTTAAAATGTGATAACACCATATAAATTTTAAAAAAAATATTATTTACCTTCAAAATTTTGTGGAACAATAATTTTTTTATAATTTTTAAAATAATTAATCGTATAGTAATAATCATATAAGTTTTAATAAAGTGTTTAAAGTAAGATTAATTTCTTTAATGCTCCAATATTTACTTATTAGTATTGTGCTGCAATAACATATTGTAATATATTTTTAATAATTTTCCATAACCAAAATGTTAATAACAAACATTGAAAAATTATTAATATTTCTTTTCTTCTGTATATTACATAATAATATTTTTTTAAATTCTACTTTTTAAAATAAGATTTATATGTTTTTTTTTAAGGAATTTCCTAAAACAAATGACACAAGTTTCAAGTATTATTTATTACAATCTTTGTATCTCATGGTTCTACATTGTGATACATTAAACAAAGCTATTAAAGACCATAAAGACCATAAAGACCATAAAGGATTTGTGATATGGTGTCAAGAAAATTTGATAATTAAAAAGTAAGTATAAGTCTATATTTTTTTTATATATTATGTTAATATATAATGTTATTATTTTATGTTAATATACATATATTTAGATTTTATAACCTTTTTTTCAGTATTTGGGATTGCATAGAAGGAATTAAATCTCATCTATGTGAAGTAGCTATACCTGTTATGCTTCATTGTGTATCACTGCCATGTGGAAGTGATATTTTTTGGAAACTCATTAGAGATGAATTTCATAGCTCAGATTGGCGTACTCGTTTTAATGCAGGTAAAATTTAGGTATACTATATGTATAGTACTATTTAAGAATATAATAATAATAATAGCTGAATATCTAAAATAATATCTAAACCAATAGAAATTATTCTAAATTATTCAAAACTAAAGTTTCTAAACTAAAATGTAAATGTGTTTGATATAAGAAGATACTTCATATTTTTAATATTCTATTATAGACACAAATTAGAATATTTTAAAGAACTAATTTAAAGTTCTTTAAAAAATTTGGCTATATTAAATTTTATTTATTATTCACATTATAACAATTTTACATTTGGATTAATTTAAAATATATATATATATACTATTTAAATAACTAAATATTCATGTTTCTGCTTGCAGTAGAAAAAGTGGTGCTAATATCTAGATTTATGGATAATACTCCTTTAAGAAATAACCCTACTCTTCAATCATGTATAACAAATGCGTTTTGTTATCTTTTATCGAGTATGGATGATCGTTGTACTTATGTAGCCACAAGAGCAACTCTTCTATTACCTACTATTCATGATTCTGCATTAAAAGTAATTTTTATTACTCATAACTTTAGAAAAAAAATTATAATTAATAATATATATATATAATATTTTTATACATAGAATTTAATTCATTGTATGGAAATGCATTTTGATACTGTTATGGTAGATAGACCAATGATCTTGCAATCTCTATACCAATTACATAATACACTAAATGATAGAAGAATACTTTCATGGGAGTTTTTTTTAGGACGATTTGATGCTCTATTTATAGAAGCACAAATACAACTAAAAAAAAGTGGTGATATCACTCATGTACGAGGTAAAGTAATTTACGAATTGACATTAAAAAACTTTTAATAATGTTTAAAACTCAAGTATAATAAATTTTATAAACTTGTTCATTTTAATAGATTTAAGAAATTCTGATATCACTAGTGATTCATTTATTAAAAAAGTGCAAAGAGCTCATGAAGCTATGGCACATTCTTCAGAAACAAGCTCTATAAGAACACTGAGTGCAAGTTTTGGTCAAAAATGGCCATATAAAAGAACAATGTCTGCACCAGCTTCTACATTATCAAAAAATGATCAAAAACATAATGGTAAAGCATATTTTTATTTTATAATTTTATAAAATTTTATAAATTTTATAGTCAAAAATATTTAAATATTTAAGATTACATCTTTAAAAATAGTAGGTACTTATTTTAACTAATAAATTATGGATGTATACTAAATTATTTAACAA
This sequence comes from Schlechtendalia chinensis, assembly GCA_019022885.1. NCBI lineage: Eukaryota > Metazoa > Arthropoda > Insecta > Hemiptera > Aphididae > Schlechtendalia > Schlechtendalia chinensis. The sequence goes on from CM032341.1 coordinate 6,254,846, forward strand.
ATAAACCATATATTTAATTATAATTGTTTGTTAACATGCTTATAATTTTAAATTATACTTATAGTAATATTTACTAAAATATGTCTAGGTGATAAAGTATATAATAGACAATTTTCTGCTCCAATTTTAAAACGAAAAACTTCACAACTTATTACTCCAATTCTATCAATTCTTCCAGGTAAAATTAAAAAAAAAAATCATTATACTTTAAAACAGTATACAAATAAATTTATATATGTTTTATTTAATTAAAATTGTCTAGATCATTCTTATGGAATGGATTCTCACGAAGATAATGCTGGAGAGCTGTTGCAACGCATTATTGACTTAGAAGAATCTGACAAAGAAACAAGCAGTTTGATTGTTTTTTTATTTATGCAATATATGTCACGACCAGAACATGTAATTTAAAATGTTAAGTTTCAACTTTATACATGATTTTAACTTTATTAAGTTACTTAACTATTGTAGGCATATCCAGAAGAATCAAAACATGGAATAAAAGTTCAAGGTATTGTATTACAGCATTTATATTTGTTATTGGGTTATAACTATAATGAGAAAGGATTTCTTATATCACCAGATAAACTAAGGTACCTACTTACTTTAATGCAAAAATAAAAATTAATATTTAAAAACAAATTATTTTATTATTTGTATAGGATCTTACCAGTTTTTAATTCATTTTTGTCTAATTTGCCACAAATGTTAGACCAAAATTTTACAATGGGTCATGTTATTGCACCTACTGCATTGTTATTACTTCAGTATTGTCCTTCACCTGAAACACATTCCATTAATTCAACATACTCTCTATGGTTTTTAGAACCAATGGCTAGAAAGTCATGGCTTATGTCGATAATGGTATTTCTCTATAAGGTAAACTTTTTCAAAATACCTTATTTATAAATTATTGTTTTACTTCACTAAGTTAATTTAATCATATTTTATTTCAGTATAATTTTGATAAGGAACCAATTAGCCTGCTTGTAGTGTCATTAATGGAAATTGTTTTAAATACACTAAATGCCCAACAACATATTTGTAATAGGATACCTCCGACAGTTGTTATGCCAGATACATCAAAAACTAAAGGTTTATTATATACAATATATAAAATTGAATATTAGTGCATAAGTAATATTTTTATTAAACATTAGTTGAAAAGAATAGTGAATTCATATGTATGGAATCACAAAAATTATATGAATCTCAGCCTTCTACCTCGAAAAAATATCCATTGAGTATGGAAACACATTGGGAAGAAGACATTTCATTTCCTAAAAGAATTCCACATAAACAAGGATCTACGTATGAATTTTATTTACATTATTATTAATATTATTGAATGTAATTAATTAATATTATTAATTAGTGGATCAACTGAACCAGATGAAACAGAATCAGACTTGGCTGTCGCCCCAGAAAAATATAAATCTGACAGTACAACAGGCCACTACAGTTCACATGTAAATACTTAATATTGTATTTTTTTTTATCTAATCATAAAAACAAATATGTTTTTACCTCTTTCACATTTTCTTATTGAAACCTTAGATTATAACTATCATTATTACCGTAAACATATTTTAGATACTAATGTACTAATATTTGAGTAATACTATTTTATTATTTTAATAAATACTTTATACACTATATTAGGGATCATTTGATGAATCAGTGGATGAAAATTTTAGTAGAAAAGGACCACTCCGATCATTTTGGTCGAATGAAAATAACATTAATGTAAGAAAATTAATAAAATATTAAAAATAAAAAAATATATAAGTGTAAAATATAAATGGTTTAAGGAGAGGACAGATAAATGGGGTGTAAAAGAAGGAATGAAAATGTTAGCAACTTCAGCAATAATTAGTGTTGCTAATCAACCAAATTTGTTATCACCGCCTGTATTAGCAACAACTTCTACTTCATCGCCAGAAATAAACACAACTTTAAAGTAATTATAATTTTATATCTCTTAATATTATTATTAAAATTAATTATTTCCTATATTATATATATATATATATATATATATATATATAATTTATTTTACATAAACAAGAAATATATACGAAATAACATGAAATATAATTTACATGAAAGACTTAAGGAGGAAATCATTCAACAGAAGAACCTTGAATGAATAATATGAATTTAAAAATATACTCTATATATATATATATATATATATATATATTTTTTTTTACAGAAAATCTGAAGAAATAATTGAAGATAATTTTCGACCAAAATTACATACATTTCACAATCCAAAAGATACAAGTCAAACATCTACATCATCTTCTTCAGTAACATCACATCCACCTATCACATCAAATTTAAAAGAAAAAGTATTATTTCAAAATCCAGCACCAAAGTTGTATAATCGTTCTGAATCTCCTCTTTCAAAAATGAAAGTACATACCAACTCGTCTTTCTCTAGTGGTAATAATGTAATTTTGAAATTATTTAAATTATAATAGTTAATAACAATTATGAATTATTAAAATTTAGATTCAAATGAAATTCAAACGAATTTAGGATTTAAAATGGAAATTAGAATAGAAAAAAAACCATTGGAACTCCCAGTACAAGAACGTCTTTTACCAATTGGAACAACTATAAATCTTGTGCAAAAAATTAACAAGACTTTTGGCTTAGGGGACATAGACTCAGCATCACAATCATCATCTCTCAATAGAGATGATAGTTCTGAAAAAGAACAAGTATACAATCATAATATATTCGTTATTCATATTCTTACTATATATTTTAAAATGAAATCTATCTAAAACAATATATTACAGCGCTATAAATAGTATCTGATCTATTCGTAGTTTTTAAATGCAGTGCAATATCATATCAATAACAACAATTATATCAATTAAGAAAAATACATAAAATGGCATTGTATCCTTATATTTTGTTTCCATAATTTCATCTATCTTACAGGCATAATCACATCACATAGATGTAATAAACTGTTTTAAACTGTCATTAAGGTGTTAAATTTAACATATATTACTAAATTTGATGAGCAAATAGTTTTGAAAAATTGACATATCCTTTTTATAAAATATTTAACCAAATAGAAATTATAGATTCTTAAAAAAAAAACTTAAAACTGTAACTTCTTTGTTAAAAAAAATATTTTACAAAAGGGAAATGTCAATTCTTCAAAACTATTCAACTCAATATTATATAGATAGAGACAACAAATGAGGGTGTAATTTTTTCATTACATAATTGTTTATATTTTAGTATAATAGTAAGTAATATTACATTATGAATACAGTACATTTTATTTCACATTAATATGTTAATTAATAAATCATAAATGCATAATAATAACCAATTGAGATGTGAAGTTTTTAGAAAAGAAATTACAATGTATATATATATATATATATATATATATATATATATATATATATATATAATTAGAGTTAAAATATATAATAAAAATAAATAAAAATTGATATTTTATATTTATTTATTTATTATTTATTATTATTTTATTTTAGAAAAGTCCTCATAGTCCACGGAAATTAATAAAACAAAGTGCTTTAGATAGTCCGGAAGACAATAAACCATCAATTCTTTCTTCTGTAAGACGTTCAATGAAGTATGAAAATAATTCACACAAAAATTCCAACTATATTTATCATAGGTAAATAAATTGCATATAATATTTATTACCTAACCATAAATTAGACTAATTAATAACTAATAAACTAAATAAATTTAAAATTCTTAAAGTATCAATATATTTTACCAAACTATCTAAAGTTAGTATTTTGATGAATAAAAGTAATTTTTATGTAGCTTTTATGGTTTTAATTTTTATATAAATCTAAAATTACTATAGTCTATAATTTAAATTTATATATTAAAAACACAATAAGTCATGTGATAAAATAAATCAAAATATAAGTTATTCCCATATAATCATTTACTATACATATGAATAAATAACTCAACATTTTTTTTTTTATTTCGCTTGGACTTATCACAAATAAGTAGTAATAAGTAATAAATTATTACTAATAACTATATTTTAATTTGATCACTCATATTTTAAATTAATATTGGTGTTAATTTATATTTAAATACGCCCATGATATATTATAAATATACATATTTATATATATTCATTATGATTATGATTTATTTATTCATTTCTGTCTTATATATTATTTATATTTATGTATCTATAAGTATATCTAAACTAATAATGTAATCTATAAATTTAAATTAAAATTGTAATATTTTCCATTTACACTCTCTTATTTTTAATTTCTATAGTATTACATTGATATTTTATTAATTTTTTTAATTTTTTATTTATTGAAAACTTTTAAATTTTGTATTATCTAAACATTATCTTAATGCATACCTTCCCCAAAAATAATTTATAAAACTTCAATATTTTAATATTCTGGTTTTTAAAAATAGTATCAATTTTTAATTTAAAAAGTCATTAACTTTATTTAAACACAAATATTTAGAAATGCTGATGTTCAAAGTTTGGATCCACCAATTTATGAATCCTTCTGTTTAAATAAAAATGTTAGCAACAGTATGAGCCGCATTGGAATAGATTGTGTACAAGAAAGGTAATGTTTAATAAATACATAAAATAAATGTTAAATAAATAAATTTTTGTTTAGGTGCAGTGATTGTGGCACACGTAAAGAAGAGTATAGTGATGATGAAATTGGACTTTGTATTGTTTTATTAGGAACTTTTGTACACCGAGCTCCTTCAGTCGCTGCGTGCCTTTTGCCTGAAATACTTACAGTATTAGCCAAGTACTTAATTAAATAACTGTTATGTATTTACATTTTAATATATTTTATATACATATATATGTATATTGTAATAGATGTCATTCCAAACCTACATTTTTATGGCAAAAAGAGAGTCAAAAATTTTTGCCTTGCGGTTCCACTAGTATTGCTAAAAAATTTATAAGATGTATTCTTTATCAACTTGCGCCAAATGGAGTGTTTGCACAAATATTCCAAATGAAACATAACGGTAATATAATCATAATAAGTCTTACTATAAAGATATATAACAATATTATAAGTAAAGATTATAATTATTCTATAATTATAGAAAGCAATGAAAACAATTTTTTTAAAAGCATCATACAAGCTTTAATGGACTTCAATGAAATGAATCCTATTGAGCCGTTACAAATGGTTTTAGAAGTAAGTAACTTATATGCAGTGATGCAACTAGACCCCTAAGTAAAATTATGTTTGAAATGTTTACTAATTGTATAGTACAAAAATTATTAATCTGTTAATCCAGTAAACTAAATTATATGTTTGGTACTAAAATATGCTTGAGAACTTATGACTGTTTTATACTATACACTATAAGCTCACAGTTAAAGTGTATTATTATTTTTGTGACTTTGGGTTTATAGTATATAGTATACGTTTGATAATCATGATAGATTTAAATCCATTTACTTATTCAAATGAATAATAATTTCTTTTTAAAAACTATATAAATTTAAGTAATTTTAGTATTATGTTTCTTACTACTACTGTTATTTGTTTATCAAATTGTTATACAATTGTTCACTGGATTTTTATATGATGAAAAAAAATATAATTAATGTTTATTATTTTCCAGGTTTTAAATTCTAAAAAATTGTTGTCAACAGATAATTGTTGTATAATGTTATCAAATTTAACATATTATATTGAAATAATAACCACAGACACTACTGGAAATACATCAACTTTGACTTGGACAACTATTCTCAGTCAAATTGACACATTGTTCAGAAAAATCCAACTAACAATAAGTAGCTTTGAAAATATTAATTTAATATTTAAGCTAATGATTATAGTATTGAAAATACCAGGAATTATTTCAGCTAAGGTAAAATGTAATTCATTACATAAAAACTAAATTTTCTTATTGATCTATTTAATATAGATAGGTACATATACTAACATGTTAATATATTCATTAGTACTATTATATTCTTTTTAGGGTATATTGGATCCATTTTCTAAAATATTAACTTATGCCCTGCAACAACATTACATTGATTATTATTTATTGCTTGATCTTTGTTCATCGAGTTACAAAACATTTGCAAGAGTAAGCACTCTGTTATGTAATATAATTAAATCAACTTTAATAAAAATTCTTCAATTCTTGTATATAGGAAAGAGAAAAAACGTTATTAACAAGAGTTGTAACAGTTGAATTAATACAAGCATTAAAATTCAAAACTCAAAATCTTAATAACAATCTATTGATTTATGTTGCATTCATACTTCAAGTAAAACATTTTAATAATCACATAATAATAAACAAACTGAAAACAAATTGTTTTTTTTTTTAGGATATTGGTGGAATTTTACCAGAATGTTCAGCCATTGACAACATAGTACCAACATTTCCAACAATTGTGACCAGTGTATTAACGGGTGCATCAGAACTTTTACGTAACAATTTACAAGATATTTTAGACTTTTTAACAGATTTTAATACATTGACAAAACTAAAGGTTTATTTTTAATTATAATTTTTAAAAATTAAAATATTTACACAAACATATTTATGAATAGAGTCGGTGTACAACGCCGGAAGAAGGTATTAATGATGATACATTTGGAAGTATTGTAAAAGCTGGAATGTCTCAATACCTATCATTAGAACTATTGAAAAGTAATACTCGAGATGCAAGATCATTACATAAAATATTTCCTTGGTTGTATTATGGACCGAATGAAATACAAACTATTGGGTAACAATACATAAATTTATAAACCCAAAATCACAAAATATTATACACTTTAACCGCGTATACGTATTTCAACAACTACGTATACACGGTTAAAGTGTATAATATTTTGTGATTTTGGATTTATAAATTTAAATATAAAACAGTCACAAGTGCTTTATTATATTTTATTATTGGGTAACAAGTTTTTTTTTGTATTTCTATAATATATTAACATACCATTTAATCGGTAATATATACATATTTCAGATTATTTATATACAATTGTAAAGATTTTTCGGATTGTCTCAGTCACATACGTTTGTTATCTTGGATTCTAATTGGATCACTCTCGTATATAACAATGCAGAATAGGCCATGTCTCCCACTGTCACAGGACGTTTCTTGTCAAATAGCTGATCACATTAATGTGATCATGACAGGATTTGCAGAAGAATCAAAATCATCAGTTATCCATATGTCATCTCTATTTCATGCATTTGTACTTTGTCAAGTAATAGTGAACAAATTAAAAATAATATACAAAAAAAAATAGTAGTAGTAATAAATATGTATACTATTTATTTATTAGTTATGGACGATTTATATGGAACAAACGGCTCAACAAATGGTAACAGCTGGTGATCATCATTCGTTTACAATGAATATATTACATGATTTTTGGAATAAAGTTACTCAGAGTATGCTAAACCTATCATCCAAGTCAAAGACGGTTTGTTAAATTATTTTTAAATACTTAAAAAAAATATTTACGAAAAATAATTTTAAAATTAATACATCACTTTCATAGATGGGTGAAATGGTGAATTTGCATTTTTTGAGTTTACTTGAAGCATTACTAGAATGCCGTGCTGTAACATTATGTAAACTTATACCTATGTGGAAAGAAGTTTTATTTACTGATAAAAATATTAAGGTATAAATAAAAGTGTTTAATAAATATCTTAGATAATTTGTATGACACCTAACCTATTGGATATGCATATTACTAATTATAATAAAACAGCTATATTTAATGATTATGTGTTAATTATATTTTTCTGGTTATAGTTACCAGGGCACATGAAATTACGGTTGGAAACTTGTATTGAATTCAAACCTAAAGAGCCTCCATCAATTAAACCTAGATCTGATTTATCAAAATCTGAAGTAAACTTAGATATTCTTAAATGGCTACAAACATTACAATTTAAAATGGCCCAAATTGAACTTCAATCATCTCAAGTAAATCAATTTTACAATGTTTAAAATTATACCAGTCACCTATAGTCTTAATGTTACACTATCAATTTAAAATGACTAAACTTAAATAATTCCATTTTATAAGAAATTAGTAAATAAAGCATTTTAGTTTTTTATTCCCCACAAATTACACAATAAGAGAAAACTTACAATATACATTAACGTTTTAAATTAAAGTTACTCTAGTAAATTACTTTCCATTATACAATACTAGCATTAAAATAGTTAAAAAGTATTCAATTTTATTTTTTACTATTCATTTAATATTATTATTTATTTAAGTTGTGTCATTTAAACATTTGAGACATTATATTTTATATGCAATCAATTTAAATAATGTATCTAGGTATTTTTTTTTAAGTGAAATTCTTTACAGAGGGTACGAAAAAAAGATTATCGCGCGTCACAGTCAACCATCACTTTTTCTTGGGAGTACTTGCGCATGCGCGTTATCTCATTTTAGTAATGTTTGTGTCACGGCCAATAATGTGCGAGTAGATCGCTTGACTGTCCCCACCGGTTTCACCGCATCAATCACCCATGCACTGCTCGCGCTATGATCACATCATTAGCTATTTACATATACATACACGCACCAGGCCAAATAATGTAAACAAAAATTCTATGAACATTTTATCTTTGTTAACCACTTTTTGTGTATTCTTTTCTTTTCATTACATTACTACCTACACATGGGCTGGCCGGACTTAAGATTGGTAAACCAAGTAACTGATCTCAAAATATCTAGCAGTGGTGATCGAGTAAACATTTTATTGATAAACGCCCTCGGCTCATACAGTTCCTATATTTATTTACCTAGCGGAATAGAAAATAATTTAGTAACTTCCGTATAAATTTTTGATGATGAAAAAGATCAAACAAGCCAAAATCAAACGCTGAACGTTGTTGGGAATATAGAGTACGATAGAAAGTAAAACAACGTCAGTCAACAAATGTAACTCTAACAACTTCTCGACAAACACATTAAGGAATGCCTACGGATACATCAAATTATGGTATCAATGAAAATAATTTTAATACAAACCTAATATTCTATCGGTTGAATGACTGAAAGAAGTTTCACTATATCCGCACATACTCCTAACACACACAAATTTTTTTTGTATTAATTGCCTATTGTATATAGTAAAATTATTATTATTATTACATAGTGATATAGGTAATATTATTGTTATTCATATTAAAATATTATTAGATCGTTAAAACAAAATTTAAGTACTAAAGTATGAATCATTTTTATAAACTGATAATATTGATGATAGTATTTGAATGTAATACGTTTTTTAACATAGCAAAATAATATGTTTTTAGTTCATAAGTCAGTGAATTTAAATGATAAATATTTATTTAGTTAAATGATTAATTTAAAAATCATCTATACATATAATTACAATTTATAAATGTAGTTTATAATACTATATATAAATATATATATATTGTTTATATATAAATTATTTATACTTATTCTCATAGTTATTATATAAAATTAATAATTCCTGTAATAAATATATATAATCCGATAATATATATTTATGTAATATTTAATAATAATGTATATTTAATGTTATAAAGTTAAATCATACAACTTATTCTATACACATTGTTTATATCAAAACTGGTTTAAAAGTAAAAAATGTTTTCATAATTATTACTCACAATTTGTATACCACAAAATGGTGAAATTAATTGTTAATTATACTTTTCAATTTTATTTAAATACAATTTTCAAGATTTATGTGTGAACTAATCATTTTTTCTTTATATTTATCATATTTTTTTTTTTTTCTGTTATTTTCTGTTAATATACTTATTGCAATAAATAAAACGTAATGTATAATACAAAAAATATATACCTATAAATTTTTGTATTTTACATTTTGATAGTGATCATTGTAAGAAATTAAATTTTTTGCTTCTATTTATTTCAATTGGAATTTACTTACAAATAATGCTTATCACTTAGTGTGGTTATGTGTATTTTTACAATTTGCAAAATACAAAATATATGACTTTCAAAGTTGTCTATAAAATGAAAAAAATTAATGCTTTTGCCAATGACACAAGGTTACCTTGTATAATTAATACCTCATTAAATGATGAATCTTTTAAAAAATAATAAGGTATAAATTACTAGATATTAGATACATTTATTGAAATATATAGATTATAAGTATATATTTTAAAAATATCTTATATAATAATGTATATACTACCAATATTTAATCATCATGTTCAATATCGTCTTCGGTATTTTTGATATTTTGTACTTCTCTTTTAAGCATTTCTTGTTTTGCTGCTAGTTTCTTTTTTTTCAATGAGTAAGATGATTTTTTAACTCTAGGAGGAAATGTTTTTTTTACTATATCTTTCATTGTTTGAAATATATTAACCTAAAATAACAAAAAAATATTCAATGAATTATTAAAAACCCTTATTCTTAAACTTACTGTTCGAGATAAATGAACATAACGTATCAATCTTGATTTTAAATAAAAATTATCGCAGAAATATCGATTACCATTTGGATCGGTTAAAGTAACATCACATAAAGTGACATTCATTTCACTATAAATAAATATTCAATAATAATGTTGATATTTCAACATTAATCTAATTACATATTCTGAAATATTAAAATCATACCAATCAACATCTTTAACAAGTCCATGTACAGAAGTTTCATTTCGCAAATCAATGGTAGTGTACTGATTCTCTACTGATTTTACCATACAAACTAAACTTTCTACAGTCTTCATTTTCATTCTACGTGTCATTTTATCCATTTTTGAAAATTTGAATCTTTGATTTTTTAAGTTGAATAGACACACTTATAACTTTAAAATAACAAAAATTGTAAAGTTCAAAATAAAAAAATTGTGAATATTTAACTAGGTATTATAATTTAGATTAAAAATATATTTTAATTTAAATTTTAAACAATGTCTACTGGTAAGTAATAATTATATTATATTATGCCGTGTTTATAATTTAATAATATATGTTAAATAATACATGTTATTCGCTCATATCTATGTTATAGTTATTACGTTCAATGATTTAGATTTTATAAACATTCAATTTAAAAAATAGTTTCTGTTTTCTAAGAAGACAGTATTATGATAACATCTATCAGCTGGAACCATGTGATTTTTTGCTCTGTGTGTATCCCCAGTAACCCGAACCGTACTAGTGGTGGTTCGGGTTAAAGTTAATGAAAATTGACGTTATTGAGCAGCGGTTCTTAACCGGTGGTATAGTACACAAAGAAATTGGTTAAGAAAAAAAAAATTATTATTAATATTGAACAATATGTGTTAAGTTTATAAACATGTTTGCGATAATCACTTGGCCTGGTCATATATATTCGTAATTGTTTACTTTTTAATTTAAGCTTTTCCTTTACTCATAACTGCGTTTTAATGGGACTTTCATTTAAGTGGTACGTGAAAATATTAAAATTTGTAGATGTAATGATATGGATGGTATGGAGATATAAAAAAGGTTGACAACCCGCTGCATTAAAGAATCAGAAATTTATCAATAAATATTGATGTATTATATTATACATTATACTCAGATTTTTTTTATTTATTAGTAAAGGGAATATGTATATAGAAGGAAAGAGAAGATGAGGAAGACTGAAAAAAAAGCAGTTGGATGTGATTGAGATTAGCAATATTTTTAACATAACGAATAAAAGTGATGTAGTTAATTTTGTGCACTGAACACGAATATCTTACGAGATGATCATCATTTTCTCCCAATTTGCTTAAAATTGTATAAATATACAAAAGTTATTTGTCCCCCTACACGATAAATAGTTAAATTAATTTTTTTTTGGTAAAATACCTAAATTATTTATCCCACTTGGCTATATATTATTGCATTATTACATAACTATAAATAATTTTTAATAACGTATATAAATATACAATCGTGCAGCAATTATATACGTAATATAGCTGGCATTAAAAGCGTAGATCAGTTATTCATACGGCAATTGGTTAATATATATGGACGTAAAATAAATGGTAAACGTTCAGACTTGTAGTGATTCTCAGTTATTTTAAACATTACAAATTAAACACAACAGTAATTAAAAACAATTAAGGAAATGTTGATAAATTATAACCGAATTTTAGTTTCACGTCTATACATCCAACTGCATTAGTTTAGTTTTAGAATTTGTCGACCATCAATAACGTGTTGGAATTTAGAAATGACTATTTAATTGAAGTCCGCTATACCAGCTAAAATTTCGATTTATTTTGCCTAATAGGATAATCAAATGGTCTATATTCAAAACATCAGAGGCGGATTTTAGGGGGGGCGACGTGGCAGTCGCCCCCCCTTGGACTTTTTTTTATATCTTTAAATATATTAAAATTACATAATTTTATAATGGTATATAATTAGGAATTTTCTATATTTAGGATTTACTTTTTTTTTCCTCTTAGTACCAAATTGCAATTTATTATCAATATTCGCCCCCCCCTTAAATGAGCTTCGAAATCCGCCCTGCAAAACATAACGTTTCTAGGATTGATTCTATTCAATTCAACCTACCTAACATAGTAAAATTCTTCTAAATTATTTGAATCGTTCGTTGAAATTTAAAACAAATTTGTCATTTATTAGTCTATGCATTGATAAATATAGATTTAAATTAATTTATTGGAACTATATGGAGGGGCCAAAAACGGCGTATATACTTAATTTTAGACTGTTGGTGATCTGCCCACATCCAACCCACGCACATCTCACGCCTCCTCTAGTCGCCTCTTAATGTACATACAATTTATATATTTATTTTTTCTGGCGCATTATCTACGTTATGGAGCACATTACACGAGTAATAACTTTTTGAAACTTAATCATTTAATTTGGTTGTTAACATTAATTGTTCATGGATCAACAGGAATCATTACAAACACCAACTGGTGATGTAAAACATGTTATTCCAGAAAAAGTTGATAGGGTATTAATAATTATAATTATAATTAATTAATACAGTTAAAATGTAAATAATGTTTAAATGTGTGTTAATATTTCACAGACACTATCGCTGACACATGCAAAAGTAGCAACTGCTGGTTATTCTCAAAAGAATCAAAAACCTGCAGGTGCAATGAAACATTATGGCCGTAGAATGAAATTGCATTGTGAACATCATTATAATTTATTAATTTTCGGCAATAAAACTGTATCCACTTCTGATGATGACATAGATAAACATTGTATAATGGAATTCACATCAATTGCTGTCGGACATGTTCGTATTAGAGGAGTTGAAGCCAATTTGTTTTTAGCTATGAACAAAGATGGGCTGCTCTATGGAGAGGTAGATATTTCATATTATTTTGTTTTTTCTAAATTAATTATTTATAATTTTTTTAGCCTGATCCTACAAATAACGCTACAATTTTCATCGAACAAGCAGATGGTCCTTATAGTGTATATTTATCTTTAAAATATAAAAAAAAAAATTGGTATATTGGTATAAAAAAAAATGGTAAAATCAAATTAGGTTCAAAAACTAAAAGAGGACAAAGAGCAACACATTTTTTAACAATTGCAATAGATTAGAATTTTGATCAATACTAATTTTCTTCTTATATCTAATTTGCTATTTTAACAAAGTATTTTATAGTTTACAAATATATTTGTACATAACTAACAATATATTTTATTTTCAAATTAAATTATATTTTGTTGATTTCTATATTAGATAGATTATGCATATAACATTTGTATTATAATTACACACACACACATATATATATATATATTTAAAATAGTACACATAATGTTGTATTGTAACACTATATAATAAATTAAATAATAAAAATTTGAATTTCCTAACTTTTAAATATTTCATTATATTATTAGAATAAATATTTTTTCTTAAATAAAAAAAATAATTGAAATATTTTACATTTGCTTTTTTGTCATAAGCCTATATATTGTAGACAATATTGAATAAGAAACTTAAATTTAGATCCAGGCCTATAATATTTTAAATAATTTAAATATAATAAAAAAAAATCTAAAACTATCATCTAAAATTTCAATAAAGTAAACAACTGGTAATGAGATACATACTTAATAAAAATAGCTTTATGCCATTTGCACATATTAACAATAAAATATAATGTTACAAAAAATATTTTTTATTTTTTGCAACTATCAATTGAAGGAATGTAAAGTTAGTCATAAATAATATTACAAATAGTACTATATGTATTTGTTACAAGATATATAACATGGAATAATGTAATGATAAATCAAAATACATGAAATAAAACAACTTTTTTATGAAGTAAATTTAAAATAAAAGAAATAAATTATTAGCTTTAATACTTAAAGACTGGTATAGATTTTAACTTTGTATTTTATAATTTGAAAATATTAACTTATATTTTATGAATTAAATATCATAAATAGTAACTTAAATAAAACACTGCTTTGGGTAATTATTTAGTAAATGATAAAAAGCAAGTGAAGTATTGTGCATATTGTACCATTATGGTTAAACTAATTTTCAGTGTTTATGGCAACAAATAAAAGAACATATCTGCATAATATAAAATGATAAATGTATTTATTTTTTTTTAACTCTTGGAGATGTTGTCTGAAATACACTTGATGCAGACATTAGATTTTCAATATATTGGCCAAGTACTTGGTTTTCAGAACGAAGTTTCAAGTTTTCTTCTTTTACACTATCCACGCGTTGAGATAAATCTGCACAAAATATTACATTCAATGTATCTGAAGTATGCATTTATTACTAATTGATTGTATTGTATATACAAAGTTTACCATCTAATGTATTTTGTAATTCTAAAACTTGTGTGATAAGTCTTGCTTTTTCTTCCAATTCATCAGGACTCATATCAGGATCTAAACCTATAAGTAAATGAAAATAGACTTTCATAATTTACTAATTTATTCAAGAAATTGATTAAAGTTTTAATAATCACAAATAAAATACTCACTGTTTCTGCTCGGGCTACTACTACCATTTGTAAACGATGATTGTAGTGAATCCATACTTTGATTACGTACAATAACATCAGAACATTGAGATATATCTTGGTCATCGTGGATAATGGCTAGAATAGTAATTTAAATGTAATTACTCACAAAACGTATATATAAATAAATTCACCATCATTCAAATCATACCTTGGGGATCATCGTCTGCTAAAGGGATATTATCTTCTGTTGATTTATTCCTGTCGTCCATTGTATGTTATCCGTATAAACCTTACACTAATACATTTATTATTACAATGATAATCTGACTAGATGGACACAGGTCAATTGAAAAGAAAAATTATTCCATAATAAAAAATTTATAATATTCACATTTTCATAAATCATATTTCACAATATTATTGTCGATTGTGATTTCAGTGATAACAGTAGAATATTAGATAATACACATGTGTTGCCAACACAACAAAATACAAAACAATAACATTAGATTATTTCACTTAACATTATGACAGCGATATTTCATCAAAAATTCACAACGAATATCATGCTCAGGTATTCGGTATAATATTAATTGTCTACCGTCATGTATACGTTCTAGTGTTCTGCGGTCTTCATTGTTTTCGTAAATAATAACTTTTCTAGTAGGTACAGTTCGTGTCGAATTCGCCAATTACTAATTTTCACAGTGAGTTATGAACAGTGAATGTTTTCTTGTAATTAGGACACGTTGATAGTTGATACCACTGCAGTTTCATATTTAGGCCATGTTTTCCGCATTAAGAAAATCCATGTAGTCGGAAAATCCTTTGTTATTGCTTATAGGATTTACACAACGAGCTTAAGTTTTTATTATTTATACTCTTGCCTTTGTCATGTCTGGCTGTTCTTTATCAATACGAAATATTTTAAGACAAAATCTGTTATTGTTTATGTAGCCCACATCGCTTACAAATGTCATGGCTGTGTTCGACGATATACAGCAGTACGACGAAGAGATCGCTAGCACATCTATGGACGAAGCGTACTTAACACATGTCCAAGATCCGATACTTATTAGAGGCATTGGAAATCTCACTGTGTAAGTAATGTTGTTATAATCCAAAGATATCCTTTGTGACAGGGGCAAATTTATTGATTTAGATGAGGGCGATAATCACTTTCAAAACTATATTAATTGGTTCTAATGCTCGTTACAAAATTGTTTACGTTTTGTTAAAATTTGGAAATAAGTAATCCATTTAGCGATTTTTACAAAAATGGCGATAGTTGATATTTTTGAAAATTAGAATTTTATTGTGATTGTATGATAAAATGTTTAAATGTACATTATGCTATGTAATTATACAGGGTTTATTCTTAGAACTTTTTTACCCATTTATGTTTTTCACACTTCTCTGTTATTTTAAAAATGTAATCCCAATAACTTTAGATCAATGTAGGATAAAATTGTTGATAGTAACCATTGATGATATAATAGATATAAAGTATAGTTTAAGTTTATTTATTTTGGTACCCTCAAAACAGTGTATATAATTATTATATATTAATTTTTAATCAAATGATTAAAGCTTAAAGTTACAACTTTTGAAATATAACCGAAGGTGATAATTATCAAACAATTTCAACAATTCGAAAATTGATTTTAAGTACACAAATATTTCTTCTAACTGTATCAAATATATTAAACTTATATACTATAAAATAAGGTCTATATATGTATATAATAATATGTATATGGGTATTATTATAGATGTAATTATTGTATAATTCGGTTTTTGTGATGCAATAAAATATTATCTGTATCATTCCATAGGAAAATTCTAAATGTGCCTTGTGTAGTTTATATGTCATAATTGTATTTGATAACATTGTGAGTTATGACATATTAACTTATTTTTTGAAAATAACAATAATCTATACCCAAACGAATAAATTATTTATTTTTAAACAACTTATAGTATGCATGATTAATAGTATTTATTAGTAGGCTTTTTTTTTTATTATGAACTGGGTTAAACATATTATCATTAATTAAATATAGTTATGTACACAATTTATATTCAGAATAAAAAAAAAAATTATTATTATCTAATAAAATAATATATAATTTTCACATTTTTGCACAGCTCAATATAGCAAATATATATATATCTTGTTGATAAGTTTAAGAGGTAGAAATACATGTCTACATCATTACATTAATAGTTGTATTATTTAGGATCTTAATTATTGAATAACAATTACACTCGACTTAAATTTTTAATAATTTCTATATAGATAATATTAAAAATAGTTTTTTCGTCGAAATTTGCATCTTTTAGATACATATTTTTATGAAAATACAATAGAAATAATACTCAAGTGATTATCCACAATCAATTTTTATGAAATAATTTAATATAAACTTAAATTAAAAGGTATTTCAATACAATTAAAAATTAAAACAAGTATTGTCATGTTTTTATGAATTTGTTTGAAAACATGTTTTTAAATACTTTATTAGGTATAACTAGTAAAATTGATCATTTATTTTCCTATAAAGAAGTGTATGTTATTTATTATTTATATCTGGTATAATTTATGTTTTACAATCATAGACTATTGCGTTTTCAATTGTAATAAAAAATTGGCATGTTAAATAATATAATAAAGTTATGATAAAACTCACAAAGTATAGATAAATAAAATATATTGTTTTACAATCTATGGATCCCAACTTAATAGAAGCAGTAGAGCTGTATATTAAATTTATATATTAATTATTAATAATACAAATAAAAAAGCTAACAAGCCTGCGAGTGCTGTGGATGTTGGTTCAAGTGGGACACAGATTTTAGAATTTTATTGTTTTGAATTTAAAAACAATGATAAATCGATGTATTCGAAAAAACCATATCTGAGTTACATTAGTAGTATGTTATTTAATATGATAAATATTGTTGAAATATTATACATATCTGAGCTTGTATTTTGTGCATTTAAAAAATAAGAAAATTATCCATGTCCAAAACCAAAATGTCAACAATTCTACCAGTTTTTTTTTTTTGTAATTTTTGTGTTGTTTTTAATTACGCTTCATGAAGATACTGGGGAAATTGAAAAATGTATTAAATAAAGACATGTCAAGATATTAGGTGAGAACTCTGACATTAAAAGAGTGTTGTTTACAGATAAAATAAATAAAATAATAAACACATCATTGTAAAACCAATATATTTTTTGCTTCACTCAGAATTTAAAATAATTATTAGAATAATGGTTTTCTTTAATCTAAGTAAAAATGCATATTATTTGCATTTTAATGGATATATTTTTAAACTTGTGAATCATACAAATAAATATTTTACTGATACGTAGTAAGTTTTATGCCTTATATTTTTGATTTGAAAAACTTTAGTTTTCGAACAGATCTTATTATAATGTTCAATACAAGTTGAGAATAAAATAATATTATTATTTATTTTACAGTTTTGGATTGAGTAGTAGATTCCAATCAGAATTTCCAAGTGCACTTGTGTCACGTGTGGCTCCTGAAGAATTTGAAGAGACAATGGGACGTATAAATTCTGTTTTAAAGAAAAGCTTACCAATGAATGCTAAATGGTTGTTTTGTG
This sequence comes from Schlechtendalia chinensis, assembly GCA_019022885.1. NCBI lineage: Eukaryota > Metazoa > Arthropoda > Insecta > Hemiptera > Aphididae > Schlechtendalia > Schlechtendalia chinensis. Next base: position 6,273,503 of record CM032341.1, read on the forward strand.
GATGTATGTGTTGCTGCTGTACTTTAGGTTGTTCACTTTGGCCTGTCATTTGCCTCAGCAAAAGGGTAATTAATTTTGAATTTAAATATTAATAGTATATAATTACTTTTATTACTTCCTAGTTTTAATTGTATTAAATTGTATTATAGACTCAGCACAGTTTGAATAAATTACTAGATTGGGAAAATAATCATCTTTATCATAAAATTGGATTGCATTGGAGATTAAATAAACAAAGAGTAGATACATCTTCTATAACAGAATATGTAAGTATTCAGTTAATTATTATTATTATTATTATTATCATTTATATGTTAAACATTTGCTTATTTTTAGTTTAAATAGAATTTTCTTATTAATTATATATATACATATTTTGTTGTAGGTACTTTTGGTGGAATTTATTCCAAAAATTCCAATTTATAAACCAGATTAAACAAGTAACACATATTTACAAATTGTGTTTCATTGACAGTTTTAAATAAAATATTGGTAAATTTGGATGTAAATATAAATGTTGACCAATTTATCCATCCTTTTTACCTGTAAATGTTTAGGACGATTTGTATTCTTAATTATTACAAATTATTATTTTTGGAGCGATCATCAGTCATCCAAACCTGCTCAATATAAAATTAAAATATAATTTATATTATGATTATGTAAAACTAAATTAATTATGTATGTGTTTTATTTATTTTAATTTTTGAAAAATAATTCAATACAAATACAATTGATCAAGGACAATTTAGATGTAGGTCTTTCTCTGGTTTTTACTTAATTTAAAATTATATGTTTATGTGATATAAAATTATGTGATACCCGGATGGGTACTTAATAACGAAAGTTTTATGTCTTTCTCTTCCTTAGAAGAATCTGCCCTTTTTTATGTAATATTATTTTATAAATGACTTTTTAAGTCAATTAGCCGAACAAAAATTGATATTAAAGTAATCATTATGTCGAATATTACTCATAAATCTAGTATTTAAAGAAATTAATGAGTTATACTTAAGTAAAATTTCATGACAGCATCACAGAAAATTATATTTTTCTTTATTAAAATCATTAGTATCATAATATATATATTGAACACAAACTCATTTTTGTTTGTATTAAATTGTATAAGTTATAATATATTTGTTTTATCATATAAGTATCTAACATAATGCTTCCAAAGGATCAAATATGTTGGGTCAAAATGATTAATGTGTGCATAAAATGTAAACATGTTAATATGTATAATCAAATTGTTTATAATTGTGGTGTAAATATTTTCATTAAATGTTGTTTGTAAACGAGCTTATAAGATTGTTATTTATTTTAATTTATTAAATATACAATTTAAACACTTCATTTTTAAAATTGTGTATATGTATTGGCTGCATAATTGACATGCAAAAGCAATTAAGTAAATTAAAAATTTTAATGTGATAATTTTTATACTTTTAATACAAATTAAATTTTATACTTCTAAAACAATTTAATAATAGTCAATCCCTTCTAATTAATATAAAATTCAATTATTTATGAATTAACACATGTCCATTCCATTCCCAATATTAATTAATAATTTGTATCATATTTTCACTACAGATACCATTTTTACCATTGACCAAACCATTTAACTTCCAGTTTTCGACAATTATTCAGTTATGTCATACATATAAAATTTAATGAGCAATGAGCTAACAAAAAAGTAGTTTCAGTTGTAAAACTTGTTAATTTTTTAGGATTAAAGATATAATTGACATTTGCGATTTCCTTATTTACCTTGTTTGCATTAATGGCTAATCACAATTCTGCATATCCATAAATCTCCAGTTAAGTTTATGAATTAATTATACTTTTTATATAGAACGTTTTTAATGCTTCAACCAAACATCACATTTAATGGATTTAATTTTATTATATTGAAATTGTGACACTTAAATATATTTAATCTAATACCATACATCATAATATATCATTCCAACCAATCCTATATGTATAGTTTATACTAAACTAGTAAATAAAAAATATATTACCAACTAATTATGCATCTATCAAATGCAAAATTGTTTAAAATTAAAACATATCTTTGATTGACTGGTTAATATCAACATTATCCAGATAATATTGACAGTGAACAGATTTTTTTACTTTAACAGCAATATCATTTATATTTTTTCTAGATTTTCTCAGAAATAGAAATAATTTTAAAATAATAAAATAAAAATGGATAACTTAAAGTTTTCCAGAACTATATGTCACTGTGTTAATTGTTTATAATAAATTGAAATACATAGATGAATACAAAAATAAAATTCATAAAATATATAATAATTTATTTCAATTTAATAATAAAAAGTTTAAAAAGAACTGAATAACATAATTTAAAATTGTAATAATAATATAACATAATAAATAAAAAAATAATAATAAATAGATAAATAGCATTCTGGTAATTAGACAATCATTATCATTATAATATAAAAACAATTTTTGAATAACAAATGCGACAAAGTTCAATATATTTTTGACCTGTTCTTTTCATAAATTGAGCATAAGGATTGTTCGTTTAAACTAGTTCTACCCAAGTTCTTTTTTATTTCATGTAGGCGCAATAATACATACATTATAAAATTTGGACAATGGCATGTTATTTATTCCAAGTATATACAATTAAAATGTAATTTTAATTAATCGCTTTGATAAATATATTTTAATATCACAATCTGCTTATTATAAATCATCGGGAAGTTCAGTAACAAAATTTGATGGAAACTGACCTTTAGATCCATTACATTCGCCATATAACCAATCTTCATTAATTCTTCGTAATACTTGAATTTCATCACCTTCCTAAGTAATGAGTTTTAGTTGGAAATTAATATTAATTTCAAATTACAAATTATAAAGTAGTTGTACATATTACTTGTATACTTAGATCCTCCCAGCATTCAGGTTTAAATGCAAAGACAGCAATAACTTTGCATATTTCTTGATTATATGAAGATTCTTCAGATAATGGTTCAATTAATTCAACATAACTCATTGGAAACATCCCAGTACGTTTATTCAAAGTACCTTCTAACCATTCTTCATTCAAACGTCGCGTTACATAAATTTGATCACCTTTCTGAAGGAATATATTAATATAAATTAAAACTTTAAAGTACAATTTAATCTAAGTATTAATATTACCTTAAAAACTAGATCAGATAAATTATCTGATATGTAATCAAATTGAGCAACACACTTTGACTGTGATTTTGATAATTGATTTGGCTAAAATAATAATAGTATTAATTAATAAAGAAACCAAAATGACATGATAAATATACTACAAAAATATATTTTGTTTGCTATTTTTTTAAATATTAGTACTAATATTTGCATAATATCAATAGTTTATTAGAGTTATGTAAATAATTGTAACGTTATAGAAAGGACTTTTTAAATTGTTTTCACCACTTGTTCAATTTTTTCAAATGAAATGAGAATACAATATATTTAAAACAACAGTCATGCATAGTTCATTCAAATAATACACATATTAGTTATAATATTTATAAATATCAAAATAAAAAATATACATATATATTAAATAATAAAAAGAAAAATACGAAAAACTAAAGATTTTTTTTTTCAGATACATAAATATATATATAAATATAAATTATTATTGGTGGTAATAATTATCTTAGACAATTACTTGTTACAATTTATCAGATTATTAGTGATGGATTATGTCAATATATAAAAACTAATTAATTTATGTTGCTTACAATAATGCTTTAAACATTTCACTCACCATAGAATTAGGTATTGGGGGTAACTTAGGACCATTTAATAATACATTTAAGGCATCTGGTGGTAACATTGGTGGAGGTAATGATGGAGGTGGTAATGAATTTTCAATTTTTAACTGTGGAAAAGGTTTTTTAAAATAATTCATATCTCCATTTGAACATAATAAATCGAAATCATCTTCAAAGCCACTGCTTTCAGCATAGGAATCCTTCCATGGACCAAAGTCACTATTGAAGCTATCTACACTATTTCCATCACTACTTGATCTAAATATATATATATATATATATATACATATTTTGTTTGTTTGTATTAGTGAAATAAGATTAATTAAATTTAATACAAACTTATGAGTAGACGTAGGAGATGTTTGAGGAGAACTTAAGTCTATAAGACAGCCCACTTGAGAAGTACTCGTAGATTTATTAAGTTCATTAGTTTTTCCTATCCAATGAGGCGATGGAACACTGTGATTAGTTTTAAATCCAATTAAAGATGACAAACCAGCTTTTACCTAAAAAATATAATTTACATTAGGTATATAATTATTTTAACATAACTATAAGAGTGCGAAACTAATACAAATAAAAACAATATATTTTATAATTAGCAGTAAATAACTATTTTTGATAATTTACTATGTACATTAATGCTAATTTAGTATTAATATTATGTGTATAAAAAAAAAATACATACAAATTGTCATATTAATATAATTTTATAATGATGTCTCCTTCCCTTAAATGTATCAAATAAACAGATTATTATTAATAATTTAAAATTATTAAATTCTTTAATTATAATTATTTATATATTTATTTATTTATTTAATTACAGTATTGGATAAACTTAGGACATATCTTCATAATTTACATTACAAGTTTGGTCCAATTTTATTTAATATAAAATAATAAAATAATTAAACCTTAACAAGACAATAAATTATTTAATTTTTAACACTTAAATACAAAATAAATTATATATAGAATATAACTTAGTATTGTTCTGTTCAACTAAATATATAATTATTATAATAAAATTAATTCTTATTAATACTACATAATTTATCTAAAAATTATGTAAAATAATATATTATTGAGCAGTGGCACATTGAATATTTTCATTAAGGTCAATATTAAAATATATTGAGATTCTGTTATAGAATAAATGTAACTATTTAGTTTTTATTATTATTGTAAGCAAACAGATTTATAATTTTTGATTAAAAATGTCTATGACAATATGTAGATAATAAAAATGTTCTTAGATTTAAATATTTTACTACCTTCTATATTATCTAAAACTATCTTTAATAATGAATTTGCATTATGTGCACATCATAAAATAATTTAAATACAAATATATACATATATATTACTTGACTTTTGGGTAGTTGCACAAATTTAGGAGGAGGCGGTCTGGGCGGAGGTTTCTTCTTTACTGATTGTTGAAAATTGTTGAGAGATTTGGATGGTCCTAATGAAAGCATTTTTGCTAATCTTGATGGGGTTCTTAAAAATAATATTTATCTGAATTATTTTTTTTTTTTTTAATTAATTTTTTACTTACAAAGGTTTGTTCACTTTTGGTGGTGGAGGAGCAGGACGATTTGGTACTTTTGGTGCTGAAATAGATAAAATTATATTAATAATTAAAAAAATTAATTAAAAAATTATCATTTTTACAATTGGCGGAAGTGAAAGCAGAGCGATTAGACATCTTGAAATAATATATATAAAAATAATTTTCGAAATCTAAACAGACATATTAATGTTATTTGACAAAACAAATAAATATATTTAGTTTAACGTCACGACCTTCGAATAATTTTTTTCAGTCACTATCTATTAATACATAACGAATGGTTTGGTTAATGATTATGGTACATCATATTAACAGTAGAAACGTAAAAGCATGAAGTTTTATTGTTAACTACAACTATATTACAGTTATTAGTAATTCTTATCTTTAAAAAGTGAATAATATTATTGTTAGAAAACGTCATGTTTTACAAGATTATTCAGTGTAGCCATTTGATGCACATGAAATTCACGGCACGAGGATATACTTGTGATAATATAATGTGGTAGTGGTAGTTCAATGAAATACGAGACATTAAAAAGTAATCAGTTTTGTGGTTATGTTTGGTGTTCTTTCATACTGGTGTTTTTTTCACTATATTTGTTTTTTGCTTTAACTTTGAAGGTTTTTTACGATTCAAAATGAAAGCTAAGGGAGATGTAAGTATTTTTCAAGATTTTAATTATCTATTTAGAATTTGTATTGCATTCATTTTATATGTTGAACATTAATTATTAGGTATTTTTATAATTACCTATCCAAAATCACATGACATGTGGCACTGGAACTATGTTGAACCTCACATTACGTTTTAACTCATTTTATTTTACAATAGTTGAAAGAATATGAGGTCATCGGTCGCAAATTACCTACCGAAAAAGAAAAAACGACACCATTATATAAGATGAGAATTTTTGCTCCAGATCGCATTGTTGCCAAATCTCGTTTTTGGTATTTCTTGAGACAACTTAAAAAGTTCAAGAAAAGCACAGGGGAGATTGTATCGTTGAAACAAGTATGTAAATCTATAAATAAGTATTTATGTGCTTAAAATAATGTTTGTGTTTTTCAATAGGTTACTGATAAATCGCCTACAAAAATAAAGAATTTTGGTGTGTGGCTACGTTATGACTCACGATCGGGTACACATAACATGTATCGTGAATACAGAGATACAACTGTTGCTAGTGCTGTCACTAAATGTTACAGAGACATGGGTGCAAGACATAGAGCTAGAGCTCATGCTATCCAGGTTTGATTATTATTATGTTTTATGATGTATTCTAAGTTATACTGTAAACTTTCATATTTCACTCAGAATTTATTAAATTGCATCTGTTTCTGTAAATGTTTAAAAATAATTTTGAATGAGAAAATTTCTTATAATTGCATTAATAAATTTTATAATTAGTCCCTGTTTCTAAAATAACTATTGACAATTTTAAATATAAAACAGGATATATATATATATTTAATTAGTTTATTAAATTAATTTTATTAATGATAAATCTAATTAGAGATGAGCTGTGGTCAAGTGGGTAGAAACATTTTTCAGCTCACAGTCTACAGTTTGATCCCGAGTGTATCCAATGAGATTTTTCTCATTGGTGGTGTCAGGTCTCTGGTGCTAGCTGGCCGTGATTACCCATCTCTGTCCATCTTTGAATTATCCAAAAACCATCTTTGACTCTCCTAATATGTGAAGGGTACAATCTCTAAGCATATTAGTGTTTGGGAAATAAAAGGATGTAAAACTGTGTTGACCGAATGATAAATCTAATTAATTTTTTAATATTAAAATACTTAATAAAAATAGTTAATATGTTAATTGTGAGAATGGTATGCATCAAAATGGTATTAGTAACTTTACAAGATGAATGCTTTTGATACATTTTAATTAGTTAAATATTATTTTCATTTACAAGGCAATTATTTAATTATTTCTTATTCAACTTATCATGAAACGCACATTTTTTCTGTCAATTTTATTTTTATTGTTTATATTTTAAATTTTATATCGCGGAATATTTTTAATGTATAAATGTCAAATATTGAACTAACAGTTTATTATTATTAACCTTTTCCAGTGTTTTAAAAAATACTTTTAAAATGTATTTAATTACAGTATTTTAAATATTTACTAAAAAGTATTAAAATACATATTTTTAAATATTTCTCAATGTATTATATGGATACCTACTACTTACATATTATTAAGTTTGACTAATTCAAATGTCAAATACTGAAATATACAATAAACATTATTATCTCAATGTTGATACATAAATTAATAATTTATTAATAAAACTGGATTGAGTAATAAGAAAATTTTATATTTATAACTTTATTTTTCTTTATTATCGATATTATACCTTATTATATATTGTATCACAGAATAGAAAAATATTCAGATTCCCTGAGATGTCTGTGGATTCCCAATCATTTTCATATGCGGATGATTTATTAATAAATAATAAACAGTTAAAGATAATAGATAAACACAATAATCAGATGATGACAATACTAAATTAAAAATAAAATTTTTTATGTAAAAAATAGTATTTGAAATTCTGCAAAAATACAAAAGAAAGATTTAAAATAAGTTTTGAATACTCGCTCATGATTGTATTTAAAAAGTATTTTAAATGATTTTACTTAAATATTTTACAACACTGCATTTCTTTGTATATAAAGTTAAAAATATAATTTACAATTACTTTAAATTAAATTTAATAAAAATATAAACACAAACATTAATAAAGGAAAAGAATATTACATATTTGGATCACTTTGTAATGAAACTCGACTCAAGTTTTAAATGTTAATAATTTTTGTTTTTTCCAGATCATTAAAGTAGAAGTTGTAAAGGCAAAGAACACCAGGAGACCACATGTCAAACAATTCCATGATAGTGGTATTCGTTTCCCTCTACCTCATCGTGTTGAAGGAAAACGCCGTCGTTATAATACTTTCTCTATTAGACGCCCTACAACCAGTTTCTTGTAAAATGGATATTTGATTGATTTTTCTAAATAAAAATGATATTGATTTAACTTTGTTTTTTCGTTCATTTACATTTATTTAATTCATATAATCTTAAAATCCAAAAAAGTACTTATCATGATTTATATATTAAATAATATTTGTTTTGTAGTATTTATTATGTTTACATTATTTATCTCTATCGATTAGGAAGTGACCAGTTTTCATCAGCAGTAGTAAGATATTGTTAACCATTTTTTCCATTGAGTAAATCATATAACAAAAATACTGCTGCCTAAGATTTGAATGTGTATAGAATAATAGCGAAAATAAGTGTGTAGATTTTTGTGTGTAAATGTTAAAAAATTTTATTGATGTTTTGATTCAATCTAGTAATGAACGTTAATGGTAAATTATTCAAATTTATACTATTAACTTAAATTTGTTATTTGGTCAACTTTTATTGTGGAGTATAAAAAAGTTGATTAAAATTATATTACGTATTATATAACTTTATAAATATTTAATGAGAAGTTAAAAAAATATGTTTTGTGTACATGATTCACATTTTATTTATCCTTTCTAAGTCTATGTTCCTTCATAATTACACATTTTTTTTATATAAAAAACAATATTTATTATAAACTTATTCTTATATTTTGAATTATTAATATATTTGTGAAATCCAAATTCAGAACAAAATTATTATGTAGTGTCAATAATTCACTAACTTAAGATAGATACTGTAATGAATAATATTGAACCCACATCATAGAATAATATAGAAGCACTCCGGATTTCCTTTGTTCAGTCAATTTACTTTTCGTTGACCTCGAAATCAGCTGATTATTATATCACTACGGTGTATTTATGATATCCCACACATATTTCTACAGAATAATATTAATAATAATATTCTATTGCATTTCTAATGGTATTGGACAAGTATTTACAGATGTACGTTTTCTGGGAAAATTATTTTTAAATCATCAGATTGTGATTCTTGAAGACCAATCAAAACGTTATCTAAATCATCTAAACAATTTGCTCCTTCAGAATATTCAAAGTAATTAATACAGAAAGTTTTTTAAAAGTACGTTTGAATTGTATACAAGATGTGTTAACACAATTGCATTCTGTATTCGAACTGTACCAAAGAAGTTTTCTAAGCAGTCTTGATTTAGCCTGCGAGTACAAAGTTTAATTATTTTTGTTGATTCAGACTTAAATTATTATATAGATGTTTCAAACCATAGACCTATAAACTAGGTTTATATAGTTTATAGGTCCATGTTTCAAACCGGCGATGAATATCATCTATCCATTAATCGATTCATAGCGAAATAAAAGTTACTAACTTCAGGCTGTGCCTCAAGCATTTGTTGTCAACTTCAGGATTTTCCTCAAGATTTTTGTAAACAAATTGTTATCACCTTAAGTGTCGCTTCTATATTAATCTATGCCCACATTGTAGTAATATTGGCTTTCTGATAACATGGGATTGATAAAAATGTTAATCAATAATCATATTTTTTAGATAACGTTTTAAAAATTAAAACTTCAATATAAATTTTAACTTAACTACTACAAAGTGTAGTATTGTATAAACAAAGTATCAATTATGAGCTTTTGAAATATAATTGATTCGTCCGCAATCATTAGAATGAATGGAATTAATGACAAAAAACATCAAGAAACTTTCTGTTACAAATTTGTTACAGTAAATATTCCTGACAATAGTTTTAAAATTGAAGTGCCTATTGACATACCATTTGAAGGTAATATAAATGAATTAGGGCATAGAATTATAAACGGATTTAATTTACCATTATACATCATAGAAGGTAATATTTATGATTCCATTTTATTACAATAATATTAATAATATAATATTTCTAGAACTTTGTAATGAGTTACAAAAGTTTATAGACAAATGCTCAGTTGAATATTATGATCATCAAACAGTTGATGCAATAGATAGCATTAAAAATGAAACTATAGACATTGAAGATGTTGTTAAATATTGGGAAAAAGCATTTAAAGAGGTAAGTTTTATTGTTAAAATATTTCTATACAAATTTATTTATACTATTATTTATATTTTAGGAAACGTTCTCATTTACTGATAAGAAAGGTCCAAGTAATGATCAATTGTTTGGTACAGCATTTCATAAATTGGCTCATTCAGGACCTTCTTTAGACGACATCCTCCACATAGAATCTGGATATGCCCAAGCAGTCCAAGATATTATCAATAGAAAGTTTAGACAAGTTATGTTTCTTACAAAAAGGTTTTATATTAAATTTAAATAATATTTAAAGGATATTGGTTCAATTAGTTATTTAATGATTTTTTAAAATTTAATTTGGTTTAGTCAAACTGAAGAGATGAATAATGCTATGGATGGATTAAATAAATATAGTACTGAGAATGATATTAATGCATTAGCATTAAAACATTTTGATGACCAGACGTTAATTCAAGTAAACAAAATAATTATTTTTAGTATATTATAAAAAGTATTAATAAATATAATACATAACAATTTATATTATATACTTTTAATAATTTTATTTCCTAGTCAAATATTAATCTTTGATAACACATGTACATTTTGTAATATTGCAATGTTAATTAAAAATGTTAACTTTATACATTATTATATTAATAACACCTTTTTTCCCCAATCTAGTCAAGTAATTAATTGTCCGAAGAGATAGGTATGTTTTAGTTTTATAGGTTTTAATCTACACTGATCAGATTTTATTACCCAGTTGTACATCCAGAAGTATATTTCCTGGTGTTCCATTTATCATAAATACTATGATAAGATATTTCTGTTTGCTTATTATTTTCAAAAATGCATATGATTCAATTTGCTAAAACTAAATTTTGCATAAAACATTGTCTTGGTAGTGGAAATATTAAACATAATTTTTTTTTTTCACTTTAAGAATACTGAGACTAATTGAAATATTCTATATTTTATCATTGTGATATTTTCTTAATTTTTGGGAATATTTGGGATTTAGAAATATGTACTATTCTTTTGACTATTAAATTATATTTTATATATGATATTAAAATTTGTGGATATATGAATAAATATTTTTAGGGTAAATGGAATAGTAGACTTGATACTTTAAAACAAGAACAACGCGCAGGGTATAGAGAATGGGTTATGAAGACTGTAGAAGGAATGCAAGGAATTGATGGATTGTACTCACCTATTGGGTAAAAAGAAAACATAATATTTTACTAATTAATATATATATATATATAAATATAGTTTAATAGTAATTATTTATAGGAATTCTCCAATTGGAGTTGCGAAAAATGGATTTAATATTTCGAATATGTTGTTATATGATATGGAAGAAAGCTTTACTATACATCTTGGATCACAAATGAAATCGACACATAATATTCGTATTATGTCAGCAGATACTTTAAATCTTTTAAGATTAACAATGGATGAAAATGGGTAAATATCCAATTGAATATTTATGTGTAATTTGAAAAAACTAACACTAATACACAAAATTACCTATTATTAAATATTAATAAATAATTATAATGAAATTAATTTTTTTTTTTTTGTAGAGCAGTTGTACATCATCCTCAAAGATTGCAAACAGTACTTGAATTATATTCTCAAGATCTTAAAGGTCTTGTTTTATTTATTGATACAAATAATTTAGATTTTTATTCTGGACTAGCAAAGGGTAATTTTTACATATTGCTTAATCTATTTAAAATATTATTATTATTAATATTCTTTTCCCTCCCCTCTATCCCAACTATTTGAGGTTGGCCACCTGTATTCTAAATCTCCACTTGACACGATTTTCCACATCATCTACGTACACACTCGCAGTTCTCATATCATACCCAATCGCATCTAACAATTTCTTACTCATACTCTATATACTCTGTCCTACTTCTACTAGTTTTTAATTATTTTCCTTAAGAGAGCTAATCTCCACACATCAAGCCTTTGGTTAAATTCTTCCCTTTTTTCTCTTACCAAAACTTATCAGCAAACGTCATGCACCATGGTACTTCCCCTTATATCTCGTAACATCATCCATTACTACAGAAAACAGGTAAGGGTTTAAAGCAGATCCTTGGTGCATACTTATTCTAACTCTAAAATCCTCTACCACATTAATATATGTTTTTGGGACTCCTTTTCTCATTAATACCCACTTTAAAAGTACTCTCAGCACTCTGTCATATGATTTCTCTATATCTATAAATACCATATAAAGTTTTTTCTTCATCTCCTTAAACTTTTCTACAAGCTATCTCACACAAAATAACAGCTCCATCGTTGACTTTCTAGGCATAAAATCAAACTGATTTTTAGTTACTGACGTTTCACTTCTTATTCTCATATTTATAATTTTTTCACAAATCTTCATACTATGACTTATAAGCTTATGCCTTTGTAATTTCTACATTCTTGTATGTCTCCTTTACCTTTAATTATAGGTATCATAAAACTCTTTCTCCACGTTTCTCGTTTGGCACTTTTCCCTCTACTAGCACTTTATTTAAAAGATCTTTCAACCACTGTACACTTACATCTCCTAACCTCTTCCACACTTCCAATGGCACTTCATCGGGTTTTACCACTTTTTTCTTTGTCATCGCTTTCACAACCTCCCATATATCCTTCTCACTAATTAAATCTATTAGTCCTTCGTTCCATGAAATATCCTCTACAGCTTCTCTTGGATACTCTTCATTCAGTAATTTCTCAAAATACTCTTTCCATCTCTTTTTCACATCCTCATCATTCGTTAGCACTCTCTTATTATCACTTTTTATATACCATACCTTTTGAAAATCCTTGGATTTTTTTTCTCTAATCTTAGCCAATCTATAAATTTCTTTTCATCTTCCTTTGTTCCAAACTTATCATACAACTTATCATACCTCTTAAACTTCGTTTTACTTACTACCCTCTTTGCTTCCTTACACAAACATTTGTATTCTACCCAATTTTCTCTCCTTCTGCTTTTCTGCCATACCTTAAATTGCATTATTTTATTCACTATAATTCTCTGACTTCCTCATCCCACTACCACGTTTCTTTGTTTTCTGATATACTACTCCTACTCTCACCGACAATCTCCTTTGCAGTATTCTTTACACAAGTAGCAATCCTATTCCACACATTATTTATATTCCCCTCAACCTTCCACACTAATCTTTTTTTTACCTTCTTTGAAAACTCCTTTTCTTTGTCCCCTATTAATTTCCATCATCGAATCCTCCATTCCTTTCCTGTGTTCTTTTTATCTGTGTTGTGTTATTACACCCATGCCAGAGATTACTTTACAATCCTTTACTCGCTTTACACTCTCTTTCTTCTACATAAGGTAATCAATCGGTGATTTATTATCCCCACTCTTATGTTATATAATAATCTTCCCTCTTCCTAAAATAGGTATTAATTACTGCAAGATCATATCATAATGCAAAATCTAGAACTCTTTCTCCAGCCTCATTTTCCCCTCCCTAAACCATACCCTCCATGTATTCTCTCATAGCCTCTCCTCTCACTACCGACATGTCCATTCATATCTCCAACAATCACCGCATCCTCATTACCAGGTATTTCTTGCACCACCTCATTCATCTAACGCCAAAACACTTTCTTGTCTTTTTCTTCACATCCTACTTGTTGAGCATAAGCACTTACTACATTCAAGACTTTCTTTGTCACTTTCCCTTACTATGTCTACTACTTTACTTTTCATCTTCTTGTCCATTAGTACTCCTACACCATTCCTTGTACTAGTCTTACCTGAATATATTATTTGATAACTATCTCCTATTTCTTTTACTTTCTCCCCTTTCCACTTTATTACCTACACACAACAATTAAAAATATTATTAATGTATTAATTATGAAATTGTATTAATATATTTTTACTGTAGAATTTTTTAATATTTGTGATGGCAGTACAGAATTTCACTTTGATTCTTTACAAGATCAATTAGAAATTATTAAATCTGATCTAAAAGTAGCTGTAGAGAATCGCAAATGCAAGGGACCAGTTAGTAATTTTTTATCTCCAGAATTACAGGCAAGTTGTTTAAATTGAATATCATTTTAAATGTTTATTTTCACATTTTTTTAAAATTTATTTTTAATATAATTATATTAATTTGTAGGCCCGACGAAACAAATCAAAACTTTTACAATGTGGTGATGTATACATTACGAAACATTCAAATCTTGCTTCTGTTCATCTTGTATTCCATATGGTTATTGATGATTCATTGAAATCAGGTAAAATGTTTAGTTTAATTATACATATATGGATAAAAAATAATTATAATAATATCTATAATACTCTAAATGTTTTAGGTGATATCAACTCAAGACATCCTGTAATTTTAGGATTAAGGAATATTTTAAAAACTGCTTGTTCATATGATATCACAATGATAACTATTCCATTATTTTTAACACACGAAATGACTGAAGTAAATATAAATAATTTATCTAAGTTTAGAATGACCATATATAGATATTAAAAAAAAAAAAAAAACAATATTTTTATGAATTAGAATATTTCTGTAGTATTTTATATAAAGTTTGTAACAATTTATTTTTTATTAGTAAAATAATAATGTGTTTGTTTTTCTAAATATAAATACATAAATAATTCAAGTGAAATATAAAATACTTCCAATTCAAATAAATTTGAATGTTTAAAATGAAATAAAAATTTTTTTTTGTCAAAGTTTATCTAGATCAGTGTTTCCTAACATTTTTGACACTACGTACTACTTAGATAACTTGTGATAAATTATGGATCACCTAAATTTTAGGTTTTAAATTTAGGCATTTTAATTGAAGACCGTTTTTTTCTAATAAACAAGGATTACATTTTTAAAAAGTTTTCTTCATGAAAAAAAAATGTCATCCAAAAAATCGTGAATATAATTTTTTTTTAATTTTTAAAAAAATTTTTGGTGCAATGGACCATATATGATGGATTTATGGATCACCAATTGAGAAACACTGATTTATATTGTCGAACACAACATTTTTAAATTATATTATACTTAAATCTGAACGAGTGGTCACTTTTGCACTTTAAATATGTATGATATTATATATATATAATTTTTTTAGGACATGACTGTTCCTTGGTGTCAGAAACGAGCAGAACTAGTTTTAAAATGTGTTAAAGGATTTATGATAGAATCTGTGTCATTGGGTGGATCAGAGCTCAAAACTATTCAGTTCTTAGTTCCAAAAGTAAGTGTTCATGTTTAATTATATAATATATTAATGTATGAATGTACACATAAATACGTTCATAATAAAATTAATAAAATTATTGAATAATATTTACTTAGGGAATATCTGAAGAAGTTTTTGGAATGTTAGCAACAATGATTCCTACTATATTCAGAGTGTCAACTCCACTTGTATTTAAATCATCAGAGTCAGAAATGGAGCCACAAGTTAAGAACAAAAAAAATAAAAAAAATAAACAAAACTCTGCACTTAAATAATTTATTCTCTAAAAATTGATCAACTTATAAATTATTTGACCGTTTTAATTATTATTTATATTTGTTAAAAACATATCATCAAGAATATTTTTAATATTTTAAGTTATTCTATTATTGTTATTATAATATTTTTTATAAAATGTATCTTTTTTTTTTAATTTTAGATTTTCAAATAAAAATGAATAATACTATTATTATTGGTTTAATAAAAGTATATCTGATTCATAAAATATTTTTTTTATTAATATTACATTTATGTGTTTGTTAAGAATTTAAAATTAAACAAAATAGTAATGCTACTAAACTATAAGGTAGAATATCAACAAAAATTGATTATTAACTATGTGGTTTTCGGAAATATCCATGTGATTAATGTTATTGTTCTGACGTTTCGGAACCGTTGCAGGTTCCATCCTCGGAGTTTTGTAGTACACATCTGACTGTCGCGACTACACTGAAAAAAAAAAAAAATTGATTTCTGTGATTGTGTAACATTTAGGATGTAAACAATAAAATGTAATTTGTATGAATATAGGTAAAAAAATGTATAGGAAATACCTTTTTATCTATATTTAATAATAATGAATATTATAAAAATAAAATTGTACTGAAATTGGATTTATCTATGTATACCTTTATTATCTTGTCTATTTTACATAGAAATCTAACACATTTTACATTTAAAAAGTAAATAGTGAAGTTAGATATATTTCATTAAAAATTATATCTTAATGATAGTAACAAAATCCTTATTCTAAGTGGAGTTCAAGCTAATTTAATTTAACTAGTGCCAACTTAAAGCACTTACTAAAAGGTGTTGACTGATTATATAAATAGCACCTGCTAAAACTTATAATTTAATTTAAAAATAAGTAGCAATACTTTTAATATAATAATAATAGTTAGCATATGGATAAAATTGTAAATTTTATTTTGAATGTACTCAAAAAGTATTTAAAAATGTTCTATAAATGACTCACTAATGAAGGTGGTTATTTACTATACGTCTATTGGATAGCTATTGATAGTGGATTGTTTGGTTATATATATACATATTTGTAGACTTCCAGTTAATTTATTTTTTCTAATAAAATAAATATATATATAATAGTTTTTATACTTTCGATACATTTTTTTCATTTTTCAATCGTATGGTAATAATTTAGTTATAAGTACACCTTGACTCCATTCGTCACGATCATAAAACAATTTCAACAACTCGAAAATTGATTTTCAAATACTTAAAGTGTGTTTAACTGCGTTTTAGAATAACATCTATATAAATATATAGTTTTTGTTTTGTAAACATAATTGTTATTTAATTATTTTTATCATGATAAATATTTTATAACTTCCCAATGCATGTGAATAAATCCATAATATTGAGGAATTAAAACATATTATTCTGACAAATAAAAATAAAGAAAAACACGCACTTCGATTTTCATTTATGTTTAAACGGAAATTTCTAATCTTTGTTTCAACAGTATAAAATTTGAAAACGCCATGTAAATTTAAGTAATGAATACTATATTATCGTATATCAAATAAACATGGTTTCTTCTCTGTCTTCCTCGAAACTAAAGTGTAGATTAACAGTTTTTAGGGAACGTATGGACGTATGGAAAACATTTCTAGACGAATTAAGTGGAATAATAAAATCTGTTTCGATGGTCGTTGTCCGACTGATCTGGCACACCAAAACGTTTAGTGAGCGACAGGTGCGCAACGTAGCGCACGCGCGCACGACGACGGTCACGGAACGATGGTGTGCTACGACGGAACAACGTACAGGCGTGTCGGGTATAACGCTGTACTGCGGTACCGGTGACGGACGCCTCACATCGGGGACCATTTATTACTCCGCGCTCGCCCACACTACCGACGTGTACGGTCGCCATGGAAACCGTTGTCGATCTCCATTGTGTTCCCACGTACCGTAGTAAAGTCTCTCCGACTGAACATGCATTTTTTTTTTTTTTCTTTTTTACGTAACCGCCAAGCGCTGTAACGATCTACCGTGAGACGTCCCACACAGTGTCTACCATGTCTTCGGCCGTAGCGCATGTCCCGTTTCCACCGCTGCTGACTGATCATAAAGTGATTGGTAATATTTTCGCGATTTACCTTCCCGATCTGTCATCTGCAATAATGTTTTTTTGTATACAATAGTATAAATAACAGTGTTTACGATTGTTATTAAACCGCTTACGCCAAAAACGCTCGGTAGGTGGTCTATTGTTCTTAAATAATTTATTACCAATTATTTTTAAGTTTTTCGCTACTATCCTCCGGCAGTGCAAATTCTGCGCACGAATCTTAGGCATTTCCGTATAAACTTACACAGCAAGATCATCAGTGACAATTGCTGTCTACAATATTTACAATGTTTATCCTACTCAAGAATTCAATACATTTGCGCCTATCTACAACCTATCATAACCGTAACGGCGTACTATGGGCAGTGCCGGCCCGGTGCAGAATTTTGCGGAGTCCCATATAATTTTATTAATTTTTAATTCATAAGAAATTATACGATAGAGTCTATCGGATAGACGGTCACATCGTAAGTCACAATTTGCGTATGAGAACAAATTTAAATAACAATCTTTGTTCATGATGTGAATTGTGGTTAAACGGCCTGCGAGACACGTTTGCGCGAGGATTGGTGCGATCGCACTATTTAGCGCCGGCACTGACTATAGGCCCTTGTTATTTTAAATATATTTCCATGTTCAATAAATGGAATTCTAGTCATCGAATGTATAATCATATTTTTCATATAATTGCAATTGAATTTCTCCCACTATATCTATTCTTTGTTGTTGACTAATTAATTATAACTTCAATTGGTTATCTTATTATAAATATTTAATTAATAATGTCTGATAAATTTGTAAAGCAAGTTCAATAATAATAATCATAATATGTTCTTAGAAGTTTGTTTTTCATACCAATTCAGACTACAGATAATGATATATAAATAGGATACCTAATTATATTTTGAATTGTCAATGTCAATTGACATTTAAATATTTATAACTTATTATATATTTGTATTTTTAATAAACTAAATTTACATCAACCTATTCTAAACAATGAATTTTAAAAGTGGTTTAAAATGTATCAAATATGATGTAGTGTTGCATATATATATTATTTCTTTACAAGTCTACAATTACAATTTCTATTTTAGGTTAATTTTAGATTAGGTACAAATTGTTTATTTTTTTATAACAAATATTAATTTATTTAAATTATTATATTTTTAGACCGAAATAATTGTTGGTTGGAAGGACATGTGTTATGTTAATTATGTTGGCTGAACATATTTTATTTTCATAAAATAAATAAATACTGACATTTTACTAAAATGATTAATTGGTAAATATAAATTTTAATTACTTGTATATGTATTTAATTAATATTTAGATACAATTTAAAATACTGTTGGTACTAATATAACAGTTTAAAAGACGAACAAGTTAAGCTGTAATGTTTTGTGTCACAAAAACTTGAATAAATAAAAAAAAAGTCGAACAAGCGTACAACTCCCTGACATTTGGACACTGACTTTTATCGTGGGGTTCGAGAATAATCGCGTTCTGTGACGACGTTCTGTGTTCTAGAAACACAAATATGTGCAAATATTCTCGAACACATGTGAAGATATGAAAATAACCTAACAATACTAAAACAAATAAAATCTTATTCCTATAAAATTATGTATACTACATTTATATTTAAAAATATGATTTAATGTCATATATTTATGATTTATGAGTTTGGAAGTTTGTGTTATCATGTAATTGTATTTATATGAAAATAATTTTATTATAATTGACCAATTTAAACATTCATAATTTTGGTTTCTGTGAAATTGATATGTAATTTGGCTAATTTATCATATATTAGTGTCATCATTGATTGTGTATATATAAGTATAATTTTTTATAAATTATACAATTTTTGGTCAAATAAAAAATATATTGATTTTAAAACTTATAAATGTCAATTGTTATTTAAGTATTAAAAATATTATTTTTTGCATATTAAATATTTTTATTTTTGTTTAAAAATTATTTTAGGTATGTCAAATTATTAGTAAACCATCCACGTAAAGTAATAGCAACCATAGTGTTGTTATGCAGTAGTACTATTCTAATACCATATTTTATTGGACGTTTACCACAGTTTTCACATCCTGAACTTGTAAGTTGAAAATATGTTTGTATTTATATGTAATAAATTATATTATATAATAATAATAAACACTTATAATTGATTATTTTTATATTATATTAAGTTACTTATATACTTAGTTATTGTTTTTATTCACAAAAATTGAGAAATATTTTGATTCTTTAACAGAATTCAATTTATCAATTATAATAAAATTAACATAACAATCTATTATTAATTTTGTGAATTTTGAAGGGATTTGAAACACGTGGTACTGTTATTGGTAATCGCCAAGTAACTTGGGATAATTTGATTAAAGCATTAGAAAAAGGCATTGAGTTGGTAGATGATGTTAGAAGAATACCAATTAACATTTTACCAAAACATTATGGAGATGTGGACTTGCGGAAAAATGATATTATAGTTCAATTTGTAAGTAAAATTTGGTTATTTTTTTTCTTTTACTTGTAATGAGTTAATTCAAAAATTTTTAATAGCTTAGATCAGTGTGTTTAAATCAGTAGTGCTGATTAAAATTGGTAATTTATACTTAAATAAACCTATACCAATTTTTTCTATCCAATAATTGAATAGTTTTTAGTTTTTTCTCAGTTTTTTATGTATAATCTTAATTTGTTATATGTTTATTTGTTTATATGTTTTCTACAATATTATAAACCATTATTTAAACATAGTTATTTATATAATTAATTGCATTATTTTCTCTCTCCCTCACCTCTGTTTGTATATATATATATATTGGAAAAGTCATTGTAACTTAACATTTTAATTATTTATATATAAGCCCATTTATAATTGTTGACTATGCCCAAAATATATTTATTAGTTATTTAGCTTTTAGTTGCTAGATCAAGAAATCACTGTCCAACACATATGTAATAATTATTCAAATTATTATTCTTTAGGGAAATTTAAAACATAAAATGGAAAATACAAGCGAGGATTTTAAGAAATTACTACCACATACTACAATATTAGATGATGAAGTATTTGAAGAAACTGAAATAATGACTATGACTTCAAGAAATGATGGGAAAAGGCCAAAGAATAGATGGGATTTCTTTTGTTCCAAACCAAGTATAATAATTACATTTTGTTAAACATACCTTTTATATTTTAATACTAATTTTTAACATACTGGTTAGTGATATAATATTGTAAGTGGAGTGAGAAAGTTATTGGTTATTAATAATGTATTTTTTCCTCACAAAACACATTTGGTAGAACATTCAATGTGTTTCAAAACTTTTATGTCGCCTATCTATTGATTGCATAGTGGATAGATGATACTAAAATATGCTTGAGAACGTGTGACTGTTTTCTACTATACACTATAACCCAAAGTCATAAAAATAATTATAAATTTAAACTGCGTTACGTATTTTGACAACTATGTTGTCATCCAAGTAGTAGTTCATGCTGAGGATTACAACGTAGTTGTCGAAATATTTATATGCAGTTAAAGTATATTATTATTTTTGTGACTTTGGGCTTATAGTGTATAGGATAGACGATACTTTAGAGTTTAATTTTGAAATTTCTTAACGGTTTTTGAAAAACTACAAAACATTTACAGCAAAGCTGTTAAGTTAGGTTAACTAAAAATGTTATATTTTATTATGATTTGAAACAAAAATATCATATATTTGTGCTAAATTTTAAATTTTGATAATTTTGTTGGTTTAAAAACTTGATAGCAAATTTGAACCATTTTTAGGTCATGTAAGCTTTTAAAATTGTTGATAATTTTGTTGTTTGTATACAATTTGTATTTTTTCTTTATGGACGTATAATTGCATAAACTTATTTAATATCAAAACAAGTCTACTTTTTTAATATTTTTAATCAATTAAATTTAATATTCATCTTTTATTTTATACATGTAGTATTATAATTTTGTAGCATATGATCATGCAAGAGTGGTGTTTACACTCAGAAATGGTGAAAATCTTCTTACATACCAAGCAATTAAAGACATGTGTCTTATACAGGAGCGTTTAGAAAACCTGGTTGAATATAAAGATGTTTGTGATTCACAAGATCATGTTTGTTGTCCACCATGGTCTTTGGTGAACTACATAACATTATTGAGAAAACATCAGTCGTGTTCAGAAATTACAGTAATTTAAATAAACAATCAGATTTTAATCACTTTTATCACCATCATATTTTTTAGCATAAAGATATCAATGCAACAATGACAATACTTGAAGGGTGTGCACATTACTACCATGATAATGAGTTGTTAGAGTGGCAAAAAGGTATTCGATCAATACCACATCAATGTATTAAATTTAATGTAGTTTATAACTTGATGCATTATCATTTGGATGTGAATTTTATGCCACCACATGTAAATAAAATTTAATTTTTTTTAACATTATTAAACAAAAATATTAATCTTGTTAATTATTGTTGTTATTGTTTAGGCTCCTACTAAAGTTTTGAAAAGTTCAATGATGTTTTTACCATTTGGAAAAGGATCTATTGTTCATGTGTACAAAGCAATGAAAGATGCAAATTTATCAACACCATTAGTTAAAATTTCAGCAATTGATTTTGGTAAGAAATGTATTTTAAAATACTTCTTAGTTTGATTAAAAAAATATTGATAAACAAATTTTGCTCTATATAGATTTTTTTTATTTGATTTTTAGGTATTAAAGAAAAGCTATTTGATCTTGAGCTTGTTAATGATATGTATCTCATTCTCCTGAGTACATTTTTCATTATGTTATGTGTATTATTTTACACATGGTCTCTAGTAATTACAATTGTGACATTATTGAATATATTATTTTCCTTATCTGTTTCCTATTTTATTTATACTTTTGTGTTTCAAATACATTTTTTCCCATTCATGAATGTTCTTGCCATTATTGTGCTCATTGGAGTCAGTGCAGATTCTTCATTTATCATGTGTGATGTTTGGAAAGTAATTAAAATCAATGACCAGGCCGATTCATTAGTGGATATCATTTCTAAGACATTAAAACATTCATTATTATCCATTTCACTATCTACAACAACAACATTCTGTGCTTTTGCATCATCGTTTCTCAGCTCTATTAATGGAATTAGTTGTTTTAGGTAGGTTTATTTAAATAAAAGACTTATCAAAAAAATGTATTTTAATAAAAAAACATTTTATAATTAGTATTTTTTCAGCTATGGCAGTTTTTGTGAATCTGTTAATAACCGTAAGTCTTTTGCCATCCTGTATTGTGCTTTTAAGCTCACAGCATAGACATGAAATTATGTCATGTGATTTTGGGTCAATTAATAAGTTACTTTCAATTGAACGATTGATTCGCCAAATTCAAACTTCGTTTAATGCATGGTTATTAAAAATTGTATTCCGCTTCCGTTGGATGTGGATAATATTTTTTTTTATTCTGGGTATTTTGAGTGCAATTGTAATATGGATATGGCCAGGTATGAGATTACCAGAATCTGTGGAATTTCAATTGTTTCGAGAGTCTCATCCTTTTGAACAGTATGACTTGGTATATAAAAATGAATTTTGGTTTGAACGAATTTTAAGAGTAAGTAAATTCTTTAAAATATGATAATTATTGAAGATTTTCTTGTTTATAATGCAATATAATTTTATTTTTCTAGATTGACAATAATCCAGAAAATCGTGTTCCATTACGTTTTGTGTGGGGTTTATTTCCCAATGACACTGGTAATCACTTGGATCCAGAAGATCATGGAAATTTAATATATGATCCAGATTTTGATATGGCTCACCCTAAATCACAAAATTGGCTTTTGCAATTTTGTATACATTTACGCATGCAACCCTTCTATCGACCAGTTGGAGGACTACAGATGACAAATTGTTTTATGGAAACTTTTGTTAAATGGATGAATCACGACTGCATGAATAATCTTGAACAAAATCGTTGGCCATGCTGTAATTCTTTCGAATTTCCATATCCAAGAAATATTTTTCATTTCTGTATTATAAAAGCTATGTACATTGTATACAATACACCAAGTTCTATATTTGTCCCCTCTGCAGCTGGACCGAAATTTTCAAATCCATTATTTCATTCATTAAATCAAACACTTATTCCAATCATAAAAGCCGTTGTTGTGGAATTTGAAAGCAACTTTGCTTTTACTACATCTTATGTTGATATGGAAAATTTTTATAAACAAGTGATTTTATTTTAATAACAAATATTTAGGATTAATGTCAAATGATGATATTTATTTTAATTTTAGGTTGAGTCATGGTCATCTACAATGATGGAAACTGCTCCACCTGGGCTTAGAAACGGTTGGTTTTATAGTCATCTTGGCTTCTATGACCTTCAAAAGACATTAATTGAGGACACTGTAGCATCAGCTTTTATCGCCATTTTCTTAGCTTTTATCATCATGTTCTTTGTAACAACAAGTATTTCATTAACTGTGATAACAGTGGTTACCATATTATTTATAATTTGCACAACAATTGCTGTGTTGGTTTTGATGGGTTGGCGTCTCAATGTTTTAGAATCGATCGCTACTTCTGTAGCTATTGGTCTGTCTGTAGATTTCAGTCTGCATTACACAATCGAATATCAGCTAGCGAGTGAAGATTCACCTAGAGCAACAGCCATATCTAAAGCGTTATCTTTAATGGCATGTCCATCATTGATGGGTGCAATAACAACAGGTGCTAGTGGTGCATTTATGTTACCTTCAGATGTATTACCCTATACTCAGCTAGGCATATTTCTAATCATAATTATGTTTATTAGTTGGCTTTACTCTACATTTTTTTTGGTATCATTATTATCGGTATTTGGTTCAGATTACAATCATGGTCCATATTCATATCGTTGTTGTAGAAAATTACGAAACATCAATGTGAATGAAAGACATAAACGTCGAGTAAGACATGCTTCTCCATTTTCTAATGTTGCATCAGAATCAACTGTGTCCTGTATAAGTACTGCTATTGTAAATCAATCTACAGCTCATGAGTTGGATACTTTGGCTATTCACCCAATTAAATGTCAACCCCTGAACTCTAAAGCTGACAATTCATGTTTATATTTAAATATTGATGAAGATGATTTAATGAAAAAAAAAGATTCTAATATACATATTTAATTTTCACATGTTTAAAATAAATAATTATTTCGTTTTTGACTGGAAAGACAAATGAATTATGATTGCAATTAGAACTGTTTGTGCTCAATTAATTGTCTATTAGTTGGAATCTAGGAAAAAAAGTTCTTGTAAAAATCCCAATCATAGAAAAAAAATCATTGATTTTATTAAAATAAATTTTAGCCAATAAGTACATAATGTATATATTATTATATAATATATAAATATTCGTTACATTTTTGTTTGTTTTAAATAACCAATATATTAGTCAATAAGTTTGTGAAATTCGAAATTATTTAAAAAAATTTTGGCTGTCATATATGCAGCAAAAATACAAATTGATGTTTTTATCATTTGTGTTGATGTGATCCCATACAAGTTCAGAAACGTTCTGTTCTATGACATACAAACAATAGATTGTGGTTTTCAAAAATATTTCGGCATGATTGATAGTTTTTGACTGGATTTAGTGGTCATTAAAATGAAGTGTCTAAATGATATAATGAAACCAGATTTTATAGATCTTTTATCTTATTTTGATGCTCATCATGTAAATGGTACCTGTAGGCTAAATTCCACATGTTTTCAATTTCCTTATATAATGTATATTTTTGCATACTATGTACTTAGTTGACTAAAATTTAATTAAATTAAAATTAATGACTTTCCGAGACTTATCCTATGACTGGGACTTTTATACTAAATATAGTTTTTAGAACGTTGTGTTCTATAAACCACTTGATATTAAATATCGATTCAATTTTTCAATAGGTGCTAAATCAAAATTGAATAGGTTTCAAATGATTAGTATGATATTACTTGTTATTGATCTCTTTTGCCTATAAAACGATTAATTATTTGGTTGGCTTACACGTTTAACTTTGTTCTCCATCTTTCACAATCTTTGGTAAATCTCTATAGGCCGGTGTAAGACTATTGAATTTTTATTTAATTGAAATATGTACAAATTTCTTGGTCTTGATGGTTTTCGTCCGTCAATTGCATTCTATTATGCTGTGGTGGAATTTTTTTTCACTGCGTAAAATGTGTCCTTTCATATCCCATGGCCGTCGTTTTATGACATTCATTATGATTCTTGTTTCCCTAACTTGGATTAGAAGACATTCTCTGTCTGACTTATTTGTTTTTTTTTTCGTTTATCTCCACTACCTCATTTTAGATGTTTCCAAGGGCATTTTTTCCACTTCGTTAATAACTTATGTCTCACAGTAATGATATAAACACTATTATTCCGTTTATTTTCCCTGAGACCAATATCTTATTTTTTTTGATGAATGTCGTCTTAGTGTAATCAATTATTCTGTTTAATTTCTTCGATACTTATTCCGTCTGATGTTATTAAAAAGCCAAAGTACTTAAATTTAGTTTCCTAGATATATATTAGTTTGTGTTTTTACTTTTATAGTAAATACTATAGTTTTTTATTTTACGAAATATTTTTAATGAACATTTATGTTAAAAATTCCAAAAATTATTAGGAACGTGTTTGGTGTTCTACCTCGTTCATAGTTTCTTTGATCTTGATATTCTTATATCTTCTTTGATATTCTCATTTGAATGATGAGATATTCGCCGAGAACATTGTTGTGTGAAACTGACTAAATATTTTACATTGGTAATATGTAATATACTATTATGTACATTGTATAGTATTAGCTATATATTTCAATATCAAAATATAAAATATTATAGGTGTGCCAAGTACACATTTGATATTGATGAACTAGCATATAATGTAAATGTAATGTAATGAAGAATTAATTTTATTAGTGGAAAAATATATTGTGGCTCCTAAAAATTAAACAAAAAAAAATATATATATATACTTAAATATAGTCTTAATGTATATTTAAAAATTGTTTTACCTTTACAATTATTAAAATTTTAAGTTAAAGTTATATTTTTATCGAATTAATAAGTAATTGATAAGTGAGATAGTAACATAGGTATAAAGGCTCTAAAATACTATAAAACTACTATTGATTTATTGATTTGTAATTCAAATTGTTATTAATTATAAATGTTAATTAACAATTTAAAATTTATTGCTCATTAGCATAATGGTTGTGCAAAATAAGTAAATTGTTAACAGTATACATGTATAATATCGAGAATATTCAAATGTGTATGTTATATCATTTGAATCTTTGTTATTTAAAATTATTTAATTACGTTAATTATAATTTTTTTATGCATTTATATTTATATATTTGTTATGGATTAAATATTCTTGTCGATGAATATTTTTCGAATTTGGTACAAAATAATAAGTAAGATTAGCATAATCAAGTACATCCAAATTGGTTTAATTGTTAAGTACTTACTGCGTCTGAAATGAATAAACCTACATTTTACTCAAACCATGTGTAATATTTAATGTTAAAAAAAGATTTTTTCAGTGGTCACAAATCATGAATTGTTCAATTATACTATAACGAACAATTATAATGCCAGTTTTTCGCCAGCATATTTTTAACAGTAATTCGTTTTGCCATGCAGTTGTGGTATTACGCACGTATTAACCGGTCTAGTAGTTAGTATGTACTACTAGTAGAAATGTTCGAAAAAAATGTAAATATGATTGCATGCGGCAGATGGTTGATGTTCTGGTGGAACATGATTAACGTACCACCATATCACGGAAAGGTTATTTAGGTTACTAAACGATTATGATATCGATAAACAAAAACTATATTTGAAGATGACCTACTCAACATGATAAAGCCTCGACTACATTGGACGAATTTACTTGCAATTCGCTGCAACTAGATAGTGTTCTTAAAACAGAATTCAATTCATGAAGACTGTATGTTTTAATTAAATATTAAATTTACATCATTAGACATTCATTGAAGGCATTGTATTAATAAACACAATAATATTCCGTAATTACATTTAATGTCACAGACACGTTAACAAAGACGTAGTCTTTCATTTTGTGTCTCTCCACAAAACATATTTCTACGTTCAAATGTATATACTTAAAATGTACTCAACATAACATTTTTTATTTTATATTGATTATATGAAAATGATCGTATGTATTTGACTTGGCATTTAATCGAAGTTAGTTATTAAAATGTTATTTTTGATATGTAAATTTTTCTTTAAAATACATGTCTTATTGTGAGATATGTTTATAATAATAATACTTATTATTATATTATCATATAATATAGTAAATAACAGTTTATTTATAAATTTTATAATATTATTAGGGCTAGTTGTACAGTTTCATGGTTAAACAGTGATTAGTTAATCAACGATTAAATTTTAATCGTCGATTATTATCAGGAGTGTTGTACAGTGGTCCGTTAAAGTGTGATTAGCTAATCAACCTAATTTGATGTATTTTACAATATTTTCATTACTTTTTGTGTTTAGTTGGTACTAATTTATGTGAATTTTGTATTATCATTAATTTTATCATTTTTATTTCACAATTCTTTTTTCCTGTTTGAATTTTTCATTCTTCGTTTGAGCATTAAATTTTTTTTTTATCATTTATTATTTATCATTTATAGTTTTATTATATATTCAAAAATATATGATTTAAGTTATTAGTAATTACAAAATGCATATAAACTAATATGTACTAATATCAGTATACTAAAATGTAATATCAGTACAGTAACTACTACAATGGGTAATGCCATTTTCATGCAAAATACATAATATAGTGAATAGTAACAACTATAAGATATAACACAATGTATAGTGTATATTAAATTATTATTATTATTATATAGTATACTATTATATTATTATAATAGTATATTATTTAGTAGTACTCAGTGGCATAACTACAAAATGTTGACACATACATTTTAAAAGAAAACACTATTGTTTCTAAAAGTAGTATTGATAATTGTCTAGTTACACCATTGTTAATACCTATATAAGTACAGTTCGTTTTAATTATTGTCGTTTAGTGAACATTTCTTAAAATATTCACTGAGTTCTACATAATATAATAAACTCATCAGTCGGTAAGGGAACAGATGCGATCACCTATCATATCAACAATAAAATGCATTGTAGTTTTTGAGAATCGAAATCTATCGAAGAATTTATTATCTCTCCACCAAATAAAATGATTTGTCCGAGGTCTAAAACTTTTTTTATCTTCTGGGAAAAGCAATCATTATGACCAAGTAATTAAATTCATCATCTTCGAAATCAGAATTAGAATTAAAGTCACTGTCATCAAAGTCAACATTTATTATGTCGATAATTAAAACAATAAAAATAGTTAGAACTAATATAGAAAATAAGTAAAATAAAATATCAAAACAAATTCATGAAATAATTTTATTCAAATATACCAAATAATAATTGATAATAATGATAACATGAATTATAATCGCCGGTTAAGTAGTAATGGCCATTTAACCACAGTTTAACCGACCATATTTGGTTGATTAACTTAACGGTCCTTTAATCAGTGATTAAACATTTAACCAACACTGTACAACGACCCAAATGTCTTAATCGTTGATTAAGATTTAATCATTGTTTAAACGAGCACTGTACAACTGGGCCTTACAGTTGTATTTCATTATGTAAAACTAAATTAGATAATACATATTGGTAATAAATAAAACATATGTATGTTGGTCACACTAGACATATTATAAGGGTATTGAATACATCTTGCGATTGACACTTTGATATGGACTTGTATATTACAAGTAATATTCATGAATTTTACAAGACAAATATTCCGCGTTTTCGTCTAGATTCAAAGCCAGACTTCAACCGAAATATTAATTCTTAAATGTTTAATATTGACTTATGACTTGATATTCGATAGTATTTAGTTACATTACGATGGAACCATTATCCAAAGCTTCTCTTAATAATCAGGTATTTTTTTCATTACTTTTTATATAAGTTTTGTTATGATATAATGTTCCAAATGTTTTTATTAATTTTTAAATTCCAAAAAAATCAAAGTGCATTTTGAAAATAATATATTTTAATGTTTTGCATTAAGATTGTATGATGTTAAATCAATCTGATGTTGATGGACTCTAATATTACTAATATCTATTTTAGATTGTTTCTATGCGTCATGTTGTACGTAAATCAAAAGTGCACACAATAAATAAATTATCACGGGAAGCGAAAAAGTTAAAATTAAAAAAAGGCAGTGAAGAACAAATTGTTAAAAACAAAAAAAAAGCTGAACGTTTTGTTAATGAATTGTTAGTGATAAAGGTATTTAATGTTATTATATACATGGTTACAGTGGCGGCGCTAGAGGGGGCAAGGTAGGGCAAGCGCCCTATCCAAATTTGGTTTTGCCCCACCTTTGCCCTACCTGTTGAAGAACAAACGAAAATTTAAATTTCAAGTATTTACGTATTTGCTGCGTTTCATATGTTTCGCTGTGTAACTCGTCGTATTTTTTTTTATGTGCATTCGTTTAGATAACACACCACAGAATATACCACCATTTAATTTGATTTCGAAATTGATTATATTTTATCAGAAAACGCTAATAATACAGTATTTTCCATGTATTTCAATAATTTATATTAAACCCGTATAGACGGATTTTCACTAAATTCCATGATCAATTTGCCATGATCTTGCCCCCCCTAGAAAAAATGTCTGGTGCCGCCACTGCATGGTTACAAAATATATATAAATTAATCATTTTTTTTTTATTTATAGAAATTAAATGATGATGTAGTGTCAAAATACAGCTTACAAAACGAAGTACCTACAGCAACAATATTAAATGATGTAAATACAACATTGGAGACCAGAGCACTAGCAAGGTTAGCTGGTCATAAGTTTTTATTAGACGAAATTCAAACATTTAGAAATAAATATCCAGATTGGAAATTGTGTATAACAGAACTGTTGAGTGACTTGGGTACTAAATATCGAGGAAAGAAAAAACCCAATGGAAAGAAAATGGTTAAAAGTAAAATGGAAGCAAAATCTAAAATTCTTAAAAAGGATGGTAAAAGAACTACAGATGTTGAAGAATTTGAAAATGTTCGGTCAGTGTCTGTAGATGCAGATAGTCTGGTCAATTCTGAAGATGATACTGGGATTGTAGGTTATGATTTAAACGAATCAGATGTTACATTAGAGGAAACACAAGTTAAAAAAACATTACCTATAAATAATAATACCAGTAATGAGGATCAAAATGAAGAGTTAAATCATGTAATTTCCGGTGAAACAATTTCCAAAGAAAAAAATATAAATTTAAGTAAATGTGATAAAAGTGTAAAACCTTCAAAAGTAGATATAAAAAGTTTAGGAACACAAATACCTAATTTAGTAAAAATACAACTACCAGAAAAAAAATTGAATTCAACAAATGTATCTGCTGATGACATAGATGTAGGAATTATTATTGAACAACAACCATTGAAAAGAAAAGCTGAATACAGTGTATCTAGCATAATCGATAATAAGAAAAAAAGAAACATGGTAGATGAAATTCAACCAATTTGTGAAACTGTAGATTCATTTTTCATGACAGTCGACGATAAAGATTATATGTCTGTATACAAACCACCACCAGCAGCACCAGTAACAGAGAACAATGTAGAATATTCAAAATTAGACTATCAAAAACCGACAAAAGAAATTTTCATAAAAGGAAAAAAGGTAACTTTAGGTAAACAAAAGAGTAGTATGTGCAATCGAAGAGAAAGAAGGCAGCAACAAGTTGAGGAACCCATAGATACAGTATTACATCCGTCCTGGGAAGCAAAACGTAAACAAAAATTATTGGCAAAATTTGAAGGAAAGAAAATAACTTTTGATGACCAAGATTAATGTTTGTAAAAAATAATGTTTAATGTTATGTAAATATAGAAAATAAAAATACAAAAATAAATAAAATATATGTTGTTACTTGTTTAAATATTTCTTGGTCTTAGGACTAGAAAGTGTGACCAATTGCACTCTTTTTTTTGTAGGAAGTTCAGAAGAATCTGTAACTTGTTTTACTTTCAATGGACTATTTTCCTCCACAGTATCTTTAATTGGAATTTTTTCAATATCTTCTTGAACAGATTCTTCTATGTCCATCACTTCGACCTTTGCACTATCAGTATACAGTGAACCCAATTCTTCTTTACTAAAGCTTATTATTGAACAAAAACCATCTGACGATGATACTATAAGTAACTGACCATCCAAAGACCTGGTTAACACAGAAGTTAGATAAAAAATTATGAAATTGAAAGTAGAAAGAACACAGGTATTTGGAAATTTATGTACTTACCACGATAGGTCTGTTAAACGGGTATAGTGAATATCACCGATGTAGGCAAATGGAGCAGCATGTTGAGTGTCCATCAACAAAATACTAGAGTTAGTGGCAATGGCATATACCATTCGATAAGGTAAATCAAATATTGATTTTGTGTTTTCTTTAAGTTTATACAAAATCGGTGAAAACTGTACAGCGACTGAATATTGGTCAAGAGATGGTACACATAACACGGGTTTAGTAAAAGATTTTCTGGCAAACACATAACTGACGTTAGTAGTGAGTTTATTTTTGGTTTGTTCATCAACTGTTTCCATAATGCCAGAAGAAGTTACTAGAATTTGGCCATCAGGAGAAAATGACATACGTCGAAAAAATGACTTGAGGGTATCATCGTGGAATAGTCTACTTTTTATTTCTTCGCCATCTCCTTTTTTCCCCAGAGGAACTGATTTATTACATTTATTAAATAATTTACAATTTGTTATGTTGAAAACTCGTAGAGTCCTACAAATTATTATTTAAAAATAGATTAATACAGAACATTGGTAAAATATTAATTGTTATCTTACCTGTCACTACTTAATGTAGCAGCATATTTATTCTTGGGATCCCAAGCGACTCCTTGAACAAAACCTTTATGATCATCAAGTATAGCTTTATATCGTCCTATAAATTTAAATTTAAAAATCTAAAAATTAATTTAACACTAAAACTAATTTGTAGGATTACCATTATCAATATCCCAAATAATTGCTTTATTATCAACTCCGCCAGATATGAGTCGTTTAGAATCGGGAGACCAAGACAAGTCATAAACATCTTCTAAATGGCCCCTTAACACACAATGGCACACCCATTTTTCAAGATTTTTTGATTCGTCATCTTCCAACAAATCAAGTCGCTGGTCTAGACTGTTTTCGGGCTTATATTTCCAGAGAACAATAACGGATTCTAAAAAGGAAAACACCAAATAATAATAAGAGAAGAATTTACAGGAAAAAAAAACTTATTGAATTTACCATCATCGCCGGTGGCCAACCATTGCCCGTCAGCCGAAAAACGTACGACGTTTACGGCTTTTTGGTGCTTAGTCAAGTCGGCCGCAAACTCGACGTTTATATCTGCACCATCCACTTTGATTCGCCATATCTGAAATGTCAATTACCTGATATCTAGAACACGCTGTAAACAAACAACGACTTACGAATACGTGAGAGTCAGATCCGCCAGTTGCCAATCGATAGTAGCCGTCTTCGACAGTTGGCTGGAAGTGAACGCTAAGCACTGGATCGCGGTTGTGCCAAGAGATCTCTGGAATTACTAGTTTCATGATTGTCGACTATTACGGAACGCTATGTAAATACAATACAATCGGATTTTACGCACACAGGAACGTAAAGAAAACGAAAATTATAAAAGGACAACGGAAATTAATAAATTCGTTTTGGAAAATATTGAAATCAATATATTTTATGTTCGTGGTAAGGACCTTCATTTTTAGCGGGAAAATTTTTTTTATCAGGACAATACAAAACATACGAATTGATTACTGCGACAACGTTTCTCGATAACCGGGCACATCATTTCCACACGGATTGGATGGCGTTTTACTTGATTCCAATTCAAGTGTCTCCATGATTAAATTTTGTATAACATTAAAACTTAAATACACTCATTTTGATAATAAATTTAAAAAAAAACCACACGTTAAACAGTAAATAAAACATTCTCGAAATAATTTCTCAAGGTGCTGGTTATAACACTATTTCACATCGGTTTTTAACACGTTGACTACCAAGCCTTATTTTCAAAAACTGTCCTTCTGTACCATGAGGGTACTCGAGTTCTCTCACCAGGTCTCTTATTGTGTACCGTGAGGGCACCCGGGTTCTCTCGGCACATCTTGTGTTTGATGCAACATTTATGCCATCTACTTTTATAAAATTGTACTAAATAGCGTTAAATCGTCATTAATATACGCTATCTACCTGTGGTAACTGTGGGAGTCCTTGGGTTCTCTCAAAAAATAAGTTATTTGATATTTTATAAAACAAATATTATTCACCCAGAATTTAAACAATTTTATTAATTTGAACAGCCTTATGTATTTTTTAAAATTCATTAATGCATCAGTCTTTGATTACATTAAAAAATAAAACAAATAAAACAAAAAAAATATATCAAAACAAAATTAAAATGTCATAAATACCTATCAATAAATATAAGTAACAAATAATAAAAAAAACTTAACATTTCTGTCTCTAATAGTAACTCACTATTCAAAATTAAGTATAATCTCAAAAAAAAAAACAATTTAAAATTAATTATATTTAAGAATTATTAAAATAATTATTTATGAGTATTTTGAAAACATTCCAAGCAAAAAGCTGGTTTATTTTCACAAGAATTACAAAATGTTACTGTGGTCTTGCAAATTTTTTGTGCAACTTGCCTTCCTCTTTCATTTACAAGTTTTTCATAACATCTAACACATCTTCTTCTTTTTTTTTTTTTGCTTTGACCTTGTGCTTCATTTGTTTGTACCAATTTATGTTTTCTAGATGATGGGGATATATTTATTTCATCCTTTTTTTTTATTAATTTTTCAATAATCTGCTGTCTAAAGGCTGATATTTGTATATTATTCCCGGTCAATTCTTTGTACATAACTAATGCATTTACTACAGATGTACCAAGCAATAGTTGAAACGCCACTTTATGGTACCATCTTATGGATTTTCTCAAAGGTGTGAAATAACTGTTCATTTGGTCTGACACATCTATTCCCTGTTTATTTTTATTATAGAACACAATTGCTTCAGGTTTCTTAACTTTCTCTCCATTCCTCGATATTTTTCCTGTATCAACTATTACCAATCTATAACCTAAATTATAAGAAAATATATACTGAGAGGCCCTGGGTTCTCTCAATGTTCCCTATACACAATTGTATCATTTGTGTACCACGAGAGTACCCGGGTTCTCTCAGGTAATTATTGATAGATAATTAGTAGGCATTCAAAATAAATTATTTTTCATCTGAGGCATTTTTTCGTATCATCAATAATTAATGAGTTATTGATTTGGTACATTCATGTAAATATTTAAAAATTGTCATGGTACGCTAAAGCAGGAACGGTGAGAGAACCTGAGCACCCTCATGGTAGCCAACGTGTTAAACTTGGAACATATATAATTTAAATTATATAAAATTTCATTCAAATGGAATGAATATTTTTGAAAATTTGTAGTTAGTTAAACGTATTTCACTCTCAAAAAAATTAAATAATATATTATTTGAAATAAAAAAAAAAAAACAATGTTATTGAGCTAATGAGAATTAATTAAATATGATACTCAAGATAGTAAAACTTGTATTTAGACCCAAATTGTTCAATACACAGTATAAAGTAGTTATATTATTTCAAGTATAAGGTTAAATAATATTAAGTTATTATAAAAAATATACTAACATATATTATATATATATATATATATATATATATAAATATATATATACACATACATACATACTACATATATAATTAACAATAATAATTATACAGTTTTAAATTAACAATTTATAAGGATATTACTAAAGTATAATAATATCAGTTTTTAAAAACTAGTGTGAAAATATCTTTATAGTATGAAACAAAGTGCACTTCAATTCCATCAGTAATAAATTTTGGAAGTTCATCATAGTCTTTTTTATTTTCTTCTGGCAATATCAAACAGTTAACATTTTCTCTTTTGGCCTGAATTTCAAAAATGAAGAAAGAAAAATTATTTTAAAATTGGTCCAAAGTATACAAAGTCATTTAGTTACATACAGCTATTGTTTTTTCTTTAATTCCACCCACTGGCATAACTTTCCCTTTAAGAGAAATCTCTCCAGTCATGGCAACATTGTTGCGTATAGGAATGTTTAAAGCCAATGATAGTAAAGCAGTAACGATTGTACATCCAGCACTGGGTCCATCTTTTGGTGTAGCACCCTGTGAATTAATATTATAGATGTCTTAGAAATAAATTAAAATGAAAACGCTGTCAATATAATGCAAGACATCTATAAATTACAGATTACAATATTAAGGAATAGATTTTATTAATAAATGTTATGTTGGTAAAGAGACAATGAACACAATAAACCATTAGTCAATGATTTAGTTTATGTTATTTTGATATTATTAATCTATTTTATGTGTTTTAAACTTTAACATTTACTTCAGGAACATGTAAATGTACATTTCCAGTTAACAGTGAAAGATTCTGTGGATGAATTTCGCTTAAATATCGTCTCGCTACAGTATATGCAGTTTTGGCTGATTCTTGCATGGTCTCTCCTAAACGACCAGTTAATACAAGGTTGCCAATAGCTTTATCCTTGTCAGTTATACTATTTGGATCTTTGGTCCACTCAGTTTCAATATACATCAATGCACCACCTGTAGAAATAAATATATAGTAAATATATTATATTATTATGAAAACTAACAACAGAGTCTTAACTAACCCATGGCAGTCCAAGCTAATCCCATAACGACTCCAGGAAGTGGTTCTTCATACATTCGATTTTTTGTAAACACTGGGTTTCCAACAAAATCATACAATTTATCACTAGTAATAGTTATTTTTTCTGATTGCCCTTCAACTATTTTCAATGCAACTTTTCGTAACATCTGTTAAACAAACATTAATTTAAAAAAAATGACTCTTTTTAGATTTAATGTAGAAGTAACAGACAATTATTTATGACTAACATAGCAAAAGTACCTTTTCAACGTGTTTTTGAAGATTACGTACACCACTTTCACGACAATACGATTTTATAAGAGTTGATAAACTTTCATCTGCAATTTCTACCTATAGATGTAAAATACAATGTTAGTGAAAACATAAAACACATAGTATTAATAATGGTATTTTACTTGTTCTTTTTTTAGACCAGTAGATTTAAGTCCTTGAGGAATAAGATATTGTTTTGCAATAGCCATTTTTTCTTCTGCTACATATCCAGACACATCTATAAGCTCCATCCGATCACGAAGCGGTTCTGGAATTGTGTTGATCACATTAGCAGTACAAATGAATAGCACTTTTGATAAATCTACAGACACATCTAAGTAATGGTCTAAGAAATTATAATTTTGTTCGGGATCAAGCATTTCTAATAGTGCAGACGATGGGTCACCTTGATGTCCTCTAAAATACCAAAAAACAAAATTATAATTTGACTCATATAATATCTTAATATTAATTACCTCCCAATTTTATCAACTTCATCAATTAATACTAATGGATTCTCAGTTGAAGTTTTCTTCAGGCATTGAATCATTTTACCTGGCATAGCACCTACATACGTCCTGCGATGACCTTTTATCTCGGCCACATCCGTCATGCCACCTACACTAAATCTAAAATACTATGTATAATAATGAAATATTAATACACTTTAAACAGATAATAAGTTAAAAAAAATAACAATAACAGTAAAACTGTAATTATACATTTTCATAAGGTGATACAGTAAATCACAACAACTGCAGAGGGACAATAATATGGCTGAAACTTATTTAAGAGTACAAAGTGCAGATAACTACAAATATTATGGAAAAAATCAGAATTTTTACAAAGAAAATATGTGAAATTATGAATTCCAGAATATATATTGATATAGTAATGGCAATAAAAAATATTATAATAAATGCCAGAACATTATAAATTATTGTAATACAAATGACCATGATACTGACTGACTTACTTCTCTATTTAAAGCTCTTGCAATTGATTTTGCTATACTTGTTTTACCAACACCTGGTGGCCCGTGGAAACATAGTATTTTACCATGCGTTGAACCTTTTAACTTGCTTACTGCGATGAATTCTAAATTCGTTTTTTAACGTCTTCCATTCCATAATGGTCTTCATCCAAAATAGTAGCTGCTTGATTTAATTCAAAGTTTTCTTTACTGGTTGCACCCCATGGTAATTGTGTAAGCCAATCCAAATAATTTCTCGTAACACTAAAAATGTTTAATTATTATTTTACATATTTGATTGACTAAAAGCAGCTTTATCAATTTGTTTAATATTAATTAAAAATGAATTATTCGATAAATTATGGACTAACTTAAATTCTGATGAATGCTGTTCTAAAAATGATAGTTTAGTTAATTCTTCTTCAATAACTTCCATAACTTTAACTGGCACTTGTTTATTCTTAAAAAAATGGAGAAACATGAAAAAATATATATTTGTAAAGTAAGTAAACAAATATAATATTTTTTTTTTATTAATGATCATTGAATAAATAAAAATTAACAAATAATATTTTAAGTTTAGCTAAAGAAACATACTTTTAATCGGTCTCTAAACTTTTCTACAATTGAATCTTTATCATCTTTTTCAAGACCAAGCTCCTTTTTTATTACTTTAAGTTGTTCTTGAAGTATAAATTTACGATGTTGTTGTTTTACTTTTTCATCAACTTCTTTACTAATTTTTATTTGAATTTCACTAAGTTCTAAAAGTTTTTTTACACAACCTAATGCAAGAAAAAGACGTTTGGGAACCTAAAATAAAAAATTATTTGAATAATAACCAACATAATTTGATAAAATATTTTTACACTATAGTCTGACTCATAAAAAATATTATTTGCTAAAAATTAAATTAAATCTTTAGTTTACATAATATAAATAATGTATAATAAAACTAACTTTTTCATGAGCCAGACTGCAATTTGTAAACTACATACATTAGTTTCTTCTAAAATTTCTTGATATTCATGAGTATCACAATCAGCTATAGCAGCTGCTATATCAGATAAATATGAAGGATCATCTGCCACATTGCCATGTTGCAACATTGGATGTAATATTTCTTTATAAATAGGATTTATGCTGATCACTGATTGAATAGTTTTTATTATTTCTTGGGATAGTGCCTAAAACAAATTTCATTAGTTAAACATAAGATAAAATTTACAACAAAGAATTATTGTATTATAATACACATACTTTGATTTCCATTGTTTTTTCATAAGGTTCATCTTTTAGATTTTCAACCTCGACCATAAGAACTTGTTGTGTTTTTTCTGTTTCTGGAATGACCTCTACTTCGGGTATGCTTGAAACTCCTTTATTACGAGTTTGTTTTTTATTACGTTTAACCAAATCACTTGTAACTGTATATTTCAAATATAATTAAATTTAACAATTACAATAATTATCACAATTAGTATACACAATACTTTTATCAATGTCTTGGTCTTCATAAAGTGGTTTTGTCAGCTTAATTCGCTTAAAACATTGTATAAGCATATGTAATTTGTTTCCGAATTCTCTCATTTCATTTATTCTTCCAAGTGATCCAATACTAAATACTTCATCAACATTTGTAACAATAGTATCTGAAACTCTAAAGAGAAATATTTTGTGAATGAATAATTAATTCTAAATTTTTCTTTTATAAGAACATTTATTAGTTAGGTATAATATAAAAAAAAGTTATTTTTAAACTCACATATCAACATTTTTTCGCATAAATAGCCCAATGAATGGTTGATTTAATGCTTTTTTTCTTTTTATCAATGCAATTAATTTAGGATCACTAATCTGTCATACAAAATAATTTTATTTAAAAACTATACAAATAGGTAACTATTTATATTTTAATTTATGTAGAATCATACCTCGACAATTCTAAACAGTCTGGGATAAAGAGGTGGTTTTGTTATGGTTACTAACGGTAAGAAAGGTAATTCGTCTGGAACTTGAATAGTCGCAATTGAAGTATTATCCGGGTTGGACTTAACATCATATACAGCTCTTACGTTTTGGGATTCTTCCACTTCCTCCGGATTGTTATCATCTTTTGGATCGTTTTTACTATCGAAACGTCTGTAACGTACTGGTACGTTAATAGTGGAAATAACATGTAGACAGTTTGACGTGCGATCATTCTGGACCAAAGTCGATTTGTCGTTGTTCAAAATTATTGTGCTGGCATGACGGACAATGAATTTACGATCGACCATAAATGGCTTTTTCAAAACAGCTTCTCGGCATATACGCGATAACATTTTCTTATAAAAAGAATTGCTCAAAACGATGACACTAAATAGTATAATATTTTAATATTCATAATATCAAGTGTAAAGTTGAGATAATAATGAAATCCAAGAAATTGCATTTATTCCGTTCAACTAGAAATTATTTAAAAATAAATAACCTCAAAATCCAAATGTAACCATTTAAGACCATAACCATGTTTCGGGTATTATAATGTTATCATAGTTGAAATAATATACTTTGAAGTTATCAGTAACAGCAGCAGGAGCAGCAGTAGCAGATATATACAGTCTGTATTAAAGTATAATCAATATTTTAAGAATTAACTTTATTTCTTTTTTTTTCATTTGAGTGTGTACATTAATCGCGTTAATTACTGTTTTCAATAATCGTTTTTATTTTGAATTTCTGCCGTTGATGTAGACTAGATTTTCAAGAAAAAAATGAGATTACCGATTGTTTGATATTACGATGCACATCAGGTTCGAGAAAAATGCTAACACAAAGTGTGACAGTGACGTATTGTCATTGTCTTGGATGGGAAGAGTTCCAGATAACGCAGAAGTATGTTTGAAACAATATCTATAAAAGACGAAATCTAACAATTATTTTTTATTTAATTGTCAGTTTTCCTATATTTTTTTTGGATTTTGTCATTGTAGTTTCTAATAAGTTTTTGTGTCACAAAACAATATTAATAACCTTAACAATTGCTGGTTAAAGTCTACATATTAAATGGGTTAATATATATATTTCCTTTATAGGTAATGAGTTAATTTTTACCTATGTGAAGTTTATAATGGATAGAAAACAATTTATATCAATATTATATAAATTTCTATTATCAACACTATTATTAAATATATTCAACATAAAATATGGGCTGTAATATAATATCTAATTTTCCAAGAAATGCAAGACATCAATTGATGTACACATTTATTTATATTTTGTAAAAAAAATTCACTTCTTTAATATACACATACAAAAAGAATAAACTTCTTAAAGGGTAATCGTAGGAGAGGGTTGATAGGTTGATATTGTTGTGATACCATATAGTTATATTCTGCATTTAAAAAATGATTGATAAATCATATAGGTACTTTGCTACAGCCAAAATATGTAGGTCTATATTTTACATTTTGTCATGCAATTTAATATTTATATATGTATAAGTATAGATATGTATTTAATTAGTTATATTTAAATTATATATTTATATAATATAAACAACTGTTTAAAAGAGATTTATGATTTTAAAAAAATAAACTTTTAGTCATTTTATTATTATTATTATTTAAATATTTATAATTTAATGACTAAATTACTTAACAATTAAAAACAAGATTTACTTATTTTAAAATTTGAATTCACCAACAAGTCCAATATATTTCAGCAGTGTTTTTTTCAATTAAAATGTATTTTATCAACACAATATGAACTTAATAGTGTCTTACATATAACCTATTTTACTAGTTAGATAACTAGTTATCAATACTGATATTTTTAAACACTCGATTCTTTAATAAGAATAATACTAATATGCACATTAATGTTCACTTGTACATTATATATAATCATTTTATAACGTTTAAAAATATTTCAGCATTTCATAAAAAACTATTTAAGTTGGTAGGTAATATTATGTATGTTGACATTTCAATAAATATATTTTTAGGAAGAAGGATGGAATTTAGATGGACGGAATTACTACAAACAGGGATGGCTGGCAACAGGAAATTCTCAAGGTGTTGTTGGTGTCACATTCACATCTATACCAATGAATTGTGAACCAAATAATGACAGATTACCTCTTCGTACCAATTACAACTTGAGAAATCATCATGCCAAGGTATTTTCATCTACTTTTTAAATTATATTTATCATTTTTTAAACATTTTCAAAATACAATGATATTTAGTTATTATTTAAATTTTTTACTACTATTATTATTTATTATCATACATCTATAAATAATTTAGATGTATTTTTAATTTTATTTATTTTATTATATTTTTATTTTTAGTTTGACAGCAATTTTATATTACGTTTGAATACCATACATTTTTATTTTTTTATTATTGATTTGGGTTTCTTATTGAATATTGGTAAGTATAAACAATTTAATATATTTTTTGAATCTATTATATACTTTCTTGATTTAGCATAATTTTAATTCATATTTATTTAAATAATATTCTAATGTATATGTAAATATAGGATTGACTTCCAAATCACTAACATTTAATTTGTATTAATCAAGAAAGTTATAAATTTATTGTTTTCTGGTATATTATTTATTTTTAATTACAACAATATAATATTTATTTTGAATATTTTTATTTAAGATTGTACTTGTGAAATGGAATGAACCATACCAAAAACTGGCATCATGTGATAGTTCAGGCGTCATAAATGTTTGGGCCAAGTTTGATTGTCGTTGGAATGTTGAGCTAATTAATGATCGAAATACTAGAGTTACTTATTTTAGTTGGTCCCATGATGGACGATTGGCATTAATATGTTACCAAGTTAGTATCGTAATACTGAATACTGAATTAATACGTTTAGCTTTTATTATAATTTAATACTATCTAATTACATAATAATGAAAATGTACATGTATTTGTTATTTAGGATGGATTTGTTTTGGTGGGTTCAGTTACTGGTCATAGGTATTGGTCTTCTATGTTACATCCAGAAGGAACAGTTACATGTGGAGCTTGGTCACCCGATGATCAACAAGTATGTTTTTTGAATTTCCAATAAATTATCAATGTGTGCTTAAAGTAACATGTAATTTTTGTCTAATACAATTTTTGTGTAAAGGTATATTTTGGAACTAGCAGAGGTCAAATGAAAGTTTTGGACATTCATGGAGCTCCAGTATCACAAGTTCATTTGTCCGACGACTCAGGTATTTCATCTATGGCCTGGTCTTGTGAAAAATTTTGCATGAATGAAAACCGAAACAGATCTGATTGTGAGTATACAATTATAACATGCTATTTAAAGTTATATGAGTAAAATCATTTTAATATTTGTATGTTTTCAGATTTGTTTAAGCACATGTTAGCAATATGTTGTATTAATGGTTCTATTCAATTAATGCGACGGTATGATGATCCTGCCCCAATACTAATACGCACAGGCTTATGTCCTATTTATATAGAATGGGCTAATTCAAAAGAGTTGCTTTGTGTTGCTGGTACAAGACTTAGACCGAGTGCTAATGTTGTGCAAATTTATTCAGACACTGGTCAGTTGGTTTATTCTATTGATATGCCTCAATCTCCGGTGAGTTTTTAATTGTTAAGAATTCCATTAACTTCCATGTATTAAATATATTTTAACATACAATTTTAAACATTTTAGATTGAAGTAACAGCTGTCACATGGGCCCACAATGACCGAAGAATATTTATAGCAACAGGACCTGATATTCATGTTGCATGTGTGTCCGCTTCAATTCTTCCTTTGCATATACTCTGTGCATTACGATTATATGATGAGTCTATGTTTCCACCAAGCAATTTACTTCCTATTTGTATTAAAGAAATTTTAAATGCTATTTCTTCTTCTACTGTTTATGTGAGTATAATATACAAATTCCATATAAAAAATGAACAGCTGGCTTTTCGGTCCATATTTTATATAATATATATG
This sequence comes from Schlechtendalia chinensis, assembly GCA_019022885.1. Taxonomy (NCBI): domain Eukaryota; kingdom Metazoa; phylum Arthropoda; class Insecta; order Hemiptera; family Aphididae; genus Schlechtendalia; species Schlechtendalia chinensis. The sequence continues at coordinate 6,317,723 of CM032341.1, forward strand.
AAAATTAAATAAAAACATTATTTAGTGTGAAGTACCCAAGTTGTCAGATTTGCGTCAGTTTGTCAGTAGTTCACCGAAAAATCGTCTTTATTGTACAGTTGTACAACATGTAAATGGACCAGAAACTACACCACCAGTGTGTTATGTATTATACATGGAATATCTTGGAGGTCTTGTACCGTTACTTAAAGGCAAACGAATCAGCATGTTGAAACCAGAATTTGTTATATTCGATCCACAAGTGGATGGTAAATACTAAAAATATGTAAACTTTCGAATGTTTATAAACATTTATGTTTTGTTTATGCAGATACAACATACGCTAATGCACAGATATCTTATAATAATTTTGGTTGGGACGATTCTGAGCCTGAATCTTGCTCTAGTCCCAAGCTTCACCGAAAAAACAGACACAAATCAAGACCTGCTTGTTGTAATCGCAAATTGCAGTTAAATTGTTATACTGATGTGTTACCAGAAGTATTTAAATTGTAATGTTAATCTAGAATTATAATGTGTTATAACCATTTTGTTGGTTTGTAGGACTATCGGTTGGCAGAAGTTACAGCAAATGTTTGGGGTACAAAATTCCATATTCGTGGGTTGTGTAACGATTTGACCAAGAAATTAGGCAGAGTGTCGTATCGCACATCTATTTTGCATTTACAACCTCGTCAAATGACACTGTCTATTGTTGGGGATGGGCAATCGATAAATGATGATTCTTTAACACCAAAACAACTCCAAAGACGACGTAGCTGTAGTGTTGGATCTTCAAATCCAAAAATAGCTGTGTCCAGAGTAGTGGAAGATTCTAAAGCTTCGGAGACATTTGCTCATAGTTTACCTACTAGTCCAGTGGCAGCCAAAAAGAAAAGTGGTTCGTCATCACCAATTAGGTAAATCAATTTCTACCAGTAAATGTATACCTATTTTTTTTTTTTTTTTGTTTATGTTAATATGAATAAAATATAGTGATGTTGCCAACCCAGATTTTTGAGGTCAGATGAAACAGAATTTCCAATTCTTTATCGAAACCCGAACTTCATTAAAAGTTCAAAGGATTTAAATTAATTTAATACATTTAAGTACTCGTTTTTATTAAAAAGTTAGTTAACTTAATAATTAATTATTAATTTATAAAATAAATAATATAAGTATTTAGTATTTAAAATCAAATTTTTTTGAGTTATAACAAAAAATTGGATATGATTTTCATTTTCCTTGGCTCGATATTCCAATTGAACTACTTTGTTTAATTCGATTCAAATATTTCCAATTATAAGTTCGATTTGGTTCGAAAATATCATTAATAAATATATCCATGTTTGTTTATAGAAAACGATTAATGAATTCACCACTGTTTTTCCGCAAAGTCCTTAGGACTCAAATTGAACCAGACTATCAAAATTTAGAAACGTTTCAGAAATCTCAAATTAAAAATAAAGCAAGTATTTAAAATAAAATGGGTAATGAATATTTCTGTGAATGAGGTGATAATTGTTTTTCGTTGTAGATTGATATGTGTACCAAGAGACAGCAATTTGTTATGCAAAACAAGGCACCCATCTGGAACGACTTGACTCAGGTCTATCAGTTAGACTTTGGAGGTCGTGTTACTCAAGAATCGGCGAAAAATTTTCAAGTCGAATATGACGGTATACAAGTTATGCAGTTCGGACGCATCGATCGCAATAATTTTGCTCTAGATTTTCAATATCCCTTTTCAGCCGTCCAAGCGTTTGCTGTTGCACTCGCAAGTGTTACTCAGAGGCTCAAGTAAAATTATTGTAACAACGTGCATTTCATTAAGGCACTTTTTATTATTTTGTTCATTGTTATAGGCGTGTTTAACTCTACTAATATTATTTCAAAAACACCCTGTAAAGTATTTGTTTGTATTTTATAAATAGTATTTTTATTACTCAGTGCAATATTTCACAATTAGAGTTCCTTTTTAGATTTATTATTACACTACCTATTTAGCATAAAATTTAAACCTGCTTCTTGAAAAATATTCGCTATTGCAATCTTCAATAATAAACATATACTTCTCATATCAAATTGTATGTGTTCATGTGTATTTCAGTATTAATTAATTTAATTTACGAGAAAAATATATAAAAATAAAATATTATAACAATAAAAAGCCTCATTTGTTATTTTGTTTAACGAGTTAATTTGTCCTATGAGTTGAACTGTGTAAGCAGACATGTAAGTACCTGTTGTACAGGTCAAAATGTTCTACTTAATATGTTTTATGTGTCGGGTCTGATTTCAATTGTTGGCTGTTGTAGAAATATGTGTTACAAGCCATTAGAAATTTGGTATAGAAACGTTTTGATTGTCTGTGGTCGTACATTTATTGATTTTAATAACATAAGGATTATTAAGTGCGTTGAAAAGAAGTATGTTTTATAGTCATACACAATTTTCGTGGGAAATATATTAGTTTTTAATATTTGTAAATGTAGTCACTGGTCATGTTATGTTCAACTAACGGTTTATGTAAAGGACAACGTCATATTAGACGAGCAATTATATATTTAGACGATTTTCAAAAACATATGTTTTCGTATTATGATTTTTTTTTTCAAATAAATTACGACCAAGTAGTACGATTAAAAATAATTTATTCGGATATAAAAAATATAATTCACAAGTTTTCTTCACAGGTACATTAAAATAAAATATATGTTATGCACTTAATCAGTTTTGGTTGTATTTAAATACGGTTCTGGGATTACTCTTCTGACTTTAACGCACGTAACCAACGGTGGAACGTTACACGAACACGTCGTTTCATACGTGTCCGAGTCGGTCTGTTGGCCAATAGTTAAATTTTGTCCGATGACGAATGTTAGGTCGCCGTACTTGCACTCGTACAGGCTGCCGGCGGACTTGCTGCCGGTCGGTGTCGTCACGGGGGCGAGGAAGTCATATTCGACTGGAAAATAATGGCGTGATTAAATAGCAGTAATCATTCAAAAGCGTAATCAATCAAGTCGAAAGTTAATATTATGAAAATTGAAAAAAATAAATAAATAAATAACTTATGTAAAATATCGCACGAAAATTCGCTATCCGTGAAGCATGTCATGAAAGTTTCTCGTGAACTACTGTCTTATTTTAAGCTGTTGTTTACTTAAATATCATGTACGTGTGGTTTTTATCGCGATAGAACGACGAGGAAAACGTGAACAATTTTTTTATTACGACGAACAAAAATTTAACTCGATGATTTCGAACAATAACTCAATCGATGTGCCTTGATGATAAATGTGAATGGTAAAAAGCATAATATTGTCGTGTTATCGTCGGATGACAAGAAAAAACTCACAATTGTACCAGTCGATCGGACATCCGTCTACGTTTTCGAAATAAACGGGAGCATTCCGTTTCACGATATTTCTCATGTAGAGAAGTTCATAATTACAGCCGACTTTCTTGCACGACTGGTCACCGGCCGTACCTGTAATAATTGACGACATCAATGTATACGTTTAATCGATGAACAACGGACATGCACGTCACGTCGTCCCGGTGTTTGGAACCGAAAGAAAAAACAATACGACGATATACGGATAAAGTAAACACGAGCATCAAACCCGACAATCGAACGAACAATAAAAAAAAAAAATACATAATTTAACTATAATATATAACTCGGATATGAATTTACCGTTAAATTTTGGCGAGCACACGCACTGTAAGTAATCGCCGACGTTGAATCGTTGACCGTCTTTGTACGTCTTACCGTCGTGAACACATTCGTGAACGATCGACTTCTCTTCGGCTAAAAAACAATCCGCGCGTTATATATCTACACACACACACACACACACGCATGTAGTTAGTTTTGACGGTAAACAGTACGAACCAATTTTGTTTTTCATTGGTTTTGTAAATTTTTGTAAATGTATTTTATACGGCGAGGGTGTGAAAAGTACGTGGTTATGAAATATTCTCGGGATAAGCCGTGGCGAGAAGTATGAATATATTTGTGATTTGAATAGGTTTTATTTGATAATGGTAAATACACATTGACACGTGCGAGAAAACAAGTTTGAAGGGCTACGAAATGTTTTAGTTACACATTTAATTTGTCGCTAATTTCGTAGACATTTTCGGGGATGGGTTTCGGATACAGCTCTGGGAATGCTTTCGTTACGATTTTTTCAGAATGTCTCGATTTATTTAAATTACATGACCGGAGGACGTTTAAAGATGTCGACGGTGTAAATTGGTGTGGATGTCTAGCACGCAACGTTTTATTGTTATTATTAATAGTAGGTTTCTGATTATATTTTTATTAAATATATTTTGGCAAACTTACGACAGTATTTGTTGATTTCGCAGCATGAATCTTTATTGTATTGATAATAACACGGTTCCGTTATGTCGTGTGCATTGAAAAATGACGGACATTCAACGTGTGCACATGTAAATTTAGTTTCAGTATTGCTGTAAGAATAAAAACATAAAGTTAATTCAAATCTACTACAAATTTAACGTAATACGGTATTTTTAATTTATGCTATCATATTATTTTGTCAATTTATAAAAAAAAAACCTTATTATTTTAAAGTCTAAATCAGTACTCATAGATAAACTGGTATCTGATCAAATGTCACGTTCCCAGTTCACGTATTTAAATTTTTTTTTTAATGTACATGTATTTATTAATGCTAGAAACATTAGGGTTTTAAATAATCGTATTGTTTGAAATTATTATTGAACATTTTAAGGTACACAAAGCTTTAAATTTATTTTTAAAGATGTATTTTATTTTACAAAGAATATTTACAATATGTGCATAATTTACACATAAATAAATAATAGTGAAAAAAAAATTGAATAGAATAATTGAAAATATGAAGAGGAAGTAACTTATTGATCACACGCCGAAAACACAAAATTCGAAATGAAAATGCGATTTTCAAATAATTATTACTTTATTTTTATATATTTTTTATATTTAATTTTATAATTGTATATTTATATTATTCGTTATTACTGACACAAATTTGTTTCGTTTCCCGTATTTTTTATAAACGAATGGTTTTGTATAATTAGAATTCATTTCTTTTGCCTAGTTTTAAAGTTATATAGTTGAAAATTACACGAAAATATAATGATAATAATTTTTTGGTTCCGATAGATTTTCGTCATCCATCTAACAGTCTGTCGTTGAAGTTATGCTTAAAACACAAATATTCAAAGTTTTACCATTCAAAAAATTAAATACGGGAGATATAGGTAACATTTAAAAAGTCGTAATTATATATTATACCGGAAAGGGTTATTTTTTTTTTAACGAAATATCGTAATAAATTTATAATAAAGTACTAAGCAAAAAAACACAGTAACGAACTTATATCGTACTTATTGTATGTGTTATTACGGCAAGAGCAAGCGGCTAAACACGGGCTTAATTTCGAGTCGGTTTCAGAAAGTTCTGATGGTGGCTCGTAGACGTTCCCGTTGAAGTAGCACTTGTCGCTGGACCTCGCGAATACATTTTCTGCAAATGTCACAATCAATGAACGTTATAAGTACACGTTTTAATAGTCGTCCGTGCGAAGCGATTTTTACCGCAGTCGTACGCAGTCGGGCAAGAACTCGCGGCCGATCCGTTGCCGTAAATGGGCTTACATCCGACTTCGGTGTATAGTTGCTTGTTACTGGCACAGCCTAAAGACAAAACACGCCGCGTTTTACTAAGTATATAGACAATATTACACTATATAATGGAATATTGGTGATTAGGAAGTTAAAATATAGAAAGTTTAGTTTAAAAACCCGGCTAAAACGTGCACGAATATACGTTTGTGCAACTATACACATACATTATATTGGTCTGCTGTATATAAATCGGTAACGCGCGCAAAACAAATAACACGATGCCATCAAAAAACGTAATGTTTATAATGTTACGTAATAAAAATATTATGAGCGAATGTTTTGTTTGTAAAAAACACAGTTCATAGATTAAAAACACAAAAACCATATTATTCATACCGTATGCATCATGGCCCGCGTACAAAAACACTAAAATGAGTTTCAAGATAAACTTCCGAGTTTCGATCGAAATCATTTTCAAGCACTTGGTATAATCGCGTGGTTAATCGTGCCGTGAGACCGCGGAACTAACAGTGACGGAAGGTCTACTGTTCGCCAAGTATTATTTAGTCGTAGTATCTGTACGTGTTGCAGACCACTGTTGTTGCAAACTGATCGGAAACCAGTTTTCAGAAACGACCATGTACCTACTCCGTAATCTACCTGCATATTCAATGTGAATGTCAAGTGATAAATAGATAAACAAACGGAATAGTTTGACAATTTTTAGCATTTTTTTTTTTTTTTCATAAAAAATTTATAAACACTTGCCATGTTTAACGGTGTCGTACGTATGCCCGCGATGATTTGTCGATGTTATAGCTTTTTCCGCGCGATTTAAATACGATATTTTCGACTCGTTATTAGTTCTTGTATTCTTGAAAACGACGCCTCATTATTAACGTCATTAAAACACCATGAAATAATAACATTAAAAAATAAAAATAAATTAACTTTACGATCAAGCATATTTACATTTAATATATATATATATTTATGTTTATCTTTGTGGACGAATAGACGACGATATATTTATTATATATAATATATAACATTGTAATATTGTATGCATATAGAAACGCCTTGAATATTATATCCAACACTACCCGATACCTGTTTATTGTTTTGATTTAACGAAATACTCGTAGTAATTTCTTTGATTTTATTAAAACAAATTATGTCGTTATCGTTTTCAACTCGACGTGTAAATAAATAATATTGTTATTATATCGTTGGAACGGTATTGCAAATGCACGTACAATAATATGTGCATTGTGTATTAGAACCACAATTGTTTACGATTCTACTCGAAACGACAAGGTTTAAAATTCAAGGACAATGAACCGATCGTGGATTAAAAAAAAATATATATATACATAATATAATATGTATTATTTCATTATACCCAGCACACTACCAAGGTGTGTAAATGACACTTCTAGGTTAACCGATTCGATGTCAGTTGTGTATATTTAATCCGACTACGTTGTTGTATAATATTTTTATTGCAGTAGAAATGCTTAGGTAACGCGTACGGCGTGTATGGTAGGTACACGATATGTCTACGAACACAACTGTAGTATAGCGTTTTAAAATTGAAGTAAAGCTTGTATGTATATATATATATATAATTTTATCGTAAGAATATACGGTATAATGCCGATGTGTTTTTTTAATAACTTTACATATAAGTTACGATCAGCAGCGGCTCCTGGCTTAGACGACAGGACGATCACACCCCTATTTAAAAATTCAAGGAAAGGAAAAATTATTATTTTATTTTTAAATATACGAATAATTTAATTTTTTGTTCAAAAGTTATTAAAACTGGATCAAATAAAATAATAACATACATTTTTTTTTTATGTATTTTTTCTTGCGAGCACCAAGGCACACGAAATACGTGTAGTGACGTATAGGGACAAAAAGTCGCGTTGTCCGTGATATATGCGGCGCGTTATCTAAACAATAAAAACACAATTTACTGTTATAATTTACCAGAGGCCATGTGTACAGATTTTTGTACACGCCTTTACTTACTATTCTTATTCTGGCGTATATTTCATTATATACGCGATATTTTACCAAACTAGTGTGGTGTTCAGAAATGAAATTCCTGCCAATTCTACAACTTCTTTAAATAGCATATAAAATTTTCATGTAAAAGTATTGATATTATTTCGTGTGCAAAAAATATGTATACGTGGTAGTTAACCTGTTATATTAACGATAATTTTTATCCCCGGCTTGTACGATTCATAAGCACGTAGAACATTATTTCCGATTGTGCAATAAGAAGAATGGGCGAGTGCTGTTAAATGATTATTCGATTATAATTGATTCCGATCCTGAAAAATGAACGAATTAAAAACTGACGAATTAAACTTTTTTCAATACGAGTAATTAACGCGAACAATTAGGATTATCGTTAAAAATACTATAAATAATGTACGCGAATTTCAACGCGTATTTATATGAATTTATTTTACATTTTTTAATCTAAGGTGCATATTATGTGTCGAAATTGTTGGCATGCACCTACGTATCAATTATTCGAGAATAAATTTAAATAATAATACAAATATTTAAAAAAGTTTTCATGTTTCAAAATTTTAATCGGAAATATCGTAGGTACGTACATTTGTCGTAGTTGTCGGAATTTTATAATTTTTAAATAATTCTCGATAAAATTGAAAATGAATAAAAGATTTTCTGCTATTATCGTCACAATTGAAATACAAATATAGTTAAAAAACATACAAATTCTCATTACTAAAAAAAAAAATGTATTGTATCATAGTAGATTTATATATCGCAAAACAAGAACAGGTTCATTTAGAAGATTTTTCGAAATGAAATAGTAATTATCGTGTATTAGGCATTTGCAGTAGTCATTTTTTTATTTAAAAAAAATAACATTAGTCGATTCCGAGAACAATCTAATAACCTAGTTGTGTGTTCTAAGTACGTTACGAAGTCGTCGTATACTTTATGATTATTGATTTTGACAGTACACTACGTGCATACATCAATAGCTTTCAGTGCACATCGCAATATGTAAAACAATTAAAATGTATTTACTTTGCATGCAGAATGTTTATCTACTTATCCGATTTTGATCTCGGTGTTCTGATCACAAGAATTCGTCGTGATGGGTCGTTTGGAACGCACCTGATATGCAGGTATTCCTTTTAAAATATCATCTTATAATGCCTGCATCAAGGACAATTTTGCGTGCCCACACACACTACGTTATATGGCCGTGATAACCCTGTCCACCGCATGCTTCGGTTTCGCGTTTCCTTTTCTCGTTGTCACATTATATTTTTATCCGTATGATATATTTAGTTTGTATTCTTTGGTCGTTAATGTTGTATATATATTTAACAAGTACTTTGTTGTAAGTAATGCATACTAAAATTGCCGTTTAGCGTTAATAAAAAAAATATATATATATATATATTTATATACATAATCACGTCAAACAATATACCATTACAGTGACGTATTTATAGAACGTGGCGGGAGTGATATATCATCGCCCTCAAGACCTGTAATTGATTGTGCATTTTTTTACAATTGTTTAATTTCGGGTGAAAATAAGTACTTACTTAACATGCACCTAGACAATTATATTGGTTTTATAATGTTATTATACGTAGACAATCAACTATATGGTTGGCGTGAAGAGGTAGAATCGGACATTTTATTGCGATTATAATATATACATGACTGAACACGAAATGTATACAAATAGTTCATCTTTAATATGTACACGTGGTACACTGTATAAGGTACGTATATAAATAAGTACGGTTCTTATTCTAAGAATTCTTATTTCTTTGTGTATATTTTGTACGTTCTCCCGTCACTTGAAAAATATTAAAAAAAAAAAAAAATGCGAAACATCGCAATAACCGCAGACGAAGAGATAAATAAGCGCTGATTCGTAATTTTATAATTCTGTGAACGATGCCTATGTGAAGTCAATGGTATTGATTTTTACAGTTTAGTACACAGTGTATGCTCAAAAGTCGAATTAGTTGTAAATACTATGTACGTATATCATATAGTGTATATAGTTAATGTTTGATTTCGGATCACATAAAGTAGGTTTGCATACTTTAATAATAAATTAAAATACGCAATATGGAAATTAAATTTTATAACAATTGGTGCGGTAAAATTAGTCTTTTAAAATGATTGGACTCTCGTATGAAAAATCGAAATTGCGCGGCTATAATCAATAATACTCATATAATATGTCAATATATTATAATCATGTACTTAAATATATATTTTGTGAAGCGAAATTAACATGAATTTATTTTGAACAAGTTGAATATCTATTATGTAATAAAAACGAAAACCGATAGGTTGTTTGTTATACGTATTCATAAAAGTTTAATTTACACGGACACAACATTTGCAAAGGATTTTATCGTAGTCATAAGAAGATTATTACCAATTATATTAAAAAACCTTATAAATACACACTTTTCGGGGATATTTTTCGAAATTTGTTGGATCTATCAATCTTATATTATAATATAAAAACCAATGTCATTATTTTGTACGAATAATAAGTTTAAGTACCTGCAAAATACAAGAAAAGGTATACAAAGTAGGAGAGGAAATTGATACAGATATAATATAACATATTATAAAGTACAAGGTGACAATAATAATAAAAATTATAATAATATAAAATTAAAATAATAACATTGTATTTATTGAAAAAAATTCAATACACTTAATGTGAAGTAAAATCTTAATACAGACGTCTTAAGTTAAAAAAAAAAATATAAATATAAATATAAATATGACTAGACATATAAATTCACTTTCTATTTCGGTTTGTAATCGTTTAAAAGCCCATGGAATACGTGTATTTGCAAAATCCGAATTACTTTATCATTTCGGGATTTGATCGTTTCAAATCATCAGATATAATTGACGTTCTGGTCAGACGGGAAATGTCAAAACACGATTTGGACGCAATAAATTAGTAATTTCTGTTATTATCGATAACAATGTACTATAATAATTAGTATACGCATTTGATGAGTGATCATGGGTTAGTGCTCAAGTGCTATAATTCAAAAAATCTAGGTAATATGTAATTTTTAAATATATAAGGAGTCGAATATGGTCGTTTATAGCTTTGGGGACAACATTTTTATTTATTTATTTATTCGTATGGCGTGTAATAATGATTGACAGTTATAAATAATAGAAAACAAATAATTGGTAATAATAAAAATAGAAATTAATAAATAAATTTAAATACAACACGATAACGGGATTTGTAGAATTTAGACATTGATAACATTGGGGTGTAATGATAGAACGTTTTCACGCAGTGCATCCCGCGTAACGTCCTAGACGGCTAAAGTTCTATCACTTTCTGGCAGCCAAACCTGTGATATCTAATCATTTCTTGGCATATAATGAGGCCCCTCCGCCAAGGGGACAAAATTAAAAATGTTGCACAATTAATTTTGGAGTGGCTAGATAAACTGAAAATTATTACGAATTGCCAAATAAATTCCCGTAGTCTTCAGTTTAATACTATCATTTTCAATTATATACAGCAGAATCAAAATATAAACATCAGCACCAAAAACTAAAAGTAACTTTTAAACTAAATTATAATTCCGAAAATCCATACTTTTTTACGAAAAATTGACTGAAATTGCGCTAATAACAATTTATTATCTATTTTTTAATTTATATGATTATGTTATTCTAATGGTTTAGTTATCATCATTATATCGTATGGGTAACTTATAATAAATCGATTATTACTGATATTATATTTTATTTGGTCCACAACGGGGTACGTATAATATTATTTTGAACTGACGATTTGTTCGAAACCGTTCAAATTTTATATAACAATAAATATTTAAATAATTCATGTGAATAATTATAAACATAATGAAATATACTTAATTATATTTATGTATTAAACACATAAATAATGACTTAAAACTATTATGATTTTTACTACAGTTAATTTTAATTTGAATAACAACATTTTGAATAGCAATTATAAAGCATATGTACATAAACAAGAATAGATTATTGTTCTTTTACGTTTGTACGGGATTTGTTATTTTCAATTTGATTAAAACGTAACCGAGAAGAAATAATTCGGATTTTGACAAAACGCGTATTGTCATATTAGCTGGGGTTTTAAACGACTGTAAGCCTAGGAAAACGAATTTCGACGTTTGTTCGTCTATTTAGATTCGAAATCCGGCCGTTGACCGTTTTTGTCCTGTCGTAAACCTATATCTATATACCAGGTACATAAAATTAAAATTGTTTATATTATAAATGCTTAAGGTTTTAAATGGACAAAATAATAATAAAAATACTACAATATTATTACATCTTATTATCTCGAAATACTGAAAGTAGGTTTTTAAATCGCACGTATATAATAGTAGCTATGTACTTATGATAACGATTAATAAATAATTTTTCATCTGAGCTAATATTTTTCGCTTCGACGGAATTCACGTTTCTAATAAATCATTTGACAATAATATCAAAGCTACATGTTATGGTATTATTTTTATTGTATAATACTGACCCTGGCCAGTCCAAGACTTAAAACGATTAAGTTATTTACGATTAACAACAAAATTTCATGGAAATCTAATATAATTTTATTATAAATAACAGACGCTTTTTTTTTCTGATTATCGTTTAATTAGTCTTAAATAAAGCGATTAAACGATTAAAAATATTATAATTCGTATACAAATTTATCCGATTCAATGGTTTTTTCTATTTGTTCTTTGCGATGTTCGTTCGATTCTCCGGTGCCGATTGCGTTTTCAACTACTAAAATCATAACAAACAATATCCCACTGATTACAAATCAAACAATAGAATTGTCTATTTATGAAACGCAATAGCTTGTTATCGTTAAATCGCGTAAAAATAATTTAAAAAATTAAAGGGAATTATATTTTCGAATGAGAAATGATAACTAGATATTATCAAGGACCAAAACATATTTTTACTTTCGTCCCGTTCTAAATCGAACGCTTCGTCCATATTGGATAAATATTATAGTATATATATATCTAAATATTTCAGTAACTATAAGTGTTGTTTAAACGTAGAAAACAATACGAGTGTATATGAGTATATTAGACAACGACGACATAGTCACGTCACTAGACTAATCGCGTAATGACTATTATTATCTACGTAATAATATTTAATATTTATGGAAAATTTTCAAAATCATTATCTACTCAAGGGAAATTGAATTTGAAATTAATTCATTTGAGTACGTGAAACAGGTAAGCATAATTAAATTATACGAAAAACGATTTATACCATGAACTAATTAAAATATATATATATATAATTTGAGAAACAAAAAAACTGATACTAAACGAATTGTATGCGTACTCGTGGTAACAATAGTTATGATTTACAACGTGATAATGGTATGTTTAAAAGACCGGTCGATATTCCGATGTAGTAGCGATAGTGTACTACGAGCGATCTGTAACGTAGGACGAAACAACATCCACACAAGTCGAACGGCAGACATTACGATGGAAGTTTGTTTTTAGGTCATCCTAGGTTATCCCATAGAATTAGTTAGAGATTTGAATTTTTTTATTAGGTCCCGCCCGAAATTTCAGGAAACGTCGTGTTTAAAAAACATACGTTAGCAGTTAGACGCGCTCATGGACACGGACGTTATTTGAACTTCATAGATAAGTGACTCGGATACCCGTAACCGTCGTAGCGGAATTGATGGCTCATCTCATCACCGAAGGCACGGGGGAAAAAGAAATCCCGTACACGCCACCGACCGAACAACAACCAGTCGTACGTGCCGATTTCACGTAAAAACAAAAACAAAAAAAAAAACCACGTTGTTCTCACTTGAATCGATTTTGGAGTTGACGCTCCTGCTCCGGATCGTGGACATGACGACTTTGTACGGCACGCGGTCGATTTGTATGATCGCGGAATCTCGGTCCGGCGTCACGGCCAACGTCAGACTCCTGTGCCGGCGGCGAGAACACAACAGGTTTTTGCCGGTCAAAGCGAGCGAAACGACAACGGGGAACCGGCAGTTAAGACCGCTTACCGGCAGTCCGGCTCGCTGTAGTAGTCCGCCGCGGCGGCTGCCGAGTTCGAGTCGGCGGAGTCCGGCCGCAGCGGTCTCCGGTGACGCACGCACTTCAGCTCGACGACGTCGCCGTTGGAGCCGCGCGGCGCTGCGCGGTCCCGTCCGGCCAGCACGGCGAACCGCGACAGACACTCCCGGTTCGCGGCCGACCGTCTGGCGTTCCGCACCGGCGCGCACAGTTCCGTGTGGCTGTGTCCCATCGTCGTGCAGCCCGATATGTACTGCCGGACGGACGACCGGAAATGCGGGTGCGACAGCCCGTACACGATCGGATTGTACACGACGGACGCCTGGGGGGTGGGGGTGGGGGGCCGTGTCCACGCCGCCGCACCGTGTACGAACAGCGTCGACACAACCGGTCATTAGCGATCGAAACAACTGGCGCGCGGCACACTACACACGCGTTGACGCCCCTGGTTCGCGCCAGTGGCGTCATTTCAGTTCTTGAGAGGGGGCGGAAAAAGTTTTGACCGGCCCACATAATGTACATTTGTATCGAAATACTGCACGACTTGGTTTATCCTTTGCACAAGTCCAAAATTGTGGAAAATCGTGTTGACCGCGTGAACTACTACCATGCTCCATGTCTATTAGTATAAGATGGTATGACCGGTTCACAAAAAACAGATAATAAAGTTTAGGCAGCCTTCTTTGGTCCTACTCTCCATCACTGCCCCCAAAATAGCAGTAACTCGTTCCACAATGTTATCAGTGTAAAACTCATTATTTTATTTATTCTATTAATCTATGATACCGTAATCAAGGCGGATTTATAAAGAAAAAAGTTCACTTTGTTCATAACAATTAATATAACAATAACGAGCCCGATGTCGGGCACCGGCCCATATCCACCCGGACACCGGCCCACTGTTAACAAGGGGGGGGCAAATGCCCACCCTGCCACCCCCGAAATGACGCCCCTGGTTCGCGCGCGACACGAGTGAACGACGACATGGTCCCCGCACACGTCGCCGTCCGTCGGTATCGGCACCGGGGCCGAGCGCCGAGCGGGCGTCGAGTTAAAAAAAAAAAGCCGAATTCGAACCGCCCGAACGCGTTTGCCCGGCCGCCGCAGCGTTTCGAAACAACGTCCGCGCGGGCGTCATTACGAACCACCCGGAAGTGGCGACGATCGCGTTGGCTGGACAATGTTCGTCGAGGGGCTCCGTATTTCGTTCGAAACAAATGGTTTTAGATCCGGAGCAAATAGCACGTTACTTTCGGGACGACCGTCGTGGACGTAATACCCGTACGTATCACAGCCGACCGACACTCGCGGCTGGGGGCCGAGCGTTCACTTTTTCGGTCGAGGGTTTCGGTCGCCGAGAGTCGACTTTAAATTGCGTACGTGTCGGACTCGGCGCGTTTTCGGCCAAGATAATTTTCTTACCCTCCCCCACCCCGCCTTGCCTAAATAAACCGTTCGATGTCGAAACGTAATAATGTGGGGACGCGTCGACGACTTTTGCACCGGCTTTCGGGTTAATAGCAGTTACGTTTTGGCACGTAATTTCATCAGACTTCGGGGTTTTCAAACAAATCAAAGAAAAAAATTAATATATATGTGCGTGTGCGTGCGTACACATTGTTTGGAATCGCTCCGCACGAATCGTACAGGCTGCGGACATTCATTACGAGAAATCCAATAAAATTTTTCGACAATAGAGCTATTGATGACATCTAACAACACAATCGAAAGAAACGAGCGAACGTTTTTAAAACGTTGTCTGATCCGTCGGGCACAGCACAACAAGATAACGAAGATATTATCGGCCAAGCGTGACGTCACTGCGTATCTGTTCCGTGGACGCTACGCTACGGTGCGTTCGCTAATTCGTAAAATGAAAGACAGGTCAATTAAATATATGTAGCCGTGTGGATTTTAAAGGGAGCGCGCGAATCGAAGAATAAGGAACCCGTCATGGTTTGTATCGGGATCGTTCGGTATCCCGTCGTACGGAGTATAATATATATATATATAATCATTAGCAACGGGCACTCGAGCGAACGGGGACTACAAGGACTGACTATAGACAAAGCGACTCGTGTATTGTATTCGATAATATTGATCCGATCGCGTACCAAAGCGTGTAACTCGGTACGGCGCACGGACGATAGACAGAATTCTCGCGTTAAAATCAAATGCGTTACTTAACACACTCGAGGTCGCGAAGTCTCGTAGCGACTTATCTACGCGATAAATAAATGAATGCGTCGACGACGGGAATCGTAAATGTTCCGCGTCAACCGCGTTTAACAGCTGACGTTTAACGGTTTTCATTCGGGTTTCATACGTTATAATTGCAAACCAGCAATAGTTTACGTGTTTAAAAACCCCGGGCCGGTTATCTTGGCCGAACGCAAATGGAACGCGGGCTGGTTGATTTCGATCCTTTACAAACATTTTCATTTTGGTTTATATATTTCTAAAGCGAAATTATACGCTAACACGAAAATACAAATAAAAATACAATAATTATTGTCATGAAGTTTTACGTCTATATAGAGGTGAAATTGTTTATGCGGCGCATAGAATTAATCCTAATTATATTAATAATCTAAATTATTTTCGTACGCTTGTACACCGACATAAATAATCTAAAATTTAAAAGTTTTAGTATTTTTTTTTTCCATTAACTATTGTATTAAAATATACAAACATATATTATATATATATGTTACATAAACAATGATTAATTACAGTTTTGTGAAAAAAATTTTAAATCGCCGCTAAAAAATAAAATTGTTTATCTTCATCCTTCAATGTGGCATGCTATTATTTATTTTTAGTACGAAATTAAAACGACGTTATTTAGCAATAAAATGTTATAGTTATTAAATGATGAAACTAATATTGTGCAGGAGCCGAATTATTGTCAATAATAATTATAACTTAAGTATTCGGTATAGCGAAAAACAATTTAACGTAAATCAGGTTTACAATATATTTACCTAACAATATTGCTATTACTGATGTAAATTGGAGTGGGGTATTTTATATAATTAAATGATTTAGTATTTTATTTAAAATCGTATTAATAGATTAATAATATATATATATATATATGTTATAAAAAAAAAAATGAAATGAAAACATCGAGTGTTTGAAATTTTAATTTATAATTTTTCAGAATATTTTTTACTATGAAAATATATTGGTGTGTTTAGCTTAGACGATTCGTTTTGATCTTAATACATAATATTTTAATTCGATGAGTGTTTTTTGAATTGTAGGTTGCCATTTTTTCTTGGCGAAAACAAAAAAGATCAATACGATCACATTAAGACGTATTATTCGTAAGGAGCTATAGTTAAAAAGAAGTTATATGTTTATATCTTGGGGCGGAATTCAAATCAAAATACTAAAACAATAAAAAGAACTTAGCAGCCTACTTAATACTTATGTAAAAAAGCATTATAAGAGTTGTGTCATTGTTAAAAAAAGAAAATATATGTTCTATTTGTTACGTCGAGCTACGTAAAAGTGTTAAAAGCTATTGACAGTTTCATTCGATCTTAATTTTTTTTTTTCATCACGAGTATTAATTATTTAAACGAAATTGACCCATGCGATATAATACGAAACCCGGTACTTTAAACAGTTTTATGACGTCACACGATGAAATAACGTTCAACGAGAATGTATTTAACAACTAAAAAACAATAAATAAAAGATGGATATTACCAAAATCGAAGCATCTCACGAACTCGCGCGATTTTGCGAATATACTTTACAGAACAATTATATCACAAAAACCGTGTGATGTACACTACCTTAGCGAACAGAGCCGGAAGAGCGGAAATCCACGGTTCCAACGGTGTACTCTCATCCCCAAACTGACCGACCAACGTGACCATGGCGTACGGTGTCCATGAGACCAAAAACAAGCCGATTAGCACCAAGATTATGTAGGACGTCCTCAGCGCGGACCGTATGGGAACGGCCTGACCTCGTCTCGTCACGTAGTCCCAACTTTCTGCTGGCAAAATGTGAAACACAAAAAAACGACGAACAGTCTGTTAATAACGTGAAATCGGAGTAGTGTGCGGATTATCTGACCAGGATAAGTAGACCTGGGTAAGGTAACGGCGAATCTCGCGAAATTCGTCGCATTAGAATATTCATAGCGATATTGATAATGAACGAAAATTGCTATATTTTTCGTAAGCGACCGTTATACGCGTCACGTTATTGCGGCGTTTTTGTGAAATTCGCGGTTGGATTTTTAGCTAACCGACATCTCATAACCCCATAAAATGTAACTAATTTAATTGTCACTCACCTGCACTCGTCGATCTAATATTGCTATTACAATCGGCCATTTCTTTGTTATGGTCGAGTATTGATACGATAATGAATATATAGCAGTACGTGATGATCGAAACCGGCAAAACGAATCCGAGTATTAACATGTAGACGTAAAACAGACGATTCGGCATCGTTCTAGTCGTGTAGTCCCACGAACACGACGTTTCGAAACCTTCCAAAACGTATTTCGACCAGCCGAAAATCGGAGGTACAGTTATCGACAAACAATATAACCACACGAACACGCAAACCTGGAAAATCAATCACGAAGAATAATTAGAAAAAAAAAATTAAAAATTAAACTCATTTTTGATAATGTTTGAATTTAACGTAGGATACGTCCGACCAATGTGAATATTTCGAGTAAAAATTATAGGTGTAGATATTATAGGTTAGGTAAACCACGTAGAATATGAATTTGATATTGAGACTTGTTCGTCCGTATGTGTGTGTATGTGTATGTCTGTGTGGGTATGTATGCATATTATTACATTATCAATTAAATGGAAATAGAATGATTGTAGAATATATATATATATATAAACAACTGAATTGTGTTATAAATCTTAAATAGTGTAATAAAACAAAATAAATATACCAATAATTAGTATATGTACAATTATGTAGTAGATAAATAATCAAAAGGAGTAGGAAAAAAATAAAGATCAACTATTTGTATATCATAACTAATTATTTTTTAAAAAACGCTGAAAGTATTGCGTAATCGTTGTAAATGTACGAACAAAAAACCGTTTATAAGCCAGTGGTAGTACCCAATGAGTCTATACAGATAATTATTTGAGTATCAGTAAACATAAATAATTCTAAAAGAACTTTTTCAAATAAAACCAAATGAAAGTACGACTTTATTTTAAATAAAGGGATTTTTAATATACAAAAAAAGACTACAAATCTCTAAAACGTATAAAAATATTTATTTAAAAACAAAGTATACACTATGTTTGGGAGTACCTACATTATATGTATATATATATATATATATGTGTGTGTATGTTGATTTAACCAAAGTCGTTTTAAGTAATATTAACTTATTTGATGTTTGATAATAATGTATATATTGTAAATATATAATTATAATAATTTGTACTTAAATAATCATAAACATAAAAAAAAACATACAATATTTAACTATTTTCGTACATATCTATCTGTTAATAATAATAATAATAATAAATATATATTTTAAGCAATAAAACAGTTCGGATTATATACGACAATTTGAATAATTTCAACGAACAATAAAAAAAATTAATTGTTTTGTTCAATGAAAAGTCTTTAATTTATAATAATTACTTTCATTGCTCCCTGTCGCGTTAATTTCCAAGACCCTGACACCGGCTTTGCAGTGATCACCAGATATCGTTCGACTGCTATGCTAGAAAGAGTGACAATCGACACCAGACCGAATTGTCCCACGCCGAAAGCGTATAATGTACATCCTACGAAAAAATCAACATGATATTATGTTATTTTACAATGATATTGTCATAAGTAGGCGATTTCATAAAACGAACACATACAGTCGTATAAAATACGTTTTCTCGACTGGTTATAGACAAAAAAAAAAAAAAAACCAAAATACTTCATTAAAACAAGAAAAATAAACAATCATTTCTAATTCTTTATTTGTTTAATAATCGTTTTTTTTTGTGTAAAACCGAACGTGAAGAGTACTATTTATATAAGAGTACTATTTTTGGAAATCGGAGTGAAAGTTTGGTAATATTCTATTTATCGACAGAAATTCTGAATATTTCGAAAAGAAATGAACAATATTAATTCAGATAAAACTAGTGGGCTTTATTACATGTTGTATATAAAAATAAATAAATAAATAAATAAATAAATAAATATATATATATATATATATGGAATTGACAATGAAGATGGCAATGATCTAACAAAACAATTTCAAAATTATTTAGCAAAACTACAGTTAAGATTTACATCAGACCCCTTAGAGTGGTGGAAAACACGTTACTTAAAATATTCGACATTAAGTAATTTTGCTAAAAAGTATTTGATGATTCTTGTCTAATTCGGCAAGTGCTGAACGTTGTTTTTCAACAGCTGGTAACATCGTTATCCGGAAAAGAGCTTCCTTATCGCCGAAAATGTAAATTTACTTTTATTTTTGCATCAGAATAAACAATTATTATTCTAAAATAATTTATTAAAATATTTATTATTATTCATTTACTATTTTCTTTGTTTAATATGTATTTATTTTTCATTTAATTGGTTATTATTAAATATTGTTATTGTTGTTAATGTTATAATTGTTAATTATTGTTGAACAAAAAATAAATTATATGTAGTTATTATAAAGTGTGTATATATAATAAATGTAATACTACTGGTAACGAAACGTATATATAAAAAAAAAAAATTCTAAAATATTAAAAACACGTGAAACTTTAATTACACGAATCAATATACGTATATGTTAAATACACAAACATTGTGTACACGTGTATTTTAAATACACGTCTAAAATCGTTACCACTAGTGAAAACCATATCCCATTTTAAAGTAAAGCGTTTGATTACATTGCCGTATATAATTTGTTGGACGAAGAACTTTTGTTTATCCATAAAGTATTTAATTTATTCAATCGTCCAAGAAAATGTTGACTTTTGAATATTAAATTTGATCTCTCGAAAGTTTTGAAAAAATGAGATTGGCGTTTTTAATCTCAAGCTCTCAAAATAAACCTCTAAACTCGTTTCGCAGCATGTTAAATTGAAATTGTTTTGTTTATGAAGTATTACTACGTAAATGTATATAAAACGTTAACGTGTTTAATGAGAATAAACCGAGTGTAAAAACTTGTTTGTGAAAATTCTGTAATTATTGTTGACGGTCCTGTATTTAAGGGTATTGTATCGTTTTTTGAATTACATCATTTACGTTTTAATATATATTTATATATATTATTTTTGTATACTACTTGATGATACGCGTAGGTGTAATTATATGTTCGAGATAAAAATAGATATCATATATGTAGTGAAAATAGTTGTGATCTATTACTTCTTCTCCGTATTTTCGTTTGGATTAAAAATAAACACATATAATTTAATAGTGTTATGTATGATTGACAAAAAACAAAAACATATCATTAGAAGTAGCGCTTTTTTCTTGGCTTAAAAATGTGTAAAAAATAAGTAAAAAATGATCAAAAGAAAAAAAAGCTATTGTCTAAAATTAATTATTATTATTATTATTATTATTAATGTTGATATTATACTATTTTAACATCACTCGAAGTAATACGTGTTATACATTCAAAATTGTAATTACCAACGTGTTTTTTTATAGTAGCCGAAAATAAATCAATACTATGATAACAATAATATAAGACGTTAATATATACCTAGTTATATACGTTTACAATATAAATTTTTTTGTCGCTTAGACGGTGTTCAGTTTTTAGTAAAAAAACCAATACTGTACGTACTATTATTTATTTACTTGTACTACCATTATATACCATTGAAGATTGTATGTCTGAATGTGCGTAAAAATCGAAATTTAAAAGATAATAACATTATTAAATTCATGCTACACTGAATTGTATATAATACTAAGAGATTCCGAGTGGAATAATTTTAAAAAAGGGGCGAACAAAAGATGTCGATTCTCTCGTGTGCAGAACTTAACTAAAAAAACGAACATTTTGATTCTATCATGTTGTATTTATTTTTGAGGATCAAAAGTCGAAAGAAAAAAAGCAATGAAATTTCTCCACTACAAATAGTAACATTGAATCATATTTGTTTTCGGGGGTACTTTGTGTATGGATATGGATATGGGTGTGGGTGTGAGTGTGACATAATGCAAAATCGGTCATGAAAAAAAAGTTGTATCCAGCTCAAAAACATATAAATGGTAAAAAAAACTAGTTTAGAAAATATCGAACAAAAAATATACACGAACGATTTAACATGAAACTTTGTACCGTCACGATTTTCTCTTGTTAATTTACATTTACATCAACATATTTTAAGTATGCTGTGTAATATACACAACTATTTATATATGGGCTTGGATCAATCGTTCATTATTCTGAAAAAATTATAGCCTTTTGTACTTTATTCGTTAATTTGTTTTGAATGTTCAAACTAAGACAAACCATAATATATTTAATTATATCAACTACTAACATTCAGTTTAAAAAAAATGTTAGTTAACTTAAAAACTCAAATTTAAAAAAAAAAATGAATTCTCGTATATTTATAAGAAAAAAGTTTATTTTAAAAGTTCTTCGATATTTTTTTTTTATTGGTATCTTATGAATATCTGTATTGTTTACGTTATAATATATCTTATTATGGTAGGTAGAATAAAAATTTTTTATTTATTATTAACAACGCACTAATTCGTTTAAAGCTTATTAAATATTATGCGATTTATGGCTTATAATTTTATAAGATACTGTTATTTATTATTATTTAACTTTCTCTGAAAAGAGGGAATACGGCGTAATTGATGTTTTACTATACGAATACTTTACCACACTTGTATTGAAGTTTTACAAAATGTATTTAAATTACTGTATGTGTGTTCTAACGATATACCAGTATATAAACATTGCAATTCATACTAATCATGTTTTATAGATTAACTGATTGGCGTATACGTGAAATAACGTGTCGATGAAAAATGACCTAAAATAAAAAAGAAATTGTATTATCGATTTTAAGTTACAAGTTTGCCATTCTGAAAAAATAAAAATAAAATGATTCTCAGTCTTATGTAGTTGGTTTAGACGTGGATTTGAACAAATAAAATGATACTTAACCGTCCGAGGCGGTAATAGCGGTAGATTTAAAGTTACACGTATATTTTAAAATTACATTGTTAACATCACAAATAGAAACTCTAAAACGTTTTTTACAACGAACAAGACACGTGGACATTGTTCCGTGCGGCATAGTTCATTAAAATTGGATGGATGACTTGCCTTCTGATTACTTTAAGTGTTAAAAAAAACCACAAAAAAATGGTAAAACGTTTCAAACAGGAAACGTCTATGATTACATGATATCGAATCGACGACTTCAAATTTAATTTTGTGATACTATATGCGTGTTCCGTTGAAATTATTTTCCATTATTTTAAATAAAAATCAAAAGTACCATAATTTTAGAAAATCAAACATTCGTCCGCACAATACACAAATACTGTTCATATCGAGTATATTTTATCGGATTTAGAAATAAACGATCAGAAGAGATTTTTTAAAGAAATTATTGAAATGACGACAATATTTTAAACATTATTTCATGTCAAGTAAATAAAGTTATCGATGAAAACATCGATAACTTTATTTGCATACATTTTAGATTTTTATTTAAAGTCAGTACATTTTTAAGTTAACGCTTTAAGGAATTATTGTTGAAATTTTGTTTTAATTATAATGTATGTTCAGATGTATTTGCCTGTACTTAATTTTTCACATACTGTCTGTAACAGATGTAAGAAAATTTAAATTTAATTCCAAATTTTTGAATTACTCTCAGATTAGTTTTGTTATTATTTTATTGACTTGTTGTTTTGATATTATCTATACCGAAATATCCCGTTGATTTCTTTTCGAAATACATTTTTGTATCAATAAGTTACGTTAGTAACTTTTTTCTCGCGTTCAGTCTATTTTGTCTTCACTGTTTGGTTTAGAAATATATGCGTTTCTGCAACAGGACTTATTTTTAAAACCTTTGACGCGCAGTTGTTACCAAATATTTATTATCAAATACGATATATATTCAAATGTAATAATCATTTGTTATTTATTTAAATTCATATTTCGTTTTGTCGTTTAAATACGTTACAGACTTTGCTTAAATTATTATATATCCTTTTTTTCACCACTAGAGTGTGTGGACGATGATATTGATGTCCTTTTAAACTTGTAAACTTTGCTCGTTATGATAACATAATTAATAATAATTATTATATTCTTATTATCCACTTAATCCGATTCTTAAACATTTTAATATTTACTATCGCACATAAAAATATGTTAATGTGACTTATGTAAGAAACTATATTATATTATATAATTTAAATGAGTTAAATTGATAATACATTGTACTCGGCGATCAACGGTTAGTTAACTATTATGTTATTATTTTTCGTGTGAAACGAGCAAATCATACGACTTTATTTTTATCGAGAATATCGCGTAGAACATTGACATTCAATTCTTAAAATAAAACATCAGTATGTTTTGTAAAATATGTGTATCATATAGTTATTTTATATAAAAAAATCATTGTTATTATTACCTAAATCGTTAAAGACCCATCCGTGTTTGAACGATGAAACGGCTGGCATGAAGTGCAAGATCGAATTAGCGAAATCAGCTGTTGCCAAATTCAATACGAATGTGGAAAAAGGACCTTTTAATCTCTTGAATCTAAAAAAAAAAGGTTTGTTAATCAATAATGATGAAATTACACAGTAAAAATATTTCTTTATTTCTTTACGAATGTTAACTATATATAATGACATTGCAGATGCTATTCAAATGAATAATATCGTACGTGCTCAGCCCATTACACAAAATGCTATTTAAAACAAGCCTAATATGAAAAAATTTCTTTTTTAAAAATTAGTCATGCAGTTATTTTTGTATTTTCCTTTTAGTGTTAAAATGATGTGTGTACCGACCATGCGGATTTCCGGGGGAAAAAAACTCCTTTTGAATTATTAAGTTTTCTTTGAATGAAGAAATGTCTGATATTAAATGTAAGACTTGAAAATTTAGTACAAACATTTTGTTTATTTAACATCTTAAATTTCTGTATCGTGTGAAGTACATACGTTGGAAGTACACTATATTTACTCACAATTATTATTTTCATAAGCATTTTAAATTTCAAAAACGTCCGATAAGTACTATACGTATAAGTCTATAATATTTTAATCAAGGTATTTACAGTGCGATATCTTGTGATTGTTTTGTAGGTAATCGTTTGAGATCGATATGTGTGTATTGTCTATTATTGTCACTTGATAGGCAAAATGTACGAGCAATAGTGAAAACTAATAATTTAATTGGAATAGGAAAACTTAACTTGCAAAGTTTGTTCGAAATATTATCTGATTCGTTTCGCGCGTAGATGTTTGTAAAAGTTTTATGATATATAAGTGTATTTTGCATATTTTAATATTTTATGGATACATTTCGCTTTGTATTGTTTAATAACATTTTGAGTGATAGATAAGTATATATATTGTTGAAGTTTTGACGTGTTTTTTTTCTGTTATAAATTTATCATTGATACTTCATCACTTTTTTTTTTATCAAGGACCTTTATAGAATATTATGAAGTGTAACGTAAGATGTTTTACATGATCTATATGAGTATTACATATATAAAATAAAATCGAAAAAGTAATGCACAGACGTTTATTGTATAAGCATTGTAATATTTTACACTCGAGAGTTTTAGACCATTTGTAGAAGTCTGATAGTTACTTGTATAAAACAATATATGACATACAAGTGTTTTTGAAAAAAAACATTTTAATTTCTTAAAAAATAGTACGCGTGCTTTAAAGAAATCTTGAGTTTTAGAAATATCGAGAAATTT
This sequence comes from Schlechtendalia chinensis, assembly GCA_019022885.1. NCBI lineage: Eukaryota > Metazoa > Arthropoda > Insecta > Hemiptera > Aphididae > Schlechtendalia > Schlechtendalia chinensis. The sequence goes on from CM032341.1 coordinate 6,343,449, forward strand.
AACATTGATGATTGCATTTTTTTTGTAATGTGAGAATGTAGATTTATCTTTTTCCCTAATACTTCAAATATAGCATTTATTATTTTCCTATAATTTGATTACCTATCACAATTTTCATTCTAACCACAAATCATAAAATAGCTTTTAAACTATTTGACCAGATAGTAAATTGTTAGCAAAGTTAGGATAAAAAAAAAATGTACAGATGTTTACCCGATAACTCAGTCCGTTCAACTGAATAAAGTTACACCATTTTCTCCAAAATTGAAAAACAGTTTTACTTGGATTACATTGATACATGTTACAAACGACTCGACTCAAACTACTAAGGAGAAGAAAAAAACGTGCCAAATTTAGTATCGATACATACGTAACAACTACGCGGGTATAACACTAATATTCCGTTAAACGTTAAAAGCGTATTTATTATTAACAAATATTAATAATGGGAGAACAAACTCGTAAACACATTACCTGGTGAAGACGAAGAGAACTAAGCCGTTTCCGATCAGACCCACAATTCCAATGACCGTGAGCAGCATACCGTAGGAGAAAAATATCACAGGGCTCGTCAGTTCCATATGATCGTCTTCATCTCTGTAGCATGTTTTACTCTACAACACGTTCAACGTTAATTGTGTTGCAATAATCGTGTTATGATGCGTTCCGTTTGTTTTGCGTTTGCCGATTCAAAACTAGATTCTATAAATCTATTCTTAAACGAATCCTTATAGGTATAATAACACAAACATAATAATAATAATACAAATAATAATACAAATCATGTCATTCGAATAATATCGGATCCGTCTATAAAGATTAATTTTGAAATTATTCTTTGATGCATTTAATTTTGTAATATCGAAAAGTATACTACGCCAACAAAATTTAAAAAAAAAAAATCATTTTGCGTTTGGATACTATACAAATATAATTTTTTATCTCATAAACTTGTATTTATCTTAAACAAATGAATAATAATTGACAAAATAGTATTTCAGGTCTATGATTATTTCATTTATACGTACTTCGTTCATGCACATCGCATCAAAACTGGATAAGTTGTTGGACATCGATATTTTTTGTTTTGTTTTTTGACGTCTGTAGAATTATTACATCCGTTTCGTTCCCATTTAACCGGTACTTTTTCGAAAATTTAAACACAACGACATTATCATTGATCACGATTTATCATTGCGAAATATAGTATATTTAACTTATTCGAATGAGCTGCGTAATACATACATACATACATATGTATATATATATAAACTTTTAATTATTATTTATGTATGTTGTGACACGAATTTGATGAAAAAAACGTAGCGTGCTACTTGATATTTTCACCACTGCACGGAAAAACAATGAATCATATATTTATTTTCGGGAGTTGCTGTTACTTGTGGCCCATTTGGATGATTCAGAAATAACTGTTTTAACTATTAAGAGAAACAAATTTAATAAAAGAAGAAAACCATTTTTTTAAATATTTAAAACAATTTTTAAATTTCTTAATTTTTAATTGTTCAAAAATAATTATGGAAAATCGATTAAAAAAATGCTCAACATTGCATTCCGATCAGTAGTGAACTAACGACGGTGGTGCGACACATAAAGGAATATTAGTGATATAACGGCGGTAGTGGGAGTGGTCTTACACAAAATTGCGACGTGAAATCGATCTGGAAAAAACAAAAAACTTTGTATCCAGCCCAAAAACATATATACGTTAAAATCACATTCTATAAACATAAGTGTTAAGCGAACGATAAAAAAAAATTACTTTTTCCAGATTAACGTTGTGCGCGGTCGATGGTGGAAGATTTTCCCCTGACGGATGTTACCTTTTCGTACGAGTTCATTTGATATACCTGCAACAATAATATAATATTTACGAGCGTATAAGTAAAACGTTTTTAAGTATACATACATACATATTGATATCGTAAAAGTTAAACGTGTATTGTTGTTAATTGTTGTTTTTAATCACATAGAAATTAGTGTCAACGATCGAAACACTATACTTGTGTACGATGATTTATATGGACATTTTTTTTTAAATTTTAATTTGAGATTTTGCGCGAACGCGGTGGAAAGTTATAAATCATTATAATTCTTCAAATTCGTTTTAGACGACGTTGTATCGTGGTATAAATTTTTCGTTCTATACGATAATGTAATCAAAAGATGGTAAATGTTAAATCGATGTTATTGTCGCGTATAAACACCCTTGTTGTTCCGAGAGTGTATAAATTCCAAAATTTTCATTATGTATATTTATGGAAAACATCAAAAGGCTGTTGCGATTAAAGTGACAAAATGCGTCGAAATTCTAAATTATTCTAACTTTTCTTTCACCATTATATAGTAACTAATATAATGTTTTATGATGATATTATTAGTTATTTTCGTTCGGATTAATAAAAGCATTTTTTTTTTTTGTACACATTCATATGGTAACGTTGAACAATTTTCAATATTCTCACTAAAGCGATTGTCAACAATATATTGAACATTATTTTATTTCAGTCATAAAATATTTTCTTATGCGTTTCAGCGAACGTTATATTATTATTACATTATATATTATGTTTACAATTGCGTTGTTATAAAAGTAATAAATATTTTATTTTTTTGAAAATTTTGAAACGCAAAATATTCGAAATTTAACCATCAACATATTTTTTCCATTAAAATTATTATGTTTATGACGACCATCTAATTATCACGACTAAACTATTAAAAATTATTAAATATATAATCGGATATATTTTAAATCCACCGTGACAACGTATGAATACCACGACTTTCTGGTCCAAACGCGAGTAATCTTTCGAATACGATACACGAACGTAATGTGACAGTTTGTTTCACGAGACGAGAAAACAATAGCACGAACAAAAATTGTCGGACACAGAGTGTACATCAGAGTGTATAATAACGCAGGTGGTATGTCGGCGGTCTTTTGGATTCGTAAATCGTCAAAACGGTAACGTCTATATTTAGTGATATATATGATAGTTTGGCGTGTCGCGACGGGACCGTGTTTCGGTGATGGGATTTGATCGGAAATTCGTCACACAGTGTCCGCGCGGTCGTAGAATGAATTATCTGTGTTCTGTTGTGCGACGAGAATCGATTTTAACGTGTGTAATATATATCAACACAGTCTCGACGAAAGAAAAAAATAATGAAAGCGAAACGAAAATAAAGACAGACCGACGTTGTTTTATTCACAAACAAGTTCAATTTCAATGCCACTCCGAGTATCAAAAAAAAAAAAAATAACAATACATGTTACTCTATCCTCCTGGTGAAGTCCTGAGAACGAGATTTTGGGCTAAAAAATGTGTTCAGTGCTGTTAATTTTTTATGGTTAACGAGCTCTGACGACGTAGCAAGCTGAAATAGTGTTGTTCGTTTGGTTTATGAAATGAAATGAAAATCGTTGTACACATATACGATATTTAGAACGGTTCAAATGACATTTAACGTGTCAGATATATAGTTTTTGAGTTTTTCGAACATTTATATTTCGAAGGTTGAAAATTTCGGGGAAAGCTTTTATCACAGAGATAACAAAATGTCTAGTATAATGTATAAACGTCTATTTTCCTATATATATATATTAGCGATTGCATTAATCAACTGTTGTCACGTTCGTCAATATTAGTAATGCAGCAGGTGAACATGTATTTGCAATTACCTCGTGTTCCCTGCGTTAAAGGTACTCAGGGCTGCGGTTCCGATATAGCCCCAACCTTTTCATTTTATGCCGAAGCATGGTATAATCATTAAAGTCACGTTTGACTGTACAAAGATATAATTATGGTCCTCGAGTGGTTTTTTCATACTTCTCACGATTGAAGAGGGTATCTGCAGGTATATGTATATTTTTTTTTTTTTTTTTAAAAGATGTCGACTCATCCTTAGTTCGTTGAAATAATACAACTCTTAGCACTTGTAAAATATGAGCGTTGCAAAAAAATAAAAAGAAAAAAGATGCACAAAGATATAAAACTTACATTAAATACAAGTACCAGTTATACGATACCTCTCGTGAGAAAATAAAATAATTCTTTTATGATTTTTTACGTTTCAATATGTATTCATATTCTGTATAAAGGTCATATAAAGGCAATTTTCATAAATTATATTTCACAGACTGTAAATAAAGTGGTGATTATCTTCGACACATACTCATCTAGTATATTTATTCGATATTGAAAAATTACTTGCAAACGTCGAGTGGAGGTTTTTTTTTAAGTATAATGAAAAAAATTAATAATAATATTAATTATTAAGTAAAAATATTTTTTAAAGGTTTCGTCGAGAAATAAAATATGCAGTTTTACTTGACATTTCCCACGAAAAAAATCTCTGAATACACTTATGATATTGTATTTGCGGCTACCGTCCGTGAACTTTGGTCGAATTCATTTTACCACCATCACTGTGACTAATAATTGTCATAACTATAGTTTCTAGTCGAGTTCGCGACATTCCTACATTAATTCTTCTAAATCTGTTTCCGCCATATGTTTCGTTTTAGACGTTTATCCGAAACCACGAGTTCGCGCCGAATTAATTTATTTTATGATATACGCAGGCCGATTGTTGTCCAGACTGTTCCTTAATTATAAGCTAAACGGAAAAAACGTATATTACAGCCCGTTGTCTTGTGCCGACGTGTGTCACCGTAAGTCTCGTGCAGCCCCGTCTGAACTTGACATCCTATCGGTCCACGCGGTCTACATAAAAAACGATATGACGTGGTCCGCCCCCACCGTCCAGAGGTATGTACGACGAATGACAGTTTTTTAAAAGGTTTCTCGCTATCGCATGTTAACCTCAGCGTTACCGTGTTAATATGATTTTTTTTTCTCTCGTAAAAAACGAAACAAAAAATAACGTTTGTTTTCGTCGGTTCCGGTTCGATTTCGGAACGATATAGGTATACAAGCGCAAACATTTTTGCAGTGTTCGCCGTACACGCGCACACGTTACGTAAGGCAGATTTGACTGGAGTAGCAAGCTTTTCAATTGTTTCGCGAGATTCAAACGGTGTTTTCACCTTACACGTATTTAGTTAAGCCGATGCCCGTGTTCTTCAAGTTCAAATAGGATATTCGCGCGTCTTGCGTGTTAATTTTACGAACGTTACATTCGGAACGAAATTAATGACCAATAACACGCGTATCCAAATATCATAGTTTTTGTACGTGAAAATTCGTTACGTTAAAATTATGATCACGTCGGACGACTTAGAACAATAACAGGCGTAAATGTTTTACGAGGTTTTTATCTGAAATGACGTTCGGGTCAACTCAATGTGTGCATTATTATACTAATTGAATTCGTACATTTATTTTCTGTATCAATGGTTACTATTCGTTTTCTAATAACACGCGTTATTTTTTTTTTTTTTGTCATTTTTATAAAACGAAACGTCACTTTCATCTAACCTAACAATAAACCTGTATTTAGATTTCTGATATCGAAATTTTTTTATGCTAAATCGTTCGCTCAAATCATAATAATAATCTTAAAACATTTATTATAAGATCTAAAAGTATTTGATAACAACAGTCTACAAAACGTAATTGTATATACTATTGTTGTATTATATTTAATAATATAATACGACTTATAATTTAATTGTTTAATAACATTATTTGATACTCATACATTTGATAAAACAGTTTTAATTTAAAAAAAAAAATCTCCTCATAATCCAATTGATTTAAAACAATTGACCTTTTTAACGTGTGAAAAAAAATTAAATAAAAATAAGTAAACGCGCGTATTATACAAATCGCGTATCTCGTGTCCCGAAGGAAATCACCAAATTGATTTTTTCGATTTGCTGAACATCATAGTTGCCGGTATTGAATGAGCGTTGAGGTTTCATTATTCGTATTTATTTTGCAACGAGATTCTATTCGATCCGTGAGCAATCGAACGCGTGTAGAATTCTGAATATACATTTACGGCTTTGTCACGTATAATTATTAATAAATTATTATAACACAACACAAACGCATGTTGAGACCCGACGTTTTTGATTATAACGTTTTCGTCAACTATACATAAAACACTCTTTGGTATTAATATTATTTTTGATACCTACGGTTTTGAACCCTATGAAAAATTTTAGGGCATGTTGTCAATAATATAAACGATCAGAGGCGTATTTTTTTAAGGCTACAAATTTACAATCACGTCTATAATACTGTATTTTTTACATTATTTATAAGCTTATATAAAAGTTAAATTACTTAATTATGATAACATAACTTCCTAACCAAAATATTTTTATACATACGCCACTGATTTTAAAAGAACTAATATTAATTGTAATTTGTTACGAATCGAATTTATACAGTTCAATAATAAAACATTTTAAAAAGTTAGATTAAAATAGGGGTTTAATTAGACTCAATTCTTACTTAATGTTATACTACAAGTAATACGCATCTGAAGTAAATGAATATAACGTTTTCATATCGTTTATTATACACATAAATCGTAAAACATTACCAAAACTTAAAAAAAAAATATATATATAAATGATACATATCTTATTAAAACTAACTTATGAATTTAAAAAACAAACAATTCTTCACGAATTAAGTTGTTTCTTATCGAGTACCAATATGTGTGTATATTAATTTACTATTAATAGTAGATATTTAATAAATATTAACTATTAATAGTTATAGTTAGTAATAGTTTTATTAATAAAACTTATTTAATAAATAGTTTTTGTAAGACTAAAAATTTACAATCACGTCTATAATATTGTAATTAGTCAATTTTATTAGTAATAATGAAAAATATAATGATTGTTTAGTAATTAACACATTGAAATATGTGTTCGATTTTATTAATTTCTTTTTACACTATTTAAAAACGTATATGTATTCCAAATTATTTCATTATGATTTCTCCACATTCTTCCCAATTTTTTTTTATAAATACGCCACTGTAAACAATAATAAAAAAGAAAAACCAGGCTTCAATAAATATGCATATTCATTAATAGAATTGCATTGTATCACGAAAGTTACTAAATGTTTTAAGACTCGAATTATCGAAAATAACAAAAAAAAGGTCAGTTTTTTGTTATTATAAAAATGAATAGGAAACGTCAAAAGTATTTGTAATTTAATCCCGACGTTTGGAAACGAATTATTTGCAACGTATGATCTAGAATCTAATGTAGAACTTATGATGTGGATTTATGATATGCAAAATACATTTGTTAACGAGGCTCGACAACGATGAATAAAATATAAATACGATCTCTTGGGGGAAATTTATCGGCACATGAACGCACACGGTGAAGTCCTGCAATTCAATAGCAATCAGCCGCGTGACTGATTTTCTAATCTCGAACCGTTTATCGTTTCGCCAATTTAAATATTATTTAATATTAAATTTTCATGTAAATCCTATTTATATTATAATGACTGTTACTAACACACGATTGTATCTATTAAACGCCTGTCGAAAACGAATCGTGTCAATTGTGTCGATGATCGAATCGAATTACGAGTAGATAAATTGCATGTACACTCGATGATATTGTGCAGTCGTCGACCTAAGACGTTTTGGGACCGAAATTCAGTCGTCTCGCACAGGTATGCTGTTTAACCATGTTCAGGACGGCCCACGCAAATGTCATTATGGTTTAGATATATGTATGTGAGATACCAATAATATCGTATTAAACGCGGTTCAGATATACGTAGAAAAGTGTGGGCACACCTGATCGAGTTTATACTCGATTAAAACACGTATCCGCACATAATTAGTTGTAATACTCGGGTGGTAAGTTTTCCAAAAAACAAAAATCACATTTCCAACAACGGCATAATCGTTTTATTATGGTGTTATCTACAGAAACAGCAAAGTGGTTTAACTTTATATTATTATGTATAGGTGTCATTTGGAGTGAAATCCACACAATATTTCTTTATCTTCAGTTGTGAATCTTGGAAGAATCAATACATTATGGTGCCGAGACATGTGTCGTTAATGTTGGAATTGGTTACACGTAGTTTTATCCCATGCCATATAATACGAGTGAACATTAGAATACGTTACATGACATTGCATTCTAATTTGAAGATAATCAACTAGCATCGTTGAGACACCGATAAGTATATACAGTGTGAAAATTGTATCTAAACTGTAAACTAGATTTTCTAGGTTGAACAGTAACGGGTTAAATTAATTTTGACTTCTTGACTTGGCCGACTATTTTAAATTTTATATCGAGTTACATTTCTTTTATATTATTAACGTTAACCTAATTTATTATTATTCTTTCTTTCACTTTGTCCAATTAAGTTACCGGTCTGGTTTCCTTAAATTATTTTCAACAGCCGCGTATCCTAATAGAATCAAGTTTAGTTTTAAACTAAAAACCGGCAATGAATCTTAATGACAACTAGAAATTATCGTCTTTGGTTGAAAATCAAAGTGAACGATTGTTATACGAATTATTTTCGATTGAAATCGTAATGCCAATACTGAAATTTCACCAACATTCTTTTGAAAGGCGCACGTATGTTTTAATTCCAATAACACTATTTCTTGAATATACATATTGCAGATTTTCAACTATTGATAACAATTACGTAATTAATTTCTGTTTTTGATATATTTTTCGGATTTTTATCGTTATTTTTATACACTATTTATTAATTGAATTAAGTGTGAGCGCTGTGAAAAATCACTCTTAAGCCAAAAATATAAGCAAAGAGAAAAAAAATTGTTGTCCGTATGGGAAAATATCTTGTTGGTGCAATTAAATCTCGGAAACTCTTGTGGAAGGTAAGTTAAAGAGTTAGTACGGATAGTACATAGTTAAAATTAAAAGTATTAAGTATTAAAGTATTATGCAATGTATTTTGAGATACATCATTTTATAAAATTATTATTTTTTTTACTATTGACGCTTCGATGGCATCAAATGGTTAACAAAAGGAACAGTTCCGTCTAAAACTTCCTACAATAAAACTGGAGGTGTTGAGAAACTAGACGAAGAACACCTTTAAACGAAAATGTTACTGTCAATGGTATGGAACACACAAGACACACGACTAAATATGATAAGGAAAAACAGGATATTTGTGAAATAACACATGTTTTTAGATTAGTATAAATGGAAAACCTAATAATATGATTTAATAATTCTAATCATTAGATAAAGTTCGAAAATTGCATCAAATTTCATTGTCAAAATTGACTTGTAAGGAAAATTTTTCCATAATCTTAAGCTTACGATAATTTGTTAACAGTTGTGGAGTTGAAAAAAATGTTATTAATTTTAATAAATTAAAAATAAAGAACATGTGTATTTGCAGTTGCGTATTGGAACTACCTGCGGTTGAACCGTAGCACGAGACTGTGTCAGAATTGCCTGTCCAGAGCGCCGTGTGTACATAGATCGTCCGCGTTCAGTAGTTCATAACTTGGCACTATGTATGCTATAAAAATTCAAAAATTCCTTCAAATATAACACAACGAATAAAATCTTTAGGATCAACACATTTGTGTAATACAATAAATCAATATTTTATTGTGGCGAATTATGGTATAAGAGATTTCATCGCGTGATACAAAGTATTTTCTCGTTTCGTCTTTGAATTGTTTATTGGGAATTGCATATTATGTATTACAATTTTGAACATAAATTCTGATAACGCACGATATCGTTGTTATATTACAATATGCCGTCGACGAGCAAATAAATAATTTGGTTACCGTTAGTATTATTCATTTCAAGTTATTTTTTGAAAATCATGTCAAATATACGATACAGTTTTGATACTAGAATTATGAAGAACGGAACGCGAGACGCGTTATTTTAAATTATTATAAATTATGGTAATGTTGTATAAATAAATTACAACTTAAAGACTACTGGAATTCCGATTAAGTCATTTATTCAATTGTAATATCAGTTCTAAACAACACAGACGAACAAAACGGACGTGGACAAAAAATGTCTGTTTCTAGATAAACGATATTTAAACATATTTTTATTGCTAATAAATTATCATTTAGGTCGTAACATTTGTGAATATATATATATATACATTATGTAGAACAAAGACAGTTGTAAGTCTGGAAAATTGGGAATTTAAATGATTTTTGTCGTCTCATTTGCACTATTTGTAAAATTCAAAACTAATCAAATTTATAAGCTCAACTCAATTATTAAACGTTAATATTTTTAATGAATAATTAATTATTGAAACAAAAAATTGTGATTTTATTAACGTAAATAAGGAAATTACAATGACGATGATAATAATAATACAAATACACAATATTTGAGTGATAAAATATATATTGTCGTCGTTGTCGTTTTATATCATTGCAATATATTATTTACTATTTAATAACTACGGTTTATTACGAGTATATTATATCGTTTATAATTTGAATTGAGGATAAGACAATAATATATTTTAATAATCGTGTCGTTGTCTTGTAATCGTATTAAACACGACGAGAAAATCGAAATTACGAATTCACTTAATAAAACCGTATATTTAATGTAACGACCTAATGAAAAATATTAAATCGTAAATCGATATTTTGGTGTTTTTTGTTTTGTTTTGTATCGTTCATCTTAAGTATAATAAATATTTTAGTTCAAAAACTGTATTTGCGTGTTAATATACATGTATATATGATGATTTATACGCGTATATCGGCTTTAAAAGCTAATGTCATTGGATATTAAATTTATCTATTCACATAACATAATGTAATATTTTCCATACGTACGATAAAATTACAAATACGATACACGTCGCGCGAAGATAAAAACTGTCCAGGAAATATTTAGCGGGACGCGGATGAAAAAGTTTCGTACGAGTGGTGAGTAGTTGTATAGAAGGGCTGTTTTAAACTTCGATTACATTTTAATTCAATCATATTTCCGAAGAAAAATACTACAAAGTTATATCGATTCTGATCTGATTCAGGTTCAAACATAAATCCGAACAGACCGTATTTTAGAAACAAATACCGAGAGAAGTCGAATTAAAACACAGTTAAAAGGAATACAAAACTCTATAACAATCAATTTTTAATATTATCGAGATTTTTTTCACTTGGATAATACATTCGGTTTTTCGCCCGAATTGTTTAAAAGGACGTTGTTACATTATTCGAGTACAACAAAGAAGTCCTATATGAGTCGATCCGAAATCATGTAACTTGTTCTATACATTTTACCTGTGATGATATGTGTATTAAGTTCTTGAAAACCGATCGTTTTCGACGTATCTGTTGCGATTAACGATTTCGGTGTAAAAAAACATGATTTTCGTCGTTTAAAAACAAGATGCTATTCATTATTTTTTATTTGGATAGGTACAAAATAAAAGATAAATATGATAACTACATACTTCAGTGAATCTAAGCCATCACACGCGTATTTCAACGGTTGTTTTTATAGTGGACTTCGGAGCCTAAATAACACTTTTTATAAATGTGCGCGCGCCGTTACAGTGCTATCATAGAACTTTCAATAACGATTATCGTACGGAAAGGAAAACACGAGATTTTATTATTACTATTATTATCAACGCCGGACAAGAAATTCAAATCGAAGTTACCGATACGCATACAATGTATACAAGTGAAAAACTCGACTCGATTATCAATTGTCACGAACGAGAGATGTACCGTCGTCGACAGTATTGAATGCGAGCTGACATTATCACGCGGAAACGACATCGCCGCGGTATTCGACGTAACGCCGATAACACGTCATGGTTGTTCGGGAAAAAAGAAAAACGAACGAAAAGAACGAAATAAAACCGAACGTTAACTCGTCGACCGGCACGTTCCCCGGTAACAACAAAAACGACGACGACGACTACAACGCACCGCTAAGCCGTCGCGGTCGTTCGCACGCGGCACGTCGACGCGGACTGGACCGTCTCTCGCGGCGGATGGCGCGCCGCCGACGGACAACGACTGCACGTTCCCCCCGTCCTCGTTCCCCCCCGGCGCGAACGCAACCGTTCCGTCAGACGACGCCGACCGTGACCGCCGTTACCCGGCGCGCCGCCGACCCAAAACGCACCGGCCTTACGCGACGCGGGCTTGTCCCGTCGTCCGGCGTAGACGCGCGACCGCCGTTTTCCGGTCGCCTTTCCGAGACCGTCACGCGCCCCCACGCGTCGATCGTTTCTCGCCGTAAGCACGTGTCCGGAACGCTTTGCGCCGGCTCTAGTGGCGGTTCTTCGGCACGTCGCCCCGTGTCCGCGGAGAAAAAACGCACGAAGAAAAACCCCGTCAGGACCGGGTGAACAACGGTCGACCGATAATTATAACTGACCTACGCGACGATTCGCTCCGGAACGTACCCGCGTGACGTGACGTGACGTGACAAAACGACCGCAGCCGTCGCACTGGACACCGGGTCGCGACGGAAACGAAAACCCGCGGCCCCACGGGAAGGCGAGCTATCAAACTGATATGCCGGGCGACCGTTAAACATCACGTGTTACGACCCGTTGCTCTTAAAAAAAAACCCCATACCGCCGTTCGCGGGGGCAGCGGGTTCACCGTGTCCGACACGACACGTTGTCGATCAAGTAAGTTTCTCACGAGTCTTTTTCATCATACGTACGTAATAGTTACCGAGTACCCAGCGATATAACTAACAAAAAAATCGACCGGATACGATTTCCCGTCGAAACGTATCGCGTGTCAAGATCGTCCGAACACTCCTTCTACGCGAAAATGTGTTCGCGGACAAATAATAGAAACAATACATTCTTCGGTCAGACTCTAAACTGGAGTTCGTTCACACGTACGTGTCATTTATTATTATTATTAGTTTACATTTTAAAGGCGTGTTTTACAATTAATAACTTATTATGTGGTTGGGTTGGTCTTTAGAGACGGGTCGTTTTTGAGAAGTCGTGTACAGACCGAAAATAAACATACGTCCCGTAGTACGATCTCGGTTTTAAAAACGAATTCGAATCCGTCTGTGTCTGTTCCACGTCATGTAAAAAACGGAATCGGCATTTTATTTCTTATTTGTTTGATGCGATCCAAAACACGGGTACGTTAGAGGCTCATGAAACGAACAATAGGACCGTGACTAAAATTACAGTTTGTTACGCGTAGTATTATTTTTAAAATGGGGGGAGAAAACTGTGCACGAGTGCTTGACCCAGATAACGCGAAATCGGCCGTTATTGTGTCAAAACCCTTGAATACGAGCGCGCTAATATTATAGCAAGTCAAATACATACATATATGAACATATGAATATATGAATAGAAAGTCGTTCCAGACCGTGAAATTCATAATATCCAATTATTTTCCTTTTTACGGACATTTTTCGTCAACGTGTTTAACAGTTTATAACAGCTTACGTGACATTCCGTTAGACGAGACGATCAGCTGTTGCGTTATTCAAAACCAGCCGGTAATAACTTTTTGTAATATACAAGGCTGCTCGTATGATAAACTTTGGAACAGTATAAAAATGGATTTTGATACGTCCAAGTACGCAGTTTAAAAGGAAAATAATATTTAAAAAATAAAAACGAAGACATTCGTGTATAATAATATAACGTAGAATATTATAATTTCAGTCTAAAACGTATTCTAATTATATATTTTGAAAACTTACGTTGTATCGTAATTTTTTCGTGAATCAAAGTAAAAAAAAAAAAAATACACGTTTTATACGTATACAATATTACGACGTTAATCTATAAACGACTATTCTAAAATGCTCGATAATCTAATATTTTTTTTTTTTTTAGGTAACGACATCACGCCGGATTCGGACTTATCTCGGCCACGAACGTCCGTATCTGCATCGGGGTCAACATGACGTGCTTGGGGTCGAGCGATTCACGTCCGGCCGTCATCCCCCCGCTCGGCCGTTCGTCGTCCAGACGAGAACGATCGTTGCCGTCGTCCGCCGTCGTCCAGGCGAGTTTGGTGTTCTCCGCCAGCCACTGGTTACCGCCCAGTATGGTCTCCTTCAACGAGACTATGCGGAATCTCGTAAACAGGTCCTGCGAAAACAATCGACCGATTCGTGTAGATTACCAACCGACCCACGCCGGTGTCGCGAAAACAAACCTGCACGTCTATGACGACCGGCGCGGATAGATTTTTGTCTTCGTTGTACTCGAACACGTGTTCGAACCTCAACAGAACCGATTCGTCTTTCCACGGTTCCAATGTGAGTAACTGCACGTTATTCGGCAGACGTTTTTTTAGACCGGAATACTAAAAAAAAAAAAATGAAATAATAACAATTGGTTTAATTCATTTAAACGAGAAGATGTTAAAGATTTTTTTTTTATAAATAAACGTATACGATTGATATTTATAAAAATATATGGTTTAAGAAAATTTGTTCGACGTTCAATACACTCCAATAAGTTTAAAACGTTTTAAACTTTATTTTCAGATTTTAGTTTCTCTCTTATATTTTACGTGAAATATACGATATTATTCAAGAGTTTCATTTTATATTTAAGTACAAACTTAAGAAACTTTTATTTTTTATTTTTTATAACAACTCGTTTAGAGTAGCTGAATAGATAAAATAAAAAATAATTCTGTATTTTAAATATATTCTCTGTAAAGTTTCGATTACAGAAAAAAAAAACGTGAATATTAAAGCGTATAATAAATGTAAACAATATTATAATATTGCAGTCGACTTAGTTTGTATGGAGTTAACATTAATTTTGTTCTTTGAATGTTTAGTTTCTAAACTTTGTCGATGATTTTTTGCCGAACATCATTATTTTTTTTCTCGTATTCCGAAATCGAGAGACTGTGTTTTATTTGGATTAAAATTTGTTTTAATCGTATTTACAATTTTTAAATTATATTCGTCAACGCTCAGTGGTAAAAGTATAATACAAAATCTCGTTGTCCTATTTAAAAATATAAAATGACGCATTTCTCAAATCGAAACAATACCTACTTTTACACACGATTCTAAATATTTTTATTATAAGTCCTGTCTTATAAACCAACCTAACTTATTAGGTAACTTGTAACTTGTATAGTTTCATGCACGAACGAGACGTGTTTACGACTATTGAACGTCGATGACTATCGATATATATATATATAATATACATTCATCAAAAAAAATTGACAATCTGTCCGTAGTTTTTGTTTTCTAGTACCTGTAGCAAATTCGTTTTCATCAGATCAGCGTGAGACACGGCGTTCGGTTTTTTCGTAAAGAAATACTGCGGTCTGATGAGTTTCCTCTGAGCCAACAGTCGTTCCACTGCGAACTGTTTGTCGACCGATCCAAAAGTGAAATAGTGCTGTCCCCTAGCCACCAAACCCACGCCGAAGGCGGTCTCGTTTAGCGCCTCGTCCACACCAAAAGCGTCGTCGTGGAATATCCGTCTATGCACCTGGCGACAACGCGTAATTTCGTGTTTTTTTTAACGTATGTAAAAAATTATAGTACTAGGAACACGTGATTCGTACGGCAAAGTGCTTTACACAGGAACACGCCCAACGACTGTTAGGATTTCAAACAGCATAGGACGATAAATTAGAGATGAAACCAAAATCACTTCCCGTAGAACAGGTGATACAAACAATAACGGATGAAACATCGTCGAAAAATGTTAAGAACAGTTACCATGAGTTCGATCGCGCCGTTTTCAAGACTCGATCCGCCCTGTGACCGGTCGTTGAGAACGGACATTTGCGTACGCGCGTCGGTCAACGTTATGCGAGAAGTAATCGGATAATAATTTCCCGACACGTTTTCCACGTTTTCCCTCAGACGGAATGACGGTCTGTAGTTCAACACGCGTTTCAACATTTCTCGGCCGTTCGAGTCGGTGTAGAACGTCTGGTTGTTCTGGTAAAACGGTACGTGGAAACGCGATATGATCTCCTTGCCGACCTTGTCCCTGACAATCGTCGTAAGTACATAATGTAATACAGTTGATTCTATAGATGCAATTATAGACGCAGTTAATAGTTATTATGTTCGTACCCGTTCGGTATAGGTCCCACGAGCCATTCGAACTCGATGTGGTCTTCTCCGTTGTATTTTCGTATCACCTGACTCACCCATTCGTTACACTCCTGATGGATTTCTTGTACAATAGGTCCTGAAAAATAACAACACCGTAGATAGAGACGTATAACGTTTAATTATAGCGAACAACAGCCATTGAGATGGTCGCATTTCTGCATTACTAAACATGTATGGTCGGTAAACTGATTTAAAAAACATCATTTCAATTCGATTTATCATGACTTAACTACTCAATACGTAAACTGATAATTATTGAGGCGGCACGACGGCAAAAGTTTTGAAAACTCGAATGTATAACATACGTGTTTTGGTAAACGGCGAGCTTCATATTCCATTCTATATTTACTACCCGCCATGTGAATAGTTTTAAAGAAACACCGGATAAACCTCTCGTTTTGCGTCGTAAACTTAACGAAGACATTAAATTTCAATTTCATAAACTACTTAAAATAAAACAGTCGACCGACTTGAACGTTATATTTCTTTGATATGCGTGTTGATGTACATTATACAAGAACTCAATAAACTCTTTTCTACATATTGTATATGATAGCACATGACCAACAAAATTATACCGGCCAAGACGGAACACGTTGAAACTAAAAACGGATTGTGCTATCGGTACAGTTTTTCGTTTTGCAGAGAAAAATACGATATTCAATTCCGGAAATAAAAAAACATTGTAATACCTGAAATGCGTTTGGGTTTCTTCTGATTATCGCAAACGGGCACGGGCGCACCGTCGGGCCGGAATATGTAGGCTCCCGACGATCTCTTGTAATCTTTCGTGTTATCACCTACCATGCTCTTGTAGTACAAAAACTCCTGGATCAGCGGCACTTCTTCGTCGTCGGCATACAGCACGAAGCGCCTCGGGTCGTTCTCGTCGACTTTCAAACCTAAACGCTGAAAACGACAGAGAACGAATGGTATACATTATCGTCTACCGGTATCGACTTTTAACCGCTCTGTGACCTCGTACGGGAAATAAGTGATGTGGATGGATGAAATCGTTAGGATCACGCTCGTTATCGAGAGAACTACAGAAACGATAGTATAAAACACCGATATGACCAGCAATTGTATGTGGACCTGAAACTTAGTCGCTATGAAAGACAAATGAATGAACGAATGAACAAATGTTCGACATTGAGAGGAAAATATCGCGAAAAACTACGGGAAATAATCTAACCTAAGAGATTTAGAAAGAAAACGGTCCAGTTTATAAAAACAAAATATTTACAGATAAATATCAACTTTGTCTACATGTTAATACGACATAGAATATGTTCATTTTACTAAATGCGCAACCGGTCATTTATAAATACAGTCATGTCCATACCCTATCGCCGACGTCTACGGACCCATTGGTTTGTTGTGGATCTGACCTCTTGGCCCGAAGGTTTTTCAGATAACTCTTCTGTCTCGTGATCAAATACGACTTGTACCCCAACGGCGGTAAATCATCTGCCTGGAATACCAGCTCCACAGTGGCCAACGACCTGCGACCGGGTATGCGTAATACCGCGGCCGGCAAAGGGACGAACTGCACCGTCAGTCTTTGGCCGTCAGGGTCGGTTACGTCATAGGCGGTTTCGTCAGGCACGGGCAACCGGACAAACTCCGTGATGGGTCGACTCAGCGGATTGTACAGTGTGAGCACGAACTGTTCGGTCTGTTCGGACACTTCGCATTGGCTGATGTTCAACAGATGACAGGTCTTGAACTTGGGCGTTTCGTTGCCGGCGATCTCTCTGAAAAATGCCGCGTTAACGTTCCAAGTCTAGAGTCGAGCCATAAAAAAACGTTAAACAAATGAACGTCTTAAATCGTTTTACCACGTTCCCCTCCATAATATTAAATTTAAGCACGTTTTATTCTGTCCGTCTCAACATCGAGTCGGAGTACGTTGCAATACGTTCAAATCGCTAAAAACCACCGATCGATTACTGTCGAATTAACTCTACCGTCCCCTCAAGGCCGGCGTTTAGAATTACAAATTCGTTTTTCGGAAGCCCTAAATTTTCCATCCTAGCGCGCCTAGACACTGATTACAATATAAAAAGCTTCATGACGAATATTTTTTTCGGAACGGACGACCGTTTTCGTGGGAACATTACAACGTGGGACGAGCAGCTGCCTCGGTTTCACAGCCCTTTCGCCGGCCCTGGTCCCCTCGACGATGTGGACAATACGATTTAAATCTCCTTCGAACACTAGACCTGTAACGATTATTTATATGAGTTTTGCATTACGATAATATCGTGTACGACGTTTTTTCACACTCGGCGATCGCTTCGTGTAACAGTCGAGCGTAATCGTTCGCCACGTGCTGTTTCTCCGTGCCGGTGATGGCGTCGTGATGTTGCATCACACCCATTGTTTCGCGGAGTGGCGTGATTTTCGACTCGTATTTGGAACCCGCCAGACTTTGGACGGACAATTGTTTGCACGTCTGCAAAATTTCATTAATGTTTCTCATCGAAAATCTTTAAGGCGAAGGACTCATGGCTCGGAAAGGTCTCACGATTCTTATAAAGCCGTGAAAACACGAACATGTCTACGTAGACGGGAAATAACACGCATCCGGAATGAACCTCACAACGATTTGGTGAACAATTATTGAACAAGAAATTGATTTCGGTACATTTTTCTCTTGTAGTGTTTTAACGAATGAATTGAAATTAATTAATTAAGGATTTACTTTTTGTTTTTGACATACTGAAATAGTGCGAAAATAAGTATAAGCTCATATATTCGATAACATAAACAATAAATTGAATGATATTGTCTTGCCGTACACAAAATACGCTTCGCGATGGATTTCGTGATTAAGTATAAACCAAACAATATAACGTCATCTATCATATTATTGTGTTATCGTCAGCGGCACGAATGGCGTACTCTCAGGTACAAAAAATAAATAAATAACACATATATAATCGAATGATATACGGATAATTAATATCGTGTTGTCGGCTCAATGGGAAACGACGACAAACGGACCGGACGTCTGCGTTGTAAGTATTTGTACTGAATAAATAAACAATGCAAACGATTCAACGAGTAACCGACCGAATCGCGTTGCGCCCGGACGAGACGTTTCGCGCAAGACGGCAGAACGAAAAATAGGCCGTGCGAATCGCCAGAAGTACGAAAACGAAAGCCCGACGTCTTCACGAAACAGATATCGCGAAACATGCTGCGCGAACGCGCGCCGTACCTGTAGATAATTGCTGCCCCTCCGTTCGAAATACTTCTGCGTGGGCCTAGACGTGAAGTAACCGGTCCAATACGAGTGTTTGTCGCTCTTGTACGGAAAGAAGTCGTCTTGCTTCGTCGGGAACGTGATGCGCCGGTCGTTCACGGCTTTCAGATAACACGACGGCGTCGAGTATATCGCGTTGACTTTGCTGCCGGACGCTTGTTTCGAGTTGATGTGCCTGTCGTGTTGCGCGCAGAAAACAGAAAACAACGCGTTGTAATCGTGTCGCTCTCGTCCGCACGGAAAAGCAACTCTTCAAACGATGTTACGAATAACGAAAAACTCATTGCGACCAAAACCACCGTACGTAAATGTTAGTGACGTTAATTTAGCGACCGTATTATTTATAACCACGAGTATATACATTGCAGTTTGATTAGCTCGCGTTCACGTCGACGGCGTTTGAAAATGAAACGTGTTTGTCGGGGCCAATCGTTTGAATTATTTTTATGCGTATGAATAGCTCGCGATGTAACACACGTACAGGGACGCGTGTTGTTACAATTGTCTGTTACGTTGTGATGAATTTCATTCGGATATGACTTTAACATAATATTACGTGCAATCTTACACAAATCCATCACTGAGTATTGATTAAAACGCAATTTAGAATAGAAAACGGTTTTTTTTTTTATATGAGCACAATCGTGAGGCTTGTTCGGCAAATAAGGTCTCCAAGCTTATAAAAATCGAAAATCATTTACATTTTTTTTTTTTTTACAACTGTATTACGATAAGTTGTTTCTTCTATAGTCGCTCTAGTAGTTTTAAAACGAGAAAAATTCCAATTCGCATCAAATACCGAACGATTTTTGTGAGAGGATCAAATACGACCGTGTTAAACATGGTTCATTCGCCGGTTCGCGCCGACAGTAAATAAATCGAATTTTATTTTTTAATTCGTTTACATATTTATGAAACGTTAAACGTGCGAATAATATATTGCGAATCGATGTATGAAAGCAGTTATAACATTTTTTTTGTTTTTGTGATATCGACGATATACACGTGATTCAACATACGTTTCGACGTCAATCCTCGCGAACGCCTGAAGTGTAATGTCTGTTTTATTTTTTAGTTATCATAATTTTTTTTTTTATTTTCATTTTTGATGTATACGTTTAAAAACAATATTATATTATTACTATTGCTATTGTATACTAACTTAATCAGTTTATCCATACTGTGAAAATTAACAGCTGCGTCCGTGTATTGAAAATCATCACCCATGGTTAATATAATATTATTAGTTCGGTATTGAGAAGACTGTTTCTCTATGTACGCAATAAGCGCCTGTGCCTGAAAACATCGATCATTTTTGTTTACGCGCCGTCGACACAACAATTTGGGCCGATTAAAATGCAAATTGTTAAAATTTGCGTACGTTACAAATATTAAATTCAATAATCTCAAAACGATTATCGATGCATTATAAACAAAACCGTTGTAGCTTAACGGGCGGATGAGCTGTTATTAGAAACCCGTTGATACAACAAAACCTTTCCCAAAACACAATCGTTTGTCTGCTATTGGTTTTTGAGTAATTTACA
The DNA here is from genome assembly GCA_019022885.1 of Schlechtendalia chinensis. Classification (NCBI taxonomy): domain Eukaryota; kingdom Metazoa; phylum Arthropoda; class Insecta; order Hemiptera; family Aphididae; genus Schlechtendalia; species Schlechtendalia chinensis. Next base: position 6,364,354 of record CM032341.1, read on the forward strand.
TTAATAGAATAAAACTACTCTATACGAAATAATTGAGAGAACTGACGAAAAAAGAAATTTTATGAACAGAGTTTTATGCGCAACAATTAGTATGTATTCTTTAATACGAATTGCAGTTATTGACTGACGATTATTTAGATTTTTAGGGAAAATATCAACATGGCGTTATGACAATTTTTTTGACAGTTTTCAATTCATTGAGTAGTGATTTAACGTTTAACATAAATAATTGCACATTGTCGATATATACGTAGCTATAACACGACTTGACAGTTCATCGATTACATTTTAACAAAAATATTACATTTCGTAAAATTCGGTAAGTTTTAGTGTCGCGACGTTAAGAAAAATAAAAAACACGCACTGTATATTATTGAAAGTCATTCATATGTTAAAGCGTTTTGAATTGATCGCGTTAAATAATATTGATGTCGAAAATATTTACCGTAATTGTTTTTAATGATCTCTTATGGAGGACGCAATCATTGTTATAGCTTATTTTGAATAGAATTTATGCGCTCGCCAACAGGCAAAGCAAACATTTTAAATTAAAAAGTAAAACCTATGTGGTCATTGTTTTCAACTTAAATCAATACTTACTTACTAACTAGCGCTATGCGATATTTAGATTAATTAGCAAATGCTATAAAATTAATATATATGTGTTATCTAGATAAATCGGAAAATAAATATCGAAATTTAATTCATATATCATCTAATGTCGTAATAAAATACTCATAAACGTCTATATATTTACGGTTAATCACGTATTATATTTTTCTAAAATATCAATTATTTTATTATTGTTGTTTCGGTCATATTTATGATTTTTTTTTTTTTTACTAAATTGATTAATTATCGTTTGTTTAATCGCACTAAATACGATGACAAATGTATACGATTCTTGACAAATAAATGATTTAAACTATGCCCACATTTAAAGTATATTGATAATTGGGTATAACGTTATTATGTTCTTATAAAGGTTATAATAAATTATTAATATTATTATTCATTAAAGTTATTATCTACATGCATTTTAACGTACGTAATATATATATATATAAATTATATTCGATTAATAATTTGTTAGTATGTTAGACTAATATACAATATTATATATATATTACATAGCTCAGAGCGTGCAAATTTTGAATAAATCTGTGGTTTTTTTTAAAAAAAAAAAAGTTATCTGATTTTTTTGATTGTATTTTCATAATTTACACCGCAATAGACTCAAATTTTCGGGGAGGGGCCGGCAAAAATTATTAGCCCTGGACCGCGAAATACATCTCTGCCGTGACCCCGTCGGCAATGAAACGTTCGTTGTTTCATTATAGGATTATTTTAAATATTATCAACAATATTATCGTTATGCACAGTGCTCAAATTGGGGAAAAATAAGTAGAGAAGCTCAACCTAACAACTTAAAAACTGCGTTCCAAGTACAAAATTATCTAAAACAAATCAGTGGGTATGTACCACACCACCCTCCCACGACAAGACTAATTACAAACAAAAATTTATTTTAACGTGCATTACATGAGTCGGATTTTTAAAAAAAATTGTTTACATTCCATTAAAGATTCGGACTTTAAAAGAAATTTTTTTTCACCTACATTACGCGAGTCGAATTTTGAAAAAAAAATTTTTTTACATTCTGCTAGCGATTCGGATAAGACGTTTTTTTATATCTCCTTTCCGATTCGTTTCCAATTCGAGCACTATACGGTAATTTCTCATTATCCGCGGTCGTATCGGAAATACTCAAAAAATACATTTATCGTCATAATAGGACCGCCATATGTAATTTGTTATAGATAATTTTAGACAATATTTATTATGTCGTTACGTCAGTGGTGCAACCAGAATTTTTTCTTTGGGGGTCTGACAAAATAAACTACCTTCATCTTAATTGTAGCGAATCATGCACTACAAATTTTTTTGTGGGTGTGGGTCAGAATGTATTGAATCTTTATCCTTTCACTATTATGTTCCTACGCGTTTTAAAATGTCCTGATTAATATTAACGAATCTTATATTACAGTAAAAAATTGTATAATACGGTGTATTATACATACTGTGTGGAATTATATTGTACCGAAAGTATAGAAAAAATAAAAATTAATGGATAACATTGATTGAATTTATTCACAGAATTAATTTAACTTGACTCGGTCAAAGAAACCTAAAATAATCAAATTAAAATTTAATGGACTTGCATCGATACGACGGGAGATGTAGAACGGGGTGATTTGCAAATGTATCTACTTTATCAGTGTACATGGGAATTTTGTGGTTTCAGCGCTACGTATGATCTAATCATCTTAGAATTTTATTCTTTCACATTCTTAAAATCATAAAACGTGTCTTTGGACCTTCCCTCTTTACTCAATTCCACAAATGAAAATATTATAAACAAAATTATTTTCTTTATTCTAGAAGCTAGCTTGATCTAACTTTCATTTTCTCTCTTCTATGTTCTGTATATTTAAATCTAATTTATTATGTATTGTATAATAATTTGATTATTTATTGTATAATATTTTAATTGTAGAAATAAATTGCTTAGCAAAATTTCAAAAAAAAAAAATCTTATTTTTGATAATGCATCGACATGTTATTTTAATTCCCTCCAATTTACAAATTTAAAATTCAAAAAGTCATAACCACGAAATCAAAAATTTATACAAGTTGTATGAGAATGTTATGATATTAATTTATTATTATATGTGCCAAGGGGTAGGGGGGTCCGAACCCGGAATGCACCCCCTTCGGTGTGCCACTGACTCTCAGTATAAAAACTAAAAATTATAAATCACAGATTACTGAGTCAGAAGTACAAATTATTACATGTTACAACAGCTAACGGATATGGTTATCTATAGCCGTGACTGTTTCGGGCGGGATTAGTAGAAATAATAATCGATTATTTTTTCACACGTGAAAAAAACACTGAAAATTATTTGACATTTAAAAGGAATTATATCACAAATTTAAACAAATATCAAATAAAATAGCGGGGAGGTGGCTCCTCTCGCCTCCCCCCCCCCTTGCGAGTAACCTTGCGAATACCCGTACTTAACAATACTTGTCTAGTTAGTATGTTCTAATACGTGCAAAATGTCGAGTATATAATATTAAGAAGATTGAATGTTTTATTAGTCGTAATCTTTGGACACTACGAATCCTTTTAATTTTGTTGTCCGTTAAAGATATTATTTTTTTTTTCGGAGATATTAGATATTTGAACCGTCACCTGTACATGAAAAATAACGAAGCGGAAAATTAATCGTCCGCTACCGAAATCGGTCGTGCACCGTGTTCCACTGGACGTAATACGCGTGCGTGTACGTTATACTAACTTAATGAGTGCGTCCATACTACGAAAGTTAATAGCGGCGGAAGTGTACTGGAAGTCTTCGCCCATTGTTAATATCACATTGTTAGAACGGTATCGAGAACCTTGTTTTTCAACGTACTCGATCAGCTGGTTCGCCTGTACACATATACACGTGTGCGGCCACGCACGCGCGCGTTTAAATCGAATAACGTATTTTAGTGATTTACTTGATCAACTTGTCTAATGATTTGAAATAGTAATGCGCGTCTTGATACGTAAAGTCTCCGCCCATTGTCAAGATCACGTTGCCGTGGGCTTGGTACGCTCCCTCTTGGTACCGCAAGTAATCGATCAAATAATTCGCCTATTTGTATTGATCAGGGCACATCATATTTATTTGATATAATGACGTTCGTTCGTTACACGGCCGTGTACGTATTCGCCGCGCGCAGCGTAACGAGTTGTGTTCCGTCGGAGTACAAAACAAAACCATTCGAACGCGGTGCGAAAACATTGTGGGAAAACAAGCAACAGACTTTTCGGTTAAAGGGTAGTGAAATATTTTGCAAAATTATTAATACTACTATTATGATTATTTGCATGTAAACGCGTCTGTTTCTATGTTGGCGATCAAATTTCGAACCTTTATATATGTAAACGCCTATTTTGATATGCGTCACGACTTTCGAGATTCTCTCGGACACCGTCGTACAGTGGCGTGCTCAGCTGTTTCCAATCAGTTAAACCGGGAGGGAGTAGGATCGCATATCAATGATATTTTATCGTAGATTTAATTTGAAAATTAATCAAATTACAAATGAGTAATGACTAAAAACGTAGAAATTCGATATTTAGTTGAGTGGGAACGATTTTACTGACCTCCAGTGGAAAACGTTTTAATTTTAATTTAATGAATCGTATCTATTTCGAGTATCGTCGTATACGTTTATGATTTACGCCAACTATGTACTGAATATCTATCTATCTATATATATATAACAATTGAATGTACGTAATAACTCATCTGTAACTCGACCAAACTTTTAACACATATATTTTTTAAAAACTTATGAAATTTCGGTTCTAATGGTGATATTAATTTGGTTCGAGATAATATTTTTATATTATAAATTACAACATTATTTGTTTTTTTTTTATTAAAGAAAAATTATGAGAAATTAAAAGGGATTTGTGATATGCCGTTTGAAATAAATTTGTGTACTCTTAATCGAAAGATATTTGAAAATCAGATTAACAAAAAAATCGTCATGGGAGAGGAGGAATACGACATACTCATATTTCTCATTGAGCACGCACTTGCCGGTATAAAGTACTCTAACAGTCCGAATCGCACGTGACGAAATGAAAGTTGTCGAGATCCAAAAAATCATCAAAATCGATGCTCACAATAAATACAATAACTGAACTAGATAACAGCGGGAAACACACATAAAAATTTAATCTACTTTCGCGGGACATAAACAGTGAATTGATTCTCGAAATTTGGCACACAACTCGCACAGCCGAAAACTCTCGGACACAACGACCAGTGTATACTGAATTTAACCAGCAGTTACTGGGGACACGACTCGTGTGCGTACAGCGGTCGAGGTAGTAAAAAAAAAAAAATTGTTTAAAAATAACCTATAATCCATAAATCGTTATTTTAATAACAATCGTTACCTTGACTTCTACATTGTACTCGGGACTCCTCTTGTCGTCGACGATTGGATTCACGCCGCACACGATGTCGAAACAAAATCCTTCGGGCGCGCTATAGTAGTTGTAAAGAACTTGTGTGTAAAGATCCGCCGACGAACCTAAATCGGAGAGGGGTACGGATGGAAACAGAAATATTAATTCGTATAGTGTTCAATTGTATTTTATTGTATTTACGGAAAAATTTTGTTTACAAATAATATTACGTTAAGTGAAATTATATTAATGATAAATCGTTCGTTTTCTAAATGGTTTATATTATTCTGCAGATAAATTGTCCAAGCCAACATAAGGGATATGGACTTGGAAACTGAGTATATAATATACTATTATACAAATTAACAATGGAAGTTATTGAAATTTTAACTACAGACTTTTGCATTAATTATACGTATTGTAATATAAATTCGATAACAAATTTTAGTCAACTATATCAATACTGATATAACGTGTGTTAACGAAATCGATTAATGTTACGAATAAAAAATATCATCGACAATAATCGTTAATTTGGATCGGAGAAGAAAACACTTTTTACAGTTAGATTTTTTTCCACCGAGAAATAGTTCGATATTGCTGGTAAAATTCAGCCAGACAACATACGAGTTATTATTCGTAAATGACATGAAGAGAACGGATATGTGTGTCAGACATCGTATTATATTATTTCGGATCAATGTTGTATACGAACAATAAAAACTACGTGTGTAGGTCAAATACATTCGGTCAGATAAACTTTATGAACGCGTTGCCAAATCGGCTGCACAAAAATACGTTTGTCGAACGTCCTTTAATATACAAAAGAGAAAATACGATTTTCTCGAAAATGTCACGAAACTAACATTAGAAAAATAAAATAGCGTTATACGGTAATGCGAATATTTTTCGTTTACTTTTTCATAACCGTCAAAATTGAAGTTTTAGTGTACAGAAAACCCGTCGAAAGCTCGTCCGTAAGATGATTCCGAAAAATGCAACTACTACTATCGCCATTACAAGAACCTCGAGAATGCCGTGAGAATAAAATATTATATTGTTCAATATTTCACGACGGCGTTACGTGAGCAATAATAGCGAATCGTTTAAAACAATTGTGTACAGAAAGTTATCGAAAAACAAAAAAAATATAGAGAAATGAACGTGACTGAAGATAAGCAATACTGTTATGGCATATATTATAGATTTGGACGTCGACTGACTTTTGACCTCCTATGTTTATCGTACGTTTGGAAAATGTAATAACCAATCCACGTCATAACGCGTTTACATTATTTGGTTGTTTTCATTTCGTTTGACGGCAACGAAATAATGCCAGTGCGACGACGAGTCGAATAGTTCTATTGTCGACTAACAAAATATTAGAATAATAATATATCCGTTACTCGTATTTCGAAATGAATTGGATATCGTGACGTTAAATTGGAAACTTTCAATATATATGTACAATAACCGCATTATTTCTTAAATAAACCGTACTTATAACCGTTATTGCTCTAAGTCTGATCGGTATAGTTTTAATTAAATTCTATGAGATGATTTTATTGGTTTTGTAAAAGTACATTGACAATGTAATGACTAAATATAAGAACGTTAATTACGTCAATGTATGTAAGTTGACTCGACAAACAGATTAAAATTTTAATCGAAATAATAATTTTATTTTTTTTTATATTAAAATTTTGAATGATTTTCGTTTGTCGTTTATAACTCGAACGTGTAAAAATATAAAAGATCAAAAAAACAACCGAGTTTTCACTGCAAGTACAGCTGTAACCAATCTAACGTACTTGTGTTTATACTGATTGAAATTAACGAGCTAAAAAAATAATTAACTAGCACAACCTTGTAAATAAACAAAGAGAATACTAATTGATTCATTAAAAATTCATTCAACTAGCTTATGGTCTAATAACATAATAATATCATAATAGTGTTATTGCTTCTACTAAAATTTTAAACGATTTCCGTTTGTCGTCGTCTCGGTGTACAACAGCGATTTTCTTCGATGTTTTTACTTCAAAAACGAATACCAGTTGATAATGTGCTACTCGATTCCTAAGGCCGGATTAAGACTTTCAGGCGCCGTAAACAAATGTCATTCGATAAAATAAACAATAAGAACTATTCAAAAATAATTTATTTCGAGAAATAATCAATAGTCAGAACAGCATAGTGAATAATTGTAATAAAAACGTCATTCAATTTAGATTTAAAATTGTGTTCGACTTTTTTAAAGTGCAAAGTCTTTAGTTATCTATTCCAACACCTAACACGGCTACGTTACCGGCGATTACGTTAAATATATTTACATGAAATGAACAAACGACAGAAAATCAATAGTGGTTTCGTGGTAATAAAAAGAACTTGAATACGGTCATTATTTTAGGATAAGTGTAAATTAGCTCGTCATGAATCGACCGCAACTAATATTAAATATACTATATACATATTACGTATAACACTATGTCTCCGTCAGATGACACGAGATAAAAACAAACAAAGCAGTGGCTTTTCAAGAATTTCATTTGAAAGTGCAAGAACGACTGCTGCGTATATCGACAGACATGTTCGAAAAATAAATATATTTCATACATCAAAAAATGATCAATAATTTTTTTCATTATTTTTCATAAGTTTGAAAATAACAAAAAATGTAAATTTAATTCATTTTCGTAATGCAATCTTTTTGGTTAATGTTTTAAGCGCGTGTTTAAATTAATTAATTGTATTAATTAAATTAATTAAATTGAATTAAATAGAATTAAATAGATTAATTCTAACGATTAATCAAGTCATTTCGATGCCAAGCAATCGTCCGTCCGACACGCGTAACTAGATACGCGTTCTTTTTATTTTTCTATCAAAAATAATCTACGATACGTTTTTCAAAGTGTAGTTTAAAAATTACCGAGATTGGGACTGGACTGCCAAATCATCTCGGCCGTTTTGTTCAACAGCCTTTGCCCTTTGTCCTCGTAGTCCAAACGGCCGAAAAACAGACCGTCGTAACCGAACTGCGAGAAAAGCGTCGCCATTTGCCTGGAATGACCGAACGGATCGATTTGCCATCCGATGTGAGGCCTTCCGCACTCACCGAACGTGTCGTTTAACTTTCTGTGACACATTTGAAAAATAAATGTATATATATATACACGAGTTCAAACGAGAATGAAAAATTCATTCGAAAACGATGCGTTTATAAAATGTTCAGACGAAATATCATCGAACGTAAAGTCACGATTTACATATTAAACACAAAGTCATTTCGTTTATTTCAACCGTTGGAATACTTTATTTTCGAACACACGACCGGTTTGTAACGAAAAAATAATATTGTTTTCTTTGTTACGTCAACGTTGATTCTCGGCAATGTTTCCTTTTCGGGACACTCTCCGTAAAAATAACAATATCAGTACTACTACACGAGTGTACTTGTATTTGTAGCCACAATCCAAACTTGGTCGATGATCGTTGCAGTTTTTGCGTTACCATTATAAACGACGTAATTTCGACGTGAGGCGATTATAGAATTAAAAAAAAAAAAATAACAAAACGACCCGTTTAACCGTCGGTTTATCCACGACATTCCGAAATCGATTTTTTTTTTTTTTGTCAGTTTGTCGAGTCGAGGAATTCGTCATAGTCTTCTCCCCGTACGACGCTCCACAAGAGCGAATCTACCACATATTATGTACGAAAAATTCAATGGAAAACTATTCGTCGTATGTCGTGAAACCTGTTTTCGCCGCGTCCGTTATTAGTCTCGGCTTACAATTATTGTTTTATCCGTTTTTTTTTTTTTTTGTTGTCGTCATTTCAAACGGTTCGTGTTATCGGGTCGTCCGTGCGAACTAGCCCACGGAAACAAACGAACGCAAGTCGAATAGAGTTCAATCGGCCGGACGTTTACCTTAAGCCCCAAGTGAACTGATCGACGATCGACACGTAATTGGAAGCGGCTTCGTCGTTCATACCTGTGTGGAAAAAAAAAAAACGCGTACCGTAAAACAATGTCTAAAACGGATCCACTACAGACGTCGCACCAAGCGAACGCCAATGCGTGGGACACTAATTTCCAACGTGTTCGGACGGAACCGTTTCAGAAAACGATCATTTTGTAACATGTTTAACGAAATACATGATAAATGCACAACGACCGATACACCCCGAGCCCTCGCGCGAGCCGTCCCGCCGTTCGTTTCGTAAGAATAAAATAGCAATAATAGTAAATACTCCAAGCGCCGCCGATGAACTCCAACCGTCCGGACGCCACGAGGTCTTTCACGACGTTCCGCGTGGCCTCGGATTGGTCCAGCCACCATTTCCAGAAGAATGCCGTCTCCACGTAGATGAACCTGACGAGAAACCGACCATGCGTTACGCATACGACACTCGACGTGCATTTGAACAATAATAACGAGTACGGCGTGTGAACCGTTTCGTCCGTATACCTTTTGTTCGGATCTTTTGCCAGTTCGGCGACTACGGAGTCTAAAATGAATTGCACGCCCGCCAACTGAATGGAACTGTTCGCTGGAATTTTTAATTTTTTTTTTTTTTTTAATATCGTTACAAAATAAAAAACACGATGATACGTAGATTTTATTTTTTCCCGATATACTTAGAGCACGACGAAAATATAATTATATTATATCATATAAAGTCTCATAGAGTTGTTGAATTATAACAATTTCCTTACACAAAGTGCACTCAAAATATATCTGTTAGGCGAATGATTTCGTTTGATCAAATTTTTCTTCGAGTTTGAATTCAAAATATTACATAATTAAAAATTGTGTTTTACTCTGTATAGTTTGAAAAAAAATTGTTAATTATTATTATTATGCCCGACGTTATAAAATATGTACTATCAAAGTACGAACTGTACATAAGTATTGCGTTTAAAAAAATTGTTCTTTTGATTTTACTCAAAAACAAGAAATTTATACTGTTGGTCGTATAATAAACTTTTACTCGTGTTGTGATTAAAGAATACATATAATAATTGGTCAAAATTCAATTTAAATTTTTGAATAGTTTTGTTAGATTATAATCAAGCAATATTATGATATCAATTGTTGTAAATTCGCTCAATAGTTACAATACCGTAACCATTCGTTCTATCAAGGACGCAGATCGAAGTTCCAATATATATTTTATTTTTTCAATTAATTTTTAAAAGGAAAAACTTATTTTTAGCCAATTTTTTACGATGTAAAATACGACTTCGCTCAACAGTTACGATATTGCATAAATGGTGTAAAATTTCCTTTCGCTGCTCTTTAATATTTATTTTATGCGTACGCGTACTTATAAGTGTAACGAAGGAATAATATTGTATTATTTGACTTCAACGAAATCTGAATTTAAATCAAAGTCTACATTTACGTTTTTCGATGTAAACTGAATTATAATATTTTATAGAATATTAAAATAATTACTGCCGAAATAATATTGATCGACGGTCTTCAACCAGCCAACGTCATCGTGCGTATGAGGTATGAAGTGCACGTTAAGATATCCATCTTTGACCGGATGACACGACTGAAACAAAAAAAAAAAAAAAAAAATCTATACTTTATAAATCAAGTGCGGATATGTTTTTACCGTTAAGTTGTTATACAAACCAAATGTAGCCTAGCAAATAACCCGTCACCAGCTCCGTACGTGCTCGATTTTTTTTTTATGATAAAAACATTATCTGTACCCTAGTTTCTGTGTTATGAGTGTACCGACAACTCATCCGACTTATTCGATTTGTTTGACGTTTATTGTGCTCGACCGTGTTGTATTATTCCGAGTACAAAATATTATGTTTCACAGTCAGTTGGGGGGTTTTTCGGGGGGCGAGAGATGAGGACCGTTTTTCAGTGTTTCAAAAGAAAAACATTATATTGACGTTTATATATTTGTCAACAAATGTTGAGAAAACAGTTGATTACGGGTTCGCTACAGTACCGACAATCACATAGTGGCTTAATAATAATTAACCAACCATAGTTGAGGTATTTAATTATGAAATTTAAATCAATACGGGGTTTCTAATGTTTAACGTATTTTTTAAATTCGCTATTTATACTAAAAGTGTATTCTGTAAATAATAATATTATGCTTTTGAATATTAGACGCGAATCGAATTTGAACGTTTTATCTCGGCTAAAAATGTCAATAGCGTAATAACAATGAATAATTTACGCATATTGTACACACAGAAACAATATCAGTAAATTACGCGATATAATATAATGTGTATTGTGTCGTGTAACGTACTATTTCTTTATACTCGTTCGCGTAAAAATTACATGTAATTTAAAATATCGTCATGTACGTATATGTCATAAACTCAATTTGCAATTATATTTTTGCACGAAAGAACGTTAGTCGTATAACACAACTAATCGATTCCCTTCAGTCAGGCCTATTTTCTATAGAACACTGTAACGCGCGTCTTATGTTCTACAACAAATATTTTAATGAAAATTATATAGATATCAGGTGATACAGGCTAGTAATATTATGTTCGCCGTGGTTTTATCTTGTGATAAGACGTAATAATTACTTGGAAAATCAGGTATCGTTACCAGACGTGTAAGCTTAGAACTCGACCAATGACATTCAAACGAGTTACTTAAGCTTTGCGACTTATATATATATATCATGTTACGTTGTGTTCATGAGTTAATATTATAACGAAATTTGTAAACGTAAACGAAGTAATAAAGCCTAATCGCTGTAAAGTTAGTTGTGAGTAAAAACGATTCATACTCGCATACCGAATTCAATCAAATGTCTTCCGCGTGCGGATTTCGTGTTTAATCCAGAAATATATAATGTATATGACATTCCCGTTGTGACTATGTATATAACGTTATAAATTGCGTGTAATATGGACCGAGTAGGGCACAAGTAACGCCAGTGATTTTAATTGACTTCAGCTACAGTGACAAGTTCTATTTAGGCTTTAACCGTTTTGAACGTTTCTAAAAAAAATAATTTACGTACATTTTGACGTCGAAACGCGAATATGTTTTTAACGAGGTTTGATTTTCGATTGTGTTTAACATTAACCAGTTTTTACTATACTAAATGATTATATTAAATTTATTTTTAATTAATATTATTCGGTTATAAATAATGTCTACTGTTAATATTGTTATTCGCCTTTAGAAGACCGGATTTGTTTACGACGTAAATTTTTAGTCGGTCTGGGGTCGAAAACATATTCGTGTTCAAATGTCCGTACTCTAAAGAAGAAATATGTTGAAAAAATCATTTCTCGTTGGTAAATCAAGCTCGAGAAAATGATTTCAATAAACGATAAATAATAACCGTAAAATATATATAAATATATATTTTTTTTTTTTAAGAGGAAGACTTTTGGTCGGGTCCATATAAGCAAATAAAGTCCCGCAAAACGACCGCGTCGTGCAAATACTATCACAATATTTTCCACGAACTCGAACACGAGAACGAATGGACGTGTACGATTATTGTACGATTATCATTATACGCTACTGCGACCGCAATCGAGACTTGTGATAACGCGCGACAATTTAGGAGTTCGAACGGCCACCGCGCCTTATACGGAAGATCTCCGGCGAGAGACTACACTTACTCTAAAGGTTAAGCTCGTGTGAGTCGTGCAATGTACTTTGTCTGGAAAATTACACTGCATGCACATAATCGGGTTAGAAAATCGCGATTTCTGAAATTGTACGTGACACGAGAGACATTGTATACGATAATAATAACTGGGATTTTAATGCGCAATGATTTTTTTTTTTTTTATAATCCTAAACGTCGATAACATATCCGTCTTAATGTTTACATTTGAATAACGTTTGGGGAAAAAAAACTGTTTTATCGGATGTAGCCCGGGCTTGTGTGTACCTGCGTTAAGGGTATTATTATTTTCAATTTTCGTAAATGTCTACGAATACGATCGAATCAAATTTCATCGAACCAGCAAAATTAAACACATACACGCACAAAACAACAAATGTCTACTCAATTAGCAAATATTAATGCACATAAGACGTTCGATTCAAATGTCCGAGTCCTGTTAACATTGTATCAATATATGCAATAATCTTTGAATAACCAACGAAATGAACGACTCGACGAATTATTTTCCACATCCTAACAGAGTAAAAATATCGCCGAATGGTATACGGAATAATATATATATTTTTTTTCTCCCATATATTTTAAACGTATTTTGTATTAATGATAATGAAGAAAATGAAAATAATACGGTATAGATAGTTATATTTAGTTAAATTTAGTTAACTATATATAGTTCGTATATAATTGTTACACGTATACCATTGTTTTTAGCACGTATTAGCATTAATCACGTGCATTTATTTTTAGGCGAATAATGTACGTTTTGCTATGATGTTATTTAGAATATTAAATATTCTAGCATTGATGATCAATTTAAAATATAAGAATCGTGTTAATAGTAATTTAATATAATAATAAAATATATTATACGAGTACATACAAATATCAAAAAACAAAAAAACAAATTATTATCTAAATTAAAATTAAATAAATAATTTAACTATCAATATTTTTCGACTTTAAACCATTAAATTCGATAATTATTAGAGTTTTGCGGCTTGTTTAGTTGAAATTACTGGAACTGAAATCACTACATCGAAAACTATATATATAGACGATATGTTTTGAAATAACCGATTTAAATAAAATAAAATAAAATACCTGAGAGTTAAGTGTGTCAAATTATTATATCAAATGTCGTCTGAACGACGAACGGAATCGCTACAGAAAATATTTCGCTAATGAGTCGGTTGTCTGATTAAGAGAAGAAAATATATGTCATACGCGTAGTCTTCGAACATATATTATTCGAAAAACCAAAATACTAACGGATTGTCAGGACTGATTATATTTATCTTTATTGTAAACCGATTTATTCGAAATGTACACAGTACTAATTTTAAGTTTGAGTCAAATAACAATGTGTATTTTTTTGTTTTCTATTTTATATACATGTTGAATGATTGGCGATGTTTTCAAAAACTGGACATGATTATATTTTACTCGGATGTATAAATCCAACTGCCTTTGATTAATTCAACGTAATTATTTAACGGTCGGAGAGTGTACGAAATGTCTAAAAAAACACTTGTAATGTCCATTAATTAATCAATATTGGTGGACTGCATAATCGTTATAGAACTATTTGTGCAGCACCACGACCTTGATACTACAACAGTACGGTTTATAATAACCTGTTTATTATCATTATTCGAAAATGTATAATTTTACGGATTTATCAAAAAAAGAACACGTAAACAGTACCGAAACTGACTGATGAAAAATTGTACACGGAATTGAATGAGATGATTTGTTTTTACAGTACACAGGCTGAGTCTTGACAATTACCGAATTAGCCATTGCACGACTGTTGGAAGAAAGTCGTTCTCCTGTTACAGTTCGTAAACGAATCTCGTACGTTCGGTGAAACTTATCTAGCCATCCATTATTGCTAGCTTCAAAATCGCCTTCGTTAATGATCTTCGTATATCGCTACATACATTGCATTTTCTTGTAAAACGTCAGCCACCAGACGCGTACTTGGCGAATATGACGCTGTTGTACAAACCGCGTGTTTGTTCGCAACGTTTTAATGTTTGACGGCGACCAACACCACCGGCGTTTTTAACGAAGCGTTCAATTTTATTCAATGGCCGACGCCGTAACAAGTGGCTATTGTTTTTCATCGCCATCTAGTATCTTTACGATTTCACAGTTCGATTCGAATGTAAACGCAGTGCGTTTTCGTTTAACTGACGTGATGGCACACGGCCGTCCACCACGGCACACGTATATTGCACGAACAACGCACGCGACTGACGGCCGACTGAATGAAAATAAAATGTTTAATCGGTTCGTTATTCGAGACTTTTATTAGCTATTTGATCGTTATTAGAAAAAATGATCACAGGACGTATCGTATTATCATATGACCAGATTACGGAGACTCCACAATATATTTATATATATCGTTCGATCGTGTAACGCTCATATTAGATTAATAACGTTTTAATTGCTTTGGAAATTTTAATAATTTAAAATGCATTATACGTTAAATCCTATACGTTAAATCGAGTTGGTTCAAAAGTAAAAAAAAAAAATGTTTATTAAAAAAAATATTAATATATACGAGTATTATCGTATATTACAATCCGTTCAAATTGAAAATCGATCTCGTGCATTCGTGCTATATGAAAACTTGCCCTACACGATTTTTCATGGCATTTCCTATACCGGCGGACTAGCTAAGCCGATATTATATATATCGTATCGTTATAATATAAACGATTAACGGACGATCGTGTGTTTTGTATGAAGTGGCCGACGTTCGTCGTTTTCATCAAAACACTAGAAAAAAGGTTTCGATTTTCTATCAAATCGATATTTCCGCTTTAGCATTTGTTTGTAAAACATTTAACATTTTCCACGACTTACCGCGAGAATGTGGTTCACATAGGTCCACGAAAGTAGTTTTTTTCCTATACTATCTATTCAATTCGTCATTTATAGTTATTTATCCAAATCGTATCTACGGTATTATGCTTCACGATAGTTGTTTTAGAAGCTACGTACGAGAAATCGTTTTATTTCCATATTGTATTATTGCGTTTGAAATGTTTGTTTGTCGATTTTTAATTGTTTTGTTAACTATTGATTCGTTCGATCACTTGAAATCAAAATTTAAAAAAAATATATTAATAAAAGGATGTTACTCGTTGAGTCGCAATTGTTTGTTGTTTCGCATAAACTAACAGCTAACCTACGAATACACTAACGTCCTTTAGTCTGCTGTTATGTTTGGATTGGATTAAAAATTAATTTTTTGTCGATGCGTTGATTTCTAACATACTGTTAACGCACGTAAATTATTGTCTTTGGACAAGTAGAAAAATAGGTGTGCGTAAAGCCGTGTACGGTTATAAATAATCGGGCGAAACGTCGTACGTACGGTGCCGATACGCACTTATGTACTCGTATAGTACAGAACAAACAACAACAAAACGAACCGGAAACGTCGAGTATAGAGATATAGTTTCGGCCGACCCCCCTCAAGCGTATTTCGTTTTGTCCGTGGGAATTAACGAATTATTAGTAGTTAACGTCCCGAAACTACAACGACTCGACAAGAATAAATAAATAAAGAACGGACGGGACCCGCCGCGGTACCAGTAGTGGTGACGGCGACGGCGGCGAACAACATAATAATAATAATACCTCGTAACCGCATTTCGCGTCGGACTTCTTCGGTTCTTCGTCGGTGCTCCTCCATGGCGTGGCGTGGGCGCACGCGGACAACAGCGCGAGCCACGCGAGGTACCGCATGTCTGGTAACGTCGCGGTGGAAACCGCGCGTCGGGGCAACGGACGCGTGCGCGCTTGTTCGATCGTCCGGGATTCCGATCGCGACGGCTAGTCGACGGTCGACTGAATCGCGCCGTGGCCGGGGACGTTCCGCGCCGTCTGTTATTACACACCGGTTTGCTGTCCGTTCGTTACTCCTCCCGAGTTCGACGCGCGCGCGCGCGGGTAACCCGGCCGCGTCGTCCCGGCGGCACCTGACCTGACCTTCGGCGGAACGGGAACGATCGCTCATCGGCGACAAACGCGCGACACGATCGTTGTTACGGTCCGGGGGAATCGCCGGGTAAACGTCGTGCACGGTTGTCTCCAGACCGGCGTCTCTCGAAACTGTGCGCGTGCCGAGTCAGGGGGGGGTTTTGTTTTGACATTTTATGTCTTTACTTTGGCACATTGAAATAAAAAACCGTCACGAAAAAGTGTCCACGAAAAGCGTTACCTTGTGTGTGTGTATGTTTGTATGTGACTCATCAAGTTTTTTTGAATTATTCAGATTCCAAGACGTTTACGTGTTCTTTACGCTTTTTCGTCCTGTAAACGTGACGGGTTTTCGCGGGAGAATTCGGATGGCGGTGCTAAAATGATCGAGAACCACGCGGTCGATTACAATTTCGTCGATACGTTTACCTTGTCTTAGCTACGCACATTTATTCACACATTGTTTCGATATTACTTGAACGATCGTTGTATACGCCCAGTAGTTATTTTACTGACGTTACTTGATGTTGTCGTATGTTGAGTATGAAACGTTAATGCACGGAAAACGAGCCACGTCGTTCTCGTTAATTATTTTGCAATGCCTATTATAAATCACTGTTTCTTTTTCCATAAAAATTTCAATAAAAAAATAATAAAAAAATTGACCTGTTTTATTTTATATTATTCGTGGGAGGCGTGAGAAAATTTGTCTATTTTTAGGGAGACTTGAATAAAAAACGCTTAGGAACCGCTGTGTTTGACAGTATAAATCAACTGTAATCACACCTAAATACGATAACATACATTATTTACTTTCAAGCTGATTTGAATTCTTTTTTCAACAAATGGCTTTGTACGTATCGTAATACAAATTTTATATCTAATTTTTAAAAATTTAGAAATTAATAAACAATTATTTAATAAAAATAAAAAAAATATGTCATTTATTGTGTTTTTCATAATTGTAAAATGTATAACGTTGCTCTAAAGCAACAGCCAACTTTTTCAACTTTTTTATTTCTTATAATGAAAATAGAGTTTTAAAATTATTTTTTACATATTTTCTGAGTTAAGAAAACTATCTGGAAAAATTATTTTAGATAAATTAAAAAAAAACCCCCACACATTGTGAAGAGTTAACGGATGGTGCGTTCACGCGATTATTGACTTCGCCGGTCTTGGTTCGTCGAGAGCGTCTACGAAAAACACAATACGTACAGCGAAAAAAAAAACAACTCGTCGTTACCCACGGTCAGCCGATTCTTTTCGCCGTGGCGCGAATTTCAAAATTTCACCCCGTCCAAAACAATCCCGTTCAACAGACGTGCGTCGTGTTCTACGGATCGCCTAACGGACGACGCGAATACTTTAGAGAACGCCGGCCGAGAACGTTTTTCACGCGCGCATAAATGATCGACGAACGCGACGCATTGTCTCGGACAATATTAAGTTGTTCAAATATCTGCGCGCGCGCATTCGAACACGGTCTTATCTGCTAGCATAATGTACATGCCGTACATTCGGGCGACTCGTCCCGACGAGAACGTGCGCGGACGACGCGTTTCGAAATCCAAACAGTCTCTTCTCGGAGATCCTTTCGCGGTTTGTTTGAATTTCCGTCCGTCCCCGACATAGTTTACGTTCATTGTTTCGATGAATAGAAGGGAAAAAAAGCGTAACGTGTTTTTTGTTTTAACGAGCTTTTCTTTGATGGTGTTTACGACGATTTCCCTATACGTATTCAACAATGTAACATAATCACTACCATGATATTACGTGGTAAATTGATTTTCACTTTGACTAAAACGAATTTTGGCATTTTGTATGATTACGCAATACCGGAATTATCCACATTGACGGTAACATATCATGTTATAATTTAATGGTCTCGAGATTAATTATTTGAACCGTTCCGTAATGGTCCGTCAATGGATATAACATTAATGATTTGCGATCGAATTTCTCGATTTTACTCAGTACACGTTCATAAAAAAAAAAAAAAAAACAATATTTTTTAGAAAATCTCGAAACGCGTGCAGTACGAAAATAATTTAAACACCGACTGGTTTTAAACAATACGACGACTTTGGCTGTTTAAGACGTTCCGCGGGAAATTAACCAATTGACGGTGAAGTATATATATAATCTATAATATGCATATGTCGATTGGATATTTTAAAAACGAGGCGACCGATATTCTCACGCTATTTCGTCAACTGCGCGGGTACGTGATAAATGCAAATCGCGTAGATAACGTGTCAGTCGAATCGAAATGAAATACGAAAATAAACCGTTAGCCGAGTAATCGCGGTAGCCATAAATAAATAAAATATAAATTATAGCAAAGCATCAAACACAGATTCCACGATATGACATTCGTAAAAGACAAATCCTTATCCGTGACAGGCTTGTCTTTTGAAAAACGAACAAATACAAATTATTATGCACTTGAATACAAATTGGTTTTTGAAATATAACGTTCTTCCAAATACGTTACAATTAACAAATATTTTTCCGGTGTTTCGTCTTCTAGAATGTCAGTGTATATCCGTATTTTTTTTAAAAAAAAAACGTTTAATTTAAATATTTTATGTGAAAAAGTGTTAACGTAAGATAAAAAACGTGTATCGTTAATTAAATTCAAAAATCCGTTACTCACAAAAAAAAAAAAATTTCCGTAATAATTATAAAATAAATATTTTAAATAAATAATGTAGTTTAACGATATAATTCCATTAAAATAATATGATTGAGATTCGACATTCGTATTCGTATACTATTTATTGTATCAATACAAATAAAATTCGTATACTAACGTTTCTATTTAATCATATATATCTATATATACACACATTTGTTTTTCGATAGATTTAATAGTTTTCGTTTTTAATATTTTCTTATCGAATTCATAATGATGGTAAATTATCGTTTTTTTTTTTATAATAAAATACATATACAATATTAAATTACATGTTTGAACTCTTGAAATATTTATTTTAATCACGTGTTTTTGGTCCAAATGAAAATATAGTTTTTGTTAAATTATAATTGAATATATAACATATATATATATCTTACTCGGGGCTATAACAAGACAAATCGCAAACGTTACAACTATAACCTATAGCGACTAATAATAATATTACAATGTTGTATACTTACCGGTTGGCTCGATGACGTGCCCGTTTGGTGATCGGAACAATGCATAATATTCAGTTGACCGGTGAATTCCAATTTCCAAATCAAATATATAATCACGACAAAAAGTATATTTCCAATAATGATAATAATAATAATAATAAAATAGTGACAAATTCTGAATTTATTGTGATCGATGATGGCGTCGTTCGCGACAAGCGTGCGTTGAAATGTCATTCGATTGAACGAGTCAACTATAAAAATAGCATTTTGTTTGAACTCGGATCTGTTGGGAATATCGCGTTGGTCGGGACGATTACGCATACCGTGTACGCGATGTCGTCTAAAGACACGTAATAATTTTGTTTGCGCGTATTCGCGTCGTCCAGCGGAAATGCTGGAAACGGCATTGGTTTGAACGCGGATCGCCGACTTGTTCGATGCCGGCCGAATGTTCGTTGTACGGTGGACGCCGTTTATTTGACTCGCGCCACGTCGATTGACAGGGGCACCCAATTTTATTGCGCGTGATTGGGGACAAAAAAATAATGATTTCACGGACTTCGGAATACGTTTTTATTTTTTGTTTCTTTTGCCGTCGTGAAACACGCGCATGCTGCGTGAAACACATAATATAAACAAACAATAACGAATTATTATTTCGTTTCGTGTTTTTTTTCGTCACGTAGTACGCGCGTACAAATTTTTATTCGTGGCCCTTTCTCGACACGTCCGATCAACGGACTCGGTGTCCAATAAGCCACGTCCGCCGTGTGACCACGCCACCATCATTACACGCAGCCCGACGTTATCGACATGTTTAGTCGCCGCGAACGGCTTCAAACGACGACGACGACGACGACGTGGTTAGTCGTGTCGTGTCGTGTCGTGTCGTCGGCTCCGGCGGTTTGAACTTTCGCGCTGTTGAACTTTTAAACGCTAAACGCTTGCGGAGGACGGGCAGACGCGTCCCAGTAAATATTAATAGGGTCTGAAACTCCGACCGGGCGTGCCGTGACGATATGGCGGCGGATACGGGACTTATCACGGGAACGCGCGAAACGTACAGCACGTGTGAAATCGTAAACGTAAACGACAAGCGGCGGACACGCGGCGCGCGTTGCACGTCGTTGGAAATCGTCGCCGACCGTCGTCGCGTCATGCCTTCGGAACATCAACCGAAATATTAACTCTACGCCGTTGTTTTCCACCATCCGGAAACGGTTCGGGATCTTTTTGGGAAACCATACTGTTTGACGATTATTTACAAATCGACTGGGGATGTCAAGTTTGCGTAGAATTATCATTTCACGAACGAACGCTGTGCATTATGATGGTATAGGAAAAAATTGAACTCGCGAAAAACTGCTGTGCCGCAATATTCGTTTATTCGCAGTTTTTTCGTACGTCTCAAAAAAAAACAAAGAAATACCGTCGAAAAGAATATCGAACAATGACTCGTTTAAAGTGCCGTTTTCGCGTCAGGTTTTTATTCATATAGCTGATCGAGTGAAACTTTTTCAAGCGCTTTTTTTTTTTTTTTGCTCGAAAAAACGTAAACGATTACACACGCGCGTGCTCGCATTTTTAAACAAAATTCGTGTCTACCGGCCGATCAAATTTCTAAGAAGAGCGTGTCACTTTTTAAATTTTTATAAAACAAATACATTTAATTGCCACGTTCCAATCGAAAATCACGTTCACGACATATTAATTATATAAATTCGTTATACGTATATAAATAAAAATGACCTACAATTGCTTTTTTTTTATTCAAAACACACTTTTACTAGTACGACGAAAGCCGTATTGGTCTATGAATTTAAATTTGCCGTGTTTTATTTGATTAATTCTTAACTCGATCCAAAGAAAACTAAACTATGCGCACGTTGGAAAATCGGAAATTATTTCCTTCATAATAACAACTTAAGAGAAAAAGCGTACCACACACACATGATATAAATATTAACATTTATTCATGAATACGATTCGTTTTAAATTATTATTCTTTTATGTATAATATGCTTGTGTACAGCTCATATATTACCTGTCGGAAATTACACGTGTACTTCAACTCGCAACAGTATTGTTCAGCCGGATGATCCTGCAGTTCCATTTATCGGACATTGTGCGGTTAAATGTTAAAATTAAGTTATTTTTTTAAAAATTTACTTTTGACTTAATACGTTAACGGGAGTTATTTTTTTAACTTGACGTGTGTATTTAAGTAAGTTATTTCTACAAAAATATCTGAATTAGTAGTTAATTAGCAACCGTATAAGGTATAACGTCAAATACTATTTACCGTCGTTCGTATATTGTTTGATGGCATAAACATATCAGCATTGAACACTATATATATATATATAAGACGCCGGGAGGTCTCGTTTCATTATTCACGATATTTGTCAGTGTTAATTAGAAAAATGTTGGATCTTAACGAATTTAAGTTACTTTTTTAAAAAAATTTGTCTAAACAGAAAAATATAAGTAACTTTTAACTTTGAATTCGTATTCACTTAATTGAACGAGTTAAAAAAAAAAACCAGTAAATTATTGAAACGAAAATTCGAATGACTGTAGAGATTTCGGATAAAACCTATGAGGACATAATAATCCAATACAAGTCTGCCGTCGCGAAACGTGTACACGTACGCGAGTCAATTGTTATTATTTTTTCATTATTCGTTCCTATAATTCTATCTCTCGTCGTCGGCGCGGACCGTACTGTATTATCTCCGTACGTTTTATAACGGGCCACGGGCAAACCGCATACACGGGTAATGTGATTTATCATCTCGCGCGCGCACACGCACGTGTATTAAATTATATTATTGGGCCCGACGGAAACGGCGGACGCGCGTGAGTTACACCGAACGGCCATTACCGCGAAACGCATTATAAAGATTATGTGAAAAATGTTCGTGCGACCTCGTCCGAAAACCCGTGTGCCGATCGGCCCCGGCCCCGGCCAGTGTACGCGGAGACGGGAAGTCCGAAGCCGATTACGTTTCCGTGATGATTCTCGTACGTTCTCGTTCGTCTTCCTGTAGGTCCTATTGTTGTTGTAGCGCGAGAGAAAAACTGTTTGGAACGTGAAACGACGTGACAAAATAAAACCGGAATTGGTGGTCGGTCTATGTTTCTCGCGAGAAACCAATCGTCAGCTCGACCGATGTTCGTACCGACTCCCGTCGAAGCGTAATTGTTGTCCGCCGAACCTGTCGTCGCGTTCTAGTATATCTGTCCGAAAACCCCCTACCGATTCGCGAATTCCGACCACGTCCGTTCCCGAAAGGTTGTGAATTCACGTTGCGACACCTCCCACCCCCCACCGACCAAACTCGGTGACATAGGCGAAACTAGACTTCAAGACTTTGGAGATGCTAAAATCATAAAACGCTCGTAGAACCCCCATACGTTAGATACTGTATAATTTATCAACATCAAATTTCATATTCATTTCAAACAAAAAATATAAATAAATTTATTGATTAGATTTATAGTAAATAAATTCTTAAAAAATACTTACCGGTATCAGCATTAATTTTAGATTTTTTTCATAAAATCAAATAACGTTTTTAGGTTCTGTTTTTCATTCATTTTTTCAATATTACTGTATTATAGGACAAATAAACAAATAAACACGCGACAGGACAAAACAGATCGCAGACGACGGAACTGTAATAGTTGATACCGCCTTTAAATACAATTATTGTGTCATAACGTCTTATAAATAGAATGCATAGATATGTAAACAATACAGGTTAGTGATAATATGATCATGATAGAATGTCTGCCCATCAGTGATAGTATTGCGTTGACGAAACAGCACAGGCCCTGCATAAGTACGTTAATATATTTTTAAATTAAAATATCAAACGTTTTTTACATCACGAATCTAAAGTGAGGACGGTCAAACTCGTGTAATTCTAAAGGTATGTTTTGTATAAATTACAACAAACACATAAACGAAAAAAATTTATATTTTTTATACAATAACCGTACATAATCAAAATAATATATCTGTACAAACAGTATATAAACAAAATACTAATATACACATTGTTTGATATCGTTGCGTGTGAACTTTACGAATGATCATATGCTAGTGTGTGGAATCAAAAACTAATTCATTTTTTGTAAATAAGACTTTTAAGGATACTTATGACGATAGCGTTCTTATTTAATCTGAAATGGATCTGCTCATACTTTTATTTTGATATATCAGACGATTATTTTTGGAATTTTAAAAAAAATCTAAAACTCCCAACAATTGTGCGACGTATCAAAATAGAGGTACTATTTCTATCAAAATAAATATTTTCTATCAAAATAGAGGTACTATTTTGATACGTCGTACAATTGTTGGGAGTTTTAGATTTTTTTCGAAATTCCAAAAATAATCGTCTGATATATCAAAATAAAAGTATGAGCAGATCCATTCAGAATAAATAAGAACGCTATGGTCATAAGTAACCTTAAAAGTATTATTTACAAACCGTAAATAAGTTTTCGATTCCACACACTACTAACTAACATAAGGTCGTTTCGAAATGTTTACGTATCAATTTCAAACACTTTGTACGTACAAATAAACAAAAATAGTATACATATAAATATATATATACGTACAATAAATTACTTCATATGATTGTTACACGTAGAAATGAAAAAATAGCTTGTCTCTCGTGCACTACCCTTGGAGCGAAATGGTATCTAAATTAGAGCGTGTCCGTCAACTTAAGTTTTTTTAAACACAGTTCTTCACATATATTACAACTTTGATGTTTACTGATGAATGAAAGAAACAGTTCTTCTTCTTCGTAAACTGATTTTTTCGTCCTTGACATTGGACCAGGCTTGTACTTCCTCTTTATATTATTTTCAGTTCCAACAATTGAGACGTAAAAGTTACCTTTGTCTAAATCGTTAGTTTCACATTCTGTGTCCATATCCACTCTTCGTTTTTTTTGACTTGGCAATACATTTGAATCTGTCTTTGCGGCAGACATATGATCTTTAGTCATAACGGAATAAAACGGTTCTTTTTTGTCGTACTTCGAATCTTTCGTCTTTGACTTTGCACTAAACTTGTATTTCTTCTTCCTACAATTTTCAGTACCAGCGATTGTTTCACATTCTGTGTCCGTATCCGCTCTTCGTCTTTTTCGACTTAGCAATATATTCGAATCTATCTCTGCAGCAGACATCTTATTGTTAACCATAACTGAATAGAACAATTCTTCTTCATCGTACTTCGAATCTTTCGTCCTTGACTTTGGACCAGGCTTATATTTTACTTTATTTTCTTCCTTCATGACTGTATTAGTGTACATAATTTATCTTTAATTGGATTTGATATCAACTATATTATTATTAATCAATAACTGCGTTATAGCGTGTCTAGAATGAAACTATTTAGATTTTAATAATATTCTCGAAAACGAAAATTATAATAACAAGGTAACTAGGTTATAACGTGATCAAATAAGAAAAAACTAAAAGAGCATTAAATTGTTTTCTAGTCGCTTAATATAATAGTATAAACAATCTTATATATCTGAATATTATATTTAATTTTTGGATCCAACTATAGAACTTTGAATATTTGTTATTTTTTCTGGCTTTACGTCTCATACAACTATAATTATTTTTTCGACAACATCTAAGTTGTATTATTTTTTAATTTAACTTTTATTGAAAAACCTACTTATAAACATATTTAGCTTTTTAAAATTGAACATCTAACAATGACATTTTGAATACGCATAAAGCGTGTGTTTAGTGACGTAGGACGAAAAGTCACGTCGCCCGAGCTGTAAACTCCCATATGGATATCTAAAAAAATATAGTAAAACGTTCATTGTACATGCGCGTGCAGATACATATTTACATCACTGTCAAATGCAAGCAAAAAAAACACAACATATTATCATAAACAAGTTGACTGCCACGGTATTTTTCGGGGCTTTTAACCAGAGACCGTATGTACAGACTTTTGTACACGCCTTCACTTACCGTTCTCGTTCTGGTGTACATTTTGCTGTACACGCGATATCTTACCAAACTAGTGTCACGTACAGAAATAAAGTTTTTTCCAGTTATAGCTAAAACATTGTTGGATAGCATAAATAATTTTCATGTACAAGTATGGACATCATTTCATGTACAAAAAAATGTACACGTGACACTCTTAATATCAACTTCTTAATATCAACGACGCCTTCTTTTCCCCTGGCCTGTACGATTCGTATGCACATAGAGCATTATTTTCGGTCGTGCAATAGAAAGATCGAAAGATTCTAAATTAGGACTACTTTATATTTAAAGTCGCACTCCCTCCGTCAGCGATCACGAGCCGCCACTGCATATATACGTATATATGTGTGTGTGTGTGTGTATAGTAAGCGTATTATACGTACTTGTATGGCACACATACATAAACGCACAGACACGTGTACCGTTGGACGGCCACCGGATCACTCGGTCAAACGAGCGGAGGAGAACGCGATTCATTTTATATTATTTCCCCCCCGTAAGTCTGTCCGTTCGCCTCGACCCCCGCAGCGTCGTCGTACAACCACGACCCGGGCAAACAATAGTATTTTGAATTGCGTTTTCCCGCGCGTTACAGCGACACCCCGGTCCGTATACAACGCACACGCGGGCAAACGGGAATATTTTCTAAAAGGCGATTCCGTACAAGACCACGTGATTGTGTTTTTCGTCTGTTTTCGAAACTGTTGCTCGAGACATTGACCGATCTGACCCACACGGCGACTCGTCGCGTTCTACATTCGACGTTTCGTCCCAGAGTATCCGGAATCCGGTATTTATTAATTTTTTTCGCAACACTCTGAAAACAGAACGCGCCGTGTGCGTCGGCGCGGGTTCGACCGTAGCAAACGTCAACGCGTACGTTTTCGGACCAGAAGGCACGGCGTCCGCTGAAAACGTCCGCGGGAAACGGCGAAAAGAACGCGTACGGTCCACTCGTTTGCCCCGGTAAAAAACCTCGTGTGTGGCGGTCGCGTACGCGAACGCGCGCGGCCCGTAAACCGTAACGGACGCTGTTGACCCGCAATGTGCGTGCCGACGACGAGCCATCGATCGCGACAATTTATCGATTTACGACCGAACTAACTACACGCGTTTCAGACGGCGTTAAACGTTAAAATCTGAAAACGTAGTCTCCGCGCAGTCGTTGGTTTTCGTTTGCGTTGTGGCGGTTTACAACAAAAAACGATCGTAAGAGGCACTGCTGTACGCAGACAACAACAAAATTCACGATACGTTTGTCCGGACGTTTGAGGACGTTATTCGCGAGTAAAACTAATTTTCGATACGAGTCGACGGACCAAAAAATTTAAAAAAAATAAAAATACGTACACGTTTACAAGTGTATTGTGCACACGCACGACCGGCGATAACGTTGCTGCGACGTGAAAAGACGAAAAACCGCAGCCGGATTAGAAGGGCCGGACATTAGGCGCGTACCTGAAACGCTATTCCGCGCGAGAAATAATACATAACTATCGATGATGTGTGACCATCGACCCGGTAAGCAGCAGCAGCATCGTGTACGGAATGTTTGTCGAACGGTTGTGCCGGTTTCTCGTTTCACGCATGTGCGCGCGTACAATTTGCCACGGACGTTTTTCATAGCGGGTGTTCGCGTTCGTATCGAGTGCTAAAAACTTGCGCGCGTATTTTTGGATATACCGGACGAGGCTTTCGAATTTTTGGTTTTCTGTGCGTTTTGTTTTTCGTACAAGTCTCCGATATTTACGCGCACAGCTCCGCGATTCACGGAAAACCAATTGTTGTATGTACCTGGTTGGTGCTTTATTGGACGCGGTTTCCCGTGTTCGCAGTAGGTTTCTGCGCGCGAGGAGAAATTATTGACAGTTTTTCAAAAAAATTTACTAAAACGACACGTGCAATTTTTGTATTTAAGATTCAAACATTTATTACAAGCTCGTACACATAATGTTTTAACGAACAAACGTCGATGTCGTGATTTCTTTTAAGTTTATTTTTATGAATGAATTTTGGAAGTCTATGAACAATTTATTGCGCAAAACTCTGGTTCAAAGGATTTATACAACTTCAAATCAAAGAATTTTCACTGTCGGTATTAAACATGTAAAAATCAACTACATACGAACCATACGAAAAAATAAATATATTATTAAGTTGCCACGAGTGGTTCAAAAGAAAACATTACAATTATTATAAAATAAAAAATGCTCTTAAATGAATTTGTTTTTAAGTACAGAATCTGATTGTGAACACCCTGTATGATGTTATGAGTATGATAAGTCTTTCTGATTTATAGCGACGCGATATGAAAAATATAAATAAACAATATCGTGACGTTTTCGTAAATTCATTTTTTTATACTTATACGCGACAGCGGATACTACGTTCGTATGTGCGTAGTTCCATTACGTTGAGCCTGATTTGGCATGACTTTTTTTTTTTTTTGACGTTACCAATCGTAACTTATAGTTGATAATAATATTCATCCGTCAGATAAAGTCGACATTGATGTAACATTAAACCGATATTGAACGAACACAATTATTATTATAACCCTAATAAATAATAATGTTCATCGGGACAGCTAGTCATTAGAACATAAATTGATGCATTATTATATTCGTTAAACGACAATGCACCATACACTACGAAATATAAATAAATATATATATATTTTTTTATACATATGTACGAGTATGCATAAAAAACGCTGTATAAAATAGAAATCATTATGTTTTCTAACAATATTGAATGTCTTACGTTTATTATAATATAAGAAAAGTACGTGGGCTAAATTATAAGAAAAACCTGATTAGAACGTAAGTGTGGTTCGTGGAGGAACCAGTAAATGACAAAGCAGACAAATGATTTTGGAGAAAATTTACATTTATACATTTGAATTTAAATGTACTTTATTTCCTTAATCAAAAAATACTTAGTATGCACAACAATATTGTATTATATCGTACAAACCCCAGCTTATAATTCAGTATGTATAGTATACATCAATTAAATTAGTTTTGGACGTGACAAAACTGAAATCATTGTAAAATCGGTTTTGTCTATCTTATAAGGTATTGGTCAAACATTTTGTCTCAACTTCCATCCGATGTGTTCATCGGTCGCGTTGTTAACTGAATTAAGATGATCATAAAGAGGTTGAAAATATTCCAATAACGGTTCGATTTCGATTTGTTGATGTCCAACAATCATCTCGAATAATCCCTGCCACTTCATCGAAGAACCTTTTGACATGACAGATCTAAAGAAACAATTTCAAAGAAAAAATGCATATAATATGTGCGTACGAACACTTTGGTGCACGGTTATGTATTCTGAACTTGATAATTTTGCCGATTTTTTTATAGCCACGTAAATTGCATTCGTATAGGTTAGTTTTTTTGGTGTTCGTCGCTTTGGTTTGGTACTCGCCGCACAATTTGCACAGCGCTTTGAATAATTGAAATTCAACTATTGGTGCCAGGAAATACCTGTTTTACGTACACGAGTGTTGAATTAACAAAATCGACATTCGACACGATAAAAAGTGGTATCAATTGTTGTTTGCGGTCTGTTGGAGGACTTTCGAATTATTTTTACGTTACGAAAATTGAAATGACGTATTTATTCGGATTAAAATAATATCGCCCTCTGCCCTTTTCTTGCCTTTTCAATTAGAAACCGAAATTCTACTTGAACTCGAGTTATAACGTATATCACGCGAGTATTTTTTTTTTGGAAGAAGGGAGATGGTAAAAGTTTATGCCGATCAGTAATCTACTTGATGTGCGGTAACTCCGTGAGCATGGTGTATGACGCACTCGGATCGAACGGCTTGTAATCAGGATTGGCGCATTTGTCCGTGTTCTTGGAGATCGGTGACATCACGCCCTCGTACTTGAGCCTACGCCGTGAAACAAATCCGAACCGGGTGAGTATGAGTGTGTGCGTGCACGCGTGTCGCGTAACAAGGAAATGGTATTTTCTCCAAAAACCGTATATAAAACGAAATAATAAATATGGTACCGGCGTGTACGTGTTATACGACATTACGACCCGCGCGTACGCCAATCTCTGTTATAATCGCGTTCGAATAACGAGAAAATATATTGCTATTTTTATCAGGGGCGACCGACCGGAGTCGTCTCTGTATGATAAATATTATACAGTCGCGTGATCTTTGTTTTATCCCAAGACGACACGGTGTGCAGAGCGTGGCAACAATGCTCGCGCGCCGAGGTCGACTATTTCATTTGTTTATTTATTTGTTTTTTTAAGCTAAAAAAGTCGAGTGTAGATATAAAATTATTATGTCTGTACGAGCCATCGGTAAATAGATTCTAATGGTTTAATAGCGAGTCTTGTCTCGTTTTACGACTGCGAAAAATCGTAAACGTGGCGAGTCCGACGGTCAATATTATACGCGCCGTAAAATCGTTAGTCAAATAAATAAATTCAGCGATCTCGTCGAAAATTTCATACAACAAACCAGAAGATGTTTTACTGGGTTTCCGTTGGGCGATTATGCAAAAAAGATCCGCGCGAACTCGTTTCTCGCGTTTTCCGCGCGCTTTCACGAACTGGTTGAAAAACTAAAAACGTTATCTTGAATATCCGAGTGTTCGGACAGCGTCCGGGATATCGATCTCCCGTCGCGCCGATTCAATAATTGACACGCAACGCACACGACAACGCGCGTTATCCCGTTTGACCGGACGCCGGTTTCAAAAAAACAAAACACAAAAACACAAAAAACGTTGTCGCGCGCGAAAAAAACCTTTTGCTCCACCAGAAGTCGTTCATGCGTTTCGGCGCGAACGACCCCCTGACCGCGTCCGAGTGCCAAACGTCGGCGGCGTACGCGAACGGCAGCACGGCCACCTTTTTCGTCGCCGCGCGCAACAGGTACGCGTTCCGGCTGCGCTCGCTGTCGCCGTGTCTGTCGATGAAGTCTCGGTACTGCACGGACAACGTCAACGCGTTCGTCACGGCCTCCACGAACACTGGCCCGCGACCGACGGTCCCACAAACCATTCGCGTTGTTAACATTTCGATTTCTCGCACGTTATAATATATATGTACACGTATGCGCTTTCGTGTGTTTTGTACTTAAAAAATAGACGCGTAATTTTGAAATTACGTCACCGATTGTCGTCAGTTCGATTCGAACGGAACGGTTTGTTCGAAAAGCTATTATTATGGCGAACAACGTTTACGTGACTTTAAATCGCGTATTTTCGAATCGTCCGTTTGTTTGACAAGCGTTTTGTTTATTGGCCCGAACCGTACTGCTGACTTGGACATACGTAAGTTTATACAGAGCGCATAGATTGAAAAACCATTTGCTTAGACGTTCGGTAAATAAATAAAATACAACTATTTACAATTCGCCACTACTGCCACGTACACAGATCGACGATGATTACAGATAACCGTAACGGAATATAAAACGTACAAAGCGTATAAAAAGTGTACCGACATATGACTTTATAATAAAAAAATCATTCGAGCATAACTCAAGAGGATCGGTAAGATTGGAATTTATTCGGAAACCGAGAGAAGTTATACGACAGACTTTGTACGGACGGATTTCGTTCGTTGATCTGAATGCTAATATTTTGTCTAGTCGGTGCCCGCGAGACCGGTCTGTGCACACCGCATGCTTTTGCGCTTGTCTTAAATGTCTTTTCGCTTTCGTATTCAATACATTACTGCTGTTGCGTTTTTACCGTTCTTAGGTTTCTTTGTACGACTTGCTTGAACGAAAATTAACGTGGCCCGTTTGGAAAACAACCATCCGTCTCTCGCATTCGTTAAGTAGGTCACGAGGTACACACACACACACACACACTCACACAATTTTGTTAATTTTATATCGTAATTTCGTCACCTGCGTCGGGCGTTTGTTGAAACACGATGGGTTGTTCTTTGTAAGCCGAGAAATAGTGCACCAACCCTAATTGCTTGTGCATTGTGTACACGTCTTCAACTGTGTTCTGGTAACATATTTTGATCCTGAACAACGTGCAAACGTTTCATATAAATTACATATATAGTACGAGCACTCACGCGCGTAGAGCGACTAATGTAATATTTAAAACGGCGGAATTAACGCAAAATAACGACTTTACGCGTTTTCGTTTGAATCTAAATCGTTTCTGTCCTAAATCGCGTGTACAATTCTACGTTGACTTTTCGTTATAAACTGTTGTGGACGTCTAAAAACACCGAAAACGAATAATTATGATAAACATACAATATGAACGACCAATTATTGAACAAAAAATTATGTAATGACATTTAAATACTCGTTCAAATTCAAGTATGCATTGTTTTCATATTTCACGATTTCATCAAGTTACCATAGTATATGTATATGAAAAACGTGAAATAATAAAATAAGAATCGAAACGCGCAACAATTGATCCGCCGCTTTAAACGCACGGCGCACGCATTATATTTGTCTTGGGTTACCTGAAATCTTTATTTCTGTACATATCCCATGATGAGGGCGTGCAATCGACAAGATTGTCGTTTTCTTCGAACACCGATTTTTTCCAAACACATTTAGGCACGTGTTCCATGCCAATCGATATGAAGAATTTGTTGGCTTGGTCGAACAATTGCTTTACAGTTTTAGTCTGCATTTGTATCACCGAATAATAATAATAATAATAATAATATTGTATTTAATTAGATTTCGCGTTTTTTTTTTCTTATCGAATAAACAAAACGATAATACTTCGACTTTTGCGACTGTTTTGCGGTTAGAGTACACGACGAGTTCGTCATTCACGTTCGGTATCAAATTATTCCACGGTTGACCTAATACCGATCCTGAAAATATGTCTGATCATTAAATAACCATTGAAAATCAATAGTAATTCATTTATAGTGTGGTTTAAATATCGTACAAGGGCGTTAGTATTAGATTAAAAAAAAATTTGTTTTTTTAAATGTCTTGAACGAACGAATTAATCAGTTTTTGCCGGCCAAATAACCCGGCTAGTTCAAAACAATGTTCGTGTATCGACTAATTCGTTGTATACAGTTAATTTGTTGTTGTAAACAACGACGAACATTATTATCAATAATTATTGGTATAACCAATTATTTCTCTTCAACGTAGGAATATGAAATATATTAAAAAGTGTAGTTTTTTTTCTTCTGCGCAGCAAACAATAATTCCCACGAAATACTTTTATATTTATAAAATATTTTTTATTTAAAATCGATTTGTATTTATAAAGATGCGCATTTTTTATTCATTTCATCGGGGGTTTGAATTTTAAAAAACATACGAATGCGATACGTGGCCATTTTCCGGGGAGACGCGGAAGGTCATTCATCGCTTCCCCGAAAAATAAACTGTCGCTTAACGCTCATTTTTCGTTGTTTTTTAAACTTTAAATAAAGAATGGATATAAAAATACATGATTATAATTATTGACTGGTTAAATTGAAAATTCGCAATCTATCATTACGGTCACAAAACGAAATACGTTTAACCTACATTCGATTTGTACACCATTAATAAACTGCAACTGGTTGATTCGATTATATATAACAATTTTTAAACTTGTCAACATATTTAGAGATATATTGTAACGTACTTGCGTGACAAAAAACTATACGATAATCGCCGATTTTAATTGAAAAATGGAACACATTTTTATTTAAACGGAACGTTTACGATGTATAATTATACTATAATATACAAGCGTGTCGGGAAATAAACGTTTCATTGAAAAGTATTTATTAAACGATTTTACGTGAAGATATTAACGAGTCGATCCGTTTGTTAATACCGTTGTTTTACTTGTGGTAAATTGGTCAATTAATTTTACTATTGCTTAATGACCAATTAACTTATTGTCGGACGGCAGAAATCCGTTAGGTATGACTTAAACAAACCAGATATTTTAAGATCATATTTGACTAACACGTCATATTTATATAAATATATACGCGTGATATTATCAAGTCGTGCGACCGGTATGTAAATTAACGTAATTATATTTATTCAAATTATGAACAAACTCGTATGACGTGACATCCGCACGGGTTCAGTGTCGCTAAAATAATTTATACCTACCAATATACGTGTACTTTTTGCAATACATTAAAAAATACATTCATTAAAAACAAGTGGAACGAACTTCAGTCAACAAATTATGTTCTTTGATGTATACAAATGATATATACAATATGTGAAATTATCATTCATAGCGAAAAACTTGCTAATCCGCATACAATGTCTGTACGCACCTACATCTCGATTCTCCGTTTTCAACGAAATGATTACGAAAAAAGTTTGAAAACATTTTTCTGATATTGTCGAATTTCGTGTCTCCTTATTTTAAGTCTTCTAGTTATATTTTTGGCTTTTAAAGTTAAAAAATATCGTGGGCTACTATCGACATCGCAAGTTTTTATCGTAAATATACTTAATGACTTTGTTATTATATGTAAAGTCGACATCGTGTATCGTATTATATACGGAGGGCGCCCCTAATGTATAAATATTTCTGATTTATAACCGTTTTAAATTAAATTTTGTGTACAAGATTATTTCGTACGTTCCTTTATGAAAAATCATATTATGTTTGAAATTGTTCGGGAACTGTTTTTGTTTGGAAAACTTGATTTCTTTTCTTTTTTTCTTTTTTTTTTTTTTGGTACGACGACGTAAAAAAAACTGTAGCACTCACCCAACAAATGGACGGGAATAGGACCGTCCGAGGAAACGACGGCCGTTCCATATTTGTCCCTGAGAAGCTTACGGACGTGAGTGTGCAGCTGCGCGTACAGCGGTCTGACATCTTCGTACATCCGATCGACGTTCAAGTGACACGATTCGGCGAGATACGGTTTCGCGTAGTACTCGACCTCGTTCGAAAAATCTGCAACGCGAACATTTCATACGATATACTTATAATGGTAACTACTAGTGCCCCGACGCCGTCCGTCTTTTAGAAGTTGTTTCGATAACGGAACTCAACGTTTTAAAATACTGTACTAAATAAAAAAGAAAATGGTTATAAAGTTAAATTGTTTTTATTTTATTTTTTATTTTTTCGTAGAAAAGTCTAACGCTCCTATTTGGTGGCCCGTTCCCTTTTTTCCAGCATAAGAAACGTACGGCTCGCTCGTATACGTAGAGCCTGTAACACTCGCGGCATTCATACGACCGATTTATTGACGCGAAACGTTTATACAAATCGATCGGGTATTTGGGGAGAGATTTACTTGCGGGACGAAGAAAACGTGAATTTGTTTTATATGTCGCGATATTAAACCGTAAATACTTTCGCGCGAAGTAACCCTAAAATACCCGAATGACGAAAACGATTTGAAATTGTAAATAGGCAAATAATCTACGAGTTAAAGAGGGTTTTAATATAGCCGGAGGGATTCAATCCGGAAGTCAAAGAGTTTCGACGCCGTGTTGCGTTTAGAGTGGTTTACTCGAGCGGACTTCGATCGTATGAAGAATTAACCTAACATGGATAGAAACTATCATTTGTATCCATAACGCGCTAAATTATTTTGAGGTGCAGACATTAAAATGACGTGACAACTATCGGTGGGCGTTTTTACTTGTGTTCAATCACTAATTACTATTCAGCCTGGCCATATGGTTCAACAGTCCGATGTACTTCATGTAGACGTTTTTAACTTCGAAGCTGGTGCGATTATGCCAAGCCTTCCAATAATATTTCAGCTCCGCCGTATCCGAAGAGTTCGCCATGATGAACTTGATTTCTACGAAAATACAGTTTGCGCAATACGAAATATTGCAGGTCAGCGTCATTGCGTTCAACGTTGTAAACAATTTTGCAATAATTTGATTTCTTTTCCCGACCAACCGTTGGTCATTAATCGCGTGCGAAATTTGCAACGTTGTGGACGATTTAACTATAACGCTACATGAATGCATACGAATAGTATTACTATAAAAAAAGTTTGAAAAATTATTGTCTTTAATATCCAAACATTTTGTTGAAACACGTTATTGAACACTCGAAAATGAAATTTTATTTGATCTTTACCATCGACTTCGTCGCGTTCATGTTCGCGTATACGTTTATCAAATTAAAATCATGTTAGGAAGTGTTCATTTGAGACGCGTCGTTATAGTCGAAAATGTATCTGTGATACTCGCGTATAAACGACCGTAATATAGACATGCGGGAGGATACTGGCATATTGAAACGAATAAAAGTCGAATGATCCGAAACACGAGTATTTTACGGTATCATCTACATCGTTTTAAAATAACGAACTAGGTCGTGTTACAATAATTATGACTACCCGCCCTAGTAAACCGTTGAACCTCTACCGTGTACGACGAAATTTCCCTGTATACAAACATTTACATATATATCATAAACATTAACACACGAATATTCAAAATACGGCCGCACACAGAAGGTATAATATATAATATATATATATATATGCATATTGTTGCATAATGTACTCTACGAAGTCTGAATATAGAGCGATAGGATTATTCAAATCGTTACGTAAACTGTGCGGTACTCTATACAGTGATTATTCTATATCACGCGGGTTAATAACACCATTCGTATGGTTCGTCATAACGATATGCGTTATAATTATTATTAATGACCGGATATTTGGGGTTTTACATATATATATATATTGACTTTATGCGGTTCGACGGGGATAAAAAATGTGTACGAATTGCCGATCGCTGATTTTCGTTGGAAAAAATTTATTTTGCGTGCATTTCGAAGATTGGAGAATATTTAGCCTATTTTATATATTTAGGATTATGATGTACGATACTGTCTATAAAAATCTCGTACTGTTTGTTCGTTTATCGAGTTTGGATTTAAATGTCTGTCGTCTAAAAATAAATTGTACAGTAAATAAAATAATCAACATTTAACACGAATAATATAAATCGCAGAAACTGAATGCTGCATACAGTTGGTTAAAATGAATTGAGAAATACGAGAACACGCGTCGAGACCGATTGTTCTCCTTTAACAATATTAATAACACCTATTGTTTTCAGATCAAATTGTATTAATAGATTTCCTTCACGACGCCACTTGGAATATAAAACCAAAACCGTAAAACAAAATATACAATTTTTCGGACTCGCATCTCTGAGATGCCATTTCTCGGTTTTTCCCCTTTTAACACTAGTAAGCCCTTAGATAACACTAGTAAAATATAAAAATTACTATCTTTATATAAATCTCATTATAAAGTATAAAAACACTTTTGTTTTCCAATATTTATTTTTAAAAAAGGGATGGAGAATGTTAAAATTAATTTTTATAGAAACCCTTTTAGATCGTTCTGAGGAAAACTATTCTTAATACCGGAAATTTACACCAAATATAAATATAAATATAAATTGGGTCTAAAACAGTGGCGTATTTGACTTCAATTTACAAGAGAGGGGGGACGAAATAAACGGTTTTTGTTTCTTAATAATGGCTTTTTACCGAAACCAATAGTTAGGAAACATAATAAATTATATTTGTATAGATTTTTCTTTACATTGTAATATTTTATACATTTTATAATTATAAATATATAACTTTGATACAATAAATAATATATATATATATAATATATCATTGGTCCAGCAGGATTCCTAATAGTGTTATGGCTATGGTTTATATTTAAGATTTGATAGGCACCGAATGTCTCCTTGATGTAACTATGGCAAAGAACAATTATTTCCTCTATATTTCAAATTAGATTTAAAATTAACGACGTTTTACCAAATACATCGATGTTTTGACATCGTTTTTTATGTAATCTTTCGATATTGTTAGCATCGGTGATTTGAAATAGATACATCAATACATCGATGATCATGAAAAAATCGCCATCCCTAATTGTTACATACTCGTCGACAATATATACACAAACACTTGAGCAACGGACTAATCTAAAACTTCACCGTGATATGAATCCCGATGCAGTAATATCGCACTCGCCGTTATTATTGATATAAAACGTTATTATATGAATCCATAAAGTAGTGAATCTATACAGTGCTGACTTCACGAAAACTTTTACTTTTACCACTAATCTTTTTTTTTTTTTTACTAATCAATATTTTTATAATTTAGCAATAACATAATAATATGTTATGCCTATGGGGGTTGGCGATTGCCCCTGTCGACCCCCCCCCCTCACAAGAACGTTCTTAGTCTTGGAAGAGCATATATATTTAATACACTGGTCAAATAATTAGTCGCGATGACGTACGAATGTGATATATAATTAAATATTTATCGCGAGTCACGTCATTACCGTCCGCCGTTACGTTACACGGTTCGCCGGCCTTCCCGTACTCGCAAACGGTTAACCCGTCGATCATTGTTTTCAATTTGCTTTTGAACATGATGGCCTGTTATAAAGTAAAACAATTTTCATAGACCGGCCGTTTCAAATTACGAGTAAATCGTACGTTTTTCGTCAATTCAAACGTTCGACCGTTCGATCATTTCGAATTCGGGGTGCCCGGAGGGGATCCGCGAGTTGGTCGTCGTTTACGACAACAGTTAAACGCATTGTCTCGGGGTTAGAAGTGGCCGACAAGAAACACAAACAAAATATTATAAAAGGGCGCGGTGTTACAATGCGACACTTACCGCATTAAAGTCGCTCGGTTCTAGTTGAGATATGCCGTGGTCGTGCATAAAGTAAACCGACGGCAACA
The DNA here is from genome assembly GCA_019022885.1 of Schlechtendalia chinensis. Classification (NCBI taxonomy): domain Eukaryota; kingdom Metazoa; phylum Arthropoda; class Insecta; order Hemiptera; family Aphididae; genus Schlechtendalia; species Schlechtendalia chinensis. The sequence goes on from CM032341.1 coordinate 6,402,936, forward strand.
GATCGTCGTAGTTCACGCCAAGAGCCAAAGACATGTTTCGAGCGAACGTCACCAACAGCTTTTGATACAGAAATAACCGTACGGTAGATTTCAGCTGGAAAAAGAATACGTTATTGTAAAATTGATCACTTACGTAATCACGGCATGACACATTGTTATGATAAGTCATTCGGAGGCGTGTTCGGGTAAGAAATATACGAAAGGCCCACCAGCTTCGCATGACAAATAGGGCGGGACTGCAGCGTGTATAAACTCGCGAATATAATCGACGACAATATTGACTTTCTATCGAATGGTATAGATCAATCTGGTTACAAATTAATCACTTCGGATGAAATTTCCAAACAATACAACTTATATATAATATATGGCCAAGCCATTTACTAATAGTCTGCAATTCGTAGATTTTGAGATAAAATTCTGAACAAATGTGCAACTACTTGATTTAATATTTATTAAATATACTCGTTGTACACTTGTGTTTATTATTATAATTATTTTTTTTTTATCAATTTTTATTATTGTTTCAAGTTTGCTTTTATATATTAATAATATATACATTGAACCCGAGTTAAGAAAAACAAATATACAAAATTTGCAAAGGGAAATAGATTGAGAATGTTATATGATAAGATAATTAAATCGATGTCTATATAGAAAACGGAGATGAGATTGAAAATGATTTCCCTGAGTGGAGGATGTTACGGAAATTACAAACATTGATTTTGTCATAGCGGGGAAAATAAAGAGAACAAATTAAGATGAAAGACCGAGGGAGAAGACGATTGTCTGAAGAAAAAAAAATTACGAAAACGTAGTTTGTTGTGACGTTGTTCATTTAAGGCATTTTGAACAAAGTCGACATCGAGTATTGTAAAATAAGTTCAAATTGACTAAGAAAAATGAATTTTCTCGAATAAGATCGAGAGAAGTTTTATAGTTACTTAGATAGAGGATATTAGTTTTGTCGTTGTTAGGGTTGGAATTATTGCGTTTTAGGAAATCAAAAAAATTGCCTTCTACAAATCGCAAATACAACTTTAAAATAGACGATTGACAAATTTAATAGAAAATTACTAATAAAAAAAAATTGAATAGACATAAAAATTAACTAGTTTTTGATTCGTTGACGTATCAATATGTAATAAATAACAATAAAATGTGATTTATACGCGTTGGTCGGTTGTTAGTGTCGAAAAGAACAATCAATTCGTAACAAATAGCATTCGATATCCACATTGAGTCGATGAAAACCTATTATATACATTTTGCGAAAATAAATTACCCGGAAAGTATTTTCGACAAACAAAGAAATTACGTGTTTCAGAAACAGCTGAAACAAAATTTCAATCGCATAAAACGGAGTATAGTTGGCTATGATGTTCGGATGAGAACAGAACTATACGAGTAAAAGGCAATTGTTCAGTATGTGTGCTCGTATTATGTTGAACAGATGATCCCACAACAATCGTCGATAGGTCAATTTAGGTTAGGTATGTACGAATATATGCCCGTTATTTCTGAAAATGACTCGTATTCGTTCGTAGTTGTTTTTAATTGAAAATCGTGCTTAAAAAATATAAACACGTATAGCGGTAACACTCCGTTTGAAGTACGAGTTCCAATAATATTTTTTTTTCGTATTCAACTTTGTGATTTTTTCCAATAAGCTTTGCACTTTGCTTCATTGAACTCACGGCGGTATTTGATCGAATTATAATAATTATACAAATCGACGCGTACCGTGTAAATTGATTATTCGCGTACACACATTACTATGATTTCAGTAATTCAATCTAACTCTATAAAACGTGTGATGTGTACGAGCGCAGCGAAACAAATTAATGCGTTTGATGAAAATGTCGGTTCACCTACACAACGGTATCGTATGAGTATGTCGGGGAATTTTTCGAAAATATCCCATCGCCGATTCGCTTCGAGCAGACATTACACATTTTGTACCGGCGACTTCGTCCAAAAAAATATTATAAAGGCCGACTACGGCGATCCGAATAGACGATCCCGCTACAGCCGTGCGCTGCGGGTCCGCCGTTTTACCGGTTTTCTCGAAATCGAGGTCATCGCTACTGCTGTTTTATTTTGTTATTTTGTCGTCAGAGGCGATGTGGTATTTTTTCCTCCTTCTGGGGGGGCTCTTCACGGATAATTTTTATTGGACTAAACGAGTGTAGACAGAGAAGACAAATCAATGAAACCGAGTAAAGCCGATGACTGAAATTTCGTACAAAACGGTAACTGAGAAACTGAACCGGATAAAACCGGTTGGAAAAATTAAAAGATCTACAATCGATTCGGTATACATTTTAATATTATTATTATCTATAAGAGATAAGAACGTTTTTGTTCTATACATAGTCGATTTAATACTTTGATTTTATCAAACCGGTTATATTTTTAATTTCCCAATCAGTGGGATTTATATATTTTTTAAAATAATTGTATTGATTAAAAACACAGCTGAGCGATTTGAAAAATCATAGTTCAGTTAATTTAATCAGAAAATACATTGAAACCGGTATTGACCGAAACCGAATAAAACGTAACCGTTACGGTGGCTGACGCAAAGACCGCCGAGCGGGCCTGTCGGAAAATGTCCTGCGTTATCCCGGATACACGACAATCCGCACTTGAATATTATGTAGGCCGAAAGTAAAACTAACAAAAAAAATGTATATATATATTTATTTATTTAATTATTATATAATCGAACGGGTCCGTCGTATACAATGCTGGTAAGTTGGCATATCGTTGCTATTGTCGATTGATAATATTATACTCGACGTCAAACAGCAATATATATATTGTATCTATAATGCATAGACCACGCGCAAGAAATACACAATACGGTTGACTAATTCACATGAAACACATCGGGGTATGGAAATAAATAAAATTCCGTTTCGAAAACTGTATCGTTCGTTGAATCCGTTTATCCATAAATACATACTACAACAACTAACGTTAATATGGCAATTTCACGCCGCGTTAAATACCAATTATATAATATAATACTGTAGTAATATTCGTTATAAAATACTAAATAATAAAACTACTCGAATTTCGGAGACGTATCGGTTTGACAGAATCGCGAAAGTCCGATTTTAGTTGTGGAAAAGTCTGAAAAACTATCGATATCTCTTCTATAGAGAATAAATGACAAAGGAAACTTTTTGAATTCATAATGTCGAACGTCGGTATAATTTATTAAAATTTCATTATTTTATTCAGTTCTACCTGTGGCCTACGTGGGACACATCAACGGGGTAAATTTTAATTTCAAAAGAACATTATGATCGTTTTTTTTATTAATCGTTTTTTATATACAACAGTTGAATGTGATTGAAAACGTTCGATTTTTTCATTTTAGTTCAATTTAATGCCGTAGCATATCATTTAGTATTTAAAAATGTATAATAACATTTTTTTACTATAAAATCAATGCTTATAGAAGAGGTATAGACTCGGAGAAATAGCCGGCTATCAATCATTTATTAATACTCAGCAATAATATAATATTGACCGGGTTAAGTAGACTATTAAAAATGTCGTTGAACCACAACAATACACAATAATAAGTATTAACCGCGCACTTGTCGTTGTCGGAAAATGTTTGTCGCTGAGTGCCGTCGCGTGAAAATAAATAATTACGTCTCTATTCAAAATCCGTTTCGTAAATTTCAATTCATTAGAACAACTACAATGATATAAAACAAATTCGACAAATATAAATTGTAAAATAAGATCCATTCTCCGTGGAAAAATAATAATCGTTAAATTAATTTTAATTTATCTTGTCGTTTACCGGTCAGAACAATATTTATTAAAAGCATTAGCTCACACTTTATTCTATAGAACATTGTACGTAGATGAAACGAACGAATTTTCACACTGAACAGTGTTAAAACTATATTATTTCAACGAAATAAAAATACGTAAATACAAATTAAATGTGTATACGAGTACGATTAATACGCGGTTTTTACTTGTTTTCCTTTCGAATGTACTGTAAGAGAATTTCGCGTGTAACGTGTTTTCCATACGAATCGTATTAAAACGATGACTTATTCACGTATAAGTGTATTATAAGAAGAAAAAAAATAGAGGACTTGCAGTAAGTATATATTATTTTATCAAATAAATATATATATTTATATATATATAGAGAGAGAGTAATAACTGAAAAACGATAAATCGCATTACGGTAATACGGAATAGTATTCAAAGAGATGGTATAATCAATTCAAGTTTGTTATTCCAAAGATGAACATTGAAATTTGAATAAAATTTCAAATTGAATCTTTCTTTTTTCCAAACGAAAAAATTTCACGCTACGGAAGTTTCTGTGTAGGTAAATATAATTACATTGAGATTGAATACTTTGCGCGACCGTTGCGCCTTATAGTAATAATTTAGCGGTAGCGTAGACGTCACCGACATACTCGCCGAAAACCAACAAAACGGAATGAAAGTTTCCGACCGATTTTGTTCGACAAACTGTCGTGCGAAACGACACAGACGTAAACGTTAACGGCAAAATAATCCTCATATTTTATTAAACATGCAATCTGTTTTTCATTCGTCTCGTTTTTCCTTCGTTAAACACCGTTTGTTTTTTTTCTCCCCGCGGCGTAATTCATACGCGTACCTCCGAAAAATATGCAAAAACGGAAAACACGTATAAAAACTACTCCGCGAGTGTTGACAGTCGGTTTAAACAAAGTCAAATATGTTTTTAACATATTACACCGAACTCGTAGTACAATGAATTAATTGAATCGAAAAATATTATACGAGATTGAAACTCGACGAAACGCGTTCGTGACGGTCGGTCGAAGCATAATCGCTAATTTGCATATCGTACCGTAACCCGTTGTTATCTGTTGGCCAACGTTTATCTGTTTACACGTTTTATCGCTTCCTGCGGTTTTTTTCGTCCACACATTTAATACAAACGAAAAGAACAATATAAACACGTTCGTATAAAACATCGTATAGCGTATATACATTTCAGAAAATAACGAAAAAAAAAACGTTTGCGCAATATTCAAAAAAGCGTTTCGAACCCGACGGACGTCAAAATAAAATATTGTCGACGAAAACCTAGTCGAGGAAATACGAACTGTTGAAATCGAACGGTTTTAGTACATAAGCCGACCGCTTCAGACTTCAGTTCGTTGAACGTGGCGCGCGTGCGTACGAATTTTCGAGTACGGGTTTAAATCGCGCCGTGTATCGCAACGGTTCCCGACCCACTTGCGGGCCAACGGGCAGCGTCGTTACCGGGCCCGTGGACGCTGGTCGACGAGGGTCTGAGCCAGAGGTCGGCGACCTGCGACTCTTTGGGATACGCATCAACATCAATCATACCCAACGGTAGGCGTTTATTTGTGTTTGTGAGCTTATATTTTTTATCCGCACACCGTGTCAGTGGACCTCAAAGTTTTTTTTTTTTTTACAAAATTATATCGATTCTAAGAGATCTATGTTTTTTAAACATTTTCGTCTTGTAAATGTAAATCCATGTGGGTGACGATTGATTTTCGGAGGAGAATTTGGGTCGTGGTCCCAAAAGCATCGATTCGACCAAAACGTGAAATCATTCGACACCGTCGGACGTACGCTCAACTATCCGTACAAACCGTACAAGTGTAATCACCGCCTACTAATTTTGAACACGGGTGGGAACGGTCTGTGTGCGCGTACGACGTATCAGTTTTTTGAATTTTTGAAGCCCAGTAGTGTTTGTCGTTTCTCGGACGAGAAAAACCGTACGCGCGTTTAACGGCTGACATTAACGATAGTTAATAACGTCAACGTAACGAATTCAGCAAAAAATCACATTTCGACACATCCGATCCCGCGAAACGAATTGTATTTTATCGTTTTCTAATGAGGTCAACGGCATTTGTACAGACGTTGTTCTGATCACACGGCGTTTCCTTAGCCTTAAGCAAGACCGTGTTGCAAAATAATACTAATTTTCACTGTTATTATTATAATTGTCGTTTGATTTGTGTAGAACACGCGTGGCACACATTATTCGGTAGCAATTTTCTCCGCAAATGAAAGTTGCTTTTTTTTTTATCTTCAAGACTTAAATCAAAGCACCTCTTACACATTTCGTGCACGTCGTTATTTACGTATCTCTCTATCACTCTCGGGGTTTTTTAAATGTTCAAGGTGTTCCACTGAGATCTGACAAATATATTAACATTCAATTCAATATTTTCAAAAGTTGTTTTCATGTTTTATATCTCATCATTACTATGACGCTACAAAATATTTGTTTTCTAGATTTACAACCAAAACGATTTAAATTTGTCTATAAAATCTAAAATATTAAAAAAATGGAATGATAGAAATTTGTATTAATAATAATGAGTCGTTGATTTCCTGAACAAAATGTTGTAATGAACGTACATTTTTTACTACGGGCCACCGAGAGAACGTACACGTGCTGTCGGCAAAATAGTCGCCCACGTCGTTTTTTTGGCCGCTACCGAATAACATCAATTTATTTGTAAATTACTGGAATCGTATACAAATTGTTTAAAAATTAACGTCCCGGCCCGTTTGAAAATTGTATATATATAAAAAAAAAACGTAGAAAAACGTAACGATCGTTTCAACAACGAAAAAACCGAATCGTTTTAAATTCGATTCGTCGGATCACCGTGGGACACCATGAATCGAAAACAAAACTTCCTTTTTTCTATTTTTTTTGCGACGCACGCTAATATTTATCACGCCGCCGATGTGCCGAGTGCCCTATTTATACGGCGTTCGGCGTACGGACGACGAGCCGGGGTGTTTATTTTCGAATTTATTCCTACAACACTACTCACTGCCTCTTCCGTCGTCTCGTCGGTCTTGTTCGTATGGTAATTCCACTGAGCCGTCGCGTACAAATTCAATTCCTCTTTGGTCAGATTTTGCAACGTTCGGATGTTCTCGTCGGCCGAACGGCACGTCGCCACGTCGACCGCCTGCAAACGCGACGAAGGGGGGAAAAAACAAAAACGTACAGCGTTTATCGTCACCGTTCCATTTCAATATGATATTGTATTCGTACGTTTTGACTTGTTCTTTCCGACGACGACGACGACGAAGACGGCACGAACATATGAAAACAACTATAATACACGATAAACGGTACGCGAAGCGAATGCATATTGCAGACTTTCCAATAGTGTCGACGACGGGACCGTTTCTGAAGGATATCGATTTTAGAAATAACGGAAATACTATTGTTTATCAAACAACAATCATTATCGTCGCTGTGGAATCGTTGGCGGGCCAATTATGTGTTTCGGAAACGCGATCGACGTAGTCACGAATTTCGGATCGCGCTGCTGAGCACGTGGTAAATGACCAACCGCTGATAATCGCCAGTCAATACAAATGCGAGTGTTCGATTGCCACGAGCAGACGGTCAGACGACGACGTATTCTCGCATTAAACTTGGCCATCGAAAGTGTATAACAATATTTTACCCACGCTAAATGTATTATTCTCGCGTTTTCGAAACGGACAACGCTGCCAGCTCGTCCGAACTCGACTTAAAGTCGACGTTCGTTTTTCAACTGATGCAAGACTAACAGACCATTGCTAATCATAGTTGTTCTCGACCTTTTACCTGTTCGGTCGAACCGTATGATACGATTACATGATTGATTTAAACGTGACGCGTACGGTCCGTTATTTCGTACGGATGGTTACCAAAAAATGTGTCGCGCTCTTTTAGGACCGGAATTCGCGCGCGCCTACGGGTTTTCGCGTCGAACAGATAGTTGTCCACTTGTCCAACGTTCCTTCGTGTCGACAGCACACGACGTTGTTTCGACACGTGGACGTCGGACCGGCCGCCGTACGAATGAAGTCCGAACACGGGTCGACGGGGCAATCCGACGCGAGACCGTCGAATCCCCCGAGACTCTTGGCGTTTGACGTTCCCGCGACGATCGACAATCGCGTAAAGCGCGTGTTCGGTCGTAATCAGCAAACCGACCGTCGAGACGACAGCACGGACGGCTAACGGACACGGTACACTTTCGACGGCCAATTTCCGAACACAAACGGGAACGTCGAGCGTGTACGCCACGCGCGGCGACGGGCGCATCCGTAATCGTGACCGACGGCGGTTCGTCGTGAATCCCCAAAGACCGTCGTCCCCTCGGCCACGGGTCGACCGTCGCAACGCTTCGTGTCATACGTAGGTCGTCGTAAAACGTACGGCGTCCCACGACTGTAACCGAAGCAACACGAATACACGCCGCGCGTCGGCTGGCCGTGAAAAAAATTGTCTTCCTACGTTGTCGTTATCGATCCGCACTACGGCGTTATATGATATTTTGTGCGCAGTGACGTATCGTCACGGTCGAGCAAGAACGATCGATTCGATTGGTTTTTTTTAAAAAAATTAAAAATATTAAGAATATATCGCAAATATTCGACCCAAAACCTTTATGTCTCGTCGTACAACACTATTTCAAATTTCACTCTAAAAACACATGTAAGTGTACATTTCGTAAAACGAAAAATATCGTATTATTTGTTCATTCAACTGCACACGGGATTCCGTCAACTAGACACTGAATACAAATTTCGAATTCCATATTTAATTGTATTAATGCGAATAGGTGTAGAAATGTTAACTGTATAAATGTTTTCGATTACGATTGACAAATCACGTTACCTGCAAACAGATAATCATTTTCATTGTCTTATAGATTATTAAAATAAAATAAAAAATAAAAATAATAACAATAAGTACGATAAGTTCTCGAACACATGCAATACCGCATTTTCGGATCAACTGTCGCGTTTTCGATTATTCGCGTTTCGATCCGCCGGAACAACGTAATACTATTACAACCGATTAAATACTGTTTGTAACACTTTTATATTTTTATGTATTGTAACACGCAGACTTTTGACCCGATCACTTATCGTCAGACGTGTGTGTAGGACCATAGGTAATCGATAAAAAAAATCACGCACCTCGTTCTACATTCAAGAACATAATAATAAACAATACAATTCTTCGATCTTTATTTTAAAAGTGATTTTTTTTTTTTGGAAAAAATTATGCCACGAGCGCACGACTACCGTGCAGAGTTATGGACGAATTAAAGAACAAAATATATAAATGACATTTTTTTTACGAAACATAAGAAATTGAATTTCAATTGTGATTATGAGAACGATTTTAGGTAAAATAATTGCACAACAAGACAATATAATAACGTTTTCATATATATATTTCGTTGAAATTACGAAAAACAATGAGCGTACCTCTTAGGGCTGATGTGCAGTGCCGGATTTAGAAATGTAGAGGCTCTGGGCACAACTTTAGTGGTGGTCCCATTTTTCAATTACAAATATCTATACATATATCATTACCACCACAAGTGCATTTGATGTATAATGTAACTATTATATCATAATTTACTTCAAAATAATATTTTATTCAATAGTAAGGTTGAAAAAATTGGATTATGTTGAATAATAAACTAAAAATATAATTAATCATGTACTAATTATATTAAATAAAATTTAATTTATTTTAAAATTACAATGAACATATACATAGCGTACTTAAATAATGTAAATTATTATAATTATATTGATACATCTTCTAGATTTCGTCACCATACATTTCTTAGCAATACTAGTATACTAGTGATATTCTGATCAGAATATTGTGATTTTAATCTGTATTAAAAATGATAATTTTCGTTGTAATGTGTTTGAAATCGGGATGTACAAAAATAAATCGTATTTTGTAAATGCTCTAAAACCCCTCCAATAAAAAAAAATCAAAAAAAAATCCGGCCCCGGTGTACACGGCACGTTTGACGAACACGCAACTGTTGTAAGCGACAATTTTTCGTCGTTCAGCACGTACGTGTTCGCGTTATATGGTGTGCAGTTGGTTCTCCGGGCACATGTGGATTTTGACGGGGACGCCGGCGTAACCGGTGGAACCGGTGTTGGTCACGCGGAACAGTGCGCCGGAATACGGTCGTTTGGACTTTTGCGCCGCGTTCAGCTGATAACCGGCCGTGGTCACGTACAGCTCGTCCAGATTGGCGCCCCCGAACGCGGCGGAAGTGACCTGATAGACGGGCAACTGGACGGACGTCAACAGCTTGCCTGCGTTCGGATCGATCTTCAGGATCTGCGTACGAAAAACGAACACCGGAGGTTTTTTTTTTTGAGCACGTCGGATCGAAAAACAAAAAAATCCACGCGGTCGGTTTGAGAGACGACGGAAACGGTGGTAAACTCACGTGACTGCTGTCGAAACAGGCCACCCACAGGTTTCCGCTCGTGTCTATGGTCATGCCGTCCGGGCCTCCCGCGACTTTTTCGGCCGTCAGATCGAAAATCACTCTGCCGTTAGCTGCGCAAAACAATCATAACGATGTATTTTAAGGGACTTTAAGGAAAAAAAAAAAATGCAGAAACTTAAAAACAAATCGTAAAAATTATAATAAAGCGGTAAATATGAAACGCGCGCCGATAACATGTATATATATAAACAGCTGCTTTTGAGATCAATAACGATAAAAACGGCGGTGGGTCTCGTGCGACAACGCGAACGACTCACTGAGGTTGCCCGAAACGATGTCGAAGTCGTACGCCTCCACAGCGTAGTTGTACGTGTCCACGTAGTAGAACGTCCGGTTGTCCGAACTCCAGGCCAGCCCGTTGGAAATGCTGACGTTCGGCAACCGTTTGACGACGGTGCCGTCCAGCTCCACCGAGTACAGCGATCCCCGACGTTTGTGATAGTGTCCCGGGTTGCCTTCGATCTCCGGTCCCATCGATCCTGCGCAAGGGAACAGTCGCGGGTTTTTTTTTTTTCTGTTTGCGTTTATCTCGTGTTGTCTCACGGGACGGGACGACACGAGTCGGAAAACGGGAAGCGAAAAACGATCGCGTCGCGCTACTCACCGACCCACAGGCGACCGGTGACGTCCGCCTTGCCGTCGTTCAGCCGGTTGCCGGGCGTTTCGTCCACCGGCTTCACGTACTTGGGCCGGCTCGTCTGGTTGGCGCGCCCGTCCCATTCGACCACCGCGATCGACGCGCCCAGGCCGACCACGAAGGTGTCGTCCTTGTCGTCCACCGGAATGACCAGGGTCACGTCGTCGTAGCCGTCTGCCGGCACAACGGTCGAAAAACACGGTTCACACGGCGGCGCCGACGGGTTAGGGTTAGGTTAGACGGTCACGGTCAGTTACCTATGACGGCGCTGAAGAACCCGTTCGTCTCCGGATGGTATCGGTTGATTTTGCCGCGGTGCAGGTCGACGTAATACAGGCTCCGCGTGGCCGCGTGCCAGTGCGGGCCTTCGCCCAGTTCCGAGCCCGGAGACACGCGTTCTACGACGGCCGCCGCGTGCTGACGACAGAATACGTGTCAAAAACAAAAAATTTTTTCCCCCGGTCCGGAAACGTCGCGGGGAACCGTCCACGACGCACCTCGGCCGTTTCGGCGTACGACGGCCGCGCGGACAACAAGCCGACACCGCAGCAGAACAGCCAAACAAACGACCGGCAACCGCGACGACCGCCGCCGTTGCACGAGCTGGACGACGTTGTTTTGTTATTCATTCTCCACCCACCCGACGCCGCGACAAACCGAAAAAACAATAAAAACCGTAACGGCACACGATCTGGCGCGCGGCAAAACGACAGTGTCGGGCGACCGGCCGAAACGGTCGTACTTATATATCAAACGGTTTGCCGGCGGCGGCGGCGGCGGCCGTAACAATACGTCATCCGTTCGCGTTGTGCTGCTGCAGTGTTGCGCGCGCGTTTCGCCGTTTATCGTGTTCGTAATCGTACCTGAGTCGACGGCGAGTTCATATTCGCGCGAAACGTTTCCGCTCCTTGACCGTACACGACTACTTCGAATGTGTCTGATCTGGGGGAGGGGAGAAAAAACCGTTTATTTTAATATATACATATATCGTTCGGTTGAAAATCTCGAAAGATATACCTCCTACGCTATACCACGTTGTATTTGGCCAGCAAAAACCAAAAAAACAAAAATTAAACAATACATTCGAAACAGGAGTTAAACGTATTCGTCGAAAAAACAAATATATATAATGTGTACGGTGAAAATTCTCCAAAACGTAAACACGGATAATCGTTGGTTCGCTTTGTAACCCATACATTAGTTGCAGAAGTCGGCGGCAACCTTATCAAACCATATTGTTTTCAACTTCTCGTCGGGGGCCACATTAATAACAAAAAAAAAAACAAGTTTTACAAATGATACTAATAATTCCATTACTATTTAAAAACCATAATATGAGTTTACATCAGCATTGTGTTACACGCGCATACGAGGTATACGAGGTGTGTTCCAAAAGTACTGGGACGGCGTTAACAATTTTTGCGTCGAAAAAGATAACACGAAATCCCCGATAATGTCATTCGATAAAGTAACTTCCGGCGAGTTGGTCACGCTGTCGGTTCGAAATCGATAAAAAAATATGTATTTTCCGTAATCGTGTTTTAATCCTGACGGACCACCATCGACCTCTAAAACGAACGAAACCCGTGGCTCGTGAAATCATTCGAAGTAAAGATTAAAGAACGTTAAATTAAATTAAACGTCGATTGACGAACGTTTCTTTCCCGGGCGGACAAGACGCGAACGAGAAAAAATTCCACTCGCGCAGCGAGGAGTGCTGAAAAAAACTACCCTTACGGTCCACCGAGAACTTACGACACGATTCGATTCATTATCGGTTGCCGACGACGTTTTCAAGAACAACTACGTTGTTTATGTTATCCGCCGTTATCGTAATGGCATCTAACCTTACGCTGAAATGGGTCCAATATTGTTTGACATTAAACGCATTGTCGCAACAGTGAACAGTGAAGACAACGATGACACAGACTGTATTTTAAAATAACTGTTGCGTACGTATGATACAACCAATAAGGTTTATGATACAGTCGTGCACACGTGTGTATTTGTTCGAAGCGTTTGAAAACGTGTGCACCTGTAAAATTTCGTTTTTCTTTTCTTTTTAAGATTCTCTCTACAGCGAAAGAAATCTCTAGGCCCTCTTAAGGTTCGTTAAGGGTTCGGAGAGTTTTCACTGTATATCACCGAACGCGCTAGTACGTCCGAACTACGAATTTCTAAATATTCGCTTATCTACTCGTCAACGGTGATTGTTCGTGTTATAATTTTTGTTTTTGCGTGTCGGCCAATGATTTGAACATCGTCGTCCATAAATTGATAATCGCAGACGGCGTAGAGAACGTGAGTCAAAACATTCAACCGTTGCACAGTTACGTCGAAAACATGCGTACAACAATAAGTGCGATCGATTATTATTGTACGCCAGTGTTAAATTACACTATTATTATTAATATTATTATTATTATTATTATGCGAGACGCGGATTTCATCCCGAGTTAGACCTCTGACTTATTAAATCCGACAAGGGTTCGTTTGTATTTCGAAAGGAAAAATTGAAAAGTAAACTTGCGGATATTAAACTGAGGCGTGTGCAATAGACTGGTGTGTATACGAACGAAACGACTTTTATAACGACCTATATTTTTGCGTCATGAAGTTTCTCGAGAGAAAATTTCGTATATAAAATATATAAAAACACAACGAAAATGAATAGTCACAAAAAGTTGTTTCATTACATATACACTCATTAGTAATTACTTGCTTAACCGGACAACAACACAAGTCATGCGTTATAGGTAATACCGTAAAATATAAATCGATTGGCGTTTATACGACAGTAAATGCGAATAAAATACAAAAGTTTAACGAGCGTTCTCCGGACGAACAAATCGATATTTTTTTTCCGTCGGCAAATCGTGTAAGTTATGTGTTTTTCTAACGATATTAAAAAAAAAAAAAAAAAAAACGGAAATTTAAAATACTATATATATTAAATTTGTTCGAATTATTTTTCCGTTCAGGGAAATGTATTTATTAAATATTATTTTAATATTAGAAACGCATTTACACAATATTTCTCCGAATGCAATAAAAATCCATTTTCCATGAAAACTGCGCATACGGTTATTTGTCGAAAAATAACAATATATATATATATATATGTAAACTATGAATCACGATTATGTAAGAGAAAGTATATTTATTGTCGTTTCGAATTTTTAATTGAACGACTGAAACTTTTAAATAATTTAATGCGTCACTGTAATTATACGTATATAAATATCTCACGGACACATTAACCGTACAACGAAGTACGATCGAATAGAATAGAATCGTGTTACCCGAACTGTCTATGATTGCATATATATTAAATAGTTTCGATTTAGATTTAAAGAAAAAGCCGTTAGTAAAATTATTTTTTTGTGGAAAATGTTTAAAAATGTACGATAATAATAATTAAACGTAATAACGTATATTTTTTAAATAACGTATAATAAGTTTACGAGAAAGATTTCATTTCAAACGTAAAACACGACCTTGTTATATGAACAGATTTTTTTTGCATACATAATTTGAATCTAAAAAAGATATATATAACAACATTGTTCTGACAACTTGACGTATAATTTTTATAGAATATCGTAAAATAGATTACACGATATATAATGATAAACGTATACAAAAATGAACACCAATTCAACATGAAAAAAACACGTATAGTGTATACGAAAAATGGAATCCGTATTAAATATATGGAATAAAAAAATAAAAATTACGAACAAATTTTTTATGTTTTAATGTTTAATGTTTTAAAATAAAAAACCAAAATTAAACCTAGACGAAGGTTCTTTTCACATAAAAACCGAAAACTACATACATCATGATGGCGAATTATACATTTATATCCGTATACCTAGATGAAGGTTAATAATTCGTTCTGGGTCGTAATGCGATCGATACACGTGCATGGCGTGTAATTTAAATGCCGGGAAATCGATCGTCAAAATTACATTACACGGTAGCAAAACGTTTATTCGTAAATAATTTGTTATGTCTAACTTACGTCTTGCGAATCACGGCGATAAAAACAACGGCACGTTACGAAATATTATGATATACGTAAAATATCGATACAATAGACATTTGAACTTGAGGAGATCAGACTCGGTGTTGATTTTCTACGTCCGTCGTCCTCAAACTGTACACATGGTAATTCAACCGTACAAGTCGCATCGATCTAGAGATTTTTCAAAAAAAATATACATTCGAATTCGTCAATATATAACACGCTCGAAATCGAAATTTCCACTTTTTTCGCCAAACGTCTCGCGAAACGTCAATATCATTTCGAAATTTTCATACTAATGTTGGTGAGATTTAAAGGGATAAAATCGACAATTCGGGAATGTCGATTTCGAGTAGATACGACATGTACACTATTATAGATCGACCGTTGTAAAAAAAATATTTTAAAAACATTTTTCAAAAATTGTATTCAACATATTATTTCAATACGAAAATAAAAGTTGACGTTTATTTTATTTTCTTCTAATCAACCAAAGACTGCAGTAAACTATGGAGTAAATTTGAGATAACTTAATTTTTTCGACCCTTGCGGCGGTGAGTAACTATATTTCAAACTAATAAATCGATTGACAGTCGGTTTATGTACAGTGATCATATTTTACACAACTCCTACATAAATTGAATAAAATGTGAATAAATAAAAGCATTCGATACCCAACGATTGCACTCAAAATATTTTATCGAACACTAGGCAATAAGCTAAATATCACTTAAACGTTCGCGCGCGCGACTGACAAAACTTCGAACTAACATAAACTATAACGTTTAAAACCGCACGGGAGGGGATTTTTTTCGCGATGACGCGGAGTACAAAAGACAATTCGTGTTATTCGAGATTTATTGAACAAACGGAAATAAAACAAATACAATTAGCAAATAGCGTCAATTGGTGCGTTCGAATTCAATCGCTCGGCAGATTAATTGACGCGATTACGTAAACGTATCTGTAGAAAAATATCGAAACGAGTCAATAACACATATCGCGCACTCGCGCGTGAAACGTAATAATATTATAGTTTGTTCGTTAACCTGAACATACGTCCGTTTTCGATGACGTCATAATCGGGGAACCGTATAGATAATGTATACTGCGATATACTATTATGTTTTCGTCCTGTTGTCTTAAGACGTCAGCTGTAATTGTATTGCGCAGAGCAATAAACCGAGAAAAATTTCATTCGTGCCTGTGCAGTATACAATAATAACTTATTACATTTACATACATACAATTTCAATATTAAAAAAAAAACAAATTACTCTTCAAGAAGACAACGTTCTATCGATACAACTTTTAATTTCTAACAACCCAGTTCTACAATCAACTATTTTCTCTAACCAAACAATCTCGAACGAATCGGAAAACAACAAATAGTAAATATTAAACATACATACTATAAATTATAATAATTAACTAATTAACAGTATCCTAGGCACCATATATTACGGTGACCTTTAAACTCTGATAAGAAAGCGTCGCTATGCCGGCCGATCAAATAGTTTCGCCAATTAAAATAAAAAATAACCAAATCGTTAGCAAACCAAATACAACATCAAACAAACGACCACTATCATCAACTTCATCCACCCCCCCCCTCCCTCCTCAGCTTCGCCAACAGCAATTAATATAAATAAATCTAAACAATTTATCACTCCAAATCGCTATGTTATTCTTACCGCAATCGAAAACGAATCGACCACTTTGATAATGACGTTCCCAATAATCCACCCGATACTCTCAACTAGAAATCATTAGATACTTCCACACACGCATTAAAGAACAATATGCCGCCTCCCACATTTATTAAAGGCATAGTTAATTTTATTGGTCTACTAAATAATTTAAGAAAATTATGGGTCCTAATAATTGTATTTGTAAATCACAGTATGATAAATTATACCGCTCGTATTTACAAAAAAAAGAGACGTTTCGAAGTAACTCAAATTGTTTTCAAATCGTGCGTGGAAGTAAACGTACACTATCCTAAACATGTAGACCCCAGTACTACGATGTACAGATATATATTTGTACACCTGCAGTGACGCAAAAAACTAAAAGCTAAAAAACGGCACTGCATAACACAATGTTTATTATAATGGAAATGTTTGAATTCGATATTAAAAAGAAAGCACAACTTTGCACGAGCATCACTAATTATTATATATTGTACTTAATTCGTTCAAGGCTAAACGGGTCGTCGCGCGTTGGTTTAACAGCGTATACGCGAACGGCCAAAAGTAAAATCGAGTAAAAAATTTCTTCTCGCTTGTTCTTCGGTGCCGTACCGTAATAATCAACGATTGATTGTTAGAAATCTTTTTTATGTGCCGCCGAGTGTAAAACCGCATCGAAACGACGTCGTTATAATTTATACGTTTCGCACGCAATATCCGCGGCGAGTGCCAACTGCACAAAAAGTAAGGTCGACCCGCGAGAGTTTTTTATTTTCACCTTGAAAACGCCGAATTAGTTTTTTAAAAAAAAAAAAACATTAAAATTTGATTTCTAAACGAGATTCGTCTCGCCGTTCGGACACCTACCCGTGTGCACGCAATCGATAGTTTTCGATTTGACATTACGGTCGGACCAGCACGCACACGTTTCGGATTTCAATTCTCGGTCCGACGATGAAAACGTATTTTATTACGTAGCTAAGAGACAAACAGAATGTTCGACGTTTGTCCGGGAAGAGCGGTGTACACGGTTACATAGCCGACGCGGCTCGTTCGGTCTACTCGCGACGAACTATTAATTTCGATTTTACCAAAACCTTAAATCGTCGATAAACCCGGACGGCTATCGACGGACTGGATTTTACAGACTGACCCCGTTGCGACTGGCCATTGATTATGTTGCGACATTGCAAAAGCGTGCAACACGAATAACGAGCCGCGTGCGAAAAGTCATCGACAAGAGTTGTATACGTTGCGAAGCGTATTTAATAGTATCAGTTAACCGAAATACCTATGACACGCATTATACGGGGAAATCAAAGATTCTTTAGCAACGTTTACTCGACGAAAACAAAACATATATTCAAATTAATAAATGTCAATTAGGCATTATATTGGAAAGCCTTACGTAAGCGTTGTTACGTCGTCGACGTCCGTGTAGGTCGATAGACACGATGTTGTTTGTTTTTGTCGCAGACCATCAGAGTTAGACGAACACAAAAATACGAAAACGCGAACCCTACAATACGATATACTGCGGACAGAATAGTATTATCACTGCGAAGAACGAGCCATGTAACAAACATATGTTATTTATTTCGAAGATAACGGAACGATATGTCGCGTGCGTCGTCCAACAATTTGAACGCGAATAATGCACACGTATCGATACACGTAACAATTACATAATTACGTGTTAAGTGTTGGGTTTCTTACGTTTTTGGTTTAGACGTGTTTAAACGACATAAGTTTTTTAAAAAAAAATATTCAAATAAGATCACCCAAACAACGTACTGTTTTTCATAAATTCAACGTCAACGGAATCGATATTATTCTTTAAATATTTTGATACTTGATATTTCGTTGTATTTTTTATTAAATAAAAAAAAGTCAAATCGATTTTTTTAACAATAAAAATCCGTAGACCGTTTAAAGTTACCAATCAACAAAAGTAAATATCAAACCTATGCTTAAAACGTGTGTCGAGTCCTTAAAGTAATAATAATAATAATAATTTAGATGTATTCAAATGTATTTGAACGATAAGAAATGGACGAACAGAATAAAATAAATATTTTAAGTGATTTGTTATTATCGTTATAATTTATAATAGAGATCCAATTTTACATGCTATTATATAAAACGAAAATAACTGTCGATAATAGTTTTATTTATGTTCGTGTACCTGTCTAAACATCTATAAGTGGTCTACAGACTTTTACAGTCTACTATTATCTGATTATATTAATAATTATGTGATGTTTTATATTTGAAAGTTAAAAAAATAATATATAAAACTACATTTTAAACGGTTCGTTGCCCGGTCGATTATACGAGTTTAGCAGTACATTTTAATGATCGGGCTGAAGTACATAAACGTAAAATCACGATACAGACAGACAAATATTTAAACAAAATTAATTATTATTACACGCTATAGCATTATGTTTGACGATGAATACGTTGTTACTTGTTTTGTTTGAACAGAAATTCAATTTTAGTTTGAAGACATTCCGCGTCGTAATTCACGACGCGCGATTGCAAAACTCCCATTTTTTTTTTTTTTTTTAATACTGACCTTTTCGACGAACCGACTGACGACGAGTACGCAAAAAATGAACGATTACCCCCGAACGAATATAATTCTATGACCAAGTTTCGTGAAAAAAAAAAACAATTCAATACGAATCCCGATTACGTTTTAAAGATGCATTTCCTAGAGCGCACCCGTTCGGAACAAATCTAATCTAATAAATAGCACGGCGAACGCGCGCGCAACAAAGAACACAAAAGTGACAACAAAATGGTTGCGAACGAGTTTAATGGATCTTTCACAGCAGGTATTGTTTAGATAACTAATAAGCGCCGCGCACGCAATGAATAAAATAACAATATATTACGTTGTTCTAACATTTAATTAAATCGAATTCTACGGATTCTTACAGGGTTTAAACTCGAACGTCGTTTCCAAAGGCGTCCGAGCATAAACAAACCCCCGAGTGTGTATTGCCTAATAACAATTTACTATTTCGCGCGAAACAAACAAATTTTAATATATATTTTTATGTTTCATCGGTAAAACAACGATAATTCGTAAAAGCACACACCTATGAATAATATGCAAATGAATTTGGTTTTTTTGCTATACCTATTTTTACACATAGAGCTTTGTCACGATCCAGGAAAACGTAAATAGGGACAAAAAATAAATACAAATATTTCAACAAATTTTTTTTTTTTTTTTGAAAAATTTGAAATTTTCTGAAATTTGTTTGATTTATCAAACTCATATAATACCAAATAAATGTTAAGCATTCAGTTTAGAGTTGGGTAAAATTTTTTGTTGACATAAAAAACCATGTGCACCTAATGTCCAAGCCAAAATAAAAGTAAATAAAAATGATTTTTTTTTTACTTGTACTTACCCAACTTGTTGAGCTATTAAACCGTGAATGTCTGCAACCGTTGTAAAATATGACGTTAACGGTGATATTTGCATGGTTCTAGAATTGAAATCACAACTCCACGCGGAAAAAATTATTTTCTGATCTACAGAAGCACTTATAACGAATCTGTCGAATGCTTTAACGCCTAAACATATTTGAAACAAAAGTACACACTGTATTTAATAAATAAATAAATTGAACAATATCATCATTAATAAATAAAAATCACCTGTCACTTGAGAACAATGGACAGAAATAGAAACATTGCAAAATAACTTTACTAAATCCTTATAATAAAAAACTGATAAACTTAAACGTTGGTCGTCTCCGCCAGTTATTAGCAAACTATATTCATTTTCTAGCTCCAACCAATCACAGCAGTTTATACCAGATTGGTGTAAACGATGTTTATATTTTGGCGTAAGACTAGACTCCACTTTGTTGTTGTCGATATATTTCGAAACGTCCCAAAGGTGTACACAACCTCTTGTATCAGTGGTTAAAACATAATGACTAATGTTCAGTTGAACTTTTAAAATCTTTAATATACAGTTGTTGCAGTCCATACTCTCTTTGATTAAACACAAAGCTTTATTATTCACATCATAATTGTATAACCTATAATTCAAATTAATTTCATTATTTTGACATTTGTTTAAATGTTGTTAACAGTACGTCTTTAAATTATTTAGACATTTGAATGATCAAATTGTCTAGTTTATTATTTACAAAATTGTATCAATTAAGAATTTGCAATACATAAATAATCAATTTTTATTGTCTATTTCATTATTTAATGGCAGCATACATTGACAAATTAAAATGGCAACTAATTGTTATATTTATTTGGATTCAACGCCCAGTCGAACATTATATTACTATAATAACGTTGCAATGATAATAATAACATTTGATGGGTATTGTAATGTGTTTACTTATGGAAAGAAATTATTTAAATAGTGATCGTTATTCGTAGTTGTTAATAATTATAAAATGAGAGATATGTAAAAAAAACCTATACATCTCATATGGTAGATACGAATTATATCTATTTTCGAAAATTAATATTTAAAAAAGGAAAAGAAACATAACAATTGTTATTTTTTTGTTACCTAAGTATTGCATCCGAACATCCGACAGAAATCAAAATCAATTTTGATTTTGTACATTGAACACAAACATCCATGAATCGAGTCTCACCTTCGTTTGAAGGTACTGCCGATCTCCACGGTCTTTTTTCTTGTTTATTTTTTAATAAATGCGATGCCGATTCCTCACAGTAAACCCCTAACACAATTACAATAAATATGAAATAAACACTGAATAATAATATTATGCATTACTATTCTATACCAACCGTTATCTATAATATTTAAAGTCCAAATTTTTAATTGAGCTCTACCACCAGCTGTTACAATAACGTATAAATTAGGTTCTAGCATAAGGCAAGATATTGAACGAACAGATGATATATGACTACGCAGTGTCAACAAATTAACAATATCATGATTGAAATGGGTCAATCGTACAGTAGTATCGTCGCTGCCGGACACAATTAAATCACCGCTAACTTGTACCATGGAGTTTATGATCATCGAATGAAAACCTTTCTAAAACATATACTGACTATAAGTCTATATATAACATATCAATTAAACAATATTTTACTTTAACATGATGTGTTTTTAAATAGTGTTTACCAAAAGCATACATTGCCCGTGAAGAGGAATTTTTTTAAATTCCAATTTACTATTTGATGAGCTACAGACAAAGTATATCAAATTACAATCATTGATAAACGACAAGTCCCATGCTCTGTGACCACCACCACAATAGACAGTAGCTAAAATCCTCTGTTCCATTGAACTGTAAACAATTAAATTGTTCTAAGGCAACGTAAAACATTAATGTCAGGTGATATGAACATATCAAATTTTAACGTTTTAAAATTATTATTACTTCTTTAAAACCACAAATCAACAGTCCGTGAACACTGGAATTAGTTATTGTAAATGGCCATTTCATAGGCAATATTTCATAGCGTATTTCAAACACCGTTTCTGTTTGCGTACAAACATTCCAATATCTGTGATGACCATCTCGTCCAATGGAACTAACAACTGTATAATTGGAAAACTTTGCATGCATCCACATTGCAGTGACACCAGCAAAACTATGAATTTTACTGAATACTTGTAAAGCCTCCTACAATTGTATATTAATTTTTAATTAATGAATATAATGAGTATAATAATTAACATTTTAAATCAAAATCAAAAATAGAATTCATACGTATAACAGATTATATTATTAAACATAACATTGACATTTAATTTGAATTGAATTAATTGTAGGAAAATTTACTTGATGATTTAACTTGTACAAGTAAATAGACCCTTCGTTACCACCGGCAAAGATCAGTCCTTCAATAATCACGGCAGCTGTTATCCAAGAATTGATTTTCGTGTTAATACAAAATGTATCTAAATGATTTAATTCCAGATCTGTAACACACAATAAAATATGAATAATATGAAGCAGGTATATTAATAATAAATACACTTCTAACAAATGATTTTTACCTTCAAAGACTTTGTAAAGGAGAACAGTATTTCCTTCACAACATGCGAGTATTTGATAATTATTTAACCAAATTGTGCAAACAATTTTTACAGGAGAAATTTTATTGACAATTACTCGAAGACATTTTTCACTCATACCTATAAAACATACAAACTACAAATTTCGAAAAAAAATTCTAATCAATAATTTACAAAATGATAATATTTACTTTTTAGAATAACTAGATGCCCACTACTAGTTGTAAAAGTAATCTTAGTCTCGCATGGGGACTTCACCATTGTCAAAGTACAACACAATATATCGTTCTGATAAATATTGTGACTGATGTTATTTACATACAAAACAACAAGTCCATCAGAATAAAGTACATATGTACCAGAGTTACTTAACACAACTAAGTGTTTTGGATAGCATTTTCGTGTTTTATAGTCGGTTAAAATTTCACTCTTTGGAACAGCATCCAGTGACCATAGACCAACACTCCCAGTTGTACATCCACTAGCTACAAGATTTTTACTTTCCATACAGTCTAAACTACGGACCTGTGAACCTCTGCTTTCTTCCCATTGATAAGTCATCAAAGAAGTTTTCAGACATATTTGGCCATCCTAAATATTATAGGTAAGAATTTACTTTATTCATGTTAATAAAAGAGCTTGATATGATTCTTGAAATATATTTAATTTCTTACTTCTCCAGCACTTAACATGCTGCCGGACTGCATTACAATGCTTTTCCAAACTCTAGCTTTGTGTGCATACAATGAATAATCAGGCCTAATCTTTGCATACTTCCAATGATCATAAGTATTATGGTATTCAACAAGTGTCTTAACGTTCCAGACGACAATACTTCTATCGTCAGACGTAGAACTTATAATGGAATTACATTCATTTACTGTGATTGAAAATATAACACCCTAAATGCATAATAGTAATAAACAGTTTAATACTACAATTACCTTAACAATAATAACAAATAAAAAAATAGTTTATGTATGTATATTTTACTTCGTGTTTTTTTAATCGATGTAAAATATTTGTATCATTAAATGTTCTAAAAGGACTCCAAATTACTATTTCTCTAAACACTGTTCCCGAGAACACAATAATATTTTCTTCGTCTTCTCCTAGTGTCGTTGCTGAATATCTGATAATTTTCATTAATAGGAATACTAAACAATAACACATTACATTACGGTAAACTTAACATTCAAAATCTTTTAGGTGATCATTCGATAGTGATTCATGTACAGTTTGCAATGTTAATTATTTTTTAGTATTGTTTTTATGATTATTTCATTAGTAATCATAGATATCATACAAAGGATACAATATACATTGTTCGTCACATCTTGATGAATTGATTTCTCTTTTAAGGTCATAACTCCAGACTGTTGCCACGTTGTGTGCAGATATTGTTAATAAAAGATTACCGTTCATCCACAAAACGTTACAAACCCAATCAGCTGTAATCAGAATACAATCGAATTCCATGCTAGAAAATTAAAATTGATCAGTGAGCTCATAGAGTACCAGTAACACTATGCTAATTACTCGAAACCAATTTGGGTGCCCACTTTGTAAATGGCCACATATTTTTCGCCGTGTATTGCGACTAACGTTTCTTCGACATTAAACCGTATACCATGTATTGAGGCTTTATCGAAGATTTTTCTACGTCCGCATGACTGACAGGTATCCGTGTCGTAGATTATCAAAACATTGCCCACGCCTAATCGTGAAGACAAATTAGCGATGCTGTACGTGAACCCGTTAAATCCAATAAATCACTTACCAGCCAACAGGTAACGGCCGACAAACTTGACGCACGTAACCGTGTTAATCAACGCTACGGATTCGAACGTACGAGACTTGCCTACATCTCTATACGAAAACATGGTTTTATCACGTACGAAAATACGAAACGAACCGTCGTTTATGTCCAACGCGAAGATGATTTAAATCGTAGCGAATAATGTTTTCAATTTTTAAATATTATTGTTTTATTGTTTGTTATCAATTATCACAACACTTGCCGGGCCCGGAGAATGATAACTCTACGATTTGGTCTCAGAACACGTTCCGCGGTATAGTTCTAACCAGATAACCTAAAAAAAAAGTTGATAATTCATTTGACAAGAAGTTTGTGTACCAGTGACTTTCGGTGAAAACGGATTGTCGAGTATTGGCCTATCTAAAAATAAGATAAAGCATTTGTTATTTAGAGGATTTTTAAATTTTTACTTTCGTCGTGTTCTGATTGTCGATTGTTAATTGCTCGCCGTTAAAAATTATTTTATATTTTATACAATTTTCACGGTGCTTTGTAAATATAATTTGGCAGTGTTTTTCGACAATATTCCAGCGTGTAGTCGGCCGTCATGAGCGACGATGATATTTGGCGTACTCCGAGTTTTCGGCAGAATGTCGTCAACAAAATGTATAGTTCTATTAATTTACACACCAAAATATTTGAATCACTAATTGTAATAATATAATATTTGATTTTTTTTTAAATTTTTTTTTTTAGCGAAGAAGCTATTGCTCAAGCAGGAATGCCCACGGCAAAAAACAGTTTGGAAATGGAAAATCATGTATTCTTGAAAGCTAAAAGCAAAGTGAGTGACATGTTTGCTAATTTAATTTTAATAGATTATTTGGTTATAAATAAGAACGTAACAATAGAAAATAGTTGTGTAAATAAAAAATAAAAGCAGTAATTGCTTATAGACGAATATTATTTCATCATCATTTCAATGATTTCAATGATGTCATTTCATTTCATGTCATTCATATTATATTTAGGTTTTTACATTTGATTAGATTAAATATTTATTAAGTATTATAGTGTGGTCATTCACTATTGACACATAAGGTGTTTACGGTGAAAATATATTGTTAATATTCACATTAATATTAATTTTCCATCAATATATTTTCAAAAACAATTTTTTAACAAGTAATTAATAAAAAGTAATGATTATAGTAGTAATATTGCTATATAAATAAATGCTATTTTTAATTTCTTAACTAACTTTAATAGATCGATTCTATTAAAGTAATCCACAAGTACTCAAATCATATTCTTAACTAATGTGCAAAACTTGAATTTTTTGTGAACTATAATTTTTCATTTTATTTTGAAATTTATGACACATATTTTTAATATTATGAAATATTTGTTAGTAGTAGAACTATAATAGGCTAATTATTTAAAAAACAAAATTGTATATATAAAAACAATATATGACATTTTTTGTCGTATTGCAGTTTATTATTTTTATCATAATCAATAATCTTAGTTCTTATTGTTTATTAATTCTTTTAAAAACACTATTATTTATCACTTTAGTTTTTTTTTCAATATCATTTGGCTTGAGGACAAATGCAAAATGAAATGAATTTTTATTTAATTGTTTCAGGTAGTTATTATAGTATTAAAATTTTACTTGATGTGTGTTTTTCTTTAGGACGAGTACTTAAATTTTGTTGCTCGTTTATTGTTACATGTTGGAGGTAGAGACATGAGTAAGTATTACTTCACAATACAATATTTAGTTCAAATTGAACGGCTCGTGTTATAATCTGTGATTTTTGTCATACACAGGGGGCAATAATCAGATGATGAACATGAACCAAAATCCCGGTCCTGTTAATGCGACAACATGTAAACAGTTTGAATATTATTTGTAATGAAATTAAATTGTTATAAAATTGTCATGTTGAATTTAGTATTACAGACGTTAAGCAATCGACCGCAAACTCAAAACAAATTACCCGGTCCAATGAGTATGGGACCAGGAGGTCAAATGAACCAAGGACCACCTTTAAGACCGGTTGGACCCGGACCAATGGGTCAAGGACCAATGATGCAAAATCCCAATGCAGTTCCTATAGGAAATCAAATGGCACAAGGGGCTTCTATGCCCATGCCTTCAGTCATGGGCGGACCACCAATGCAGAGTATGCCCGTACAGGGTATGCCTGGACAGGGCATGCCTGGACAGGGTATGCCTGGGCAAGGTATGCCTGGGCAAGGCATGCCTGTGCAGCAGGGTATGCCTGGGGTCGTTCCAGGCAATATACCACCGAATTCAATGGGTCGCATGCAACCAAGAAAAGTATGTTCATGACTAAAATAAAAAAAAACTTTTGTTTTAAAGTTTTAAACATATTGCATGTTTATTTAAACAAATTTTATAGTTTTTAGTGTTTTTGTTTTCAGTTTGTCAGATAATGTTATTATTTGTTTTTATGGAATGTGTTACTACTTGGAAATAAAAAATATCTGTATTTTAAACATACCGTTGAATCTACAAAGTATTATTTTACACATAAAAGCATATCTTAATGTTAACACTATTTCAGTATGTTGGAGATATTTTCATTAGAATTTTAGATATCAAATACAGTATTAACATTGACTTTTTTTAGTTCACCATTATAAAAAAAAAGTTTTTGAGTGCTTGTTAAGCAACTTATATTACAAACGAACGAATTTTACTTTACAGCAATTTGGAATACTTTTATCATTCCTAAAATAGAATAAAATTGTTTTCATTATTTAGTAGTTTTTTATTTGTTTTTTCACTATATATTTATATATTAAAAAGTTCATTTCTCATTTATACTTAGTGACATGGTATATTTTTAAATTTGTCTGTTAACTCGTTAAGGATTTAGGTTTACTTTTGTTATTTACATTGATATTTATTGACATAATTTGTAAATAAAAATACACTTCATTTAAAATATACTGATAATTATTAATTTTACATGAAAATAGATGCCCGGTGGCCCAGAGAATGTAATGATGATTCCTAATCAACCAGTAGTTGGAGGATATCCAGCAGGACCACCACGGTCTGTGGGGACTAATCAATTTCTTAGTCACAATAGTCCTTCGTCACCTCAACAATCCCCTGTTAATGTTCTTCCTTCTGGGTAAATAATAATTTTTACTTCAAATTTATATTAAGAAATAGTTCTTTGGACTTTTAATTTTAAATTATACAGTTATCAATCAATCAGATTTTGTTTACTAATGTTACTAATGTATTTTAAACATTTTCTTTGGATTATTAATTATTATTTAAAAAAAAATATATATCAAAATAAATAAATATACACATATATGTATACTTAAATATACAAAAAAGCTAATGAGTATTATATTGATTAAAGAAAATAGTTAACAACTTAGTTGTTGTATTTTATTTGTATTAAAACTGATGATGACATTTTGTCAAAACCAGTTGTAATAAACACATATACGACTTTTATATTTTCTTTTTTCTTTAACCAACGTAATGCTCATTAGCTTTTTTGTATATTTAAGTATACATATATATATATATATTATATTTATTTATATTAATATATATATTTTTTATTTTATTTATGAGTATTAACTTATAATTTTTATTTTATTTCTATTCATTAATTCTTTTATTTCTCTTCTATTTTGTTTTTGTTTTTGTTTTTTCTTCTTTTATTTTACACTATTTTATTATTTATTATTATATGATCGTTCTATTTTATAGTAATCAAATGATCGCTTCACCGGGTGGTTCTCAACTAACTCCGAGTGGTCAAATGAGTGGGCCTATTAGATCGATTGGTAAGTGATTTTAGTAATTGTTAAATATTATTTATAGTGCTTTATATATATAAATTATATAAATTATGCTATAAATCATATATTTATAATCATATTTGCATGTACTCGTGTATCATATATATATGTTTAATGTAATAAAAAATATTTTATTTCATAGGTAATGTACCATCTCCAGGCAGTTCAGTTCCATCGTTAAACACTCCAATGAATCCATCATCGAATGCTGGTCCAAGTCCTCTGGCCCAAGAAGATATAGCATATAGAGAAAAAGTAAGGCAATTAAGCAAGTACATCGAACCTTTACGCAAAATGATTGCGCGAATTGGAAATGAAGGTAACAAAACGAGATTATCACAGCATTGTCTACCGTTATAGGCATTGGTAAAGAGTGTGATCTACTGGGCACTTTTAGGTTTCGTGTGTGACTTACCGGGAAAATAAAAATATATATATTATTATCTATTACATTAATATTAAGCACATTTTTTTATACCTTTTAAAGCATATATTTCAATATTATTATTTGTCAAAAAATGTATTTAATTTAAAAAAACACTATTAAATACATTAAATTTTAAAAAAATAATTATGTCTACAAGACTACAGAATAAATTATACAATCAGTATGAATCAAAATATATAAATTATATTTAAAAAAATTATGATTACCTACTACAATATTATATTTGATCAAACATAAACTTATTGTATGAATAAATTGTTGCTATTTGCTATTGAGCTGTACCAATATTCAATTAATTTTATAGTTTTATCTTATTGTTCACTCCAATTAATGTTATCCTAACCATGTTTGACAATGTGAGAATAATTGGCTATAGCAAATAGTAGTTCATGGTGGATTCTATAGATCACACATTTTACCAATGCCCCATTATAAATTATGTATATACTTATTTTTTAAATAAAATAATAAAGATGTGGAAAAACTGAGCAAGATGAAAAAGTTATTGGAAATACTGTCAACGCCAACACAGAGGATGCCTTTAGAAACTTTGTTGAAATGTGAAGTTGCCTTGGAGAAATTAGATTTAAGCAGAGTAATTACTTTTTATTTTTTATTTGTTTTATAAAGTCTATTCCGGTAGATTTGCACTATGCTTAATGCTGTTGTTATCATTAGGGAGAAGGTGGTAGTGTGCCTCCACCACAATCATCTACAATGAGAGAAGTACATCCACTTATAGAGGTTATCGGGTCAATGATACAATCTCCAAACTTCAACCATACACTCCATAGAACGTTTGCGCCTTGTATTGAGTTTATGGTAGGCCAAAGACGACCTGTGTAAGCTGCTTTTATTCATTTTAATAATGTGATTGGTTATCGTTTTGTAATATTATTAATTTTTAAATAATTTATTGTGCCCTCTGAAGATCACCACCTCCATATACAGTGAATGAAAATGCCAACGAAGTTCAAAGTATCATACCCAAAGCATTAGAAGGAGAGATTGCAAGACTTGATCAACGTTTTAAGGTAAAGTTATATATATAGGTTTTGTTAGTAAAATATAATATGACGACTTCAACATTATCACAATATCAATTTATTCTTTAGGTGTCTTTGGATCCAGTACGTCCAAGTGGAGTCTCATGCATACGCCTGTTGTGTTGGTTGGACGATAAAAACCTGCCTTGTGTACCACCGATTAATATTGTCGTCTATGAGAACTATCCACCTGCCAATCCTGCATGCATAATTTCCTCCAACGACTATGGTGGCACATCGTTTCTCATGTGCGTCAAAGATGTATTTGAGTCAAGAATGATGCTGATGCCGGTCCGTTTTACAGTGTCTCACATACTTGATTCTTGGGAGATGAGCGTCAGACAAGCGGTCGCCCTTCTTCTTGACAATAAGGATGCAATTGCCAATGACTGACTGAGTGTTATGAATCTCTCATTTCCTGAGTACAGTAAACTGTAACATATTATTTATTTATCATTATATTGTTATTCATATTTTTTTTTCCATTATTCCATAGTATTATAATTGTAAAATATTTATTTTCATAAATCTAACTATCATTATTATTATTTAAGTTTGGCTACTTTCTGAATTATTTAACAATTCAAGATATAGAACAAAATAAATATATTTATATTGTAGTAAATACTTTCTATAGTTCGTATTCGATTAAATCTTTATTATCATAAAAAATACATTTTTTTTACATTTCTATAAAGCACTGAAATTTACTTATGACTGTTTCCATCACATAATGTGTTTCTAGAAAGTTTCATTGAAAAAATAACTTATGCTATGTGCACATTTTGGTATGTTGAAATATTACTAAAATGGATAATATTGATATAATAACAATAATATAATATAATAGAATAATATTATTCTGAAAAATTGTACATTTTAGTACTTCGACCATCTCTCAGCCTCTCTCGCTCTGACAATTATATTATACATGGAATGTTTTTTTTTTTACTTTGAAAAATTAAATTCATGTTTAAAAAAAAAGACGTAATGCAATTCAATTAAAAGTTTAAAATGTTCTAATAAGCAATGATAATAATACGAATTAAAAAAATGTGTTCAAGTGATTGACGATGTTTTAATTATTATTTTGAATTTCAAAGCAATGTGTTGGCAAAAATGATTCCGACCGACACTAGTGATTTACGATGGTAAATATTTATATATATATATATGTATATCTTATGTTATAGGTGCGTTTCGAGCTGTTGGAAACCACGAAAATCACGTCAGTGTCCAGAACGAGATATGACGCAACCATTTTGGGTTTTTATTGATCGCGTTTGATGACTATCTGCAGAAAATCGGAAAATGCATCAACCGTGTACAAATATCAATGGCGGCTCATGATCACCGATGGACAACATACAAGGAGAGACATCCTTAGAAACTTCTAAAAGATTTGACGGTCATGTGTTGATAGTAGCGTGCTCGAACCAGACATTTTTACCCAAAGATTCCATATATAACAGTACCAATTTGTACATACTATTTTCCCATTTCTGACATAGCAATGTTCCGTTTTCGTCACATCTGTTGGACAGTCCTCCAACCATTGACAATTCAGCTGGCAGGACCACTGATACCGTGGACACCGATCCACATACGTACTATATCCGTCGCGGGCTCCTCCTCATTACTGCATCCGTCTTTATCATGTCCATTGGACATCCCTAGTCATTTATCATTATATATTTGTATACAATATTGTACGCTTGCGCGTGTTCCAAACATTATTTGAATTTCCCACAAAGACAACTGTATCAGCTCTCATATATGTACGTGTGTATATTTGTATATATATATATATATAAAATATATGAGTTTTGTCATTGTAATAAGCTGCTTTCCAATTTATTCATTAGCTTAATATTAGAGTTCACTTAATATGTTGGTAAAATAACATATGTTTTGACATATACATTTTACAGTAAATAATATTACTAATATTAATATTACCATTGATTATAGAATGAAGTCAAATTCTTTAGAATATTCCAAAAATTATTTTATGTACATCTCATCAAAACAGACAGTGCACACTTTTTCTTCATAATCATTAAAATACTGAATCCATTAATATTTACAATTTTATTTGAACAAACATTCTATTAATAGCGGAGACAGCCACCCTCTCCACACCACACATCTATCTATAGTGAGGATACCATCTCCTTGCATCCAACGTACACTAGTGCTTCATAGAGGCTGCATTCAACAACCTGTCCCCAAATATTATCATTACACGGACTATCTGTTTATTTCATAATCAATGTTAATGCTATATAAATGTGCACGCAGTGACATGTATGTTGTTTTACCTACATATTAAATTAGAATATTTGAGTGCTCGTGTTCTTTAATTGTTATGATTTTCGTTTCTTTCACGTAACCATTATGTGTACATTCTTGCGTACTTTTCAAAAAATATTTCAATACACGTCCAAAATTCAAATCAAACGGTCAAAACTCAAAATGTTTGATCACGATTCTAGACGGGATAAGGTTCGATGTAGGTTTCGGGTACAAAAGTATCTTCGTCAAATAAATAATTGAATTATATTCGACTCGTTGAAATCTTAAATGCATATTCTAATTTTAACGTGAAAATACTAAATAATAGAACGTATCAAGAACAATAATCGTTTTTATTAATACGGCATGAACCGCCGTCTCTCAATACAATACGATAACAGCAGGTAAAATTACAAAAGAAACGACAATTTACAGCGGTTGTCTCATCGCGGCCCGTCCCATCTCGTCTATAACCGTGGAAGGGTTCGGTCGAAACCGCAGACTCGCTACACAGTACTACGAACTTCTCACGGTATAAAGTAGTCTGCGGAAGTCGAATAGTACGTCGTTGCCGTTGCATACGCGATAACCGCGTTCCACCGGTCAACGTGACCACCAATCGGTGAACGCATAAAAACTAAAACACAATTGACGACCAACCACCGCGGCGGGGAACAGTGTTGCACGGTGTGGCGAACGATTTTTTCTTTCCCCCCCCCCGGCCCCTTCCGTTGGTAATCGTGTGTGCCGTACGTAGTATCAGTCGGAAAGTTGTTGCGCGTTTCGTGTCGCTGCGACGTGTTGGTGTGTCGGCGCCTCGTCGTGTGTATCGCGTTACCGCTAGCAAACGTATTTCCGTACGTTCTCGTGGGAATCGATCGGCCGCGACGGTGAACAAAAAAACCTCGTCCGTCCGTCCGATGATCGTATTCTGATCGGGTCCGGTACACAGTCAGGTACGTGCGCTTTTTGGACGGTTCGGCGAACGCGCCCGGTCCCCGGCCATGTGGTTTGTCGCCGACCGTGCGGTTCCGGTTAGGTCGCGTTTGAACGTCCCGTACATTTTTTTCCCCCGTTTCCTCCGAGTGTACGGGGAAAAACAGCCTTCGTCGCTCGTAACGCGACCCAATGCGCGCGCGTGTCGCGACGAAAATTCAAATCAAAAAGTCGAGTCCGAAAATGTACACGTTTTATTGTTTTCGACGTCCCCGGTTTTCCCTACGACTTCACGATTTATGATGTTCTAAGATGAATTAGTCGTTCTCGTTGTTCGGACGCTTTTGAAAAAAATTCGTCGAAATACCGTATTATACAATTTGCTCGCGGTGGTAAACCAAGGTCAAACCTTTCGGACCTTCGGAATGTTCCTGTAACAACGGCCATTAATATGATTTGTACGTTAATGTTTACATTTCGCCGGTATTGTGTTACAGATTAAAATGTCGTCGTATCGTACTCCTAAGAGTGGTTCGCATCACTTACGACCGCCCAGTACGAGTTCGCCTTCTATATTGAAAAAACGCAACAACACACCGTTGCAGAATGTACCCAAACATAAAGTGCATATCAATCTAGTTGACAACTTAAAGACATTGCTTATTAATTTCAATCAGAACAATGAAAAAGAAAAACTTCAATACAATAATCTTATTTGCAATATCAGAGATGCTGGCATTGAAATAAAGGTATGTCTTGCCATTGTTTTCATTTACGTTCTATGATATAATGCTTCGATAGATTTTATCATTATAAACAAATTACTGACTGGACATTTTTATTGAATATGTATGTAATACATATGTTTCAAGTATGTTTTTAAAATCTTACAATATCCATAATTCAATAATCGATTTTATGTTGTGTTTAAAATATAAAATGCAAATAGGTATATCTGAACTATTAGGACTGCTAGATATCCATTTACTATTTTTCAGTTACTGACAAAATAAATTATAAGATATCCAGTTCATTTGTACCAATATGTAGTTTGTAACCTATTTGATTTATTTTTTATCAATCCATTATTTAGATTCCCTATTTTTGTTACTATTGAACTTTATTATATTATTTCAACAATACGGTTTGCAGATG
Organism: Schlechtendalia chinensis; assembly: GCA_019022885.1. Lineage (NCBI taxonomy): Eukaryota > Metazoa > Arthropoda > Insecta > Hemiptera > Aphididae > Schlechtendalia > Schlechtendalia chinensis. Next base: position 6,437,213 of record CM032341.1, read on the forward strand.
ATTATCTCCAATTTTTTGAATAAATACCGACTTGTATTTAGGTGTATAATAATAATTAATATTTTAATGGATCCTATAAAAAAAATATTTTTAATACTATAATTGTGTTTGAAATAATATCAAAATACTACTAAAAATTATATTTACAAAACTGGTGTAAGTAATAAAATATTAACAGTTTTTATTTTATTTAAATTTTGTTATTAAAACAACCTTACATCAATAAATACTAAATAAAATTATAATTACATTTTATACTTATATTTAAGTAGTTACAATAACATTTATTACCTATAAAATAAATGTCATTGTTAGTTATGTACGAATTTTGTAACTTTGTAAAAATAATACTTTAATTAATTTACTAAATCTTCAGTTTGATTTTTTGAATAACAGTTTAGATCTTTATTAAGTATTTATAAAATAACATGAAAAATGTAGAATAAATTTTATATAAATATATAATATAATATAATATAATATATTGTTATAAATATATAATAATTTGAACCTGTTTATTTCAATTATAATATTTTATTGTATAGAATTACTTCATTTAGACGTTTTACTTTATTTATAATTTTTCTATTATACATTAATTATAATATAGAACAAATAAATATATGCCTATTGTTGAACATACCAAATATATGTTAAAAATCTGTAAAAACAACCCTTTAAAATAATTAATTTTCATATATTAAATGATCGTGATCGGAAGTTTTTGGTAATCAAAAACTGATTAACAACCTAACTTGTAATATTTTTATCTGATTCATCAAAGATGAATCTATTACAGATTACACCTATACCCAAGAATTTGTCCCAAATGAATAGTAGCCGCATGATGCATATGAACTCGGTCAAGTTAAATGGGGGTAGAGAATACAACACAGGTCAAGATTTGACAACATTAACAATTATCTAAGAGTGGCATTTTGATGCATAATCAGGTGAGAATTCTAAGGTAAAACCGGTACCTATGCATAATCATTGAGAGAACATTAAGCTCTGCAAGAAATTTCTTGATTGTGAATGTACTAAACCGAACAAAAGTAAATGACTCACTAAAAAGAGCTTATACTCTCATAGTGCAAATGAAACACTCAATTGTCAGTTTTTGTCTGCTCTTAAATTAAAACTTAGTATTTATAAAAAGAAAAAAAAATATGCTGTAGAAAAAATATTTATGATACCTAAAATGAATTGAAATAACTCAAAACTATTTTGAAATTAACCTAATGTATTATGTTAAGTTAATAATATGATATTGAAAATAAAAAATGTCATTTTAACCATATGGATATTTATTTGAATGGTTCACAGGATTCTGAACTCGTCAAATTATTAAAAGATGCAAGAAATTGTGTGAATATTTTAAATGAAAATCTTACACTTTTTGTTAAAGTTATATTGGTAAGAATACTTTAACAACATGTATTAAATTTAATATTTAATACATTTTTTTTTGTTCAATAGATTTTAAAATGGATGAACAGAAGTGATGAAGTAGTTAATGAATATCGTGGATTTCTACTTGACGTTTGTACCGCATATAACTATCATACAAAATTTGCAATAGAACAACTTGTGTCATGTTTTTGTCATGGTAAATATAATCAAATATTATTTAAGTATAATATCCATAATTATTATATATTTCAATTGCTTTTGCAGTCGATAATGCAGTGTATGATCGTGTCAATGGAATGCCCAGTGAAGAAGAAGAAAGAGGATTCCAAAATGTTCACATGACTCTTGAAGCCCTTTTAAAAGTCCTTCCATTGTAAGAAATATAAAAATTAATTATTTGTGTTCACTTTTAATTTGAACTATTTTTTTTAGAGCAAAGGATTTATTAATGACAGCACTGCAAAAGAAGTTCCCATACAAGAAACACAGTGCCGAATCACATCTTCATTACATACACAATTTATTATTTGTAACTAAGTATGAACCGTCTTTAAGAAAAACAATTCTTAGTCTAATTATTAACAAGTGAGTTCATATTGATGTCAATTTAGTAAAATAAACAACGTAACACAAAAAAAAAATGAATTGTTTGCAGACTAGTAGAAATTGATGTTCACATACCCAAAAATGAATTGGATAGACTAGAATCAAACGTAAACATTGAAATTGAAGACATATTTCCTATGGATGTTGATGGAGAGAGTATGCAAGTTGATGCGAACAAAATAGAAGCAGAAGGATTTTCACGTACTCTTGACATTTGCCTAAAAAGACTATTTTTGTATTTGAAAGTTACTTGTCATGATCCCGATGGCAATTTGTTGTGAGTATAATTGAAATTGCTTTAATGCCATTTAAAATGTAATTACTTGCCTTTTATAATTTTACCATAATATTATGTACTATTGAATAACATTAATTTGTCGTGTATTCATTTGCTTCAGGTGGGACAGTACTAAATCATTATACCATGACTTGTTATCAGTATTCGAAAATGAAATTCTTCCTATATATAACAGCAGTCATATTCAATATGTGATTTACTATTTTCTTAGTTTTAAAACGACTCTGGCAGAAAACTTCAGCATTTGGCTTTGGAAGAAATGTTGTGATGTGTCTTCTCCATCGACCTTGCGACAGGCCACAGCAGGCTATTTGGCTAGTTTTCTGTGCCGAGCACCGTTTGTATCAAATAGGTAATACATTGTAATATATATATATATACTCTGTATTAAAAAATATTAATTTATTTTTATATGTTTTAGTGTTCTTAAGAATACTCTGTTTGAAATGTCTTCATGGTGTAATAGCTATATAAATAGAGTAGATAAATCAGTGAAAGTAGTCACTGAAGATTTGCTTAGATGGCATGCAGTGTTTTATTCAACATGTCAAGCGTTATTCTATATCATTTCTTTTCGCCATCAAGACCTTATGGATAGCAAACGAAGTAAATTGAACATTATTATATACTTCCTAATATTTTTTTTGAAATACGTGAAGTAATATTAAATCACTGAATTGATTATTTTATTTTTTATTTCAGATCTTAAATTTATGGAGAATCTAAATCTTTCAAAAATAGTCACGTGTAAATTAAGTCCATTACGATTATGTTGTTCGACCGTAGTCAATCGTTTTGCTCATATCACTAAAACTTACCAGTTAACTTATTGTTATGCAGCAATGGATGGCTACATTAGGATTACTGACCAATCAATCAAGGATCAATGGTTGTATTCTTTCTTTCCGTTTGATTCATACATTCTTCCACGGTGAGTGCTACATAAAATTGTTATAGAATTTATTTTGTCTCTATAAATATTGGTTACATGGTTATAACTGACTGAGATTTAACGGTATTTTAATATCTTAACACTTATGATGTTAATATTGAAAATTATGTTTAAATCTATACCGTATTCACTTTAAAAAGCGACCAGTTTTTGTTGGCAGTTGCTCAAAGTGAATAGGGTATGCAATACACTAATACCACAGTAGTATGTTAAATAGCTGCTTTAATATTTATTGTTGATTCATAAATTGTTTGCATGATTTCATTTATACATATAAGATTTAACAAAATAATAATATTTGTTTCATCGTTTTTATTTTTAGATCAAAAGATGATTTAACAGATTTGTATAGACAATTTGATGATGATATCAATAAATGTAATGATATTGAAGAAGAAGATGACAAGGAATCATCATCGTATGTCGATAACATGGATATAAGTCCGAGTATGCTATCCACGAGTTCACCTGCCAAAACCGACTGGCTTGGACAGCTGGTAAAGCAACATCAATGAACTGTTATGGTGGGAACTTAACGGTTGTATTTTTTGTTTTGTTTTTTAATAAAAATCATTCAACATGATAAATTGCTTTTTGTTTCTTTACATGCCTTTCGACTAGAAAAAAACAGACACCATCGTTAACCATATGTCTTGGTCGAAAAAAATGATATATGTACGAAAATAATATAATCGCTTCACTATTATAAAATGGTCTCCTGTGATACGTTTAATGAAAATAAACAATTAAAATACAAGGACGATGAAACATTTTAATAGAATGTTGTTCAATCATAATTTCGACAATGAACAAATAAATAAAATGTTGAGTAATTGAAATTCGTAAATTTTATTGGACTACTCTACTACACCACTTACTAGCTGTAGTGATTATATTAGCTGAAAGAATATATAACTTCACTCTTTCATTCCGTTTTTAAATAACTTTATTTTAAGTGATGTTACGGTTGGTCAGACATGATGAAAACCTATTGAACTGCTGTAATCGTTTGTTTCCAAAAAAAGAAATAACTTTGCAGACGATTTTAAATATGCTAAAAAAATACTTGGCTAGTATGACAAAAGTATATTTTCATCTTCAATAGTATTTACCGAACATTAAACTATTGATTAATTACGGGTGATGCATCGGAGTTATTAAAACGTTAAGCCGAGATCAATTGTCCAAACACTTTATAAACAATCGACTGCGATTGTGACCACTATATCGGATTACAAAACGTTTACAGACGCGCCACGAAAGAAAACTGTCTAAACAAATTAGCCTAGAAGAAGAGTATTGCGAAATGAATCGGTTAGAAAGAAGAAAAAGCATTGACAGAAGAACAGATGACAAGTGAAGGAGAGATAAGAATGTTAAGGCTGTGATGAGTTGAGTCACTAGAAAAGACGAAATAAGAAACGTGTTTATTGAGATGGTATAACTTCGACAGTAGACAAAATGCAAGAGAACGTATTTTAAGGACAAAAGAGTGGCTGTGAGATTAGTAATGCGTGTAGATGGACAGAAAAAGAGTAAGAGGTGGATGTGCTTAAAAGGGCTGGTGTGAACTTTAAAAAAAAACTTAGCCCTTTCAGACACGAATTTGTTTCCATTGAAATAAAAAATTCTTTTTTGGCAAATTTGTCTTAGTATGGACTGGCATTTGAGTAAAGTATTTAAAAAAAAAATTTTTTAGTTTTTGACGAATTCTGAAGCATATCTTCTATAAGTGACATTGGGTCACAAAGGTTACGAAACAAATTTAAATCTTAAACTAACATATTAGACTACAATTTTTCAATAAGTAAATACGCAATATAATATAATGAAAAAAAATATATTTATATAAAAACAAAACAAAATTAAACAAATCTTTATATTACTTGTACTAAGTAGGTATAACAACAATTTATTATATATTAGGATATTACTTATATGTAATAATAAAATAAAAAATATTTCTTTAAAATTGTTATTGATGAAAATTTAAAAAACAATTGATTGTTATCAAGACATAAGTGGATATTACATTTTATACAAAAAATGTGACTTTGTATAACTGCTCATTCGTTCTTCGTCCGAAAAATTCAATTGCGAATTGTTACCATCGTCCAATTAATCAAAAACTTCATGTTCGCGTAACCCTCTAGTCATTTAGTAGAATAAATAATAAAATAACTACAATTAAGTTACATTAAAATAGTTTATAAACATTATAACAACATACAAGCATTTATTACGAGTAACGAGAGAGTAATAATAATAATATTTACGGTATACGAACGAAATACGAGCGTTATGTCTCCCAATGTACATTAAAAGAGACACGAACAAAATATATGATACAATTAGTTTTATCAAACGGAAAAGTGTTGGAAACAGTTCAAAATACTTCGACGTTTGTAGAAAAAACGAATTAAATAAGGAATCGGTGATTTAAATATAAAAACAATTATCTTCAAGTAATAACGATGAAATATAACCTCGGATAAACATGTGTATATTTCTGGGAATTCGAATAACACATTATTTATATAATTATTTTCGGGTTCTACGGTAATTTTCCAGCAAACTCAATAAATAATTGACATAAATGCATCAACCACGTGTTTAAAATAAATAAAATGTTGTGCCTCTTATTGGGTACACTAGGTCTGAAAGGCTTAGGTTATTATTATATCATTTAAAATGATTTTTTTACCGCACGAACGTTATTCGTTGGAATTTTTATCACGTGATATTGTTATCACTCATTATAGTGGTCGTGTACTCGTGCGCTCGCCCACAGTCGCTTAATATTCTCGTCTGACGTTTCGATTGTTTTCACGGTATGTTGATTTAGAATTTGATTGTTGCTCACTTTTGTCTCCGGCAAGGGAGTGTCGCGTTCCTTTGAACCGTCGTGCATGATTTGTACCCGATAATTGATTACCAATAATAAATAACCGTGTATTGTTTAATATAAGTTATTGCGTTTTTGTAGATACGAAGATGCATAACAAGGATTTGATCAAAGCCAGCTGGGCAGACGAGGTAGAAGATCATTTGGAGAAAACGACATTGCCACAACCGAAAGTCGAACAACACGGTAACACAAAAATCATAACCGAGTATCGTTGGAACAAGGATGATAAAAAGGAGAAGGTATTACGTACATATAGGATTGAAAAGCGATTAGTATCGAAGATTATAGCTGAGCGCAAAACGTGGCCTAAGTTCGGGGATTCTCGTAACGATAAACCTGGCCCTAATACTTCCACTACGATCCCGGCCGAAGAAATACAAATGCAATTCTTAACCGGAATTGATGGTGACAAGGTTGAAGAGAATCTGTCAGACAAGTTAAAGAACATGAATATGAACATCAAATGCCGAAACTGTGGTGGAGAGCATTGGTCATTTTCGTGCCATCTCAAAGGTACTGGCTTAGTCCTCGAAGACAACAAGTTGGTTCAAGAAAAAATAGTAGAACCTGAGAAAAATACCAGCACAAACAGGTATACATATATCTACCGTTAAAATGACAGTGAATTATGCTAGCATTTGTTTTATTTGTATTGTGCACGTAAAACGTGGCAAGTTTACATACTGTGTTTGTTTTACACTTATTGTTCCGTCAGTTAATCTCGGAGTTAATTTACGTACTATAAAATTTTAAAGTTATGCACTAATGTATAATTTAATTTTGAAATTGATTATTGATAATTCAAATAGTATAGTTATTATTTTATATTTTTTTAAAATTTATACCTAACTAAACTCGTTTTAACATTTAAACACGAAAACAAAATCCATACTGGGACATGGTTGAATGTTTTCATTTTATAAATGTGATATTATAGATGTAATTCACCCCAAATAATTAATTGTAACTAAACTGTACTATTAATGAGGAATACAAATTTGACACATTTATGTGGCAATGATATCAAATACGATGTAATGACCTTTTAAAAATTAACTAACCACAATCGTTATTATAATAATATTGAACATATGTGTTCTTTCAGACCATATATTCCACCTTCAGCAAGAGAAGGCGCTACAAATACAGCTGGCAAACGAGATCCATTTTCGCGTGGTTATGATGAAGTGCCTGCTATCCGTATTGAAAATCTCTCTGAAAGTACATCTGAAGCTGATTTGAGTGAATTAGTCAGCAAATTTGGTCAAATTGCTAGAATTTTCTTAGCATCAAATAAGGTTACTGGTGCGTGCAAAGGATATGCATTTGTTAATTTTAAATCCAAAATGGATGCTGAACGAGCAATTAAAGGATTACATGGATATGGATACGATCATTTAATATTAAATGTTGGATGGTCAACGAATAATTATAACAAGACTACTTATTAAATCAATGTACTTTGTGGAAGAAATAAATTCATATGATTATTTATATTATATAACTATGTTTTTTCCAATTTCCATTAGTCATAATATATTGTACAATAACCATAGTACCTATAAACATAAGTTGTTTGTAGGTCATTGCTATAACAATTAATCATAATACAATTTAAATTTATGTACATGTTGATACATTTTTTTTCAATAAAAATTAATTTTTACAATCTAAAACTCGAACTATATTGTTTTGTAATAAATACAATCGTATTTCTAAAGCAATATATTTATTGACTCTTATGTTTTAATTTTTAGCAGTTAATAAAATAAAACTAAAAAAAATATTTATTTTAATAAAATTATAGAAATATAACATTTTTTATTTAAAATTTAATTTTATATTCGACTTAGTACATTAAATACTAAATATATGACTAATTTCTTGTTTTTCTATTAAATAAAATATTGTTTATTATTGACTTGAATATAACGAGTATAGTTTAATTTTATCTAAATAAAATTACATTATACATCCAATTGTTAAATATATTAGATGAATTTAATGAGAAAACGTAATTTATCAAAAATATTACTTAACGTTTACAAAATATATAAGACTATTGTTGTAGTTACCGATTTTGTTGATACCAATTAATGCTAATGAAATTCAATTATCTCTGCCTTTTCACATTTGTATAAAAAAATTACCATTATTTTTACCAAACATTATTGTTACCAAATACACCATCTGACTTAAAATTTAAAAAAATCGAAAGTAATATCTCCAAAGTTTTATGAAGACTGCGCAGTAATACTCTGAAAATGTTTACACGCTGTAAATTTAAAATAGTTTAAGATATTTACAAAACTGTATGAAGTTTCTATATTCATGAACATATACGTTTGAAAAGTGAGTACTTACTGGTTTGTGTGTTGAGTGTTCAATGGTAAACGTAAGAACTTTATTTACACACTTCATCAATCGAAACGAAAAAGGACAATCGGTTTGTCGCGATCCGACTCTTTGAATGTCGCTGAGTGCGTATGTTGCGCATGGATTTTCGAAATTCGAATCGCTGCGGGCAAAAGAATTTCGCTCAAAACGGTTTGGCGCCATTTCTCCCATCCGCAATAATTTGGATAATTCGACGGTTGGCGTCACTGGTATTTTAACATCGTCAAAATTGTCATGTTTAATGATATCACAGAATAAATATTTTGATCGACAAGTGATTCACGATGAAATGATAACGTTTAGAATTTTAAAAACCAAACACGTGTTATTCATTTGTTACTTTCGTTAATCTTTGTGAAATTGCTACGTTCATCGACTGAAATTAAACACTCGGTTTCGTTCGATTATCGTAATGTCTATCGTGATGGACTCGGACCCCGATTCGGAGGAAGAGGTTAGTAATTTAATTCAATTGCAATAGGTAAATTCTAATTTGAAAAAATTCGATTTTCTACGTTTAATCATTAAACATGTTATTGTATTTCCTTGTTGAAAGGGTACATAAAATCGTATCAAAAATATGTTTGTGATAAACAATTTTTTAAAAAATGTATTCAATTTATAAGAATAAATTAATATGACTTAAAAATGTCAAAATATGTATAATAAAAATAAAATTACTTAAACAAGAATTCGAATTACTACAACATTTTTAATCTCCAGTAAAAGAAATGGATTTCTATCTCATTAGGCATTTTCTATCAAAAACAAATAACATTAAATACTATAATTATATTAACTTCACTAATGAGATTTAAGATTGTTTTTTCTTGATTTTGACATTTTAAAAATATTAACTTACAAAACATATAGGTATTGCGGTTTTTATTTATTGTCTGCAATTAACTGATATATTTTTCTTTGTGAAATGAAAATCAATAATCAAAATTATGTTACTCAATCGATGTATACACATCATACAATTTTAATTCTTGTCAAAGCTCCTCCACTGGGAGAGTTCTTCAGTTCCACATATTGTTCAGTTTTCGTTTAACACATTTTTGCAAATCTATTATTTTAAAAATAAGTCATTAATTTAAAAACAGTATATATTATTGACTATATTTTTTCAGTTGTTGGAATTGTATGCATCTGGTAAATTGAAACCTGGATTAAATATACCCGTCGAGAATGATAAACCATTAATCAATAACGTAGTGAGTATTACCATTAATTAAAACTGTAATATTATATTAATATGGTTAAGGTAATGTTTTTTCATTCCTGGTATGCTTATTTTTAGTAAATAATATTGTTATTTAAAAATTAGTTTGGAAGTTATATCATCAAAAAATAAAATAGAATTGAGTTAATGAAGATTTGTTTAAGAAAAAAAAAAGAGGAAAATACCTAATATTTAGGAATATACACTGAAATAAAGACTTAAGTAACTGTTGTGTGAAAAAGAAGAAAATAAACTTTTTTAAAATTAGTATTTGTGTTAACTGTCTCTTATCTATTTTCCATTTAGGTTGCATTGAAAGAAGCTCTTAGTTCATTTCAAAGTAATTTACCATGGACTGAAAGACTTGATATTGTGTCCGAGGCTGCTCCATTAGCCCCCGAGCTTTCAATGGAAGTATGTATTTTTTTACAATGATCAAATGTATAAATTATTATAATATAATAATTGTCTTAATACACATTCATTCAATAAAAATGTATTAACTTTTAGTTCCTTGTGTTGTTTATTAATGATAAATGTACTGTTTTAGATTACTGAACAACAACAGTTTTTGAAGGCTGGTAAAATTGATGAAGTAGCATTAAATGATTTTAAACGGGAAACCATATTTTATCGTCAAGCCCAATCTGGAGTTATGCGGGGTATAGAATTGCTACTTAAACATAATATACCTACACACCGACCTGAAGACTATTTTGCTGAAATGTTTAAAACCGATGAACATATGCAAAAGGTACGACATTCACTTTTACAGAGAAAGACCGCTCTAGAACAAACAGAAAAAGTGCGTCGTATTCGACAAGAAAAGAAATTAGCCAAAGAGAAACATGTAGCAGCTATCCAAGAAAAACATAAACAAAAACGTGATCTTAATGAGAATATTAAGAAGTTTAGAAAAGGTTTAAGAAATGACTTAGACTTTTTGGAAAATGATAATGGGAAAAAAAATAAGAAACAAGATGACAGTAATAACAGAAAGAAGAATCTTACGAGGTATATTAATAACTATTATTAAATAATCTAAAAATTAAACATACGTATTAATATGTTTTGAATACAGTCCAAGAAATATTAAAAACTCACAATGACAAAAAAATCATTGAAAATTAGCAAAAATCGTGTTTTTGTAGATTTTAATTCATATTTGCATGAAACAAATTTAAATAGTATAAGCCTTAATTATATTCTTAAAGCAGGCGATCTACTGAAGCCTAATTAATGTTTATAGGGTCCTTTATTTAGGAAATGCTACTTTATTCATCATAAATTGTGATATGAAAAACGTTGATTTATGTAATTTTCTTTTGTAGATCAGAACATAAAAGAAAAGGAAAAGACACCAAATATGGATTTGGTGGAAAAAAGAGAGGCATAAAAGGAAACACCAAGGAAAGTACATTTGGAGGTAGTGGAAAAACAAATTCAAAGAAAAAGAATAAGGGCAGAATAGCAAAAAATAAAAGAATGTCTGCTAAAAAATAAATTACCAATTTTTGAAAAAAAATTTTATTGTACATATATATATGTTTTTAACGAAAAACTGATTGAATTAATTAATATACCAATATAATGATTTGAATAAAACTCCTAAATATAAATTTGTCGAAAACATACAAAACTTCTAAGTATATGGAAATTATTGCAAGAGGTGTTAAGCTTATCCAATATTAGAAACTATTTGGTTTTAATAAATTGATAGAATACTGATTAAATTGAACAATTAAAAGTATAATTTAAAAAATCATGTTTTGCAAACTATGTTACTTGTGTAAATTAACATTGAAATATAAACATAATATTAGGACAAATAATTGTGATAATTCAATTTTGAAATGTTTTTAATCGGATGTAATATAAAATTATTGTACCTATTATATTTACAAGTTAAAATCGATTAAACTCTCCATTTTCCGATTGTCATTCAATTTCGTTCCCTTGCGTACACTTAAACGAAAGCGGTTATTTTGTGTTTTGTTTTTTTGCTCGCTTCTCAGCGTAGTTATTATTCACTCTATCTCCCCCTGATATTAAACGTTTCGACTTCCAATTCTTATCGTTATTTTTCTTATTACTGCATTTGTCATCAAAGTGGATTGGTTTTATTTAACACATTGCCTGTTATGAAAAAAATCATATATATTATAAAGCAATAAAAATATTAAGTTGTATCTCAAAACAAAACACTTCACATTAATTTACAGAGCATAATCTTGAACGGCCAGATAATATGCACTGCGAGTGAATCCAAAACAGGTCAATGTACACGTATTTGTTTCAAAATATCAGAAGAAAATAAAAGTGTACATTAACCGATTAATAATAACCCGTTGATAAATATTCCATTAGGATAGGTCCGATGTTTTTATCGACGACATTGTAAAACGTATTCAAATGCCAAACAATAATACGTTTCAAATAAAAATTGTTCGTCGTTACGCGTTACCGGTCGACCGACAAACGGAAATTGCTATGCTTGTTTGGCCTTTGTCGACCTGTGCAAATATCTTGAACAAATACCATCCGCGAATACTAAGGACAGTGCCGCGTTGTCGAATTTTAATAAATTTTCAATTTTTACAACAGAGTAAGAGTATTTAAATAAAATTTAATTTTTTATAAAATTATAAATTGTCTTTTAATAGATTAACTACGTATTACGTTTACAATGATCCAACTTACTAGTCAATCGAAACACGTTTAGGCAGTCTGACTTCAGATCGCCAGCGAAGCAAAGAATGTTTACCTGTCGGTTTTGCTACGATTAGTACATTTTTTTTGTTTGTGAACACTTTTTCGTGTAAAACGAAACAACGCGACAAAAACTTTTTAAATTGACCACGTAATTCGTATTCGCAGTTAATTTTTTTACTTTCTGAGAGCTCAAAACGTAACATCAGTTTTTATACGTATATTTTTTATTTTTTACAATATTTATCGTATTCATAAATTCAAAATCGTTTTTCCAAACAATATCTCAGACAACACACGAGATCATAGCGCATCCTTAGAATAAGAACGGCAAAACCCAAAAAAAAGTTGTTACTGGAAAAACGCAATTAATGATTCTAAATTTATAAAACTATAAGACAATATCGTTCTTTGTGCTAATTCGACTTTATTTTTTTTTAATTAGTCGTCATTTATCGTGGATTACAATAGATTAGTCTTAATCTAGTTGTAGTAGTGATATTTGTATTAAAAAAAACTAAAAGTTTCGGAACGTTTAAAGAACGGCACTTAACGTCATTTGGCGATGAAAAATTAAAGTTCGAAGAAACCGATCGGCGTGAATAGTAGATATTGTTCCCGCGGTTTTAGCAGTGGTGCCAATTCAAAATCGACAAATAAATTTTTAGTTATGCCGTTCTTATTCCAGGGATGCGGTAATATGCGGTCTGCTCGAACCGTCGCGACGTTCACAGCATCCATGGCTCGCCATCTGTTTTTTTTTCCCGGACGAAATCGACATTTGTTCTATTCACGGATTTTGCACGTTTACCATCCGATTGCTGGACAAACGATTTTAAAACGATTTACTCAGTACGTGTATTAAAACCACATTCGATACATTTTCAATTGCGATGGGAACGGCGATTTTTAAAATCTAAAATTCGCAACGCGTCAAGCATTAGTAGTGTTTAATCGATATTTGAGAATAAAAAAAAACGATCTTTTTCGGAACCCGAACGGTACACAATTTTGCGTGAGTAGTCATCGTAATAAATTGTTTCTTCGAATAATCAAAATTATTGAATTAAATTGAATAAAACGTGTACATGTTATCGGGTATAACGCAAAACAACTCGAACCATAACTGCCGCCACGTATCGTTACTGTTTTTGTTGCGTGTTCGGCTTAAGTAATTAATCGGTTATTAAATCGATAACTTAAATGCGTAAAAAGTAGACTTTAGTCTAAATACACCGCCGCAATTCAATCGCCGTCATTTGTTTAAATAGATACTTTTAATGTCCGTGTATGTGTCTGTAATCCAGTCTCGATGGCTATATTTATAATTAAAAAAAAAAAGAGTCGTAGATATAAAAATTTGTTTTAATTTCTTTCGTTTGATATTAATTTATTAAAAGAACATTATTATGTAGGCACATCAACCAAAAGTTTCGGTTCTGTCTGTCGTTCATACACGTAAGTCGATGAGGCAATTATTTCTTTCCCATAAAAATGTTGACCTAATAACCTTTTTTAATTTATTAGACTTGCGTGTCTAAAATTAGTATTAGTTATTATTATTCACACATTAAATAAGGGCATTGTTTAGACTTTGATACTAAAAAAAAAACACATATTTGTTTTCACTAAAACAACAGTATCAAAATGTTTGCCTTGTGCCTGTCATAAGATGTTAATAAAAATCCCATCTTGGATAGCAACAAAACAATAACTCATGTCTAGGTCACATCGTTGTGATGCGTGTTCGCGAAAATACAAATAAGTTTTTATGCGGTTCAAACTTCAATCGAACGGAGATATGATACACGCTTAACTGTTTTAAACAAATAAATAAAATACAATTGAACTTATTGTGTGTAAAGTATTTGTTAAAAATCGATGTTTATTTATAATAACTAGAAGTCGGAATAAAATTCTTTTGGATATTTTTTTTGAGTCTATGCAGTCAAACGAAGGTTTGACATTTATATAAATTGGGAATTGCATAAATCAATATTAAAAATTTTTTTTGCATATTTGAGAATATTTCAAATAGATTATTAGAGAATATATCGATTACTTTTATGGAGTTTCGATTACATTATTTCAATAAATTATTAAATTTACATTAGTTAGGTTTGGTATTTTTTACTTATAAAAGTATTTTTTTTTTTGCACATTTAACTATGAATTTTAAAGAATATTAGAAGAATATTTTTAGTTTGTTATGAGAATATGAGCATCTTATTTTGGCTTTTTAAAAAGAAAATTATTCTGGCCTCTAATAATAACATAATGCGCAATATTCAAAACTACTTATGTATATATTACTTATTATTTGGCATTCGTTTTATTACCCTGTAACATTATATACCCCAATAATATTCTATTATAAATAAATATAATTCACCTATTTAATTTAAATTACGGCAGGTATAAATAATAGATTAGGTTTGTATTATAACATGTCCTGAATCAAAATATTTTTATTAACCTCATTTTTGTACTCGTTACTTTAGATTTCAAAGTTGATTTACTAACTAGATATAATTGGTAAATCATACTTATACTCATATATGCTACCTATTTAAATAATTCCAAGTCAGTTATGCAAAACTCTAAGTTATATATTATTATTTTCGTTTTAGAATGATCTCAAGTGTAATCTTGCACCCTAATTTTAAATTAATTTATCATCGAGTTATAGATTTTTCAAAATGTATTTGTTAACACATGTTGATATGTGCGTATGTACATGATAGGTACTATGTACCTGCTATAGTTGATTAAAAAATCGGTCAATCAGCTAGAATGTTAATTAGTTATTGTTATGTCGATGATAATTTTATTAAACCATTCGTATATCATATAATTACACAATTGCATAGTTACAACTGTATTGAACCTCGCGAGTTGTGTGATTATCGTATCAATAGTTCACGTTTGATCGATATGGTTTCGAATTTTCTAGTAACCTTTTGACATTTGAAAAGAAAATGCATTATTGTTATTATTATTATTGATCAAACAACAAATAATGCAACCTCTCTAAAGTCATATATTATATATAGTATGTAAAAAATTAACAACTATAACAGCGATTTCATGATAGTCGAATACGTTTTGATAGTACATATATATATATATATATAGATACATATATTTATTTATTTATATTAGTGACAAGTTTGTCTTACATGTTACTCAAAAAGTAGAAAACTATTCAATAAATACAATAAAAGTTTATACAATACCCAAGCAGAGGATCTATTATCCATAGTTTTATTAATATTTTACCGTATGTTTGATTTAAGTACAAAGGGTGAAAAATGTTATTAAATAACTGACAATCTAAATGTTTTATACATGTATTCGGATATTTCGTATTCTAAATACGAAATGTAATGTATTTATTAACAGTAGCGTTGTAGAAATAGTCAAACTAAAACGTACGTTTTATGATTTTGTTCGTGACGTGACGAAAATATTCAATAACAATAAACAACGATAGTTGTAGACTGCAGTACACTTTTATCTCATTTTTCTTTTCGCTCTGTCGAAAGATTATAAATATTTATTGATAATGTGATTTAAAATCTTTGTGAATTTGTTTTTAATTGCGAGTAGTTAGTGAGCACCTACTTAAAAAGTTATTTATCTAGTACGACTGGGTATATAAGTACATACGTCATAATTATAGATTATAGAGTATGATTTCGAATGTTGAATATAAAATATATACAATAAATAAGGAAGTTGATTATTCTCGTTTCATTGAAAACCAAAAAGAAAAAAATAATAATAATTATAACTGTTGTAGGTAGTTATAAAATATAAATAATCAGATAATATTATAAATACTTATTATAATAATAAGTCGGGTATTACTATGGAAACTATTTGGTTAATATCGTGATATTTCTCGACGGTTTATGGAACTGACTAATAAGAAATCAATGAGAAACGAGAAGCACCACTTTCCCTATTTTAGGTATATTATATCATAAGTTATTATATATAATCCAAGGTCATGTAGAAACTATAAAATCTGAAAACTGTAAACATGGGTTTAAACATTATGCCTACGTATTTATTATTAGGTTATAAACTATTCTTAATTAAATGTAACGATCCGACTTAGTGTTGAATTTTCCTGTTCAAAATTTACTTTATGGCGAAGCTTTTCATTGTTGGAGATGTTTCCATTTGTAGCATGAAATCGAAAGTGAACTAAATTAAATGATATCAATAAATTCATTTGTAATTATTGTAAAAGTATAAGTGGTTTTACTAGTAGGTATATTTGATAAATTGAAATGAAACACACGATTTTTCTTAGAGCTGTTGTAGATCGATATCTCGATGCAATAATTAATCCAAGTTGGGCGGAGCACTTTTTGAAAAATGATTGAAACCCAGCCCGTTACTTCCTTGTACATTACTACATTAGTGGAACGAATCTTACCGAGTGGTAGATATAAATTTAGATTTTATGGTAATCTTAATCGCTAATCATTACCATGAGCTGTGATATACAATAATGACCGAGTTATAAACAATATGTAGGCGTGTTCGTTGTTTTTTAAATTTATTGTTATTGTGGTACTTTTACATATTTCAACCTGTTTTAATTGAAAACGTTTAATTTTTATTTAAAATTGTGTTTTAGAACTACATCCATAGCATATAATTAAAAAATCTTTATATATTTTGCATTTCTGCAGTTTCTTTAGCATAGTATTTCTAGTATTGATGTTAACGATATTGATAAAATGAAAATAGTATATTTTACAATCACTTATAATAACACATTTGAATCGTCGTTATATGATCATAAATGTACTCCTTATGCAACAAATTATAAATATAAGAACAGGTACTTGGTACAGCGTGATATGTATATATATTTAAATGTATTATATAAGAACCCGGTTTTTTTTATGATATGGAATATAAATTTAAATGTATTACTAAATAATTTATTTAATAATTTTCAATGAAAAGAATTCTCCTCACGGTTTTACAATTAATTAAAAAAAAAACTATTTTATCATATGTTTTACTATGATAAAATGGATATATTTATTTTGTTCTTGAAATTTTTATAGTAGATAAATTCATTTTTTTTAATAAGAAATGTATTTATAATTAAATGCTAAAATAGTTTAAGGTCAAACATCTTGAATATATAAGCCTAATTCTAAAATTACTTTAATTTTAAAACGTCGAAAAAATAACAATAGCATGCCAAACTAACAGTTAAAATTATCAAAGTCAACAAATACCTTTGAAATTATATTTATTTTGATTTTTCGGGATTTATTCTTTAAATTTACTGTTATTTTATTAATCTTATCTAGAAATACAGCATATGTATAAATATATAAATTTGTCTACTCTCGTAATAATAGGACATACATTCTTAAGTTTATTATAACGTAATAATATTATACATAAATAACTTCGTTAAAACAAAACAAGAATAATTTTTCTAAATTTACATGAAAAACGTGGACCTAACTTGTTAACGCCGTACTAACACAAAAAACAACCGTTTTTTCATCGACGCCAATTAAATATTTACCCGAGAATAATGAAACCGGTCTAATATTTTTATCTCATTTTTCCCCATAAAAAAATATCATAATCATTTTTGTAATAAATATACAAACGATAACCACTAAAGTTATATTAAAACACACGAACAAAAATAATTACGTAATTTCGTATCAGTAACGATAGGATTATAGTGAGCAGACTCCTAATATAATAGGTATTGAGGATTTTGAAGTTCGAACAATTAATTACACTTTATTCTTATCGACTTTAATAATTTCGTTGCAAAGCTATCCTTATTTTATATTACCCATATGAGAGGTATGCATATTTTCGGACCAATAGAACAATACGTATTTAGGCCAGTGGTTTATAAGATAGTCAAAATTTTGGCGAAACACCAATAAAGATGCCGATTATTATTGAAATAAATTATAAAAATTCAATGTAGGTTCTTATTATTTACATATACATTTATGTTTAGCGATTTATACCATTATGTGTAGGTACATTTGATTTTTTCAAAATCGAAAAAAATGTGTTTATTATAGATTATTCGTCTTTTGTTTCAGACATTCGGCGAGGAGGAGTGAAGAAGCATTTTTATTTTTTTCTTGATCGAGATTATTGCGTGCGAATTTAATGAAACCATGCAGTGTACAATACCACGAGTACCTTATCGGGTAAGTCTAGTTTTTAGGACCATCACGTGATTTAGATAAAACATGTGAAAAATTGTTACCTATATTTACAGGTTTTTAATGATAATTTTATAATTAAATCATTTTGTTTTATTACAAAACGTTATTTAAAATTTAAACAATTATAATAGTTTCTGACAGCAATTATATCGTAAATATCTTTATATCACGAAATGTGTAATAATTATATAATAACCAGTAGCATTGATTTTATAAAACCAATGTTATTTGGGTCTCATCGCCGACCGTGGCCTTGAGGGTTATATATTTTTATTGATCGTGTACCGGTCATTATTATGCGATTTCCTAATAATATCTATGGAACACATAAATAAGTTATTTTTCATTTACTTAGCCATTCGTTTATATCACTTATTGTCGCAATATCGCGAATAAAAAACACGCAAACGTTTGGAGTTACATACTATCTAGTTGGGTAGTTTAGGCATCATACTTAATGGTCTGCTCGTTTTTTTCTTAGTTATATTAACAATTATTATACCTATAGAATTGAATAAATACATATTAAATTTAATTATTTCATTTTATTTTATATTATATTTGGTACTAGCCTGTTTAAAAATCAACGAGATTGATTAAACGTTGACGATTATTTTTATTAAATATATACTTTTTAGAAAATGCTTAAAATTTGGATTATATTTGTAATTTTCATTTCAAAAGTCCAAAAATGATTACAAATGTTTAGTTCTTTAAACCTATTATTTTAAAAAATATTAAAAAAGTTATTATTATTATTATTGCATTTAAACATTTGTATTCTTAATAACTTATGGATCTCGTGGTTAAGATTATAAGCCAGTAAATATTATTTATGTAATATAGGTAATCGAAGGCGTATTAAAGAGGTTTAGTTTGAAAATTCAAACACTCTCTACTCCCTTTCCCCCTTAGATTGCACGAAAGCGTACATTTATAAAACCATATTTTCGTATGTATTATACATATGAATCTCCTCAGAATTATTTTTACTGCAGCGTGTATCTATAACAATATAATAAATGATTCGTAATACGTTATTATGATTTGTTTTATTGTCAGTGTTGACTATTAGGACGAATCGCGTTTTTAATTTAAATTAATATTT
The DNA here is from genome assembly GCA_019022885.1 of Schlechtendalia chinensis. NCBI lineage: Eukaryota > Metazoa > Arthropoda > Insecta > Hemiptera > Aphididae > Schlechtendalia > Schlechtendalia chinensis. Next base: position 6,457,068 of record CM032341.1, read on the forward strand.
TATTAAAAATTATAGAAAAAAGTACCTTTTAAATTTTATTATTCAAATTTAAAACATAGAATACACGTGTGCCTTGACGTTTCCCATTAAAAACAAACGTTTTATATACGGGTAGGAATTGGATATTTACTTTATGACGAAACGGTAATATATGATAAATAAATAATTTATAATACTTTACCGTTCTTTAAAGCATGTTTAAATTAATCGATTAAATTAATGAATTAAAGAAATTGATGAAATTATAAGTAGTGTAATAATATATTTATATTTGTGTGATTTAGTAAATATTTTCATTGGAAAGTGTATGCGTGTTTTAAATTAGAAAATAATGTATTGCCGTTTGAACGGAAATAAATTTACTTTGAAGTGTGTTTTATTTATTAGTTAATTACGACTGTTGTGTTATAAAACAAATTAGAGAGAATCGACGGAAAACGATTAAATATTATGTAATTATTGATCTTATGTACCTCTGTTCTTTTTCCGAGTAACTAAGAAAAGTGTTTGCGAAAACTGTTTGTTTGTTAAAATGTGTAAACTTCGATTGGGAAACGTATACGACAAAACACGCACACGACATGACACAATAATAATAATAATAATAATAATAATAATAATAATATTAATGGTGGACGGACGTAAACGAATGACGAACGGTCGCGTCGAAAAAACCGTAGCGAAATAGATGGCAAGCGTTCTTGCAGTCGTTCTCCGCCATTCCCGTCCCCACCGCCGATCGCGCGTTAAACACTGTTTTTACCGTGTGCACTATGTGTTTTCAAACTAAAAGTCGGTCAATTTGATTTTGAATCCGTACGAATCGTGTGTACAACTGCACTCTATAATGTATATATATATATGTGTGTGTGCGCGTAAAATGTGTTTATCGTCACAGATATTATTATTATTATTATCATTGTAACGTGTCGAAAATCGTGAAACGCGCGCGTCCCTGACCGTGGAAACCGCGTCGTTGGCGACGAAACTCGTCGTTACAAAAAACGTTAAACATATTCGTGCGTCAGAACACTGTCGGATACTTTTTTGTTTTTGTATTTCCGGGTGGAAGGTCTGTTTTGATTTACAATAGACGACTATACGGACGAAAGAAATAACGACGATAAAAAGAAACATTCGCGGGGACCCTTCACGGGTTAGCACGTAAAAAAAAAATCGGAGGTAGGTCGCCTCCGCATATGTTTAGGTTAGGAAATTAACCCCCCCCCCCCTCCCGATGCCGTCAAAGACGGTTGCGGTTGTGACGGTTATTTTTTACTTATCTAATCGTTTGGTTTGTTTTTATTGTTCGCGCGCGTCCCCGAGCGGCGGAACGGTGCGCTCCGCCGCGCCGCACGGCGTCAGGCTTTCGTTTTCGCGACACACACACACGCTCGACTACTATTTTGGTTTTTCGTCGTCCGCTCGCGTCGTGTCAGTACCGACGACGTGCGCACGTCCAAACGACCGCCGTAGCGTTTCGTAACGCGTCCGAATATTCGGACGCAGCCGCCGCGCACCTGTCGGAGAGGAGGACGCCGTCACCGCCGCTCGTCTATACGGTAACTCGTCTTCGACGCAGTCGGCCGTCGACGAGCGCGCGCGAATCCCGTCCGCACGGAAAGCCGGTCACGACGACGACGCGGAGGAACACGTGTGTGTGTGTACCTGTACGCGCGCGCGTTTGTTCGTTCGTGTTCGGTCCCCGCGTGTCATTCGGCTTATTGTACACGCTTAACGTCCGCGAGAAATATAGTTGGTCGGTTGGTTTTTTCCGTTTTTTTTTTTTTTTTGTATTTATGCGGCGCGCGAATATTTCGTAAAATAATCAAGTAAGTTTTATCGTTTTTTTTTTCTTTTCTTTTCTTTTCTTTCTAATTCCACGTCATTTACACCATAAGGAGACTATCGTCTGTTGTACAAATAACACGGGCGCGTGTGCGTATCACGGGTACGACATTATTTATCTTCTCAGTATGGCCACGCGTCACGTAATAATTTAGTGTAATCGCTGAACCCGAACGATACGCGTCGCGAGACAAACCGCGCGTTTTTTCCTCGGCCCGATTAAACGTTTTCAAATTCCGAATATCGTGGACGAGAACGAAAAAACCGCGAGGAACCAATGTCAACCGAAACGCGTTTGATGTATTCAACGGATTTCTGTTCAGGTCAACGACCTTATCTGCATTGAACCGGCAAATCTCGACGCGAAAATTGTTTCGGTTTGAAAAACGCGCAGATTTGTAATATTTAAAGTTACATTCGTCGAACGCGTTATAAGAAATTTGAAATTTGTTTAAAAATTCAAATACAAACGGGTAGTACCGAGCACCATTATTATGATATATTTATGTAGACACCCGATCTCTCTGAAAGATTGTTTTCGAAAATATTCTCTACCTAGTCTACTTTCATTTTTTTCTCTTTCCTACGGACATGAAGGATGGATGCATGCGTTTGACGACGACCAGTGTCGTTTTACAGTGAACAACCAATAAAAACGAAATATATTATCCGACCATATACTTACATAACCGCATATATTATTAACATATATTATTTTTATGGAAATATGCACGTGTTGTGATATGTAAATTATTAGGTTTGTAGTTTTTATTAATTAAAGACTAGAATAGGCGTCCAACGAGCGTGGTTTACACATTATATTCACTGGAGTGACTTATGAGATAACCGAGATTTTATTTATATCATTTAAAATTAAATCGAATATTTGATACAGATACTATGTGTGTTTCAGTTTTAAACAATAAATTTAAAAAAACAATTATGGGTTTTTAGAATTCAAAATCATCAACATGTTTCCAACTACCGTTTGATTAACTATTGTTGACATGCATATAGTATTATATACTACTCGTAAAAAAAAACAAGAAAATTTAATTCATTTAAAATGTATAATAATATCGGTAAGTTTGGATAAAGATTAATTACGTTTAGACATAACACTTCTAGATGGATTTCTTTTGTTTTTGTCGGCTCTCTCGTTTTCATACATTTTTATGTGTTTGAATTTTTTTATGAACTAACGAGCAATATTTATGTACATTTAACGATTTTCCTAATCATTTTGAAAGACCATTTACTTACAAAGATTTAATACTAACACTAATAATAATAGGTAATTATTAGTATTATTCAATATTCACGTCTTGTTATGATTTTGTGTAACTTAATCCAATTATATAATTTTTTATTATATACACGATTATATGTTAAAATATTTTAAAAAACAACGAATACTAATTAGATTTAAAACTTTAAAATTTATATGTGTTAATTTTATTTTATATTAATTGATTATAAATTAAAATGTTAATTTAAACAGGCCCAAAAAGTTAATATTAGTTAAAATAAATTATAGGAATTAAGCTAATTGGTATGTAATCTAAACACTTGTTTTTGTTTTAGTACATAAAATCATAACTTATTTTTACAGTTTATATTGGTGGCCTACCTTCTGGATTTTTATACTATAATAATAATAATGATAATAATAATAATAATAATAATAATAATAATACAGTGAAACATATCGTAAGACTTTTTGGGGACTAAAAATAAATTCCATTTATGAGTAGTGTAGGTTTTCGTTGTGTGAAAGAGTAAAAATACAAATAAAATTAATTTTAGAACTATAATTAAAATTAACTTAAAATTTTTATAAAAGATATGTATCAAATAGATCATAAAAATAAATAAAATTACCTAAGTACTTAAATTGTTTGTTTAAGAAATCGTTAAATTAACTTACCTAATTTTCAGATTTTCGTTATGTTGTCTCATTTAATATGTTCCTAAAATTCTAAGTAAAGTCGTTATTTTATATCATATTATATAGTTTATAGTTTACGTTATTCAACTAATCAGTTGAAAGCCATCGTAGTTCATGCATGGTTCTTGCCTTTTACAAGAGATATTGTTTGATATAAAAGTTATAATTTTTTAAATAAAACATCTGTTTGCTGATTCGTAAACAAAACATTACATTTGCAACATTATATTTTTAGTTTATGCGTACAAACATTTATGTTTTAATAAAATCTTTTAGTTTTAGAACTGTAAATAATTTTAGCTTTTTTTTGTCCGTAAATTAAATGGCAATTGAAATTAAATAATTTCCAACATACTATACACGTTTCATCTAATAGTATTTGGATGTAATTTAATATGAAAAAACGTTTTAATAAGTAAAAGTTATGATAACGATCGTAATTGTTTATACTTAAAACTTTTGCAGATTTGAAATATATTCGGTTTTTTTCCAGTGACGAGGGAGCTGGAGAACTTTATTTGGCTACAAGCTATTTATTAAAATGGAGTTATAATAAATAGAATTTTCTTACTAAATATTAAAATCAATTCTTGTAATAATATTTCCCAAATATTTCATTCGTCCTGTACATTTAATGTGGATAACTATTCTTTCTCCAAGATAATTTGGAATTAATTATAAATTTAGTTTAGTATATTAATGCTCAAAAAAAAAAAAATAATAATAATAATGATAACTTCAGGTTTAATATAAAATTGTTACAAAATTTTTTAGTTAAAATAATTAGGTATCATGTTAACATTTAATAATCATGAATATAAATCATCATAATATGACGTAAGAGTAAATACGATTTTTGATATTTATTTTATAAATAAAATATAAAATGTAAAGTATATAAAATAATATTTATAATATGATAAAATAATTAAAATGTACTGGGAAATATTATTGATCGGTCTACATTTCTTAATGAGAAATGCGTAATGATTATTTGAATGCTTGGAGGTATTTAGTTTTGTTATCTGTGAACTGTATAATAATTGATAGTATACTTTTTTGGCGCGTAATAATTATAAAATATTCATGTGAAGTAGATAAATATGTACTTTTTAATAGTAGATTAATAATCTCATAAACATGAATTTTATTCGACATAGGTTCGAGATATTTTAAATATATTATTTATTAACTGAATTAAAATTGTTTATTATAAATTATAATATGCAACTGCATCTGTACTATTAACACTATATTTCTGATTAAGTAACAAACACTAATTATATAGTGCAATTAAAATATGTATATTTTTTGTATACATTTCAGTATAATATAAGTAAATACGATATATTATATGATAACATGTATACTCCTAGTAAAAATAGTTGTTTTGATACAAAGTCTAAACAAAATGTAGACGCTTATTACTATTATTTTTATTATTAAATAGCACATTTCACATATTTTCATTTGCATTAAAAAAGTAAAAAAAAAAAAATCAGATATACTTTATTTTTTTTAACAAACAAATTTGTAATTTGTATTATTAATTTTCTTTATAAACTCGAAATGACACCAAGATATATCTAATTACTTATCCTTATGTATTAAACGCAGTGAACATTTGGGGCTTCGGTAAATTAAAATTTATATAGAATATGTATATATATATATACATTTTTTTTTTAAAACCTATGTAATAAAATAACTTCGAAGAATTTCGAACAACTAAAATGTCAACAAATTCTAATTTACTAGTACAGAATCTGCAAAAATGTTTATAAAAATAATTAATATATTTACATAGTTAATATATATATATATGTGTGTGTGTGTGTGTGTGTGTGTGTGTGTGTGTGTTTGTTATATTTACATTTGTTAGATTTGTATTGATTAACTCTATAACACACAACTAACAGAAAAAAGATTGGGGGTTTGGATGTTGACCTAGCTTTCTCGTGCAAACGAAACATATCGACTTTCTGCCCTCAAGTCGAAGTAGAAATGCCGTTGTATATAGTTTTATTCAGAGTTTTATTAGGCAATACTTTTTTATTATATAAAAATAGTTATTTTGTTGATTAATGTGCGGTTCGAAATATAACATATTTAATAGTAATTACATTTGTGTGTACATATTATATATAGATAATACTGAAAGTAAAACTAATTTAATTAATGATCGTTTAAAATAGTTTCTTGGCCAACATTTCAAAACATTTTTTTTAACAATCATATAAATGTTTTCAATTAATAATATGTCGATCTTTTATAATTATTTTTGTATTCACTAAGTTTTAATAAAATTATTAAATTATAATTTAATATATATAGTATAATTATAACTAACTTAATATATAATATATAATTTTAAGCGTAGCTATAAATATATTTATTGAAACATTTTAAATTTACACAAACTAGTTATATAATATATAATAATAATATTTATATTTATACCAGGTTTTTTCGTTCGTAAAAAATTGATTTTGTTGAGTGTTCTATATAGCATTAGTTTATTTTAATTGAACAAAAACATCCAACTGTATCTTTAAATTATGTATTGCATGTCTAAGGGCTTTTATGTATTTTGCTTTTTTCAAACAAAGAACGCAAGTAGTCATGCTATATATTTAAGTTATTTTGTTAAAAATTACGTCAAAAGACCAGCTCCTTAACTTTTATTGAAATGAATATATTTCAGACATTATTAAACATTTTACTAAATGAAAAATATTGTGTGGTTTTTTATTTAATATGTAACATATAGGTTAAAGTTGATTATGTTTGAATAATTAAAAATGAATATTAAATTATTATTAATTAAAATCAATGATAATTTAATACTTAAAATTGGAATCAATGTATAAATAAAAATACTTTATTTTTATTTAGACTTAATCTAAATTTTTGCTTTTTAGTGATAATAATAGTAATAACAATAATAACACATAATTATATTAATCACTTTTATTATTTATTTTTAGGACTGAAGCGATCGGATTTTCTAATTATAAGTTAGTGACATTTGAAAAATGAAAAAAGAAGAATCTGACCGTAGTGTAGAGACTGGATTGGTCACCAAACCTTTCCGTAAGTAATTTTAGTATAGTTTAATTGTTTATATATGATACAACATTTACGACTATATACAGTAATGAATAACTATAATGTTTTTATATAGAGTCAATGAATTGCTCGAGAGTATTAAATCTCATGGTTTTGTTGGGATTCATGGTGAATTATATGTTACGAGTTAACTTCACTATTGCCATAGTAGACATGGTACCTAATAATAAACAGAATGTCACTTTAGAACAAGTCACCAATGTTTCAACTTCGTTTTCAAATGATACCAATGTAAGTTTATCTTATAGTTTATACCTAATAAGAATATTAGATTATAAAAAATAAGGTTTAAGTTTTATTTTTAACAATAAAATTATTATAGCAATATGATTGTAACTAGGACTGAGACTATCATACAATTATTATTTATTTTTCAAGTTAACTTTACAATGTTCGCTTCCAATTCGTTTCATGCATTGTTAAATGAGTTCATAACATTTTATTTTGCATTTTTCAGGATTTTAGGAGTTTAATTGCATTTTTCACACTATTTAGTATTATCTTATTTAATTTTTTATAATTCCTAAAGTAAAATGATCAACAATGAATTGTTTACGTGCGTTTCTAACAGAGTTTGATAATCAAGCAAGTAAAATGAATAAATAAAAACGAAAACATTTTTATGATATTTTATATATTTTTTACATTTTTATTTTTATTTTGAACTTTAAAGCATTATGTCATTTTTTATTGGGGATTTTGTTGGTTTTGTGCTTTGATTTATCTCAATTATTAGTATCGTCTGTTTCAAATAAATTTCATATTTATTTTATTTAGACACATTATTAATAATATTACTTCTAAATTTTTAAATACCAGTTCTTACGAGAAACACTGTCCTTGAATTTAATTTCACTACTTTTATGACAACACATTTATTTGTCGGTCGGTTATTTTACATAATTGGCACGAAATCTAAATGTTTTTGGATGCACACCAAAGCAAAAACATTGGTTTTCCTATGACGATATTAATATTATAAACTAGTTCTATTTTTATTAGTTCTTTAAAAATGTCTCAGTGAATTCAATTAAGTTATTAACATAATACTATTTAAGAGTTGATATTTACCTAAAACAGGAGATTAATTGAAATGCATAATCATGTGTTATAGTTTATACATTATATTATATATTTATGTTTAAAATATATAATTATTAGCAACATTAGTACTTATTGGATAGAAATATGTAAGTTATCAAAAATAACTGTACTCAATATAGATATTCAAATGGTAATAAGAACGAAATATTTTGATATAATTGTATGAATATAATTTAATGTTAAATATATTATTAAATTCCATACCATCCAATCGTCGGAACTCTTTGTAGTATTTACTTATATCTTTTAAATTTGACCACGTGTTTCTATATAGGTTCGTTGTTGAATTCGGTAAATTAAATGTACATTCTAATCAATAATTCATCTATGTGTTTTGTAGATAAACAACGAATGTTTACGGTGGATTTTCGAACAACAACGTTTCCCTATTATTTAACAGTTATTAAAGTATTTACTGATTCTCAGTATTAGCACTGACAACAAGGAAAACAAAGTATAACAATGGGAAAATAGTTTTTACAATGACGTAACTTGTAATAGATTTTTCACATATTATAGTTCAAGGAAAAACTGTACTTATAATACGTATGACTACACCTAACTCACGAGTTTATTGATATATATATATAGTGAAGTTCCGTTTCGCTCCTATTATTATTAGTTATTATAAAGCATCATTCCTGTCGATTCTGTATTGTACTAATACCATTTAAAAATCCGAAGAATAAAACGTTATAATTAATTTTTAATATACGAGTTTTTATAAGCAGATTAATGTTTCAAAGTTTAAATATCTAAATTAATTACAAAAATAATAAATCATGATTTGGTGAGTTAAATTTTAAAGTTCAACTTTAGATGAAAATATGTTTAGAGAACGATCAATGATTTTATTCCGAAACCAATTATAATATAATGTATATCACATTTTTATCCGGGATTAAATTACTTCGAAGTATTCCGTAGAATTTAATGAAAAGCAATCAAACAATACACGTTTTGGTCAAAGTTCAGTTATTTTATGAATTTACTAATTCAATAAATTATTATTGTTTGATTTGCCTGACATAAATATTTTATAGTAATTTGTAAACTTCTACAAATTATGGCCTCTATAGGTGTTGATATTTCGATCAATTTTTTTGAGTAAAATTTTCAACCAAGTGGTTCAATGAAATATTCAAAATGTTATTACCTCGTTTATTATTATTTCGTACACCCAATAAAAAGAAACGCGTTTAATTACGATAAATCATAATGATAAAATCAATACAATTTTATAGATATTATTTCAATGTTCTGCAGCCTGATGAAATCCCATCCAGACACATTTATTTATTTGTTTATGAAAAATAAAAAATAATAAAACACGGTTCTCAATAAGAACATTAAGATTATGGTATTATAATGCACGTGTTTTGAACGGTTTGAACGTTTGACGGGTTTAAACAATTCAAAGAATTAGCATGTGTTTATAATATTGTTTTCTGAAATAAACGTTTTTAATACGTATAATAAATAATTTATTCTTGTTTTCTGATGCTATACCTATATATTCATCATAACAGTTGTATATTATAGATTAGTATGTTATTAATCGATGGCATATTGCAAAGTAATACTGAGGCTAATGGTGCTCTACCTATTATTACCTATCTACCTATTTAATACGTGATTGTTTTTGAAATAAATAATAATACAATTATTATTTATAATAGATTAAAAGAAGCACAAATTATTATATTTGTACCTATAAAAACGTATATATATAAATTCAATCCGAGAACACTTTGTGATTATAATTTAACGCGTTATATATCTCCGTGCAGTTTATAAAGTTTTTAACTCAAAATATCTGATTTACGCGTATACATTTCGTACTGTTGGAAATAAATGCGATTAATAGTTATTTATAATTTGATGAATATTTATTTGAATGTTAACTGTTGTGTCCTTGCAGAGAATGTGAAAATAGTTTATCATTCAACAGTAATAATTAAGGGCATTAGAACTGGACACGTATCTAATATATAGTTTAATATTTCTTAATATAATTATTCGTGTAATTTTTACGATTATTATAACCTTCGACGTTTTGATATAATTTTAATCCCGTTCTTGTGTAATATGTATTACAATGTTATTAAAATAATAATAATTACGTAAGTATATACTATAATTATTTATTACCTAACGATACGTATACAATATTTGTCGTTGGGATAAGTATTATATATATCGATTTGATTAAATTAGTTAATAGGTAAAAAAAATTTTAGCTATTTGCATAAGTTTATACGAGTATATATACTTGACCTCGATTCAATATAATCACTAATGAATAACGCACTAAAAGTTTTCCAACTTAAAGGCTGCAGTATACTAAACACTCTAAAAACAATTTTTTTTCATAATTTAATTAATATATTTATTTTAGCAAAATGACAATTTATAATGATCTACAATAAAGTTTTTCATTTTGACTTACATTAAAAAAAAACACACTTCAATAATAGTATTGTTAATTCAATATATATTATAATACCTACTTAACCAATCTAAGACCGCATGTACTTAACCTGATTAATTTGCGCCTGTATAAGTGTATATTTGTATAGTATATACATATTTATATATATATTGTGTGTACAATACGTATTTCATTTTGTACTGTTTGGTGAATCATATCTATAATCTTAAAATATTCAAGGTTATTTATAAATTTAAATCAAATTAAAGATGTTTTTTTAAATTCTGAATTCCTTATTATTGAATGGTCTGATCGTGAACCTAAAAATATTCATACCAGTTAACGACTTGAGAGACGTTTAATTGCTATACACGTTATTTAGTAAGTTTATAACAAAATGTATGCAATTTTGTTTGTATGAATAAAATTCAAATATGAGTATAACATGTAATAAAAGTGTAAAATGAAATTTCAAAAAATTATTAGTAATTGAAGTACAGTTAGTTAAAGTATATTGGATTTGGTAACAGCTATACAAATTATATTTTATTTACGCAGATATATGTGTGTATATACGTACAGCTGTATTTGTCATTATTGATATATTTATGTACATACAACTTTATATAATACTTTCTAATTACAAAGTTTCATTCATACCTCAATGAAATAAAACAATAAAACTAAATTTTAATTTTTCTTATTTTTTACAAAATTTTTGCCAATTCAAAGACATTTTAGGAGTTGGCGTAAAATTCAAAATATTTTTCAGAAAAAACTAATTTTATAACAACTTATTTTTGTACATGTTACACACATAAAAATAATTAACTAAATAATTTACTGAGACAATTTATATAAATAAGATTTTTATACGACATTTTCGCAATTGTAATGGGGAATTTTTTGGAGATATCTTATAAATGTATGAATGTATAAATGTATAAATGTATTTATTAATTATTTTCTGGGGGATTTGCGCAACGTTCCTGATTTTATGTAATTTTAAATTAAATTAATTTGACAATACACATACACAAATATTTCATAAGACAAAAATTGGAAGGAAGGTTTATGTTTTACAAAATGATGATGATTGACATTTACGACGTCGTCCGCGCGTGTTTTGCATTTGCATCAATGTCGATTTTTATAAATTATCGAGTACTTCAATGTTTGCAGTTTATTGTATATATTATACGTTTATTCGTTATACGCAATCACGTATTCCTACAAATATTTCGTACTTATTCATTTTGTTATATTTTATAGATTCGATCATATTTAAATTTTAATAATATAAACCGTTTAAAAGGTATATTGTTTTCATATAGTTATTTACATTTTTTTTTAAATTTAAACATTTGTCATTATATTTTTTATATAATGAATAATGGTATAATATAATTTAAATTATTCCACGAAACGTATCAATGTTGTCATTTCTACGGTTTAATTTTAATACTAGATTTATAACAAAATATTCTGTTTTCATAAAATTTATTTTTCATGTATTTGTTTGTACACTGTAATGTTTTTAGGTAACTCAAAAACTTGATTCTTCAATTTGATTAATTTGTATTGTATGTTTATACTATTAACAATAAAACTTTCACAATTAATTTTAAACCCAAAGTATATATGTATATATATGTATATATCAGTGTTGTAAAGTATTCGAATACTTTTATTCAAATAAAAGTATTTAAATACATTTTTCATCTCCAATACTATTTTAAAAACTTTTTATTTGTATTTTTGTTCTTGGTGCAAAATATTTATTGTTTAATAAAAATAATAATAATTATAATAAAATCAAAGAAAATAATCATTTTTCTTATGGTGATTAATATATATTTCAGAATCTGGTTAAAGAACTAATAATTAATAGTATATTGCGATAAACGACTGATAGTCGTCCTCGTTATCGTTATATTAATTGCTATAGCCTACGTATATTCGACGATTTTAGATTTCAAATATATTTAATTTTGAATTATATATATACATGTTTTTTTAACATGAGTAAGTTTTTGAGCTGGGGGTCACTGAAAATTTCTAACACCAAAAAATGTAACGCGATACCGATAAACAACTTTTGGTAACTAAGGAGGAAGTGAAGGAAACTTACTAATAAGTTTAATAAATATTAATATAACATAAATATAAATATTATTATTATTATATTTATATTAATATTAATAGAATCATATTAATATAATATTATATAAATTGTTTCAGTTTTTAATTTGATTTTAATTTGTTTAAGTTATGTTTTTCTTAATGCTATACACTGATATACTTAATGCGCTAGATAGCTAAAGACACTACATGAACGGTTTTAAAATTCTACCATAACCTCATATATAACATCGCTTTTTTACCAATTTTGGCCAATAGTATAAAATTATAAAATTGATAATATTATGTATTTTGGCATCAGTAAATACTTTTATTATTAAAAACAAATGCAATAAAGGTGTTCATAATATGAAATATATATATATATATATATATATATATATATATATATATGATATTAAAGTAGAATTTTGCACCTGTTGACGTAGAGTCTTTAGTTTTAGCGTATTGAATGTGTGATCCATGAAAACATTTATTTTTATACCCATTATATAATATACTCTTATAAAAATATACTAGTCGTCTTTTTCAACACCCTATATATACGTATTTGTACATGTTATTATTTTTGAAGGATTAGGTATTTAGATTTTGCTTTTCTATTCTATATTATAAATCAACCATTACGTTTAATCTATTAAAATTTTTAGACGTTGTTTAATAAATGGTGCACTATAATTATGCATCATTTTTAATTATATTCTAAATATATATATATATATCATTACGATGTAATTAAAATTAATATAAAATAACAGTGTTAAAAATACGATATTAATAAATTGTTTTAACTTTATCATGTAAAAATGCATTAGGTAAATTAAATTAGATCATATGTAAATATATGATATATCGATTTTGTTTTATAAATGAATTTTAATAAATATATTATAATTAAACGTGCAAGGACTGCGAAGCCATTTTGATTATGGCCATGTTTTAAAATGTATTACATATATTTGAATAATTTACGTATTCATGGTCATACGTATATATATATATATATTCTGTTAGATTATGCAAGTTTTAACAACCCCGTGCGAGTAAAATTACATAAGAAATAATCGAATATATTTTGATCGTGTTTAATTGAATATTTGTCTTTTTTTTTTTAGACCACCGCTGTGAATTGGTCGCATTCTACGCCGCTTAGCGGCATGAAGTTCAATTGGTCCGAATATGAACAAAACCTGATTTTGGGCAGCTTCTTTTGGGGATATGTCCTCACGGAGTTACCGGGTGGTCGCATGGCCGAAATGATCGGAGCCCGACCGGTATTTGGTTACTCTATGCTGTTGGCGTCGATGGTCACCTTATTGACGCCGTTGGCGGCGAAAATCGGCTACTATTTCATTATATTCTCCAGGGTGTTTTTAGGCTTTACTTTAGTGAGTACATTGCGTTTAATTGTCAAGACTTCAATGTGGTTTAGGCGGTTCACATATTTTAGACGTAAAAAATAAAAACAGGGTTTCAATAACGAAATAGAATTAAATTTTTATAATTCATGAGAATACGCAAAGGCGGTTTTATAGAAACGCGGCCGTATAGGGCGACGAATTTTCGTGAAATGATTTTTTTTCCGTTTATTAATATTTTAATATGGTTTTAATAATTAATTTTACAACCGTTGCTTACCATTTTTTATGGTTAATAAATAAACTTGGAAAAAAATTGTATTTTTGGTTTTTCCAAATAATTTTTGAATGAGTTTACACTGAAAATAAAAATTTCACACACGTTTACGTCAGTTTTTTTCATAATTAACGTTTTTATGAACCAATTTATATGAAAAGGAAATATTTTCATGTATAGGACATTTTTTAACTACCTATAACCCTATAACTCTATGGGTAAATTTGAAGTATTAGAAGCGGAAAATGTATTTAATCATTGGTTGTAACACTAGGTGTAGTACATTTCCATTAATTGAACATATATGTATTGATTTCGATAAAAACGTTATAAAACAAAATATTAGTGAAGTAAACAAATATATTTGATTAGCACAAAACTTCTTTTTTAAATAAAAAAAAACCAATATATTTTTAAATTGATTATGCTTCTTGTTTTCCAAGACAATATATAGCTAAATTTTTTATTTTTTATTTTGTTCACACTAGAAATAGACTAATAGAATCTTATTTACATAACATCCGAACTGCAGTAGTATAAAAATCATATACAGACAGCAAAACATCATAAATAATTGCAGTATTTTAAGCATTTATATTTTTGTACATATAATATTTCGCAATCATTATTTTTCATTTGAAATTCCTAACCGATCACCGGTGTTAAAAATGTAATTCACGGGGAACATTAATAATAATCTATGTACATCCGCTTTTCATATTTCAGGGAGTAACATGGCCGGCTATACTACCATTAGCTGCCAACTGGATCCCACCGAACGAGCGCAGCAAGTTCATGGCCAACATGATGGGTAAATAAATGGCTTTTTAAATTTTTTTTGTCGGGTGATTCTATATTTATATATATACAATGTAACAAACGTTAACCTCGCTTAACCTTAGACGTTATAGCTATATAGATTGAAATTCGTTTATTCCTCGCTTCTTATAACGAGGAATACGGTTTCTTAATTTATTTAACGGCCATAAAAAGAAATTAAAAAAAATTGAGTACTCGACGATTAATTGTGAAGTCTTCAGGCACTCTGTGAAATTCAGTTCAACGTGCCGCCAATAAAATTCATTAGTCTGCATTTATATTTATATCGCTTGTTTCGTAGACAATTGAAATTTGTTATACATCACCATTATACATACTAGATATAGGCTCGATTAGACCGTATAATTTTGTAACAACATTATAATTTCTAGGCAATGTGGACGTCGGTTCGAGTGGGTTACTTAGACAGAGGTTTTAGAGTTATATGGTTATTTCGCATTTGAAAACAATGATAATCGATCAGTGTATTTGAAAAAACGATTCTGAGCCACGCCAGTTTCTGTATAGTTTATGATATCATTGAATACGAGAACATTTATAAGGTTAATATAGGTCATCTCATATAGCTGTGGTTATTTTTTAAATCAACTTTATAAGCGTACATATAAATACGATTTTATACATCACAAAATAATATTTTGAATACAATTTTCCCGTTTCAATAGCATAGATTGTTTGTTGAAATATTTTCTAACTTTAATCAAGTTAAAATTTGCTAAACGCGTAATTGTTTACTCTTTATTTATTTATTTATTTATTTATTTTTTACAGCTTCCACTCTAGGTGCAGCTATAACTTTACCAATTTGTGGTATACTCATATCCGCGTGGGGATGGGAATCGGTGTTCTACATCACTGGCTTGGTAGGTATTGTATGGTCCGTGTTGTGGTTTAATTTAGTTTTCGAAACTCCGGCTGAACATCCAAGGATTTCCGAATACGAGAGAAATCACATTGAAGAACAAATCGCCAAGCAAAGCAGTCCTGGCACTAAGGTATAATTAATGTTTATCGATTAGATTATTCGAGTTGATCAATTAATAAGAGTACTTACGCCGACTGATGTAAAATTTTGTTTTTTGTTTTTTTTTTACAGCCGAAAAAACTGCCATGGATCAAAATACTCACGTCATTGCCCGTATGGGCAATTGTGATTACACACGGGGCGAGTGTATTCGGTTACTTCACAATCGTCAACCAGTTGCCCACGTACATGAAACATTTACTTCATTATAACATCAAAGCGGTATAGATAATCTCTTTTTGCGTTTATTTTGAAAATGTTAAATTATACAATAATACGATTGTCATTGTGATTTTAGAATGGGCTGCTATCGAGTCTCCCGTATTTGGGCAAATATTTAATGGCGTTGTTCGCTGGGATAGTCGCCGACCGTCTTTTGAAGTCCGAAACAATCAGTAAAACGATGACGAGAAAAATCTTCACTCTTATCGGTAATTGGTTCAGGCACTTTCCTCTTTCTCATTTTGTGCTGCGAGACGGGGTCTGTCAACAGGTTTCGAACGGTTTTTCTACTAATGTATAGTACATGAAAAAATGACGATATTATTTTTAAATTCAAAGCGATCTGTTTGTAACACGAAATCAATTGAGCATGTATGGTCACCGCGAATCACAACTGATTCCGCGCCAAAAGCGATCATTTTGAACAATTTGTATTGGTTTTTTGAATTCGTTTGTGAAGGTTAAGCGCCAGAACAAAAAAACTAACCCAATTCACGAACTAATCACGTTTATCATGATAAGATTCGTGTACTTATTAAATAATTATTTTTTTCTTTTTTTTATTAAAAGATCCGATTTTATCGTGCGAATTTGTGTAAAACAAACCGTTTATACTTGTACAGGTGTATTCACGCCCGGTGTTTTGATGATCTTACAAGCATATTTCGGAGAGAACAAAGTGTGGTCGGTTATGATATTCACTATCGCGTTGACATTGAACGGAGCAGTGACGGGCGGTTACCTGGGAAATGGCCTGGACATAGCTCCAAATTTCTCTGGTATTTATATATACATTTACACACAATGAAATTAATATGCGAAATTATCACGTTTGTTATACTTTTTTCTATAGGCACGATATTTGGAATGGCGAATACGTTGTCTTCGTTCGGAGGGTTTTTATCCTCGTACATCGTGGGAAAACTTACAAACAACAATGTCAGTATAGACGCGTTTTTAGAATTTTTAAAAAACTGCGCGCCTATAAATCACAATTTACGATTTTGAACAAAATTCTGTGCAGTACCAACACTAATATATGATGGTCGCGTAAAACAACAAATTTTTACAATCTATTTTTTTTTTTATTTCTTTTTTACACATCATATCATAATAAACTAATATTCAAATAAATCCTTACAGCAAACGTTTGAACAGTGGACAATTGTATTTTGGATTCTGGCTATGACGTACATGTGCGGTGCTTTAATATTTTTGATATTTGGAACGGCGAAGACGTTATCGTGGAATTCATGTCCGAACCAAGAGGAATTGAATGGTGTTCCGCTAAATGAATCGGATCTAACGAAACCGTTGAAAAATAATTCTTGAAGACTCGACGAGGAAGAAAAAAAAGACGAAGAAATTTGTCTTTGTTGTAAAGACAAAATAATGAATTTCCGCGAAGTAATGCACGGTGCGATATTAATTTTAAACGTTATTTTTTTTTTTTAAATTTTGTACATACATTAATGTTTCGATGTTTTTATTTATTATTTAAATTATAATATCTAATAATTGAAATCAAGCGAACTATTACAAATGTTGAGAAACATCACGAAGAGACTAATACAGAACATTTTATTACAATAATATTTTGTTTTTTTACCATAACATGATTACCTATTTTCTTATCGTATTTAATTAATCTGCAGTTTAATAACAGTATCGAAAATCAACTACTATACGAAACTTGAGTTCAAAATTAAATGTTCGTATTTTGAGTGAAGTCAAATGGAATCAATTAATTAATTTTACCGTGATGTGGTTTTGCAGCAAAACCTTTGTATATGTATGTATGTATCTGTAAACATACATAAACAAGTCCAACATTTCTTAAAATCGGTTATAATTTAAGAGTCCTTTTTTCTGGGAAGGGGGGATTTTCTCAGAAAATTGCGAAAAACTGCAACAAAAAAAAGTCGTTTGTACAAGAAATTCAATTGGAATTCCGCAAGTTCGATTTTTGTATTGAAAATATTTCTCATCGTTGCGCTACTTTTTAATATATAACTTTATATTTTAGTATTTTTAATCTTTTTTAATATGTCTATCATTTGAACTTTATGAAAAAAAATGTTTAGGTTAAATACTTGGAATAGTCTATTTATTTTTGTCAAAGTTTAGAATTTGTTTGAATTACGGTGGAATTTATTTCTTAAATGAGCATTAGAAAATATAATCGTATTTGCAAAAGTAATCTAAATTCACAAAATAAAATAAATATATTGGTACAGGTATGTCGGAGGTTTGAAACTTAATTTTAATTAAGGCATTTCTATTTCGTATGTATACTACGTGCGTAAACTATTACAATGTTAGGAGTAAGAATAGTTTATAACTAACACGGGTTACATACTTGATTTTTGTAACAGTATTTTATACAGACGTGCATTAGAATTATTTGAAATGTACTTGTAAGTCGTGTATACTATAATGTAATGCTATAGACTAAACATATGATTTTAAATAAATATGATGTATTGGGATATATTATAGAAAACAAACGAGAACTTGATAAATATAAAAAAAAACGTATGATATGTGAAATTGAAAGTCAAAGCATCAGATGTTATTTGTGTATTTATAACTGTATATCTATTACAAGCTCAGACATAAGTCGATAATCGATACGACAATTGAGATTTACAACAATATTAACATTTCTAAGGTTAGAAACCTGGTTGGTATTTGTCTTTTTATTATTATTATTATTGTTATCGAATCGTAGACGTCAAAGTTAAGTATTATTATGGCATCACACCAATTCTCGATTTCTGTCATTTATCTGTCGTGTAACGTTTTTGTAGGACTTCAAATCTAATCATTAATCACTAAAGCTCACGAGGATTTTTATGCACACGAAATTTCAAAACTATACATGCATGCAAATATTCGTAAATTTACAAAATTATTTGATAACGATAATAAAATATTTAAAAAGAAAAAGAAAAAAGAAAATTATAAATGTTATGTACAATACGTGTTTGAACTAACAGCATGTGTGAAGTTAAAACATAACGAACATTCAAACCGAAAACGTCTGCGGCAAGTCGTGACGACTCACGAACACACTAATTTATTTTTCTTCGACCTGTACGATTCATAAGCACGTAGAGCAAAATTACTAGCCATGCGATAGAAAAATCGGACGATTGCTGCTAAATGATTAGCAGTTTTTTTTTTTTTTAATTCGAAGAGAGAAGACAATTTCATATTTAAGATCACACTCCCCCTTCCCTAACAGCGATCATGAGCCGCCATTGATTATTATTTATTATTTAAATATCAATAAGTATGACGATCACGTATCTCTAAATTCGCACTTTTATCCGTATCAAATGCGCCCGATATAAATTGAATGTATGTAACATTTTTGAAGCATTGGTGAAAGTGATTTTTTTCATTTTGTCGGGCATTACGACGAATTAAACAGTGAAGTTTAAAACAATTATCATTATTCATAACTTTTAACAATACGAGTTATATTTTACTCTAATGTTACAGTATAGTTAATGAGAGTCGGAAGTGAGCAGTAACATAGTTTTATAATTCGTCACACTTAACTTCAACTTACTTTTCAAACTTTTTAAAAATAACTTACCCAACAGCGAATATAATTATATAAATATACAAAACAACGAGTTTTAATTTTATTTGTCGACTATATTACAAACATATCCGTTGTGATTTTTAATGTGTAATGTATTCAAACAAACTTGTTATCGTCTTCCGCAGTTCTGTTACGTTAACAACTATATAGTAATATGATACGAATATGATTTACAATTTAACGTATAAAAATCATAAATTTATAACATTAAGCACGTGCGTCTATAATTATTTTAATCAGTGGGAAGCATTGGAAACAATAATAATGGCATTATTGCTCAGGACACGGTGTAAATGGTTTTCGATAATACGTTTGGGTTGATGTTTTCCGACTGCAGCGGTTCTTCGTCGATGGGATTCGGCCCTGGTCCCAAGTCCGCTGACGACTTGTTGTTGCCTTGGACCGTCTGCAGCCCGACCCGGATGCTCTCCAGCGCCTCGCCCAGCCCGATTTTGATCTCCTTGAACTCCTGCGTGACCAACGACAGCCGGCCCAGCAGGTAGTTTAGGTTCTCGTCCACCTCGGACATGCGCCCGCCGATGGCCGTCACCTTGCCGTTCATGCCGTCCACCGACGTGGCCGTGCTGTTCACGAACGTGTCTGTCTGTTTCTGGAGCGCGGTCAGCGTGGACGCCGAGTCCGTCAGCGTCTGGTACATGATACCGATCTGCCTCCACACCTGGCTGATCTCCGTCTCGATCTTGACGCTGAGGTTGGCCATTCCCACGGACTGCGCGTCCAGGACGGCCTTCACCGCCAGCTCCAGCCCGCCGCTGACCGACTCGTTCAGCTCCCTCGACCTGTCGTTTACCACCGCCGTCACCTCCATCAGTATCTGGTGCGTGCTGTACTCGATCCTCCTCTTCGTATCCAGCACGTTGTCCGCCGTCTGCACCAGCACCTTTTCCACGTCCGACAGCGACTTCACTTCGTTCGACATAAGCCGGAAACTGTTCTGAACGTCGTCCTGGAACGCCTTGGCCGATTCCGCCGCTCCCGTCAGCTTCGCCTCCATCGCCTCGCGCTTCCGCTCGCCGTCGTCCAGCCGGTCGGACAGCGACTTGACCGCCTCCACGACCGCGTGCTTGGTCTCCTGCATCAGCCGCGACGTGACGTTCGCGGGTTCCGCGGCGCCACCGGTCTGCGAGCTCTGCAGGCCGTCCGCCAACTTCTCCAGTAGTTCGAAGATAACGTCGTTTGACACCTTAGATTTGGGTGCCTGTTCCAGAGACTCCAACTTGGATTGTAACGCGCCGATTTGTTCCGACATCGAAGCCAATCTGTTATCCAACGACTCGTACAGTTGACCCGAGGACTTTTGTTCGGCTTTCAACATCGACTTCAATTCGGCCTCTCCGGCGACGACGTGCTTGTCCAAATTCTCCAACATCGACTTCGTGTCAACTCTGTTGGTGATCTAAAAATACGATTAGTTAATAGTTTATAATTTATATTATAGTAAATTAGTAAATACTCTAATTTTAATTGTGAAAAAAAATCCCGTCTTTTGAATATGGTATACTGAAAGTGGCTTACTCGGCCGTCGACGCGTACGGTATGAAGTTATAGAGGATCTGAATAGTTATCCATAATAAAAATCGGCCATACCGACGTATATCGTATTTCGACGATGCTATATTCCTATAATTATAGCCCCAAAACAACGTTTACGAATTTTAACGTATTACGAATAATACGAGTAGATTTTGAATAACATTGAAAATCTTAAAAAACATTCGATTACTTTTGTTTTGTCAAAATAATAACAACAATAACATTGGTAATAATAGTCGAAGTAACGAGTTACGAAATCGGTAATTAGCCACTGACCATTAAAATTTGTCGGAAAAAGTCAGAATCGGAAACGCTGTGATTGGGACTTCGCGGACATGTTCACAATGTAAAATGTTAAACGTCGTCGGAAAAACAACAATAAACATTTCGATTTACCTCGTCCATCTGGGCGTTAGTCAACGCGCTCACGCTCTGCTCCAAGCCCCTGACGGCCGTCTCCAGCGACTTGTCGTCCGCGTACTGTTCCCTCTGTTGTTCACGATCGTCAACAGCATGTTCTGTATCTGATCGCCCGACTGTTTTTCGCGGCGCTCGTGTCGTTCCAGCTTGTCCACGTTGTCGCGTAACGTGTGCGCGAACGAGTATATGGCCGTTCTGATGTCTTCGTGCCTACGTGCGCACGCGAAAACGCGATCCGTGCGTAACACGGAGAATAACAGTCAACTTTTTAGATTTTTCTTCGGAACTGTGGCGTACAGGTGACGGGGGAAGGAGGGGGGGGGCAGGGGAGGAGGAATCACGGTTTCCGCGGCCCTCAGTATCGACTCGGAATTTCGCGTACGAGGCGTACGTGACACACAAACAACGAGGCTTTCTCGATAAAAACGATTTAGTGCATTTGCAATGTAATAAACAGTATTGTCAATCGTTCTCGGTCAGGAAATCGTTTAAGAGTCCTGCCGTTTTTCAGTTTTACGTCGTCGGCCGGTTGACAACGAGTTATTTTCGACAAGTTTTTGTTTTTAAAACCCGCAGCGGTAACTATATGATCTGATGTAGTCGGTAAATCACAACTTGAATATATAAATATTTTTTTTAATTCTAGTCGATTCGCGAAAGATTACGCGAAGTTACGACGACGGCGCGTGTGCGACGTTTAAGTTAAATTGTTTATTTTTATTATTATTATTTTTTTTTTTATAGTATTAAATATATTTGCAATCTATATGAATACAATGAGTAAAATGGCCCACGTGTATACAAGACTGGACTACGCGAGTAAAAGAGGCGTCCAGCGACACAATTTCAAGAAGTCAAATTAAGAGTTTCGTCGTTTTCTCGATGTCTCGTGGTTCGTGATTTTCACTCGGGATATAAATAACAATAATTTTCGTTTTTAATCACACACACACACACGTATAGACGTATACACTCACGTAGCATCTTGGGCGGCGAAGGCGGACTGTAGTAAATGCGTGCCGGCCAACAGCCACAGACAGGCCGCGGCAATAGTGACGGTTTTCGACAGCATCGTCACCGGGACAAATCGCCTACTGGTTTCGATGACGATTCCGGCGCGGCGGACTGTGTGCGACTGAAACGGACGTACGTGCACGCGTTATTGCGTTATCTCTGTAACGAGCGGATTCGGTCGTGTCCTCCAAAGTCCAAATCCAATACAAATACGCTGCGATTCACGTATAACAAATGTGCCGCGTGTACGTGTTTGTGGATCGACAACGTTGTCCGGTGTTTAACGCGGAGGACTCGATAAGAGCTAGCCCACGGTCCGTCGGGTTCCGTTGTGCGCCGGAAACGCCGACGATTAGCAAACGCGTACGAACGATAAATAGATAAAAAAAAATATTATAAATGTATAACGGTTCCGTACGACTAGGAAAAAAAAAAAAATTATAACCTCCTCGTAAAATATATATCGTATTCGTCCGTAACAATAACAAAAGTTGGTTTGTTGACATTTTCATTTTATTTTAACAAGCATTATTATTTCGCGCACGTTTTTAGACGAAACAGCAGAGAATGACGATTTTTCGTTCCATCATAATTCATAAATTGCCCGCAATCTCGCTATTATATAGTCGTGATAAACGCACACACGGAAATTTCATAAAAAAATCTTGGCGACGATACTCTAAAAACATAACCCAGAAATGTTATTATTATCACATTCATTAATAATAATAATACTAAATGCTATAACTTCACTCGCAATCGTTCACGACGATTCGCCGTTTCGTCGTGGTTTTTCAAATTCAAAATAATAAGTAATACAATTCTAAGATATCTGTCTGAGTATACAACCTATTTCCACAGCACACGATTTCGTTACAATTTTTCAAACAAAATCATCATTTTCACATGCACACGAAAAATAACCATTTAATGAACTTGAAACCCGGAAAAACGTTTTAAAAAAAATATTCCACCGTTAACGCGTATAATAAACACGAGCACAGTGTGTACGTATACATTATGTTTAACAACAGAAAGATCAATGTCCTGTTTAATATCTCAAGTAGTCGAGTTGATTAACAAAATCAAAGTCTGATATACAATGCGTGACATTATAATGTGTTATATTTTATAGTTTCGTGTTGTCGAAATATATTTGAATAGAATGCGTACTTGATTGTTATAGGGGGTAACGGAGATCTGATAAATGTAATAACATTTGTTCTGTTCAATATTCTAGAGTTTTTTTTTCATTTTTAAATAATTATTGTATTTTAGATTTTTTTTTAACTAAAAGAAATAAATTTAAGTTTTTTACGAAATCCTAAATAACCATTTTATGAATATATTTTTTAAAAAATGTTAGTGTTTAAAATAATCATTATAATTTGATATAATAGTCAATATGGTTTCCTTAACGAATAACAATTAAAACATTTACAAAAAAAACTATATATATATATATGGAATCATTATCATACAATGCAAATGAAATATGGATTTTGTATTCATTTACAAATCGTCAACATTAAGAATAATAAAAACTTACAAACGAAATCGTCGACACCACGACCTCGTTAAATATATATAAAATAAAAAAACTGAATCGAACGCATTTCGAATTATCGATAAAAGTATTCGTCTCCAGCGTGCGCAGTTAACTAAACTGGATGATTATGATAATTTAACTGATAAAAAACAGTTCGGTCGACACGATCCAAGTCAAATGCATTATGATCAATGACAATACTGATTGACCGGTTATATTTAATTTCCACCTTTGTCGGTACATTAACGCATTATGACGCATTTTCTTATTTTAAATATTATTTGAAAATTTTGTAACTTATGCACAATCTGTATCGACTGTTTTATTTGTTACTGTGTAATATTGAACCGTACGATGTTGGACCATTTATTAAATAGTTAAATATAGACGAAAAAATACATTTAATCGAAGAAGACGTCACATTGAACTCGGATTTTCGATTCAACTTTAAAACAATATCAAAAAGATGCATAAAAAAAAAAAACCCCAAACATTTGGAAATATTCAGACGTTTATTACAACTTTTGAATTTTGAAAAACGATCGAACGCGGACGGTTCTACGAGGTTCGAGAGTTTTTCCTGCGAGGCTAAAAAATAAACGAAAAAGCACGTCGGTTCCTTAAAATCAACTATAAAAACAAGAAAAACCGTGTTGAAACGGTGTAGCTTGAACGTGTTACTCATATATATATATATATATATAATGATATATAGTGAGATCAATGATTTTATCGGACTTACGGGATCGCACGGACTCCGCGGACAAACGTAGCAGACGCCCGAAAACGGAATATAAATCCAAACGGATTGCACCCGGAAACGCGGAGACTCACTACGTAAGGAAAACCAGGCCTGCCAGTCGGTCGCCGCGACCGGTAGCACAACGAAACGCGGTCGTGTTCGAGTACGACGGACGCGACCGGTGCGCGTTTTTTTATCGATACGATCGTTAACCCGAAAGGTCACAGAAAACATACGCAACGTGTAAGGTTAGACGAATCAATAAGAAATATCGTAATAATAATATATATACACATTAGGTAGACGCGCGTTCTCTCGGGGGCCCAACACCGGCGTAAAACGTTACACGCGCGTAATGTTATTTAAGAGAACCGGGTTCGATCTGGGCCGAAGTTCAAGACCAAACGAGGTTCCGTTTAATGGGAAAAAAAACAAAACAAATAAACATACACGTATCAAACCGTTTAGGATATGTGCGCGTGGATCGATAACGAACGTGCTCGTCTGACCACCGTTGGACAATTTTCGTAGACGAAACACGTGTGGAAGTGACCAGCGAGTTTTTTATACGTTTCCTACGTTCGTGTTCGGAACGACGAACGCGACGATTTCCCGTGTCCCGGATTCGTTCGCGGACGAATCCGTTTGCGTGCAACACGAGAATGTTCCCGTCCGAACGGCCGGCGACGGGTTCGTCCCACGGCGACACATTCTGCGCGTCAGGCGCGGATCCAGAACTTATTTACGGGGGGGGGGGCATCTTAATCAAAACAACTTTAATCCTCATCTTTGTCGCATCGATTAATAAAATATTTTCCAAAACGTTTTATTGGAAATCGTTTGCGATACACCGAAAAATCCCATAGCTACAACTTCATTTTAAATTGTCTTTCTATAGTATCATAGATAAGAGTTAGAATTATAAAACGATACTAATAAAAAAATTTAACAAGTGTCTACGGGGGGGGGGGCGATCGCCCCTTGGCCCTCCCTTGGATCCGCGCCTGCTGCGCGTCGTACGGCTTTCGGATCGTCCGACCACCGCGAATCAACTGCGCGCACGGTTCCGCGGGAAGTCGGTGAACGCCGACGGACGGGTCGTTTCCGATTCCCGACGTCCACCGGTTCACTCATACTGCCCCGACTTCCGTTCGACCTCATCGACGCCGTACGCCTCTTTCTCGGTCTTCTACTCTGTTCGCTGCTACGCACGGTCCCATTACCGATCGATCACCCACGTCAGTCGTAAGCGAATTGTACTTGTTTCTCCTCTTTTTTTTCCCCCCGAAAACTGTTACCCGATGGTTTTTTGTCATTCGGCCGCGCACGATCCACGCGATTCGGACGAAACCCGAACGTAGGTCCGCCTCCGCTTCCACCCGGAAAACGTGCACCGCGCACGAGTGTTTTTGCGATTTTTTTCAGTCACGCTTTTCAGTCTAAACAAATGACATATTTCGATTCGTCGGCGCGACGTTGAATACACACGTTTGGTTTTTATCGTATTTATTTATTATAAATAATAATTGTCATTATTATCGTCATCCATTTTTTTTTTTTTTTGTATAACGCGTGACTAGTTTTTCATAATAAGTACATGTATGTATAAAAACAAATCGATATACGGCATAAATTTAATGATGGTTTTTTCTTCTTCTTCTTTTACGTTGCTCGGAACTTAAGCTAACCTAACGCGCATCAGTTTTGACTGAACGTGTAGCTGTACCCGTCCGGAGATCTGTTCAGGTTGAATTTGCCGGAACCTTGGTTGACGCTGTACGACGGCGGCGGCGCGGTCGGCGCCGAGTTCCACTGGTTCCACTTGGCCGTGGTCGGTATGGAGTTCCACTGGTTCCATTGCGCGCGTTTGGGCACCGTCGCCGGCACCGCGTTCTGCACTTGCCGGTCCCATTTGCCCGGGTCGTCGGACGACTCGGAGCTCCATCGGGCCCACTGGCCGTCGTCGTACTGGGACACGAGATCGTCCGAGCTCCATTGATTCCACTGTCCGTCCTCGCCGTTCGGCACGGCCGGCGCCGCGTTCCATTGCTGGTTCCACTGTTGTTGGTTCGGCACCGCCGGACGTTGAGACCTGACCAAAAAAACAACAAAAAAAAAAAACCCCATGTTTGAAAACCGTATTGTTCATGCAAAGTTTTCGTTCGGGATTGAACGCGTCGCTCGTTTTTTCGGTTCGTGTTTTGAAGTTCGGCGAAACTCACTTTTAACCGTCCTCGAATATCGGAGACGAACAAAACCAAATTATATTTAATGTGTTCGCTATTGTTTTATGCATGTTCTATTGAAAACGAACCTTTGGACGACTGTTAGGAACATCGATTGTATTTCAACAGTTACACCGAACATCGGTAATGTCCATTCAATCGTGTACGAATGTGAATCGAAACTCCAGAAAAAGGCCACGTTTGACCTTCTCACGCCCGTGAACCGTGTTAAATTCAGACATATGATCGGGAATAACGCGTGTGTTTTCGTGCGCGACCCGTAGTGGGAAATCGTGTGCCTAGAAAATAACCGCCCGCGTGGTTCGACTGCGCTCCGGACCAATGCCAACGCAAACCACCGCGTTTACGGTTCCGTTTTGGGAACGCGCGCGCTAAGCGACAGCGCGAACCGATTGGCCGAACTTTTACCACCGGTCTCGTTGCGGCGTCGACTTGGGCGCCGGCGCGGCGGCTACGGGGACCGGCGTCGGGGCCACCGGCAAGTGGTCGCCGGTGGCCTTGAAGCCGTCCTTGCCGGCCGTGTAGGTGACGGTGCGCCTCTGGCCGTCGGGGTCCACGTAACTGTACGAGCCCCGTCTGTTGCCATCCGCGTCCGCCTCCTCCTTGAACTCGACGCCGTCGCCCTGCGTGTACGCGGCGCCGAACTGCCCGTTGTTGGACAGGTACCGCGCGTCCGTCAGGATCGCCGCGTTCTGCTGTCCGGCCGCCGACGACGACCACCACACCGCCGCCGTCAACACAAACACCTGCTTCGCGACCAACACGCCGCCGTTGTTTAAACCGAAAAACGATCACCCGCCCCATGCTGCGGTAACGAGAACGCCAACCATTTTTGTGCGATTTCGCGTTCAACCGCGACGGCTGATAAGTGGATGTCGATTTATGAGCGCACGTTTTTTTAAATTTTACACGACACACGAATGTCGACTGCCTGGCCGCAGCGGGAGAGATGTCGTTGGCGAACCGCGTTTAGCCACGGTTAAGAGCGGCGAAAATAGTCGAAACAAACCAC
Source organism: Schlechtendalia chinensis (assembly GCA_019022885.1). Lineage (NCBI taxonomy): Eukaryota > Metazoa > Arthropoda > Insecta > Hemiptera > Aphididae > Schlechtendalia > Schlechtendalia chinensis. The sequence goes on from CM032341.1 coordinate 6,485,541, forward strand.
GTGAAAATCGCGTGCCGACCAAATCCGGAATTTCGTGTACGAGATACGTTGCCGTCCGGTCGGCATCGCGCGTTCGCGTAATCGTATACCGCACCGCACAAACGGGACGTGACCGTATTGTGCCAACGCGCGGTCTACTCACGACAAATCCGTTCATGATCTCTTCGGTGTTCGTAGTCTCTTCTGCGTCTGGTGCTGCGGCCACTCGTAAACGCGAACTGTGCCGGCCGGTGTCGGGCGACGGCGTATTTATAAAAAAAAAATTAAAAAAAAACGCGTCGTCGGTCGTCCGACGTCCTGATTGCCTTGCGCCGCGAACAAGGTCAACGGATACGCCCTAAGGAACCGACGCGAGACGACGACGACGTGGCGGCGGAGTTGTCCGTGTTTATAAACTTTGACGACCGAACACGGAGGCAGAGATAAAAATAAAAAATAAAAAAAAATATGAATGACGACGCTCGTTGTGTTACTCTCTCTCTCGGCGCCTCGACTTCCCGGACGAAAACGTTCGATCGGACCTGACCAAAACGAGATCGATCCCAACGGGCGTATTAAGTAGTATCGCGAGCGTGACGTACGCGACGGTGATTGTTACGATATTGGTCGTCTGAAGGGCGACGGACGCCCGAAGTGTACGAAAAAAATTACAATAAATTCCTCGACGTGTTTTATTATTATTATTATTATTTCTCATTTTTTTTTTTTTTGCCGTTTTATTTCATGGGCGTGGCCCCGTATAGTGCAGCATCCATACGACACACGATGTCGCGCGTGGGAAATGTACAAGCGAACGTGTGTATGTATGCGTGTGTATATTCTGGTTCAGGAAAAATGCGTTTCTAAAACTAATGGTTAACGGACGTTGCGTAATTCAATCGATAAACACGCGTCCCAAGTCGGGCGCCAATTGTATGAGTACTATAATGTACGTGGCCAACGATATAATTATCTGGAAAAAAAATAAATAAAAAATATTTTTTAATAACAAACGAGTCGATCAAAAACGTTTATACGTGTACGTAATATTACGTCGTGATTGACTACCATTATTGCTATGTATATATAATGCAATGAAATTTAAAGTTTGAGCATGTCGTATAAACTATATACACATAAAATAATATTTATCACGAGAACGAAACTCTCGATCACGCCGTGCAATGCGTATAAGTCTACAAGTCCCATACGCCCTATACACGCGTCTTCGCAGCAAACTAATATTTTTTAATGGGGTCTTTTTTTACAGTTATTTATATAAGAAAGTTCCCATTTTGATGACATAAATCTCATACAAGGAATTCGCCGTGCGATTTAAATTTTCGATATTATTCTTTTGCCCGTTTTAAAAGAAAAATTATTCGAATTTAGTAAATACTGACCAAAGGTTAAGTTTTGCATTTTGCATTTTGGAAATTGCATTTGTCATCGCGGTTCAATATAATTCATTTTTTCAAATCATGATAATTACGAATTACCGGTTTTCAAAAAGTTTAATTGATTTTAAATCGTACTTAAAACTACGACAATATGTAGATCTATTTCGACGGATTTAATCATGAAAAAAATCGCATTAAAATTGAATTTTACTTTTATTTTTTGTTGGTTAGTAATTTATATATTTATAATTTTATTTTATTTATATTTTAAGTACGTGTACTTGTATTTAATAAAAAGAATAATAATTATTTAGAGTATTAAGAAGATCGATATATAAAAAGAGAGAGAGAGGACGAAATATTTGTACAAAAACGTCATAAATTAATAATTATCTTGTAATTATATGTACAGTCATGCGGACACCACCTAATCAGACCAGTGTCGGTCTACGACTATGGTAAATGGTAGTTTGTTGTCAAAATTTTAAGAATAATCTTTTACACGGTTATCGTCTAGAACAAAGAATTCCGTTGGATTTCATTTATCGATCGATTATTGTTTCCGCGTAATTATAATTCTGTAGACGGTTCACGATAGTGTATATAATGCGGTTCGTCGTATTCAATGTGAATATTTAATAATGATACGGAAATTGAAATACCGGTGTTGTTATCGTAAACGTTCGAATAGTTTTGTTTACGGCGTGAAAAACGTACGGAATTAGATAACAATCGGAACACGGTAGCGTTTTATAACGTACGGTGTCAATGTCAGTGTAAACGATTTGTCATCCGTGATATTATGGTCGCAAACACGTCGGCGTGTTTTTGGACGGCACTCGTTCGCGTCACATTAACGGGAACGGACGGACGACGTCCCACGACCAGGCGCGGATCCAAGGGGTCCAAGACTCTTGTTAAATGTTTGTTATTAGTATCGTTTTATAATTCTAACTCTTATCCATGATGCTATAGAAAGACGATTTAAAATGAAGTTGTAGCTATGGGGATTTTTCGGTTTTAACGTTTTCGATAAAGATATAATACCTCTTTTTATCAAATTACGTATAATTGTTTTCATATGCGGTTTAATTATTGAACGATACGTGAACCTTAAAAATCGATGGGTCACACATAATACAATACACCTACGGTATGGCTCTTAAATATCTCGAACGTCTCCGTAGAGGACAATGAATCGTTCCGATAGCAGCCGCAACCGCCACGCGATTCGACATTTGATAAAGATACAAAGACAGACTTTATTGTTTTATTTCGATTTCCATGAATACGTTTTGGAAAATATTTCATTACTCGACGCGACAAAATGAGGATTAGAGTTGTTTTGATTAAGATGGCCTCTCCCCCCCTTCCCCGTAAATAAGTTCTGGATCCGCGCCTGCCCGCGACGACGGTCTTCAGGCTCGGATCGGGAATCCGGCTCGTGCGCCCGTTTTTCGCAACGGTGTTTCCAATTGCTTTTCTTTTGTCCGTCGATTCGAAAAATTCGGAAAATGTCGAAAACCGCTCCGTCCAGTTCACGTACCCGCGCTGCGATTAGAACGCGGTAACATAACGTTTTTGACACGCGCGTTTATAGCAATAGCCAGCACGCATCACTCGCCCGAGTGGTTTACCCGAATGCGGTTTCACTGTTACGAACGTTGTGTATTTGAATCAGATTTCGTCAACACGTTTGTGAAACGATATAGGCTGTACACTAGAAAACGTGTACGCGTGGTTTTAAACTGCATATCTACACGTTTGGACTTTTAAATCGACTCGGTCATAGTACTTAACGAACATTATTTTATTGTAATACGTACCGATGACAAAATCGTTTTGTTCACCGTGAACAGACCAGACGCTGTAATTACCGTTTGAGAATTCTGTACTTGAGACATGAAAAAAGTAACCTACATACAGAGTACATGCACATTTTAATAAACAACAATCTGCTGATTAAATTAGCAAAAAATCTAATATATATATATATACATGTATGTCTACAGACTACAATCTATACAGGTTTAGCGAACGTTTGGTGTTATGGGTTTCAATGCACAACGACGGTGCAAATCGTATGCAGTTATGTAACATTTAAAGTGCAAGTATAAAATACTTCGTGTATTGTAGGAAATAATGTGATTTATGAATTTATTGTCTTACGCTAGAATAAACGTTGTCTTTGTGTAGCAAATGCGAAAGGAGATAAATAAGTTCTATCGCGAAATGTGCGGTTTGATTTTAACGACATTCGACTTGTTCGTATAGGAAAGAGGTTGTTTAACAAAATGAATATTTATTTAGTATGCAAAACGTATTGTAATAAATACAAGTTTGAAAATAACTTTCAAAAATCAACAATTAAAAAAACAGTATTACAGACTATCGGTTTTGTCCACAATTGCGCTTTATCGAAGTCCACTGTGTGTGGTAAATAAATCGAATTCAAATGATAAATCAAGAAGAATAAAGGCTACGGGCCGTGAAAAATGAATAGTTGGTTTCTCACTTGGACCCAATGTCAACGCTATTACTTATCAGGGGGAAACGCGTTTTAAAACTGTTGAAAGACCTCGTTAAGTTCGAAATGTATTTTCTACACGCGTATAAGTGTTGCACGGCTATATAAGTTCGTGTATCGAACGCTAAACATGTTTTAGATAAACGTCGTAAATCATAAAATGTATCGAATGTAGATCAAGACCGAGTACATTTAAATTAAAATTTAATATTAAATTTGTTTGTGATCCGTCGTGTATATGGATCGTGTACGTGCATACCTGTTCGCAGCAGTCTTGCGGTAATTTCCATATCGGTATATTTCTTAAGTCTGTTACTATTTCCTTGCTCTGCGTGAACAGAAAACGGTCATGTATTATATGATGTGTTAACGCCGATTGTTTGCAAACACTATACTGTTACATTGTATGCGAATACGCTCGACGGGTTCGAAAAAATCGGTACGAATTATAAATGTCGATAATTCTTAATCGCGCGTACGATTCTACAGAAAATCAAAAAGGAAACGAAGCCGAAAGAATCGGTTTTCATCAATAAAAATGTGATTTTCCCGCTGCGCCGCTATTGTCAGAGCCGGATTAAGTAGTTTGCGAGCCGTGAGCAAATGAGCCGGACGGGCCTAATTACAAGTATAACATTAGAATACATCAAGAACACTTGTGGTCTCAAAAAACGTGGAATAAAACATCATAAATAAAAAACGTGTTACATATGACGACATCGTACAGAGATAAAGAATCACGAGGCAGCTGCGGCTACCACGGCCAAACACAAAAAACGGAAACAGACGATTGTTACACATGACTTTTGTAGAAACGGTCGTCAACTGATTGATTGCCGACCGTCAACGTGAAATTTATGTTTTTAAATATCAGTCGTTTCGCCAAACAACGGTTGTTTTGCTTGTGGGATGGATCCGGCTCTGGTTATCGTTACGGACAATGACAGTCCCCTCAAGTCGATCGAAAACCGTAACTATTCCAAACCGATTGTCGTTTAAACGGACTACGCACAAACGTCTAAAATCGATTTTTTTCCCCCGGCTCTGTGCAGGGTTTAAATGTAAATATTTCGTATGCGACGAAAGGACAAAAACAAAAAAATCGTTGGCAAACGTGATCGAAACACAATAAAAATACACGAGACGGAAACGTACGTCACGAGTGCTCGGGAGATACCAAAAGAATAAATGAACCGACTGAAACGGCGGCGAAGGATTTTCGAGGGCAAACGACGTTAACGTCCGTCCGGGACACGCCGATCTCATTGGGCCCGTCGCGCGCGGTATCGCTAATCGCCGTCATTGGCATAGTTACGGATTCGGTGAGCGAGTCGGACAGGTAGGCGACCAGGTACGTGCCGATCCAGGCGTGCACCAGGAACACGAGCGACTCGAGCGGGCTGACGCCTTTGTTGTCCAGCGCGGAGTGCTTGGCCCGGTGGATGGGCGTCACGTACGTGTCGAAATAGAACCGGGCCAGGTGCTCGAGGAACACGAACAGCAGGTACGCGGTGAGCCGGGGCCCGAACGCCACGCGTATCTCCTCCACGAGGTCGCACAGCTGCGCGTGCGCCAGCCGTTCCGATTCCAACGCCTGGCACGTGGTCCGCGGCGTGGACGCTAGCACCTTGGCCACCTCGGTGCGCCACCGCGTCCGCAGCGACCGGAACCGCAAGCACATCTCGTCGCAGAACAGCAGGTACAGCAACGGGAATATCGACGTCATGTACCTGCGGCGGCGGCGTTTTATGCAATTAGACACGTTCGGTGAACGATCCGTACGGTACACGCGCGGTCTTCGGTCTGTACGCCGGGGCTAAGGGTACGGGGGGCGCGGGGACCCGTGCGCGAAACGGGATTTTTTTCGCCCCCATCGTCGTCCTCGTACAGAACACGGTACAACGAAATTGAAACCACGAACCGCGTACAAAATGTTCGACTATCGGGTGTCGTTAACAATTCATTTATAACGAAACAAACTGCTCATAAAGTGATCACGTCTTAAGCCGCGTAACATTTGCGAGAACTGTCCAAACTGACCGAATCGAAAAATCGCCGCACGTTCGCGCGACCGTGTCCGTTCCATTCAATTTCTGTCCGCAGGCTCGCGGATACGAAAACATGTTCACGAATTCGCACAAAACGTAACGCGATTTTAGACTTTTTTAGTCGGACTCGGGCGAAAAAAGTGAGGGAATTCAACAACACGGCATATCGACAAAAAAATATGTCCTCTGGTCTGCCCCGCTGGAAATAAACGCCCGGCGCCGCCCCTGTTCTAACCCCGTTGAGTTTTTCCGTATGATATACGCGTGTAGCTTTTTGAAACAGGTACATTACATCATGCTGACAATCATAACGTTAACAAAAACAATCCACACGAGAGCTTTAAACGTACTTTTTGGAACCGTTTTAGGCATGAAAGCTAAACGAGAATCCGACTTCTTAAAGTGAACCAAAATCACATTCGAACCGGTCGATTTATTTTCTAGGTTATTGCAGGAGTAGATTTGTGATTAAATGTTTCGTGTTTTTTTCTTTTCGATATACTTATCAGTATATAAAATCAATATGGGTTTTCGAACACGGGGCGAATTTAAATATGAAAAACCGGCTTTTATAACTCGACAAAACCGCCAGTGAAAGAGGAGCAACGATTTTATGACGTGACGCGATATCTGCAATGTCGGATCGATCGATCGGGTGCCGACTATTCGTTTTTACCTGAGGATCGACTCGAAGATGACTTTTACCGACAATTTGTTCAGCAAAACGTCTATGCTGGCGCACGTGAACAACGTCAGCGTACACCCCAAGTAGGCGATCACGTAGTAACGCGGGCGAGTCCTGTGCTCGGTCGGCCGACCGTGTTCCGCGTCGAACCGATTCGTGTTTTCGATGATTTTCGGCAAACGCACGTCCACGTACATCGACGTCAGCTGGCTGAAGAGTTCCCGAAGTATGAAGTTGCACGTCCAAAACCACATGGTGGCCGTCGGATTTTTCACCACTCTCAGCAACACTAAATAGCACGCCGTCGTGTATATCACCTTCGATTGGGAGACGGTAAAAACAAAACAAAACAAAACCGTAAACGTTCGGAACGCGTTATTATAGTGTAGTCCCCATCGGATGTCTTTTCGAACCTCAGTCGACTCTCCTCGATAACTCGGTAAATAAGTTTGCGGGGGGGGGGAATAATAAATTCGAGTGATCAAGTGTTATTGTTATTGGAATGAAAAATTGTATTTATTCGAGATATCGAACATTTCTAGTTACCGACAGTCGACTGTATTATTATTTTAGTAAAAAACAACCGGGTGTATTACAAGCACATTACACGGCGGCGATAAATCGATTGCGTGCGCGTCGTCATTGCCAATTTTTACTTTTTTCATAACCCAAGTGCGCCCGGTTTTTTTTCCGTGATTTTTAATGAACCGCGTCCGACGCCATATAACATATACGTTCACGTCGCCGATTACCTCCCCCCCCCCCACCAGTTCCGTTACAGAAATCCATTACGATTTTAATGTAAATGTCTTGCACGTTATTTGTACGAAATTGTTTTGAATTTGCGCGGCCAAGTTCACGCGAACAGCGCACCTCAATCGAAACATGCCGAAATCCAAAAAGATAAAGACGGACAGTTTTTAAGTCGGTTTCTACAAACGAATGTGAAATCGACCTTCGGCCGTCCCAGTTATTTTCACTAAAACCTGACCAATTTTTCGCCACCTCAAAATACAAATTTGTTACCTCGTACTTTCGTCGGAATCGATGCAACTATATGAATGCGATTTTTTGGAATATATCAATTAATTTTATTATTGATAATTATATGATTAATCGAAGTACATAAAATAAACACACACACACACACACATGATTTTTATTAAATTAACGTGCTGGTAATACGTACCACTGGCCATATAAAATTGGGCCACCATTGAAACTCCAATCGGCCAGAAAATACATTTTTAAGGCTTGTCAATCCGATGATTTTGTACAACATCAACGTTGGTCTTACGTCCTCGTAGAAATCTTTGTTTGACATTGATATTTTTCAACGATTTCACACGTATTTTATATGTGTAATTAAAATTTGAAAATAAAACACATCCGGTTTGTATTATTTATGCGATGTACTAACTAATGTTGCACGCGACGAATACAGTATGAAAACCATTTGATGTAATCAGATAAAATCAACAAAAAGCTTAAAGGTAAAGACCATATAAAATATTGATAAAATTAATTTTTATAATAATTTCGATTGGAAAACCGCACGTTATTGTGTACATACCCGAACAATGCAAATACAAATACGTCAATATTTCATCTCTTAAACATAGTACTTTTGTGAGCTTCGACCTATTTGAATTTTCGTGGATAATGATTTTATATAACCTTTAATCAAATATGCCGTATATTTTATTTATAAAAAATAATGACTGTACAAATGGTCATGGAAAAAAACCAATTTAAGACACGTATGTAGTTTTGAATTACGCTACGAAATATGTTTTTAAGTTTGTTTGCCTTCGATTCGAAGAATACATATTGTGTCTACAAAATATCTAAAACTCGAATACTATTGCGATAGTTCTGTACTGAATTAATTTTGTATTATTATTATTCCTGTTCGTGGTTAGACGGTTAGAATTGTCGCCTACGTGCCAGCTCGGACACGGATCAACGTCACAGTTTTCGTCGAATCCACTTCCAAACAATGAATTCGAATGTGATCAAGACATTAATGCCGATCATGTTCGTATCCAAAGTATTAGGAATGTGCCGTTTTTCGTGTTGCATGGACGTCAACTCGATGTTATTATACTCTTTCAACTCGACGTGGTACACTTTCATGGATATTGTACAGATGGCCTTTTATCTGGCCTGTACCTACGTGATGTTACAGATGCCAGCCTTCTATATCCGCTACATAAACATTAGCCGACATTGGTTGATACTGATGTCGTTAAGGTTTTCCGAACATTCGATAATCAAGTAAGAACAGCGTGTCCGAAGTAAACGTTAAAAGTATTGAAAGTAAAAGTGACGGATTAGTTAGGAAACAGTTTTTTAGTCCTCGTTTTGCGACGATTCTTTCGGATTTCACTCGTTGGCTTAGATTAGTTTTAAATCCAACGACGTATTAAAAATGCGTCTATTTTAAAGGGCTATATTTTCAATTGGGGGAGGGTTCAGCCTAAATACGCCAACACCGTCATATCTGATTAGCTGTACTAAGCATAAGAAATATAACGTTTTTAAAGAGGGGGTGACATTAGTATTGACGAATGTTCAACATACTCATTTGAAGCCATTTCGAATATTGTACGTAATAATATCATAATTATTATTCCCAATACAGCACTGTTATAAGGTATTACAGTCGTAATCTAACGTCCGGGTTCATTAACCGATCGAGAGCTTACGGACATTAAAATTGTATTTTACCCAGATCCATAACAGATCGCTTTCGAGGTACAAATCACTAGATCGCGACAGAACAACATGTGTGTGTGTGTGTGTGTCCGATATTATATCCATCTAACGCGATTCCCACAGACTGACCAACGGCATAGTGGCTTTCGACCGGAAGTTCTCCGCGTTGCCGGGCACGTCGTCGCCGTCGCGCGTCAGAACGCCCGGCAGGTGGTTCTGGTCCGCGGTCATCGCCGTGTACTTTGCGTTCTACGCGATGATGGTCGGCTACATGCACGTGTTCGTGGTGCGCAAACACGACATGGCCCACATGGTGGAGAACGTGCTGTTCTCCGTGCCCCGCGTCACCGACTTCGTGGTGACCGCCGCGCTGTGCTTCTACCTGGAACACCTGGGCCGCAGGTTCCAAGCGCTGGACGCGGTCTGGGAACGGCTGGTGGCCGGCCTGCTGGCCGACCCCGCCGGCTGGACGGCCGCCGAGGTGGCCGTTCTGGTCGAGTGCGTGCGGCTGTTGCACGCCCAGCTGTCCGGCCTGCTCGGGCTGTTCAACCGCACGTACGGCCGCGTGCTGGTCGTGTTCTTCGTCTGCGTCGTCCTGGACATGTCGTTCCACTGTTTCATCATGCTGTTCGGCCGCAAGATGAAACTGGACATGCTGCCGGCGGTCGCGCTGGACGCGCAGAACGTCACGTTCGTCGTTCTCGTTCTCGCCTTCGCCACGTGGACGAACGAACGGGTAAGTGCCGTTTACGCGTTATTGCAGATTGTATACAATTACAAAATGATCGATTTGTTTACAATATCGTTTTCGATGTACAATCGATGTGTTGTCGTACCAAGTGCACCGTGCAATGCGCGTGCGCACAATGTTCCTGTCGCAGCCAATGGCTTGCGAGCAGACCGTTCCCGCCAATTTCATCGCATCTAGGAACTTTCGCGCGCCCGCACGCGCCGCGATCAAGTCATTTGCTGTTTGTACACGCGCGTACGTGCACCGGGACAAATAATGTGAACGAAAGTGCCACGGCCGTCTTATTCTGTGTTAACCATACTTTTTGTGTATACTTTTCTTTGCTTGATTTACATTACTACATACACACAGGCTGGTAGGACTTAGGATTGGCAAACCAAGCAACCCATTTCAAAGTATCTAGCAGTGGTGACCAAGTAAGCATTTTATTGATAAACGCCCTCCGCTCGTACAGTTCCCATATTTATTTACCTAGCGGAATAGAGAATATTTAGCAACTTCCATATACATTTTTGTTTATTTTATTCCAATATAAACCTAATAATACTCTATCGGTTGAATAACTCTGAAAGAAGTTCCACTTCATCCGCGCGTTCTCGTAACACTCGCGAATTTTTTTTATTTAATAAAATATATATTTATTTTTTTTTTTTGAAATAATAATTTAAATATTTTGTAATTAAATTGATGTTAGCGACCAACTGTTAGTCCGACACGATAAAAATGTTATGTCAGATAAAATGTTTATTATTCACTATAAATACTCGTGAACATTATAAACGATATAATGGTTAACGAAATAGATTTCTTCGGTCTCTTCTCTCCTTAAAACACGTGTTTTACACTTACTCGACATTAAAAAAATTGTGTTTCAGAAAAAAAATATCATCTTGTTGCTGAGGTGCAATCATAATGCCAAGCTAACCAAAGACATTCGAATACAGGTAATATTTCGGAACCAACGACGATCTGGTATGACATGGACTGGAATCCAAACCTAATCACGTAAACCTTAATTAACGTTTTTAGTAACCGGGACAGATATTCGGAGGCACGCGTTTCGTCTGTTATTTACGATTATGGTTTGTTCACGTTATACAAATTGAAAATCTCTAAAACTCTCGTATTACACATCTTCATATTATTATACTGTCCATAAGAAATAATACGGTTTTTGTTATTTGAGCGAAATTATACCGTGTTACGTTCTTGACATTTCCTAATCCGTAGGAAAACTCATCAACACGTTTCGAATAATAATCAATGTAACGAATAGTTAAAAAGTCATAGTTAAGTTAGTTTAATCAATAAGTATAACTTAACGGTATTCATTTATTTTTACTTTTTTGCCGACTATTAGAAAAACTAAATTGAAACCGGTCAAGGAGTCGTTATTATACAATTTAACTTACCGGAACGGAAAATATCGTAATCGTTCTGGTTTCTGATAGCATATTATAGTATTAAGTCGTAATAAATTATTGAATTTTTACAAAAACATACGAAAACACAACACGTTCAAATGGGAATAACCGTTTTGCGGGCAAATTGTCACACAAAAAAAAAAACTACCGATTCCCTTTTTCACCAAATCTGCCGGCGATTATTTACAAAACTTTCAACATTATAGATAAAATTCAAACAAATCACCGAGCCTAGTTAGTACTTATGTAAAAACGTTGACACGCTAATAATAAATAGGTATAATATTTGTTCATACAATTGTGGGCAATATAATAATTAGAATAAATCTATATGATAATAATAAGTATTATTTTTATGATTATATACAGTTCGTATAACGATCGCATTTAAATTGAAATAAATTATAAAAAATAACGTCAAAAGCTTTTGAAAATAATCGCGGGTAGATTGGCGGAAAGAGTAATAATGAGCCCTTCTAAATTTGGCATTAAACGATACACGGATATGAATACACGCAGGGGCGGACTGGCAGGGCGGGTAAGAGGCCAGACCCGCCCAGGCCCTTTAGACATTTTGTACTTGGGCCTTAAGCTATTTATTTTATTATGGCCTATTGGCTTACACAAAATAATATACCTAATAGAAAAATTATTACGATATTCTATACGATTTTTAACATCTTTCACATATCACACCGTAATCGTTGCCAAATGTCGATAACCGAAATCGAAAAATCAAAATTTTTGTGAATTATTTCACACTTTTTAGTTCATTTTTTTCGAAGTCGGTTTTATTTTGATCCAATAATTTTTTTTATGTGATACATTATCAAGTTATTTATTTTATCAAGTCGCTTGTTTGTATTAATTACGTTAGTTTAAGGCCTCCTAAAAACTTATCCACCTGGGCCTTCAGAATCTCAGTCCGCCCCTGAATACACGACTATAATTATATGGATACTCGTAGTGCTTGTCCTGTAATTATAGATGCAGTTTTTCATGGACCAGATATCAACTTACGACTTGAACGAAACGTTAGCTTGCGGACTGTTGAATTACGAATTGAAAAGTCTAATACCAGTAAGCGTTCTGCTGTTGTTTCGCATTGTACAGTTCGATTTTGAATATTATTGTGCGCGTGTTGCATTTGAAGCACGAACGCGAGAACACGTGATAGGAGTACGCCATATTAAAGACGTATCGTAATTGTATCGGTTTTCTCGTCGTCGATCCAGTCTTAAAATCTAAAACACGTCAATTTATCCGGACAAGCGAGTTACTATAAGCTTTCACGTGCGTCGAAACGTGCTCGTTCTCAACAATCTCTAAAGCGTTTTCGATGAACCGGCAGCGTAGCGTTTTTTTTAAATCCAATTAGTTTCTCCGACTGATAATGCTGTTTTTTTCTTGTTGCAGATTATAGTGTTGTTGATAAAAATCTCGGCCACCATGATACAAATGGACGATCAACCGTATTTGAGATATTTTATCAGCGACCTAATGAGCAAAGGTCCGTGGAACGATTGATACGCTTGGCACGAGGAGTTAACAAACTGTTTTTTGTCGGTATAGTGGACCTACCGAGAACACGTTTAATCCCTTAGAAAATCGACTCAAAAAGAAAATGTATATGTGTATTGAGTAAATTACGTTTGACGATTCGAAGTGAAAAATAAACACGTGTGTTTAACGTATATCCGAAGTAAATTTTTTCCCGTCGATTCGACTCTTCCCGTAACAGTCGTGAATCTTTAATAAACGATAATCATTCCGACTTCGGCGTAAACGACCAGCAATTTATTTTTTATTTTATAATTTTATATTTTAGCAATTTATCTATTAAACAACCGTTTGCACAATTAACGTATAATTTTCCGTTACTCGCGTTTTGTCTGCGAGTTAATTTTCTAAAACATTTTTGAAAAATTCAACGCTATCGCTCCACAACTTTCAAAGTATACAAATTACAAGTCATATACCGAATTTTTTGTACGTACAAACAAATTCGACGGTTTGAACGACTCCGAAAACGGACGCGGTCGCGAAAAATCGTTTACTTCGTTCTACGACGTGCTGGCAATTTTCACCGACGACACCGTTTCAAAATGCGAATTACTCGACGGATTTCCACACTGAACGGGGCCAAGCAATCGATTCTTTTTATTATTATATCAAATCACAAATTACATAGTTATACAATAGTTATCAGGACTAGAACGGGATATATTTGTCCAACACACAAAAAACATGATAATTTAGACTTGTTTTACTTGAACATACCGATACGTCTAGTGGTACGCGAAGAAAACGGTTTTGAATTCGTCATCAAATCTACTGGAGACCGGCTTTCCCACAATTAAACATTTATTTTTTTTCTAAAATGTATTGAATAAATTAAAAAATAATAATAATAACACAGAATTATTACGAAAATTTGAATCCTAAATCTTCAACAACTCTGCAGATCATTTATTATGATCAGTCTTTAATGTAAATTTTACTTGTGTCTAGAGAAGATAATTTTGATAGTGATTCGTTCTATTGTTAATCTACTCGAAGAGTAGGCTAAATGTAGACTAAGTACGTACGACATATTTCTGTCGATGGTGAATGACAATATCATATATATCAGTCGACAGTCAGTTTATGTAGTTTTATAATGTTGTATACTCATATTAGTAATGCAAAGAAAAAAGTTTAAAAACAGTAAAATTATTTGAATATCAATTACTTGAATTAAAAATACTTTATTGAACACAAAAAATTGAGAACAAAAGTATTTGGATATTTGTAATGAAATACTTTACGACACTGCATCTTACAACATATAACACAATCGGCAAGATTTTGATCATTACTGCACATGAATATTATTTTTATGAGTAATACATTATAAAGTGTTACCTTTAGACTAAAACGAAAATGGTGAAAACATTTATTTTCCATCTTAAACAGAAATTATAATTAATGTCATTTGTCTGCCAATACATTACAAACATTACAAATATAAAAATGTAAGTATAAATTAACTAGTAGTCTTATTGCATTGTCACATCACCTTAAATTGTTTGGTCATTTAATCACAGAACTGTTATTCTCTAATTTTACATGTAAACTGCAATATTATTAAATAGTGTAATATAATGACTCAAAATACAAATACAAAATATCAACAAATTATTGTTATTTTCGATTTTTTTTTTTTTAATTGTTTACTAAGTAGACAATGCATTATAAAAACGATTTAATAATAGTATTATTGTTGTTTGAAATTTGGACATTATCTTTTTTCGTCACGTTTAACTGCACAGCCCGGACAAACGTGCAGCGTGTTGTGCACGTAAATGTCACAACCGTCACAGTAATGCTTTTTACATGATTCACAAATGTACACATTTTCGGCGGGCACCTTTATTCTTTTTCTGCATCCATAACAGTAAGCACATGAACCTTCTTCCACGTCGATTTTTATAAACGGCTTTATAGGAACCAAATGATGCAGTGACCTGGCAAGATGTAACGAAGAGACGAGTATAAGGCCACAACACTTGCACTCTACTGGCAACTCACAATACTTGCTGTTGCACTGTGGACAAAAGAAACCCTTTGCGTTTAACTTGCCACCTTCCGCTAAATGACAGGAGCACGTAGTGAATGGCGGCTTTTGTTCTAATTCTTGAGGAAATCCCATTTTTACACAAGATGCGTCCACTGTATTCGGAAGAGGTACTGGTTCTACCAACGACCAAAGAACGTGCTTGAAATGTAAGTCATCAACAATAACATTGTGCTTGCCTTTGGTTTCATCACACAATAGTCGAAACATCCGTACTTCGGCAGCCAAATGTATCATAGACACTCTAATATTATTTGATTTAAGTGATTCTATGGTAGTTTTTATTTCGCCCGGATCGCACGAACTCAAACTAGACCCGATTATGAGTATTTCTCGACTAGTATGGGAAGGCAACATCTTCATGAAAGATAATGCAATCTCTAACGAATTCTGCACAGACATCAGTCCGTTACAATAATTAAAATCGCCAAAAGTTTTTTTTAACTCTTCCAGATGATACCTGATGTTTCCAGACAGTTCAGATATGCGTTCAGCTGATGAATTTCTTGAAGTTATTAGACCAAGTTGACTGATTGGATTTTGATCAAAGTAATCTCGAATAAAATCTTGAAGTAGTTTATTAGTACACAACTGTCTAGTAGGTTTCAAGTCTTTTTCGAGCATTGAATTGGAACTATCTATAATTACAAACAAATGTCGCATCATGCCTAGACGCACATTGGGTTGTCGAGTCGCCAGTAGTCGTTTAGACTTTTCAATAATTTCTTTAACAGACCATTCAACATTCCCTCCTTCATCTTCTTTAACCTCCTCCCATGTTTTTTCATATCCACTTTCCCAGCGATATTCTTTAACTTCAGTTTCATTGTCCATTTCCAAGAACGTTCTAGAAATATTAGGCTACATTAATTTTAAATAGTATTAAATTGCAAATAAACATATAAATATGTAGGTATTCAGTGTACAATAATTAATATACTATTTTAATTAAGGTAAAGGCGAAAAAATTGTGAAAAGTAATATTTTATCAATTTGTATAAATACAATTTATACTTTTTAAAAGTATACAATTTCCAAAAATAATACAGAATCAAAAAGTATAACATAGTCATCTGACGTGGAAAGTCTAATCGTAGAATGTTGGGTTAGAACGGTAGTCGCGCAAACTCAAAATTTTCACTAGGTTTTTCATATTTTACCACTGATCAAACTACTCCTGATTTTCGTTATGTAACACCTCCCAAAATGTGATTAGAAGTAAATTCAATTTGTTTTCATAGCTGAGTCTGACAAAAATATATGTGAAAATTACCAGTCAATGGAGAAAATCCATTCGAAACAATCTTAAAGACATTACAGAACTATCGTAATTTATATTATTAATACATATACCTATTTTCTATTATATTCTAATTTTATATTGCATTAACATAAACGGAAATTGTATATTTTTTAAATTATTTTTGATTTTGCCTCAATTAAATATTACATTATTTTAATTATCTGTAACATACCCCGACATATTGATATATATTATATATATATATATTTAAAATTATCGATGGTAAGGTAAATTACGATTTGGCAGGATGACAACACAAACAATTACTCGATTTTCATGGGTACACGAGTAAGAAAAACGAAAATCAAATAAGTACTTACATATAAAACAATTGTATAGTAAAGCAAAATCACGGGTGGACGGATTTTTTAGCGATAAATTGAAGTAATAATACTATGTTCTGCCTAAAACAAAACACACAATAAATTTAATATTTCATTTAACGAACTTATGAACTCGACCAGCGGATTTTTTTATAAATTTTACGATCTATTACTGATATCATTTCGCGAGTAAACATTCGTTATCAATGAAATGAAAATTGTTATCTATATGTGTGTCTTTTTTTTCTAGATGAGGAGATTTGAATCGTCTTTGGTGGACATCGGGAGCACATTTGATAATAACTCCTATAATCTCTCGTTGGTTTTCGAGAGGATTTGGAATTTGTTTTTCGTGTGCGTGTGTGTACGCATGTATACGTTTTTGCGTCTTACCCGCGAATTACGATAATTAATAATCGTTATTTTAGAATTCGTTATTACAGTCCGTGTCCGGCCGTCGTCGATTTTGACTCGGTAACAGTAACGTTCCAACAATATTATTATAGTTATTTATTTCGTATACAAGCGGATAATTTATATTAAATCGAATTAACAGTTTATAACTATCCGGTTTTCTTTATCAGGTACTTCGAATACAATCGAGAACGCGATATTTACATCATAACTTCATGGGAGCTTGAAATAACAACACCCGTCAACATTCGACAGGGTAAAACACAAACAACAAAAAAAGTTAGTAGAACTGACGTACGTAAGGTACGCGGATCAAGAAGAATCGCCTACGTCTAAATAATTAATTCGATAAATATTTCAATCTGTGTGGCCGAAAGTTTGTTTGAAATATCATAATTTATTCATTTACGAATTTCAATTTTTCTATTTTTTTTTTCATGCCGTAAAATTATTAAAGAACTTACAATGAACATATTTTTCACAAACTTTCGTTCGTATAGAAATCTATTTTTTTCTCCACATCACATTTGTTTTTTAATCTTTAAAACGGCTATGCAATCAAAGTTTTGTTTTTAGATTTGAAGTTTTCAACAATTGATATGAAACATCAAGTACAGATCACCCTTGTACATTCACCTCGGTCTCCTTTTTCGCATTTAAAATAATATAAAAAAACAAATTATTTGTGTAGGTACTTTGTACTATCGTAAATAATATTGTAGAAGTTAAATCTTATAAAGAAAGAAACAATTTAAAAAAAAATAATTACTCTTCAATTGTTGTTTCAATGTCAAAAGAACAATAGAAAAAAAATGTATTAATTTTTTTAAATAATTTTCAGTACGTTAATTATGGACAGTGATGAATATTGTGGCAAACCTTACAAAATTGTTGATTCTAAACGTGAACACAAAATTGGTATCGTAGCAAACTCATTGACTGATTTGATGACTAAAGGTAAACATATTTTTAGTTTCAGTTCGCATATTAGTTATATTCTCATAGTTGGTGGTACCTGTTCATAAATACTCTAATCTGTATCTGTTGAAGCCGTCAATTCATATTTTTTTTAAATCTATATTTAAATAAATTATGATATTAAATATGTGTTGTACTTATCTGATATTATTTTGTCATTGTATAGCTCAACGAAAACTGGACATCAATGAAACAATCAAAGTAGTTCTTGAATCTGATGGTACTGAAATCGATGAGGATGATTATTTCGACACTTTAGAAAAGAATACGTTGATTATGATTTTAAAACCAGATGAAAAATGGTGTTCGTACAGTGATATAAGGTATAGTATTTAACGTTTTCTATTCCCATTTTAAATTGTATATGCTGCATTACTATCTTACGTTATCGTTTTAGCATTAAGCTTGCAGACGATCAAGTGGATGGCACTCAGGGTTTATACAGTTTGATTCAACGTCTGAAAAATGATATAGGTCAAATAGCACTTTTAGGTGGCTGTGATCTTGAACTTTTATCCGATATGGATCCAGACAGTTTGGTTGATATGGCTTTTGACAGGTAAAAAAAAGTTTAAAAATGGTAATTATTTGATTTATATTTGAATTATAATAGAACCATTTATAAATATGATTATAGAACTTAACATTGTACAATTTATAATAAATTTAGGATATTTTGTTTGTTTTATATCTGTTCGGTATATATTCTTGGATATCATTACATTAAAAAATAACACTTATGTATTTCAATATTTTATCGTTTTAGGTCGTTTCTAGATCAAATTAAAGAAGCAAGCGGACGGTTTCTTTATGAAAAACGAGAAGCTCAAGATGCACTAAATTTGCTCAAATTATACCATGCCTCGACAATTGGTCAAAATCCGTCTAAGAAAAGTAAAGTTTAATTCGGGTAATACTATTACATTTGTTTGATTAGTTCACAACCTAAATACATAGTATCAAGTAATATTATGGTTACTTTTTTTTTATTGTATTTTTACTATTATTAGGTATTTGCACAAATTGAATGTGGTGAAAAGTTGTATTTTTATTTTTTCTATGGTCAGGTTTATTTATTCGAATAACAAATATAATGCTGTTCCCCAACAAATATCATTAAATTATATTCATATCGTCGTGAAATTGAATAGGAAATATATTATAAACATTTTAAATACAGTTAGTTGAAATAAAATAGTCATGAAAAAAAACAATCATTAAATTAATGTCTATTTGTATTTTACATACGTATTAAATTGATAGAATTTGTATGTTTCCAAATCAATTTTGAAGAACAGAAGTTGTTTTAAAAAATATTGATTTAATATAGAATTCTTTAATTTTGTCTATGTTCATTTTAACATTTTCAAAAAACTCGTATTCTAAAAGTCATCTCGGTGCTATTCAGCTACTTTGCAATTATCATTTACACTGTATTTTGCACTTTATAATTGTCAAACTTGAATAAACGCCATCATTAAGAAAAAATCATAAAAACATTTTATATTGTAAATTTTTTCTAACAAAACGACTAAGCTAATAACATTTTAGGTAAATTATCAAATAATATTACTATATGTAATACGCATTGTTCCTAATTGGATTCACTTTCAAACGAATATGTCCTAAGAGAATATAGAGGAGAACCTATTACAAAATAAAACCGCTGGAAAGTTGGTCCAGTAAATTTTTACCACTCTGCTCATTTAAATGGTGAATGAAGTGGTCTAGTCATTAAAATCATGTGTTAGATATTAAATAAGACTATAAAGTATGATATATTACAATCAATAAAATGCATTTGAAAATACATGTGTTTCGAGATTTTTTTAAAAAAATTTTTATTGTGTAACTCTTGATCCAACAATTTTATACTTTTATATACTGTATTAATTTATTATTATTATTATTATTATTATTATTATTTAGTTGACATCAATCATGATAGATGTTTAGTTTTCGTCATTAAAAAGTACTATGTCAATAATGCATTTCATCTGTTGTATTTAATGATCATGAGGCATGTGCTACTCTTGGTTCTCTGTATCAGAAGTACGTACGCATAGCAACATGGGAAATATACTTTTCGTATATTTTTCTATTACTTCAATTTTAGAAAGTAAAAAGAAAAAATAGTCATAATTTAAAAATAATTTGTTTTAGTTATATCTTTGTCAACAATGTTCTTGTTTTTTATAATCAACAGAAATAGAATCGAAATAACCCTAATATTTTAAATAAATAAACTACATCTATTGCACGGAAAAAGTATATTTCCTAAGCGTTATGTGTACGGTCAGACAGTAAGAATAAATGACTATGTAGCTGGCTGTAACATCTTCTTAATGTTAAAAGTTGAGTTTACAGTTTCGCACAGTTACATTTTTTCAATATTTTCTTATATTCCTTTCCCCATCATCATTCTCTTCCCCTTTGGGTCCTTAAAGAACGTTTAATATTATTGTATTTAACTTAATGTAGAAAGACATGTTAAGTAATTGGACCATTGTTTAAAAAAGGGTAAATAAGTAAGTTAATATTAAGTAAGAAGAAAATTGTTCGGTTAATTGTTTTCAATTGTTTTATCATATACATATTCGTGTAGTATAATATTGTTACAAAAGAAAAGAAAAGGAAAAAATGTGTACTGCTGTATTCGAAACCAACCAGATCAATTTACTATTGATACGATTCGTGTGTTCGTTTTGAAGCCCTTTTTTGTCGATAGGCTAACGATTTTAACGGATTAGGCATATTCAAAATCGCACGTTTATTTAATATATTTTATAAGTAATTTTATAATCTTAATATTTGTTAACACGTATTAAATTTAATTAGTGCACTGGTAAATGTATTTGAACAATATAACGGTTATTTTTGAAATTAGTGTGAACTTAGTACAGTACATAATGTATGATTATAGATTGAATTAATAAAATGAATAATATTTGCAGTTGATAATTTGTTATTATCAATTTGTCTTTTATTATTTTCTTTCCTATATATATATAAATATGTATATAACATGAAATAATTACGTAAGTAATTAGAATAATTTTTTTTTTAAGTTTTGACTATAAAATAATTAAAAACTCACATTTCAGTCATTAATAGTGTTTTTTAGTCTTTACTACCACAAAAAATTACACATTAATATTAACTGTAATTTTTAGTAATCTAACGAACAATATTACATTGTTATATTACAAAATATTATTGCGTTACCTGCTCTTGTTGAGAATAGATTTGAAAAACATCGATATTACATTTTTTATTTCATTTGTTTATTGTCCAAATTAACATTATTATTATTATTCATCAAAATATTTATTGACATACTGCAAAATGTATAATCGTTTTAGATTCCGAACAGAGTAAAGAGAAGCAATGGCGCTACAATATCCAATTCAGTACGGTAAAAATAATCATATGACGTGTAAATCAACAATTGAGTTACACGAGGAGAACTTTTGGGGATCACTTTAACATTTTTTAACCATGACGGCTCGGAATCTAAAATTTCTGTAAAAAAATCTTTGTAATCGAACCAGTTCAATTGAAAGTCATAATAATATATTAAAGTATTGTATTTTAGAAATCTTAAATCTAAAAGAAAAGACAATATAACATGTAAAACAAAAATTATGATGTAATTTCCAAAAAACGCAGTCAATTTTGAACTTTTTATATAATATAAATAAGTTTAATATATAAACATTGGAGGTGTATACAACAAAACAACTATAAAGACGTCCGACGCTTATACAATAACACTCAATAGAATAAAATGTATATAGTTTATGTGGAGATAAAGGATTTATTATTATTATTATTTTGAAGGAGTAAAATAGTTTTTTTCCTAAAATATTTCTAAATATATTATTACTATATGTACGAGAACAAGAATATAATATATATTTCAATGGGTAAGAGAAACATAAGTTTTTGTTATTGAAATCGTTTTTCGAGAATAAAACACAATTGATATATTATTTGAGATAAATTTGTATAGATAATTATTATTATTATTATTATTATTATCATTTAAAATCCTCAAGTAGGTTATACACTACGAACAGTTACACACACTCAACGCTGTAATACAAATATAATGATAACATAATATATATCGATAACATTATTATCGGGTCTTATATATTCGCTTGAAATATTTAACATATTAATTATTGTCTAATTGTTTACCTAGAAAATGTATTTACAGGAATTATTTTTTTCTTTTAGCAAATGGTAACAAGCGAAATGTTAAAAATATATATATTAACGAACAAATAGTATAGGCGTAAATAATAATTGGTACAATATGTTGGTCATGTATTATATTAATAATAATAATAACGAAATATATTGTCGGTAATGCGGGATAATGTTGATGTCTACGTAGGCGAGATCATACACACACACACGCACACACACACACATGAGAAAATAGAGAGGCAAAATGTATATATATATTATATATGTATAGGTATAGCGTGTCACTGAGAACAGACGTCCCAAATAGTAAAAACAGAATAATAGAAAACGCGTATAAAGTCGAGCGTTGAAGGGAAACAGACGTATAATGGGTTCGTTTATTCGAATATTAGTAAATAGAATAATGAACTAATATAATACTTCAAGTCCACAAGAAGAAAAACCTATACAGCTAATCGCTCTAAGGAGAAAGGGACGGGAAGGAGCGAAAGGATCGAAGAAAAAAACGCGTGCGTAGTAAAACACATTGACTTAATAACACACATCGTTTTTCGGCCAAAAAACACAATAACATATATATATTTTTATATATTTATATACACAAGGCTGAGCAAGTTGACTATTTTTTTTTTTTTTTTAAACTTGAATCAAATAAATATGATTGAAAAATTTATGACTTGTTTAAAATGTGCATTGTTGTTCGGACAAAATTTTACGTAACTTTGAGACACCTTTGTATAAAATCAACATCAAGTAATATGTAACAAAAACATAAATAATAATAACTCATTAAATTAATATTTCAACTTTTAACTTTCGTTAATCGTGCCCAGGCTTGTATATTTTGTATAATATTATTATTCCATAATAATAACAACGATAATATTATTATTATATAATGTAGTAATATAGAGTAATAGTTTAGAAGAAAAATATAGTATACACCTACAAACGACGAATAATCGAATGGAATTAACAACATACGTAGGTATTATAATATATATAAATAATACAATGTAGGTAACGCTGTATGTATATAATATTATTTGTCATAATTTTTCCTTTCCTATCTACGAATATGTGTGTACTTGATTTCAAAAAACAATTATTAAATTTGTTGATGTACGAATCGACGTCAGCTGCGCACGAAATACGGACCTTATTAATTATTACGAATGACATATATATATATATATGTATAATTAAACGTTAAATGTTTCATAATAATATATATATACGAATGGTGTATACATTATTGTGGCCATTGTTACAGTGTCGTACGTATTAATATTATTATTACTATTATTACTTTTTAATTTTTTTGTGCGATGACGTACTTAAAAAAGAGAAAGAGAGAGAGAGAGAGAGAATGATCAGTAACGTCATCGCGTATTGCCCGGTCGAATGTATTAGGCATAGTATGATGTATCATTGTTTACGGCAACGGCACGACCACTTGTACATAAGTGACGGGGAAATATCCGGTGCGTCCGTTGGTGCTGCCCTCGAACCAGTTCTCGTCCACCCTGTTCAACAGTATTATCGTCTCGCCCTCCTGTAACCAATGTACACGTAAAACAAACAACGACATTGTAATTACATGATATTATAACACTACAAGGGTCAGCAGAAGAAGCAGTGTTATAAAACAATATTTTTTTAAAAAAGTATTTCAATAACGCTTCAAATACTAAAACAATAGTTTAAAAATTAATATCTTTGTAGAAAACCCTTTGAATAGAAAATCCGAATCGACCGGTACACTCGAAAAACGATACTTGTTTCGAAATTACGTTGTTCTTCGTTGTTGTAAACGGTTTGCTCTATATTCAGAATATCGATACGATATTGTACGATTCACTATTGATTTTTGAATTTTTCGTTATATTACCATTTTGTTTTATACAGAACACACTGTCGTTGACATTGATTTTGAAAAAAAAGAAAAAAGACGTAATTGACGCGAACAAATAGCGTTTTTACACGAAAAACGTGTAAAACTGCCTTATGCCGACCCCATACGTATATTATAAAATGATCCGGTCCGTTCGGCGTGCGAACATAACGTTACCTTGAATCCTAATTCTCCAGGATTTTCAGCCTCGAAATCGTATAACGCGGTACAACACGGCGAGTTGCGCGGTATTTGCCGTTGAACAGACTTAACTGGAGACGAAACCGGCGATGCTACAAAACGAAAACCGAAATTAATTGACGGAAAACAACAATTCGCACGAATATCAAACTAACCCCATACCGTTAATAATGGCGCAAAAAAAAAAAAAACCAAAACAAAACAAATGATATGCAAATCGTTAAACAAAAAACTCAACAAAGCGTGCACAATAAACAATGCATAAAATTATATTAATTTATTATTATACGAACGCATTTCTGTTTTTGTTTGTTTTTTTTATACACAAACGTGCATTAATGTTTAATAATGACGGACCCCGGGAAACATTCGCTGATTTCGTCGGGATTAAATTTTCGCAAACGTTGGATATAAATATACGTATTTAAGAATTTTACGCGTTCGACTTATTTAAAGACGCGATAGAATGAGTCGGAGAATTCGAATGAAATGCGTATTGTCTGTCGGCGTGAAACTTATTTTAACGACGCGTTTGCGAAGATGACGAAAACGAAAACGGGGGGGAAAAAAAAAAAATGATAAAAACATGTGCAGAAATCCGAAATGCACGTCAAGACAGTACCAGACCGCAAAATATTTTCGTTTTCGTTTTCATTTTTTTTTGTATCGTTCGGCCGGCAAAGCGTTACGTTATTCGCACACGTTTTCCCCAAACGAACGGTATAACAAATACATTCTAACAAGATCGAGTTAACGGATTACAAAACGTTACGACGAGTCCGAGTTACTCGACAATGCCGTTCTGAAATATCGAACGATCGCGATCAAGAGCCAAATTAAGTTTAAGATCGATCCGAAATCGGTCAGACTCGTCTCGCGTTTTAACACGTTTCGACGTTTATTATACGACGAGAAAAAAACCCGCGACGATCGCGATATACGCTGTCGTGATTATTGACGTAATTGTAGGCGCTGTACATAAAAACACGCCTCTCTCGCCGTCCGTTCACAAGATTTGATCTGTTCAAGCGTATACCAAGCACATACAAGCGTCGTGACAATTAAACACACGATATTATCGCAGCAACACTATTAGGCCCTCCGCACATGGTGCACACACTGTTTTGCAACGAGAATCTCAAACTAGTTGCGGCGCAAACGACCGTCTTGACTTGAGTCGTCACGTGTAACGTAATAGGAAGACATTTTTGTAAAATGCAATTGATTTGCCATCGATTTGATTCAACCGTTCAGCTGCTATAAACAGCCTGCAATTGATATTTTTCTCTATACACGGATGGCGCCGATATTCCTTTCTCTCTTCGCTGTCTACGGTATTGCGAAAAAATTCGCGTCCTCTCCTCACGTGAATTCCCAAAAAACTGGTCGACATTAAGCCCGACAGTAAAACGATTGCAAGCCGAATGCACGAAAATCGCATGGGCAACTAGTTTGAGATTCTCGTCGCGAAACGGTCGCACCGTGTGCAGAGGGCCTTGATCACACAACGTAAGTATTTAAACGTGCTTAGACAACGACGGTGTATACATATATGTACCATTGTGATGTGACTGTTGATGTTGGTTATCGTGATGGTTGTTTGCTCCGGACGTTAATTCCAGCGTGTTAGACTTTGTGTGGGTCGGGGACGAAGCTCGTGAACTACCTAATGTTTTATATATATATATATATATATATTTCGGCGTTTTGTTAAAAGCAAGTGTTAATGTCGGTTATGTAAAACACGCGTATTATCTAATCGTCAATTAGGTACTAATGTTTTACAGTATTAAAAGCTCAGAAATGAAAAGCGGCCACGCCGTATAATGTACGTGCTGTTGTGGTATGGGCACGCGTTAAATACGTTGTCGACGATTTAAGACCGACCGCATAAAAGCCTGTCAAAAACAGATGGAAGAGTACGACAAAAGCCGAACGACGTTATTAAACGGGATACAAATACACACGCACACACACACATATATATATATAAATTGATTTCGTGTACCTCACATTTATATACATATATTTGTGTGTGAATGAGGGTCGTCGCCGCTAGGCAAATGGTAATTTGTCTGACGGAGAGTGCCCGTATAAAACGTTGTATTATTTATATCATAAAATTTTTATTTACGACAAATACAAATAGTACGGGACAAATAAAAATATCTAATTATCTACGCGTAACATAAAAACCGGATTAAAACAACGAAAACGACGTCTACGCGCGTGTACCAAAGTTTTCTAAAAATAAAATAAATTCGAGCTTTACACACGCGGTAATGTCTAAAACGCCGATCACAAGTAGTAATCTCGTATTACGTAAACTACAAAACGTACGAAATACTCGTTTTTATGTTTGCCAGCTCCAAATGACCGATAATAACGAACTGAAAAATGTCAAACACTGCGGGTAAACCATAATTTGAATTCGATAAAAACGTATAATTACATTTTAAACGAACTATATAATCTCATATATGATAATATGATCTAATATAAAAACCAAAGTGATTCAAAACTATATAAAAACCTAACATTAGGTTAACAATACAGGTTTAGAGTACATCTATAGCACAACAGATACTAAAAACGACGATCGTATTACATATATCGTGTTAATCAACAAAACAGTACGTTGTAAGGTTAAAACTGTCACACACTGCGAAATGTACTTAGTTTTAATGGTATAGGTAATTATAATCAATTTCTGTACATATTATAGGTGTTTGGTTTTTACCTTTGACGTGTGCGAGCTGTGGTTCCATCAACTCGTACTCGTCTGAAAAACCATTATACTGTATAATATAGGTGCGCGTTACGATAAAACGAATGTAGGAAAACGAACTATATGTTGACATTACGAAATCTCAATTCTTAAATAAGTATATGATAAAAATTAATTATCGACACGATTTTCGCTCCGTTTTCGTGCGATCGCCCTACACGTTCTATATCCTCGTCACAGACAATGTATTAAACCTATTGAACGATATTTAGACAGAGTATACAGTAAAAATTAAACTTCATTTAAATGCAAGTATTGTTTTCGTAATCATATTGTTGGACTTATAAAGATTGTATTAACGGGAAAAATCAATAATAATAATAATAATATGTCGCGAACGATTGTTACCGTTAATGTCGTCCGCAATGACGTCAACTGGATGTAAATCATTCAATGTCTTGGGCACGAATTCTAATTTCGGGCGATTGGCGGCTTGGTCGAGCCTATACATGCAACAGAAAACTGATTTTTTACAACAAAACGCCATTCAAACCCCCAATCCCCGTCCACAACGCCGCGTGTGCAATAAACGTTTCGACGTACTTTTCCTGGATTTCCATTACCGCCAATTTCAGTATTTCAGAACACTGTTGATGGTACTCGAGGAGACCTTCCGCGAACGTTGTCAACTGAGATATTTGCTCTATCTGAAATATAATTACCGCGAACGTGCGGTTCTTTCATTTGGGTATATTATATCAGATACACTGTATTGTATGTCTCAAAGTAAAAAATCCACATTGAAAACACGTTCAAAAATACGAATTTTCCTAAGTACACCAAATGACTTTGAATAAAATAATAGTTTATAATTATGTAAAACGTACGTCGTTTTCGAGTAAACTGAACATTCCTATCTGAGCGCTGTGTAATGACTCTGCAAATTTTTCTTCGGCTTGTTTCAGTTCCTCGTCACTAACGTGCGAACCTGTACGTCAAAATTAGTTCAACTTTTTTTTTTCACTATTATTATTTGTTTATCAATTGGATAATTCGAACGGTAAAAAGAATAAAAAAGAATACTGAATACGAAATCGTCAAACCTTTGGCTTGTTTTCTACGTTTACAATCGTAATCTAGTCTTCTGCCCTGTAGCTTCTTTCTATGATGCTAAACAAAATTATATCAAATTATAATCCTCCACGTTTCATGATCTATTTCATTTCCCGACGTACCATGACTTCTTTTAAATCTTTGGTTTGTAAATGATGTAAAGGCTCGAGAAAGTTTTGTTTGGTATTGTCGTCTAATGCGTATTTGACGTCAGCCATTTGCTTAAGTGCTTCTCCCATCTCCTGTAGTGCTTGGCCGAACAAGCTGTCATCGCCCAACTTCTTACCGTACATGAGCAGACAGTCGCCAAGCGTCCCTTCGGCTTGCGGATAGGTGGACGCTTTTGCCTGACCGCTGAGTTTGGATATCCCTTTTACAGCTGCCATTTTGGCCCTGGCCGTAGGATTAGGCTGCAAGAACTCTTTGGTTTTCATTTGAAGCTCTTCGACCAACTCATAAGTAACGTCCGTTTTCTACATTAAACACGATTAGTCATATAAAAAATGTACTCATTATTAGAATATATATTCTTAAACACTTACTCTTTCCATATCCACAAAGTCTACGTCGAGTTTTGTCCCCTCGACCCCGCCAATTTTCTCAGTCATATACTATAAAAAACAATATATATATTTATTGTATACAGGTCAAACTCGAAACTACTCTCCAATGAATCATAATTACGTTCAAATTTTATAATATAATAAGCATAATTATCGTAAGAACCGAAATTATTTAAACGCATTAAATATTTAACCTGACCATAATAACAATGTCTTTATTGTATAAACATATAAATGTCATACTATTCTATCGTTCCAAAATTGTTCTGTATTATCAATAATAATTGATAATTATAGTAATTATTACAAGTACGCACAATCGTTTTTATACGATCAAAAGAATAAAACACGAACATTGTATAATTTATATTATTGAAAATAATATATCTACTAAACAAGCGTGTCTAATTCAAGAATGTGGCTAATCAATTTTTACGTTTATAAACTGATTAAACACATATTATTGGGTTGATTTATTACTAATAATAAATTAAGACAAAACAAACATTTAAATACAACGTAATTTCTAGTTTGTATTTATTGAACTATACGTGTATTTCGTATTAACAATCAGTTCTAGAGATTAAATGTATTCGTTTACCTATACATTTTTATATGCGTTATCTATTAATAAAAATGTATAGCTATTTTAACGTTAATTTTATCTTTGTAGATACTACGTTATATTATAATGTACTAGTTTTTCTACACTATTTTAAATATCAATTTTTTAGTTATATTTCGTTATTTGAAAAAAAAACGAATAACTAAGCATAGCTCAGTACTATGCTGTGAATCGGGGATTTATAGAATAAACAAATATTCATAACGGAATTGTGACGTATATTTTCTTATTTCGTTCGTTATTTTAATCGTCAAAGAAGAAAAAAACGGACGGCGCGACATCCTTTTCATATTTTGTTCGTCTTTCAACAAATAAGCATATAGCGTACACCCTTATTGTAAAAAGGTGGCGCGAATGGACGGGATACCAACAGATAAGAATCGCACGTCTAACCAACCCCCCCTGCTCAACCCCCGTCGATATCGTTAGAACTACACCACTTCCACGCCAGCCGTGGGGGTATGCAGAGCTTTGTTAATCAATAAAATGCTCTCGACTCCCAGCCCGACGCACACCACACACACACACACACACACACATAGACACACACACACACACACACACACACACTATCATACACGTACGTACATATATATACGCACACTAACGTTACCACACACCCTTGGCCTCGTTTTTAAAACATTTCCTTCTACCCCCGTCCGAGCGAATGAACAAAAATTTGACTTTTATTTTGATAAACAAAGCGCGTATCAAAAACCAATTTAATGAATAATTGTATTATACACGAATTTGAATCGCAACGAAAATGAAGAATCGTTATACTATTACCATCCGCTTTGCTGCAGTGGTGTTTGCTGTTACTAGAGCAACCTTGTATCAACACACAACATCGATAAATCATAGTACATTTTTTCAAATTAAAAATTAAAGTTATCTTATTTCATTACTATTTTTTATAGGCTAAAATTCTTTGATAATTATTATACGAAATTATCTACCTTAGAACCATTAAAAAAAAAAAATTCTGCCTCACCAAATGTACATCAAATTACTCGTTACGTTCATTCGTCGAACGAATACATTTTAGAAACAAATCCATTACTGATTCATATCCAAGAAAGTGCCTATAAAAATTGCTTTTCGACATAAATTACCAAATTTTATAAACACACACTATATTACACAGACCAAACACTATAAAATAACCGGTGAATTATATCCGCCTAGACCAATACGTAATTATTTACATACTTTACCAGTTATTATATTTTATTAATTATTTTAAGCATACGACCACGTGCCAAATAATTGATACGATTTGATTAAAAAGTGTCTACACAAACGAGTATATTTAACGAGCTATCGTATTGAGCGAGAGCGATTTCTATTTTCTTCGTTAACTAGCTTTTATATAAAAACGCCTTCTTATAATTATACAAAATGCATAACGTTGGTCGATGTTAAAAAGCAAAACGATACGACATATAAATGGGCGTTACCATAAAATGAAAACACTATGGAAATGCAATATTCGTCAATAACATAAGCCGAAAAAAGAAGATAGAAAACAATAAGAAATGTATTAATATTGCATATGTAATGCGCCGTGACATCGAATATAATACAAATGTCTACGTGACGGTTTCTTTTGTTTTTCACACGAAAAATAAAAACTTCAATCGATCTGGCCTAAACAACAAACATAAACAGTAATAGTTTGAAAAAAAAAATAAATGAATTTATAGTTAGATTTTAAGCGTTTGGTATATCTTCATTGAACATAGCGAAAACAGGATCACATTTCCATTGTCGGAATACTATGTTACGATAATAATATTATATTCACCTGATTGGCCTTATTAATTTGTTTCTTGAGGCCGGCGAACGCCATTTTGCTAGTTATTTTGTAATCGCCGCGTGTTCAAAACGTCTGAAAAAAAAACAAAAAAAAAACCCCCCAACCCGATTAAACTACGACACAAACATCTCGTATTCCGGTTTCAGCCGGAACACACGGTCGACCTAATATTTCGGCGCAGCGTCCGCAAGGCAGACGAGCGTCATTGCACAAGCCACATTACACGCAAATAACACTACGTCCGGACAGAATACGACGTGGTGGCGTATACCTGAAACGCGGACGAGGCCGTGGCGGCGGGACGAAAATCGTGTGCGTCTCGTACGTACGCGACTTCCGGCGACACTAGCGCGCGGCGACTGACGGCAGCGGTCGCAAAGCTCGACGACTTTTTTTCGCGTTCGTCTCGCCCTGCGTACGTGGCCCGTACGGCGCCTGCGCTCCCGTCGGCCGCCGCACACGCGCGCGTATCGTAAGCTTATGCACACGCTCGCGTTAAATATTCGGGCCGTTCTCCGTCACGGCGACGTCCTTTTTTTCTTCTCGTCATTCCGTCCGCCGCGTTATCGCGGGGAAACGATGTTATGATAACGTGTCGCGCGCGTCGTCGTCCCACACACATCACGCGAAACGCGTACCGGGCAAAACGCACGTTATGTTCTAAGGCGGTGTTACAACGTCACGGGTGGTGGTGGCCCGTTCACGTGTTGAATACGAGCCGTGCTAATAGGCGACCGGGCCGACTACGCGCGTATACGACCGAATGGAAAGCGTTTTTTCAATCGGTTCGATTTATTTCTACAATTTCAAATTGATAAGAAATTCATTCGCTTTAGTTTGTCGTCCAATAATAATGTTTGTTATCCATTTAATATTTAAACATATAGCCAACGTCGAAATGACTTTAAGGACATTTTGTTTATATCGCGTGATTCAATTAAAACGGAGTCATAAAAGTAAATGAAAACGAACAGTTCATATTATATAAAATAAGCGACGATAAATTTGTTTGAATTATGTTTAATATAAAAACAAATAAATCGTACACGTTTTATGTACCTGCTATTATATACGTGTACACACAATTAAATTAAACAAATTGTTATAAACTAGACCGTTAATGAATTACTTGGTTCTGTAAAAATTAATATTATTTAAAAATACAAGTAAATATATTTTATTTTATACTACATAATTAAAAATAAAACGTCCTATAAATCACTATTTCTATTATTATTTTATATAAAATTTAAAATGTTTTCGCGTTATTTATTTTTTTAAATGTGATGTAAACCATATTAAAATGTTTCGGCCACATATAGAGTTATTTTTAACAATTTAAGCTATTACCGTAAATTTTCGTTATTTTATTTTATATAGTTTATAAAATCAATAATATCGGAGATCGGAAAATTCGACGTGAAACTATCTAAAACAATCTCAAACGATGTAACTATTTATTCATGAACATGTGAAAATTAGTTTACTTTTCAAATATAAAATAATAATTTATGTGAAATCTATTCATGAAATTTTTTAATTTTAGATGTATTTATATAAGGTAATTTATAGTTTCGGAGCTCTTCAAATTATAATACAATATTACTCATATATAATTTATATTTTTTATAATTACAATAATATTCAATGAATGAAAGCAAAGCGAGACGAATGACCAACATGGCAACAGCCTACAATACAATTATGTATATAATTAAAATTAAACTAAAACATCAATCAGCCATTTGACATGAACAAAAAATATATAATACAAATTGTAGAAAAAGTCCTTATTAATTTTTTAACGTTTTCATAATTACTTCAATTTTTTAGAACGTATCTTAGAAATAACTTAAGATCATCATATAATAATTTGTACAGTTACATATGTCAAAAAATGAATAAATTTAGAATAATAACATTATAACACGTTATAAAATAATAATAATAAAAATAATACAACGTATCAGTACTAATATTTAATTGAAAATTTTGATTGAAAAAATATGAATTCGTTAAAAAACAGAGTAATATTATATTGAATAAGATGAACAAAATGATTATTTGTTCGTTTTATTCCAATTAAATTCGGTAAAAACACTTTGTTAGACTTCTAAGGAAATAATTGTAATTATACATTTTATTATGTTAATTAACAAATAATTATTAACGAGAAATCTCATAAAGGAATTGAAAAATCGTTTATATTCGATATATACTCATGGCCTATTTCTATGATATTCATTCTTCACACAAATACGAATAACATATTCAAATGCACATAATTAACAAGTTTAATCTTTAAAAATTAAACTATACTAAAGGTTAAAACGTTATGCTTACGATAACCTTCAAACAACACGAAAACGATTTTTGAAATTCGTTAAACGTGTCAAAAGAAGACGTTACAACATGCGTTGCATTATAAAAAGGTTACCGAGATTTGGTGATTTTAGGCACTCGTCTCTCATCACTCGGCGCGAACCAGTGTTTATTATATAAATTAATAATATTAAACTTAATTTGAAAGCAAAGATCAATGAAAAAAACTCGAGTTATGTGCGGGGGAGAAGGAAATACGATCAAATGTTTGTAATCACGTCTGACTGCTAGTTTTTTGCGCTTTTCGGAAACTACTGGGAATTTCGAATAATCGATTCGAATATAATAAACCATGTTATATTATTTCCAATCGATATTGGATATTTTTGCAGAATATTTGCTTGTATTAACTAAAAATAACATTTTTACTTGGAGAAATATTATTTTCACATATAAAACAAGATAACGAATTAAACGAACTATTTTGAGCAAAGAAAGTTTAGAAAGTTAAAAACGAATAAGTTGAATTTAAAAAAAAAAAATGGTGTTTTTTACGAACGTAGTTGTTTTTCGAGTTTAATCAGCTGATAATCAATTCACATTCCTACGGTTCGATTACGTTTCAATTTATATATTAAAAAAAAAAATAATAAGTTCACGATCATGAATAATATTTCATCAAACGTTCCGGCCATTTTAATGCGATCGTTATGAATCGTGTCGAAATTTAAAACGATCTCGTTTTCCAATCGATATCGTGTTTGACTTGTTTTCTCGCGTTATAACCAAATCAAACCTAGCAGACATCTCCAAATTGGAGCGGTTCAAATCGACCACATCACTATCAAAAAAAAAAAAAATTGATCAAAAGGGGAAAAGTCGTAAACGTACCAACACGAACCGATTACTCGTAATTAAAATACATTACGCCAACGTTCACATTAATTTAAAAACTGTACATGGTGACGGTAGCCCGTGGACGTTATACGCCGACGGTTGGAAACGTCTCGTATCGGTTAACGTACAATAATAATCGGTTGCATAAATAACAATTATATAATGTACGATAAGAATATCGACGGGAAGAAAAAGACAGTACTCACGGTCGGTAGAAGTGTCGATTAGGGGTAAAACTGACGTGCTACGAAAACATAATTCGTGAGGTTATCGACCGCACGTACAAAGGCCAACAAAAATCGTAAGAACAGGCGAAAATTTAAAGTTATTTTATCGATCGCAAAAGTGAAACGTTTTCGCGGAAACACTACTTCCAAAATACGAATAATAATATTAATAATAAATTTATTGAAATACGAATACCGTGTAATATTGATAACCGGAACTCGTTGACGGGACCAGCTGGTACGTACAGTTGATAACACGCGTATCAGTGGCGCCAACGTTTAAGACAAAACCAAAATAATATTTTGATATTGCAACTCGCCTACTCCGCCGACACTATTACTGCATAACGTTATCGGCGGATTCGTAAATCGTGTCTTGTGTCACAATTGTCTGTAGGGACGTGCAAAACGATCGAAAAACGATTTTGACCGATGATTTGGAGATGAAAATCTGCGTGAAAACGATTCCGAAAAATCAGTTTTTGACAACCGAAAATATTCTCGACCTCGTTATTCGTCCAACTGGAGCCCTTGTTATTGTTTCCGCTTTCTACGATTGAAAATCCACCTTATAGGACGACATTTGGGCACACTACAGATAATTAAAACGTCAGTGGTGCCGGACCAACTGAAAGCTATTCCAGTATCCGAGTTCCGGAACTGCTATGAACAAAGGAAACAACGCCTCCAGCGCTGCGTGGATTCCCGAGACGCAATTGTTTTGAAGGAGATAATGAGAAATAGTCATTTTGATTAATTAAAATTCAATAAACGATTATAAAAAATATCAATCTCATTATTTTATTCGCACACCTAGTATATACGTATAACTATATCATTCGAAGCGAAACGTTTATTTATTTATTTATTTTTATTTTTTTGTAAGTATTATACATGTACTAAAATTATACGCGTCGTGCTCTCGATTAACCGAAACCGTCCTGAAAATCTCTTGAAGAAAACAGGTATGAAGAAACAATGTATACATAGAAATATGTGTTTATATATATAAGATAATAATAATAATAATAATAATAATAATATAGAGATTATGCACGCGAAACGCGGATAGCCAAATGAATTTTTATTAGAAATAAGAGCTTAGATCCTTAACTTTAAGTCCACTCTGTTTATAGTACACAATACTTATAAAATATTCAAACCTTTTCATTGTTATATATATTTATATATGCGACGAATCCTCGCGTTCTGCGCTAGGCTGATGAGCGAGTATATATACTACGTTTTGAACGTATTAAAAATAAACTCTGTTTCTTATGATCGAACTGACGAATTATTTTTCGTAATTCATTTTAAATCGGTAATTTTTATTCTAAATTCATTTTTAATCCTACGCGGTTGAGAAATCAAATTCACGTCGAATCCAAAATTTTGCAGTCCAGCGCCTTACGTACAGTTTACAATAAATGTCCCCTTCAATGTAATAAACGAAATTATCCGCGAACACCCACGAAAGCTCGAATATCTAAACATCATGAAAAAATATCACCGAAATCAGATGCTAGCCGACGCTTTTTATTCTCGCTCAATATTCCAAACGTCTCAAACAGACACTCGAAGCGTCAACGGTGTCGTGATCTCGTTATGTAATAATTCGATTTTTTTTCCTCCTCCTCTTCCTCCGTCGTCAATTCAGATAATAAATAAACAGCGCACGCGGAATAAAGTCTTCGCGCCGTATAACTCCTACGTGTAAAACGAAAAAATAATAAAAACTATCGAGTGCTGTGGTTCGAGTGGATCACTCGATCGGACGTTGTATTGTTATTTTAAATCTGAATGCAACGACAAATCATTTGTTTTCGAAAAACGATTCGGGACGAAACTCTGTTTATTGTAATTTTTTGTAGGGTTTCGGCATTCAAACATCACAAACGCTCGACAAAAAAAAAAATTATGACAAATGATTGTTTTTGTATACTGTTGCAATACCGTGTGTTTAAGCTCGTGATATATTTTCAGATCATAAATACAAAATAAACACAAAACGGACACGTTGACGATTTCCGTGGTTTTTTCGTTGCGGTTTTATGACAACTTTCCCTTACGCTTTTTGGACAACTATCGACAAAACGGACAAAAATGTGCGAAATAAAGTACCGACTAATTTATTACTGGAAAGCAACGTATGCAAAGATCAACGGACCGCTCTTTCCACATTAAGTTTAATTCGTCCCCTTGTAACAATATTATGAAAATAAATAATTTTTCCAGAGTGGATTTTTTATTTTATATATGTATGTACGAAATTTAAACTATTATATATTACGCGAACCTTTTACGGGGTAATTCAATGTTTAAATTTTACCCTGGAAAAAAAACGTGAGTAGGTATACACCATTAATTATTAAAGCAGGCGAACCCCGAATAAACAGTCAAGATTATAAATACTTGAAAAACCTTTATTTTTAAAATTTTATGTGTACTTACCTTCAGCAACACGCATACGTATATATTCGCATATATATATATACGTGCACGTGCAACGTTGTTAATAGCAACAGTATTCGGAGTGTCTAAATGAAGTTTTAAACACCAGCCCCGTATAATATGTCAACACGTAAGAAAATATTGTCGTGAGATTTAAAAATTACATCACTATACTTAATTATCAGCGTTCAACACTTAATTTACATATTTTTATTTTGGTAAATATGAAAATATTGAAAAATGTCAGCACGTTTTTACAATCGTATATTTGCTTAAACACGTACATTTATTTATCCGAGCAAAAAATAACTTTTACAGTTTTGCTATTATTTTCTTTTAAACATTCAATGCTATTACTCGTGACACTAGATATTAGTACCTGATGTTTTATAAGTGAAGACATACGAGTTGATTGTTTACCGATCGTGTTGAATTAGTCACCATCATTATTATTATTATTATTATTGATTTTTTGCATACATTTTTACGCATATTTAAACTATTTTCGGTACGTGTTTCCAATATTTTTTCGTGTCACAAGTTCCTGAGCCCCATAATAAAGTTCTCGTCAGTCGCCTCCTCGTATAAGCTGTTGAAAAATCGAATTCCTGTGGTAAATAGCCAAGTGTTTGAAAATGTGTGAGAAACTTCCCATCGAGAAAAGCGTATAGGCACGTACTTAAAATATGTAAAAAGAAAACAAATTGTTATAACAACACTCTCGATTTTATATTTGAAAAATATACCGTATACGCCTTCGTCATTTTTTAATACGAGACACCAGCTAAGAGACGTGGCAGCGACGAAAAAATCGATATTAAAGAACGTTATAACAGAAAAACTATTATTTTATTTTATTTTATTATTTTTTTTTATCCGCCCATGCTGCAAAATGAGTGATGTTCTCCCGAAGCGTAACGAAAAAAAAAATCGCCATTACCAACTTTATCTTATTATTATTATTATTATTTACTGCTTTCTAAATGAAACGACGACGACGATACAGAGTTACGATACTCACACGTCTCCGTGTATAATACGCGGTCGATAATTCCGAAAACGTTTCAAATTAAATACGTCGTGCGTGCGTTTGTCCAGAACCACATAAATATTCCGAGACCGCCCCCGCAAGTGTTCATAACTAACAAAAACGAAATTTACGCGCGCGCGATTAATTTTATCTCGTCAAAACTCACATCGTCCGCCTTTTCATTTGTTGTTGTTGTTGTTACACGATGATGTGCGATTTATCGTCTGCGGCCACCGTATATTTCGAGCCGAAGACAGAACTAATACGGCTCGGACGATCTTCACGTGCGTTTCTGCTCCGTCGTCTTTTTCTACTCGCCCACGTTCGGGTACGATAGAGCGCGACCGACGTTGTTTTTCTCTTCGCTCCGTCGTGAACATTTCTACGCTTTGTTGTTATCAATCGATAACCAACTCTTCGTATACACATATATATGTGTGTACATATTCGTTTTCAACGAACACGAAAAAAACTTTTCGAAGTGTAACGGGAGTCGCCTCTGTTCGAGTAAACGCCAATTGCGTAAATAATAAAAAAATGCCCGAGGGATTCTTCACACGCTTCCCAGAACGTGAAACCTGACCGTAAACATTGTAACACGCCGTTGTACTTTGCGTTAATGTCGGGCAAATTTTGAACACAGACCGTTGGAGATTATATCCGGTATCTATCTAAAAGTAAAAAACATGACCGACCGATCCATCGACGCACAGCTCGAACCACTGGACGCATCGGGCTGAAATTTAGCATACAGACGTAGGCGTCTGTTGAGAAAGGATTTTCTAAAATTCAACCCTTAAGGCGGTTGAAAGGGACAAAAGGGATAAAAATGGTAGATATAAAATATGTAAAATACTAAACACTGGGGCAAACGATGTTGCACGGGATTTCTATGTTGTTTACAAAAAAGGTTTTAAAGATAAAAAAATATTTAAAACAAATCAATCTGACCCGGGCAATGCTGAGTTATACAGCTAGTATATATATATATGAGACCCTGGAAGCTATTCTTGTTTTTATCGCTAATTAAACAATTTGAACTTCTGAAACGAAACTTCTGTTTTCGTGAAAAAATATAATTGACTTTGCTTTTATACTTTTATATAGACTTAACGAATAAAAAATATAATTTTTCAATTGCCCAGCTTTGAGTGTATTGGTACTACCATCGACTTTATAATATTTTATGAAATCAATAGTACAACACAATAGAATTATCTCCGCTTATTATTAATCGGAAAAACGACGTACCTTTTTCTAAAATTTTAGACATAAAAAACTAGATAAAAATTTAACCAGTATAAGTGAACCAAATTTAATTATGAATAAATGTTTTAATAATATATATAATGTAAATATTATATGATATTTGTTAAATTTATTATAAAAGTTAAAAATTTGATTACATTTTTCACTTTTGCACGATTAAAATGCATTTTTAATATTTTTACAGCATTCAAATTTATTGTATCCACAGTCCTAATTATAACAAATGGATTTATAGAATTTGAACTGTGATCCTCAATAAAAATACGGGAAATTATATGACGAATTTCGACCCATAACACAATATGAAAATAATTATAAGTTGTCAATATCGACTATAGGTAAATATAAGTATATAGGAAATTTCACTTCAAATTATCAACAAATTTCAACTCATGCGAGTTTTCGTTTTATTGAGATTATACTTATAATGGATTTTTATAATACACAGAATAATAAAAATAATAATAGTTATAATAATAATAATAATAATAATAATAATAATAATAATAAAATAACTGTTTTAAATTATATTTAATATTACATAAAACATTTAATTATGACTAAACAAACTTAAAAAAAAAAAAATTAAAAATAGTGTCTAATTTATTTATATATATATTTTAACTTTATAATGTAAAAGTAACTTAATATCAAATACCTGAATCTAATTATTAAGGTAAACAGGTATATTCACAAGAAATGCAGTTAATAATAATAATAAAAAAAAATGGAAATAAAAATAATAGTATATTAGAAATTTTGTCTAGAAAATATCTATACAAACGTATGTGTACTTATATTATACATATAAAGTACTCGCGTACAAATATTATACATATACAGTAGACAATAAATTAACGCAGTTATATTTAATATATTTCATTTTTTGATTTTTGTTAATTTTTTTTATAAAGTGTGCATGTATAATGTGTCTATATAAAAGCGATAAAACTAACAAATTGTCTTCTTGATAAATGAAAGTAAATGAAAGTAAACGAAACTAATTAAAGACTTAAAAATCCGACTCTAATATTATCCACCAAAGGCTGAGAGGTCACGTTAATGGCTCTCTCGTGGTGTTGGGCAACATCAGACACAAAAGTCCTCCGCCTATTTAAAAAAAAAAAATTTTTTTTTAAATTAATTTTCTTCCAGTAAAATTATTGCGTGAATCGAAATAATGAAAATCGTAACAAACCTATGAGAAGCACAGCTACTATGTAAGTAGGTAATGGACAATAGAGATCTAGCAGCGCGGCGATAACAATATTTCCAATAATGCCTCCGAGCCTGGCAGCTACCATAGATATGGCCATTCCAGTGGCTCTATTGACGTTATATATTTGAAAAAAAAAAGCACATTAGACATTACAGATATTGATTTTCATTGTGTTTCGACTTTTACCTCAGGTTTGTTGGGAAAATTTCTGTGATCAAACAATCCAAAGCTGCGTTGCCGCAACTGATGGCGCTGCTAAATATAGCGGACACTATTAAATTTTGTCGTTTGCTCGTGATCAGTGACAAACCGACGGCGCACACTCCAGACGCCATCGTACTGAATACTGAACAAACGAGGAAAAATAAATCAGACCGCGCCGAGTGAACGGATTTCCATATAACGCGACCGTGTGAAAAAACGAGGCGGCAAAAGCTGATTTTACCGACACGGCGTTGCGAACGGTACTCGCCTAAAAAGAATTTCCTGCCCAGCGTGTCCATTCCGATCACGGCGAATATGTTGCTCGGTATGGCGGCTGCCACCGTGATAAACGATTCGAGGAAGACGCCGCTCTCGATTTTATCCGAACACAAGTCGACGTGCGAATGCGATCCGGCTTTGACCACAAACTCGGTTACCTGTCCATCGGTCGAACGAAATAAAACGATAATTACTACTACCGGCCGCTTAAAGTCATCAATTGTCGTGTACGTACTTCACACACGAGCGCCTGTTCGCTTCCGTTATGAGCGCGAGCGAATTCGTCGAATCTGTTGAATAGCTCCGGGAACCACATCATCAGCCCGTAATAACTGCGAACGAAATGAGCACAAAATAATAGGTTTAACACAGTCCGGCGTCCATAATAATACAACACGACGTTGTAGATTTAAAAAAAACACACACACACACACACACGTACCCGATATGGAAACTGAGGTTGATTACAATTGATATCGACGTATACTTTAATATTGGAGCCATAAATATCATCTTTGTGTTATGGGCTACTTCTTTGGACATACTTTTAAGGGACAGGCTCTTCGAACTGTCGTGTTCGACGACGTTCGACTTGGTTACCAACGACTTAACCTAAAACATCGCGAATTTTAATTTACACGGTTTTTACGGTTGAATTATACAATTACAAAATAGACGTTCCAACGACTGTATGAAAAATATACATCCCATTCTGCACACAACAATAATACGATTGCCGTGAAATGAGCGACATTTCAATCCCTGTTTTGCGGTGTATAGATTTAAAAATCAACTTGAAAACTGTATTAGATTGACTTCTAATATTTACCCATTTCATTAATATTACGTTATTTATTATATTGGTTAGCAAAAAGTTATCGTTTTTGGGATTTACCATTAAACATTAGAGGTTTGAATTTCGAACCGAATTTTACGAGTCTGAAACTATTAATGTTTTCGAGAGCAATGATATATATATATTACAAATAGCTAACTACAATTTTATAAAATGTCCACTTATATACTCACAAATACTTTATTTTCTAAAGCTCGCGCGTATAAAACAATTATAAGAATTTTCGCGTACTCGAAAATCGATGTATATATATACATACAATCGTATAAAAATTTGGGATACTTGTACTAAATAAAATTACTCGGTTTTCGATGTTTTACCAAAACCATTGTGTTTGAAATGACGAAATCGAACGCGACCGTTGAGATAAACGTAGTTGGACGCCATATAGTATAACGTTATGTAAAACTGATACTCACTGGATACATTTCCGGGTCGTTTCCGGTATTGGTGGCGTAGATCTGTTTGAACACTTCCAGCGCCTTCTGGTGATCGTTGCGGGTCAACAGAAACTTGGGACTCTCCGGTAAGAAGAACAGGAACACGGCGACGAGTACGCTGGGAATGGAACAGATGGCCAAGAATATCCTCCAGGAGTTGTACAAGAACGTGGGAGACCTGTAGCCGATATCTCGCGGTATGATTATCCACGCCAGCGCTGCGGGGATGTGTGTGGGTAGGGTGGGGACACAAAACACAACAAACGTTAAGTCATCGATAAGACGCGCGCGCCATATCCTCCACTAGCGGATGCTCACTGGCTACGAATAAATTTCCCAGCGTCCAGAACGCCGCCATCGAGCTGAGCATCGAACCGCGTTTGTTTTTCGGTTGGAATTCGGCAAAGTAAGACCATATGACCGGACCGCTACCGCCCAACCTACACACGCGCGCGTTATTTTACGATAACTGATAAGGTGGTCTCAAACTTACGCCGCTCCGTTCAAAAACCTGAAGAACATGAACACGCCGTACGACTGGGCGAACGTCGAGGCCACGATGCACAGG
This sequence comes from Schlechtendalia chinensis, assembly GCA_019022885.1. Lineage (NCBI taxonomy): Eukaryota > Metazoa > Arthropoda > Insecta > Hemiptera > Aphididae > Schlechtendalia > Schlechtendalia chinensis. The sequence continues at coordinate 6,528,627 of CM032341.1, forward strand.
GCGTTCATGAAGCTTATCACGATCAACACTTTACGACGACCCAACGCGTCGGCCAGAGAGCCCCAAATGTACGCGCCGGCCATCATGCCTAACAGACAAAAAAAGAAAAACAACACGCGCGCGATCAGTTTTTTTTTTGTTTGTTTTGTGCGTGTTTCTCTTCCGTCGCACGGACGGATCGGCGGTATGTGCGTATTGTTATTAACCAATGAATATAATCGAGTTCAGCCATCCCTTGGAGGACGTGTTGAGCTTAAGGTCGCATTGGGCCGACGGCAATATGAACGACATGCATATAACGTCCATTTCTTCGCTGGTGCTGACGAAGCCGCACACGACCAACAACAGGTAATGGAACTTGCCGTAGCCTAGTCGAAACAAAAACACAACGGCGGCAACGCGATTAGTGCAATTGAGCTTTTGTCGTCCGGCCGCGTAATAAAATAAACGACGTGGTTATTGTGTAAGGATGGTGGTACCGGTGAGCTCAATGGCCTGTTCGAAGTCCGCCACCTCTTTGGTGGCCGGAAACGAGCCGTTTTCGATGGCGTCTAGCTTCTTGTCGTATCTGTCTAACGTGCCGCCTGCGAACCGAACGAGAACAACGTTTTAAACGTCGCGCGACCGCCGAAATAAACAAAAACAAAAAACAAATATTTTTCGTCAAGCAAAACACGCGAATAATAATTACTTTTGATTTTGAGATCGATGGTTTCTTGATTCTTTACTCTGCCGTTGTTATATTTTACATCTGGGAAATAACAATAACACATTTATGCACGATGTTTTAAATTTTGTTTCGTGGTTGTTTTTATTGAGAGCCTAAAATATATATTCAAATGTTCAGCCGACTACGGCTGACTTGCAGTACTCCGAAACATACATCGACAAATAAAAACACGTATTTAAAATTATTTTTTACCGATTTTTTTTTTTTTAAACTCCTTTACGCGTCGAAATAACTAAGCCGTTTCCGTCGCTCGTCACAACATTCTGCGTGAAAACACAATCCACTGTCTGTTCGTGGTTTGACGAAACAAAAAACGTCGACGGAGAAAATACGAAATACAATTATTTCAAATTTTTTTTTAGTTTTAAATTCGACATACAGACAAGTTGAAAAAAAAAAATAAATAAAAATTACGACATACGCGTTTCCGTATTACCTGTCCGACATTCGCGGATACCGTATTGTCATTACCGTACGGCGGTTTGCGCGTGGCGGCGGGACGATTAGACGGGCCATTTATCACGTCACGCGGCGGCCCATATCGGATTACGACAAACACCGACCAAAACCGATACGACAAATACCGATTTACAAATTGTGTTCGCACGTCCGACAAATTCAGTTCTCAAATACCGAACGGAATACAACTTAAAAAAAGCGACCGCGCAGGAATCGCACACGACGCGCGCGCTCGACGACGATGATGATGATGATGACCGTAGGCGATCATTATTGGCGAACGTCGAAACGGCAAAACAAATCGGTCGGAAAACGGGATCGCGCGCGTTTACGACGGACGGGAAACGCCATCCGGGGTCCGGTCGAACGGTTCGACGCGATTGTTATGACCGTGTAGTGTCATTGACGTGCGGGGTACGGCAAACGAAAACTCTACTAGTCTGGCCTTCACGCCGATTTCGAATTTCAGTTTTTACGTAACAATCCGTTCGCCGTACGAGCTGCAAAAACCATGATGATCCCCGGGGGCAGCGAACGGATCTGATTTTTCCGTTTTTTGTCAACCGCCGTCGGGGACGTCATTTCCTCGCACGTCAAATGACGAATTCGTCGACGACGGAGGCCCGAGCGGACGATCGCGACGGGTCCGAGAGGTTTGCGAAACGCTCCGGATAACGTGACGCGCGTCACGCGATTGGTGTCCGAGGGTCGACACCGTTTCGGGGTAACCCGAGACTTGAACGCGCCGCGTCACTATACGCGACTTCAAAACAAACTCGTTTTGCGTTTCGATCGCGACGACTCGGTTCCTTCCCGTCTAAACGCGTCTGAAAAATCGAACCTCGCGCGATTTGACGGCCACGATCACCGGAAATACCGGCGCGACACTGTAGCAGACGCGAGCGCGTACCCAAAACAACAACAACAATCACAATATCGAAAACGTATCCCGAACGTGTTTCAGACGCGTGACGGACGACGTTTCAGATATGATGTGACCGCTTGAAACGCCAGTCGGATTCGTCTCGGCTAAACCACAATACGCGCAACACAATCCACCCGTGCACGGGACAAGACGAAGAATACGTCTCCGGGGGCCATCCTCGCTTGTACGTTTTAAGATTTCCGATCGGAAATACGAGCACGTCGAAGAAAACATAATCGTTCGACTACGACTAATAGTAACGCGGTCCTATGCACAATAATATATAGTTTTCTAGTCGCCGGTGCGAGTAAAAATATTTTGCTCGTATTTTATATTGTTAGGGAAAAAAAAAATCTTCGAACACGTCGCGCGGACTAATATAATATACACACGCATACACACACACACACATATATATACGTATACACAACATTGATAAATATCGAGAGAACGAATCCATACAATAGCATTGTTTTCCTCTGTTATAAGCTACACATTTCAGTTATTATTATTATTATTATTATTATTATTACTATTCTCAATTATAATCGACATCGTCGGGCCACGCCAAACATAATATACAATTCACGTGGCGATTATATAAATGGTCGTGGTCCCCAGATATTATTATTACAATACGACTCATACCGTGAATGGGAACGCAGGAATTTACTACTACGCATTTTGGAATAACGCGCGCGTCTGTTGTGTATTTTGAAGTGAAAAAAATAAATAATAATAATAATAACAATACAACGTCTTGTTACACGGTCTCGCTGGATTGAGCGTTGCGACCGAAATTCCTAAATCGTAATTATTATTTTTCCTATTCGTGATCTCGTAGTCGACAGTTTACCATTTAGACCAAATAAAAAAAAAAATATACAACAAAACGTGATGGTCAGTCGCGCGTGTTCGCAATACCATCCAATAATTAACGTACGGGAGAGACAGGTGTGTAGTACTCGCGGGGTTCTTCCACCGAACATTTAACGTACCACTGCGTGATAATTCCGTACGGACAATATTATAATAAAACGTAAATAAACGCGTTCAAACCGTGTCGTGTATGTTATTAAAGAGAATTTATTTCGACGCATCGTCGTGAAATTATTCACAAACGAATGTGTGTGTTATTATTTATTGGTAACTGGTATTTTACCGTTATTCGAAAATACGTCCGTGTACGTAGCGAAAACAAAAAAAAAAATAATCGTTGGCAAAATGTCAAGAAAACAGAAAAGATTAATAAAAAACGGCGTACCTGTCACGGAAAATAACAAAACTAAATAATATCAAACGAAAAAAACGCGTTTTTGAAGTGCGTAACCCGAAACGCGACGAATACCAATCGGGTTTCCGTTCGGGAATGATTGAGAGAAGACAAAGTCGGTTTCTAAACTCAAAACCGTGAGTCTCGTGCAATAAAAACGATTTCGCGCGCCGTCGTCCGCGTTCTTCACCGTGTCCCGCCCTCGTGTTCCTGAAAAACCGTGCCGTGTGTGTTTCGTAGACCGCCGCCGTCCGTTTCGTAGACATCGTGTCGACGAGCCGTCCGCGGACATCGCACACGACACACGTCGCAGACGTGCAGACGACCCCGGGCGAACAAAATAAACAAACGGATCGTTGTCGTCTCCGTGTGACATTACCTGGACCGTTGTTGGATCCGCCGTGATCCACCACCATTGTAGTACGGTAGGGGTGTGTGATTTGTCGGTCAGCGCAAACCGGGCCGAGACTCGCTGGACGCGACGACGACGACGTTGGGACGTCACTGGGACAATATCATAAGACCGCGGGTATCCATCATAACTTGTCTCTGACCGGCCGTGCAGACGATGAGCGCGTGTATTGTTCGGACGACGACGTCGATGATTTCATCTGGAAAAACAACAGGCGACGTTGACGACGTGGTGGACTGTTTTTAAACGAAAAAACGTACGCCCCGCAGAAGCGAAAAAGACCGGCCGTTTTCGAAATACGACGACGACACGTTACACACAAACACACCAAATTCAATACCACACCCGCGCCACACGACACGTTACACACGTCTAAGGGGGCACCACCGCCACCACCGTCGCAACGACAACATCCGTCGCGGTTCTCGACCGACTATGTGTGTATATATACGTGTGTGTGTGTGTGTGTGTGTGTGTGTGCGCGCGCGCGCGCGCGCGAGGTACTGTATATGCTTAGACACTAAAATATACGCGCGCGCGTTGCGCGGGCGCCGCGAAAGGAATCAAACTCGTTTTCACTACTACACACCATTATATTGTGTCGTCCGGGCCGAGCAGCGCCGAGCGCGACCGCCGCCGACCGTGTCTGGGGCCTACGGTGGTCCGTGTGCCTACCGCGTACGCGCGTCGTCCGCGACCCGTCGTGCGTGTGTGTGTGTGTGTGTGTGTGTGTGTGTGTGTGCGCGTGTGTGTTCACGAAATCGAGGAACGACGACGACGACGACGACGGGCGCGTATCGTGAAGAGATCGTGTAAACGAATCGATCGCGTATCGAGAACACTGAGAACACGCGCGCGTCTGTCGACAGCGTTCATTAGAATGTGGAATACGAAAGGCCCGTGTGTACACGGCGGGCGCGAAGAGCCGCCGCGGAACGAGATTTTATTTTTCTCTCTCTCTCTCTCTCTCTCACTCCCGGCGCGGGAGGAGAGCGTAGCGCGCGAGCGTGTGTGTGTACGCGCGCGCGTTCGTGTACGTGCGGTGCGCGCGGCGCGGTCGCGCGTGTGTGCGTGTGCAGACCTTGAAACGGACGGAGAAGAGCCGCGGCGGCACACACGGCCCGTCGCGGCTCGTACGAAAATCACATTATTACCGTCGATCGAACCACACGCAACAATATTACGCGCACCACGTACGTGTTATAAACGTACAGGCACTTACCCCAAACGGTCATTTCTTTCGATAAATTTATTTATGTATATATATATATATGATTTCGTACACCGGATATTTATTATCACGTTACGCCCGGTAGGTCGAATTTCCGACGGATCCTCCGGTACGGTCGAGTGGCGCGCGCGCGTGCGCACACAACCCCCGCCGCATTTCTTCAAAAAAAAAAATAAATAAAAAAAAAAACACCATCTAACAACAACAACAACAACAACAACACGGCGCGCGGCGGCCGTTAGAAGATCCGTCCGATCGATAACATTATGATGCGTACGAACACACCTCCAATAAAAGTATAACCATACGCCGGGCAATAATAATAATAATAATAATAACACTACCACCCGTTGAAACGTTTCGAAATCGAACCCGCCCGTTCAAACGAACACTTGGACACTATAATAGACGGGAATTATTTATATAGACGACGCGAGTAACGGGTTCTCCTTCTTTTTTTTTTTGATTTTACACGCATGTTGTGCTTGATTTTTCGTTTACGATCTCGCGCCGAAGTACACGATCGCCCCGTTTTTCGTCGACTGTCGTTTTTTTTTATTGTTTTAGCATTTCAATTATCCCGATTCGTTTTTAATCGCTACGATAACTATTGGTTTCTTAACACACACACACACACAACGATCGTACGTAATCGGTTATGACGGAGTAACACCGCGTTTTGAGCGCAGTCGACGAAACACTGTATTCAATTCAAAAGTATGGCGCGACGTTTTGTTATTCCTTTAGTTTACTTCGTATATTATTACGACGTCGCCGGTGACGTGCGCGCGGGTATTTTCTATGAAAGAAGCCGAGCCATCTAATGTCAATATTAAAACCGCGTTTGTACTGAATAATAATGTTGTGGTATTCTTAGACGAATCTTTTCTTTTTTTTTTAAGCATATTGGAAATATTAAAAATAGAATCTTAAATCGTTTAGCGCATGGTTTTGACTTAGTGACAAGTTTTTTAAGTTCGCTGTCTCCCCTACCAAGGAGACCTTTCTGCGCACATTTTCGCGAACACGATATACACGTTAACATAATAGACGTGAGCATTTTTTTTTTTTTTTTTTCGTAAAAGTCTAGTAAAACAATACAAAGAATTTGTAGTGTTTTGAGTTATACACAACTTTTGTTTTCTTAATGTTCGCGATTTTCCTCCAAACGTTATACAAATATTTTCTTTTTTTCAACTAAAAAAAAAAAACATTAATTGATATTCCACGCATACCTTCTTATACTTTAAAATGTTCAATGCTACAGAGAATTCCGAATTTGTCGAATTTTAACATTTTCCGTCATTTTAATTCGGTATATATACAACTATAAAACATATAACGTTCATACCAAACTGCACTGCATACAACACAATAATAATTAAAACAAATAGTGTATAATGTAATAATCCGAATAATCGGTTTACGAAAACCTATTGTCTACGTTTATTATGTAAAATATTATTGTGTTTACGTTCTATACAGATAAACTTTGTATTGTCACATTAACGACACGATACATTTGTACACGGAACGACGGGGAATAAAACTACGATAATATGTGAAAACTAATTTTTTATACACTTTTAATATTTTGTAATACCGCTAATTTGAAAGTATGTCAATATATAATATACGCGAGTTTCCTTAAGATTAGCGTTTTAAGTGAACAAAACATTTAAAGCCTCGATAATGTGACATTATTTCTATTGGATCGACACCCAAAATCGCTTAATTCATTCAATTATAATAGTTTTAAAGTAGTTCTCTAAAGTTGTTCTGAGTTATTGAAGTTAACCGAAGTAATTCAAATTAACCGTAATAATTACTTTTCTTTAAAAAAAACTTAAATACGCGACTTCCTGAAATATGCGTTACTAGAATTAATTTTTATTTAGAACAATATTTTTGGTATTTATTAGTGTCGAGAAAACAATACATTTGTGTAAAACAAATAAATTATCAAAAAAAAAATTATATTTAAAAAAAAGTCTTATACAGTTACCTATTTCCAAAACAAACGTTCGTGTGAAAGAAAAAAATTAATTTTATTAATAAACAAATCAACCGGTTTTTGGTCCCCATATAAGAATTAAAACGTATTAAAATCGAACGTATAAAACGCATAAACACAAAAGACAAAAGCTAAACAAAAAAAAAAAATTTTTTTTTTTAAATTTCCAAGATTTAAAAAATACAATTTTATCAGTATAAATCAGTATAAATGTTTATATACAACAGCTATTAAATAAAACGTAACTTAACTCTAACATATCGAATTACATTACAACCAGAGCCATAGCAAGGTTAGTTTAGCGAAACTGGCGCCCAAACCAGAAACGTAACAAGAAAGGAAGCACAATATTGCACAAAATCAAATTTCATATTTCACTATCGGTAATAATGGATTTGAGGTTCGATTAATAAGGCAAAAAAAACCAACAGTTTCATCTTTCAATATGGCACCAAATTTAAGGTAAAACGCGAACAAATCGCTAAACGATATTTTGGCGAGTCAACAAATGACGAACCAAAACTAACAGAGTTAAGAAGAGAATGTTTTTTAGCCATCAACTCAATTACAAGGCCGCCCACAGGGGGTCGAGAGGAGCTATGGCCCCCCGCTATTTTATTTGATATTTGTTTAAATTGGCGATATAATTCCTTTGAAATGTCAAATAATTTTCAATGTTTTTTTTTTTACATGTGATAAAATAATCGATTATTATTCTACTAATCCCGCCCGAAACAGTCACGGCTATAGATAACCATATCCGCGGAAACAACTTTATAGAACAGCTGTTGTAACCATATAATAAATATAATAAATATAAAATGTACGGGTTATTATAATTTTTTGGGTATTTCCGACTCGATCACGGATAAAGAGAAATTACCGTACAGTGCTCGAATTGAAAACGAATCGGAAGAGGGATGTAAAAAAAACGTCTTATCCGAATCTCTATCGAAATGTAAAAAAATTTTTTTTTCAAAATCCGTCTCGCGTGACAGTGAAAAAAAAATTTTTTTCAATTCCGAATATTTAGCAAGATGTAAACATTTTTATTTCAAAATCCGACTCCCGTAATGCAGGTGAAAAAAAAATTTCTTTTAAACACCGAATCTCCATCGAAATGTAATAAAATTTTTTTTTCAAAATCCGTCTCGCGTGACAATGAAAAAAAAATTTTTTTCAATTCCGAATATTTAGCAAAATGTAAACATTTTTATTTCAAAATCCGACTCCCGTAATACAGGTGAAAAAAAAATTTTCTTTTAAACACCGAATCTCCATCGAAATGTAATAAAATTTTTTTTTCAAAATCCGTCACGCGTGACAGTGAAAAAAAAATGTTTTTTCAATTCCGAATATTTAGTGAAATGTAAACATTTTTATTTCAAAATCCGACTCGCGTAATGCAGGTAAAAACAAATTTCTTTTAAAGTTCGAATCTCTACCAGAATGTAAGCAAATTTTTTTTTCAAAATCTGACTCACGTAATGGAGTTGAAAAAAAAGTGTTAACATGTTAAACGCAAACGTTCCATCCGCAGCGGGTTCGGTGCGCGTCTCCCGATTGCGGCGGTCGCGACATTCTGCCGAAGTCGACGTCGGTGTTTTTAACCTATAATGCGGGGATGTGTCCAGACGAAAACGACGCGAACAATAACAGTAGTTTGATGAAACGTTCCAATGCAATCGCGAGAAAACGGACGGGGAAACGTTGTCGATCTAAAGTCTAACTAAAGAGACTAAGACTAAAGTCTAACCCTTCCCACCACGATTCCGCTCCTAGTTGCGTCCATGCATAGTATATCGTCTGAATCAGCGTCTCTCAAACCTATCCTAACCGAGTCGGTTTTTTTCAGTTTCATAGATTCTAAGAACTTCATATTTTTTGAAATTTTTTATTTTTATTCTGTAGATGTAAAACCATGTGTGGGTCGCGATCCGATTTTCAGTGGAGTATTTGGATCGCGGTCCTAAAAAGATTGAAAACCAGTGGTCCAAATATACGGTCATGCAATGTGATCGTTAAAAAGAAATACGTAAAGTACAACGGCGTAGCGGTCAGGACTGAAATTCCTAAATAAAATAAAAAAATCATATATATGCATAACCAGTGCTCGAATGTGGGTATGCAGAGGGACGAAGCTCCTATTATTTTGTTTTTGTTTTTTGCGCACCTTAACTACTTTTCTATTACTAGACGGTAGAAACTACGTACGACATAATTTGTCTTAAAATGTACATTTAAATTGTTGTCGCTTTTACAATTTTAATTATTTCTCAATCAAAATTTTTTTATAGTTTGTTTATATGATAATATCATATGACGCTTGTTCATTGCATTGTCTAGTGCAGTAGTGCACAGATTTATACAATAAATTGTTGTACGTATTTTGTGGTCTAGTGTACTCGCGGAACGCAATGTTATAAGTTTCAGTTATCATTGCTAAAGTTTTCACATATCATTTATCATTGTTTTTGAATATGTTGAAAAAATTGGATGAAGATCAATTAAAATTCACTTACATGCATTATATTTGGAATTTATATGTATGCAGCTAAAATGTAATTTTTGTTTTTAATTAGTCTTGCCGTCGAAAGGTGGTGTGGTACAAACTCACGGGTTTGTTTTAGATAGTTTTGTACTTGGAACGCAGTTTTTAAGTCGTTGATTGAGCTCCTCTACTTATTTTTTCCCAATTCGAGCACAGTGCATAATGATAATATTGTTATTTGAAATAATCCTGTAACGTAACAACGAACGTTTCATTGCCGACGAGGTCACACGGCAGAGAGTAATTCGCGGTCCAGGGCTAATAATTTTTGCCGGCCCCTCCCCGACAATCCGAGTCTATTGCGGTGTAAATTGTGAAAATACAATAAAAAAATAAAATCAGATAACTTTTTCTTTTTTTTTAAAAAAAAAATAAAACCACAAATTTACTTGAAATGTACACGCTCTGAGCTATGGTCCTGGTTAGGGCCAATTATACGTCCACGGGTTATCAATTAATTTTTATTTTTTCTATACTTTCGGTACAATATAATTACACACAATATGTATAATACAATTTTATGCCCACATCCACAACAAAATGTATAATGCTTGATTCACTACAATTAAGATGAAGGTGGTTTGTTTTATCGGACCCCCCCCTCCATGAAAAAAACCTGATTACGCCACTGCTGAGAGTATATTAAATAAAATTAGGTTGTACATTTTTTGATGGTCTCCCTGAAATATTTTTCTACAAGCGGCCTTGCTCAATTATTACAGATATTATCTGGAGGTACGAATAAATGGAATAGTAATGAATACATTTTGGAAATACATAAATATTAAATATGGAGTAAAAGATAATATAAAAAGTAAATGGTCAAAAGACTTAGCTACGAAATACACGAAAGACCTCAATGGAACTGATTTATACTCCGTGTTTCGAACATCAAGCTAATAGTTTAATAAATAAATATGGTTCGAGTTTAGACTCATCAAAATGTATTCGTAATTATTTCTTAATATTGATGGAGAGCTAAGAGTATTTTTAACTATATCGTTCACATTATACATGTGGAAGAACATCCAGTACATTAAAGACTATCAAAAGTTATCTGAGATCTACCATGACATAGAAAGCTGGCACATATCGGAATAATATCCATTAGACGCGAATTAGCATAAAATATCAACTACGACAATACTGACGTATTTGCAAAAAAAAAAAAAGAAGGAAAGTATGAAAAGTCGCAATTTAAAAATAAAAGTTTTCGTTTTAAAATACATTTCAGGTTATGCAATACATATATTGTATTATTTATTAAAGTTAAACATTTTTTCAACGATTTCGATTACGTCACACATACAGCTGTATGTATTATATATGTATTATATTTAAATATAATGATATTTATAGGTACTATAAGTAGATATAAGTACCTACCAACTATTGATAATAATAGCGAAAAAAAATGTGTGTTATTGATTAGTCCATAGCTAAACTAAAAACAAAAATCGAGCTGTCAAATGTTGACCTTAAAAAGAAATTATAAAAAATTGTCCCTGAAATACGTATAATATAATGCAATTCCAACGCCCATGCATAAATGGATGAAAATCGTTTTAACTATTCACGAACGCGTTTCAAATTTCCTGCATTTTTCATATTATCAACGCTTTGTGAATCTGTCTACATGAAAAAAAAAGGTGTAATGAAACGAATTTTTTTTATAAAATGTTCAATCGCGCAGGATCACAAAAAAAAAGCAATTTATATATTTCCTGTAATTAGTTATTGGTTGTCACGTTCTCATTCATCCTATATAATATAATCAAAAAGCAAACAATTAAAATGCACCTTCAAATTAGTATAATATGTTTGACAATGTGTGCAATTTTTGGTCGATGATTCTGCGTGTTCATCGCGTATAAAACGATTGAAATCGTATACGGACAAAACTTGTTCGAATACCGGACAGTATATTTTATACATTATATCTGTCGACGGTATATTTTGTACATTGTATCTGTACACGAAACGAACAGATCGTACATAAATTTATGTGTACTCACGCTTTTAAAAAGTTGAATAAAGTTTAAATAAGTAAAAACTGATTTTTCATATAAATGAATTATTTATTGGTCGTTTATCAATGATTTTCGAATCGTACGAATCAAAACAAGATAAAACGTCTAAACTATAATTTAAATATATATTTTAGATTATTAGTCTTCGTTAAACCAATATCTTGTCTCATAGTTAAATCTACCCGATAAATTACCCAATATAATCTAAATAAATGATAATTAGAACATCGACAATTCGAACAAAACTATCTTACATACAAGTTTACAATATACATAAAACCAAAATTTAAATATACAAACCCACACTGCTCATACTTGGTAATTAATTTGAATTATCAATATATTGGCCATTTTTATCTATTTCATATCGAACACGACGAATTGCACAATAGAACAAAATCAAGTGGAATTAAAAAGATAAATAAAACATAGATATTATTGATAATATACTAATAATATAAACCGAAATATCCAATGATCAAAAGAAATTGTACTATTTGTAAAAATAACAGATCTTATTTATTTCTAGATTAAATAAAAAAAATTTATACATAGGTATTTTTATACGGCAGGGTCCAAGGAGAGGTCCAGAACTCGGGACCTCCACCCTTAGTTGCGCCACTGTCATCATAGGTGAGCTAACAATACAAAACAATTATCTATCAAATTCATATTATAAGAGCAAAGTAAGCATTTATTCGTAAGACAATACTCAGCAATATAATTATGGAACATACAATAGAATAGTAAAGAAATCTTAGAAAAATATTATTAGTTATTCATTCGAGTTTCAAAATTATTTCATTTATTTACATATATTTTTTAACTCTATTCAATAATATAATTTTAAAAATTAGAAGCAAAATAGGTGGATAGTGATTTTTTTTTAAAATTATTTTACGACATTATGGATTTTTATATACGTAACTTCAACTCACTTAAATCACAGTTGTTTGTTAGAATTCTATGATGCATATCGTTGTTAAATATACAACCTAACTAAACCGGAATATATCACAGCGACTATAATGTTTCCACATATACTTTTATTTTAAGCACATTCGCGATGTCATTTAACATTTTATTTAAAAAATTTGTAGGGTTTTAGTATAATGATATATATTTGCCTAAATTGTTGTTCCGTTCAACTAACACAGTAAAACAATTTATTGAGGCTCAGAGGTCGTTTACGGATTAGGGTCCATCATGTCCATTTCCCTCCCATTATATTTACCACCGATTCTTTGCTATCGGCGACTTGACACATTGTAAAAAACAAAAATAATAATTAACGTTAATTAAACGTTTGACTTGTATGAAAAGTTTAGGGTTTTCACGAAAACAATCGAATTATAATGAACATAGTATACCATTCGTGTATGCCATATTAGTCGTGTATGCTTTTTGAAAGATGTTACGAGGAGAATACGAAAGAAAGAGAAAAGACACACCTAGAAATATAAGGTACAGAGAAGTGTTAAACATTTTCCAACTTCCCAGCATTTAAAGTGAAACGAACACGTATGGCGTGCCGAGGAGAATGTGCTCCGAAATGAATTTATCAGAAATCTGTTAAGTGAACCCCGTCATCGTTGGCCGCAACACAGAATGAAAAAATATCTGAAAACGGTAATCAGGACGAAGCGGAATTCGAAAACTGTGACGGGTGGAAAGACTTAAAGAAAGCTGTAAAGGCTGGTACAACAAAACATAAATAAAATGGAAGTCTCTTCCTATATATGATCACCACCTAGGAAGAACCAGCAAAGTCCATAAACCTATTTATATTAATCAAGAAGGGCGAAGGACCATCAAAACACTGAACACGGTTCGTTAGAAGATCCTTTCAAAAAAGTTTTAAAAAAAAATTGTAATAATAATAAGTAGTATAGTACTAATTATCCATTCTATTATATTATATTATAGACTATCGCGTTTATGGCATCTTCAAAAACAAAACAAACAAATCCTGAGAAGAATTAATTTAAAAGTAAAAAAAAAAACAAGTAGTTTTAAATTGAAATCAACTACAGAAAAAAACCCATTCGGAACTCACGTTTTCATACGGCCTTGTCGACGGCCCGCGAGAGAACAGATAGGTAATATAATAACATTGATATTGCGAAATTTGTAATCAAATTAAATTTTTAATTACTCCCGTTTTTTTAGATGACTGTACACGTTGTTCAGGTTTGAATATATCACGGTACCCAACGTACGTACATTGTATGAAAATACGTATTTACACACTTCATTGTTATATCGTAAAACGCGTTTCTCCACTTCGCAAATGTTTATAAGCTCGAAACCGTTTAAAAACACGTTATTGTATGTACATTCGAAATGTATAAATCTCAACACGCGAGTACGCTACAATCCCTGACCGAGGATTTCGTAATGATGCACAGCTTGGATACGCGCGGACTTTGTTTCCTCAATGTCGCATTAATATTCATCATTAATTGTACACATATTATCACAATATTATCACTCGTTCACACACGCATCAATACGTAAGTAAATCTATTGTCCAGATGTAATTAATTGACGTGTTAATTGTGTTTACCTTAAAAAAAAACAAAAGCTGGGAAGTCCTACATGAATAATAATAATTAATAACGCATAGTGATAGCATCGAATCGTAGAGCGTTAAAAATTAATGTTTGGATACTGTCGGATCGTATATATTACATAATATATGAAAAAAAAACTTATCGGCTCGATACGCGGCAGTAGTATGAAAAACCAAAATGTTTACAGATCCGATATAAAGCCCATAATGCAAACAAAACAAATCTAAACTATTTAATTTAGATCGGTATTTGATTAATTTTTAACTTACGCGTCATTTTATAATGTACTTACATTTTTCTTTTATTTTCTACCCACGTCAACAATATTTTTTAAAACCAATTTCACCTAAAATAGAAATGATGTAAAAACTTTACGTTAAACTAGCGCCACTTATTTGACATTTTTATTGATTTCTGTCGTTCATTATATCCATCTGGTTTGCATAACTGTTAAAAGTTAAAAAGTAACAAGTAAAAACTTTGATTAAACTATTAAACTTTTGCTTGTTTAATGCATTTTTGGGATTTCAAACTGCATTTTAAAAGTTTTTTTTAGTGTATTCTATTCACAGTTCCAATAATATAATTAAGATGTAAATTAAGAATCATTAGTCGTAAAAAGTTTTCAAACCGATTTTTATCGATGAAATATAAACGATAATAGAGGACTATCGGGTTTTAAAATCAGTAAAATAATATATAGCTATAATATAGAAAACCATTATAAAATTTATTCCTATTTACATTTAAGAATCAATGGTATTTTTATGGCTTAATGAAAAAGAAAGAACTTTTTACGATATTTCATTCACTTCTGGGTTTCAAATACACTGAATAATATATTTGTTTACAACAAAAGGAAAGCACACAAATGTTCGACAAATATATAAAACATAGTATATTATTGTCATTATTTTACATTTGCAGCAATACAAAACGTAAAGGTTTAATCTAAATCTGTTTTCGTGCTTTGATTAAATAGTATTTTAATAAATCAAATTCAGTTACCTACTAAAAACCTTTGAAACTTTATTGAATATATCCCATTATAGGTAAATAACTTGACTATTTTACCAGAAAAAATATATCGAATACATTTAAATAGTTTATGAAATCGTTTTACTAGAATGAAAATATTTAATTTTCACAGCAAACAATTTTTAAAAAAAACTAAATACTAAAAATATATTTTTCAAATAGTTATAATAAAATATTGTTATGTACAGATAAATATTTATCATTGAAAAATGAAAACTACTTTTATTTCCGAAGTTGATTGATATGAATGACCGCAAGGAAACATGAATCGAAAGACGTGAAGGCAAAATAATAAACGGTAATTATAAAACGACTAAAATTACCGTCAATATTGCATCGTCAAATATGTACAAGAACGTGCGACAATTAAAGTATAAGAATAATACGAAGCTCGGACAAATTAATTATTACCTACTAACTATGTAAAATATTAATGTTAACATGTTAATTATATCAACAAAAACAATTTAATAATAATTGATAGTAGTAGTAGTAATAATAATGATAATAATAATAATAATAATAGAGAGATAAGAAAAATTCAAAAGAATAATTAGTTGTGTACAGGTATCGACTGAAAATAATTAATTAATTAATTAAATTATAAAAACTAAGAATGTACCATCCAGCATTAAAGTATTTATTGAAATGTTTTTATTCCTAATTAGACACAATAAAGCAAAATGTGTCCAAGTAAAATGGTTTTGTGTTTATTTACATTGATCAACGAGTCACTAATCGTGATAATTAAATGTAAGATAATTATAAGCCGAGCGAAATTTTCTAATTAAAATGGTAACCAATATCGTTCATAAATATAAAAACACAAAATAAGAACATTTTTAACACATAATTAATCAATTAAGTGTGGTTTAAACACATACCGTACAAATTCCACTTTGTGAAGAATCGATATAAATTAGAGAAAAATAATTATTTAATAGGTAAATGAACACTCTCTTATTCATAATATATGGACGCTGTACAAAAATGTATACGATAATAATTGTTATCGAGCTTAACATTAAACGTATAACATTTTTGAGAAATATTAAAAGCGTCCTATAATTATTATATAAGTAACTAAAGAATGCATTTTGAATCTATAAAACCGTAAAGAAAAAGTTTTTAAATAAAGGGATAAAGCCATAAAAATCTTAATTCGTAAGCTACTGAAACCCGAAATATGACAATATATTGAAACTGATTAAAATAATTAGAAATAATAAAAAAGTAAGAAAATTCTCAATTATCAGAAAAAAATATGTTATCCGTCTACTATCGCTATGATTTGAACACGATAAAATA
This sequence comes from Schlechtendalia chinensis, assembly GCA_019022885.1. Taxonomy (NCBI): domain Eukaryota; kingdom Metazoa; phylum Arthropoda; class Insecta; order Hemiptera; family Aphididae; genus Schlechtendalia; species Schlechtendalia chinensis. The sequence goes on from CM032341.1 coordinate 6,545,171, forward strand.
ATGGACAATTCGTATTTGAAATGTTATAAATTAAAATGTTGAAATCGATCTGACGCTTTATTCGGATCTCCGAACGAATAAAATCGTCTTATTATGATGGACAATTAAAATTATTATCGTATATATACGCGTGTGTATGCACACAGATGTAACTAGAGCTAAATTTTCGTGGAGACGCTAAAATTGTAGATTATCATAATATTAAGAACTTGCAAATTATCAGTGTTTGTTCAAGACTGTATTTGTCAGAAATGTACTCGGTTTTAAATTATTCGTAAGATCTTTTTTTATATTCAAATTGGACAATTCGTTGAATCTCCGTAATAAAGCACATATTGTAATTATTATTGCTGTCTGAAATGGACTCGCACAAATTTGGATATTAAAATTCTGATATGGAATTAGCAAACAAATTTTGTGGATGCTCGAGAATCCTCGTAGTTGCGCATTTGGCGTACAATAATAATAAATAATATTGCCTACACATGCTTGTAAAAAACCCGTATAAAAACTTGTATAAAAAAAATCTGTTGAACAATAAAAACGAAACGCAACGTTTTGACGGTCAACGTCGAATATACCGCGTGCGAAGTATATTACATAACAATATATATTGCGATATCTAACCTCTACCTACCCAACCCGTAACTATATTTGATACATGTATAGATGTATAGGTACTACGTGTTAAACGTGTGGCTATTATATATATATATATATGTAATGATATAATCATTTTACGTGTTTCACACGATACAATGAAAACGATAATTATCGTACGGAGGGGAGTTAAAAAAAAAAAAAAAACGGACGGGTAGGCGTGTTACTACGTGTTTATTTAAAACGATTTGATTTGGCTATTTACACGGTGTGCACAATATACGCGTTGTCGCCACGAGGGCATAGGCGAAACCACGTTTCAGTCGTGATCCTGGACGTGAGGTTTCCCGACGGGCTCCGATGTCCGTCGCCGCGGATATAAAATCTATATCCAATATATCGTTTAAAAATATCAAATCGTGATTCGCCAAAAAAACCGTTCGCTCTGGCCGCAGCGGCGTACGTTTTTAATTTCCATTTGGGGAGAGTATTTAAAAATATAATGTAAAAATATTTTAACCCTGGACGCCACGACGGATAAGTATTCCATTTGTTTGAGGCAAATTTAGATTTTTTTTTTTAAAACTCCCGTGTAAAGAATGTAACCTACCTAACCTAACCAAAACTGTTTACTATCATAGTATATCAAATATGCGTTCATTCATTAATACAGAGATAACACAACTAATGATAATTATTCGGTGGTTTTGTTGTTGTTGCCAATAGTCTATTTGGAATATATGACAGCATTACGATACGTACGAAAATATAAAGCAACAACATTTTATAATTTAAAATTAGCAAAATTAAATATAATTGATATAATTCCTAATAATTAAAAAAAAAAAAAAATTGATGTTTACGTATTTGGTATCATTTGATTACTTATTTTCTGCCTAATCGTTATAATAATATACAAGGTCTGTTGAAAATGTCCGAAACTATATAAAACCATCGTTCCTAAGAATATGTGAATTATATTATCGTCAATGTTATTAAATCAAAATGAAATAGAGAGATAATTCACAATCGCCATTTATTGTGCGCGTTTAAAATGTATTTAGAAACGAGTCGAGCGTGTTTTGCGATTCTTAAGATAAATGAAATAAATTAAATGTTGTGCTAAACTCAGTAAATCTTTTAAACGATGCGAAAAACTTGAACAGAGAATAATTAGATGGTAGGTGTATAACAAAAAAAAAAAAAATGTTTATAAATAAAAAACGTTTTAAAGAAATATTTACTTGATCTGGCCCGATCTTTTACAAACGTCTAGTTTCGTCTGTGTACACGACGAGACTTTGGAGATAACGCAAAACAGTAGACTAATTATATATATCGGACGGTAATAGATACACGCGGTAGATATTAAATCGTACACGAAATAATGCACTTTGGAAACACCCGCGTGGTTTCGACATACGTGTAAACTGCATTAAATCCCGTAAATTGAATAACAATGCGTGTTGTACGCACAGTAATTGCGCGCGTATTATGAGCACGTCCGTTTTTTTTCCAGTTAACACGAACAACGGTCCCATAGAGAGAGAGAGAGAGTCAGAGAATACCCTTCGTTCGTTTCCCGTCCTGTCACGAGCAAAAAAAAAAAAATCTAAATAAATAATAAATAAAACCGTCATTACTTCCGATGATAGGGCAGTGTGTGTGTGCGCGCACGCGTAATGTGTATTATACGTTTTTCAGTGAATGGACCACGTGCAATATCCAAGGACCCACGCCCGAAAAAAAAATTCAAGGTATATCCAGATTAAAAAAAAACCCGAGAAAACAATACAAATTTTTGTCGGCGATAGTATGTGAAAAAAATCAAAAAAATAAACACCAAGGTTATACACTCGAGACAGTTTTTTCCCCGAATTCTTAAAAAATACAACGTTTCAAAATTCCAACAAGTAAAACGAAATACGAGAAGAGTTTTTTGAACAGGCGGTAAAAAAATATACGGAAAAATCGTTTCAAAAACTATTCAAAAATTTTACGATAACCTCTCCCACGCGTATAAAAATTATATAGTTTAATTGCAGTAAAATATTACACGCGAAAAATAAAATAAAAAATATACTGCACCAATAAGACAAAATAATCCCAAACTTATTACTCGCCAGAAATTACACGACACTGTTTATTAATTTACTATTTACGATTTACTACTCGGAAGTCGAAATGGAATATATTAAAATCGGTTACCAAACGTGTTCAACAAATTCGCCAAGTATAACATACACACAAGCGATAAATTATGTAATTTAAATAAATAATAAAAATACACGCAATAGGGGAAAATCGCGTAATAAACGAACTTTGCGATCGTGATGATATACATATGAGTAAAACGTCTTTTCCTTATTGCTTTAAATAAATTATTAATGAACAATTTTTCATTATGAACGACAATTATTCACATTTCAGTATGTTGTGTAACTCTTTGAAATGGATAATTAGCTCGTTCGTTGATATTGGTACGTTAATATTAATTATAACGTAGTAAATAGCACGTGAATTTGTATTAATCGATATATTTTAAAAAACAAATTCACTTTTATAGACTTTCATCAAAATCGCAGGAAACAATAAAAAAAAAAAAACCAAAATATTTTAATAAATTCTAAAAATAATTATGTAAAATTCTCCAATAAATCCGCCAGAAGAAAATGAACGAAGTATTTTTATTTGAATGCCGCAATTATTACAAAAATGACGACAATATGAAAGTTATGATGAAACGTATCAAAAAATGTTTACACCTAACCTAAAAAATAGACTCCCCAAAGGAAAATTTAGTACAATAGGAAATAGAGTATATTTAACCCCCCCCCCCCAAGTACTTTCAGTGGAAGACTTCTTGTTTCAGAAAAAATACATCATTTTTCTTTCCGATCAAATACTTATTGTATTGTATAAGTATAGTAATTAAATCGTGCATTAAAAGTTTAAACGGATTAATGTACAACGTTATTAGTCTCAACATTAAAATCGACTATAGTAAATAGTCGCCTATTTAAATGGATTTGAATTAATTTTTATCTCGTTTCGACATTTAATTGAAATAATTTCAAGTCGAACGTGTATAGGTCGCTCGCATTCATAAAATCACGTCAATAATAATAATAATAGTAACACTGTTGTCCCAATCAATTGACACCTACAATGTCAACAAAATTGAAACAAAATATTAAAAACGCATTGTAAACGTTCCGTTGCGCGAAAATTAAGAGAAATCAAATCACTTAATGGCCGATACGTGCAACAAGAACCTCGTCCGGTTACGTTGAATATTTATAACAAACCGCGCGTCGCCGTTCAAAAACCCGTCCGGACGTTCGGCGATCGTGTTTAAAAGGCGCGCGTTTTACCTCGCACTAATTAAACTACCAACTACCTTTCGGGCCGAGCATTCGGCAATGCACTTCTCGTCGGCGCGGACTGGTTCGCGACGGGACCGAAAGCACGGCGAGCCCCACAAACGAATTTCTATTTTTGATTTGGACGCGCGATCCGTCATCAACTGCTGATGAACCAATTCCGTCATCAAGCAACGTCGTCCGTTCGACGCGTGAAACATGCGCGTTTTATTTCGGTGTTTCGGGGTTTTTTTTTTTTTTTTAGTTTTACTATCGCCATTTTTTGAGTTAAACTATTATACGCAGCGCTGAACGATGATCTAAGTCCCCTTAACTTATTGGCTTGTACAAACATTTCAAAATAACTTGCGACGGCTGTGGTTAACAAAGTGTTTCGATTGTTTCGCGGCGTTTTAAAAATTACGACGGTCAGCACAAATCGCATCGGTCACTCTGGTTCGGGACGTAGACCTGAAATTCGGAATATATTCGTTCGCGTTTGATCTACAACGTGGACGCGTCTCAAAACACTTGACGATTAAACGATAATCGTATAATTCTTTATCAACAACAAAAAAAACACCCGCCGAATCTAAACTTTCCTTTCGTCGTAGACGTTTCAGGCGTTTGAAACTTCAATTTTACCCGAATTCGTGATTTTCAAATTGTCTCAACAATCGAAATTTCGGAAAAGCCCAACGAAAAGTTTCATTTCTATGCCCATGGACCTGTATACACGTTGAAATCAAATGACATACCACTGTCGATTTCGGTTAAACTCTTATCTTGACACCCGGCGGGGAAATAATAAAACGATTAAAATATACTAAAGACACGGACGTTGCTTTCCAAATCGGTCTTCAAAGTTATGGATTTGAAAGGAATGTCCGAAATAATATTTTCCGATTATAGAATTTATTAATAGTGGTACGGTAGGTTACTTCGTACACTCGCGCTATAATAATAATATTATTATATTCACTACAATGTTTTCGATAAAATTATTTAAATACTCTTGTTCTCGTGTATACAATTAAGTATTTTAAATACAATTTTGGACATTGGGTACAACGAAACACATCAAAATAGATCGTTGTGGATCAATCAACAAGCCGTTGTCGTTTGAGAGGAGGGAGGGAATAGAATTTTGGCAATGCCGATTTTTGTGTTAGTATTCAAATAGTATAGTAGTACTATACTATTTTTACCCACTTTTTTGGGGGAAATATTCGAATAGTATTTACACTGGTTAATCGTGTGTTACCGAGAAGAGTTGACGACAGTCTACACACTACTCGCCGAGTACAAATATTTAAAATATACGATATACATACACGTTCGATATTATAGTAATATTAATCTTCGTCCTAAAACATTCCACACGCAGTATAGCATAACAGACAATGAGATCTTAAGCCGTTCGACAAAAAAAAACCCCTCCCCTCGTAAGACGATAACGATAACAAACTCCACACTATTATCATCATTATCTCAACGAGACCCATTTTGCGATTGGTTTGACACCTGTTGCGCGCGATCTGTTGACGCGTTTGACGAAAAAACGTTGACGCGCATTTTTCAAAACGAAACGGAGTTCGATCTCGCACACAGCACTGGGACGACGACACATTTTTAATTTTGTCGGATACGTGTTGATATTATTAAAATAATTGTGAAAATCAGTTCGGTCCAATTATTAACGACGACGAATATAAATATCTTTGTCCGGAATTCCGTCGTGTTAAAACAAACGGTCATTATGGTTTTTGTTTTGTTTTCAAGAATCGGATACATAATCTGTACGATAAGCGTAAAAATTCATCGTGTTCCATGGGTTTTAATTCTAACGAAATTTAAAGCCATTCTTAGCAGAGTGATCGATTTCGTGTATACATTATTTTTCTTTTTACACATCTAGAATAGCACACAAGGGCCTAACCACACACAATCAGTTTAACTGTGCAGTTATCTGTGCAAATAACTGAATAAAAAAATTGTACAGTTATCTGAACCGAAGGTGTGTAATAGTAGGCTACATCAGTTTTTCCCTCGGTTATGTTCACAGTTCTCTCAGTTTTTTCGTGCAGCATAATAGTCACGGTGTACAGCTTGTCGATTAAAATATCATACGCGGCGGCTTTTTTGAGACGATTCGAATATGAAAGATATTCTATGCGCCACAATTCGGGGAGATCTCTGTACACGTCTATGAAAGCGAACAGTTAGTTTTTTCTCGCCACAACGGTAGCAATAGGTTAAAAAAAAAAAAAGCTGACGCGCGTGATTACCTGACACTCACTACTAGAAAGACGAGACGAAACAATGCGATTAACTGAGCTGACTGTACAGTTTATCGGTACAAAGTAGAGCTTATTACGCAGGCCAAAAGGCTACGTAAAAATCTGGCAGAACTGCACGGTTACCTCAGTTTATCGCTCAGACATGACGTCACACGTGATAAACGGCACGGTTAAACTGATCGTGTGTGTGGGGGGGGGCCCTTCGAGGCGCGTACACACTAGCGAGCCGAACGCCATTGTGGTGTGTACACTTAACGAACCACTCGCGTACTATGGGTGAGGGGGGGGGATGTCGAACCGAAAACGAACCAATAATACCGGCAAATGTGACCGAAATACTGGCGAAGCTTCATCGGACGCCGTCCAAACTTGTACCGCGTTCGTTTGAAGTTGGTCAAAAAACCCGACGGAAACGGATATTCGTGCGAACGGTTCGCGAGAGGTTCGGCTCGCCGGTGTGTACGCGCCTTTACGGAGAGACGCGCGAACCGGCCGACAAACGACCGGGGGAGGGGGAGAAACGATTGACACACGCGTCTTATAAAAATTACGCCGCATCAGTACGAAAGTAGTTATTTCGCTATCGCGTAGCATTACAAGACGCGTAGAAAACAACGCGTAAGGGACATTATTATTATTATTATTATTATCTCGATCTGCGCAGTACACGGGAGAACGCGGGATTTGCACGGCACAACGAAACCATTGACAACGATCATGACGTTATTGTCGTCGTCGGGCGCGTTTCAGCGCTACGACGCATTACCGCGGACGCGGGCGGTTTCAGTGAGCCCCCTCCCCCCACCATTGTGCGGGGGCACGAAATACCCGACGCCGAACGTTTGTGCTTCTTCCCTCGCGGGTTGTTTCGGTTTACGACGCGTGTATACTCAATTCTACTGCGTCGTAAACGTCATTATCGTCGTCGTCGTCGTCGTTGTTGTCTCCGCGAACGGGGTCGCCTCGCCTAGCCGCGCCGCCCATCGGGACCGGTCCGATCCGGCCGCGATTGACAAACCCCGTATGGCGCGAAAAACCGACGACCACCCGTCGTCACGAGGTGCCTCCGACGGTTGTTCACACTCCGACGAAGCAGCCGGTGTAGCTTACGGTGTGCTCGGAACAGGCGCGGATCCAAAGAGGGGGGCCAAGGGGCGATCGCCCCCCCCCCCGTAGACTTTTGTTACATTTTTTTGTTAGTATCGTTTTATAATTCTAACTCTTATCCATGAAACTATAGAAAGACAATTTAAAATGATGTTGTAGCTATGGGATTTTTCGGTTTTAACGTTTTTGATAACCAGTAAAGATAAATACCTCTTTTTATCAAAGTACATATAATTGTTTTCATATATGTGTTGCAGTTTAATTATTGAACGATACGTGAACCTTAAAAATCGATGGGTCACACATAATACAATATACCTACAGTATGGCTCTTAAATATCTCGAACGTCTCCGTAGAGGACAATGAATCGTTCCGATAGCAGCCGCAACCGCCACGCGATTCGACATTTGATAAAGATACAAAGACAGACTTTATTGTTTTATTTCGGTGTATCGCAAACGATTTCCAAGAAAACGTTTTGGAAAATATTTCATTACTCAATGCGACAAAATGAGGATTAAAGTTGTTTTGATTAAGATGGCCCCCCCGTAAATAAGTTCTGGGTCCGCGCCTGGCTCGGAAACGAGTAACTCGCCGTCGAACGAACGAGCGGAAATGTCACGCCGAATGACGTTCTTGCGAATAGGGGAACAAATACGGAGGATTCGTCGGTTCCCTCGGACGGGATGGCACCGGTGACACGACGTAATTTCAGTCTTTTAACGGGGAGCCCAAACGTGTTAATCCGGCCGAATTTTAACGAAATTCAAATAACAATTAGAAATGCATTGCTTTTGCAGCTAAACCCGTCAATCGTTAACGACTAGTATGCATTACCTGAGATTCAAGTTCTGAAGTTGCTCTTCTCATAACATTGAACACGTTATAAATGTTTTGTGAACAGCTCCGAGTTTAATTTGTTTTTGGTTTTTTTTGTTTTGCTCCCTCGTCTTGGTGGCTGCACCACCTTTCGATTTTTTTCATATGTATTTTCAGTTTTTACGCTTTTCACGCACAAAAATTACCAAACGTGATCAGCTCTCAAACGGCCCAAACGATAAACGTAGAAACCACCACGGATATATACTTTGAATTAAGGTTAATAATTTACACACTGCCTTTAATTATAACCATTACCATGCTAACTGAAAAAGCACATAACCGCGGTAAGTTACAACCACGATTTAATACCGTGGTTACAATCGTACTTTCGATAAAATTTAACTCTGATATTATTTCATTATACATCCACCGTTTGCCATGAGGTTTGTTATTGACTCACGTCATATGATCTAAGGTTGTTACTATAAATTAGTTTAGAAAGTTAATTAAATAATACAATGTATTTATTCAATTGGTAGAATGAAGATAACTTATACCTATTTGGTATTAACATACAAGAACGAATCATATCGGCGGCCCATAACTAGCTCGAGACCGGCCCGCTGATAATAAGGGGTGGCGCACGTACGTATTATTTGTTTTATTCACTTTTCGATTCAACGGGATTGCTGACGACGAGCCCCATCTCGCACATCGGCGGTGACGTATTTGTTGTTGCCAAGATTTGTACCATTGTGAATCGTTATCGAATTTCAAACGTTTCTTCCGTTATGGATATTGGAAGCGGATATTCTCTGGCTTTGTCTTGCACGCAACGAAATTAAGGTGAAATAGACGTTTCGTACTTCCAACTGACCGATCGATCTAGCAGTGCGATAAGAAATTTGAAAACGGATTTAGATTTGACGTCGAGCCCACTCGACTTCATAAATCCTTCACCAAAATTAATTGAACAAATGAAAAAAAAATTGCTAATATTCGATTTTCGAAGATCTCGAGATAAAACAATTTAAAAAGTGGAAAAGTCGATCTATAGCAAAACTCACGACGAATTCAAACGTGTTTTCAGAACCCTTGTCCCGAGACTCTCACTAGATCGATCGGCCGGTACGTTGGGAGCACGAAACGTCTATTCTACCATGTTTCGTGTGTGCGAAACAAAGACCGCAATCCACTCGCTTCCGATCCCCTGAACCGTCGAACAATAATATATTTAGCGCTGAATATAGTTGGTATGCGTTTCTATACAGCCGAGTGATTAATCGTTCACTTAGGTGTTCACTTGTTCGTTCGTTCACAAAACTGAACAGGTTCAGTGACCTACAGATAATATTGTTTATTAATGTTGTAATCACAATGAGCGAAATACGGCTGGCGGTTTTGCTTTACTACGAAGTGCCGTGTGTGTGTGTGTGTGTGTGATGGAAGTGATTGATTTCACCGCGTATATTTATTGTCCCCTATTTAAATCACAGTCGAAAGAATCTAATAAATCCAGAAATATTAATAGTCATCAATCATACGTTATGACGGTACGTGCATATAATGTTACATAAACAAAATGCATAAACATACTACACACCGGCGGTTTTCAAACTGTTATGGTGCGCGAAAGGCCGCGTGGTGATAGAACGGAAAATTAATAGATATATATAGTTTTTCATAGATAAATACAAACAAATTGAAAATAATATTATTTATAATAATCACGATTGTTTTCATCCCGAATCACGGGAAATACGCCAATAAACCATAATCGTCGACGTGCACCGTGCACTTACGTAGATAACTTCTGATTATTTTATCATCAAAAATAATTATATTGGGGTATTTTACTGCCTTTATTATTTGAAATAAATGCATTGAGATTTCGGATAGTTCTATTTTTAGTCATTAGTGGTACGCGAAAAAAAAAGTTTGAGAACCACTGCTCTATACAATTGTTGTCATTCCACTAAAAAAAAAAAGAAAGAAACAACTCGAGATCATCAAGAACTCGGGTACGTGCGAGCCATGAGGCAGAAAAATAACGAAAACGTTATTTCGGTAATTTTACAGAGCACAAGTCCGAATCTTAACTCGTTCTAATAGTGAACGTACAACGTGAACCACGTGGTTCACATGAAAGTGAACTAGTTCGAACCGTTCAATTTAACGAACGACACGTCTCTAATTTCGACTATACACAAACGACGAACGAGTCGATTCCGTGCAGTTTATGTAACGTTGCTAAAAAAAAAACAATAACAAAACGCGGTCAAGAACGAGACGAGGAAAGAACCGACTTGGAATTTTCAACCCGAACGCGTTTCGTTCGAAGCGAGTCTTACGGATGCGTCTACAGACGCGTACCGTTCCGCCGTTCACCATAAACCAGGTAGATCGACGTGGACAGGACGGAGCGCGGTCGGGCGAGAGGAGGTTCCGCGCCGACCCCGCGAGACAAACCGTGGAGGGGAAACACGACGCGGTTTCCGGAGATTACGAAACACGTCGGCGACAAAAACATCGTACACATCGGCACCGAGCACGTACGACGGCGATCCGACCGTTTCTCGTTCTCGTTCGAAAACCGTCGGGCGGACGACAATCGAAAGAATTCCGAAACGGCCGTGTTGCGTAGAAACGCGTACAAAAGGCGGCGGCGGCGGCGGCGGCTACTGCGACGTTAACGGCGCACACACGCGCACACGCACGCACGCATACATACATGCATACGACGCGCGGCCGGCGGTCGTCGGCTGGTCTCGTTAAAAAAAAAAATATAAAATAAAAAAACGGGGTAAAAGGAAAATAAAAAAAAGTTTTTTTACAAAACGGGTTTTCGTCTCGGCGAGGTGGCGGCGGAAAGCGGAGCGGAAAACAGAAACGCGTACGGGGACCCGCCGACGGGACGCGCAAACACGCAGACACGATGATACTGTTATCGGGGAGCGAACGCGCGACCTTGAAAACGCCGGTACCCGTACGGTTTTGTGTCCTTGGACGGCGGCGAGACGACGGCACGTCTGCGCCGAGGCCGCCGGAACCGTCGCGAACAGGCACTACCGACTATTATCATCACCGTTACGTTCTTCACCGTGGGGTTTGTTATCGGTTATTTTACGTATTTGTTTTTATTTACCAGTGCACTGTCGGAATCCTCCTCGGCCCCGAGCACACGCGCGCACGCGCGATCGCACAACAAACGCACGCCGCGAGCAAACGCCACACACGTACACACACGCGCGCACAAACACACGCGCGCGCGCCCCGCGGACGCACACGTGCGATCCGGCGACGAAAACGAAACGGACGAGAAAGACCGAGTGAAAAACCACTATGCGCCGGTGTTCAAACCGTTTGGACAACGAAAAACGCTGGCCCGGGAACGGCGCGCGGGTCGTCGTCGTCGTCGTCCGACCGCGGTGTGTATATGGGCGTTACGAACGCGCCGCAACCCGTCGCGTTGTTACCGTCCGTACCGATCGGTTCACACGACGATATCTATTTGGGCGGTCCTGCGACGACGGTCCACCACGACGAAGGCGACGGGACCATGCGCTGTCATGTCCGTACGGTACGCGTGCACGCGGTCAACTGCGCCGATTCCGATTTCCGACGCGCGACAACGGCGGGCGAGGGGCCGACCGAATCGTGTTTATTAAATGTGCGCGTGTCGTTGTCGGGAACGACGACGAAATATTGGTATCGGGGGAAAGAAAACAAGATATTTTACACCGGCCGAACGTCGGCGGCGGCGGCGGCTGCGGCGGCGGGCGGTGACGGGGTCGTCGCGGGATGTGTTTTCGTAGGTATACGCACGGCGCGGCGCGTGCAAGTGTCCGGCCAACCGAGAACGTCGCACTGTGTACGTCTGTAGTTCCGTGTTATCGCGCGCGGGCCCGACGTTCCCCACCATTTTTTCGATTAAAAATATTTCGATAATTTATTTTATTTTTCATATCTCTCTCTCTCTCACACACACACACACACACACACACACTCTTAATCTCTCTTTTTATCGGTCGGCGGCGCACGCGACACGAACGTAATCTCCGCATTACAATATCTCCCTTTCGACGGCCGGTCCGCCGTGTTCTGTTCTAGCGCGTTACTCTTAAAAACGTTGTATTTTCTCGTTGACTCCCGTCGGCCGGCGGCACGCGCTCTCGTCCCGGAAAAAAAAAGGCCCCGGAACGCCGGCAATAATATTTCGAACGAGACGTTTTATCGCCGATCGTCGATGCGGAGAACGTGCCGAAAGAGTATCGGGATCTAACGTTTAAACCCGTTCAAAGAACACCAAGAAAAAATTCCATCGTGTTTTAAAAACGATCGTCACGTGTACATATATATATAGGCGGCTGGCCGATTTTTGCACGGATTTCAAACGTTTTTCGAATCGTAAAGTAAAAAAAAAAAAAACGGAAAAAGTGTTCAAGTGAGTTCCTCGGACAGATTTGTTAAGCCATTTGTTCAGAACGAACGTTGCATACGCGTAATAAAAGGACGTTCCCGACACGGTTTTCGAACGACAGACGCGTAAGCGGTTCGCGTTTTTTTGGCCAGCGATTTCGCTGAACGCGTACGAAGCCGGTTCGTGTTGTTCGCAATTGCGTCGCGCGCGGCAACGGCCCGTACGACGTTCGGCAACATCATTGAAACGCGGCCCCGCGGCCCGCGCGTGCGTAGGCAAAAGCGCGCGAACGACCGACGGGACCGACGGGAGGCCGTTATTTCTCCGCGGTGTTGTGACCTTGGCGACGAATTCAATCCATCCGGTCGCAGCCGCCGTGTTATGTTATTATTGTCGTACGTTTTGTGTCGTGTCCCGTGTGCGCGCGTACGGCCGAGGACCGTTATTGTGTTGTGCAACGCGGTTTACGCCGTCGTGCGGCAAACTCGCGAACGACGTCGGCCGGTCCTCGAGAAAGTCCGGCCGACGGGACAATCAAACGCCGGACGGTCCCGCCCGTAACCCGAAACCGCGCGTCGAAACCGTGAAACCCGTAATAACCGTAGAAATGTCCGCGGGCACCCGTCGTTTTTATATATTCATTGGTCGACGCCGGTCCTCGCACGTTTTTTTGTCAACAGCGTTACGGACGCTGTAATCATTTCTACCCGCTGTTGAATACAATTTACAAATCGTATCGTTTCTTATGTGTACGCCCCTTTGTCGGACAACGCTTCATGTTCTTTTCCCCTCCGCCCACTCACACAGTTTTTTTTCTTTTGACATTTTATGTCTTTACTTTGGCACATTAAAATAAAAAACCGTCACGAAAAAGTGTCCACCAAAAAGTGTCCACGAAAAGCGTTACCTAAATTAAGATACCCACTGGGGACTGTCACGAAAAAGCGTTACAGAAAAAAAAACCTAATTCTCCCTTATGGTTTGTTTCCATAGCAACCATTGTTTCGGTTTTGAAAAAATTTAAATTTGAATTTGAAAAAAAAATTTTCACACATAAGACATAAAATGTCTCACTTAACGCGGACTCGTATGCGTTAATCATTTTTTGTGGTCTTTCTACACACATTTCCTTTGCTAGTCACCAACTACCCCGTTTCTCTTCTCTCCTGAAAACGCACCCGGACCGTCTTGTTTACTGCCGAAGCCACTCCTTGCTCGTCCACCTTAACCGATTATTTAAAACGCGTTTATTTTATTTGATTTTTTTTAAGATAAAAATGTAGTTCCGAGTTTTTTTACGGTTAACGATGATTTAGACAAAAGTATGGGTGCCCTCTGTTTAGAATAAGACACGAATGTTCCGAAACGAATAAGTATTATGACAAATATAGGATGCAAGTCACAGTAGTTAGTAATTACCAGTCACAGTGTGAGACGTATACAAATAGTCATAAACACGATTCGAATCGATAATTATGTCAACGCAGTGCAATTTCAGCAATACCTAAATTATATACTTAACGAATATGTAATCGCGAATTTTTTATTTTTAAATAATTTTTGTTTTGAGCTAATTTTTGTTCGTGAAACGTGTATATAATTTATAACAGACTTTCCGCTTTTACAGTAAACATTTTGTGTTTTTACGAAGCTGATTGACAACCTTAAAAATGTGTACGGCATTTTAAATCACTATATCGGCGTAGTTAGTGGATTCAAACCCAATAAATCGTTTTTTATACGAAAAATGTTCTTGATAGCAAAGAATATCTCTTACCAATTCACAGTTTATTTGATCGTTCTGTTTGGATGCGTCGACCCCTCCACCCACGTATGATACGACTTGAAATTAAAACTATTCGAAAAATTACTAATTCATTTTACTTACGAAAACTTTTATTGGATTCATCAATATTTACACAGTACGTAACATAAATAAGATGAAAAGCGAATGTAAGTAGAAAGAAAATAATTAATAATATAATACGTCTTAGTTTGTGAAACAAAGTTTTTACGAAATATTTTCTACTAACATATTTTAACATCCAAGTATAACTCGTATCTAAGTTTTTGTAATAATTATTTACGCCCATTCGTTAAGTATATTTATTTATACGCATTAATCAACTGAGATTTGAACATACAGTATTATATCTATGATTTATTTATGGCAAAAATAAATTAAATTCGAAATTAAAGTTTATGTCAATAAATTAAATGTCGGAAGCTAAACAAATATTTAATCACACGTAAAAAATGACTTTATAAGATTTTTTTTTTTTATGAAATATAAAAATAGTCTGAAAATAAGTTTAAATTACCTACACATAATGCGATATCAGAATAATTAGAATATTTAAAGAAAAAAATAATTATAATTATTATATGTATATATATATACATCATGTTAAGAACAGTAAATATTTTAGTTAAAAATAAAACATTAAGAAGTATACGTACCATTTTTGTAATTTACAATGTTTTTAATGAATTTGTTTTACGATCCGACGGGAATATCACAATGGACAACGTTATTAAAGCATTTTTTTTCTTTCGGTAAAATATAATATACTAATATTCTTAGGTAGGTACTTATACTCGTATTATACAAAGACATACAATTTGAGCGAAAACGTTTACCTTAACATAATATATGTATATGTACACGGTCTCTCGTGAACTTTACCGGTTTTAAAAGTGTAAAAACTCGCCCGAAATTTCCATGAAAATTATTAAACTTTATACTATTAAAATCACTGCACGTTCCATTTTAACTTAGTTTTCCCGACAGGCATCAACTCTCGTCGATGAAATTCGACATCTGCTGCACTCGTTCGCAGATCGTTGCGTCGTCGATCTCGGCCATATCACACGTTTAATTAATTAGTTAATTTTTTTTCCAATTCGCGGCAAACGCCATGACTTTTTGTATTTAATAATTTTTTTTTTCTTGTACTTTTGAATTGTTCGCTAACAAGGCAGTTTCGTGAACCAAAAACATATATTTTAAAATGATAAATCCGTTTTCGGTTCCGGAACGGTTTAGCAGCAGATGGATTGGCGTAAACCGTCAACTTCGCGTGACCTCGTGATAAAAAAAAACTTGCGCGGAGTGAGATCGTGTGCCATCTCAGACCGTTGTCGATCGCTGCTCGTGTCCGTTTCACGAGATGTGTTCCCCATCTGGGAACCGCAAGCTCTCGCGATAAGTACTACGTCGACGGAGCTGCCGCCCGTCAGGAAAACGGGGATAGCGGACGTGTAAAAATGTAAAACGCGAGTCGTTCGATTTTTAAGAAAGCCGGCAAAGTCCACGGGACACGCTGTACAGCGTATTTTTATACGTTTCGCACAACGTCTTCCGGCACGTAATGGCACCACGGCCGCGGACGCTATTATACGAGATGTGGCTATTAATAATTTAACGTTTTTCTCCTCCTACGTACTCCCCTTCACGTTTAACGCATCGTTCCATCGGTTGAAAAAATGTCGGAAATCCTTTTCTCGCAATGCTTCGCTACACCACGGTCGATTTTGTCTCTACAGCTCAGACTGACTCGACGTGTGTTCCTCTTAATGCGCTTTTTAGTTTTGAAAATAGCCAAAAGTCGAGTGACGCTGGCGAACGAGGGCGGTGTTGTAACGCCGTAAACGCGTACGTTGAGAGTCCATGCGATCGTATCACGTTTATACATATACATTACGTGTAATGTTGTGCGCGTGCGCGCGGGTAACGTTCAATGGCGTGTGCGGCGGAAGTCGACGGAACTGATGATTTTATGAAAATGTGTTACGCGTCGTCGTCGTAATGTCGCGTGCTCGTGTCGTCTGCGTTGAACGTTTTCGAACGTTCGGAATTCGTCGTGCACGCACGTACGCGCGGGAATATACGGATTTGTATGCAATTGCATATTTCCTTTGGCCGGCGGTTCGAAATACTATGTTGGTCGAAAATATACATAACGCGCGTGTTGTCGTGTTTATCTATTTATTTATTATTATTTTTTTATTCGCTCTATAAGCCGTATTTTTATTATTTAGAAACACGTTGTCGTACGAAAAATACCTAAAATACTTTTTGTCTGGATTCATATCTCGTACACGAATAAGTATTTCTAAACGTTTTTCCGTCCGTAGTGGATTTGTCGCCGCGGACGGTCCCGGTTCGTGTATTAATCGTGATCGTTCGCCCGTCTTGTAATCATTTATAACGAACTATTTACTTGTAACGTGTACGATCGACAAACGCTCGGTGATATGGAAACCACGAGCAGCGCGTGTGTCGACCACAGTGCGCGGTCGTACACGGCGCGATGTAAACGAGAGTCGGAGGGAAGTGCGTTATGCCGACTTCGGTTCCCACGGTCAACCATTATTGCGGCGCGACCGACGGGGAAGAGAAACCCTTGTTCGGTGGTTTTTGTTTTTTTTGTTTTTTGCGACGTTCGAACGGCGGAGAGTAGGGGGACGCGCCGAAAGAACAACGTTACATATTTCGCGCTCGTGCACAAAACTCCCAGTACCTGTGATCATTATGTAACGTTTATAATATATATTTTTGGAAAAATCCGCGTGACTGTAACTCGTCTGAACGCATACGACGTACTAAATTAAAATACAGAATAAATATATTCAAATGTTTTTCAGCGTATGAATTTTAACAAACAACAGTAATAATAATAATAATAAATTGGATATCGGTTCGAGCAGCGGTATACACGGACGGAGATTTTAGAGTTGTATTATTATTTTGAATTTGAAAACGTTATGACAAATTTTTCGCTTGTATTCGACAAACGATACTGTTTATTGTATACGATGGAATTCAATGAATCGCTGCATTTTATAATCCAGTTTACAAAATGAGTCGACTGATTTTTCCAATATTTCAAATACAGAGTACTAAGAATTTTACCAAACAGTTATTTATAAAGATAGGATTCTGATGACTTTTGCATTTTTTTTTTTTTCGATATAAGTGCTAACAATGCAAACGTTGCTACACATTTTTTTCATAATATACGACTTAAAATATGTAATTTTTAGTTGCCATTTTTAAAAAATTTTAATTCATTTTTGCTTTTTTAAAAATCATTTTTACAAATATTGTGTTAATTTTGTACATTTAAATTTAATTTTGTTTATTGACTATATGTCCACTGATTCATCGGCAAAATTCGTAATTTCAATAATCGGGCCAAAACAACAACTTTTTATTGGAAACTGAAAGTGCAATAAATGCACAAATAACTTAGCACCGTTTTCAAAAAACAGCTGTCGGACATTTCCATGTACGATTAGAAACGCGGAACGTGTGTGAATGTGTGTTTGTCGGTGCTCGTATTACGTTTTCTCGAGCGTCTATTAAATGCATATTAAAGTAAACATTTACAATTTAGATTAGATTGTCCTTCCATTGAAGCAACACCTTAATGTGAGAATGGACTCAAATAACATTTAATAGAAATGATTGTACAAGTGGTTTTTAATACAGTCTTTTAGATGCTGTAAACACATACTTTTTAATCTTTTATATTAACGTTTTATATTTTTCTTCGCAGATCTAATACTCGTGTTGACAAATTAATGTAATTGTTTCGTCCTTGTTCACAAAAAACAACGGCGTTTAAATGTTGAACGGTGTTTCGCATTTGTTTTAATTAATGTCTTAAGCCAAATCGTACAATTTATAGAATACGTATTTAAGAAATAAATAAATAAATAACAGAATGGATAATATTTGTGTAACAGGTATAAACTATAGCTTATACATAATGTATATTTTGAATATCGATTAGTTCCGAATGTGATCCCGTTCAAGTTCGTGATAACGTTTTTGAAATTTTACTGTCATAATAAACAATATTCACAATAAGTATGTCGAGAAGATAGATTGTGCAATATTATATTAAGTATTTACAGTGAATAACGATTAATATAGTATATAATTATTAATCATCGATTATTCGATATAGACGTCGCATAGTATGAAAATATTTTTCGTCTATAGATAGTATAGTTACGTATCGTTCCCATCACGAACTCGTAAATGTCGCGGCGATTAGTTTATAAACATTTTTTCTTTTTTAAATTTCAATAATGAAACCATAAAGACAACATTTTTAAATTTATGAATATTGGGTTCTTTCAAAGAAATTGGCCCCCCACAATATGATAAATTTGGGCACCTTCCTGAAGTTGCAGAATGTATAGCGACGTGTCTCACATACCCCGTGTGCGTACGCCTATGTGAAAATATGTGTGTATATATTAGGATACGTATTATGTTTGCAGTTTCCAACCGTTATTATTATTTTATTTATTTATTATCTGTTGTCTTGATTATTAAATAGGTTAGGTATGTATGACTTATTATTAAGTTGTATACATAGGTGTTATTTAATTATAATTTTCAAATTCTTCTATCTCGACTTCATTGTCACAAATTCTTTAATTAGGTTTTTGAATTCAATAGATTATACGCTTAACGTATTACGATAAAATATTGTTAGACAAAACAATGTTAATATATCTTTCAGTTTCCTCGAATTACATGTAGACATTGTACGACACTATGTCCATTATGGACATTATTATCTTTGTTCTTTAATCACAATCTCATACATATAAAACAATTTAAAAAATGTATTTATTGATCGCATAATTGATTTCTAGTCGAATTCCGAAGAGTAAGCGAGTCTGAAAGAAAATCTTTGATCATCTCATTCGTGGTAGGGGTCTTAGCCCCCCACCTGATCCATTCCCGAGTATAAAATATATATATATATTCGTATATGGAGCTAGCGAGAGAAATAGAGAAACGGTAAACGCAAAAGATTAGGACAGGAATGTTAAGCATTAGAATAATGACTAATGTTTTGTACGAATTGAGCCGTCATCCGACAAAATAACGACCTAAGCTCATATTTCAGGCCAGCACATTAATGCCATATAATGTATACTGAACAGTGATTTTTGCACGTACGATCAAATTATATTACACATTACATTGCCGCTGTCGTATATTTAAAATGACAATACGTCTGTACCCAATCTAAAGACCTACCCGACGTGTTAATTTATAGTCTGGCATATTTGTAAACAGTAAATATTTTATTATGTGTGTAAATAATGTAAAAGTTATACCGTTTCGGGTTTTCACGCGCTAGACAGATCGTTCGGGAAGTCGATATCAACGTCTTAGCTAAAAACAAATACAAACAAATACCATGCACACTTTGTAAATATAGTATTTTAAAATAATTGACATGTCTCGGCCGCATTCTAGTAGACGAGTATTCTATATAAATTGTAACGACTAGATTAATCTCTCTCTCCACTGGGTGCGCATTGCGTTTTTTTACCCCGAGGATTTCTTATACTCGTTACATATTTTTAAACGTTTATGTATACATTATATGTGTGACATAAAATCAATCTCCAATAATCACAATTCATAAATGTTCAAATGAAACGGTTTTTGTATGTAATGTGTATTCACAATTTACACGAACTTTCCTGCGTGATTATATATTATCGTAAAACGTTCTATATAATATGATATATTAAAATTTAAAAGGCATCGCCAAATGAGTTTTTCCACACATTTCAGTGTTTCACTGCATGATAGAAAAAAATTGCATTTTATACGATTTTTTTATTGACATAAAGATAATATATAACGGAGAGATTTTTTTCTACACATAGCTTTTTATTTAATCGATGTAAAGATGGAAACTGTGTCGTTTTCAAAGCGATGTTATACTTATATCAATATTAAAAAACAATTTTTCGAACAAAAAAGCTTTCTACATTATAATGGAATTATGGAACGCCCGCGACATTTACTACAGTTGTTGTATTGTACAATACGTAATATGCATGGTATCTGATGTAACTGACGTGGGTATATATGATATAATGGAAAAATGTAAATTTAAATTTAACGTTTATTTATACATGTCTAAAATCCTTAAATAGTTATTATAGAATAAGACGTAAAATATTAAGAGGCGTTAAAACGTTATTTTAATTTGATATATGTTTTGTCAACAATTATAGACGGGAATCGGGAATTTCGATTTTAGATCTCTGCACTAAACGTCATTTAACGGCGAGCTTACTGTACATCGTTTATGCGACATCCAAATCTAAAATGTTAATTATACATTGTAGAAGGATTATGACTGTTAAAGAGAGAACGGTTATGGCCGTCAGCGCGTTTAAAAGTAAAACATTACCTATAGCGATAGTAGAAACGAAGGAGAATACGTTTATAGTGTTCGTATCATTATTGATGACTACCTCTTATTCAATTCACTATGGTGGTTATGAGAATGCATTTAATTATTTCAATCGACAAATGTTTGTATTCTGCGGTGCTTATCGTGACGTTTTTCCGTTAAAATATTTAATACATTATCCGTTATTGAGTCCGTCATAATGCGGTATTTCTAAATTGTCAGTTAATTTGTTCCCCTTTCTATTCAAAACTAGGGCGCGCGTACATCTGTAGCGTACACCGTTTCGTTTCCGTCTCGAAGGATGAGTTGTCTTGAACTTATAATAACTCGAATATTGCTGTTATATTTATTCATCGATCACAGTCTTCTGCGGTATACAGCATTTTCTTTGAAGTCTTGTAATACTGTGTTTTATCAATACAATTGCGTAGTGTCGCGGCGAACAGTTCAATTACTCGAATCACATTTATGAATATTATTGCTAGTAAATATTGAGGTGTACATCTACGTATGTTTGAAAATATTCTCGAATTACTATTACAGGTATACGCGGTTTGATTCGTATATCGATTTTAATCTTTTCGCCGTTTATCTCGGAAGCTGTTGGGCAATGTTCATGTTTTTCCTTATCGTGTCTACCCAAAGTACGTCCGTACGTGTTAATTTCCAAACGATTCCCGTGTATATACATTACTGTCTCAATAAGTGTGTATCGACAAATTATAAACACATTGTATTACAAAACAAATATAGGTTCTCTTTTTTCCGCGGCGAAATAAATAACGAATGAGAAAAAACGATTGATTTTCTCGAATAAAGGTTTTTTTTTTGTTTTACGTTATAAATTTCAAAATATTATCTTTTTTTTTTCCCCATGTACAATTTGTATTCCGATTTAGATAAAATCTGTATGTGTCGCATAGGTATTGGTTTTACAATGACGTGTTTTTTTTATTTATTTCTCTGTCAATGAACATTTTTTAATCTTATTTTTTTCTTCGGATAGCAGTTTTGACTCAAGGATCCTTCGCAAAACAATATCCATTTCCAGCGGTAGTTATTCAACTGGCTGTAATCATTTCTGTTCCCAGACGTAAATAACATAAACTATTATATTATCTAAAAAAAAAACCATAATAATTACAACAATAGCCAATTGTGTAATTATGTTGTTAACGTTAATTTCCGGTAATTAACGTAGAAAATGTATCAAATAAATTAAAGAACGAAATTAACGATATTCCCGGGGAATTATCATCGTATTTTAAATTTATTACATTATTTATCGTAACATATGTTGTAATTATAATACAATAACATACAACTCCGTCATTGACTCGCGATTATTACAAACATTCGAACTATGCACGCAAACACTGCGTTGAAATTCAGACAAACACGACGAATGACAACGATTATATTTATATATATATATATATAATAAGTCGCGGCGAGGTATTTTAGCACAAGTATAATAAACGTAATATAAGGTGTAATTGTGCGTTCGTAAATATATTTTTTTGTTCGCACCGTATACGACATACAGTGACGACGCAAGTTGGGAAGGCATGGTAGGACAAGCGCCCTACTCAAATTTGATTTTGCCCCACCTTTGCGCTACCTGTTTAAGACCAAGCGAAAATTTAAATTTCAAGCATTTATTTGTTTGACGTGTTCCAAACACTTCGCTGTGTAATTAAATCGTATATTTTTTTTTTATGCGCATTCGTAAACGAATATAAAAACAATACACCACATATAATCGAAATTGATTATAATCTGTATTTTATCAGAAACCGCTATAATAATACAGTATTTTCCATGTATTCCGATAATTTACACTACACCCGACGGTTCTCACTAAACTCATCTCATATTTATAATTCGTTGGAAATTCACGTTGACATTTTTAAATACTCGTGTAGATAATAAATACACTGTACTATGGATTAAAACTTAATATAAGTGAATTATTTTTGTTTTGGGCCTTATCTATAATAATTAAACACTAATATTTTTAAGTCGGATTTCGTAAAAATTAAATTATTAATTTAATTGCATTTAAAAAAAAGGTCGTAAGCCGCGAGTGCGTGTGTTTTTCGGCTCAAGGAAATGACTTGCATTGAGATCTTAATGGCCAATTATTATTTGGAATTTAAAAACAATGATAAATCGTTGTATTCGAAAAACGGTTCTGAGCGTAGTTAATTTATTATAAATTATTGATTGTTTAAATATCGAAGGTGTCTAAGCTACGTTTTGAGCTTTTAAAAAATATATATATATATAAGATGTCCAAAACGAGTATGCCGACAGCGTTATCGGAATTACGCTTCAGGAAACTACTGGGAAAATCGGAAAACGTATATATATATACACTGATAACGTGTTGATTGTTCGAACCGTTCCCGTACACTAGCCGGATTCTGCATTCGAAACGAATTTGTAATCGCGGTATATAAGTAAACGTATTCGTGATTTGAGAGAAATTCTAGACGGTTCAACTTAACTACAGTTCGGAACAACGATTACGACGTCGTATATATCACGTAACATCTAGTCCACCTCTGGCTGTATACACGCGGATCGTAACGAGATTTCGCGAACACAAACACGTGCTCGTCGTTGACAACGTTCGTTGCGGGCGCTAGACGTCACGTCGCCGTTTTAAATACCGCGCGCGCGGTGCGACCGTCTCCGATTTAATTGACGTGCCAAAAGAGACGTCGTCGTCGGGACCGCGACACTGTACAATAAATAATGTAATATTAACGAGCGCGAGTGTAAATTCATAAAACACAATAGTACGTCCATCGATCATCATTCGTCGTCATCATAATATTATTGTTACGCTCGGTGCCGGTTATCATCTGGAGGGGCGCAAACGGGCATCGTTGTCACGGACGCCGATTATTTAAAAGGGCGCCTCGAAATCGGTGAAATAATGAAAGATTTAACAGCAACTATGATAAATTTTCGAACGGAATATAAGGAAAGAAAAAATGATAGTCAATTGCATTATCGTGTTGTATACAATAGTCACTGATTACACCGCGAACAGAAACTTATTTTTCTGAATTCTTTCAAATATCGTATAACTTACGATCGGATATAGAAATAGGAAAAAACACGATCTCGTAATATCGTAAATTGTATTTTAATGGTCTTTTCGAGTGGTGATGACGACCGTGTTACGGGCCGTGTATAATGAAAATACGTTGCAACGAAAAGCAATAATAAAAAGCAATAAGTAAATACTTAAGATAACTTTATAATAATTAAACCGACGTATTATTCAAAGTTGTTACTTGTTTTTCATATTCAATGGACCGTTCGGTGTTCACTGTTAAATGTTAACAGTGACATTAACTTGAATTATAATTTATCGAATTAATGCAAGTATTAACTTGAAAAGGATTTTTCTGACGGGGAAGAGGATGAACCAAAAAGGGGGCAACATTTTTGTCAGCCCCGGGCGCCAAATGTCCTGGATCCGTAACCGGTTACGCTTTATGGCGTACTCGTCGCGTAGATATTGATCGCATCGACAAATATTATAAGACGGTCCTGTGCACAGAATATACGGATTTTCATTGTACAATATGCATTTTTATGTGCAATTTAATTATTTTCGACCGTATCATATTTGTTTTAACGTCGTTGTACGTATAAACGATTCGAATTAGTAATCGTATCGAATGACGGACATTGTTCTTATCAAAGAGCCTAGATCGCGCATATTCAATAATAATTATAATCGATATAGCGCTATTGATAACCACGAATATCGACATTTACTTTACTCACGAAATGTTATCGATTTATTTGTTGGTTTCCCGTATTGCTGCAGATTGCGGTCGTCCGATGTTCTTCGTTGCGCGTGTTTATCGCACACAAGACGCGTATTATATCACGTTATATGTCAACACGAGGATCGCGAGAACCATATGTAATCGATTGTAAATGTACGGACGAAAACGACGCGTATTTACGATTCTTGTTGTTGTTTTTTTTTTTTTAATGTGAAATATTTGTCATATCGCGAAGAACCTAAGAAATACATACGAAAATTACATCACTTATAAGAAATAACTGTACAGTTATAAATACAGATTTTATTATAAGGCGCGTGTAATTGGAAAAACTATCTGCGCGCTTGAAAATCAAATTTCGAATTGTTGAAATTGTTTTACGATCTTGTAAGCGTTGGAGTAATGATAAAAACTAAAAACTACGATACGTATTCATAAACATATTTTATAAGAAAAAAAAAATGAATCGTGAATATTATTATATGGACTACTACGGACTGCTGTTGTGCACCTTAATCGATGGTATTGCATTTCCCCCCCCCCTGAGAAATGTACGGACACGAGTTTGAAATGACGGGAGAACGTGAAATATGTACGGCAGTTGCAGAGAAAAGTTCTTGGAATAAACCCTCTGCGGCTATACTGATTATATTGTCGTCGAAACACGACATTAAGGTGAAGGTCACGTACTGTTTTTGTACATAAAAATAGATTTTCGTCCGACCCGCGCGCTATAATATTTTTGTTTATGGGAAAAAACTGGTTTCGTGTACCTATATCAATTATCTTCGACCGTACGTGTGCCGGTGTAGATATTTCACGATCATCGACGAAATAATTCGAGAAAGTCTGCGCTTACGAGTTATGTGTATTTGCTGTGCGGACGAGTTTGCGCGTCGCGTAATGTGGAATATACCATGTAAATTGTGTTCGTTTAGATGTAATCAAACGATGTCAAACGTACGAAAATACGTTCTCGCATCGACGACCTTGATTCCGTGCAAATTTCTCATGAGAACCGTACAACATCTAATATTGCGCGATACATGTATGTGTGTTAACATTAACCACCACCCAATAGGCTTATTGTAGCCCGTCGTCCGTTCCGTCCGTCACCGAGATACGAAACTCGGGGGAAAAAAATTTTAATGTCAAACGGTTTTCTTGTCTCTTTGTCATTTCGTCGGCGTTTTGTTCATTATTTTTTCTGTAATAAATTATACACATATGCAACATATACTATATACACTCACTCACACATATATTTATATGTATCCGACATACCCACACTGGCTCGTCCGCCAACGCTATTCGTCTCCATCGATTCGTCGTCGTTTTACACCTGGTGTTTTTGACAGCGAAGACGTGCGCCGTTTTCATGTGTTTTCCGTTTTTTCGCCACTATATATGTGTATA
The DNA here is from genome assembly GCA_019022885.1 of Schlechtendalia chinensis. Classification (NCBI taxonomy): domain Eukaryota; kingdom Metazoa; phylum Arthropoda; class Insecta; order Hemiptera; family Aphididae; genus Schlechtendalia; species Schlechtendalia chinensis. The sequence goes on from CM032341.1 coordinate 6,571,254, forward strand.
TAAACGATTTTAATTCGACTCTTTATTTTCACTGTACTACGATTATTTTGAAGGCATCGAGACAAATAATATCGTACGTATAGGACGTTCCTAGACCAGGTTTGTACGGAATTCCGAACATTGAATTTCGATTTATTCTGAAAAAAAAACCTCGGAATGAAATAAGATTTTCACGAGTTGACCGGATTGAAAATCCATTCGTATCAATAATTCATTTGGACGTTTTTTTTTTTTTTTACGAAAATAATTCTCATAATTTTCATTTAGGTTTTAAACGTTACATCATAAAAGATCGTCTATCGTCCAACGTTTTAACGTTTTTGCGTTTATAATAATATAATTTAGTATGACATTGGCCGGTGCTTGAATTGGGGGATGGAGTGCCTCTTTTTTTGTAAATTTTTTAACGTACCCGTTCTAATTTTTTTTTTTTTAATGGGACTCCGTAGTTCCATACAAGTCACTAACACATTTAATGCTTCAGGAACGCACATTTGTTTTGCCGTTTTGCGTGCCTCTTGTAATTTTTTTCTAGCACTGGATATACGACACTTGTCACAATTTCGGGATTTGAATTAAAACGGATATTGGACGAAAACAAAACAATTTTGAACGGATTGCAGACGACGACAATATCTACGAGACACGTAAAAAAACGTTATTTATACATCACGTACGATTTTACTTTTCATACCGAATCGTTCGATGTCATAATTTAAACGGGTTTTCACAAAGCGAAAGAAAGGAAATAAATTGTTTGACCAGTTTGTTTTGAATGTTCACCATCGATTAAACTCGTATCGCCGTCATCAATGATAACGTACATACTTAATATTTGTGTCGTCGAATGGCTCACACGTATTATGCATGCGTCGCATTTGATTTCTGTTCGATTTTGTTGTTATGACGTGTATTGGGCTCGTGCTAATACTTGTGCTAATACACAATGGTATTATGGTACGATTCCAACAATTCAGTATTGATACGCATAACACACTGTTATAGAAAATACGAATGATACCCACGTTTACGTACAGTTTAAAACGGCGTACACATGTTAATCGAAGACGTACGACATTTATCGTTTATCGAATTAAACAGTTACGGTGCAATTAACGAACGTTAAATCACGCTCAATAACGCCGTTCGCCGTGAGGACGAGTATCGCGTGATCCATCGATCGATCGTGATCGCGTACGCGGATGTTCAAACTTTTGACTTTGAAGACCACGCGACGGCAATACGAGCCGTAATTTATCACGTACGAACTGCGCGTTAAAAAAACCGCGACGAGGCTTCTTCGCCGGACCCGTGTTCACTGCAGGATTCGTAACAATGCATAAATCACATAATCGTAAGCGTGCGCAGGTTTCTTCTCTTGGCAGGGGAGACAAGAGCTTAGCCAAGTACGTCTAGACACCCAGCTGCCTCCCCCGCCAACCCCGTGCGCACGCTTATGATTATAATCATATATCTGTTATAAAAATTAAGTTACTATACCCGGAAATTCCGTTTGCTAATGTCATTGTATCTGTTTGCGTTCGTTCTCTCTTCCGGGAGCGATACCCCCGTTCTACACACACATATATATGTTAGTTTGTTTTATAGAATCGACTTTTGTGTTCGTATATTTTTGGACGTATAAGATAATCGTATCTGTAAGGCGTAATATTTTTACGTCATACTGTAATAGATACAGAACATTTTCAGGATAAAATCGGTCACACGGCCCGCGCAGTAGTGAAACTATTTATATATATATGTGTGTGTGTGTGTTCGAACATTATTACTAAAGTTAAAGTTATTACAGACGTAAAACTTGACGGCGCGCAGAGGACAAATAACGGGAGTTTCAATAACAAAACAAAATTGTTTTTATAACAGTGTTGACGTTAATATATTTTTAATATTAACGACAATTTTTCAATTTTTTTTTTTAGTCACTTCGTTTTATAACATCTTATCCGGGGTAAGATCGTCGAGATTTATCACGACATATAATGCACCAAATCTATAAACAGATAACGTTTATACCCGATAAGTCTTTCTTTTTCACGAACTACGAATGCCAAGTAAAATACAGTGTTTCGTAATTCCACATGTATACGCTCACGTCGCAGCAGTGCCGTAGCCAGAAATTTATTTCGGGGGGGAGAGGGCACTGGATTTTCTATCATTATTTTAGTTGTTCTAAAATTAACTTTGCACGGTTTTATAACCACGAAGTACCTATATACATTATACATAAAATATACAGATACACGCGTGGTTATAATTTTTACACATTTGGTCGATGATAACATGGATTAGCTAGTGGCTTAAATTTACATAAATTCGGGGTGGAGGTACGTGCCCCTGGTGTCCCCCCTCCTGGCTACGGCACTGCGTCGCAGCGTCGACATGATGAAACGCCGCTGTGCAATCGGAAATCATTGCATCGGAAACACCGCGGGAAATTCGATTCAACACCCGCTCGTTCGTACTGTTTTTGTCGCATATTTCACTGTTTTCGACGCACGTCATATTACTAAACGTTCGTAAATATAATCTTATAATAGGAGATATTTCTTTATCGCAGTTTTCTACGGCGTTCCAATTTACCAAAAAAAATTTAAAAACCCGTTCCGAATATTACCACTACCTTCTAACGATTCTGTTCGGGAATTGGCTATCGCGTATTTAGCCGTCATAAATGAATTCCCGTGTGCGTATTAGAGGCGTACGAACTAAATTAGCATTCCGTGAAACGAACACGAGGAAACACGACGGGGACGGCAAATCCGTTCGGTCCGCGGGAACAAGTGCGGCGGTAGACGTGTCCGACGAAACGATCAAAACTATAAACGTCGCGGACGTCTGAATTCGTGTGTAAACGATCGTCGTGCGCCGCTCAATCAATGCCCTGATGCGTTTCAAACACGCGTAAACTATAGAAGACAGCATGGATAGAGACAGATGGAAAAACGTAGTAGAGGCAGCGAAAGTCCTTCAAGGACCCGTATAAGCTCAAGAAGAAGAAGTTTCCAACACGCACGCCGTATATCTCGACTCAAACCGTAACAACACCCGCCGGCCGATTATATTGTAACGCAGTGTCCATCTCGCAATTGTGCTTCGTTCCTTGTCATCTCGTGAACACGAACGTCGCCGCAGTACGGCAATGCGTGCGCGGCGCGCCCCGGTGTTAACGGCAGAATTATCTGGTTTTAATGTCGACAAATTTATCGTACGTCCTCTTTGTGCGCGGTCGAACGTGCACACCAACAATGAAACTTTATGCTTGCCGTACGATGACCTTTGGGCCCGCGTATTCGAGAATTAAGTCGCGCTCGACTCGTACGACACGTGGGGTGTGACTCGGAGATCGCAGCGGACCGGAGACGTCTCTATTTGTACGCTCCGTTCGTTCGTAGCACGTTCGGTGGCGGACTTCAGGGTTTAAACATTATTGGCCCTCCTTTCATTAAAATCACGAGCGCGCTGAAGTTTTTAGAAGAGGCGCGGCGCAACATTGCAAAAGTTTACAAAGTTATCTCGATTGGTAGTTATCAGTCGTTTTACAGTTTTTGTAATGTCTTTCAAAAACGGTCGAAATCGTTACTTTAAATTTATCCAAAAAAAATAATTCGACGGAAGGTTTTGTTTTCGAGTAAAATGCACGCGTTACGTTAAAATACGTTTTTTCCAGACGAAATCAACTGTAGTTTTAAAAAAGAATAAAAAAACTCTAAAAACGGACAAAATACGAATCGCCGGCCTTGATCCGGACGTCGGACGGTAATCGAATAAATCGGGCTTTGCTTTAATGTCGTCGCGGCGTCGGCGACAAATTCACCAAAACGTGTCGCCGATACATATAATAAATACGACTTTGCCCGCGTCATGTGTCTTGTATGCCGCGCGCGTTTATGCGCTGCCGCGTTACGTCGCTCCGACGGTCTTATGAAAGGGTTTTGTTTTTGTCCGATACAATGATTGTATACTCGGCTCCGTTTTCGAAACTCGACGATGCATAAAAACCTTCCGTACCGACCACCGCGGACATTTCGCCGACAAAAACGACCCGACGACCACACATCGGGGATTCAGCGATTTCGTCGCGACGGTTCGGGTCGGATTTTGTTGTTGTTCGTCGTATCCATCATACGATGTCAGTTTTCGGCGCGTGCCCAGTTCCTTGCACGGGATTCAAAAAAAAAAAATCGTTTCTTTCCGTGCGCGGCGATAAATTTGAAACGCCGTTAGGTATTAATTATCCATTAAATCGAACGCTTTTTCTCTCGTCAAAAGGGTAAACGCAGCAGTCGTCCAGTTAGGTTTTTACGTTCGACACGTACGACGTGAGACGTGTGTGTTATCGCGTGCGTTTTCACACGCTAAATCAGCAGACCCGCGTACTGCTGTGTCACGGACCCGAGTGCGTTGTTTAGTAGGACTCGTACGCGTTCATAATGTACACACACACGGTGTAATATGCGCGTACGTGATACGTGACGTAGCTGGTATCGCGGGCGCGGACTTACGAGAATGTCGCGTACGCGTTTTGTTTTGTACCGAATAGTCTCGATAGCCGTCGCGTAGGAAGCGACGCGCGCGATTCGTACACCACCGTTTTGTTTTTCGACGCGTTACTACTGCGACCGAATCCCGTTTAGCGACTTACGACCGCCGGACGATTTCGTCGAAACAGTCGTCGGCCTCACTCGCACACGCGCGCGCGCGTAATCTCTCTCACACGTCTCTAATCTCCGTATGACAACGTCGTCTCTCTATCCCCCTCGTCGTTTATATAATAATAATAATAACGATACATAAACGTGTGGGGCATTGTGTGCGTTCATAAACCGCCGTGCACACGTCACCGGGGCACCGCCGCTATGATTATTATTATTATTATTTAATAACAATTTATTTGTAAACGCCCTTTCAAAATGTTCACAGTTGTACGTATTTGAAAAAAAAAAAAAATGATCATTATTATTGGCTTTTCCACTAACGAACAAACGAACTGGGAACACGTCGAGGACCGCGTGTATCACGGTCAATTATTCGCCGTGATTAGATCGTGAGACTTCGGCCGGTCCGAATTTAATTCTGTAAGAACCGCGAGATACGCGCGTATTCCGGATAATAACGTTTTTTTTTCATAGTTGAAATCCGTCATGTAGACGTTTTACGGAACTAAAAATCGGACCGGTCAAAGTCTCGTACATATACACGTGTGCGTATTGTCTCTAAACGATGTATAACAGTAACGTCGTAGTGGTACGAGAAGCAGCACGTGGTTGCGCGGCGTTCACGGTCGTCGGTCCTTGGTACGCTCGACGTCGATTTCTGTCGCGAACGAACGAACGGACGTCGTGTCCGAACGTGCGTGCCCGGCGACATTTCAGACATCGCGAGAACGAACGGGACGCGCGGCATAACGAAAACACCGAAACGAATACGCGCCGCACCGCACGCCCTGTATACGCGATAACGTGTACGCGTGCGTGCCGCCGCCGCCGCGTTCCGCTTGCCGCGCAAACACACGTAACTCGTGTAAAGCCCGCGCGAAACAACGAATTAGGGTTCATTAACATCAATTATACATACACGTTGTGCTCGGGCGGCGCGTGATTTTTTTTATTTCGAATCTTTTATTTATCTCTCTCTCGTCGTCGTCGTCGTCATCACCGAGAGATACGCGCACAATAGCCGGCGGCGTCGACGGTGACCGTACGCGCGAAACGACGACCAAGGGCGTATTTGAGGTGGGTTTCGTGAACACAGATCGCTGCGTCACCACGTTTCGCGATTATTTCCGGCCAGGAGTGACTTGCCATACGTGTCAACGGCAACGATGGCCATTTCGAGACGGCGTGGCCTCCTCGGGTCACCGGGGGACCCGTCTCCCGGTGACTACTTTTTACGGGGCTTACGTTTGCACGAGCAAACCACCACGTGTTCTTGAAGCGCTTTCCGAAAACGTAACGCGAGAAATTCAACGGGTCCCACGGTGCCACGCTTGGCAATGTACCAGCAACGTACCGACAACAGTACGTTTTTAGAATCGGTCGGAAAATAAATGCGTGACAGTCGGTTCAAAAACATCAAACGTCTCATTGCCCGACCGCGTACATCAATTGCACTTGTAATCAGAGCCGGATCAGGTACTTTGGCGGCCTTAAACAAATGATTCAGATGGGCCTAATTAATTACTTAATAAATATAGTTATAACATCAATAAAATATATGAAGATTATTACGGTGTACAGATAAGAAAGTCCCGAATGTCGTTATTACTTATTAGTTATATTCCTATTTTTATATGAGTTATCGATAGCCCACATCACTGCATTTCATTATCTTCGGGGATTTCCGTCCAAACACGCAATTTTACACAGCGTTTGTATAATGTTATTCGCTGTCTCGTATAGCATGATAAACGCGTGACGTATTTATCCGAAACGACTCGACCGATTTTAATGAATTTTTATTAAGATGATTTAAACTTACGTTCGATTTATTTGATAATTTATACGGCAGAACAACGTTTGCCGGGTCAGTTAGTCATATAATATATTTTTATATACCGGACATTTTACGGGCCGTATTTTTTCGAGGGCCGTAAGCAATGCTTGTTTTGCTTGTATGTAAATCCGGCCATGCTTGTAATGTGCTAATATCGGATAGATGCAATTGTGTGCGAAATGGGGACACCACCGAAGATGGGCCCACGGTCTCCACATTTCTAAATCCGACGAGATCTGAACGGCTTGCCGGGTGCACTAACGGGTACGACTTCATTTGACTGGCAAAGTCGTGGCGATGGGTGTCCGGCGACCTCGGTTGTCAATCGATAGTATTTCTTTGTTATCCGTTCGTTATTTACCTCAAACGTTCCGTATACACGTCGTGTTCGTATGTTGCGGCTCCGAATTTCACGTGATGTCATAAAAAACAATATCGAAACTACAACGGCCCCTTTCGTCGCAAAATGGTTGTATATTTTTATATTATTTACGCACGATGTTTGATACGTACGGGAAACAATATTTTAATAAAATAATATATACAGGCATATAAAGAAAATACGCCTAGAGTATTTGATAAACGTTTAAGAAAGTAACAACTTAGTTTCGACCGTAAGTCATCATCAGGTTACAATAAAAACGAAATAAAATACATAAAATACGAGTGCGCGCGGATGAAGTGAAACATCTTTCAGAATCATTCGACCGACAGAGTATTAGGTTCGTATTGGAATAAAATAAACAAAAATGTATATGGATGTTACTAAATATTCTCCATTCCGCTAGGTAAATAAATATAGGAACGCCGAGGGCGTTTATTAATAAAATGCTTACCTGGTCACCACTGCTAGATACTTTGAAATGGGTTACTTGGTTTACCTAAGTCCTACCGGCCCGTGTGCGTGTAGTAATGTAAATCAACCAAAGAAAAGAAAAGTATACACAAAAAGTGGTTAACACAAATAAGACGGCACTTTCGCGTACGTCATTTGGCCCGGTGCGCGTACGCGCGTGTACAAACAGCAAATGACTTGATCGCGGTGCTAGATGCGATGAAACTGGTGGGGACGGCCAAGCGGTCTGCTCGCACGTTATTGGCCGCAACAGAAACTTAACGCGCATGCGCAACTCAACTCAAGAAAAAGTGCGACCGTGACTTTTTTTTGTACTCTCTGTAAAGAAGTTTCACTTCAAAAAATTATATAAAAAAAATGAAATGAAATTAATAAACAAAATACATAGCAAAAATAATGAGAAACAATCATAAACCGACGTTTATATATATACATAATATTTTAGTTGATAAATAAAAAACGATTTTATCGACACAAGAAAAACGAAAACACGTAGCCAGCCGCGCTGACGTCGGGTGTCGATAGGGTTTTTATTTGAAATTCGAAAGCATTTGATGAATCATCGCATTCTGTTTTATTATCCGCGGTTCTTCGAAATTCAAATTTCACACGCATTTAAGAACAAGGTGTTTTTTTTTTTTTGAAATACCGTTATCATTATTATATACGCTCGTAATCAATTTCGTTCACGTCGACGAGTTTACCACCAGTCTTCTACGCGGTTTCGTGAAAATTGTCGGTAATTTTCCCTGACGCGTTCTGATGGCGGAACGTTGAGAAAACGCGCGTCAAGATCGTCCTAGCACGTTCCTTCCGCGCAAAAAAAACGTTCGCGGAAAAATTAAAAACAAAAACAATCAAAAGAAAAATATCCCGATAAATCCGGAATCGGAAACCCGCGCAATCGCGTTGTTTCATCGACGACAATCCGCATCGGCGACGTCATTGTTCGCGCGATAGTGTTGTTCGGAGACGATAATCGTTGTTCGTCGCGTTTCGACGAAGTCATTAGCTACGCCGTGTCCATGTAGTTCGGCGAATACGATTTGTCTGTGTTGATAAAATATTTTCCGTGTAATTCAAACGCACGCGGTCGTCGAGAATCCGCTCGCACGACATCGGCTGGCCCAGGCGTGTCCAACAATCCGAGAGAGTTTACGAATTTCTCGTACTTGCTCGTCTACTCATCTACTCCGTCTGCTCGTACATAGCAGCGGATCCGGGTTCCGACTTCGAGACTCCGAAGTGTTGTCGGCGGGTTCGAAAAGGCATCGACCGAAAGTTCGTCGAAAATCACGATTTTCGTTTTCGTTTGTTTGTTTACGACGACGTTGCCGGTCCGAGCGTACGGGTCAAACACACGTTTTCGAGGCCAGAATCCGCGTGCCATTTGCCGTGTCAGTCGTGACGGTGTAGATTCTCGCGATTCCGTCGAATCGATTTTCCGAGTGGGTTGCCGCGATCACAGAAACGTCGGTGACGCGCGCGACCGAATTCGACGAACGCGTTATCGTCGAGCTCCCACACACGTACGGAACGGTGCGGGGAAACCGACACAAATTACGGATATCAGGAGGACTCGTTGTCGAGAAGTCGCGCGCACGCGGTCCGTCGAACGGCGTCCGAAACGAACAAAAAAACGTACGCCGCGACTCGTCGTCTCACGTATTATCCCGAGAGCGTCGCGCGCGCGCGTTCGCGGAAAAGTCCGCCCGAGGTTTCCGCGTCGAACGGACGAATCGTTGTTGTCGGATTCCCCCGTCTCTTTTTCCATTCCGTTTCTCACCGCGTGATGGAATGAATATAATCCGGAATTCGTTTCGTCGACGCGGACAGAGACGGATCACGCCAGTGGTTCTCAACGGGGGCCATATCGCCCACCTCCCTGGGTGGGCGGTGAACATGTCGTAAAAAAGAAGCGATTTGCGCCTTCGTCTCACAAACCCAACGTAAACAAATCGGCTCGGAACTAGCGCTTTATTTTTTTTTTTTTTGGTGGGGGCGTAGCCCTTGGGCCCCTTAAAGCAGCCACTGGCTCGGAAGCACCAAGTACAACGATCCCCCCTCCACCCATCGAACAACACGATTGTTTCGAAAAATACCGTTTTTATTACAAGGGAGAAGGCGTCGAAAAACATTTTGCTTTTTGTTTGGGGGGGGGGGGCAGCTTGAAAAATGTTGAGAACCACCGGATCAGACGCACGCCGTCGACGAACCTTGATTCTTTTTTTTTGTTGTTTTTCCTCCGCGCTCGTACGGTACCGGAACGTTATTCATCAAGGACGTTGGTCGACGGAATCGTATTAGTGCCGGTTTCGGGGGGGTTTTTTTTTTTTTTTTTCCCCCCCGTCACTCCTCCACGGACGATGTTACCGAGTTTATTTCAAGTACGCAGTCGTGTCGCTCAAGGTCCGTACGGCGTACAGAAGGACAATTGTTCTCGCGCCCGCATTATATAGAACGGGGCCGAGCGTAAGTACACAAACACCGAAGAACGATTTTCGGATCTATCGAATACACACGTGTCCCGGTCAGCTCGCGTTAAAGACAAACGAAAAAAAAACTCGACTCTCGTCTTCACATTTTTTTGGACAACTCCTCCACTCCGAACAGTCAGTTCCCGTAAAACGCTATATTAAAGCCCATACGGACCAATGGCACTGTCATCTATATCTGCCAGATCTACCTTGGTTTGTTTCTACACATTGCAATCCACCACGACCTAGAAATACGAACTATAAACGAAGCCGTCTCATCGTTTTACAAAAGATTCCACTAAAAAATACAATTGCATCGAAAACTTTCCCCGAAAATCCTACCAGGCGTCTAAAACGAAACTGGTCTCCCTACCTTCTATAACTCAACATCTCAAGTCAATCCAGGTTTCGCAGCTGTGTGCCCTCCTGGCCAAGCCTTCAATCCAAATTGATTTTTGTCTATTTAGAAAAAAAAACATTTACTTATTGTATAAATTGTAAATTTTCAATAAATAAATAAATATATATATATATATTTACGCGCAAACATTTAGCTCCATAGAATCGAAAAATATGAAAGATCAATCGTACATCAATTGAACACGGCAAGCTTTCATTACGTTTGCACGAAAAATACAAATTCAAACAAAACGTATTTTATTTACTCTATGATACAATAAAATTATATATATGTATATCGTACGAATAATAGTATTTATGTTTAGGAATAAAACATAATATGTATGGTTTTCATCCAACATTTCGATATTATATAAATGTAATAATAATGTAATAATATATAGTTTGCTGCTCCCGTTACTAAGGCTCCCATTGGCCTAATGATATGCCAAGACACTCAATGTTATTTTGATTATTTTTACATTTTTTTTAAGTACTAGTCTATGTAATACAAAAACTATTACGTTAAAAGAAAAAAGAAAAACACACATACACACGGTAACAATATAAATGAACAATAAACATACAGGTATAACAGAAGAAAAAACGTACATAGTAATATAATAATAGTAAAAAAAGAGATTACATTTATTGTTTTAATGCGAAATAGTCTAAAAAATTGACTAAGAAGCGTTTGCACATACAATCCATATCATGTGCATGGCCGTAACATGTAGAAATGAAGCAAGTGCAAACCGAACGGAACGAATTACAGAGTGTGTACTGTGAAAGTAGCAGGAACGACTCGTGGTAATACTTAAATAAATTTAATAAATAAACGTATTTACATTGGACGATTAAACAATATTAAATTTAATTAATACATTTTTTTTCTCAAAATAAGTAAAAATTTAAAAAATCAATTATCTACATAACAATTAATAATAATATTAAAAAAAAATGTACAAACAAATCAACTTTGAAATTAATAAAAACAAAGTACTAAAATTGGAAAAAAATATGTTTTCTTTTTACCAATATAAATTATAATTTAGCAAGTTATTTTAATAGCACTAAATTATTTATTTGTTCCATGTTTACAGTACTAACATTTTTTAAGATCACCTGGCGTCTACTTTAATATATGTTCAATGTAATAAACAGAAGGGTAGTAAGCTGTAAAGTTCAATGAAAAATATTTAAACTGATAATAAATATAACAATATCGCATTAGAAATAGAAATAAACGCTTTTATCATACAATACATGTAGAAAAGTTTATAAAAAACAAAAAACATCCAAGAGATTAATATCATAAATTAATTCCTAAACTTTCTTAAAGATTTAAATTTCCTAGTTAATTTACAATTATTAATTATCACACTATCAAAAGCTTACATAAATACAATAAATCATTTTTTATAAAAAAAATAAATGAAAAAATTACTCGACAAAAGCAATTATATTTTGAAGCTTGGGAAGGGCACACCTCTAGACATTTCTGTCTATATAGGAGTCCGCAGCAGTGAGCCTTTGTATTAGGAGCAGTGAGCAGACTCATGAGGCCGAATTCGATGCCATTCTAGTTGGAGTGGTCGGAGTCAAACCTTTTATTTTACAAATCCATCCAGCGATGTCAACTGGTTCACTTTCTGCTTTTTTTATCCACTGATGGTCCTATACAAAATACAAAAAATTTTTATGATGAATCAATTGTGTAGGTAAGCTGATAAAATTATTTTTCATGTATTACAGCAAAATATTTTAATCAACTATGCTACATAAATTGTACAGTTGAAATGTATGTTAGATTTGTAATACTAATACAAGTTATACTGTTTACAATTGATTTTAGCAGTAAATATTGTCGTCATCTCACCATAAGCATTTTGAAATCTCCTCTTTCGTTAGGATTTTTCTTTAAGCATCTGTCTACAAAGTCTTTGAAAGCGTCGCTGAAGATACCTGCCGGTAACGTCGGAGGCGGCTCATTCACAATGTAATCAAGGAGCTCAAATATGGCCATTGGCCTTGGGCCATTCCCATTAGCTAATATCATGTTGTATAATTAGGACTATGAAACATGTTTACATTTAATTTATTTGATAACAATAAAAAATGCCGTCTTACCAAAAACATCACCTTCAATATTTTCTATTGTTTCAGTCGTCTGAGATCTGGGTCCAAATATTGAAGCCAGGGTCTTAGCATCAGGTGCCGGTATAGGATACATGCCGATGGCCATTTCGACCAAAGATAATCCTAAGGACCATATATCACTCTGCAGTGTATATTGTGTACCCTGCAGTCGTTCAGGCTTTAAAAAAGAATTTAATGATTAAAAATTAGTTAAAAAAAAAATGACTAAAAAATGTATTTGTTTTTGTTTTGTTACATACAGACATATACGATCTGGTGCCGACGAATGAATTTGCCATAGAATCGATTAATTGACCAGATACACCAAAATCGCATATTTTAATTTCTCCTGCACTGTTTACCAATATGTTACTGGGTTTAACGTCCCTGTGAATAATTGAATGTTGCTCTCGTAGATAAATCAGTCCTTTAACGACCTATGTATATAAATAAATTATTCAATAAAAATGTTTGTTGCATTGAATGAGAAGGAATTTGTCAATAACGTACGGCAGCAGTTATAGTTCCAAGTATTGACTCAGGTATTCGTGTTTTTTGTAATATTAGATCGAGGGAACCACCATCCATATATTCCATACAAATGCTAATTTCACCATCGCTATAATCAATAAAATGACACGTTAATAATCTACAGCTGTTGTTAACAGTTAATATTGTACACATGTTGACAACTGCATTACCTGTAAAAAGCTCCATAAAAACCAACTATATGTGCATGGTTACATTCGTGCAGAATTTTAAGTTCCCTTATGATTTGTTTTTTTATAGCGGGCTTTACTTCCAAGTGTATGAGCTAAACAAAAAAAAATGATTATGTTTTTGATGAGGAAATCAGCTTAAAAGTTTTCGTTATCAAAATTAAAGGTACTTTTCTGGCCATAATTAGTCCGCTGGATTTGTGTTTGACTTTCATGACCACTCCACCGTTGCCGGCACCTAGTTCGCCGTCTTTCATCTTTTCAAAGTCGGCGTCACTTAGTTCGCCACCAATCTTTTCTTTTTGACACAGGAACAATTCCATTCGCTTCCGTTGCTCGTCGTCCATTCCGACCCGGTCCAATTGTTCCTGCAGACTGGCCACGCTAAGCTTGTCGCAACTACAACGTCCGCGCATAAAAATACATATTTCAACGAACACTTGTCGGACGGCCGGTCGATCTGTGTACTCACCCTGCGTCCGATGCAGCCGACAGCGGCGCGGACGGTGACACGGGCTGTTGGTTGTCGGCCACGCCAGGAGGTAAGGTCAAGTTCAGCTTGTTTTTCGACATGTTCTACTCGTCAAAGCAATTCCGACTTACCGAGAGTCCCCGGCAAAAGATTAGAAGAGAACGTTTTCGATGTTTTTTTGGAAAAACGTTGTCGTTGTCAATTTGATAAGACGAACGTACGCACTCGGTTTCAGACTTTTGATAACGAACGTAAAAAGAAAAAAAGAAAAAACATTTTTAATTATTCCCGTCGCCGTTTGAATCGAAAATCACACCGGAAATCCACGTACTTTACGCTGATTTAGGTTACAGATTTTTTTTTTCCAAAATCCCCAGCGTGTGCACATTCGTTATTTTCACACTTTCATTGTCCCCAGTCGCGGTTGACCGAATCGATATCATCGAAATAAGAAATAAAAATGTTTCGATTTAAAAAAATAACAAATCATAAATGTCGCGAATGAAGTGGAAACGACGTACGACAATATCGGTAATTGCGCTATTTGTAATGATTTTCAAATTTCAGAAAGAATCAAAAAAAAAGGCAATTAAAACGATAATTATTTTTGGGAGGCATTTCACGATTTCGAAAACTTTCCCACAATTCAATTTACGTTTATTTAATGGTTTTGTTACAATTCGAAATCGTATTTCGGCGCTGTCAGTTCCATAAAAAGTGTAATTAAAATTATTCGTAATTTGTAAAGCCCCAGTTCCGATCCAGTTACCGGGATTTGGAATCGCGTTTGGTTCACGTTGGCCACACTGTCGTCCCAGTCCATAACCTCAATTCGTCGTACGTCCGTACGTTGTCAAATCAAAACACGGTCTGTTTGTTTTTGGCTACGGTGTCGTTTCATTTTCTATTCGCCGTCTTTTTTTGCAGGTAAGTGTTCCTATATTTATCCGTTTCCATCCGACGATACGTCGTCGTATTTCGTTCAAAATTGTCACCGATCTCCTGTCGGTGTTATCCCGAACGCGTATTCGTCACAAACATCCGTATTAATCCGACGTTTTATTTTTTATTTTCTGTTCAACACAGACCCAATCATGGGTAGGTACGCCAAGGAACCGAAAAATCCGACCAAGTCCTGTAAGGCCAGAGGGTCCAATCTGAGAGTCCATTTTAAGGTATGCCGTTGAATTTGTTTGGGTTTGACGTGTGTGTATGTCTTTTTATAAAATGTATTGTTCGATGTGTGTAGAACACGAGAGAAACAGCCAAGACCATCAAGAAGATGGCTCTCCGTCGTGCAATTCAATACTTAAAGAACGTCAAGGAAAAGAAAGAGTGTGTGCCTTTCAGGAGGTTTAACGGCGGTGTTGGTCGTTGTGCACAAGTATGTACCGTTGGACGCTTTGCCCCTGTCAAACGGATCTTGTCACTTATTTTTTTCATTTCTTTTTTTTTTCATAGGCTAAACAGTGGGGCATGACTCAGGGTCGCTGGCCAGAGAAGTCAGCCGACTTCTTGTTGCAGCTTTTGAGAAATGCTGAATCTAACGCTGATATCAAAGGTTTGGATATAGATCGTTTGTTTATCGAACACATTCAAGTAAATCGTGCTCCTTGTCTGAGGAGACGTACTTACAGAGCTCATGGTCGTATTAACCGTAAGTTTCACATTTAATGTTATTGTTTTAACAACGTTATTTTATGTCATATATTAGTATTATGTACCACGTTTAGTTTTAAAATCCTAACATCACATAGGTTATTTTAAAAGTATAAAAAAATATTTTACCTCATCAATTGTACAGTCTTACAATATTTCAAATTGTAATAGATAGGTATAGTGAATAATTGCAATGATAACAAGCTTATGTAGTTAATAACTGAAAAATTTAGTGTACTGTTTTAATTAAGGTTGAGATAAAATTTTTGCACTATAGGATGAAACACAAGTGCATATTTTAGATAATGCATACACATTACAAAGAAGTTGCCGTAATAAATTTACAATATTTGTTGACATTTAAAAATGAACAAGATAACACTGAAACATAAAATAATTAAATAATGAATGCTAAAGTTTACTATAATTTGTTTAAATTATAAACTGACTATTAAATTATCAGTTCCAATAAAATAATTATTTGTCATTTTATTTACAATTTGGTTATAAGTAGTATATAGTTGAAAAATCTATGCTTATATAGAGTTACAGGAAAAAAATTGTTTCTAAATTAATAAAAATATGTTTTACTATAACACACATCATGATAATTATTGTCAGTTGATCACATTGCTAAGAACCATATTTCATTAATTTGGGATTCAACTAAATGATTTACAATTTTATTTTATGTGAACTTTGATTAAAGTCTAATGAAGTAGTTTCGAACAACACTAATAAATAGTTATTGAATCAATGTATAATCATTAAACAATTTTATTTTATAATTCTAATTGACAAGTGTATTGTAATAATTCCATTTGTAATAGTTAGAGTAATTTTTTAAACGAAAAACAAATTTATTCATTAACCAATATTAAACAGTATTATTCAGAACATATGAAATGTTGTGTTTTTATATTAAACTAATATTTATGGTAAAACCAAAAATAATTATAATAATTAAGCATTCAGAATAAGCATGCATGCAACTAGCCAATTTTGCTTATAAAAATAAAATGTATTATTGATGATTTAAGAGATTACTGATGTTTATTTATTAAGAATTTTTTTTTTTGGAAAATATTGATTTTTTTGTTTATTTTAAATTGTCCAGTTCTATATCATTTATGTTTAGGTATTTTATGTAGTATTGGTTGGTTAATTTTAAATAATTTTTTTTTGGTAATTGTGTTTATTATTTATTTTAGCATACATGAGCTCACCTTGTCATATTGAAGTGATTCTTGCTGAAAAGCAGAAATTCGTTGCTAAAGTACCCAAGGACGAGGCTGAAAAGAAGAAAATATCAAAAAAGAAATTGGCGAGACAAAAAGAAAAGTTGATGCATGAGTAGTTGTGGTTTAATGTATGACAAATATAAAACTATTAAAAATATTACATTGTATTTTTTGTTCATATTTTAATTAAATTTTAAAATTAATTGATTTACTTTAAATGGTGTTTTAATAGAAGAAAACAAGAAACTATACAACTATTTAACATATTAATTTGTATTAATTGTACTGTACAATTGTGTATCGGTTATGGGCAATACTTTTTCCACAACACAATTTTATCACATTTATCTCACTGAGGAATAGGAATCTGTAATTTCTCATACGTAAGTCTTATAGGAAAAGTATGTACGTTATTTGAAAATCACCCGCTTTGTAGTTAAGTCAAATGTGACAATGTTGCAGGGATTTCAAACTCAATTGGTTTCACTTTCGTGTGATTTTGAATTATTTATCAGAAATTATTTTTAAAATCACCTTTTTCATTTTACTTGACAATTAACACTGTTAGGACTATATCGGTTGTATAAACTTGACTGTCAATTTAAAAATTATTATTTTTTTAAATTAAACAACGAAATTAACTGTTCACAGACATCTCGTCTACGCAATTGATAGTTTAAGAAGTCGACAGTACGCTAAATCGACTAGTCGAGTTAATATTAAACTTAGTATCCAGTTGATGGCTCTTTGCGAAACATGAAAATATCGAATCCAATCTTCTGACTGAAACGATTTGAAAACAACAAAACGTCAAAAAACGAAAGTTCATATGTTCTGTCGAGAATGTTTCACATCGACAACAGTATTATTTTGACAATTAAAATAGTACTCACGCGATTTGTACGCTCTGTAAAATGTACACATAATATCTCTAAATGTATATACGTTCTATGATTATTTGAGATAATATTATGTTCAATTTATTTTAAAAACATTACCACAGCTATCTGATAATTCTCGCATCATTGATGCTGAAAGTGTACAAAATTAGTGATTTGTTTACCCAAGGAAAATCTTCGGACGTTGAATACGCAAATGTAAAATAATAAAATATCTTTGACTATCGAGTCTTTTAACAGTCGCATTTAACCGTATAAAATATTGACGATTTTAATTCCGTGACCAAATTATAATTCAAAAACTTGATTGTTTGTTTGTTTTTTATGAACATTTATAATTTTTTATATATATTGAGAATTAACACTAATATGTATTTTGTATTTATATCCACGAAATGTAGCTAATATATGTGCACTTCGATGAATGTAAAATTTTGTTTTGCATTTTTAAGACATATAATTCGATCTTTTAAAATATGATCAAGTGTGATCTACTTTAAAATAGACGAAAAAAAATACTTTATAACTATTGCTGCTTTCAGGATTAACGAAATACTTTTGGGTTTATTTATATTTTTTTCTAAATTATTGATTAAACTTTTAGTGAATGTTACATATTATTATTATAATATATTTTTAGAGCATATTTTGATAATGTTTAGGACATATCGTACTCTGCCATGGTTATAGCGGACTGTATAATTATCTCGCCGAGAAACACCAGAACGATTATTTTGCTCATCACATATTTGAGTTGGAATATCACTCGAGAAGTCTCCGCACACGTTTACAAACGCTTTTTAAGAGGACGTCGTCCACGCGATTTGTTGTCTTCCGTCGGGCAATATGAACGAAATCGCATAACTAAAAATTGCTGCGTTTCTGGTTTTCGGATACTCTTGTCATATCAAATTTTCAACTCGACCGTGGGTCTTTTTTTTTTGTAATATCGTAATCGTCTTTTCGATTTTGTAAATAAGTGCTTACAGTTCGTACGCGATTTTAGAATTAATGTGATTTCAGTACGTACAAGCAAATACGTGTTCAGGACAACCGTTCGCCCGAACAATAAATTCACCGTAATGACAACGAAAATAAAAAAGATGTTGTTATCACGCCCTTGAGCCGGAGTAAGTACGACGATTGACGTCGGAAAACATGGGTTAGGTTAAGTACTGAATATAACGATCCGTGGGGGGGGGGTAGAGTAACACCCATAATATATTCGCTTCAATCGTTCAATTTAATACCGAAAACGGCATGTGTGCGCGTATTTAATAAATCTTTATTTAACAGACTTAATTTTCAAACGTGGTCGGGAAACCTTTTCGCGCCCGTAAAAGAGTAAAACAGTCAGTTTTCAAGCCGTTTGAGTTGTTTGACGATCGCGACTTACGCTCTTTGGTCATCGCGTCAGCATGATAAATTAGTGAGTTTGTGCACGTTCAAAAATTAATTGGAAACACCGATCGATGTATATTACATTTTACTAGAAAAAAAACCGGCCTACCAAATTTCATAGTTGTTCGTCTATGTCGATGGTCTTTAAACGTATTCATGAAAAATAGCGAGATGACACGTATACGAAACAAGCAACAGAGATGTGTTCGGTACATCACGTCGACGTCTTAAAGACCGTATTCAATATATTTTAAGTCATTTATCGCGTCCAAGACCACATTTCGAGTATACGCGTGAAACGAGTGTATCGTAAACCTAATTACTAGGGCTGGGATTTCGATGCACACTATTTTCCAAAGCTTGCTGTGCGATGCTCGTATTGTCATAAATTCGTTTTCCATATGCTTTTGAACGAGAATAAGAAAGTTTATTTAGCATTTTTTTGACAACTATTGGTTTTAGGTCATTTTCTTAATTTTTTAGAGAATTTTAAGGTTTTAGGATGCATTTTTGAAATTTTTGGATCCAGAATTTGAATTTGAAATTTGTATGCGCTAACATGATTTTTATATAAATATAACAAACTGATTTGTAAGGTACTCGTATTATATTATCGGACGATAGTAATATCGAAACCTAGATAACTAGAGTTAAACAGTTGACTTCTACGGCAAAACCAACGTGGGTATTTTTAGAATCACTAGATTTCCCGTTTAATAATAACATCGACTATATCGGTCGGTACGAGTTCCGTTGCAGTCAGGTGAATTATTATTTCGTAAAAATGCCAAAATATCGATTGCGCGCGTTTGTACGAGAATTTGGCCATAATGTGTTTTCTACGGACGCGTGTGGGTGTTGTTCTGTAAGATATGCGCGATGTAAAATTTTGCCGCTGAAAAAACATTTACCGCACGACATTTATCGAGTGACAAACACATCAGTAGAATATAACGGGGCGAATGACAAAAACGAGGTACGAGAAAAAAATAAAATACGCAACGTTTTATTGCAGTCGCACCAGACGGATCAGAATACTGTTTAGATTTCACTCAGTACATTTTGCTCGTGTGATATTCCGTTGAATACGGTCGATAGTCCAATGTTTCGTACCGTACAGCAAGTGATTTGGCGTTTTTTTAAACATTCGCCCATCACTTCAGTAGACGTTGAAAGGAGCTTTTCCGTCTACAAGAATTTACTGGCAGATAACGGAAGGTCGTATTCTAATTCGGAAATCCGAAACGAGTTCTCGTGGTTCGATGTGACGGTGCCGAACGTACGGGTAAATAAATGGACGATCTAAATCCATTAAATGGTAATAATTTTTTTCCAGATCAAAGAAGGGCCAATTCAACGAATCCGATTAAACATTTATTTATATTTTTTAGCATTCATAATATTATAATTTATATCGAAATTATCAAAAACAAACACGTTTTTTAGTGCATTATTTGGAATTTTTAGCGCATAAAAGCATATTTTTAACGATATTTTTTAGGGTTTTATACGGCATTACATTCCCAGCCCTACTAATTACTAACCGCGTCAATAATCCGAAACGGTTTAATGATCTCACGTGCATGTACGACGACGATTTTATACATGAAAGCTAGACGAAAATTCAACTACTTAGAACGAATGAAACGGAACTCCGACGAAAGATTATTGGCGTCTGTGAACACTTGTTCGTGTAGGAGTGCTACGGGGAACGATCGTTCCGTTCCGGTATGAGAATCGTAACAATCAAGTCGACACGTTTTTCGATTTTCGGAACTCGAAAATTGCCGAAAGCCGGTAAAACGTTTGACATTTTGATCTCGGACGTTCGTTGAACTTGTTCATTAATCGTTTTCGAATTCAGAATAATTGAATGAAACCCCCAAAAATCTCCGTCTAAGTGTCTTGACCGACATCCGTCTGTCTCGTAACCGTAGTTTTTTTGAAAATTCGATTTTCGCAATGACCTAGAAACGTGGCTAATGCGAGTTCGAATCTCTACGCGCGATTAAATCCGTTTCGCTTCAGTCGGTCGAATTTTTGTCTAGTTTTTAAGTCCGAAACAGTAAAAAGAAAAAAGAAAAAAATGCAATGGTTTTTTTTTTGGTGATAGTAAAAATCAATAATAACAAAATCGATTTCGAACTCTGAATTGAAACGACGCCGGCGTAAACACACGTTGTGGACGCGTATTCGGACGGCGCGCGTAGTTTTTACACGTCGCGTACCTTAGATGCCGATTGACGATTGTTGTTTTTGTTTTCGAGCGTTTATATGTATTTATAGACTATTCGAACGATTTAGTCCAGTGGCGAAAATCCCGTCGCGGTCCCTTTCGGCCCGAAACGCGCGTGCCTAGAAATTGATTAAAAATCATTTCGCGGAATTACAACAATGGCACATGGCGTTGCGTGTGGTGCGCGCGCGCGTTTTCGGGTCGCGGATGCGGTTGTTCGGAATGTATTCCGTACGGTCGTCGCGCGCGCGCCCGTAAAGCTGCGGGCGGCGAACGGTCTGGCGCGTAGGCAGGGCCGCCGGCCCCCGGGGGGGGGGGGCGACATAGGGGTGGGTGGTTTGCGCGCTGTATTTAAGGACCACCCGCCGAAGGGCCGGGCCGCGCGTGGCAGAACGCCGCGGCCTCAGCCATTGGCCGGGGCGCGCCCCTCCCTCCCTCTCCCCGCCGCGGTCTAAGCGCCCAGCTCCTGGTGACCGCGACCCGCCGGAGCTTTTTCGCCCGAAAACGTTAATCAACCCTCGACGCGCCGCCGCCGCCGCCACACCCGCCGCGCTGCACAACGGCGCGTCGCGCGACGACGGGACGACGTCCGCCCGCGTACGACAAACGCGCGCGCGTCACGATACCGCCGCCACACGCTCGACGGTAGTCTTAAACAAAAGTCGCATACGGAAAGCTGCTCTGTCGGGACGACGACGACGACGACGACGACGACGACGAAGCCAACACGCGCAGGTGAGTGCGACTTTCGTTCGTTGATCGCTGGGACGCCGACGGGCGGTTTTTTCGGGAACGGCGGCGGTTCTCGATATTTTTTTAGGACCGCGAGCCGAATTCTCCGCCGAAAGTCTATCGTCACCCACGTGGTGTTCACATTTACAGGACGAAAACGTTCGAAAAACATCGATTTCTTAGAATCTATATAATTATGAAAAAACTTCTCGCCGTCCACGGTATTGAAAAACGCTGTTCGATAGAATTTTTTTTCAGATTTTTTCAGAATTCGCGAGAAGTTTAATTTTTTTATCGTATAGATTCTAAGAAATCTATGTTTTTATAAACTTTTTTGGTCCTGTCAAACCATGTGGGTCGCGAGAGATTTCCGGGTCCTAAAAAGATTGAGAACCACTGCCCTAAACCGTTTTTGCCGGTATTCGTTTACTCGCGGTCTCATGGAATGCTCTATAAAACCTATTTAAAAACAAATTAGTAATTAGTATTGTACTTACACGTTTTAAATACAACATTTTGTGAAATGGACAATTTTACCCGGGGGAATTGTAATATGTTTCAGTAGTTTTTTCTAACGCTCCGGAAAACCCCTATCGAATAAATGTATCAGACACGATTCGCCGCCAGAAAATAATGCGTGTAATCCATGTCTTGTACACGAAAAACCGCTCGCGGACAAAATACAATTTGCCAATCTTGGCCCCGGATTTTTGTTTTTTGTTTCGGGATGTTCGGGGCAAAACCGATTTTCGTGATAGGTCCGAAACTTGACCAGCTTGCCGTGTGTAAAATGCGTTCCGAATCTCAACATTGTACGCTCGCGTCCGTAACACTCAACCGATCACGTTTGATGACGCGTTATAATATTTGTAACGTGTTGTATTTGGTTGTACAGCGTTTGATGTGTTATGAACGGAAAGGAAAAATCGGATTCGAACAGTATTAATCCAGTGGCCGAGTGAAACGTAACGTTCCAAAAAACAGGTCGGCCCGCTCGCGTGTTAGGCAAATGTCGAAAAAATTTTGTTACCAAATGCGTTCGCGAGCGTTTAAATAATTTTACCGGACTTAGAATCGAATACGTTTGAAATACTACGTTTTATTTTATTTTTTTTCATCGAAGTGTTTGAATTTATATTGTTGGGTGTCGAACTGTTTTTAAAGGCGCAGCACGCGAACGACCACCGCCGAGAGACAACGCTTTTCGCGTTAATCAGCGTACAAACAGATTAAGTGTTCTCAGTTCGTCTCATGTTTGAACACAATTCATTTCGTATTTCGTAAATCGAATTTTCGGTGAACAAACGCCAACTTCATCAGGTCACGTACAGATTCGTATCAGTGAAACGCGAGACCGCGCTAGTTTTCACCCGTTCAACCACTATGAACAATATTCGTCGGAAGCGCTGGAATCGATTGACCCCGTGTTACTGGTTTTTTTTTTTTGTGAACGTAGGTTGTTTGATTTCATGTGAAACAAACCGTATTGCCCGACGCGATAAATCATAAATGTGCGCGTGTTGCTAACGAACACGGTCAATTTTTAATAACAATAACAACAATAATAATAATAAACCTAAAAAAAAAAACATGAAAACAACGACGACACACCGTAATTATGCGTACCGCGCGTGCTGAAGTCGCACTAGGAATGCGGCGGCGTTTGTGCGTTACAACAATCAGTTTCGACGTCGCGTCCTTTTAATTTTTCGCCGTCATTGACCGGAAGCGTAGAAGACGACGTTGTTAATAAACTGCAGCCGATCACGTTTTCGAATCAAACTCATTCAGAACAATCCGGCACGTTTGACGATATTCATCGTACCAAAACATTTATTGAACACGTTTTAAAAAAATTGCCGTCCTAATCCAACGCGGTTGTTCGCGTTTTTGTGTCTGTTACGCGATCCCCGAGCGTATCGGGGACGAACGGAAACGCGCGTCGACGGAACGATTTGCAACCGACGCGCCGTTTGCCGTTTGTGGTAATCACG
The DNA here is from genome assembly GCA_019022885.1 of Schlechtendalia chinensis. Taxonomy (NCBI): domain Eukaryota; kingdom Metazoa; phylum Arthropoda; class Insecta; order Hemiptera; family Aphididae; genus Schlechtendalia; species Schlechtendalia chinensis. The sequence goes on from CM032341.1 coordinate 6,594,991, forward strand.
CACTCCGACCGTGTATGATTTCCCCGTGCGTGTGTACGAACGTGATTTAATCTGACGGGACGGTGTCGAACGGACGACAAAACCAAAATCCCGCGGACTCGTTAATCGGTAATGTCGTTTATTATTTACGCCGCCGTACGATCGTACGCGCGATACGTTCACCCCCCCCCCCCACCACGGGTCGCGGCGCGCTCGAACGGAAATTCCCCCCGACTGGTCTCGTCGTTCGTATAAAATGCTCGCGGGACGAATTCGCTATTGGCGGACGGATACGACGGTACGCGAAATATTCGCCGGCGAGTACCTCCCGCGCGGGCCGACGCGCGTGTGGGCGGCGGACGGCGGACCGATTCGGGAACGCGTCGTGTGTATCGAAACGATAAAATTCGATTCTCGCGAATCGATTTCGTGGGGGGGGGAGGGAGGGGGCGCGGACGATCTCTTTGGAATACGCGCGTAATGCGTACGCGTCCCGTGCAAAACAAACGCATTGCGCGCAAATCGCATTACCCGCCCGTAATTATTGTAATAATATATACACACACACACACACACACGAGCAACAATGTTTTAATATGACGACGATAATACGATGATGTTCAGTTAATAATAATAATAATAATAATACGATACTCGGGGCGGTATTTCGCCGCGGAAACGCGATTATATGCAGATATTGTTGTTTCGGGCGGAAAACGAAATTACGCACTCGGCGGTTTACCGCGCGCGATTATCGCTATTATGTTATAATATCGTTATTATTAATAAGTATCGTAGGCATTTGTCGGTCGAATACGCCTCTACAGCGAAAAATCGTCGTTTCCAACCGTAGCGGAATTCAAAACGCGAGTCGGCCGATTAACAGAAATCGTTTCTTAGGCCGTCGGAAACGAATATGTAGATCGGACGCTTTGATTTCATCGCGTGTCACTTGAGATGTACTTATGGTTGTTTCAAAACGTGCGTTTTAAAAACGATTTCCGAGCATAGGGTCCCGCCGCCAAGACCCTAAACGTTTCTAACCCTATGGTTTTTCAAAAACACGTTTAACGATCCGAACGCGCCCACGACGAAATCCGCTACAGATTTTATCGACTTACTACCAGTGCTTGTTTATTATTACACTTAATTGGGCCGTGTTGTAGTCCCTCCGACGATTTTGAAAGCGGAGATTTTCGTGAACATTTAATTAACAAGCTGCGTTATTTTCGAATGATGTCTTATTACATTTAGTTTTGTTAGAATAACAAATAAATAAAATACAATAATAATATTAGTAATAACAAGCTTACAAAAGATTATAACTTTTAGAACATTTCGTCGAAAAAAACGTGAAAATCCGCGAAATATTCATGAAAAAAAACCGATTCGAGTTCCGGCGTTTATACCAGTGTAATATATTTAATTCGTGTTTTCGTAAAAACTAAAGACGTCCAAACATTGAATACTCGACGGGGTTGTATTTTTGAACATTTTAGTATTTATTTATCATGTTGTATTGCGACGATTTCCGAGATATTAGTCGAATTCAGTTTCCGCGTTAAATTTAAAAAAAATACCATATTAAGTAAACACTTGCGTTCGTCGTAAACAAATCGAGAAAAAAAGAATCGTATAGCCCTTTATTCGAATTTGAGAAGAAAAAAAGCAATTTTGTCGTTCGTATCGTCATTGCTCAATACGTGCACGATGACGTAGATCTGAACGTAAACTTACTAAGGTAATGCTGTAGTCTTATTTAGAAAAAAATATATATAATTTATTATTATTTATAAACAAATGCAAATTTTCTTGGCCTCGGAGATAACCTATTTATGTTTCAATATATTTTCGGAACATTCATTGCATTAATTGAAATACTATACATATATATATATATATAGTTTAATAATAACAATGAAAAGAAAATAAGTCGAGGAGGGATGAAACTTCCTCGTCCATTCAATATATATGCCATTCTATGTAGTCAACATGAATATGCATGTGTATAAATAATATTGTCACGTGTTTCGAAAACAAAACACGAAACACAATTTATTAATAATTCGATTGAATCAGTCGTGGTTTATTGAGACGAACGTCCACTAGGTTACATTAATGTACACATTAGTTAAAAAATAAATAAAAGAAAATCACCGTGTACATTATATATATATATTTAGGATAATACGTATGATTGCAAAAGTACAGACTCGTTAGACAGTAATGTTTTGAAAAATCATATTTTCACTTGAAACGTTTATTTTATTAATTTGTTTTAAAAGTAGCTGTATATGATGTCTATAACGCGGCTCGGTAAATGTATCGGTATAAGATCTCGTTGCCCGACCCCCCGGGGACGACGACACGAAACCCATTCCTTCCCATCTCCCGACAAACGCGCCACTGGGTTTTGCGCGGGCGGTCTCGGGAACAAGCCGCTCCAGGAAGGGACGGTCCGACGTCATCGTTCGCGTGTATATGTATAACACAGTCGAAGTCCCGTGACCCAGTTGGGGATCCGTACACGTAATGACGATAATGACGCGGCGAAACGATGACGACGTGTTTGAACAAGTCGAGTTGTACTGTTACGTACGCTAACCGACTACGGTAACAGTACACCTGGTACGCGCAGAACATTTATACGTACCTGTTCACTTGCGCGTACGTAGTCGTTCGACGGATTTCCACGGCGTCCGCGGAATCGCCTCGCGAATAAATTCGAATAACCGATTTCCAGCAACGAATCAAACGGATGTTCGCGTACGATACTGTCCCGAACGTGTATACTCGTGGATTTCCATGCGACTAGACACCGTTGCGGACATAAAACGTGTATCCGCCACGAATTGAACTGTCGATATTGTGTTCGGCCCTTCCCCGCTCGGTACGCGATTTTAATTAGAACGTGCCCGTCGCCGCAATAAGTCTCGTTCGCGCGTACAAATATCCATTGTACGCGAAAAAGCTTAAGACTCGGCTCTTCCCTCGCCCGTCGCGTCTGTTGCGGCCGCTCGTATAAATATCCGTATGCCCGTCGTCGTCGTCGTCGTCGAAGTCGTCGTGGCGGTTTGTCTGTTTCTCTGTCTCTCTCGACGAAACGTAACGAGTAGTAATTATCGACGGATTACTCGTACCGCCGTTCCCCGTTCCCGTCCGACCGCCGTTCAGGGGTCAGATTAACCCTGTCCCTCGTCGCGGCTACCCGCTCCGAACGCGTGCCGCCGCCGTCGTATTCAATGGCAGTCGTCGTCGCCAAACCGTATTACGCGTTCTCAATCGGTTCCCGTTTAATTAATTTCGTCTTTTCGGTTTTCCGCGCGCGCGCGCGCCCGCGCGCTAATGACTTCGGCCGCCGCCGTATTATTATTGTATCGCGCGTTTCAAGACGCCGACAAACCGAATCAACGACGTCTACGCGTCGCGAACCGATTTCACCGTTTCGACGTTGTTCAGGAAATGATGGGCAACGACGTTTCTCTTCGTGTAATGTTTATTACCGACAGACCGGCAAATCCGCCGCCGGGCGTACACGGGTAAAACGAAAAAAGAAGAAAAACACGTGAACATTCGTGTTTTTTATTCGCGTTAAGTCAATGTGAATTGACCACGGCGGACGAGTCGGCTACAGGAAAAATAAGCGAACGCCATGAGAAACAGGGGGTCTTTCGACAATTTCCAAACTTCCAAACTTCCCCGAATCCAATAGGTTAACCTGAGCGAGAAAATAATGACGTGCCCGAATTTCATTAATTTTGTGTGACGGTATATGAAATCATCTCGTTATCAGTACGATAAATCTTTGTGTTCGGAAAACGATTCTGAAAAATTTAGAGTTTTTTTTTTTTTTTTTGCAATGTTGTTGGTAGTTTTTAATTACGCTTGAGGAAACTGCTGGGAAAATCGAAAAACGTGTCGAATAAAGTACCAACCATAGATACAATTCACTCATTCTACACGTGAAAAAGTGTTCACAGACAATTATGACACGTCGTTGTAAAACCAATACGTTTTTAGCTTCGTTCAGTATCTAAAACAATGTCTTACAGAGAGATTGGGAGATTTTCAGTCGTTGTCGGTTTGTTATAAATAATTAAGTAAATAGTATTTTTTTTTTCTATCGATTTTTTTGTTAAAGAAAAATGACGTTAGCGAAAATGGACCAGAGGTTTCAGTTGATCAATCATCACAGGGACGATAAACAGACCGAACCACAGAGACCGCTGAATCCAGTGATGAATAATTCTAAATCGAACAAAGTAAGTATACAGAAATAATAAACGTGCGCGTACGAATAAATAGTTCGTCATTGTTCGATCCGTGTCATGTCAACATGCCGTTTTCCGTTAAATCCACTCGATAAAAACGATATAGATCGACAAGTAATAATTGTCGAACATTGAGCGGATAATGATAATTAAAACGATATATATATATATATATATATTACAAAATGTTAAATGTTAATCGTATTCGCGGGGTGAAGTGGATTTCTCGTAGGGACGATTCGAGTGTATAACGTATACGTATTGCGTTGTATAGAACCTTATTATATTTATTTAGAAGTCATCGAGTGGCGTGGATAAACGGTCGGAGGGCGCGGCGAGGAGGCGACCTTTTAAACAGAGGGGCATTGTCGCGTTCCGGTCGGCAGGTCTGGGAAAAACGTGTGTTACGATGTGCGCGACAGTAAATGACGATATAGCTTATGCAAAGGGGAAAAAAAAGAACTTTAAAACGCGGTCTTAACTGGTGTCCCGTTTTTACATATACGTTTTTCGAAAATTTCGCGTCCAAATTGAATTCGTTTCAAAACGATAACACGGAATTACACGATGTTATAACATATCATACCGTAAAATTATTTTAAAAAAATAAAATAAAAAATTAGAATTTTTTTCTTCTTAAATTTAAACGGTGTAACTTAAAAACGATCTGTTTAAAACTGAAAACAACTATGTGTTATTGTTTAAAAAGTGTCGGACATTACGCTGCATAGACAGTTTGAAGGCACCACAGGCCTGCCACGACCGTGCTCGACCCAAGGGAGCCAGTCGTTGTTGTGCAGAGCCACTCGTAAATCTTAGATATATAATTTTCGGTATAACGCTGTCTTTTGTTAATAAAGTATAGTGGTTTTTTTTTTTTTTTTGTAGCGTGTTGTAATTTATTTAAGTTGTGTAGACGTACATAACACACCGTTTCCAGTCGATTCCCGTTAAACTCGCAATCGTCATTCCGATCGTATAACAAAAGGGAAAAATTTATTTACCGTTCAAAAGAAAAAATTTGTTCTACGCGCTTTTGGTGTAAACTATTCGCGTTCTAACCTTTATATACACATTGTTTTTCGTACGCGTTCGGTGCACATTATTTCGGATATTTCGAATCACATTTAAGAGATCGTGTTCAAGTAGGACGTACCACTGTCGGACGGGCAATTCAGAGTTACTCGACGGCTACCACAGCATGTATTTATGTTTTGTTATTTCCATAAGTTAGACATGATCCGTGCGAACGTCGACACTCGTACCGCGTTGTTTTTTTTTTTTACGTCGAAACGGATCCGTTTTTTAACGATCGTCGTTACGGCGTGCGCGGCGGCGAATCACATGAGCAGGTTCTGTTTTGTCTGTCCAACCAGGTGGGCACGGTGGTGCTGTACGGGGTGCCGATCGTCTCGCTGCAGATGGACAACCAGGAGCGGCTGTGCCTGGCCCAGATCAGCAACACGCTGTTGCACCGGTTCAGCTACAACGAGATACACAACCGGCGCGTGGCGCTGGGCATCACGTGCGTGCAGTGCACGCCGGTGCAGCTGGAGATGTTGCGCAGGGCGGGCGCGATGCCGGTGTCGTCGCGCCGCTGCGGCATGATCACCAGGCGCGAGGCGGAACGGCTGTGCAACTCGTTCCTGGGCGACAACACGCCGCCGCGGCTGCCGGACGACTTCGCGTTCGCGGTGCACCACGAGTGCGCGTGGGGCTGCCGCGGCTCGTTCCTGCCGTCGCGGTACAACTCGTCCCGGGCCAAGTGCATCCAGTGCGCCGCGTGCGGCCTGTTCTTCTCGCCCAACAAGTTCATATTCCACTCGCACCGGACGGGCGCCGGGGCCCGGTACGTGCAGCCGGACGCGGCCAATTTCAACTCGTGGCGCCGGCACATGAAGCTCAGCGACGACCCGCCGGATCACGTGGTGCACGCGTGGGAGGACGTCAAGGCCATGTTCAACGGCGGCACGCGCAAACGCGCCGTGTCCGGCAGGCCGTCGCCGCCGTCCGCGCCGCACCACCGCCAGCAGCACCAGCCGTCGTCGCAGTCGTCGTCGTCGTCGGCCGCGACGCCGCCCGCCGTCGTCGTGCAAATGCCTCAGCCCGTGCTGCAATCCGCCGCGGCGGCGCCGCACCACCAGCACCAGCACCAGCACCAGCACCATCACCATCCGCACCAGCACGAACAGCAGCAGCAGCAGCAGCAGCAGCAACAACACCACCGCAGGGCCGCGCACTCTCCGGAACCGCACAAGAAGCCCGCCGTGCACGTGCCGCCGTCCATGCCACTGCACCAGGCCATGGTCGACTACGTGTGGCAACAGCGTGCCAATCCGTTCGCCGTGGCCGCCGCGGCGGCCGCCGCGTATTCCGCGGGCGGCGGTCTGCCGTGTTGGTTGCCCAAACTCGACTTGGACCCGCACCGTCACCACAACGCGCTGGTCAACAGGAGCGCCGCGGCGGCCGTCGCCGCCGAGTATTCATCCGCTTTCCGGCCCGTGTACCCGGTGACGGTGGCCGCGTCCGCCTCCGCCGCCGCTGCAGACGACGCAGACGACGCGGACGACGCAGACGACGACGACGACGACGACGACGACGACGATGACGACGTCGGTGGCGGCGATTGCGTCGCGGACGACGCGGACCGTTTAGACGACGACGACGACGACGAGATCGACATCGAGACTTGTCCCGACGAACGAGACACGTAGGAAGAGCACGTCGTATATCACTATTGATTATTACAATTATTCATAGCGTTTTTTAGCGGTGGTTATACGAGCATACGCGATCGTGTATCGTGTCCAAAACAAATAGTTGATTCGTTTTTTTATTATCGTCTTTTTAGGTTTCGGGCGGTCTGATCGACTACTTATACAAAAAACAAAAAAACAAAACAAAAAAAAACTAATGACGTCGCGTGAACGGGTGCGAGTTTTTACCCTGATTTCGTACGCCTGTCCTTGGTACGACGATTTTTGTAAGTATTCGTTTACACGGTTTTTACCGACGTCGAGGGTAGAATTTCTCGCCCGTTCATGCGACGGTACATTTCAAAAAAAAAAATCAACGATTACGACTAGAAATCAAAATCACCACAGCTGAAAATAAGATAAAAACGGGACGGACGATGGTCACGCCACAATACATAGTCATTTTTTAAACATTCTGTATATTATTTGCCGCGTACGCGGGTCTCTGGGAAACGATACAAACCGTTCGCCAAGGGGTTTGGCACGTCACATTTAATTCTCAACAATTTTGGTCCCTTTTGTGTACATGTCTTTGTTTTGCGATCCGCGTTAGGTTAGTACCAAGTGTCAAAAGTGATTATACGATTAACGATGAGTTTCTTATATACGGGTATATACGTGTCATGATTCGCGACGCACTTAACCACTCCGTTTTTAGTTTTGTCTAACAATTCCACGAGTTCTGTGGTATATAGATTTTGTTGTACGACAATGATATTATTATTAAATACACGTAAACGTTGTAATTCAACCGCTTGGACAAGAGTCATCTCCGTATTGTGCGCGGACAACATTATATGTATACGAGTGTATGTTACGGTGAATTTAGGAATTTCGGACTTTTTAACCGATTGTTGTTGAGAAATTCTTAGGTATATAAATAATAATACGATCCGAACGATTATTGCAGTTTTGGGCTTTTACCAGCGAGTTATATAGCAAAACTTACGGATATACGATCGACGTCGGCGGCAAAAGTCCGAAAATCACTATGATGACATTATACACTACTTATTAGTATTTTCATACGTTTTTGTATTAGGAAATCATATTTAAAAAACAAAACAAAACAAATAATAACAATAATTCATTAATTGTTCGTTCTATCTAATGCGTTTACTTTCCCATAACGAGTTGATCGGCAACGATAATTATTTGACAGAGCAACAAAAGTTTACGAGACACTAAATGTGTCTGATGTCGAAAGACGCCACCATAGTATATGTAATTTTCGGACTTATACCGACATTGTCGATTGTATATCCATAAGTTTTTCCATGTAAAGTACGTATTGAAATAAATCATTCGGCGTTTGATCGTACCGTTGTCCTATAATTTCCCAAGAACAATCGAGAGTGTAGTCGGTAAAAAACGTACAGGTTCGTATTATTACCGTAAAATATATACATGTATGTAATATTGTAGAGTAAAATGTAATAATAATAAACGTTATTGACTTTTCGCCGTGACATTATACGTTATATAATAATTTATAATGTGTAAACGTTTTGGACGTTATAAGAGTTAAGTGATTGTTAATATTTATGTCTAGTTCCCCTTTTATTCTAGTACCGTATTATCATTATAACAATTACGATAATATAATAAAGAAATCATAATAATACAATTCGTTTTTTTTCTTTATTTTTTTATCGACGACGACAACAGGCGTGGCAGAGCGTCTATTATTTAAATGAAAACGGGCGACCCGGTCGCGGGCTGCGATCGCAGTGTAAAGGAAACCCGAGACTGACGTGTCGTATAATTAAAAGACGATCCCTGAGGGAACATTCGGCTGCATAAGGTCAACGGTTGACATTTCCCGAGCTGTTTTTAAACATCGCTTTTAAAGCGAATCGGAAACGGTCCCGGCCTGGGGAATACTGTCGGCGACGGTTTATACGCGCGTCGTAACATGTTGTATACCTAAATCGGATTACCGTGGGTTTTATTTAGGGAAAACAATTGTCTTTTATTATTATTATTATTCCCTCCCCCGTCACCGTACGTACAGAGTGATTATTTTTTATCATGAGCAAGCGATTATATTTAAAAAAAAAATGATAGAACGAAATGTATAGAAACGACTTACATCAGTAAAAACGATTTATATTTTCCGGGATTAATTTCCTGGCTCGTGATGAAAAAAAAGAAAAATAGTCGGCGTCTTGAAAACGCACGTAATATACGAGAACACTTCGCCAGATCCGTGTGAAAAACCGTCGAGCGAAAATAAGAGCCTCGATTAAATATAAATTAAAACACGCAGTACACACGCACACGTCTGTTTTGTTGACGACAACCGCGTGTCGTCTACTTTTGGCGGGGCTATCGATTTCGCACTACGATTTGATCTATCTTGCCCGCCTAAGCCGAACGGTACGGTCCGTTTGTCGTTGCTTGCGACCAATCCGCACGTGATTTCACGTTTTTTACTTATAATCGAATCTCGCCGTCGAAACGACGTGACAGCCGTTTAGAACTGTGTTTCCTCTCTGACGATTTGTCAACGGGGTGGCGGGGGGATTTTTTTTCCACTCGGAGTTCACGTTAACCGTTTGTCGTCGGTACACGTTCTCGACACATTTCTCGTCCCCCGTACACAACAGTGAATCTGCACTGGTATATTCTCGAACGTTGCATCCGTCTTGCCGGTCGTTCAGCCTAACGCGCGCACTCGTACTCGTAGTATACATATATTTATGTCGGTTTTTTTACACTCTCTCTCTCTCTCGTTGTTTCGCGTTTCCGTGCGCCGTCGCTGCGATCGCGTACGACGTGCGAGCACAATGGGAAGTCGTACGCACGTATAGGAGACTGAAACGGTAATAATTAATGACGAACCGTCGGCTCTCGTGCAGCGTGTTTGGATTCGATTTAATCGCAGTTTATCAGCGGACAAAACGCAAACACGACAGCGCCGCCGACAATAAATATAACCATTGTAATTATGTTCGTCCGCTGCAAGTTTAATCGCGCTCGCGAGACTGTGAATATTTCATGAGGCCGGCGCGCGCACGATGACGACGACGACGACGACGACGACGGCCTCGGGGAACGCGGTCTGTCGTCGTCCGCCAAAGGTCGCGGCGTGTTATAATAATAATAATAATAATAATAATAATAAGTCGCGACGCGGTATATATCGTATAATTTTACGGGTGGTGTTTTGTGTTGTTTTTAATATTTTATCCGGGCCGTGCGCCGTTTTCGCACAAAAATCAAAATTATGCGAAAACTGTTTTCCCGCAGAACGATCGATCCGATCGAGTTGGAAATCGATTGATTTTTCGTCGTTATATTGTCCGATATTGTTACGGGTACACCACTTAATATTGCGTGTGCAAAATACGACGTATAATATTTTTCGACTTGACGTGCTGATTTGTTTTTTGAGCAAAAACAATAAGTACCTACCCAGCCATTTAATTTACGTGAACAGTCGGACGTGTTTGTTTTCAATTAAATATAGAACTTTCGACTAAAAAATACTAGACGGTCGCGTTGCGCGTGTTATGTGTACAAAGCGAAAACCAAATATCCTTAAGTAAATTGAGTGTAATAACGAAAACACACCGGCAACGTGTGCCGTGTCACTCGAATGATTTTATTTTATTCGAACATATTTAATTCGAAAATAAAGCTTGGTGTATAGGGTTTCGTAAAATATTAGTTTGCACCCATGCGTATAGGCGCGCGTATCACTTAATTTAAGTAGAATACGGCGTAAAACAAAATATATAATTCCATTTATCGTTTCGCAGCCGTCAATAAAAAATATGCATAATATATGGGGGGAAAAAAACAGAAGCTTTCTTACTTCATGTTTCATTCAGGACAATATATGTGTAAAATGTACGATCGAATGTTTTGTTCGAATAGTTCTATTCCAAAAGCACACAAACTGTGGCGAACGGACGGATGTTAAATACGCGGTACGGAAAATAAATGAGTTTTGTGTGGAACTCCCGAATCCTTGAGTCAAAGAGTCTTCGGTAGACCTATCGCTCGATGGTCGTTCGAAAATCGAAGTCACTGTATTAGAATTGACTGAATTTCGGACAATAGCCTTCAAGGACGAACGTCCGTCGCCGTCTAAAAGAGCATCGATATTTTTGATACCATCGACAACTAGTTATCTCTGTGAAACACTGCGATGTTCACAGTAAAAAACAAATTTCAATGGTCCGGGTTCGCGATTGAAATCAAGTACAACCAAACGTCTCTTCGTCGATTTTAAACTTGTAACTTCGTCCTTCTCACAGAATTACTTCTTACACACTAATTTTGAATTTTGAAGTAGTTTTTGTAATTTCGTATTTTTATTTTTTGATCCACAAAAGTTTGAAGACATCTGTTCTATTCGTGTTTACTATCTTGTAGTTATTTATATGCAAATTGATAGCGTTATTATATATATATTTATTCGCATTTCACGTATTCCGACTGATCTTGTATTACTCGAATTTTGTTCGAAATTATATATACAGAAAAAATCATTATGTAATAATAATACTTACGCATACCCGTCGATAACTAGACGTGATATAATTACGAAATATTAAAATTTTTGTTTTTATTTTGTGACAATATATTTTTATGTGGAAAACGGTTAATAATTTAAATCGGAATGCCAGCTGTAAGTGTCAAATGTATCAAATTTTGAAGCGGATTTTAAATGTACATTATTCTCGGAAAACTATAGTAATGATCGTATATAATAGAAAGATTTGTAGTTTTTTTTTGTATTAAAATAAAGAAAAAATATATTGTTAAACTTTCAAATGTTTCATTTAATACAATACAATTGTAAAATTATTGCGAAAAAATAATAATATGGCTCAACGTGAACACACGACGTTATAATTATATTTTCGGTTCGTACGAATAATTAGTCGTGTTTTGGAATATCAATTTGTATGTATGAGCACGATATAGATAGAGTGGGAGAGCGAGAAACAATTTAAATGTTCGACAAATGGGTTTTCGGTTCCGCTTGGTTTAGTCACAGTCCGGATTGGCCGTCGCCATTGTTTTAATCATTCGCAGTCTGAATTCACTTAAAATACACGTCGTCCGTGGTTTTCTTCCCCGTCGTATTATTTCCATTTCACTTTCTCCTTCACCGTCTCTTTCTCGCAAACAATCGCTAACTACTCGTGTTTCTCTCTGAATCACCTGACGACTAATCTCTCGTGCCGGCGCGACTCGAAGGTTCAGAAAAAGTAGATAGTAATTACAAAAAAATAAATAAATACGTATATAGTAACAATAAACAAAGAGTTAGAGAACGAGATAGAAAGAGAAAAAGAGAGAGAGAGAGAGAAAGTGAAAAACAGTCAGAATGTTTCTATACGCGAAGTGTACGGGGCGCGGGCGTGAATGGTAGACGAGAGGGATGGTGGTGGGGGGGGGACTTAAGTTCTTTAGTCAATGAGCGAACCAGATAATCTAGCTGTAGTCATGGAAACACCAATTTAGCTTTAACGTTTTTATTAACAAACGATCACCCCTTTCGCGTGGTCCGCGGGGCCGGGAGAAGGGAATTTTCATTTAACTCGAAGAAAAAAATTGAATCCACATCCACCGGACCATGAAATTGAATTTCACAATTTTCGTATATACGTATACGTATGTATGGGAAAAAAAAGAACGTTTCCGGAAGAAGAAAAACACTCGAAAAACAACCTAACCTGAAAACGCCAACAAATCGACTTTGCGCGCGAATAGAATAAACCGATTTAATTTAATACCCGGTGTAATAAAAGTTGCTGATTTCATTGTAACCACGCTCGCACCGCCGCCAGTACAGTCGCGTTGTATACAGGGCGTTCCAGGATTATACGCCGGCCGAGTTTTCGACGTACTGAAATATACGGTCTCAAAACGGGAAAAAATTGCACACCGACGGCGTGCTCGCAAATCCACATTGTTATTATTCAATAACATTTCGAAACGTTTCAGACGGCGAGCCTCAAATGTCGCGGACGTCGGTTCGAACGAACCGTTCCGTTTTAGAGTTATTGATTTGATTTCGAAAGCAACGTTAAATCGTCGCGTTCGCCAAAACGAGTGAATAAATTGATGTTTCGTTTGAATTCGTCAATCGTTTTCGAATCCTGAGTTGGCAACCCACGCGCAACGACGCCGGAGTGCCGAACGGAGCGTTCGGACGGGACACGCGTGCCCGTGAAAACCTAAACGCCTGCCCGTCGCGTATACTTCACGCAGGCAACGAACCGACGTTCATCCGAAACGCGACCGACGTCGGGTTACAACCGTCATGAAATCGCGGCGCGTACGACCGTCGCGTGGCTTACGAAAAAGAACCCCACCTGGGGGAGGTCGTCGTCGTCGTCGTCGTACCTGGGCATTGAAAACGGATATCTCTGCCGGCGATCACGCGAAGATTGTTTTCATCGTCGTGTCCAACGGGCGTGCGTACGTCAGCGTGTCTATATATATATATATATATATATACACGCGCACGGGGTTGTTCGTTTCTTTTTTCCGGTAGTCGTGTTTTAATCGCGAGGGTCGTCGATTTGTAACCGTCGCGCGCGTTATTGTTCCGCGGAGACCGTGCCGCGTGCCGCCGCCCCGTGTCAATTAGTACAATACAATGTCGTTCGTGTTTCGCGCGGTAAATGTCGCGTATGCACGTGTTTGCTGGTCGACCGCGCGCACTTGATTTCCGACGACGACCACAAATGAACCGTCGCGTGCGGAGGTTAGGTCCGCTCGATCCGCACGCGTCGCGAACATCCGTCGAGATGGTCCCGGTGGAAAGTAAAATAAAACTCGCACGCGAACATCTGAGTATTTCAATTTGCAAAAAATTTCTAAAACAATTAGTATTATTGACTTTTACACGCAATCCTTCGATCCCGACACGAAATTCAGTCTACCGCCATTACTGTAAACGAATTCGTACCGACCAATAATCACGGAGCTAATAACACAGATTTAGTCGCAGAGTGTCACAACAGCTGCGGGGTAATTGCCTGAAGATATTTATTTTTTTTTTTTTTTTATGTGTCACCGACGACTCCTCGGGAATCGCTTACGCATTACTTCCGAGGAGCCGCCTTGTTCAATTAAATACGTACGTATATAAAATACTTTAAATGTTTTACCCTCTTTAATTGTTTTAAAAATTATTATTAGTTATACAAAAAAGCGGAACGTGCCTCGTGTTCTCGGCCCGGTTTCTTGGATCCGCCGGCCTGGATGCACGTCCATAAATGTATCACAACCAGAAAGAACGACCGGAACGTAAATGAAACGCGCATTATCGTAATCAAATGACGATAACGTGTCGCGTCTTGTTATACGAACATATAAAATGTTTCAGAAAGAAAAAGAAAACCCGCCGTTTTCGGTCTCTACGCCCGACGGTTGTTATTGTTATTGTTGTTATTGTTGTTATTGTCGTTATCGCGTTCGACAGTTTACGCGCGCACGTAATACGCTAATAAACATGTACCGTACCGGTCGGTAGATTTAGTGCCGTGTATTGCATATCCGTTACACGCAAGCGATTCCGTAAATCGACTTTATTCTAAGCACACGCGCGCGTGTGTGTGCGTGTGTGCACAATACGAACGAGAGACGCGTGTTATTGAGTTTCGGCGAACACGCCCCTCTCGATTGCGCGGGGGTGCGGGGGGGGGGTTCTCGCGGATAAACGTGGAAAATCGCTCGTGCGCGCGCGTTCGCTAAAACAAAAAACGAACGCAAAGAAAAAGAAAAGAAAAGAAACACTGGGCGTTTTCTCCGCGGCGAAAAACTTTTCCGCGCTATTATTTCTCGGCCAAATTGAAAACCGGCGACGGTCGTGCGATCCGAATGTATTACGTGCGATACGCGATCGCGCGGTTCGCCGACAAACGTTCGCCGCCGCCGCCGATAGATAAACTTTATCGCGGCGCGCGCGTGTTCCCCCGTCGGGCGAACAACACGCCGGAACCGAACTTATCGATTCGCCATTAAAAGTTTACGAGTTTGGAACGAAGAATCGCAAACATAATGAGTGCGACATAACGTGTGACGACGTAAAAATTATTCGTCCGTCGGTTCGTGTATTCCGATATTCCCCGTATATTATGTCGCTCGTCTGCACCATACACGCAATCTCTGCGCGAAACACCCGAACCATCATGATCAGGCGTGCACGTTTTTCATCGACGTCCTTCACGTTCAAGCGTTTCAAAAACAAATCTCGGACGCACACGAACAACCTACACCTCACCTGTAAAATGGCATACAATTATTTTTTTGCGATTAAGGCGCGGTACGCTGTTATGCGAAACTACGTCCAATATAGTCGTGTTTATTTTCGTCCGGCGAGATTTCGTTTGGCGATTTGTTGTTTTTCTTCGGCAAGCAAAAACATTATTTAACTGGCAAATTACTGCGATTTTATATACGTTTTTTGCGTCGTGTAGACTAGTCCATTACTCGTTAATTCGTTTAGAGACGTGCTGGGAACCAGTCGGGAACACAGACACCGGGACCTGCCGGTGTTTTATTTTAAACGTCAAAACATTAATTATTGAGAAAAAAACAGTTTTTTTTTTAACTGAATTGACAACAAACAATGACAGTAACTACATATAAATACGGGAATAAACAGCCGACATATTTGACAAAAAGTAGGTAACGACGAAATTAAAAACAAATAAATGGCAACACGGTGATGTTCAAATCAAATGTTCGCGTTTGCTTCTGAGTTATGGAGTTGAATCCTTCAAATTTTGCGCTGGGGCAAACTGAACACTACACGCTGGATAGTTTTCAATTCCTTTAGTTCTCCGTTCGTAATTCATTGTCGTCAAAATACTGATTTTCGAACGTGGATGTAAGTAAAACGAGTATATCGACGTACACCCGTCCGTCCAAACGGTTTAGAACGAATGCGCCATGAACAAAACGTAATTACACACAGTATCGATAATATTATCAATCGGTCGGGTCGGCTCGATTCCATTTGCAAAACCGACCCCACACGTACCGAATACATGTGAACAGGTACATAATTGTGTCGGGGACGTGTGTGACCCGTTGCCGAAGACCGTCGGACGCGTCCGCGCCTTCGTTGTCCGTCCGTCTCTCTGCGGGTCGATAACGAGCAGCGGCCGTCGGTATTATAATGCGATAAATAAACGCGTTCGCGAGGTGAACGGTACCCGTGGGACCAAATTACCAATTTCGGATCGTTATGAGCACACATTACCCGCGAGCGCGCGGTTACAGTCGCCGCGATATTATTTATTATTTCCACTTGCCAGTACGGATTTAAGGGCGTTAATCGCATAATATTTTCTTTCCGGCGAGAACGGCGAATGACGGCGACGGCACCGGGTCTCGTGGTATTATTTATTCATTCCTGTAATCCCGTCAGATCTCAACGACACATACGTCCTAACCGCCCCCACTAGCGGTTTCGCGGACGCACCTTACGCCGTATTTACCACACGACGGTAAAATAACACGCGGTTCGAAACACGTTTTCGTCTGGTGAATTCAATTGCTCCCGTAGCGTGATGGTGTCGCGTGATTATTTTCCAGTACGATTTTTCGTCAACCACTCGCGTGATACTCCGTACCGATTGTTAATGCACGAGGGCGGATTATAATCTCGCGCGGGACGATATCAACATGTAATTACGTGTGGAAATAATCAACTCGAACGGACACGGTTAAATACGCGCGCGCGTGTGTGTGTGTGTACACACCGATTATATATATATAATATCGCGCGGAGCACACGAGACGTACTGTCGGATGGCTGTGACGTATTTGGGGAAACGGGTAACGGTCCCGCGGGACTCGGCACGGACACGCAGATGTTCGTTTTAATTGTAGCGTTCCGAAAGAGAGAAAAACGGGCAAGGGACCATCGGTGGTGGGATGATGGGAGTGGAAAAAATAGGGGGCGATAGGAATTACAAAAAGCGACTTACTCGCCCGTGTTCAAAGGACGTTGATTACACTCTAACCGCGCGCCGTCGTGTACTACGCGCATTTACGCACGGGTCCCAAAACGTCGATTGACCGAAAGTTTTAATCGTCATTTTATTTAAATACGTGTTGCTAACTCTTGTACTTTGTGTACGTATTGTTTATGTTGCACGGTAGTCAAGCGCGATTTAAAGAGTCGCGGCGTACAAAAACGGGTGGCGGGAGACGGGGGGGGAGGGGGGGGAACAAATTTATCGCCAAGCCGGTGTAATTTTTATGCGTTTAAAACTTTTAGGAGACGACGGTCATAATCCAGTGGGCGGTCGTTTGGAAAAAGACGCGAGGTAAATTCACTGCGTCCGAACCGTTTCGCGTAATACAACGTGTTCAGAATTGTGTTCTCGTCGCGTATATTACTGGGTAGCGCACGCACCGACTTCTAAAGCGTGACAGAAAGACAAAGTTTTTTTTTGTTTAAATCATCGTCGACGATTCGTTTGAACGAAACTGTTCTGCATATAATCACTTCCTAGCCGCTGAAAACAGTGATAAATATTATATTAGAATGCACACACATTACAGCGGATCCCCCGGTAACTCGGACGTCGGATAGGATTTTCACATGTCCGCCAGGAACTTCGTCTATTTTGTCAGTGCAAGATATTTTCTCGGCAATTCGAATTTCTCGATGCGTCCGATGTCGTTAGCCAGCGGGTTGGGGCTCGAATTCTTCGGAAATTTCAAAACGCACGATTTAATAATGTTTATTTTTTACGGCAACCGTTCGGTTTACGTTGTGCTTTTGTCGAGAAGTCGAGTCCTCGAGACAGGTGGTGGGAGGTAGGGGAGAGGAACGATCTTTGGAGTCTCCACCATCAGATTAAAATCATCGACAAAGTCAAAAGCGGAGTGAAACGCAAGGAAAACATCGCGAGTGAATTCGGCGATTACGTACGTTATTGAAGGACGAGGACAACGTTTCGAGAACCGTCGTGGTCCTCGTCGGGAAACGAAAAACCGACAAAACCGACAAAACCGACCGGTTCGTTCGGAAAACGGTTTAGCGTAAAACTAAACACGTATCGAAGACGAGACAAAGCGTAATGGGATTAATTTGTCTGACAAAACCGTGAATTTATCGTCCGAACCGAATGATTTGTCGACGTCGTCGAGCTCGAAGGAAAAGTAACTCGCGGTCACTTTGCAGCTTCGGCGGCGTCGACGGCGGTAGGAGGAAGGGTAGAAATCTATAACGGAACGTTGCCCTTGCCGCCGCGATAAACCCGTTGGTCCGCAGCGGCGGTGCATTATTAAGGGTTGTTAAAATGTCCGTGTGTAAATACGTTGGAAAAACCTGTGCCGTGCCGCAGTCTCGTTAACGATTTATGCATTAATGGCCTTTGCGCCGAAAGGGCGGCGGGCGTTCGACTCGCGCGCGCCAAACAATCGCGGCGGCGCGTTGGTAGCTTCGGTGCCGGTAGGGCGGGCGGGCGGGCGTGCGTCGGGGCACGGTCGCAGGCGACGGCGCCGAGGATTAAATTGATTGTTTCGCCAAGTCAATTACACAGAAGACCGTGCGCGCGCGTACGTAAACGCCCGTCGCGCCCGCGTCATTACATTATGCGTACACACGATACGCGCGCGCGCGTACTACACACGCGTATCATTTATTAATGCGGCGCGTATTATTTGTATCGTTATTGTTATGCGTGATAGTAATACGGGAGAGGGTCTGCCGTCGGGTTTGCGCGCGCCGCGCGTTTGTAGACACTACGAGCGTACTTAAACACACGGGACCGATCGTACGAAAACAATACGAATCCGACGGCGCGCGATCGTTTCCGTACCGCCGCCGTCGTAGCCAACGGCCCGCGGCTCCGTTCGCGCGCGAGTCCGTGTTATATCCGTCGTCGGTGGCTTTCGAACGATCACGATACGACGTCGTACGCGTACAGTCTGGACAACGGTTCGAAACGTCGAAATATTATTATCGGAGAGGAGGCGTGGAGGAGTTTCTCGAGGAACCGACCTAGCGACCAAGCCGGAAGTCGAACCGGGAATCGCTTAGACGGCATAACACGATTGCGTCGCGCAATTCCGTCATTTTTCCGACGACGGAAGTGGAGCGAATGTCGCCGGACACGTTACGTATGACAGCGCATGCGTATTGAAATCGTGAAAAACGTGCGACGGACGAGAATGACGACGGCGGGCACCGGTTCGGCTCGTTGTCACCCTCTCACCGAGTCGAAAAGAGGAGCCGAGATCACGCACGCGATTACGACGTGCGGTCGTGTACGGCGTGCGGGGCGCGGCGCGTGATAACATTGTGCCGCGGCTACGCGAACGCACGCTCATTATACGCGCGTCGTAACGGTGCGCGTGACCGCAAATTATCATATCGTGTGTGTGTGTGTGTGTTTTATAAATAATAATGATAGGAGCGATCGACGGCCGATATACACACGGTGTTATATACGTGCGTGCGTGGACGACGCGACCCGTCGTCGGGCGTGTGCGAAGGGTGCCCGGAAGACGGACGTTGTAGACGTGTACTCGGGGCCTCTCGCCGCCTAGACGTTCGCCGGTATTCGTGCGGTGCAGAACAAACATTTCGACGCGACTGGTCCTCCGGTTATGAAAGTACCGCGACCGCGTTGTTTTACCGTCAAATCGGTGCGATCTACCGGACGCGGCCTGCCGGTAAACACCCCCGCGTGGTCAGGGACCCGCTCGACTGTCCCCCACCAGTTTTCTTGAGATTAGTTACGCGTGCGCGTAAAGTTCCTGTTGCAGCCAATAGCGCGTGAGCAGACCGCTTGGCCGTCCCCACCGGTTTTACCGCATCCGCGCACCAGCACGCGCCGTGAACACGTCATTTGTTGTTTACACACGCGCGTGTACGCACCGGACCAAATAAAGTGCGATATTCTGTTCCGTATTATGTGTTAACCACTTTTCGTGTATACTTTTCTTTGCTTGATTTACATTACTACACACACACAGGCTGGCAGGACTTAGGATTGGCAAACCGAGTAACTCATTTCAAAGTATCTAGCAGTGGTGACCAGGTAAGCATTTTATTGATAAACGCCCTCGGCCCGTACAGTTCCTACATTTATTTACCTGGCGAAACGGAGAATATTTAGTGATTTCCATATACATTCCAATACGAACCTAATACCCTATCGGTTGAATGACTCCGAAAGAAGTTTTCTTGTAACACGCACGATTTTTGTTTTTCGTACGCCGCGATTTTACTCCGTGCATTATTGTTCGGTGGCGCGCACCGACGAATCGTCACACGTTTTGAAAAACATACGAAATCAAACGCACGTGTAATTGAATTTTGAACGTACGGGATGTCAAAACGCATAATCGTACCGTCACGTAGTGACGTCGCAAACTGTTATCAGTTGTCCGTGATTTATCGGTATATCGTTTTTTTTTTGCCGGGGCACTTCACACCGTTACCGTTAAAATCGTCAACAACATTAAAACCCGTCGATACACAGACGCCCCGACCGCGCGATACGGAATTAACGCGCGCGTGTCCGTTTGAACGGGGTGAGTTTCACGCGTCCTCTTACAACGCATTATTATTATACACCGTGTGCACAGTGTTTATTATTTACACGCGTATCAAGTACACCGTACGCGTTGAACGTTCAAAAATCGTTTCTCTCTCCCTTCATACCCCCCCACCACGACCCGTCCGACGGCCGACAGACCATCTCGTCTGAGGATTTAAGGCAAAAGACGAACGTTTGTAATTTCGAAATATGTCGATTACAGTTATCGAATCCGTACATGTATCGATTTATTACACACCGTTAACGAAAAGTCGATTTTAAGCTACTTCGTTTAAATAATTTCAAAACGCAAACGATATTTTCAATAGGTCTTCACCGTGAACATTATCACGGCGGAGCAACGGTCAGGACCAATAAGCGCGTTATGCCCGTTGTCATTACGAGTTGGAAATCCTGTACGTTTTCAGGCGATTAATAGTTTATTCAAGTAAAATATTGACGTGATTATTTCAAACGAATTTTTACTTTATGTTGTTGCGACTTCTTTAGGATTTCGGTAATCATAACACACTCGGCTCGATTTTCGTTTCGACATAATTTCAACGTTTTCGTGAGAGCGTCGAGTCTAGACCGCGCACGTGCCCATTTCCCTCCCGTGAATCCGACACCGCGGTTAAACAAAAATGGGTTTCCTACGATTGCGTGTACGAATGAAGTACCTGAAAACATGATTAACTATAATACTGTGTATCGTTAATACTCACAATGTGTACTACATATTTATGGTTATTAAATTGTGTACAAATGTAAAAACCGTATGCAAGAGAAAACAGTTCGAAACTTACAGTTGTCATTATATCGTTACCGCGACTAAATAATTAATGTTATTATTATCATTATTATTATTCTATTGAATATATTACTTTAATGCAATCTCAACGTTATAATATATATATATTTATGTATAATTCGAAAGTTTACATTGTCACCCGAGAGAGATAAACAAATATTTAACATTAATGTCATATTGTGATCATCTATAGTTGGATTAGTTATTCGATATATTGAAAATAGGTGTTAACAATTTAGTTGATTTATGTACAAAAAAGTAACGGGGAACGTAATATGTCCAACCTAACTCACAAAATATATTTTTATATAACGGATTTACCTTTTATATTTCCGTATTAGTTTCTTTTTTTCTAAACGAATTACGTGTGTAAAAAACGGTAATAATATAATAAGTTATTATTTCTGACAGCAGTCATATTATATTCGGAAAAACGCGAAAGGGTGAGTTCCTCGAACTCATACAATTCTTTATTATTATTATTATTATTATTTAATTTAAAAACGAGACTGGTGCCGTTCCCGAATCCAAATCGTCGTTTTCTTTTTATGGATCTCGGCTTCGTTAAACTATCAGTTTTAAATATTTTCAAATTACTCGGTGATATATTTTATTAATGCATTAATTTCGCGTACACGCATTCAAGTGTCGAACGTTCTGGCTAAAGGCGTTTTATTGAATCGTCATCGCGACCACCTGTGTATCTGTACACGCGAAGGGGGAACATGTATATGTTGGTTTTTTTTGTTTTAGAATCACACGCGAAGGGTGCGAGTAGAAAAAGGGTACAGTTGACGTTTATATTAGAATTAATTTGTTTTGCCGTCTGTTTCGGTGTACTGCGGTTGAAATTAAGTTCGTTATGTTCAGTCTTGCACAAGCCAATCGTATTAAATAACAATATAAGTACGCGCTTCCCGCATTGTGCTTGAGTAAATTTAATGAAGGTAAATTTATACAATTTTCTTTTGTTATACTTCTCCAATCGAGTTATTCGCTGTGCGTAATACAAAACGAAATTATGAAAACGTATTATCGGTGTAATCGATTTTTGACGCTTCATAATCAAATCTGAACCCCTAAGTTAAATCCAGCTTTTGTAAAACCACTAGTTACGAAACTGTATATTACACAATAATCATTGTTTTGCTATAGTGTTATCTATGAGGTAATATATAAATACATTATTTATTTATTTTTTTAATTAATTAATTTCTAATTTAAAGTATAATTATTTGTTTAAAAAACAAAAAGAAGAAAAAACCGAATTATTTCCAAAAAAAAAAAAAATCAAAAACACGAATCACGGAGAAATATTTTATTTATTTACACAGCAGTACGTATAGTATAGTAAAAACTATACTATATACAAAATGATTTTTTTTAATCAACACCTAGGGAAATAAAAGCCATTTTTAAAAATTTTTTTGCACATTTCATTCTGTAGTTTTACTTCGTCCCTTATTCATTATAAATGTATCAACTATGAAGATATACCGTTTTCGATGAACTACGTGAAGAACATTAATTTATTTTAGTTCTATAAGTTACAATGTAGACCGTAAAACATAGGTTGCCATTTGAGAATCAATAGTCTACATTTGTTTAATATATAATGAATGAGTGGGAGATACGATTATTAAACTGGTCAATAAATAATCCTCAAGAGATTCAATAATGAATAAAAAAACCACCAAAATGCAATTTGATTAAAATCTCGGTAAATAATCGCTGGTTCTCGATAAGAAAGCCACCCTGTACAACAATATAATACTATCAAGTTGTTTATCCACTATCGGACTCGTCAAGTACAAAAGGGTTCAGACCGAGTACGTTGAAAAATATTTGGTTCGTAGTGAAATTTAAATCGTGTTCACGAATTCGATTCACGTAACAATCTAATACTATTTATCGCGTACATTTCATGCGTATCCCGTGCCACAATGCCGAAAACGCAAATACAACACGGAGTACCCAAGCAACGTCCAAGTGCGAACGATTATTCGGAAATGGAAAAAACTGTTCACGGTGTGTTGTATCACGTCGCGGCAAAACGGAAACGATACGAAAATACGACACGATATTAATTTTGATACGACATTGATAATGTACGTCGGACAGTGTTACTCGAATGCGACGGAATGGTATATGCGTGTGCTGTACAGAGACAATTTGATTGACAAACGACGTATTATGTATATCAGTGGTTCTCGATCTATTTAGGACCACGATCCGAATCCTTTCCCGAAAATCTATCGCGACCCACATGGTTTTACGTTTACAGGATAAAAAAGGTTTTATTTTAAAAAAAATTTCTCTCGACCCACCAAAAACGGACTCGGGCCTTCCCTACTCCTCAATAGGTCACGACTCACGATTTGATAAACGCCGGTCTCTATGTAATTTAACAATCGAATTTGTTCGGAAAACGAAACTTTTATTGTCCAAAAGTCGCGAGAATCTCACCGAGCGTTTTACATTTGTCGACCGTCTGCTTAGACTTAAGGTGACGTTTCCAATAGAAATTCCATAAAGGACATATTATAATATAATACATAACCCGTGGACCGTATCGTACGGTTTGTGTGTTTAAGGTAATCATGTAATGGCCACGTGCGCGTCCTCTTTGTTTATCCAACGCAAACACGAATTTCCCTTTATTATTGTTGTCGTTATTACAAAAGACGGCGGACAATCGATCAAGGACACGGCGGCCCGCCCGAGTATGTCATTATTGTTATTATCGTGTTATTTAATATTTATCCAGTGCATCGGCACCTCGTCGTCCCCCGTTATATTGTTTCCTAACATTAATCCAAATTGATGTTACCCTTTCGAACGCTGCGACCAATATAATTACAGGGTGTACGCACCACTCATGACTGGACGGGGTACGCGGTCGGGGTGGGCTAAGGAGACGGTGGCAAGTCCGACATCCGGCGAAATAGAGGACTTTTTGTTTTTCGAAAAGACACATTTTCCTTCGCATCCTTATGGACTGAATTCACGACTTTCAATTAACCGGTGTGTTTCGTTCTGTTTTTTTTTTCGTATATTTTTATTTTTATTCGACGCACGTCATAATATACATATTACAACGTTCGATTATTGCATTTCAATCGAACACCATTTATTCTGACGGTATTCGTACGACGAGCGCAATAAACGTCGGCGGGGGCGGGACAAAAAAAAAAGAAAAGAAAGAAAGAATAACGCGAACACACTTTCTGACAAAACGATAGTTTTTCACGGTAGTACTCTCCGTTGCGCGTGACCTGAAAACTGGATCCGGCCGACTTAAATAACGTGTCACGAACTACCGCGCGTGTGTTTATATACGGCGGAGGCGATTCATCGTCGTCGTCGCGCGCGCGTTCCTCCGGTTCTCCTCCTCGTCCTCATCCTCGTCCTCCTGTTCCTCCGCTCACGCGATATATCCGATCAGCCGTGATATTGGGTAGACGCCCGCGGGTACGAGTCGCGCGCTACTAATGGCCAATAACAGACGTGGCTCGGGTCCGTAATGATAAACGTGCGCGAGCACGCGTCGGCCTCACGCCGTGGAAAGGGGGGGGGAGGAACGGGGGCGCGGGATACGTGTGCGTGTTCCCGGGGGAACGATAACGGCCGCGCGGTTCTATTATACGCGTCTTTTCTCCGGCAGGGGGTGTTTTTTTTTTTTCCTATTCTTTTCCCGGAGAGACGAAGAACGACAAACGAAAACATACTTTTCAATTGATTGTAGTTGTTTATCGCGTAACGACCTCGCGGTGGCGACGTGGAGGTTATCGTCGTTGTTATTATTATCGTCGTCGTAAGTCCGACGGTCGTTTTTTTTTGTTTTTTTTTTTTTGTCCGTTCGCCACCCGTCCGAAATTCCCGCCGACCGTTTTTCTCACGTACCGTTAAATCAAAGTTATCTCGACGTTATTTTGGTTTTTGGTTTTTGTTTTTTTTACACGTGCGCTAGTCGGACGTCCGACCAGAAATCCCGTTTGTTCGTTTCACGGGCGCGCGCGCGTAAATCCGATCATCACCGTTTCGTCGGGCGGATCCGCGATTTCCCCGAACGCTTTCGTTCATTTTTTTCCCCCTTTTATACTAGTTAATCGAAGAGAAAAAAAAACCGTCACTCAATCAAGTCAAAAATTACTTTCGAAAATCGCGCGAAACGTAACTTTGCTGAGCCGAAGGTTTATTATTAAAAATAATAAATAAATAACTTACGTTGTCGGTGGTTGAACAGTTGCACATAAATGCGACGTTGTTGTTGTCTACTCAAACGCGAAACAACGAACGGATAATGAGGAGAACACGGGTACGAACACGATTGTCTTGATTAATTTGTATGATCGTACTAAACGAACGTGCTAAACGAAATGTCGCTTTTCCAAGTAACTTCGTAGTTTCGAATAATAACCAGTCAATCCGATACTCGTCCGGAATAGCGAACTCGTCAAGTTAGAATTTATGAACAACTTAAATAACTGGACTTTTCGTGTTTCAACTCGTTGACGTTCAGCATTGTGTATTTCTATGTATGTGTGTTGTACACCCGTTCGCGAAAACACGATCAACACGACATAGAAAATAACGACAATGACAACACGAGTTTTTTACGTATATAATATTTCACCGTATACGTAAATAGGAAAACACGTTTAATATAATATGCATTATGCACACATACACAGGAAACGGACAGACGACTTGTGTGCGAGTGTACGTTCTAAGAAAAAGCAATAAAGTATAAAGAGCACTACAACATTAAAAAATATATATATATATATGGGGTGACACTCAATTGAACAAACCGTTAAAATACGAATAATTTACTACTTTTTTTCTTTTTAAAAAAAGGTTATTATTTTAAAGACCGGTTAAAGTAAAGATAACATTGTCAATATATATATATATATGTATACTGATAAAATAGATTATTTTGATTTAATCCGATACTTTCGTTTAGAGCTTTATTTGTTGTAATGAACTGATGTTTATTCTGGCGTATAATGATAACTTTTCATTAAACGTGTAAGAATTAAAAACGATGAACAAAAAAAGAGCAATTACGTTTATACCGGCTTATCAACGGAGCAAATGATATTTATTTGGGCTATAAATAAAAATAAATACTTAAAAAAAAAATTGATTTTTACACACAATTTCAAAAGGTATAACCATGGCAGATGGGTCCGGCGTGTTATTAGTTAAAAGATCATTTCTATAATTAAAAAAAAAAGAAAATTAAATATATAAAAACTAAAAAGCGATATTTTAAATATTTCTGTTTTTACAGTATTTCATTTATAGACCCACAATCGATTAACGGTCATCCTGTGCGTTAATTTTTAAACATATCAATCGATAGAAATCGATTATCGCCGTGCACGGGCGTCGTGCTTGAACTTTTTTCATGGCAACGCAATTCAGTGTTTTGAATAACAAAATATATGTCGCGTAATAATTATTGCGATAATAATTACCGGCCGAGCATTAACAGACCCGCACGATCAATTGTCGTGCGTTAATAACTCCACAAAAATGAACGGTTTGTTTTTCAAAACGAACGCGTTTTGCGTCGGTTTAATTTCGTTGTGCACTCCGGCCGGTGCTCACACGACCGAAGTCAACGTCCGTAAATGTAAACTGACTCATTCCGGGATCGAATATCGCGGCAACGTGTTCACCACCAAGTTCAAGTCGCTGTGTCGACCGTGGCATTCGATCGGAGTAAGAATATACACCGCGTACTCGTTTTCAGTCCGAGTCATCCCGTAGTTCATTTTCATGTGTACACGAACACTTGCGCGACTTAGACAACAACGACACTGTCGCGAAAATAACAAGATCTTCTTCTCCTTCATCTTCTCCCTCGTCTACGTTCCAGCTATTTGGAGTCGGCCACCTGTATTCTAAACCTCCACCCGACATGATCTCCCACATCATTTACGCACACACCAGCAGTCCTCATATCACACCCAATCGCATCCAACCAATTCTACCTTCGGTCCTTCCTCTTCTTCCTTCAACGTTCATTTCCATAACCGTTCTTACAGCTTCCGAATTTTCCCTCCTCATAACATGATCAAACCATCCAAGTCTATTCTCTTTCAACTTATCCACAATCGACGCTACGCCTATGCTTCCTCTTACGTATTCATTCCTTATCCTACGTTCTCTTGTCACTCCACTCATCCACCATCTGAGCATTCTCATCTCTGCTACACTCATTCTCTGTTATATTTCTTGTCGGCCGCCTAACACTCTGAACCATGGACCGTAGAATCAACCTCACTTATCTCGTCCCCGCTAATTGTCATTACACTTCTCGTTTCATCGACTCAACAACGAAAATAGCAAAAATAACAAGATATTTTTTCATTTTTTTTTTTTTTTTCATAAAACATACGAGCCAGATATCACGTTTAAAACAACACGGCGCGAACTAATTCCGCCTATAAAGAAATGAGAAGATCACCTTTTCGACTCGACTCTTTAGCTAGTTAACGCCTTTGATTGCATACATATACGTTGACTACGATTGTGCCGCGTGTAGACGGAGTCCGATTCGACTTTCGCAGACGGATCTAGGGAGTCGGCGAAGAATTATTGTCGCAACCCGAACGGCACTCGAGACGATCTCTGGTGCTACACTTACAACGTGAAAAATCCGGTGGAATCCTGTGCCGTGCCACTGTGCAATTCGAAAAGTTAAATCGGTTTTGTATTCGACAAACGTTACCGATCGTTTAGAGCAACGGTTCCCAAAACTTTTTCAGCAACGAAGCCTTTATTCAAGCAGTTAAATTTTTTTTAAACTATTTTTTTCTTTAGCGTTGAAATGTTATTTTCTTATCGGGATTTTAATATTGATCGTGCACCAATCATACGCGAGTTGACGGAGTCTTTTAAAATATATATGTTCGTTGTTTTAAACAACAAACAATTATTAAACTATTGCGCCTTTATGATGAAAAAACACAGTTTGGGAACCGCTGGTTTGGGGAAACGGTGTTACGACAGTCAACCACTGTAGACGGCCGACTCGATTACATCGTAGTCTTCTAACGACGCGACGTATCATCATGGTTTTTTTCTCTTCTTAGCTTCTCGGAGATTCATACATTTGAGTTATTTAATATAGTGCCGTTCCGTTCGAGTTCCCAATAAACGGAATGTTTAACCGAAAACGGAAAATCGACGTGACGATTATTAAAAAAAAAACCACGACACGTAACCGTTTTATACTTGTCGCGGCGGCCGTCCAACAGAGTTGTGCGCGCGCGGACACTGTGAAAAAACGTACGACGTACAGCGTGCAGGTTGTCGGGACCGGGCGCGGAGTACGGCGGCACCGCGAACGTGACCAAGTCCGGTTACGCTTGTTCGAGATGGACGGAAGCGGCGGCCGGCCAACCGGATTCGAAATTCCCGGACGGCAGCCGGGCGGCGGCCGGGAACCGGTGCAGGAACCCGACGGGCGACCCGGGCGGCCCGTGGTGTTACGCGGCCGTCGACGGGACGATCGCGGCCGACTATTGCGAGACTAACGGTTGCGACGACGGCGGTTGCGACTGGACGCTGGTGGACGGCGACGGCGTCGAGTCGACGGCGCACGGCCATTACACCGCGTTCACCATGTCGCCGAACGTCAGCGACGCCGCCGACGACGACGACGACGTGCGGACGAGTTTCGAGCTGAGGGCTTGGGACGCGACGGCCCGCGACGGCGAACCGTTTCGCATCTCGTTGACCGCGTACCCGATCGATCCCGGTCGGTCCGGCGACGGGTTCGAGGTGCGCGTGCCCGTCCGCTCGTTCGCTCGGTCCGTCCGGGCCGCGCGCATGCGACTGTCGTGGCGGCGGCGGGACGGCCTCGTCGTGCTGCGGACCGCGGCGCACGGCCGGGCCGACACGGAGGTGCTGAGCTTCCGGCTGAACGCCACCGTCTCGCCGGTGGCGTACGTCAGTTTCGTCGGCCACCGGACGGTTCCGGTCTCCGTGCGGTTCATGCCGTGCGGCCGGACGGGAGGTACGGTTTTTCATCGTACACCGCGCGTCTCATGTCGGCGACGTATCCGTACGACATTGCGCTTTATTATTATTATTTATTTTTGATTTAGCTCACGAAGAACACGTGACCAGCAATCAACGCACGTATCGAATTTTCCCGTTGAGAAAAACGCTCGTATCCAGTTCCGAATTATCGTTCTCCGTGCGAGCCGTGGTTTCGGCGTCCGTCACGTATTACACCGCGCCCGCCAGACGAACGCCGCGTCTAGTCGTTAGTCGTTTTACACGAGAACATAAATAACATTAGTGGTCCAAAACGTGGTTGGTGTGTACGGTTGTTAAGTGCCGTGACCGACTCGTTTCTCACACTCGTTGTACGCCGGACAATAAGCTCTTGTCGGGTCGACAACAATATCGGATGTTCATAAAATATATATATATACGCGCCCAATCGGCCTATACACGAAACAATAATTTTTAACAAGACCGACTGTTCAGTGCTGTCGTTATTATTTCGTGTGTTGTTATTGAATAATTATAATCGTATAAAAAGTGAATAATACGTTTTATGTTGATCTCAGATCGTTTTTGCGGCTCGGCCGGTGCAACAAATACGTGTAATTTATCAGGAACGACCGACCAGCGAAGAACAATTGATTTTCACTCGGTCGTACGACATCGACGTCATATCGTATTGGAAATGGCATCAATACACGATCGCGTAAACTAATCGTTTTAGTCAGGCTAAAATTCTATAAGACGGGGGGGGGACAGTGGTGTGCCGACGAGAATGTTGTACGGTAGACAGGAAGATAGAACGAGATGATGACGTTAAGGTGGACGATGAGTGGAGCGATAAAATAAAAAACTAGTAAATAAGGGGATAGTATTTTAATGATCGGCGATCA
Organism: Schlechtendalia chinensis; assembly: GCA_019022885.1. NCBI lineage: Eukaryota > Metazoa > Arthropoda > Insecta > Hemiptera > Aphididae > Schlechtendalia > Schlechtendalia chinensis. The sequence goes on from CM032341.1 coordinate 6,625,267, forward strand.
TGCCGGCCACGCGTAGAAGAAATGTCGGATTTGTGCGGACAGTGGCCGCCATCTCACGTTCGTTCGGTTGTTTGCTCTGCAGGATTGCGGACAAAACGTTACGAGTGACGACGACGACGACGGACGAACGGCAAACGAACCCGGCGGCGACGTTGTTGACCATAACCGATTACAAGTTGAGATTTTTCCATTGGTTCGCGGTCGGATCGAAGGGAATCGCCCGCTGGACGTTGTACAGCAGCGGACCCGAACGTACGTCGCGCGCATCCGTACCGGACCGTTGGTTTTCGGCCGTCGGCGCGTTTGTTTCCGAACGTCCGTAACGTCCGCAGACCATCCGCTGCCCGAGGCGGAACCGCCGGAGTGCGCGACGTCGACCGCGGACCGCGGCTACGGCGGGACGCAGTGGATTACCGGGGACGGCGAACCGTGCGTGCCCTGGAACGCGTCCGCGGCGCGCGAAGTCGGTGTTATGGAACGTGCCACGCGGACGTGAAAACCGGTTGGTGAAATGTGCTTTTGTTTCTGGTGCTCTCCGCCGGCCGTCCCGAAGGCGGCGAAGGGGAGCGCGCCGATCGGCGGCGGCCACGCGAACGCGAGGAACCATTGCCGGAACCCGACCGGAGACCCGGACGGCCCGTATTGTTTCGCGGCCGTCGACGACGACGGGACGACGGTCGAGAAACGGTCGTGCCGCGTCCGCGAGTGTCGGAGCGCAAGTGAGCCGGACGGTCGGACAGCCACGGCCGTCGTACGCCTTTTTTTCCCGTCCGGCAACGCGGACTTTAGCCGCCAACGTTGCCGTGGACCGCGCCGACGTACCGCCCGGCCGTGGCCGGCGCGTTCACACACGTAGCGGGGGGTCGTAGAGAACAACCGCCACAGGTCACGGAATGACGACCGAAATCGTCTTAAGAAGCTCGTCCGGTATCTCGCGAGTCGAGTGAACGTCGGGTCCAGAATAATTATTTCCCGTATTTTTCCGAAACGCGCGACGCATAACGTGTAAAAAACATCGGAGCGATTTTTTTGTTTTTTACAATTTTTAGCCATCAGCACGACCGTTCGACTACAGACATAACGATACAGCTCAAAAGAACGTGACATCCACGCCGGTTGGACGCTAGCGTGAAAAGAGCCTTAGGACTTCGAAAACCGCGCGTCTAACGGAAATAAGTTTTCGATTCGAGAATCGTGTACACGACGGGGGATCACAGACGCGCGTCTCTGAATCGTTCTCGTAGATCTCGTATTCATCCGTCTTCGGAGGTTCGGGAGATTTTTGTTCTATTATCTATAGACTCCGTATTTGTAAACGTATTTTCCGATATTTAAACGCGACGTTTTCAATTCATCAAATGAAAACTGCGCTGCGGTTGTAAACGTTTTTCGAAACGGATCGAGTCGTGTGGCTAGAAGAACGATATTTTTGCGGCCCGTTTTTCATTCGTATCCGTTTGCCGGACGGCCCCATTTTCCGATACGGCGTGTACCTACATAACGTGCTGTTTTTCCAGAGTGCAGCGTGACCGGAATCGCGACGGATTACGCGGGCACGCTCAACAGAACCGTGTCCAATCGGACGTGCTTGAAATGGGTATACCGTTCGTGTTCGTGCTGAGAACGTATATAGAAATTTTTTCTTAAAATTTACCACGGACACTTGTGTATGGAAGTTACCGCTGTATCGGTCATTGCTGTCGTATGGGGAGAATCAAGTCGTACGACAGAAACATGCGCGTTAAGGGGGTTTGATCTACAAATCAGCACACAGTTTCGATTGAATATCTTGAATTCATCAACGCGTAATAATTAACGAAACACGCGAGTTAAAGATCAACCGACGAGTAAAATAAAACGCCACACGGCAGTAGCGCCGAAACATTTCCCTCGGGCACTAGCAAGCCTCGGAAACACCTCGTGATACCTATTTAGTGTTTAGGTACGTTTTTCAAGGGTGCTTCTTGAACACTTCGTACTCGTATGTAAAGCGCCTGTAATATATTTTAGTATATAAAAACGCAACGGGAAAACGGAACATTTTAGCTTTTCTACCAAACGAATTGAATGGAGTCAACTTTTTCCCTCGTAGATACATGCTTTTAGAAAGCGTTTGTATTTAAACGCGACGTTTCTAAAAACGTGTATCATGAGGATTGCGTTATTTAAATACACGGACACGTTCTCGGCGCGGTGAGAAATCGATCGGGGCACATCAACGTACACGATTGTACGCAGAGCGCGGCGAAAATCGTCGGGAACGGTCACGCGTTCCCGGACGGGTCGTCGTCCAACTATTGCCGGAACCCGACCGAGGACGCGACGGGCGCGTGGTGCTACGTGCGGCACGACGACGGCGGCGGCGGCGTGGACACCGACTTGTGCGACGTGCCCGACTGTCTGGGCGACGATTCGCAAACGCTGTTGACGGGCGGCGGCGGCGGGGTCCACTGGCTGTACGTGTTGCCGGAATGGAGGAACGCGCCGGGACTGCGGATCCGGCTGAAGCGCTGGTCGCCGGCCGACCACGGGCCCGTCTCGCTGCGTTTCCGTCGCGCGGCCGGCGGCCGGTCGTCAGACCTGCTCCAGGTGGACGCGGATCGCGACCAGACGGTCAAGCTGTTCCGGGCGCGGCGAGACGACGACGGTGCGGACAACGGGACGGCCGACCAACAGACCGTGTACCCGCACCTGTTGACGGCCGTCCGGTGGACGGAGCTGCTGTTCGAGCTGGTCGACGGCGGCGGCGGCGACGACGGACGGACGGCCGTGACGTTCGGCACGGCCGCCGGCGGACAGATTTTCCGTTGGACGGCCACGGACGACGACAGCCGTCGTGGCGGTCGCGTCGCGTTCGTCGGGCTGTCCGCCGCGGCCGGTGACGGTCACGTGGGCGCGCGTTTCCCGGCCGAAGGTGAGGTATCTCGTAGGGCGAATCGCTCGATGGCGTGCTCAGCGGGTACGGGCGTGTGAAGGTGTCGTCGACCGCAATCACGGTTCTTCCATCCTTTTTAGTTTCACGTAATAATCGAGAGATAGTATCGTGATTCGAAAAAATAAAAAATATTCGTCACGTTCAAATTCAAATTTCTCCAGAAATAAACGTGTAATTTTTAACCGAAAGTCAACTAATGTTTTTTCAACCCGTTCAATTAAGTTTATAAGAAAAAATACTTATACTAATTTAACTCTTAGTTAAAATCGATTTATCTTTTCAACTTTTGACTTGTCGCTGCCCTGACCGTTGGAACATATGTTCAATAAGTTTTTCCGTATAGTTATTATGCACGTTGAATGGTTTTCTTAGCACGTCATAACGGTAAAAGCGAATTTTTAATTTTCCATTGACTTTGTTAAGAGTATTGGTGATTTATATTCCCTCCGGTTGGCAAAAAAAAAAAAACTGAGCGCGGCCGTTGACGGTTAAAACGAGGAATATTTCGTATCCCGTCGGATTTTTCGCTACACAAAAACTCGTATCGTTTTTTTTCACGTTCTCTGTAGAATGTCTCGTGCACAGTTCCGAATCGGAACATTTTTCCGTGTACCTGCCGATAAACGTCCGGACGAACTCGAGTCTGACGAACGCCAAGAACGAAATCGTTTTCCGCATGAGACAAACAGGTGGGTAAAATCGTATAAGACGGCGGCCGTCCGTTTCAGTGCAAAACACAACGGTTTTCTGTAATTACAATTGATAAAGACAAAGAATAATTTTTTAAAAAGAGGAATATACAAACCATATACACGTGATCGGTTGACGTACAGGAATAAAATCGTTATTCGTGATTTGAGTAGGCGTCACTCGCATCGCGCTGATAAAACGGAAGTTGGACGATCGTTACGTGCTGGAGATCGATGGCCGCAGAGCGAATTTATCGCGCGAAGGGAAATGGGCGAAAACGACGGTCGGCGGCGCGTACGAGTCGAAAACCACCGGTGACGTCGTCACGGCCGACGTTTGGAAGAGGATCCATTTGAGGTGATCGGATGACGTTTTAACGTATGGTTCGGACGTAGTCGATTCGCCCGTTGGCTTATCGTTTTGAATGGAAACGAGACGGAAAACGGAGTGTTCGAAGCGTGTAAGAGATGGCGAACGGGCGTGTCTCCGACGCTGGGACTGACGGTTGCTCGGGCGTGTTTTGAGGCGGTTAGAAGAAGAGGGGTTGACGATGCGAGGGACGTTTAAACGTGAGTTGACGGCAGTGGCGGCACCAGACATTTTTTCTAGGGGGGGGGGGGCAAGACCGTGGCAAATTGGTTATGGAATTTAGTGAAAACCCGTCTATACAGGTGTAATATAAATCATTAAAATACATGGAAAATACTGTATTATTAACGTTTTTTGATAAAATATAATCAATTTCGAAATCAAATTAAATGGTGGTGTATCCTGTGGTGTATTATCTAAACGAATGCACATAAAAAAAATACGATTTACACAGCGAAACATTATTAAACTTGAAATTTAAATTTTCGTCTGTTCTTCAACAGGTAGGGCAAAGGTGGGGCAAAACCAAATTTGGGTGGGGCTAGTGCCGCCACTGGTTGACGGCAAACGGTCGGGCGAGAAGGCGGAGGAAAAAGAAAGCGAGATGGGGGACTTTCGTGTGGTTTTCGGGTTTAAAACACTTGGTTCTGATCGACCGGTGATGGACAGTTGGAACGAGAGCGTCTTGAGGTTGGACGACGGCGGCGGCGGCGGCTGGCGGTGGACCGTCGACCGGCGGCCGCTGCTGGTGCGATACTTTTCGGTGGCCAACCGGGGCGGCACGACCGCGTGGACGGTCAACTGCGACGAGCCGTGGCGGCGCGCGCCGGACGTGGACGGTCCGCCCAGGGACGGCGGCTGGGGCGAGTGGACCGAGTGGGAACGGTGCACGAAGACTTGCGGCGGCGGGACGGGCGTGCGCTACCGGCGGTGCGATCGTCCCACGCCGAACACGGCGGGCAGGCCGTGCGCGGGCCCGGCCACGGCGGCGGGCAGGTGCAACGAGCACGAGTGCGGACAGGTGTCGGCGGCGACGGCGGCCGCGGTGCGCCGGACGTTGGCCGGGCGGCCGCACAACGCGGCGGCCGCGGCCGGCGACCGGTTGACGTTGTCGTGCGACCGGCCGGTCGTGGACGCGATCAAGGCCGACTCGCCGCGCGCCCAGTTCGGCTGGCTGCGCAACGGCAAACCGGTGCCGGCCGCGCGCGACGGATGCGATCTCGGTGAGTGCGTCCCCGCGCGCGTTTCGTTTTCGGTCGGACGGACGTTTGCCGCCGCCCTTTTTCGGTTCGTTCGCTCCGGTAAAACCGTTATTGCTTTTCAATTTCAATCGGTATTTTTGATCGAATGGACACGCATGTTTCGGTTCGCAGTACGACCGACGCGGTAACTTAATCGCGAACGTATACAATTAATTTCGTTTTCCCGTTGCACAACGTCCCCGGTATAGCTAACCTCTACGGAATGGCTAAATCATCTGGTTCAGTCCGTTTAGCTAATAATAACAACAAAAAAAAAAAAAACCCGATACGGTGCGGCCGGGTCGTTTCAGTCGTAAACGCGTGCGCCGTTCAGGATTCCGGGGTTTACGCGTTCGTGGCGCGGGCACCGGATTCCCGGAGGATCGTGTTGAAACTGATCGCCGTCGCCGTTCGCGCGAAACATCCGATCGCGGTGTACGTCGGGGACACGGTGCGGGTACGGTGCAACGCGGTCACGCTGGCCCACGTGTTCGAGCGGCTGACGCAACGGTGGACCGTCGACGACGGTTACGTCGTGAAAAATTACGGCGTCCACGCTCCGGCGCCGGTGCGGGTGACGAGCGCGGACGACACGAGCACGGAACTCGACCGTGACCGGTGCGTTGGCGCGTTTTACAGATCGACGCGGACGCGATAACGGTGGACAACTCACGTTTTCAAGGCACCTGGAGATGCGTGGTCAGGAACACGGAGACCAACGGCACCTGGGTGACCAGCGTAATGGACGTTAAAGGTTACACGGCCGGCCGTGTTCGACGACGGGTTGTCTTCACGCCGAAAACAAATGCGATATTGTTACAGTGATCGGCACGTCGACCAGGTGGACGGGAATGACGCGCGACCCGATTATCAAAATGATATTTCGAAACGGCTCGCCGGCAACGATCGTTTTGACGAGCGCGATTCTCATCTCGAGTTTGTGCGTTTGCACTTGGGGCTGTGCTTGTGCGCTCAACAGGTAGAACACGGTACGACACGTTCAACATCAAGTCGTTAATTCAAATAACAACAATTACAGGTGGCGCGAACGGTTGACGAGAATACATGCTACGCATAAGAAAATTCCCTATCAACGTTTGTGAACAAAACAAAAACTATTTAAAACGAATTTTTTTTTATTAAAATGTAATTTGTAAATGCTGTACAGTTCCAGAATTATTATTAGTAATACAACTATCACAACATGTTTAAAGTTGATTAAACTTATGAACATTTAATGCGTATGTCTCAACAAATTTATCAGACTCCGTGTTGTTCAAATTTGTTAATGCTTGACGATATGTAGTAGAAACAAATTTTGGCGAACCATACTTCAGTTCAAAATATATACGGTCCATCCACAAATCTATAAAATAGAAAAAAAAATTTATATATATATATACTTGGTGATGAGAAAAATAAATAAATAAATAATCAAATAGTGTTGCTAACCGATATTGGTTTTACCAAACTGCATGCACGCTAACGTAAAGTGCTGTCTGATTTTTGGAATGTCTATTTGCACGTTTTTCTTTTCAATGTCTACTATGGTCTTACATAAGTCCGTATTGCAGTAGCTGTTCATTATCAATTTGTTGTATGCAATTCGCGCTTCATTCAAAGACTTTTTTTTGTACAACCAACACAGATAATCGTTTCCAAGACTTTGTTTTACTTTATTCGCACAAACGGATTTATCTCCAAACACCATGTCGAATATGTCTTCTAGTTGTGGTTCAAAGGAAAAAGCTGTGACAATATCACGCCAAATATCAACAGGAACTTTATCGCTATTTTGCTTAAACAACTCATAAGCAGAAAACTTATCAGTGTCAATCAAATATTTTAATTTTGCTTCTAAAATACTTGTATCGTTTGGATATACTTCAACTGCATAGTTCAGAATTTTTTCGGTCATGGAACTTGACGACTTATTAATCTAAACAACGAAAAGAGCAACTGTAAAATGATATTATTCAGACAAAATATGTTATCTTTTACCCATAAGATATAATGAATTGGTTTCATTTTCTTTTTTTGATGAGCATTTTGCATAGAACAAATAAGTAATTCCCTCTTGTACGTTTCGCTGTTATCGGAATCCGATGTCAACTTTAATATATTATTCAAATACTTGTTCCACATCTCGTCTGTATCTAGTACTGACAATGCTTCATCGTACAAATCAAGACATTTTCTGAAAAATTATTATATGAATGAGAATAACATTTAAATAATTATTGTCATTTATTAAATTGCAAGTATACATTCATACTTTATTCTAAGTTTCTCTGTCAAAAGAGATTTGTTTGTTAATTGATTCATAGCTAAAGTATCCCAATAATTTGGATCCTTAGAAAATGTAGTAAACATAAAACTGTAAAATAAAAATATTATTTTTTCCTCTTCTACGTGTTGGGAAATCAATTGATATCAATTGAACAAGTAATTTCCCTAAATGTATTAGTTGTAATAATTTTCATAACAGTTTAGATAGTACACATTTAAAAGTATTCATTAAATTTAAATATCAGTGAACGAATAAAAGATTACTTTTTGATCTTCATTGATAAATTTAATGCAAAATTATATGCAATAGCTTCACTGTGCATTTTTGAGAAAACATTAAAATCATGTTTTACATTTTCTACGGCAGATTCAAAAATGACTTGTGCTATTGATCCATTTAATGTAGGATCATCTAAGTTTAACTCTTTTCCTGAAATAAAAAAAAGAAATATATAAATACATACAATAAAAAACTATAAACATATTGTATTACCTGATGATAACACTTTTTTGGTTAGAATTTTGGAATAAGCAAGTTCACATTTAAAAGCTTCTAAATATAATGTCGATGAATTTTTATGTACATGCAATCCATTAGTATAGAATTCTCTAGTCTTCTGGATATTTTTTAAATCTGAAAATTCATGTTTTAATGCAAAAACATACAATTCATCCGATATATGACCGTGCAGTAACAAGGCTTTGTCTATGACTACAGATAACATTCCTATACGTCTCTGAAAAATAAAAAATAATATTATTATATTAATTCTTATATTTGAAACAAGTAATCTGAAGATTGTTCAATGAATGTATAATAGTATAAAAGTATATAAATTCCTTAGCAAATTTGATTTCATAATTTTACAGTTAATATAGTCGTTTGTTCCATTTGAAATGATATTTATTGGTGTAAATATTAAGTCGTTGAATCAGAAAGAAACATTATTTTAGTTTGTATTCTTTTTTAACAAATTTTTTTGTAAGATAGTATGTATAACATTACTGATATATAAAAAGTAAAAACAATAATTTTGTTTTTGGATTTTTGGGCTACAATGTTACAATTAATCCACTGATATATTTGTAATTATTTAAAAATATTTATTAAGTGTAAGTTTATCTAAATTATTCATTTTATTTATATTAGTAATTGATTTTAAATACTTGGGTTATTCAATTACTAAATAATTAGTAAAATTCAACATAAAATAAAACAATTACTTTCTTTTATTATTAAATAATAGCCTAAATTAATCTGTATTCCATAATCTATACTATATTTACTATCGATCAATGACAAAATGTGGTCTAAGTGATGAGACAATTGTATCTTCTACATGAATTCAGAAAAAAGAAAATTAAATTTTAATTTTGTTCTCATATATACCGATTCATATATAACAGTGTAAAATAAATGATTGTAAAATTCAAGATATAAATATATATATATGTAATTATTTATTATTAATAGCCATTGCTTCATAAAATTGCATATTTATGATTTGTTCTCCAAAATCGTTATGTCAACATGTATTCAGAACGTACAATGTTTAATACACGTGCATGAACTTGCTTAAACGACAATTCTAATTGCGCTGTCCAAACCATACATAAATGTAGTCATAAAAGGAAAAGTGGCGGCAGCGCTGCATAGTGATTTATGTTTTATTTCTAAATATTATATCGTGTGTAGTGTTTTTAAAACAAATATATCTACATTTTTAATTAAAAATTAATAATAATAATGTTTTTTCAGTTTGTCAAAGGGGGAAAAGAGTATAGAGTTTCAAATTTCAAGTTACACTTGAATATTCAACAATCGCCAACAATATATTTCATGGTTGTATAGAATTTGATAATAAAATAATTAAATAAATAAAACAAGTTACTTACAATTTTAATCAAGAAATTTATATATTCTTTCCAGAGAGATACGTCATCTTTGAAATATTTAAGAGCTGAATTATAAATTAACACGATTCGCTTGTTTTGCATGTTGATTAGTTTAAGAGATTCAGTATTTCGTGAACCCATCTAATATAAAACCAAAATTACATTTCAATAATACAATTACAATAGGGCGGATATTACAAATTGTATTTACTTTTTTAACTTTTCTGATAATAGATTTCAAAAACACAATATAATGGGTAAAGTCTGACTTTTGTTTATTGCGACGCATTAATCTGTACTCGTATTTCTCTCGGTGATTCAATATTTTTCTGTAAACGAAGAGACATATGTGAATAATTATGAAGTAAACGCATCACGTCGTACTCCACAAACGAGCCGGTGTCGGTACTTACTTTACAGCCGATTTATTGAAATAACTTTGAAGAAGTGGAATTTCGGCAATCAGTTTTTCCTTGTGATACTGTACAAATTCCGCCATCGTGAGGCGATCTGATCAGTCGAACACAATAATTTAATATATATTATGTTTTGAGCGATGCCAACGAATATTATAGTTTACAACGCTGCATAGATAACATAAATAAAAGAACTCAACAAAATATTAATAACATTTGGAATTGTTCGAATGTCTTTATGATTATCACAACTCTCGATCATACACACTGCGCACTTTTATGACATAACCTTAAACATTGTATTTGCATGGAAGGAAAAACGATATATTATTTTAAATGTCTTGAAACGTGCGTTTAATTTATGATTTGCGTCCAGACCGTTAATCAATGTTACAAAAACGAAAACGAAATAGTGATGTTGGGCGTACTCATAGATAATACAAAGCATAAAACTGTGTGCAATATTTTTTTTTCGTACCGCGTACACTCCAAGTTAGAAGCATTTGTATACGTTACGCACTGTTCGAAAAAGTGACAACGACGTTATCCAACACAAACTCGAATTCAGAAGTCTACGCAAGGGCGGCTCTAAGATTTCATTTTGTGGGGGATCCAGAGGTACTGGATCCCCCCAAACCAAAAAAGAAATACATGAAATAGATGACGACATTAACTACAAGTACAAAACAATGTATGTATGGACATAGACATTAATAATATAGGTAAATACCAATAATTATTGAAACGTTCTTAAAAAAAAAAATGTTTGAAAGTACTCAACTTATTTGTACATTTTATACGCGTAATATTAAGAGGGTTCATAACCACAGCGGTCTTACTAAGTACGTCATAGTTACAAAACCTAGGAAAACAAACGTATCGTTTTGCGGAAGACATCACCGCGGCGGGTATTTTTCGGCTGTTCGCGAAAACGTCGATAAGCCCGAGTTTGGGTCTAGTCATGTGACGCACGTAACCGAGTACTCCGACAATGATCGCGACGGGTCCGCCGTCCGTGAGGTGTTCACGTGATATTCGTCGTCGCGTGTTATGTGTTCCGTTAAACGGATCTCCTGATTTCAAACGCTCTCCTCGCGCCGTTGATGTATTTAGTGATTCCGATATACAGTTGAATCTTGAATGTGTGTCGATTGCGAACGTCGTCTGTCTAATATGTTCCGTTCGTCTGTCCGGCGTGTGTAATAATGACTTCGGTAGGACGCGTAAAATCGTCGACAAGAAAAAAGAATTTATAATTGAATCGTTTTTCCGACCGCGGTGGCGCCGAATACATGGTTCGGGTGTGGTTATAACCAGTGTATATAATTTCATATAATTTTTTTTTTTTAAGAAAGTTCAATACTTTTTTTGCTCATTTCCCTTTTTTGAAGTGGTTCTCATTGATGGAAAACTGTACACAAACGACCTTTATTTTTTCTCTCCGATTTTTTTTCCTGGCCCTGAATTGAAGTGGGTGACGTAGGTATTGTGTAATTTGACCGGACCATTAAAAACGAACTCGGCGCCACTGTCCGACAATGTAATCGATAGTAATAATGTGATTATGAACAGAACGCGAAAGCGCGTAAACGTGCCGTGTATGAGCTGTTGCCTAATTGTTCTCCTTATTGTTTTGTACCGTTATAATGTTCTGTTATCCGCCGTAAAAAACTGAATAACGTTTTTGCCGCGGATTCGTGCGCGTCTTATTCGAAAGATCGCTTTACGCGAACACTCGTGAAAACGTCTTGCTGGAATTTACAAAATGTTTGAACGGCTATTACGGTCGATTCGTTTGGATTGTACGTTTCGGTTTCGTGCTACAGGTCGCGGATGTCGTCGGGTTAGGTTGGGTTTGGCCGCGACGCGATAATATATCTAGTGCGAACGTTTTCGATTCTTGCTCGCAGATTCACATTTTACTTGCGTCCGGACGACGTGTGTGTGACCCGACGTTTCCTTTCCGGACAAAGCCCGATACAACGTGTCCGCGCATGTTTCGAAGTGAAATATAATACCCCGGAACGTACCGGCCACACGAACGCGTATATACGTACATATTATAATGCATATAGATGATTTTTTTTTTCGTAGAGCGATAAGACATTTCGATTCCATTCGATACGCACATCCGTCCGGATGTCGTATATCTCGTGGCGAACGTCATTGTGCCGCACGACGGTCATCCGTATACAAATCGACAACACAATCGTGCGAACAAACGGGGGCGGGTTTTTTTCGTCTTTTTTTTTGGGGGGGGGGGGCAAATGTCTGCGCAGGACGTCCCTTATTATTTCCGACGTAATCGTATTATGATCGTACAGGACCGGCCTCGCCATTGTGCACGCGCGTCTATTCTTGCGCAATGCCGTTTTTATATACAGGCACGAACCGACGGACGATATCGATAAATGCAATTGTGCGTTGACTTTTGACGCGCGTCGTTTCGATATCTGTTTTTGTTGTTTGTCCGTCCGGGGACCGCATTGTGTGTTACGTCCGGCAAACCGACACTGCCGTATACTTTATCTACGCACGCGTATCATAAATACGTGTGACAATGTTCTAACGTCGCACGTTCGAAATCAGACGACAAAGCCACACGTCTGACCAGGCCCAGGCCCTCTAGAAATTTTATATCTGGGCCTGAAGCTATATTTTTAATGAAACCTATATTATTGTGTCATGTAAGCTGAATCAAAACCGTTACAACTGAAAACTTGTAAATAAAAAACAATTTTGGAAACTAATAAGACAAAAATCGACGTTATTTTTAAGTAATGCGTAATTGAAAATTAAATGTTAAATATCTTTAATATTTGACCTGGAAGTGATATAAGCAAGATACTATGTGTCGATTACATTATTAAGTTATTTATTTTATTTAAAATTGAAAATCCTAACGTCAAGTCGCTTGTTTGTGTTGATTACGTTAGCCTCCTGAAAACTTAACCATCTTGGCTTTCAGGGTCTCAGTACGCCCCTGTGTCTGACGATTTCGTTCGAACACGATCTCGTATAGCAAGAGTTTCATATCGACAAATAATTTGAATACGTGTGAAAACGAATAATTTTTTTGTCGGCATTGTACGAACTTATTGATTATTTCGCGAATAAATACGTCATGTCGTATTCGATCATAAACCGTAATGCGCAGTTTAACCGGTTTTAATGTAATGCAGTTAGGTGATTTATAAATGTTGAATAAATTGGATACGAACTATGTTTTATATCTCTATATATCGAACTTAAAAATTCTCGAAAATGTTTACGATCATAATTTTGTCTAACCTTTTGGTGTATTTTTGGCGAATTTTATTATTTCCACATAGAATGATGACATTTAGATTTTACTGTTACGAAGAAAAAGACCACGCAGAATCGTATAACGCAATTCGGCAACGTTAAAAGCGTTTCATACGGAAAATTGTACATGTCTGGTATTTTGTTTTTACGCGGAATCGTGCTGTAGTCTTAAATACTCTAGCAGGGTGTTGAACGTTTGTTGATAATTATTCGTTCATGGTTCGTCCTAAAGCATTCGAACAGATGAATGAAAAATAATTATTTTTTACTTATTACTATTCAGTATATCGTTATTCGGTATCTTAATACCAAAACAAGTAATATAACGTCGTTGAGAATTCGATTGTAATAACCACCATACTATTAAGACATTATTATAGGTGTTGTGGTATACAATTTAAATTGGTGTTTTTTTCCTTTAAGTTATTCCAGTAAATTTTAATACCGAGTACAGTTAGTAGGCACTTGTAAGCTATAATTTTTTTTTCTCATAATCCACTACAGTCGTTGGCGTTATATAATTTAGCAGTCCGTCATATTATTAACGACTAATCACTATGATTAAATGTAATAGTACCAGTAATTTAATGAAAACACGCTATTTCAATTATAGTTCTCCAAGTTGTTTCTATTTGCAAGTGTAAAATCTGTTACATCCTTTAACATAACTAAGTAACGGAAAACTTAAATACATTCGCGTTAAAATAAATTGTTTGAATTTTGTCTCGCTGAGTATTTTTTCCAATCGTTTGTATACGAAATAAACGTATTGAAACATGCTCGTTTTTACAACTCCTCATTTCATACACTTATATATTATTTATTTAACGTATTTAAAATCATATTTAATATATATTAAATATATATATACATAGTTTTATTCGACGTTTTTTCAAACAATCGACCAAGCTATTAGATTAATCGCGATTCACGATAACGATGTCTCGTCGAGTACACATGCGAATGCCTAATTATATTTAAATTCGATTCGAAACACTACTACCATAAAAAGAGTCGCTGAACAACAACGTTTTTCAAATCCAATTTCATAATGGGTTTTCAAAGAAAATCGTCTTGTTCGACAATATAATGCGAAAGGATGTAAAATAAACGGTCTCTTACAAAAGACTGGACGAGAGCAATTTACGTGCCGTGCACATCACTGTGAACAGCGAGTAGCATTTAGAATACGTTTTCTTTTACGTCCGGATATAATATTTCAAACACGTATTGGTATTTCACAACGAACACAATCACGTCAACGTAAAATAATTTTGTTTTGTTTTTACAAAAATAATTGCGTACGTGACGACGAAATGATTATTTTACTCGTAATTCGTATTAACATCGATTATAAAACGTATACAGTTAGTTATCGAAATTCAGACCGTATATTTACCGGAACGTAATAAGTATTTGTATATACGGTATTGATAATAATCGAATAATTTATTTCATTGGAATTTAACTAGACGACTGAAACATTGAAAACAAATTTGACGAGGTTTTTTGGAGTCTATAATCATAAATTATTTGCTTACGTCAGAAATGCGAATAAATTTACTATTACCAACAAAATAAATGTATATCACGCGTATGCTATGTGGTCGTAATGTAATTTATTGACGAGTCGTACAGCGATCGTAAAATAAAATACAGATAAGTTATATTTCCGAACGACGTTTTGTTAAAACGTTTGGTAAATACAATGCGGTACATCGAATGAAAAAAAAAACCCCCCCCCCGATGATCGATCGGTATAATATTCATCAGGACATATGGAAAATTGACAGTTTTCGGATAATACATTGGACACGAATACGTATCATACGTACGACCGCGTTATTGTTGTTGTTACAATGCGAAGTACGGTGGAACGATATAGCATCTACACGTGTATAGCCCAACAGGTGGAAAGGGGGTTGAGAATTTGGCTTTCCGAGAAATAACAAAAATAATTGTGAAAAAAAAACGTATAATGAGAAAACAGATTTACTCGTATAAAAAAAATCCACCATACGGTGACATCCGGGTATTAGGTTGGCGACTGTTAAAAGGAAGGTGTCAGTAACGGTTAAGTTGCAAAGCATACTATACTACAATTTTTTTAAGCTGATAATTTAGTGGTTTTTTTGAAATTCAAACTTCACACGCATAAACGAAAATTATGATAAGCGATTATTTAATTTTTATTTTAAATATTCTTAAAATATGTCTCGATTTGTAAGAAATTTTCAAATGTTACAAAAGTCATCACCGTTTTGTAATCGTTCAATATTGATTACGACGCTGATAATAGACCAGAGAAAATGTCGATCATGAATCAGTGATGTAGTGGAGGGTATGCGCCGCATACCCACTTCCTAAATTTTAAGTGCGTATACCAAAGAAAAAAACTATGATCCCGACAAAAGACCCCGGGTACGCGGTAGAAAATGTGTACTATCACCTCAAAAAAAAAAAAATTAATAATAAAAATGTTAAACATAATAAACATTTAATAAATAATGTGATGAAAACTTGATAACAAATCAATTTTTAAATTAGGTACAATAAATTAATGATAATGCGAATTTCATGTTCCATGAAATTACACCCTGAATATTATTGAGAATCACAATGAAAACACTTGATGGTTTGATATTTCTGTTGAATAGTTGTTATATTAACAGCCATCTATTTTTAGAGCAACTTTTATGGGAATTTAAAACTGAGCAATAACAAGTGATAATAATGATATTATTTATTACGTCTTTCGTATTTTAGGTTTGATTTTTTTTATTTGATTCTGTATTTGTCGTACTAAATATCATAATAATTGAAAATTGTTTAAAAGTTAAAACTTTAGAAACAAATGGATACATTTGTTATACGAAAAATACGATCTGAAAAGGTACATCAATAATATACTTTAACTGTTAGATAGGTAATTATTAAAAGTAAAAATATTAAAGTATATTGGTAAATAATTAAGCGCTTGAATTATAACCGTGGTTTCAAGTTATAGAAATATTTTGACATACATCATCGAAAATTAATTGTTTTTGTGTGTTGTGTATTTATGTTAAAGTATAACTCCTAAGTGTTTATATATATTTTAAACTTTGTTTTTAATTTTATAGGATAAAAAACTACTTCCTGATGAAACTACAAATCCTGATAATCCAGTTTCTATGTCAATATCAATCAAGACACCGGTTAAAAAACAAAAATTGGTAAGTCTTAATTTAAAAAAAAATCTTTAATATAGGTACCTAAATGTTTGTATAAACAATTAATTGATTTATTTATTGTAGTTATATGCGAATAGGTTTAAGATATTGAAGGGGGTGTGGAGGCGAAGCCACCCTCCACCTTATATATTTTTTTATAGATTTCGCGTATATCCATAAATTGTTTTAGGACTACATCATTGATGATGATGATGTTACCATAACATGACGATACGCGTGCATCGCTAAAACATTAACAAGGCTGAATAATTTGTACCGTTATGATTTTACGAACAACCTTTATTACGCATAATATTTGAAGAAAAAACGAAATCGAATCCGTAGCGACCAGTGATATCATAACTTTTATAATCGCATTTTGTCGAATA
The DNA here is from genome assembly GCA_019022885.1 of Schlechtendalia chinensis. NCBI lineage: Eukaryota > Metazoa > Arthropoda > Insecta > Hemiptera > Aphididae > Schlechtendalia > Schlechtendalia chinensis. The sequence goes on from CM032341.1 coordinate 6,642,010, forward strand.
TCCAAACGTTTTAGTACCAATTTGTTCACTACGATTGTTTCGTACTCGCACGTTTCGGTTTTTCTATGGAACGTTCGACTTCCAGTCGCGTTTTTAACACGTTTGTCGACGTCAGCAATAAAATCGGTTATTTAAAAACCGTGTTTGGGGCAAGCGGGTATTTCCGCGACACTCCGAGCCTGCCGGCCGGCGCCTGCCGCTCTCCCGCAACCGCAGCGTACAACATATCGCGTACGCGACACTATCCCACGACGTTTTTTCGTTCCGTTTCGCTTCGTCGTACAACACACAATACGTACGCGAGCCGTGGTGCTGCACCTTATCCTACCCCCACCCCCCCGCCCCTACCCGCCGCCCTTTGCCGGGATCGCGCGTGTGTTTGACGTTTGTACGTATAATATTATAATAGTACACGTATGCGCGCGAACACAATACCGCGCGGTGCGGCCGCCAGCAGCAGTAGCACAGGCACAGGTGCGCGCGCGTTCCTACACACACGTATATTATTATTATTATTATTATTATTATTATTATTATTATTATATGATGTATACGTTACGCGAGCGCGCACACGTGTGTGTGCGTACGTATGTGCGCTGTGCCGGCGGAAGGCTCCCGTCTTACGCAAACCGAATCGCGTCGTGTTTACGAGGCGGAGGAAGCTGGTGGTGGCCCGAGACCGCGCGTCGTCGGTACGGTTACGAGGAGGAAGAAGAGATGGGGTTTTTTTTTCTCACCACCTGCCCGCTTTTCCCACGCTTCTCTCGCGTACATACATAATATATATATATATATTATATTATAAATATATACACGCTCATCTCTCTCGTTCGCCCTCCTCGTTACTCGCCGCCGTCGCCGCGCCAGATGGCCTCCGCCCCGTAATTAAATCGGACACACACCATCTGCACACACACACACACACACGCACACACACACACACATACACACGCACGCACCACAACCCTTAATCGTAATACACGTACGATATGTACCACGCGCGTCGTGTGTTAATCTCGGCGCGTAATCTCTGGTCTGTGCGACGACGACGAAAGCGGTACGCACGGATGCTGCGACGCCGGCACGCTCTCGTTCGCCCCGCGTCGCGTGCGTGTGTCGCGGCCGCCGTTCCCGGATGCTCTCCGTCACGCGCAACAGGTAGATCGTTGTCGGTGCTGAAAAAAACATTAGAAAAACCTAGGGCGTCGAAATCACAGCGTGTTGTCAACCGTTATCGAATACGTTTAGCTATTGTTTTCACACGCTTTTTCGTCCCGTACGAGGGAATCGATCGCGTGTTGTGTTGTAAAAGATAACGCAGATGACGAACAATGATCATGTCCGTTACGTTGTTCGCAGTGTTCATTTCAATATATTCGTTTTTGGTTCGGTAAAAACAAACAAAAATTATATACCGCCTAATCAAATTGTATTATCCGTATACGTATATAGATATTTAGCGTGCCCTGAGAATTCGCCACCGTACAATGTAAATAGCCGAAGCAGAGTACTTGATTACTCTAAAAGTCAATAGTTCGATAAATGAAAACAAATATAATTTATCTATATAAAATATAAATACATTTTTAACTTTATAATATTATGCATAATAAAGATAAGTTTTTTTCATAAAATCTTAATAGTACAAAATATCTATTCGTTTTAATATTTTAGCAATACACGCTTTTTTGCGTTTACTGGCGTCTTTGCTCAAGAATAATCTATTATTAAGGGCTATAGTAATTATTAGCTTATAATATTAAAAAACAATTCCTCGAGTACTTTAAGGGCGCACTGTAGTATTACAAATAATTGTATAAGGCGAACGTATTCATATGACATTGGTTGAGAAATATATATTTCATAAAATTAAAATAAAATTTTATTATACATTATAACAATATAGTTAATATCAAAGGAATTAAATTCAGTTTTAATTAACATTTAATAAACATGGATCGTCCCGAAAACATACTGTATGTACGTATATATATATATATATATTTTAGTAGAAAAAACTTTCTACGCACAATTTTGTACACTGTCATTATGATAATAGACGGTACAATAACATGAATCCCATGATAGTGGAAGTCACCCATTTGTAATACCCCACATATATTTTTGATTATATAATCTAGGTGTAGAAAAGTGAATATAATTTTATATTTATTTATTTTTCTAAGTAGTAAATCGCGATAGCAGTTTCTTTTTAATCTGCGAGAGGGCTCGTCAGAGATACGATTAGAAGACACGGTTTGAATTAAGGGGTTAGTATTCGGTGTAAGTTTCGTGTGAAAACGCTTATAACGCAATTTTGCAAGTTCGTTTGCAGCAGTTTTTATTCGTAAGTCGTTATGTAGAGCTTGGTTTGTTTTATATACCAGTGAGAACCAGTAATTATATGAAGAGTTATATTTTGAAATGATTAAATGTTTGAGGGTATGTACGTATATTAAATAAAAAAACCTCCGTGAAATTCCGACGACCGTGTGCCAAGCGGTTTTGTACGGACAGAAATATAACGCGCCACATATATTTATATTTCCCGAACTCTCACGCCACCGGCACTCCGGTTTATTCGTGTGCCGTTGCGGTGGTGTGTACACACGTATTATATTTGTCTCGGCGGAATAGAATATGTTTGTTTAATACCACATATTAAACATATAATATATGTATACATACATACATATCGTTGTCCGTACGGGCGGAAATCGGAGCGTTTTCGATCAAAAGCGTCGGCTACAGATTTCCGCCCATCGATCTACGTACCTATCACTTGTCCTGTCTTGTCTGCTATTCGATATCGCCGGTGACCCGAATTTGAAAACGCTCGCTCGGCGTGTGAATATTTAATGCATAGTATACGTTTTTTTTTTTTTTATTATTATTATTATTATTATTATTGTTATTTAAAACAACTTATGCGTTCGGTTTTGTCTACGTTGTATACATACTCTGTAGCCGTACGCGTCCTTCTGTAACATATTTACAATATATTATGTCGTGAATCGAAAACCGTAGAAAGAAAATCATAAGACGTGCACACACTTTAAAATATATTTCTCATGCTCCGTACAATAAAAAAAAAGGATTACCATTCAGGTTTTTTTCTTCTTAATCTCCTCCTTCACTTCCTCCTTTGAGATACGTTCGTTCCTGAGTCGTTGTTGTTGTTCTGAATACTTTCGAGATCGAAACATCAGCGCTCGTGACGCTGAAAAAAAAATAACCGTGACCGGATAAATCTAATTAAAATTATTATAATACTTTCGTTGTTTATAATGTATACGATATTTTTTTATTTATTTTTCTTTACACTAGGCAGTACGGATATTGCCAAGCGGAGCGAATAAGCTATACTAATGGTTTTACGATGATGTGGGTTTTTTTTTTTAAAAAAAAAAAAAACAATTATGATTATTATTTTTTAGTATCTTGGCAAATACTTTTTTAAACAGGGCTTTGCACTCGATCGTCTGTACCCGAGACCGGAAACGATTAACAACAAAATAGCACCCGTCAATTACAAGCCGTAGTAAAACGACCGAAAATAATACATTTAGGAAAAACCGAGTAAAACAAATCGAATTATACGCGTGTGTCGATGTACTCGTGTTAATTTTCACGAAAAAAATCACCGAATATATTATTTAATTTTACTCAACGCTTTACAAACGCTCCTACAAACTTTCAATAGAATTTTATTTTTTTCCGCTACGTATTCGTTTTTAATATGTGATGCTCACTTTTGCTCAAAGTGTTGCAATAATCTATGCACGTACGTTTGATATGAAACAGAACCCGAACAACTCGTCAAATTAAATGTATATACATATGTGTACAATGAATACATATATATATATATAATATGTTATATATAGTTTGAATCCGTGTAAGATACGACGATAATCGATATAATACGGATTGTGTTTCAATCTTCGGTGCTCGGATATTAATCCGAACAAGATGCTGAAAAATGATGGGGCGTATGTATATATAACCAGAAAACGTGTATAATACCCAAGTAACCGGAATTCAAAACCCAAATCGCCGGTTCTAACCCGATACCCAAATCTGGAATAACCGATTTGACAACGGGTCCGATTTTTTCTTTGTTTTGTTTTGTATTTTTTTTTTAAATAAATACGTCCAGTTCTTTTGTGAACGCAGAGAGATCGTTCAATAGAAACCGACAAGTCCGAGAATGGTGCATAAAGTTTCTCGAAATTGCAAAACATTCGTATTACACGTCGTTTGTTTGAAAAACCTGCAATAACAGTTGCCGGTCAATAATAAAATATAGATAAACAATGTATTGTACACGTGCATAAGCCCGAATATTCGAACCGGAGATTTATTTTAATATGTTTTTCGAGCGTTGTTAACAGTCGAATAATAACATATTATGTTCGAATACATCCGGTCAAACAGCCTTCTGAAAACGGCGGAGCACTCTGGTACATATACATATATTCGACTATTATATTCGGGTTTTTTTTTTTTTTTTTTTTTATGAAATTGTTGGATTTAACGGATGAACGTGTTTAAAACCCATTTAAAAGAAGAAGAGAAAAAAAACTTTTCTCCCGGGTTTCTTCTTTTATTCACCATAGTCCACGCGCGTTCGTATCCGTACGCGCACATTTCTTTATCGCCAGCCTGTTTATTGTTGTAGACATGTGTGTGTATATATACTTATATACATCAGAAATGTCGTTTTGTTTGTCCGCATCGTTTCTCGGAAACTAATAAAATCGACGGCCGTTAAAACTGTTTTGCGCCGAACAGCATTCGTCCTCTGCACACACTCGTACGCACAATAAATAATGCGCGTAAAAATCCTTCCGCGCGGATTCTGATCGGACGACATGCGTTTATTATCGTTTCCATAACGTCACGCGCTACTCCTGTTTATTCCCCGCGCACCTGTTTTCATAAGTATGCACGCACTACGTATAAATGAATCTCGACGGTTTCTAAAGTTCGTAAAGACAACTTGGGATAACCCCCCCACCCCCCCGGTCACATTTGTCGACGAACGCGCAATGAACGACGAGCACAAGAGCTGGCGTTCGTTTTTTTTTCTCGTAGTATATACTATTGATTTGTACGCGTCGAAAGCCGAACGTTGCAGTGACGCGAACCGCGTCCCCGCGGTAGTTTTTTTTTGGGGGGGAAACCGCGAGAAAGTCAGTTGTACAAATCGGTGCGTACGTTTCGTTAGCGTTCGATATTTATTTTTTCCCAATATTGTAAACCGCGTTTGCTCAGCACCGTTTTCCGAACGCGGTCGACTACTGTGAAATGTCGAGTCCGTAGAACAACACCGTACGACGGTCGACGATTTTCAACGACACGACGGCGAGTTCTTCGGACTACGCACGACGCGCGCGTATATACGACGGCTGTCCTGTAAATAGGGTACACGAATGTATTGAACAATGAGAAATGAACTTATCGCTTTGAAATGTTAACATTAGACATATTTTTCTATTTTTCCACATAGTCACCATTCATAAATTTATGCATTTTTCCCGACGAAGTACTCGGTAACTGCGTTGATGATCTCTTCCTCATTTCTAAAATTAGTTCCTCCCAAGCTTTTCTTCCCGTTACATTGAAACATTAGACAAATTGAAAGAAAAAAATCGATTCAAGAGGAGTGGGCGATTGCGCTCGGGAAATGTGAAACTGCTGCGTGACAATGCAACTACACATTCAGCGGGAAAAAACCGAGTGTTGGCTGGAAAAATGCAAGTGGGAAGTATTGCAACATTCATCACGTAGCCTTAATCTGGCACCATCATTTTTTTGGGTTTGGTCCATTTTCAAAATGACGAAGAAGTCATTAACGCAGTTACCGAACACTTCGATGGAAAATGTGCTGCGTATTTTCGAGATGGCATTTTCAAGTTACTCCCTAAGAAAAATGCATAAATTTGAATGGTGACTATGTGGAAAAATAGAATAATACGTCTGATTTATCGTGTTAACATTTTAAAGCAATAAATTCATTTTTCATTATTCAGTACGTTTTTGTAGCTTATTTATGGGACAGCGCTCGTATATAAAAAAAAAAAAATCACGCGCATGGCATTTTCGGGCTACAAGAAAATCGCGTCTCTATACAATTGTGTTTCGGCTGGTAGTGATATTAATTTTACGACCGACGATTCACATACACGCACACACACATATATTTTAATCCGTTCTCCCGCTGCACAGTTTATGTACATGTGTATATCTAACAGATGTTTGACAGGAGTAATAAAACTCCGATTTATAAGCGGATAACGACGTGCAGTGGAACCCATTTTGGGAGTCGGTCTAATGTACAGAATTCTCGGTTAATGGGCAGATCTTGACGAGGGTTAACTATTTTTTTTTTCTTTCTTTCTCATACGCGCCGTTATGTTTTTCAAATAAAAAAAAAAATAATTAGTATACTCCCGTACACATTGTTGTTGTTAACTCTTACACTTTTAAGTATCACTTAACCGTTTTTTCACGTGTACCTCGAGAGCACCTGCTGCTCCTGAAAAAAAAACAACACAAAACAATACGCCAAATATAATACACAATTCGTAATCGCGTCGCGTCGCATTCGACTGTTTAATATTTGTTGTCATCTCGTTGGAAGAAAAAAAAGATTTTTACTTCAATATATTATTATTATCATCATCATCATCATGCACGCAGCGCGCGTACGGTTGTTCGGGACGAGAATGATGTGTTACGAAACCGGTCAAAGCGTAGTATTGTCTAATACGAGATTTTCAAATCAACTTCCACGCGGGATGCATTACACACAATATCCATACAATAAATATTGTAGTACGCGCGGTGTTATTCGATCCGTCCGCCGTGGGGTTAATAGCGAGATTATTGAGTTGTTTTACGCGTGTCAAAATCTCAATTTCCCAAACACGGATTATTGATTATATTATATTTCTGTTTCCGTTTCACACTGTTATATATTTCATGCGTGTAATGTTCGTCATACACAGTAGAAAAGAGTTCTTTTTCGTAAACAATTTTTATGAAATGGAAACCGTTTTTTTTTTTCACTCTGTAGACTGTATCCGATACGTAAACAGATTATTTTCCGGATGTGAACAGACATTGTTGACACGATTATCGATTGTATTTCGTTGTTGTTTTTAAAACGTACACGCGTTCGTCTGTTCCAATAGTCGTCGTTCGGGTCCGATCCGATATGATAAATCGACGCGTTTTCCTTGACTTTGGGCGTATACATACGTCTCCGCGGTTCCGGTAGCGAAGAAGATAATCTTTTCGCGAATAACGCGAGAACCGACAAAAACGGGTCACATTACCTCCCCCTCCCCCCCCCGTGCGCAACGTCGCGCGTTCGACCGGTCGTCGAGCCGTCGCGTCGTTTCACATTGTTAATACGTCCGGGCGCTTCGGTATGCGTTCGAGTCCACGCGTCCTTGCTCCCGTATAAAATATGTATACGCGGTAACAACGGGGAACATAACACTTCGTGGTTCAAGGCGTTCCTTTTTTTAATTTTTTCAACGTCCGACCGAGACTCGAGTTTCCCGTCCAAGGTCAATGCGATTTTTCTGTACGAGGATGATACGTTGACGAGGAGGGACCTCTGCGCGCGCGCGCACACACACACACACAATAATAATAATAATAATTACTATTTTATACGAAGCGGGTATACGTATTATATACACATTACGCATTGTACGGACGGGGGGGGGATCCGGATCTCGAGTGTTTCCGACGCGTATATTATTATGATTATTATTATTATTATACACACACGTTTTGAATTCCCCACGAAATTGATTACGTTCTTTTTTTTCCTCTCCGTTCTAAAAAAAGTAAAAAAAAAAAACATTTTCATATTTTATATATATATATAACTGTACAACGCGCCGTTACGCCGACCGTGTAATTATTTCTTTTTTACCACTCGGCAATTAGCTCGCCCACACCGCGGCAGCAGTTCATAGGAAAATTGCCGCCGCCCGGCCGAGTGTTTCGAGATAAACGCGAATGCGATGACGCGAGAGCGAAAGATTACCGCGAACGCGTTGCAATGCGAAAGCGGCGTAGAAAAAAACTTACCGTTGAAAATTAATCTATCGAGTTGCGGGAATTATTTATACACGCATAGTTACACAATCGGCCGTTGCGAATGGCGAACCGCGCGTGTTCAAACGATTTAACACAATATATTTATACTGGAACTCGGCCGGTTCTCACGGCTTCTATATATATATATAACGTACGCGCGCGCGTTGATCGCGGTCGCGGCCCACTCGCGCCACAAATATTAATAATCATGCCGTTTTCGCTCTTTTTATCTTTTTTTGAATATTTATGTTTACGCTATCTGATGAATCGTCGCTTTCAATCGAAATCGACTTGACAACTTTTCGGCCCTGAATGACTTATTTGACAAATATAAAATGATTGACATAAATATCTTCTGTTGAAGAAAAACTTAGGATCTGCACGAATGAAAAACTAATAGTCGTCTGTACGGAAATGATTGTCACATATCGACGGTATCTCGATAGTTTAATCGTACAACTTTTAGCCTTCTCTATACACGTGATTAAAAATCGTACGCATAACGTTTTACGCACACGGTTAACCAAACCGCCATGGCCCGTCATGAAGTTAACAAACGTTTTCGCGACCGCGATCATTCTAATCATTTGTTATGGACGAACTTTCTTCTCTCGCAAACCCTGTTCGTCGTCGTCTCAAAAAGTCGAGACCCCGTTCAATTCGAGTAACTAAAAGAATCCCCCCCCCGGTCAACTGTTAAATAAATGTATATAAAAATGTCCGTATACGAACCGGTGGCTTCTTGGCCGAGTCGCTTAACGTGAACAATAAATAACGAATTTCAAACGATTTTTCAAAGGAAAAAAAAATCTGAAAGCGATTTGGATATTTACGAACGTACGATTTGGAACGTCGGCGGCGGCGCGCATTTGTAACGTCCGAGAAAAATAACGTTAAACGTGCGTCGTTCCACTCGGTACAAGCACTGCTGATGAAGTTAATTGTGCGATCAATCATCCGGGACGTATAAAACGACGGCGCGTAATAAACAAATATTTCAATAACACTTCTTACACGATACATCTGTCGTCGCGTCAATCGATTTCAAATTATTTTACGACATTTTCACATCCGATCCGTTACACGTGTATTATTATTCTAAGATTGACGACGCGACGCATCCGCCATAAAAACCGTCTTGGATATTTTATTACGTTTTCCCCCCGTTCGGATACGTTGCCGCGGTGTAACACGATTTTAATATTTTTACATCCGTTCCTCGTTACACATAACACGTTTGCATGTGATTTTTTCATGTACGTACCTAGACCACGTAAGCACGTCGCGTAGCCCGTAAACAAGGAATTCGACGTATACAACATTGTATATATATCTAGGGAACCTTTGGAAAAATGTTTATAAAGTCGAAACGTTAAACGTGCGCGTCGTCCGACTGCCAGTGAAAATGTTATACGTACGCGAGTTTATAATATATTTATATACAGGCGCGTATAAATAACTAATTTATTACACCATTATAATAGCCTGTACACGAATATAATAATATTCAGAACGTAACCACACATACAATACGTGTTATGCTCGTACGCGCGTATAGGTAGGTATGTGTTTTATACGTGTTCTCTTTTCATACGAGTCGAAACGAAAACGATAAAATAAATACGTCTATAATATACATTACGTACATTCCGATTCAATTGACTTCCGAGATTAATATTTATATATAAATGTTTTAATGATCCCGGTGGTGGTTGTAGTAGTAGTAGTAGTAGTAGTCCCGTGGAATCCGTTTTACTCGGTTTAACGTCGTTCTCCGTGTGTATAGAGCTGTATAATTAGTACGTATACACAAGACTACTCTATACCGTGCGCGCCATTAATCATACGGATTATTGTTAATAATAAAACGATAAGCATACGACAAGCGACTCTCGAAATCGTACGTTCTATATAGACCGACCGATACATATTCGTAATGATATATTACGCGTGGAAATAAAAAAAATATAATAATTTACAGCGTAATAAATTTAAAAAACCGTTTTCTACGCTGTACGCGTTTGTGTGCATGACAAAATACGACGGGCGTCCGCGTAATTGGACTATAATTATTGAGCGTACGTCCCCCGGGAGGCTCTAATCGGCTTGTACATCTCGAAAAATTACAAATCAAACGTATTTCGGCCTACAGTTATTATCATTCGGTCTGCGGTCATGAAATACGTTCGGAACGTTCTCCGTGGAAGCATTCGTTCTCTGGCTTGTGCGAGACGACGCGACGGAAACCCGACGACTGCGGCGATAATAAATAAACTTATTAATACGACGTTCACCATATATTATTATTGTGTGCGACCGTCGATCGGCAACAAGTGAAGAGCCGATTTCCATCGGTAACTCGTCGACGAATTCCAATTTTCTTAGTCTAGGATTCTAGACCAGTGGTTCTCAACGGGGGCGGTAGGGTGCTGGCGTGCATGTCGTTAAAAGAGGAGATTTGCGCCTTCTATTTGAACCTAACGTAAAAAAATCGGCTCAGAAGCACCAAGTACAACAATCCCACCGATCAACACAGTTGTTTCAAAAAACGTCCATCATACACTTGTTTTATATTTGTTATTCGATTATACACTTTTCAAGTAAGCTATTTTAATTTTAAGGGCGTTGACAAATATTTTGCTTGTCAGGAGGTCGGCAGCTTTAAAAAAGTTGAGAACCACTGATGTGCAATCTTTTCTAAAAAAAAAAAAAACAATCCTTGGTATATTCAACGATAATAACGCATACAGATAACGTATACCGAACAAACGTGTGGTTCAGTACTGCAATGTATAAATACACCGACGATCATAAACGTGCGTATACGGAACTACGACGAGAATATTTCGCGTTCTCGCGGTCGTTCGCAGGACAACAAGAATCATTCGTTTCGTATGTTTGTGTTGCGTAACAGTCGTAATGTCGACTGTCATACCACCGGCACGAGCACGTCCGACGTTGAAACGCGCGAATTACGACGTTTTCGTCTCCGGTACGTGTGCGCTTCAACGTAAACAGACGTATAAACCGCGATTCGGTTACCGTCGACGCGCGCGAATGATTCCGTAACGTGAATTCGATTTCGCGTACCGTCCGCTTCGAGTTTCGCTCCTTTAGGGACGGCCGCCCGCCCGCGTAAGTCGCACGTCATCTGGACGGACTCGCACGCGGTTCCTCAACGGGTCGTCGTCGGTGCGTGTCGGCCGGACAGTGGGACATATTGAAACTTATACGCGCCCGACGGTTCCCTTCGCGGACACCGGGACCGACGCTCGTACATAACGTACGTAGCGTATAATTTCATGTCGGTCACACTGCTCGAGTGTCGGGTTTCCTTGTAGGGTCGGGTAGGAGAAGGTGCAACGGAGACGGAACGAGTGTGTGTGTGTGTGTGTGTGACGGAACGGAGGAGAAATGGCATCATAAACATTTCATGTTGTCCGTTACTGCTGTGCCGCCGTCGTATTGCTTACGACGTCGTCGTAAAAGTCTTTTACAGAAATACTCGGCAAATACAGATGGTGTCGCCAACAGCTTTGGTCGACGTGTATTTTTGTTTTTCGAAAAACGGATAATCCTACTTGTGGTCCGCATTAAAACAAAACATTCAATGTCTAAATCGTTTCGAAAATCTCGTGTCACGAAAATACTCAATGGGATTTTGCATGTCGTTGGTGCTCGGGCTATACAAAAGATATTCATCGTAAAAACGAAAAGAATCTACAAAACGAATAAAATATTTAAATTAGACAACACGCACGATTTATCCAAGTCATAACTCAAAACCGAGATTAGCAAATTCTACGAAAGACAGAAATTTTTTTAGGTTTTTCGCATTTGTATAGAATCCTTAGGTTTTCTTAGAAAATAACAACCGTATGAACAGGAAAATAGTTTTCCCGTTTAGGTGAAGATTTTTTAAAGCGATATTTACGAATCATATGTACATGGCTATGTCGGGGTGTAGGGGAATGATGTAGAAGGGCGTATACCGGGAAAAGACGAAGAAAAATAAAATAAAGAGCAACAATAACAACAACAACAACCTAATGTAATCTCGCAAGTAATGGATTTCGTGCGTGGTAACCGGAGTTCCGTTTTGGTTTAGGCGTGTGGTTGCCGCCGGTCAACGACGAAGGTGGACCGCCGCACCTGTACGCGTCCGCCTCCTCCTCCTCCTCCTCATCATCATCGTACATACGTGCACCTCGTCGTCGTAGCAGCAGCACCGGCAGCAGCAGCAGCAGCAGCAGCACCGGCACCGGCAGCCAGCGGCGACGGCGACGAAGATACGAAGCCGGGGCGGGCGAAGAGAGGCGACCTCGCCGGTAATTAGTGGACCGGGCAGGATGTGGTCGGAGTCTGGACTCGAGGACCAGGTGCGCGCCGTCAACCGACCCCCCGCCGTTCCTCTCCCCCCCTATCGAGCCACCCCTCGGTCATCCGTCACCCGTGGCCCCCGCGCGCGCTTCCCTCCGCACAACGTAAATCCCCCTGCCCCCACCGTTCACCCGCCGCTCGTGTCGTGCGCACTACGCGAAGCCGCCGCCGCCGCCGCCGCCGCCGTCGCCCCACCACCGTCGTCGACGACGACGACGACGACGACGACACCCGCGGACCGTTCCACGCGTCCGTCCGACCGACCGGCGACGGCCGCCTGTTCATTCATAAAAACATCCCTACTACTCTATCCGGCGCGGCGTTGTGTGCGTGTCGAGAAGGCCTTTCCACTCCGTATACACGCGCACACACGCGCGCACACGAATACACACACAATTACACCGAATACACGAGCGCGCGCGCGCACACGAACGTACGCGGTTTCTTGAATGGGGAAAACGCGCGCGGCAACCGACGACGACGTTCGTTCACACACCGACCGCGAACGTCAACGGTCGCACATACGCTCCGGTGTCACGGGTCACGTTCGCCACTTAGCGTCAATTTACATGTTACAACAGTGTGATTATTAGTAGCGCACGCGACTCTCGTCGTAAAACATTTCGCACGTTCCGTTGTTAATTGTTCACGACATTTTTCTTTTCGCGTTCGTATATCGGGTTTTTTTTTTTTTTTTTAAAAAAAACCGAACTTCGAAGTTCGTAACCGTCAGTTCCCCGGGAACGGTCCCATACGTTTCGTACTCTTTCCGCCCGTTCACGCACATATACATTTAAACACGCGCGCACACGTACCGATCGTTTCGATTCCTGTCGTGCTGTTTACAAACAATTCGTGTGAAGCCGGTGATGCGTGATGGTCGGACCGCGTGCGTTATCCGTGGTGTTCTTCGTGGTGGTCGCGGCGTCGACGTGGGCAGCGACGGCGGCTCGGGCTCAGGAACCGGGCGCGGCGATGGCGGAGTTATCCGCCAACGGCGATGACCGTCTCGACGTGCAACAGTTGGTCGTGGCGGCGGTGGCGGCGGCGGTCGACTCGGAACAGCAGTCCAGAAAGTTCAGGCACGAAGCGTCCGCGATCAGAGTCCTGTACCAGACCGGGGTGAGTATCTCCTCGGATTTTCGTATAAATTTTAAGTACCACTGGTCGTAGAATATGCACGCTCGCGGGCCTGCGTCGCCGATTACAGGCGCCTTTATATAACTTTGTCGCGGACAGGCGCCACCGTGTATATTGATGTCGTGTATGTGCGCGCGCATAAATAGCCCGAGAGATTGGACAGACCGATACGCGCGCGTATGTTTTTTTCTTTCTATTATTATTATTATTATTATTGTGCGTACGTATATAAATGTATATATGTATGTGTATGAATAAACCCGATTGGTGGTAGGCAGTTTCAATATAGGAACCTGGTTTGACCGGATCGTGCGCGCGCTTGTGCGTATACACGCACGTATATGCATACGATATATGTAACATGTGTTTTTTTTTCGACGAGGGTTCCCCCGGGAGCTCCTCCGACGAACGTTCATACATTTCGTCGGAATATTGTTTTTCCCGGCGGCTCGACGTATATGCTCGCCTCGTCCGTATCGCGGTTTCGCACGCATAACGCAACAGCCCGTGTAGTATGTCTTGTGCGCACAGTAGTTAGCAATAGTAGTTAGTAGTGTTAGTAGTGGGTTAGGTTGACGAACGCGCGTGTGTAGGGACGCCGCACGAATTCGAGGCGGTTGTTGGCCCGCGCGGATACGTATAACACGTTATTCACGGTTCGTGCTCGTCACGACGGCACGTGACCGTCGTCCTATCCCGAGAACGTTTTGTACGCACGCGTTTTGTTGCGTCTCGCGCGACGTTCGAATGGACGAACCGTCGACGGCCCGAGAGGACCGACCGTTCTCCAGCCGACCGTCGCGACGGCGCACGTATACGCAAAGGTCGGCTTTGCATTTTACAAAACGGCTTTACGTAGAACGTTAACGTCGTTGATGTGTGCGGCGCACGGAATTTCGAGTCGAATGAAAACGGCGGTATAGTCGTTTAATGAACGTTTTCATATTTTATTTTTCTTCGCTAACGCAATTGCATTATCGTTTAGGCGCCGGCCGGTTTATTTCGGTCGCGCGCAAGAGCCGTAATCTCGCTCTTGCGTACCGCGTAACAGTTTTCACGCGAAAATCGGACCTTGGCCGCGTCCGATTTCTTTTCCCCGTGTACGTTTTTGTCAACGCGTCTCCGTTTTCGGCGTACGACGCGTCGTATATCAACCCGTACCCGTTGTTCGCGTAAAAATGACGGTTTCGGAAACTAACGTTCAGTCGACCTAATAGGTTTGCGCGCATTCGGAACCAGTTATTTGAAATTCCAAACGTAACAATAACGTGAAACGTCAAACGTTTATTGTATATCTGACAAAAACGTTACAATCGATCCGTCGTACAGTGTTATTGTAAACGTGCGATTTGTCGACCGTGCGTGATTTCCGAAGGGAATTAACAAATATTCGTCTCGTAACTTTTCCGGCATAGATAAATCAAGTACAAGCAATCTTACATAAAATTATTAAAACTATGCAGTCGGCACGATGTCTGAATAAAATCGCTGAATTTGTAGGAATCCAATATAAAATAATCTTACATATTTCATAATGAATAGTTGAAAATTAACGTTGCGTAGATTGTATTATCATCGAATATTGAATATTGATATTCGATTTTTGAAACAATGCATTTCAAGTTATTCAGTTTATCTAACATGCCAATATGTCTACGAAAGAGATATTTTATTTTTCCAAGTTAGAAAATACTACGATAACATTACGCAGACAACAACAATACGTAATGACGCATTCCCAACGTGACTTATTGCGATCGAACTATATTTAAATATCTGTGTATACGTGTATTTGTATCGATGACGGTTTGAAAAGAAAGATTAAAATAAGGTTCCTGATAAATAACGTTTTATAGATGTGACAAAATGCGTTTTATTTTCCGAAAATTAATTTATACATATATATATAGTAAACGTTTAGATTATCTATTTATATGGTTACTTTAAAAGTGACGATTTCAGAAGACAAGCAGTTTCTATACAATTATAATAATAATAATAGGTATGGGTCTTACGTTCAACGAATTTTAAATTGTATATTCGATGTTTGTGTCGAACATCAGTTTCACGTATTTTTTCGGTTCCAAGTATATCTCATCGTCATCGTTGCAATTATGAATACATCTTTTTAAACAGAATCGCCATGAACGTTCACATCTACACATATTGTTGGTGTGTATATATAACATATATATTAACATGGCATTTTTTTTTTTTTTTGGTAAAACGGATATAAATATATATATATATTTATGATATTATAAAAAAAAGTGGTTAAAATAGTAAACGTCCGTGCCCTGCACACATGTTTATCACGCGTTATATAACGTGGTCAGGCTTTTTTACTGGCCGTTGTGTAATAAACGCGTATTGTCGACGTTGTTTGTACGTCGTTTCGCGCCGCGTCATCGTTTTGCATTTCCGGACCTCGCGAGGACCACCGCGCGCGACCGGACGAAATTTTACACTCGCGCGCGCGTATGTCGTATCACCGTCGTTGCCGGCCGGCCGATACAATAGTTTCACAACGTCCTGGCGCGAAGTCGACGACGGTTAATGAATTTCTTTCTTTCCCCCCCCCAACCCCGTTCCGATTTCGTCGGTACGCCGTTACTTCCTGTCCGACGACGCGACGGAGTGACAAAAAACGAATAACGTTCTCCCCGTTCCGACCGACTTGTGTTATGTCACGTACGCACACGACGTGAACCGCGGCTACCGTGCATAGCGGCGCGCGCCCTCGGACCGTGTCGGACGGACGACGAGGGGGCGTTTGCTCCGACGCGGTCGCTACCGGTTTTTGGTCAGCGAGGGGATGTAAAAGGAACAAAACGAAATAGGTAAATAAAAAAACGAAGAGTACCGCCGGAGGACACGGGAAAAAAAAATATAATCCAAAAATTACCCGCTCGCGAGTGTTCTTCTTTCGGTCGTCCACTTAGTGGTCGCTATAAATAGACGGGGCGAGCTATATACACACACACATATATATATATATTTTACCGGCCGGAGAAAGAAATAAATAACCCGTTCCGGTCAATTTACCGGACAAATCTGGTAGAACGGAAGCGGACGAAAAAATATCGTTAAATAATAATAATAATAACGTTCTCTCCCCTCTCTCCCACCACGCCGCCCGTTCGCTGACCGTCGACGGGCCGCACATATATCGTCCGGCTCCGCGCCGCCCCGCCGCCGTCGTCGTCCTAAGGAATGCGGTTCTAGGATAGGCTCGCCGCGATAAGGTACATCCGGTCCTGCGGATAGGGTCAATGGGTTTTTCGTGTATAAGGACGACGCGCCCGCACGGTACGGTCTCCTCGTGTACACGTGTATACGGCGCACGTTTTCAAATCCGCTCTTCCGGCGGCGGCGGGCGGGGGTGGCGATCCATTACACACAAAAGGATAAATAACGTGCGCTCCTCCGGCGGGAAAGGTCACAGCCGAATGGACGCGCCGCTCTCGTATGTGTCCGTACACGCCCTCGACGAGCATTCTTGTCGCGTTTCAACACGCACGCGCACGCACACGCATACACGCACACGCACACGCACACGCACACACACACACACACCCCCGGCGGCTATACGGACAATCGCGTACAAGGAATTTCGACTGTTTTTCCCCGTTCGTCATGCGCGATTATCACAAAAACGATTCGCCTCTTTATGCGCGCGTGTGTATTGTTGGCGACTTTTTGTTCGACCGAAACGAACTTATTTCTCCGACGAACGCGAACGAGTCGTCTTTGTACGCAAACGTTCGCATAGCGTATGCGTCTGCAAAAAGCTTTACGATCGTATTACGCGAGCGGACGGAGCGTTCAAAAACGTGCGCACGTCGATAACGTCGATGAACGGTGACTGCGATGACGATGATCGATGATCGGGACGACGATGACGATCCGAAACGTTCTAAACGAAATTGTTGTACGCGATCATACGAACACGCAGAGAAGCGCGTTTTAACGACGGCCGGTCAGGTGCACGATACGATGCACGCGCGCTGTTTGGATTGCGCGTCGTCTCTGGTCCGAAGCCGAGCCGAACTCTATTTCCGAACTGGTCTCGTTCGTCTGGCCGTTCGAAATAACCTGACCGCAAGCGACGAAATCAAAACGTAACGTCCGACCTTACCGTACCGTGCGTGCGGTCGACTTTGTTTTTCATATCATTATTATTATTATTGTTCGATCTCATAATGATTTGTATTTGTTTTTTCGAATATCTCACACACCGGCCGCCGGACGTTAATATCAGCGTACGTTGTTCGAACATTCTTCCCGATGTAAACACCGACGGGCGAACGAATCGCGCGCGCGTAAATAACGTACAATAACAATAACAACGATAATAGTGAATTTCGAATGGTTTTCGTTTCGTATTATTCGGCCGGACGGTCGTGCGCGCGGCGCACGAAGGACGACGATATTGATTTACGAGCGGAGATCTGAATAACATCGTGTCCGTGCCCCCTCACCTCGGGGGGGCAAGACCGAGGATCGTGCGCGCGCGTGATTATCTTCTCGCACACAAAAGGAACGCGCGCGCGCGCGCGCCAGACCGTCGGAATGCAACGGGCGACGCGCTCGACGGAGATACGCTGTTTGTTGTCGTCGTGTTTCTTTCCCTCCTTTTCCGTTCCTCGCGGCACCCTAAGACAAAGCGTAGGCGCGCGCGCACGCACCCGACATACGTGTGCGTTGTACGCGCGCGCATCTCGCCGCAGCCTCGCGTCATTCGGTCTTACGTCGTCGGGATTATAAGTGTGGCGAGAAACGTCTTTTGTCCTTCTCGTCCGCGACGGAAAACCAAAAAACCATTAACGTTTACGCGTCGCACGGTATTCACACGCACGCGCGGTTGCGATCATTACGCCCGAGACACGCGGCGGTATTCCACGGAGAGAGAGAAAACATATCGCGTTCGTGATACGCCGCGAACAATACGTAAAACGAACGTAATCGTCCACTCGGACAACGGGCCCGCCGCTATCGTTATCTGGTTCGCGACAACGTGCGCGTGTACGATAACGTATGATCTTTGATCCGAACTGACGAGTTCAGTGTTCGGAGTCGGAGTCCAAAACGACTTGGATCCGGGGCGTTCGGCGTCCCTCGTCAATACGTTTCGAAAAACTGCTATAGTGGTCCCCCCGCGCGTCACGTTCGTTTGTTGATGCGAAGACGAGAAGAAATAAGGTCAATAATGTTGACGGGACGGGATCGGCAGTGTGAGCGGGCGACGTGGTGTGTTGTCGTGTACACGTGCGGCGGTCGCGAATAATCGAATTGGGGCAGTCCGGCGGCGGCGGTTTAACGCACGTGGCTATACAGAACGGTCGGCCGATCGCCGCCCACCCGGTGCACGCGCGCGCCCGAGACTACACGCGCGCGCGTACGTGTAACCGTCCCGAAGTCGTCGTGCGAAGCGTGAACGTCTATCAATAATAACGGCGCGACGAATGAAATTATAAATAAACACGACCGAAAACGATAACGATCCGTTCGCGACAATCGGGGGGGGGGTTTTTTTTTTACACCCGATGGCGGTTGCGGGGTGGGAATAGCCGTCTTCCGCCCGCGCCGGTCGTTCCGGCAAGGCCGCCACGTGACGTTCGTGAAAACGACAATATTGCACTGATACGATTGTACGTTTATTCGAAAACAAATATCTCGTTATTTTCTCGTTTGGCGAACAAAAAAAAAAAACAAACTGACAACCGACGACAACGACAACTTTCGACGTTTTCCGTTCGCGGAAATCCGTTGAGTGTACAATACGGTCAAGACGACACGCGTCACGTCGTTATATTGTCGACCGGTGAATTCGATATGTAATAGCGATGAAAAAATACAAAAAAAAATAGTAGGAGCGGAAAAGCGGACGGGTCCGGATTATTATATAAAATATATAATTATAGACATTACGCGCGCGCGTGTGTGGACGCGGCAGTCCGTCCCGAACGTCATAAAGAGAGAGAGAGAGAGAGAGAGCGAAAAACGTTTTCGAGACATCAAACTACTTCCTGGCGACTTGAGAAGAAGAAGAAAAAAAAAACACGTTTATGACTTTCATTCCCGGGACGTTTCGTATTTAATTTATGCTCCCAGTCGCGCGCTGTATTATCGTATGAAAAAAAAAAAACCGTTCCCAACCAAAACGTCCGTCTCGCCGTTCTACGTGTGTACGAGAAACGCGTAAAGGGTCGGACGGGTTCACCGTAACGCGGACGACGTCATCACGCGTGTTCGTAAACGTCGAAACCGATTTAGCCGCCGCGATGCGGCACGTAAAAAAAACCGTACGACGACGGTCCGAGAAAACCATGGAATTCCGATTGGCACCGGAAAACGAACAGATATACAGGCTGGCGGCGCGCGCGTACAGGCGTCGCGTATTCGTCCCGGCGTGCCTTGACGTCCGTGTTTAAAAACCCCGCCGGGAATCGCGTAACGTGGCGAAACGCGTTGCCGGGCGACGTGCGTGTTACGGAGAATAGGCGCCACACGGTTTCGCTCTCTGTGTCGTACACGGGGCCCGCGGCGACCGGTGTTTATTTATTTATCGGGTGGCGCCCGTATCCGTCTGCCCCGACCCCCGTCGTCTTGTCCGCGACGGACGGCCACGCGGGCGCCGGCATTCCGGTCGGACCGGCACCGTACAGCGGGTATTAATCGCGTCCGGCGGGTGCCCGGCGACGGCGCCTGAAGTCCGTCGCGCGCGCGCGGCACACACGTGCCCGTCCCGGAATCTCTCGATTTGCTTTTTCTCCGTACTGCGTTCAAATAAACCCGTCCGATCGAAACTCCTTCCGGCGCCGCTCGGTCGCGTGGCACGAATTTTCGAAACCGTTTCGACTTCCGTTCCCAGGACCCACCTACAGCCGAGTCTGTTCCCCGTCGTCTTGTCCGCGATCGATCTTGTGGACGTTCGGACAAAGACGGGCGACCGTGCCGTGAGGAACCGGGTTGCCGTGCGCACTTGCCGCGATGTCATTCGTGCGGGGGGACGGAGACCTGTCGCGGCGGGGGCGGAACGACCGCAGCTGCCGTGGACGCGCAGACCGTTATCACGCGCGCGCGCGCGCGTGTGTGTACGCCGCGATACGTAACCCCGCGGCGCGTTATTTTCATTTATACACGCGCGCATGCATACTATACATACACATATATATATTGTGTTCGGGTCGCTTTTTTTCTTCCAGCTACCCTTCGCTTCGCCGTTGAATAGAGGCCGCGCAGTGGTCCTTGTTCCGATTGTTTACGTAGAAAAAAATATTCTCCCACGATCGTCGTATTCAATATTTTTATGTACACGTCGTCGTCGTCGTCGTCGTTGTTCGCGGGGCGGCTGCACTTCCTATTGTACACGCGCGCGCGCGCACACTATCGAAGCCTTTTGTCGTCGGGTCGGAACTGTCCGTGCGCGTCAAAAAGAAATCGCGTCGTGGACGAAGAATCCCCCTTGCGCGGCAAACGGATTTCACGTGGTGCGCATCGGTTCACGGGCAGCTGTCGGTCGCCGGACGCGGAACGTGCCGTTGGAAAAGCGATCGACGACGGGCGTCCGACCGTGACGTCGCGTTTCCGGTGGTGATTTTTTGGCGCGCGCCAGACGGACGCTACGATAATCACACGTTTTACGCTCGCGGACGCCGTACGTACGTGTCGGTTAGACGTAGGGCGGGTGGGTGGAAAACCAGTTTCGAACGAACGTCGGAAACCCTTCGCCGCCGCCGCCGCCACAGTGGCCACGCGGGGAACCGGTCGGGACGGAGGATCCGTCCGGTCCGTTCCGTGAACGGAATGTCACGTGCGGCGGCGGCGGCTGCGGCCCGGCATCTCCGGCCGCACGAACTCCGTCCTCTCACCGTCCGTCACGGACCGAACAAGGAACGGCCTTCCCCTCAGCCGTCCGGAAGAAAGAAAAAAACCTTTCCCACCACCCCGCCGCTTGGCCGGCCGGTCGACTACGTGCCCATTCACAGACGCGCGCGATCGTCTCTTTTTACGCCGCGCCTGTCATCAATGAAAATCGACGACGATTCAATAAAAATACGCGCGTGCGGCGGCGTTTTTTTCATCTTCTTGCCCCCTGCTCTACACCCCTGTCCGTCGTCCTACTCCATAGGTACTACTACTTACCTCTGTCCCGGTATCCTCGTCGCGTATGTTTTTTCTTTCTTTCCGCCGTCGACATTTTTTAACGTTTCTCCGAGTTTTCCGTCGTAACCATCTGGTCGATTATTATTACGTTATGCGTGCGCGCGCGCGCGTGTGTGTGTGTGTGTACAGGCTCGAAGTTATTTATTATTTATTTTTTTTTCCGAATCGTTTTTTTTTTCCTTCTTTAAATTTTATCAACTTGATGGAACGGTTTCAAACACGATAATGACGGGTTTTTTTTTTCCATCGCATACCCGTCTCTCGTATACATATATACACGTGTGTGTGTGTGTATAGCCCTCGGGACTATTCCGCGGTAACGCGTCGTTTTCAAGTTTTTCCTTTGTTCGGACGTCTGGCGAGACCGCGGCAACAACAACAACAACAACGTTTACAGCGGCTCTGTACACGACGCAAAGTGTTGTTTTTCCACGTATCTCCGACGGACGACGTCGCGCCTTTTTCCGACCGCGGGGACGACACGGGATACTATGACGTCGCGACTGAAAAACAAACAAATACAAAAACGACGTTTTTTTTTATTATCGTTATTTAAGGTCGCGACAGACGTATTTCGAGAACGTAGACGAACGAACGCGCGCGTTTGTCCCGTACGTATGGGTGATAAAAAATATTGCTTATAAACGCATAAACATTTTCGAAAACAATTGACGAACACTAATGACAAATATGCCCGCCGTCGGCATGCCGTTGTCCTAACGACCAAGGTTTGCGGGCATATTGATTGGCGTCTGTTAAACGCACCGAGACGTTATTTGCAAGGCACATTTAAGCGCGCGGTGTGTTAACGGCTTTAACGCCCCGTCGTTAGTACGGACCATTAGGAGTCCACCGGGGCCGGTGAATATTTTTCGAACGGCAAACACGCGTCGCGATCGCGAGATATTTACGCGTGAACATTTGTGACGGATACGCGCGACGAAATAAAGCCAACGGCGTAATATTCAACATTTTTATTTGTCGCCCCGCTCTGACCACTTTTTACCGCACGTAAAAAACAAGAGAAATGCTTTACCGAGCGAATATTTCCGAGACGCACGCAACCCCTTCCCGTCTTATAAAGCACGTATTACTACTTGTATTCTGCGTCAAAGTAATGATAACTAAATAATGACGTACGATCCGTTGTCGGCTTATATATACACGACGCGTTAACGTCCGATCATATTTATTTTCCGGACCGTGAAGTAAAACAATATTTCAGAAAACAATTATTCAAACGGAACTCCTAAAAAAAAATTGCTGGCCCCGTAAATGGCGCCACTGGACGTACCTTATGTAAATTTTTCCGTCCCCTCCCCCCGGCGGTCGACTTGCGCGAGACGTATTTCCCCGTCGTAGTCACTTCCGAAGCTAGTGGAAAACGGTTAGGCGCGTTTATCGTTCACGGCCTTTCTACGTCCTGCAGGCGCACTGAGCGAAGCGATCGCGTCGTGCGCGGTCGGTCTCGTTCGGCGGCGCTTTTTTGTCCGACGCGTTTTTCGATTTTCCCGCGACGGAAAAAAACGTCAGTTGGAAACCGGCAACCCTGTCGCGAAATATATCGTTGTTGGGGGTCAGAGCGCGCGACTTCCGTACCCGACGATAATCTTCAATCCGATCGAGATAACCGTCATGTGATTGAAAACACGCGCGTCGAGTTTATCGTTTAAATCGTTCGCCCGCCAGTCCGAACGTGTTTTTCGTATCGACGTTTTCGTTTATTTAAAAACGAACGAGTGTGCATGTGTAAAAACGGACGTCGCAAACGTAACGACGAGGACGAGGACGCGCGTGGGATGACCGGGTTAACGGAAATTTCTCGACGTCTTCTCGCGATTACGACACACACACACACACACGTTTTTCTATATATGTTATCGTGTTGATATATTACGTTTCGTTCGCGACAGCCAACGAGTGTTCGTACGACGGCTCCTTCGACGTTCGGACGCACGTGCACGTACACGCACAACATAATGACGTAACAACGCGTTTTTTTTCGGCGTCATATTTTTCTGTATACGTGTGCGTTATACGCGCGCGCGCGCTCGTCAATAATATACGCGTTGTTTAAAAAATTTATCGTCGGCGCGCGAGTCTTCTACTTCTCGCGAGACCGTGTAACGTCCGGACAAACGCAAAGCGACGAGATCGCCGTGGCCGGGAATCGATCGGGAGGTGATCAAAACGGATCGATACGCGCTGTTTCCGGCCGGTTCGTCACAAAGACCCGACGTTTGTTTTCCGTGTCGTTTTCGTCGATACGGTCCGGACGTGATTCATGGCGGTCCGCGGCGGACATCACCGCGACACAATAAACGTGCTCGACGCGTCACGACGACAAACAATAATACGCGTGCGCGTCTCGGTAATGATTTACGATATCGTGCGCGAGAGAACCGAAAACACAGACGCCGATCAGCTGAGTGCGTTTCGGACGACGGCCGCCGCGACCCGGTTCGTAAACCGCTCTAAAAACGTCCGCGCACAAGTTGCCGTCGTCGGGACTTGACGCGAACGCACAAAACGTGTGATTTCAAAAATCTCTCCCGCGAACCTCCTCGCACGGCCGTCATACAAACCGTACACAAAACGAAAACGAAAACCGCGTGTGTATATTCGATTGCGGTTGTATACCGTGTACGCGAACAGTGGCGATCGGACGAAATCGGTCAGACGATTATTATTATTAGAAGCGTGCACTCGGAACGCGTTATATCCTTACCGTTGTCATCTATCCGACGTGCACGAAGTTCACGCGAACGGAAAGAAGTCGTACGGCGCACGGGTCTGACGTGGGTTTGCCGCGGAAACTGCGGGTTTTTTTTAGAACGCGCGATAACGGCTCGAAACCGCCGCTTACCGTCGAACAGCCGAAACCGATCGGCCGGTCCTGTCGGCTTGTGGAACGCGGTCGATCGGTTCTCGATGGTAAGCGTCGTCGTGTTTCTTTGTGTCGCCAGAACTCCGAGGAAGAGTTGCCCGTGTGCGAAAAGTGGGCGGTGTGCAGCAAGGTGGACATGTACCAGTGGCCGTGGGTGGAGAGACAGTGCAGGTGTCCCGCGGGCCTGTCGCCGTGCTCGCAAATGCTGTCGCCGGCGGACGGGCACACCATCACCGACAAGACCAGACAGTTCAAGGTACGTGACCGGCAACCACACAACCGGGGTCCCCGCGTCGGTTACGTTACAGCGGTTACAGCGCGACTAACACCGCGGCGCGTTATTCCGTGTGCCGACAGTTGTGCGAGCCCATCAAGACGTTGCCCAAGTGCCGTTACTTCCGCGACATGGCGTGGACGTTGCGCAGCGAGGGCAACGGCACGCTGCAGACCGTCCACTGTCACTGTCCCAAGGGGTCGGTCGCCTATCTGCTGAAGCGACAGATGTTCCAGACGGACTTCGCCCAGATCGGCTACCAGTACTCGTTCGCCTGTTCCCCGCAGAGCGTAAGTACACGTTCGATCGTTTTCGGGGTACCCGGTGTAAACGTTCGGGACGCGCGCGTCGGCGTGAACGGATTTCGTGACGTGTTGTTTCGCGGTTGCAGAGGATCCGGTGCCAGCGCAAAGAGCCGTGCCGGTTGTTCACGGTGCGCAAGCGACAGGAGATGGTGGACGAGGTGAACACCAACACGCTGTGCCAGTGCCCGTCGGACCGGGCGTGCCCGTCGTATCACACGGACGCGGCGGTCATCCAGAGCAAGAACTACTCGGAGGAGAACATCAGGACGTACAGCGGATATTGTATGCCGTCATCGGACGAGTGAGGCGGCGGCGATGACTGGTTTAGGAGGACGGCGAGGAGGACACGTCTGTCGCGTATTTTATTGTCGCCAGATTTTATTATTATTATTATTATTATTCTTTTTCAATCGAAAACCTTTTTATTGTCATTAATATTTACTATTACGTCTCAGGAAAAACAAAAAAATACAACAAAAAAAAAATACAAAAAACAAAAAAATATATATTTAGAACGTCGTGTCGATTTTCAATCGTATATTACGTATTATTATCATACACATATGTATACATATTTATTATATTTACCTATTTTCATTATTATTATTATTATTATTTAATTTTTTTTTTTTATGCGAAACATACTATTTTAATAAATCAAACGATAAAGGCTTTTTATTATTATTTAAATACAAATTTTTTTTTTTTTTTTTTGTGAAATTACGGGGAAAAAAAAAATATTTTATTCATTTAAATATTATTTTTATACCAAAATCATTATGATATAAATTTTAATATAAATAATATATGTTTTATCGTGTACATAATAATGTTTTACTATACATCGCGATAACGCGTTTATTATTATATACTTTTTTTTATACGATATGTTCTTGTTATTTAAATGTTTAGAATGTTTTTTTTCTTTTAGACTTTATATCGATAGGAATATTATTATATACAACTATTATTGTAATTCATATATTTTTTTTTTTATTTTTTTTTATTTTTTTTTACTACACAAAACATTTTCGTGATGCACGTCGACGCGATATTACAAACGACATTCGGCAAAATTAAAAAAAGAAATTGCTCATAAAACAATTCACATTTAAACGTTCTTCAATTAAAAACCTATTTATACTTTTTATTCGATCGCGAGATTTCTAAAAACTTTCGGATCTCTTTATGTCTACTGAAGATTTGACGAATGCAACGACTAATTTTATCCGTTCATTATTTTAACATTTTTTTTTTTTCGCAAAATCCAAAAATCGCTATTTAATGAACCCGTTAAAAAAAAAAAAACGTCTGCCGTAGATTTCTTTTTTCGTTAGTCGTTGATTTTCCACAGTTTGTTGGAATTGTCGACTATTTTCATTAGTTGTCGCGTGTGGACGGGCGACGAACTAAATAAAAAAAATAAAAACGCCCCTTAAAAATATAACAAAAAATAAGAACAAAACACGAGTTGTCGTGGTGGTCGGTCGTCTCCGCAGCCGCGCGACTTTGAAATCGTTTTCAGTCACGCGGACGACGGAATCGTAATATCGACGTGGGTCTCGTGCATCGAAGCCGTACATTTATCGTACATTAATATATGTTTTTGCCTTTTATCATTTTTATTCATTTTTTTTTTCTCGATTATCACTATATTTTGTACCTTGTGTAAATAATTTTTTTTTTTTTATCATATCATTTTTTTTTATTTATTTATATATATATATAGGATTCCATTGAGTTGTACAATATATATATATATAATACATTTATTTCTTGTGAAATTTTAGGAACGTTGAATATCAAAATGAAAATATTTTTATTAAACTTAACAAGCACGAGACGTATACGGAACGGTGTTTTATTTTTTATTTTTTTGCCCGCGTCCACGAACGCACGTCGTCGTCGGGCGAACGCTTTTCGCAATCGTTCGTATTCCGAACGCTTTACGACAAAACGGTCGAGCGCAAGCACGAACTATATAATAAAACACGGCGAAACGTACTTTATTGTCCGGACAGGGCCGAAATACCAGATGTACACCAAGGTCATCTGTGAAACGGTTGACGTCGTTTTTTTAGACGCCTACTGCTGCCGCTGCTGTTCGCTACCCGTGTTTCTTTTTATTTAAACTTAATAGAAAAATTTTTATGCTCTCGACGTATTGTATTGTATTCTATTTTACATTCGAAATACGCTGGAAACGATTTTCCGTCTTGTAATATTCAGTGATATCAATAATAATAATAATATTAACGGACACTTAGAAAACACTCCCGTTCGTCCGATCGGACGGATATCGAAACGAATACGGTTTTACCGAAAACTACTATCCAAGGCTGCCGGAAACCCGCGCGCGCGCGTCGTTCCTGTTGTGCTCTTGCTCGGCTACGGACGACCACGACGGTCACCGGCGGACGGAATAATCGCGACGTTCGTTTTCGAGTCCGTTTTCGAGTCGGGTCGCGTCGTGTGCCGCGAACTGTGCCACGCGCGTTGAAGTCGCCGAAACGACATTGTTCTCTCTGTTCGTTTTACAAACGCGCCGCGTCGTCCGGTTCGAACCGTCGACCGTTAGACCGTTCGCGGGTCAGGGGCGTTGGAAACGAGCGACGGTCACGTGTCGTGGTACGACACACGCACACGGCGACGACGGGCACGGTTCTGAGGGTGTCTCGAAACCCTGACGCGCGCGCGGATATACTCGCCGACGGGACGCTTCCGCCGATTACCGTCGTTATCGGCAACAAGATCACGGAATTTAGCGAAAATTTATGGAAAACATTGTATTGTTAGTAGCGTTTTCTGATAAAACACAATCGATTTCGAAATCGAATGGCGGAATACATCCGTGGCGTATTATCTAAACCAGCGGTTCCCAACCTATGGTCCGCGAGGCATACCTATAAAATTTAAAAATATTTCAATTTTCCTTTGGGCGTGTTACAGATATTACGTACCGACAATCGTTATCTGAATCCTAACATCTGTGAAAAAATTGATTCTTATTTATGTGAAAAAATGATGGTGGTCCGTGACGTATTGAAAGTTATCCAAGTGGTTCGTAGTGTCGAAAAGGTTGGGAACCACTGATCTAAACGAACGCACATAAAAATAAAAAAACTAAAACACGCAAATACTTTGACATTTTTTTTTGATTTTCGTTTGTTCTACAACGGGCGGGGCGAAACCGAATTCGGATAGGGCCCTGTCTCGTCCCCGTCTAGCGCCGGCACCGCGTGTGACACGGACACGCGCTAGTTGTTTTGCCGGGTACGCGCGATAATCAGGCGCCGCGCGATCGTTTCGAGGAGCGCCGGACGGGCAACTCGTCGCGCGCGCGTGCGCCCGCCGGTCGCGGAACGTCACGATCTCCGGCGCGAGCCTATACGGTTAAAACGATAACGTCGACAGGCCTACCGGCGGTTAACGTCGTTGTCCGGCCCGTCGGACTTTTGTTCGTTTTTCGGGACGGTTCGAAACCTAACCTGACCTTGCGATACGTCGTAACTGACATCAAATGACGGGCGCACATTTACAATAATAATAACTCCTTTGGCAAACGTTTTGACATTTTATGTCTTTACTTTGGCACATTAAAATAAAAAACCGTCACGAAAAAGTGTCCACCAAAAAAAGCGTTACCTAAATTAAGATACCCACTGGTTTGTTTCCATGGCGACCATTGTTACGGTTTTGAAAAAATTTGAATTCGAAAAAAAGATTTTCACACGTAACACATAGAATGTCTCGCTTAACGCGGGGACTCGTATGCGTAAATCATTTTTTAAACGTTTTTGCACCGCCGACACGCACAGACAACCGCCGTAATACACCCCATCCCGGACATACCCGTTTTTTATCCCGCCGGATAATTTGCTGATAACCCGACCTCTCGCGTTTCTCGTTACGAGCGTACCCATATACTGTATGGACGTTATTTACGCGCGACGTGAGTCCTAACAAACGTACGTTTCCCAGACGGACTTGCCGAATACAAATATTCGCCGGGTATACGGTTATAGGTTTGTTGAAAAGAAACAAAAAAAACAACGTTCCGTTCCGTTCGGGCTGTGTGTTTAGTTATCGCGTCGAAAATTCCGTTTTGTTTTTTTTTGGTCAGCGAAAAAAAGAACACGCGAACGATTCGAATATCCGGAAAACAAAAAACGCGATAAAACGGTTAACGGAAACGGCGATACGCGTTTTTCCGAGACCGTAAATATACGTGTGTACGGGTCGGTCGTAGGCGGACGAGACCGTTTTCCGTTACACCGAGAACGTGTACGTACACATATTGTTGTCAAAAAAAAGTTTAAATTTAAAAAAAAATGTGTGTGTGTGTACAACGTGGTGGTCGGCAAACGACTGGTTTAACGTTAACGAAATCACGTGCGTAAAACCCGATATAATATGATTTATATATATATATATATACGGACACGTACGGATCAAATCGGGCGTTTAATCGAATTCTAAATAACACTGTTTGCCAAGACGTTTTGGCGTTTCAGTGAATGTCCGTTCGTCGAGTTGGCCGAACAGAAGCGTAGAATGTCGAACAGTCTATAACGTTGTGTTATACGACGACCACGAAATGGCCACGGTCCTGCTGGTTGTTCGATCGTACTGGAAGTAAGTCCTCTACGGCCGTCTGAATTCGAGTACGCGACGTTAAGCCAATTGTAGTGGGCACGACCTTTTTGGTCGCACGGTCCAAAATATTGAACGTTCGAGCAAACGCTAAGTATAATACAAATGATTTTTGTTGTATTCACGTACACGTCGTTCGAACTTGTAGACACTTTATTAATTCGTTATTCTCCTCAAATCGAATCGATAGAACGCTCGATTTGACCATATGTTCCTGAAAAACCACCCTGTACGTAGTTTTTACCGTACCTTTGTGCTTTGTAAACGAATGAAATATTCCGGTGCACGCAACGGATTGTCTGCCGTTCCTACGTGGCACGTACGGCGTATGTAGCGAATACAGCGTGCACAAACGCGAATAAAATTCCAAACACTGTGCGCAGAGACGGCCCGTCTTTTATTGCAAAAATAGGAAAAGACGTTCATAGATGTTAATCGACAAGTTCGATTTGAATAATGTAGAAAGTCGAGCGCGGCACGAAAACAAAATATAATAGCGCGCGCGTAGGCATACACGGGGTTTGTGTCGTCACGACCAGATATCTAATTATCGTGTATCTATGAATATTATGATAATGTTATACTGTTCCGTTCAATGTAATACATTATATATACATATACAATTTATGTTGGGAGCATGAACGCCGTCAGTAGGTTAAATTTGGTATGCACATATACTTGAACGCATTCACATGGTTGTACGAAATCGAGTTACGAGAAATTATAAAATAATTTGTTGATTTGGTTCTTTTTACATGATTTCTAGATAGAGAGTACGCACGCTTATATATACGATTTATTTTACGGCAATTATAAGTAAAAACCTTTTAAGTGTAATGCGTATTATCAATAAACAAAACAAAAAAAAACAATTATGATTGTTATTTGTGTGTGTATATACTTTTTTTTACCAAACTATATACAAATGTCGGTCAGTAATAATTTATGTATACGTGACGTTAATAGACTGTTGCAGACGCAATATTAAAAAAACCACAAAATGTCTATCTTCACACTAATTCGTGTAAATAAACTTATATAAATAATTTACTTATGTAAATCTTCATATAAACTGAATTTTGAATAATAATTTTGAAACAAACTAGGTAATTTAAAATTTAGGTACCTATTATATTTCAAATATTGTCCGTTGAAATTAAACTACTTGAATAGAAAAATAGATTATTGAATGACAAAGGCTGCATATTTATTTTTAAAGAAATATCAAAATTAAGTTTTTTCAACTGAGTCAAGTTAAATAAATTCTGTAAATAAATTCGATCAATGTTATCAATTTATTTTTATTTTTTTTATACTTTTGGTGCAATATAATTCCACACAGTATGTAATAATACACCGTATTATACAATTTTATACTGTAGTATAATACTCGTTAACACTAATCAGGATAATATTTAAAAACGCGCAAGAACATAATAGTGCAATTTGTGAAACCCACAAGAAAATGTGTTGTGCTTGATTCGCTACAATTAAGACTAAGGTAGTTTATTTTGTCAGACCCCCCACCCCATGAAAAAATCCTGGTTGCATCACTGACGCAACGACATCAAAAATTGTCTAAAATTACTTAAAACAAATTACATACGGCGGGTCTATAATATCGATAAAACGTACGGGTTATCATCATTTTTTGAGTATTTCCGACTCGACGGCGAATAACGAGAAATTATCGTACAAATGCTCGAATTGAATACGAATTGGAAAGGGATGTAAAAAACGTCTTATCCGAATCTCTAGCAGGATGTAAAAAAATTTTTTTTTCACAACCGACTCGCGTAATAGTAGTGAAAAAAAAATTTCATTTAAAATCCGAATATCTCATGAAATGTAAAAAAATTTTTTTTTCACAACCGACTCGCGTAATAGTAGTGAAAAAAAAATTTCATTTAAAATCTGAATGTTTCGCGAAATATAAGAAAATTTTTTTTTCAAAATTGACTCGCGTAATAGTGGTGAAAAAAAAATTTCATTTAAAATCCGAATATTTAACGAAATGTAAGAAAATTTTTTTTTCAAAACCGACTCTCGTAATAGTAATGAAAAAAAAATTTCATTTAAAATCCGAATGTTTCGCGAAATATAAGAAAATTTTTTTTTCAAAATTGACTCGCGTATTAGTGGTGAAAAAAAAATTTCATTTAAAATCCGAATATTTAACGAAATGTAAGAAATTTTTTTTTTCAAAACCGAACTCGCTAATAGTAGTGAAAACAATCGACTCGCAAGTGGAGGTAAAAAAAAATTATTATATCCCTAGTCCGACTTGGTAGCGAGACGTTAAGAAAAAATTGCTTTTAAAGTCCGAATCTCTAGCGGAATGTAAAAAAAAATTTTTTTCAATATCTGACTTGCGTAATGAAGGTGAAAAACATTTTTTATTATAGCCCAAGTCCGACTAGCGTAATGGAAGTGAAAAATATTTTATATTATATTCCAAGTCCGACGCGCGTAGTGGAAGGAGGAAAAAAATTACGGCGTCTCGTCAAGAAAAGTTAGAAAGGAGAAAAAACGAGAACGCGTACTCCGTCCTTCACCCCCTCCCTCTCATCGCCAAATTCTAGCAACTTATGTCATAATACAACGGAACAACAGTTACACGTGTTTATCAAAACGTTCGCGGATTGAATATATGATTTCCTTTTCTCGGACACTTGCGCGTTACGTGTTACACGCGGATGTTCCATGAGCATGTCTGGTGAGCGTCTCCCGATTTGGGGCGGTCACGGCATTCTGTGGAAGTCGACGTCGGTGTTTTTAACCTATAACGCGGGGATGCGTCCGGACGAAAACGGCGTAAACAATAACAGTTTAATATAATAAATCGTACGCATTCTGTGGTCTAGCGTACTCGCTGAACGCAATGTTATCACTTTCAGTCATCATTGCCTAGGGTTTTCACATATCATTTATCGTTGTCTTTGAATTTGTTGAGAAATTTGGGTGAACATCAATTGACATTCACTTACATGGATTATATTTGGAATTTATATGTATGCAGTTAAAACGTAATTTTTGATTTTAATTAGTCTTGTCTGTGGGAGGGTGGTTTGTTTTAAATAATTTTGCACTCGGAACGCAGTTTTTAAATCGTTAGGTTGAGCTCCTCTACTTAGTTTTTCCCAATTCGAGCACTGTGCATAACGATATAATATTGTTATTTGAAATAATCCTGTAACGTAACAACGATTGCCACGGGATCACTGCGGTCCAGGGCTAATAAATTTTGCCGGTCCCTCCCCGACAATCCGAATCTATTGGGGTGTAAATTATGAAAATACAATCGACAAAATCAGATAACCTTTTCTTATCTTTTTTTTTTTAAACCACAAATTTACTCGAAATTTGCACGCTCTGAGCTATGGTCCTGGTACTGGTCCTGGTCAGGGGCAATAATACGTCCGCGGGTTATCAATTAATTTTTATTTTTTCTATACTTTCGGTACAATATAATTCTACACAGTATGTATAATACAATTTTATGCCCACATTCACAAAAAAAGGTGTAATGCTTGATTCGCTACAGTTAAGATGAAGGTGGTTTGTTTTGTCGGACCCCTCCCATTAAAAAATCCTGGTTGCGCCACTGCACACACACACACACACACACACATATATATATATATATATATATATATATATATATATATATATAAAGAGAAACCTGACTGACCGTTCTATCAACGCACAGCTCAAATTACTGGACGGATCGGGCTGAAATATAACAAACAGATAGCTACTATGACGTAGGCATCCACTAAAAAAGGATTATTCAAAAATAACAACCCCTAATTGGGTCAAAAAGAGTAAAAAGGCTAAAAACAGAAAAAACCACTGATACTACGAGTATGAAATTTGATCAGTAGTTTTTTTATGATATAGAGAACCACTAAGAAAGAATTTTCTATAATTCAACTCCTTACGGGGTCAGAAGAGAATAAAGGGGTTAAAATGGAAAAAATCGCCTAGTCTGAACCGATGTAGCTATAAGTATGAAATTTGATTTGTAGTTTCGTTATATGTTATAGTGGCCCAATAAAATAATATTTTTCAATATTTAACCTTTAAGGGAGTTAAAAAAAGTAAATATTGTAGATATAGAATACGTAAAATACCAATCATTGGGGCAAACGAAGTTTCACGGGATTGCTATGTTGTTTAGAAAAAAACTTCTAAAGAAAAATTGTTCTTAAAACAACGGGCAACATCGGGTTTTACAATTAGTATATATATATATACTGGTACTGTATGGAAGCACAAAATCAAAACCGTGACCAAATATTTGTGGTCAAATTATTTTCATAGACAAAATAGATATGTTTTTTTTAACGCGATTTAATATCGCGTTAAACACGATACGTGATAATATTGGTTCGCGCACAAAACGTATCACGTGAAACTATACGTGTGTGTAGGAATTAACAGGATGCCATAACCCGTGCAATGTGTTTTTAATCGAATGAAAAATCAATAGCAGTTGGAATAACAAATATATATCTACTCGAGAAATGAGTCTGAACCGTACTAGACTAAACGTTACGACGAACGGAGTGTTATGATCGTACGACACGGAAACACCGTGTATTTTTCGCCGTTTGGATGGCAGAGAAAACGCCTGAGAATCAATCTGCCTCCGGTGACATGATAGGGTTTTCCCCCTATTAAAATTAAGTGTATTGAAAAAATAAGCGTAGCTCTTATAATAATAACTGTTCGCGCTTGTTTGTTGCGTGTTGCGAGCTCGTACGACGGGACGACGCACCGCACACGACTCGAGACTCAGGTGACCGAACGTGCTGAAATCGTGTTACACGAAGCCTCGGTTGTACGAGCGACACCGCTATTTTTCGTATCGACCGCGGATATTCAGTACGGGAACTGTTCAGACATACGAGGTGTGACACAGAAACAACGAGACTTCCGTAGCAATTCTCAAACCGTTAGCGATAATCGCTACAACGATTATTAAAATACCATTAGGACACGTGCACCCTGATACAGTATCAGTTTAGGTCGACTTGACGGGCACAGCCTGGGCGTCTTCAACGTCCTCACTTCACCTACAAAACCGTTTATGTCATTCAAGAACACGAGCTCGCGGTAAACACTTTTCCCCGTAAATTACGCTTAACGTTCGATATGATTTCCGCGGCAGTTTGATTCAATTTAGCAAGACATCTGATATCGACACGTTGCTGGATTTCTAATTTTAAGATTTTTAATTTTAATTTTAGCGACAATACAAACAAAAGTGTAAGTAAATATTCGATAAATACAGCGAACTCAAACAAACTGATACTGTAATCGTTGTATTGATATCACTAACGGGAGTTATCAAGAACCTCACCTCGTTATTTATGTGTATTGTGTAATATGTAGAATTTTGATTTATTTAGTTTTAAATTTCGATCGAGTTATTGTCGATACACTGCTCTTCCAAGCGAAATGAAAAGTTCTCGTAAAATAATTTCGCATAACCTCGTCGGAAAAAGATCGCACGGCGTCAAATGGGGAGAGCGCGCGGGCCACGGGATGACATTCGCCTCTTTCGGGAAACCAAGCGCGCCCGGGAACCGTTTCTCTCGAACGCCTACGCGTTGTCGCTCGCGCTGTGGCTCCGTCCCGCCGAAACCAAACAGTCCACCATAACGGTGTCTTCGAGTTCTCCCCGAGAGCCGAAGGGAGAAACAATTGCCGAATTCGCATCGTCCGACGGACGGACACGTCGTGTTCTCCTAACGGAACCCGTTCGGCGCGCGTACCGATTTGCCCCCGACGGCCGAACGGTCACCTACACCGTTTGCCGTTGGAAGACGCCGACCGGCTGTTGGCGCGGGGACGAAGAAACACGCGACGCCCGTGAGTGCGAGATCGCGTGCCAAACTGTTCCGCTCGTCGTTTGATATCGTATTGTTGTTGTTTCGTGCCGTACGTAACGGTACGCCGGACGCGATCGTTCTACATTCGCGGCCGGCACGCGCAATTATAAACGTTCCAACACACGCGTACATTATGTGTACGTGTATAGGATAGGTACTTGCCGCGCGCTCGCGTACTCGGCTGCGCGGCGTCGCGAAAATATAATTTTTTTTTTTTTTTTTAAGAATTTCGAAGAAACAACCGTGTTAAAACTAACATGTAATTAATTTTTCTGTTTGAATACAAGTATCGGAACGAAAAATTGTAACAGCAGCGGCTCTAGTGACTCGACTTAGACATTTTAGAGTTTTATTTATTGTTTTCAATCCGAAAACAGTGATAAATCGTTCGACAACGAACGCGTCCACAATTGAATGGATTACGTTCCGGGGGACGTACTACTGGGAAAATCGAAAACGTGTCGAATAAAGTGCCAACTACGCACAACGAAGGATTATAATCGTGTGCAGGACTCCTCGGAGTATTACGAATAGAGGACGTAAAGCGCAGAAACCTGCGTCGAACGCCTTCTGTCGTCATGGAATCAGTCGCTGCTAGATAACGGACCCAAAAGACAAATTCATACCTCAAGAGAAGATGGTTTCTCTATACAGCGCTGGAACTATCGAGAAATCCTTCGGATGTGACCTCTTCAATATGTAACCTTTACGGTTTAAGGCGTACGCTGGAGATCGCGAACAGAATTACCAGAGGAGGATATAGGGATTTATAGAATAATTCACATTAATTGGAGGGGGGTATTACGGTAAAATGAGGTTGTTTTGATACTTTGAAATGTTGAGCGTAAGACTCACTTCAACATACTAATCGGTCGACGTCAGATCAAAGAAGTTCAGTGTTCGGGAGGTTTTTAATGCGCACAAACAGTTTCATATCATGAAAAGCTTAGCTCACGATGTACGACGGTGGTAGATCGGTTTGCTGGTAGGAAAAATACTAGAAAAGAGCGAATAACGCCTTGTGGAACATAAGAAAACGTCTGGTGTATTACTATAATGTATGTCAAGGAGGTTGTCATCAACCGTTGATTCACCAAAACCAATGTCAGAATCTGAATTAGAATGTGGGGTGGTATGCACAATCAAAGGCTATCGATTAGTCGATATAAACAGTGTCCACTCGAGAGCGTAGACGAAAATATTCGAACATAAAGGAAGTGAAAAAAAAATCGAAAAAGCGAAAAAAAAAAATTATATTTTCCGACGTCATGCCTTTAAAAAAGAAGAGGAAAAATAACGATGCGCTTACATAAATTATACGTTTAGCATGAAATCGTCAAAACTCTACCGCCATCAATTTCGGGATGTTCGTATTTGCACGACGCGCTGTTGTTGTAATTATAATTATTAATATTATAACTATTACTATAACTATTGCGATAAAGATAGAATAAACGACGAATAGAAAACGAAACGGATGGAAAGTTTCCGGGTCAACCGCGCGGCGGCGATTTCGCAGTCGTGTGGTGGGATTTCGCGCGCATTGTCATACATGTCCAGCGTGAAAAGAATAGCTGTTTATTATTGCGCGACCTGAATGCGCATTGCTAAATAATATCAAATCCTAGAGACCTGCAGCAACAGACAACAGTAGCCGGCCCAGACGTCACCCCGAAGACGAAATACTATAATAGTACTTGATAATTGATTGATTCGTACACTTGTTTATTTGTTTGTACGAGACTAGCCCGCGGCAATCATTACAGTAGTAGTACAATAACGGTAACAATAATGAAAAAACAATATATATATATATATATATGCACACGTTGCACGCAGCAAAACAATAGCCAGTGATGTTTTGGAGTGGTAGCGGCAGTTTACGGCGTATATCCAAACACGAGTCTACTGGTTTCGCCGTGAAAATATAATATTTACGCCGAATATACTCGGGATTAGAATTTAGGATTGCCAGTGCGATTCGAGTTATGGGAAAACAAAATAATAACGAGAGCCAATTAAAAAAAATAAAATAAAAAAATAATACAATAATCATTGGTCGACTAATACAAATCACTACGGTCAAATAATAAAGGATTTCGTTCGTAATTTACTTACGATACGGTCTGTGGTTTTAACACGGAATGAATTCGACGACCTGCAGATTTTAATATTGACATTCCAGTATGCTATGGTTATCGATTGAATGATTCTGGAAATGAATCGTTCAACAATCGTTCACAATCCGTTCAACAAACTATGAGTGTCCTTTTATTAAACATAATTTTTGTTCTATTCAATATTTTAAAGTTTTATACTTCTGCGCTATAATAAATATGTTTTGAATTTGACTATGGCGAAATAGAGAAAAAAAAATTAATTAATTTTTAGATGTTAAAATAGTTCACCGAACATTTGAAATATCAAGATTTATGTGTTAGTCTTTATAAGTTGAGTTTGCATACAATTTAAAGTTAAACTAATTAAGTTATAATTATTTAGCGACAAAAAAAGTTTAAAATGTTTACCAGAAATTATCATTTTAACTTAACTTTTTAACTAGTTAATATTGTTAATGGCCACACGTGGAAAATATTACATTCTCTATATACTCGTACGATATATACGATGGATGGAATAGGTTTGCGTAATTTGTAATAGTTTCTAGTAGACAAAATTACAGTTATAGTTTTGTTTTGAAATATTCAATTTGTATGTGAAGGATTTTTCTGAACGGATGTCAATCAATACAGCTGTCAACGTACGTATGTTACTTTTATTATTATTATTATTATTATTATTTAGTAAACGCACGGTTCGTAATGTATGTACTAATCGTGTACCGTTTTGAGACGGACGCGCGTGACGAATCCTCATTGAAGTCGGAAGCGAAATATAATATAACGTGATCCGCGACTGTTCGTTTTAACGCATACCGGTACGATATTATTTTTTAAATAACTCTTAAAACGTACGACACATTCATCGCCGACGACAGCGTGTAATTTATTCGTGTACACAACACGAGTGTACAACACGCGGCGGGGCAGCGTTGTTATTACTATAACATTACGGACGGAGACGTCGAACTTCAAACGCAGCAACAATGGTCAATAATTATATTTTGTTTTTGTTTTGAGTGCGACAAGACAAGGAGCGGCGGTGTGCACGACGGGGTACGCGTTTATACGTGTGCGTATTGCTTGTGACGCGATAGTCGGCGGGTGTTAACGTAATGTTTTTTATTCGCGCGGCGTGCGAGAAGCGCCATCACGTTTTATTTTTCCCGTGTCTTGTGCGCGTAGGCACCGCGAACAAAACGTTTTTGAT
The DNA here is from genome assembly GCA_019022885.1 of Schlechtendalia chinensis. Lineage (NCBI taxonomy): Eukaryota > Metazoa > Arthropoda > Insecta > Hemiptera > Aphididae > Schlechtendalia > Schlechtendalia chinensis. Next base: position 6,681,166 of record CM032341.1, read on the forward strand.
GGACGTTTGATGGATGATCTCTCGCGCCAATGTATTTAGGTCAGTGTATAATTTATTTTTTTTTTTTTCAGTCAAACGATCGCAATAGGAAATCCAAAAATCCTATTCACATACGCGCATTCATAGTACTTGTGTTATATTTATATTTATATTTTGACGGCTTTCGCACGTCGTTTACTTACTTTAATTATCGACCCATAACCGTACGATCTCGGTGTCCGAACCGTCTGTACACGATATGCGACGCTTGTGACGACGACCCTTTTCTACACAGTTTCCTCGCTGCCATAACATTTGTACACAGTGTTTTTCTTTCCAGTTGACCGGTATTGACCACTAGTTCTCTTGGCTAATATAAATCAATACTAAAATGTCTTCGAACAATTAGTTTGGCTCGTGTATTGTATTTCCGTTTTCTATTGCATCAATTTTCTTTGGCTTGCATTCCAACTCGGTCACTGTCGATTTCGATCTCTCAAGGTAAGTACGGACGTCGACGAGGAAAACAATTAATATATATTACAAAATAACGTAAAAAAAAAAACTTAACGTGCATTATTATACTCATGTATGTAAATGATATCATCTTTTGTACAGTGTTCGAAACTCAAATAGTTGTCATCAGATTACGTTCTTTTTTTTCTTTTTTTTTTTATGTTTTCACGCTATTTTCATGTAAATGTCGTAAACATTTTTCGTATGCAATAACTGTCACGCGACGCGACTACGCAAAGAAATAATAACAAAAACGACAACGCGACGAGTGCTGCTGCTGGTGCTTCTGTTACAGTGTTCGTACACGGTAACGGTTCATTTATTTCGTCGTATACGGCTGAAGCCCGCTCGACATGACAAATGTATTATTAGTGGTCAGAACATTTTTCCGACTGGCCGAATAACTAGTGTATGCCAATATTATGATTTTGAATTTTGGTTTTTGGTTTTTTTTTTTCAATATAAATATTTTAACTTTCAATAACATTTTAGTGCGGCCATACTATTCGGGTTAGAGAAAATACACGAAGAAAGTTAATTTTATGCATTCCGAGGCGAATCTAGTGATTTTGTTTGTCCGATTTTTCTTCTGAAAGTAAATAAAAATAAAATGTTATGATATAATTGCAGCGCGAACGTGTACGAATTATTATTGTAACTAAAATATATATATATATATAACATCACCTTGCTGGAACCGAATTCATCGGAACAGAACAATTCGATCATTTTTTACGATTCGTTTACATACGAAATAGTGCCGCCCCCGAAACGCGCAACTCTATATAATATTATCACTGGATCGATCAATAGAAGTTACAGGTTGTCGAAAAAGACTTTTTTGTCGAGCGACGTTTTACGAAAAGTCTACGTGAAAATAATTTTCTCGCCGGATTCGGTAACGATTAACGCAAGTGTTCGAACTCGAAAACCGACACGAACGCCACAATAGTTCTGCAAATGCGTGACGTGGCGTTGCTGTTAGCTCGTGTCCTTATTAAAAGTCAGAGTTCGGGACAAAATATTATCACGTTCGTTCGTTGAACGTAGTGAAAAACACAGCGTAAGAGACGTTCGACAGCACACGACAGTGGCGTATCCAGGGGGGGGGGTTGTAACCTCCCCCTCTCCGAAAATTGTTGCTAAATAGTCAAATAATATTATTAATATCGAATATGTACAAACAAATAAATAAAATAAAAATTTACGAGTAATAACTGAATTAGTATGTATCGTTGACTATTATGATTATCGAATAAAATCATTTTCAGATAATAATAATTGTTCCTCGTCACTCGTTTAGATTAAATTTAAGATCGGTCGCTGCGACGATAACCATTACACGTCAAAAACAAAATTCTTATCTCCTAATGTATTCATGGTACATTTTCGATAGCGTCTAACAATATTGTCCGTGTTGAAATGTCAATGCTGTCAGTCTGTAGTGATCACACCGAACGCAGAACAACAATTTAATTTGTTATATTTTATTCAAAAACAAAAATTCTGGATACGCCACTGGCACACGGAGAGAATCGTAAACGTTTTCCGCGCGATCCCGGACGTTCCGCCGTGAAACAAGGCGGACGACGAATCCGTTTCACACGAACTGTGCGCACGAGTACGCGCCGGAGAAGAAAGTGTCGACGACAGAACCGAACCGCATTACACGTATAAACGACGCACGGCGCGAGATGATTGTCCGGCAAACATAGAGAGGTATTTCCTCTATTTATTAAAAAAAAAAAAAAAAAAAAAACCGCCATTATTGCTTCGATAGCGCGCGCGTCAGTACGTATATATTATAACGGGGAACCGAATTCCCGTCGTTAAGCTCTCGGGAACAAGTGTGGCAATTTTCACGGATCACTAACGCTTTTGTCAACACGTGCGCGCGGGCAGGATTCGAATAATGATAACACACGTATTATTATTTTGTATTATTTATATTATGCGGCGAGTCGTTTGTGTGGTACTGCGACGAGCGTGCGCGCACGAAATAGGAAAAAGTCCGGCACCGTCCAGCTTATAAACGTTGTTGTTGTGCACGTCGCGAAATAAATTTAATCTCCCCCGCCGTATATATTATGATAATAATTCGAACGAACAAATCGTGCGCTCGCCATTATTAATCGTTCGTTTTCTCTGGCCATCTTCGTCCGAGAATCTCAACAGCACACGATTACGCGCGTACGTTATATTAAAATCGAATTCAATCCGATTACCGTAGTAATGATAATAATAATGCAAATAACATAGAAATTTCTGCAGTTACCACCGCCGACGTAATAACGTTAGCGTATACGTGTTATGTTGTCTAGTCGGAGAAAATAATAGCAGTTCAACAATATTACATTGTTTACCGATTGGGCATTATTATTTAAAACGAAACGAATCGGTGGAAAAGTGATTTTCGCAACGTGTTGAAGATCAACTGATTATCGTAGTTATAAAAGAACTCTTCGACCTAATAACTAATCTACCGATAGTTAGGTCGGTACCTATAATTAGGGCGGTCAACTAAGAATTCGATACCGGTCAAGTATAAACAAATCCGGTCTCCTACGGACAACTAATAACAATAGAAATGATTCATAATCAAACGACATTCACACAAGTTTTCAGCTTCGGGGGTCGAAACGTATGTTATTTTTTAAGAACCTTTCAGCAAAGTATACGTGAACTAAAAACACCGTCGTCGACGTAGTGGCGTACCCGTGAAACATTTATTTTTTATGTGTGGGGAGACAAAATTTTAAATACCTCATTTTAAAATCATTAAAATGTAAAAGTCCAATAGCAATAGATAACAGTAACTTGATATTAAATGACAAATGTAGATATCAATTTAAAATTTCAAACGAAAATAACGAGATAAATAACATCAGCTGTCACGCGTCTTAATGTTTGAAAACATCGATAAAATAATTATTGACAACGTTCTAATGTGATCATCATAACCGTTAGTTCTAACATTTATATATCGATATAAAAAATCTATAACTGAATATCCACATGATTATATTGGGAAAAACAAATCCAAAATAACAAAAAGCTTCAGAAAAACCCCCTCCGCCACCAAAGTACGCCGCCGCGTCGACGTTCGTTCCGGAGCGCGCGCGCGCGCACGTGACATAGTAACGGCGGGCGGTCTGTTTCGACGGCCTGTCGCCGACCCGGGGGGTTTCATGAGAAACGAAACCAACGCGACAAACGGCCATTATAAACGACGTCGGCGGCGGTGTACGCTGTCGCCGTGTACATCCGGACGGGGTAACAAGCGTACGAACGGAACGCTGCGGTCGCCGACCAAAATAGTGCAGTACGCGTCGTCTAATAAACAAACAACGATTATGCGACCGTCGATACAAAACGGCCGGCGAAGACCGCAACAGACACGACGTTCATCCGGACGCGCGTCGACCGCGAGCAAACGAAACAAAAACAAAAAACACCACGAAAGGACCGCGACGGAAGACACGGTGCGCGACGACGACGAGAACAAACACCGTACAAACTGTCAGTCGCGCCGTCCGTGACAGAGTGAGAATCGCGCGACGAAAAACCGCAACGAGACGTACAGCAGCAGAACACTTCCGAATTTCGACCGCGAGGTCGCTAGACCGTCGCCGCCGACTGCGGCGCAAAAACCATCGCCCGTTCGCGTTACGCCGTAAACGTGCTGGTGATAGCCGCGGGTGGAACAGTCGTCTCTTCGGATTTAAACCGAGAAAAACCGAAATGGCCAATAATTTAACGGCGGCCGTCGCACGGTCGGAAATACGGCTTACGAATCGCACGGCGAGAAACAAATTGTCCGTTGATGTTAACAGGTTGGCCGCCACGTGTACGTTTTTTTCACTCGTACTTGAAAATTTTATATCCGAATAAAAGTTCACGGCTATAGTTGGCCAACACTTCATTTCTGTACACGACACTAGTTTGGTAAGATACGTACGCCGGAACGAGAATGGCAAGTAAAGTAACGAAAATCTTGTACGCACGGCCTCCGGTAAAAGTCCCGGTAACTACCGTGGCAGTCGACACGTGTTAATAAATAGTGAATTGTGACTTTATTGTTTCGTCTCTACACGTCACTACGCACGTTTAATGCGTATTGTCTGGTACTCGCAGGAAACAATAAGACGTCGACAAAGAATTCATGTTATTTGAATAAACAATTAAATTATCCATACATTTAAACATACAATTATATTTTCTCTTTCCTTTAATTTGAAGTAGGGAGAGCGATCGTCCTAGCCACGAACCACCACTGTATTTATCTGTACATACTGTTACAGTACGACAGTAATTGCGAAATGACAACGAAATCAATTTGCAAACGATATCGAATTTTGAAGTAATGTTAAAATGTACCCTCTAGGAGACGTTGTGTCGGAAACGTACGTATACTATGGTTTTCACGACCAAATAATAAATAGCATAACTCATACTTCATAAACGGAGTATTGAAAAAAAATATATCATTTTCATTTCACTTCTAAAAGACTACGGCGTTGGAAAAATACAAGTCGCTCCATTTGAAAATCGGATATTTACGCATATCCGGTTAATACACTGTAGCAACTGATGAGCATCATCAACAAACATAGTATTATGTCCGAGTTTAAATTCTCTTCTGGGGGGACGTAATTGACATGATATATTTGAAAAATAATTTTCTTCTTATAGAATATATTCAAGTGCTACTTCATTCACACGTTTAATAGGTATATGCATGTGAAACATGGTCAACTACTAAAGAGATGAAGAAAAAATGTCTTAGTTTGAAAGAAGAGTATTTAGACGGATATATGAACCAATCGTAAAAAATAAAGGGTACAAATAGAGAAGTCCAATCGATCTACCAAAAACCCGGTATAAATGTTTACCTTATGAGCGAATGACTCGAATGGGCAGGCCAAATCTGGATGTCGAACGGCCTATTGATGAAAGTCCTGGTAAGGAAGTTAAACGGAAAAATACCTAGGGGTAGCGCTGGGCAGACAGAATCAAGAACGATTTAACCAAATGTACTCAGGAGATAACAATAGCATGGATAGAAACAAATGGAGGAATGTGGTAGAGACTGCGAAAGCCCTTCGAGGACCGTAAAAGCTCAAGAAGAAGAAGTTATAACGTATTTGCAGCTAATCACGCGCTTACGATTTAACCAACAGCTGTACGAATAAAAACTAATTACGAAAATATACGTTAATGAGCTCATAGGAACGGTATTATATGATAGGAATTGTATTTAAGACAATAAAATATTCTCGTTTATAGTATACAATGTGCAGCTATATATCAATATGGAGATCCAATTATAGATTCAGAGCGAAACGAGCACTGTGCGTAGGTATTTATATATATGTATAGAATGTATAAATCGGTTTTACAATAATGCGGTTTTCTTCCGGGCGACAATAAACTATGGAGAAGTATTAACCTTTATAAAACATACGAAATTCAATACGCAGTGATGAGGTCATTATTCTCTCGGTAGTTTCAGTGAAAAAAACAAATATACGTATATATATTATTTGTATATTTCTGATGTTTTCGATCGTATTTTCGTGTAAACCGCGACTATTTGAATTTGTTCTTCGAACGTTAATATTAACTCCACAAGTATCTTCTTACTATAATGCGATTTCGACACTTCTTTGATTAGTAATATACTTTTTACTGACCGCTCGGCATACATTTGAGTGTCTTGTTTTGAATACGGACTATGAGGGTTCTCGCGTCGTTCTCGTCACAAGTTTTCCGGAAATCTCCAAATACTTACACGATGTCTCTCAGTCGCTGTTTGTCTGAGAGCGGCACATATACATCATTATGTTGTGTACAACAGGGGGGGAGGGTGATATAAGGATAAATAGAATGCATGTGCTGGTAATAAATTATGCCCAAATCGGAACCGGGAAAAATTACAATATGACATCTGGATAAAGGTAAATTAAGGAACCATATATGAGAGGGGATCGTCGATGCTCTACATCTATACCACATAGTAAAACTGGTTGCTGATGATGCCCATTTGCAATATTTATTACAAAAAACGTGTCGCTACTATTAATACGCTAAATTATGTAATTATGATTTCTAAAACAACATCAATCACTGAAGACACATCTACTGGACACTAATATTGGTAATACGTTTGGACTTTCGCGACGAAACGATGGTTTTAAATAATCTGTTTCGTGGGCGTTTTAGTAAAGGACGTATTAACCTGAAACAGCGTCTTATCCCGTTATTGTATTTTGTCTACCGTGTCCGTTCTTTTTTTCATTTGTACCGTCCGACGAACGTACTGTGCGTGTATACACACCGCGGTCTGATCGACGGGATGCAAGATCACGCAATCCGGTCTATAACCCACTAATAACGATCGCCGTTGTTTTCGTCCGTCCGGAATGGAATGAAATGCATTCCCGCGGATGACCCGCGCGTAGGCATGGTATATTTCACACGGACAGCGACGAGTCGGACACGCGATTACAGAACGCACGCTGTGCCGTGAAATTCGGTTTAAATCTCGTTTCGATACGATTCGGCCGAGCGTATTTAAACGCGTGTCCAACGCATTTTCAGTTTTCCGTGACAGTTATATCAAACGGACGCGTAATGCTTTTCCGCCGGGCCGAACCGTGTCGTCTCTGCGCCGGAATCGAATGCGGTGCGTCCGACGGTTCGACAGTATCGACGAGAAAACAATGTCGCGGAACCGTTTTTTCGTTTCTCCGTGCCCATGGAAGGTCCCCGAGAGCGGTTCGCGCGGAACTCGAAAGACCGGAAACGGGGACGGTTACGAGCGGGAGAACCGTTTTTGGCGTCGAAACGCGCGAATTCGAGCGAGTCGTTCTTCACGCGTGCCCGAGGCGAAGTCTCGCGGGCCGTGAATCGTCGTTGCGTTTCGTTTGTCGTTTCGCACGCACACAACGTTTATCGCGTCCATTAGACGGCCGGGCCGCGTCGTAAGGATGTATGTATAAAATGTATAACGCGCGTGTTATAAAATATCGGCACGCCGTGTGTTCGTACGTGTGTAACGGCCGCGATAACCATCTCCGGTATAGAATACATTATTTTAATGTGGGAAACGCGCGCGGACCGGAGGTAGATGACCTACAGAGACAAAACGCGCGAGTATATTAAAAACGTACACGCGCGCCGGACCGTTCGGTTATTGAAATCGTTTGGAAACGATTCCGTAGGATCGCGCGAAATATTATCGTATACATCGTGCGATGTACGACAGGGGCTATTTTTTTAAATTATTTATGCTGCTACACATCACGGTATTAATAAGAGGGGTGGGGTCATATGCGTAAATGAGAGAGGCTCCAATGCTTTTGTGACAAAATATGAAAATAACCGTTTTCAAAATAACAACACACACACATGAATTTGCTACTACACAACGTGTGTACTGTAACACACAAATATAGGTCCTGATCAGTGGCGGATTTACAGGGTAGAAGGGATCTAAGGGTATGGACCTCCCCCCCAGACACTCTGTAGTGATCCATATTCTAGTACCAAAAATACTAAAATACTTTTTTTTTATATTAATTTTTTGTACTACTTTTTTTAACATCCACTCCATAGAAAATTTTTGAAAATCCGCCACTGGCCCTGATGTACGGTATGCTCCACAAAATCCATGTGGTAGACGCGCCGATTATTATACGTATTGTTATCGTTCCGAGCGGTCTTATAACGATGCGTTTGTCTTTTACTCCTTCGTACGCGATACGTTTTTCCTGTAGAAGGAGTGTCCGGAACAATCTCGACCCTCGTTACGTTCCAGTACCGAGTCGATGTACGTTATTATTATTATTTTTGTTTTTTTTTTTTATTTCCAAAACAATCCAAACGTTCCTATAAGGTTTTGGACAATTTTCGAATTTTTTTTTTAAAACTCGAAATGTAATACAAGCTTAGACAAACATATATATATATAACGTATCGTATTCGTTAATTATGATAGACTACTAGTGTCGTTTAGAATCGTTTTTCGAATGGTCTATTTTGACCAGCAAGAATAATGCAAATTGTCACAACAGTCCTATTTGTTATGAAAGATTTATATTAAATGTAATCATATGTGGAATAATAGCGGATTATCTATTGTTTTAAGACTTATGATGATAGTCACGCGTGACTATACAACAAAAGTTGCATGCGAATTGCAGACCTCAGCTTGGCCATCCCCGACATCTAATATATATTATACCAAGGATGGTCAAACATTTTCCCGCAAAGGTCGATCAAAGGTTTTTTTTAAAAGATCGATTTTTTTTTTTAAACTTCAAGTCATAATAATGTCCGCATTCCCGCTTTTTTTAACGGCGATTTCATCTTAATTGTCGCGGTAAAGTATTTTCATTGATATAGTGTATATATATATATATACTGTATTATCGAAAACGTGACGGTTTTATACAAGTTCGATATTCGCTAAAGTGCGGTGACATCGGTACGATATTGTGATACGCAGAGAAGTAGATATTATCGAAATATGTGTCATCTGGTGCAAAAAAACCGTGTCGAAGAAGATTTAATAATAACATATATTATACACACATACGTATGTATACGCGCGTGGTTTTGCGATCGAAAGTGTTATGATTTCTAATATTATAAAATACGCGGCGAAAAACGACGCGTTGCGGTGGACTGAGAGAGTTTGCATGCGTAAATATATACATCACTACCGCGGTTGCGGTGTATACGTATCGTATATATATACATATATATATAATTATATGGTATTTCGTTGTGGCTGTCTTAACAGCAGTGTGACGTCATTGAGACAATGTACTGAAGAGGCTTTTAACCTTGTTTTCCATATTCCAATTCTCTCCGAAAACGTTATTTAATTATGAAAAATAAAAAAATAAAAATAACTTTGGAAATAAGTTCTCCTTTGTTCGAATAACGCCTACAAGTCCCGACTTGGGTCAGGAAATTCTAATCTTAACCGTTTACACTCCTCGACACGGGAACAAACATATGATCGTGTAAACCGTAAATCAATACCTAAAAACAAATTCGCAAACGCTTGAAGACAATACGTGTTAGTGACAATTCAATGTTTCAATCACGATTTTGCGAGTCCAATAAACATTGCATTAGCTACAGAATCATGAAATCATTCGTTATAGAAATACCGATAACGTTACGATTCGCCCACACAATATAATGATTTTGACGGTAAAAAATATCGGGAAATTTAACCCTGACAAATCGAATCAATTCCGGTCCCACGTTACGATACATTGTATTGATCAAAGTATTATTATTCTCCGAACGATTTGTACGGAAATCCGATCAAATAAAATAAATCGAAAAATACGAAATATCATAATAATAAAATGGTAACAAAAATCGATGGATTTCCATATTTTTTCTCTCCATAGTAGTACGAATTAATATTACGTTATATTGCGAATGTTTTTTTATACATATATAAGAAGATATAATATATAACGTGCGCGGAAAGAAAAACGTATCGACGTAGACCGCTACAATAGTATATATATAATATTGCTCGCATCAGGTAATTATAATTGAGAGACGTGGGCGGCGAGCGAATTTTTAAATTTTTTTTATAGATTTACGTTTTTTCTTGCTCCTCGTCATTCTTCTATTCCCCCCCCCCTTCCATCGTTATTCTTTCATGCCGAGTATCCGTTTCTTTCGTTCGCGAGTCGATAGCGATTTTCTTCGCCGTTCAGCATATATTAACTTCTTTAATGGATACAAAATGATTTTTTTTTCATCGCATGTCAGACAATCGTTCAATATTTCGAACGTCTCGTATATTTTCAATACGCCTCAAAACGGCCGAACTTAAAATCGTATTGTACACGTAAACGGCCGATTTCAAGACAATCTACACGTTTGTCCTAATATTAACGTTCGCGTTTTAGGATAGGTTGACACATGGCTAACAGATAAATGTCGTAAAAAACTACTTGTTCGATAGAACCGGATTCGACGTTTTTACTCAGAAATGTATACGAAAGGAAGGTGTTCAAATTACGGTATTGAATGTTCGTCAAGGACTACACCGAAAACTGTTCAACGAATAAATGTCAGTACGAGAGGAAAAAAAATGATACGTTGCAGTCCGCAATGCCACCAGAGTGTACATCTTGGTGAGAACGAACGATAAATTTTATCTGAAATAAAAACTTATAAATATATAACACGCGATGGGCGAGTGCAGTCGATCGGGACAATACGCGGACGGCGTCAACGAACAACATTTTTAAACGGCCGACGCAAAAAAAAAAAAAACGTGTAATTTAATCGAACTTTAACGTCAGGACAAAGATACCGCGGAGATTGGATTCGGCCGATTACGTACGTACACGTGTCGTATCCGATCGCGATCGTTCTGTTTCGTGAATGCTGTTACACGACTGAAAAAAAAAAAACGTTTCGTTTTCCGCGTCGTTTCGGTCTTTTTCTCCAGAAACACTCCGCCTAAAACCGTGTTCCGACTAGCGGGTTTAACGAACCTATCACGTATGTTGTTTTCGGTGATAATTAGCAGCGGCCCCGTTAATTTCTCTCCGATAACGCGCGACGCTGCGGTCCACCGATTACCGCGTCCCATAACATTGCTGCACCGCAGCGGGATGAGTCCAATCAAGCGCATTTGTTTTAATTGCGTCTACGTCGCATTAACGGTTTCGAGTACATATACATATATATATATATTGTACAAAACAAAACAAAAAAAAATGCTAGTAAACGGAACCTTTACCGAGCGAAAAAAACGCAAAACAGTAATAATAATACGATCGTGTAATACAACGCCGTTTTTATTTATGAGCACGTACATCGCGCGACCGCCTACGCTCAGTCATCGTGAAGAAAAAAAAAGGCCGAGAATAAGATAACGCTATGTTTTTTCCACGCCTTCCCCGTCCCCTCCCTCCGTTGCAATTAACGGAATACGTATTCCGACATATTATCACAAACATTTCGTATTTAAAAAAAACGTGGTATATAACGTTGCGCGTGCGCATACACACGTATAAACACGTCGGATTTAAAGTAAAAAAAAAAAAAAAAATAATAATAAAAAATGATAAAATTACTGAGGCGTTAAGTGTAACGTGTCCATAAAAATAATAATGATACTTCATATTATAATACATATAAATATTCGGTAAGTAAAAAAAAAATAGACAATAATTTTTATTACCGTTTTGTAGAACCGCTGCAAAACTAGGACGACGTTTGTTTCAGAGAACTGCGTGTTCGATTGTTCCAAGCGGTATAATTAAACATGCCGTCTTCTATATTTATAAAATATATTCGTGCGCTGTTTTTTTTTTTAACGCGCCGATTTCGGTACTTTTTAGCGCTCAAAGTTCCGGGCTTTGACGATTAGTGAATAACGCGCACAAATGAAAACGGTGACGACGTTGAAAACGTGTATTCAAGCGACGAGGGGCGTACGACAGCCGGTGATGTACGCAATACGCGATTAATACGGTTTGATAGACTTATCGACGGTAATTGCGATAGTTGTAACTAGTAGCAGTAGAAGTAGTACACACTATGTTATACACACCCGAGTATATAGACATACCTATACTCCTCTCCGGCCTGGACAACGTGTTTATCGGCGCGATCGATCTCTCGTCCCGCGAGTCATAGCGTGCGTAATAATAATAGACTTGTAAGTGTATATATATATATATATATAGTTTTTTTTTTATTTTGTTCGCGAACTTGATTTACATACATGTTACGGCCCGATATAATTACTCGACGTGTACAAACAAACGATTCAATTGACTCGGAAGTAATATTAATAATCTATTTATATGGTAACACAATAATTAAACGATCGATGTTAATGTTTTAAACAAGTACTATATGTGTTTTAATATTGACGAATTAAACTAGCAATTTAACCCGATAATATTTTTGTTACGGTTCGAACGTTTTCTTTTTGTTGTAATATCGAAAAATTGATTAATTACTTTTTATTAAATAATATTTTTCTTATCGGATGTTATTTGTACACTTTCAATGAACAAATTAGTATAATAGTTCGACGTAGTATCGCTTGTAAAATGGCCCAGTCTTTTTCAGTTATGTCGATACTATATGTGTTTTAATATTGACGAATTAAACTAGCAATTTAACCCGATAATATTTTTGTTACGGTTCGAACGTTTTCTTTTTGTTGTAATATCGAAAAATTGATTAATTACTTTTTAAAAATTAATATTTTTCTTATCGGATGTTATTTGTACACTTTCAATGAACAAATTAGTATAATAGTTCGACGTAGTATCGCTTGTAAAATGGCCCAGTCTTTTTCAGTTATGTCGATACTATATGTGTTTTAATATTGACGAATTAAACTAGCAATTTAACCCGATAATATTTTTGTTACGGTTCGAACGTTTTCTTTTTGTTGTAATATCGAAAAATTGATTAATTACTTTTTAAAAATTAATATTTTTCTTATCGGATGTTATTTGTACACTTTCAATGAACAAATTAGTATAATAGTTCGACGTAGTATCGCTTGTAAAATGGCCCAGTCTTTTTCAGTTATGTCGATACGTTTCAAACAACGTACGGGTATTTTTACACATGAAAGTTTGAGATGTTAGAAAATCCACCCTACGGACCTGACTTGGCCTCATCAGACTATTAGGTATTTCCTATGCTAAAGACTCACCTCAAAAGAATTCATTTTGAAAATGATGATAAAATGAAAGCAAAAGTGAGAAAATAGTTTCGAGAACGACCCAAAAAATTGTTTCGTCGACAGTTTTGAAAAACTCGTTAATTAATGTGTGAAAACAAATAGAAATTATGCTGAAAAATTAAATATTAAAATAAAGTGAGTATATTAAACTATTGAATTTCTGTTTGTTTCATAAAATGATATCTATTTAATTAAAATTAATGTCAACGGAAGCATTGCTTTCGGAACGTAATAGTTGTGTAATTGTCGAATTATTATGACGGCATTACCTTGATTAGGTTCCAGCTTAATTTATAAGAATTTAATCCAAGTTTTAAGTTTTTGAAAACTTACAACTAATACACTTATAACTTGTCCGTGTTAAAAAAATAGAGAAAATCATAAACATCTTGACCTTGTTAAACACACAAAAATCCGAGTATAAACTCGTTACGTTTTTTTCTATAGTCTAATACTTAAATGTATAAGTCACTGAGACGACCCGTTTCGTTAGACTTCGAAGACCATATAATCGATACTAGAACAAAGGACACGTTTTGAAAAAGTTTGTAGAAAAAGAAATACAATAAATATACACAATTTTTTCCTGTTTCAAGAAAGCAAAAAAAAAAAATCGAGTATTAAAAATGACGGTAATCACGCGTTCAATAATGGTACGACCGGACACAGTGCATTATTGTGGTGAATTGCATCCTGTTTCGGTTTTCTACGACTGCTTTGAAAATGAAAACAAATGTCACAACGCGAAACGTCCAGCGTAAGTATGTACGGAAAAGGATTTTATTGCGCGGGCACAAGAAAACAAATACTATAGCGACATTGCGTACTATTCAATTATACGATCGGTACGACGACACACGCGCTTATAAGAACCAAACGTATGACGTATGAACGTGTATAGTCACGTCGATTTAAATCGTGTCACACGTTTTTCGTTTATTTTTTTTTTCTTAACTCTCGCGCTAATGTTTTCGATTCAGTTAATGGTCGCCACAAATAAAATGTACGTGGACACCGCAATGTATATAATATATCGTATGAATACGTAAAAATGATGATATTTGACCCAAATAACATACGTTGTGTACGTTGTACACGTATTACACAGCTGTCGTGTGGCCGGCGCGGAATTACGATCTTTAAGTCTATGTTGAAACTTTATTCAAAACCGAAATAGGCTTTACAATTGTTTTTATTTTTTATTCAATACAAAAGTGTAAGGAAGAATAAAGTCTCGTCCTTGTAACATCAAAGAGTTAACACTTTGCCGCGCGATATGCGAGTATTGACGCGTTCCGTCGTTTCCCGCGGTGACAACAGCAGTGTCGCGTAACAGTCGAAAACAAATCGTTGTATACAGCGACCCGGCTCGTGGTCGCTGATGGAGGGAGCGTGACTTTAAACATTAAATAGTCTTCTCTTTGAATTTTTTTAAAAAAAAGAGAAAAACCTAAATGGTTAAATGGTTAATTGATTGAAAAGTTCGCGCGACACGCTCGGGAAACCGCGGCGGCGACGGCGTACGTGGCGCACGCGCTGGTGGGGAAGGTCCCGAAGACGTCGTAATCGCCCGTCGCGCGGACGGTTCTTGCGCACAGTCGTCCGCTAACGATATCGCGCGGAACAATTGCGCGGGAGTCGTCCGACGTTCAACTCGTCGCCGCGTCTCCGCCGTCGTTTTTCACCGTTTTTCACACACGCGCGCGCGCAGAACGGAGTGGCGCTTCGTCCGTGATCGATCTTTCATACGTTTCGTTCGTACCGATCCGTCCGTTTCTACGAGCGCATCTTTTTTTTCCACGCGGACGTCACGAGACCGCGCGCCGCGATCGGACCGTTTCCGTCGACCGACATCCCGTCGGGTACCGTTGCAGCCGCGCGACGACACACGCACGTACGTATCATTTATTATTTGCGCGTAGACGTGCAAATTGGATCCATCGTTCCACGACCCCGACGATTTCGAGCTTATTCGGGTCTTCGGTTTTTGGCTGCGGGCCGTAGAACTACAACTTTACATACACGGGTTTTCGATATTTTTACACCTTACAAACAGTCCCGTTAACCGGGGCTGGCCAACTTTAGTGGACTTCTGACTTCTGAGTTTTTCTGGATTGTCACGATCATCGACATCGACTTTTCGATTTATTAAATGACCAAAAAAAGAAAAAAAATGAGATACCATTAGATAAAATTAGCAGCAGCCAATACGGGACTGGGTCGATAACGAAAATGGGGTTTTCTTAGGTATTTATTGCGGAACAAAAATATAAAGAATATTATTTATTTATTTATTAATATTATAAATCGAATAGTGTAATTGTAATTAATTTTTATATTCGAGAATTATCAGATAAAAATTTTTTATAAAACTTTTTTTTTAATGTTTACGTAAAACAAAAATTAAGAAAAAACGAAAGTGAATCGCGATCGACCTGTTGACCATCCCTGCCATCAACCATTAAAACCCGCGTCTTCTAAAGATCTATCCAGTGAAATTCAATATCTTAAAAATTGTGGGTTGAATCCAAATTGCATATCTACGTCCATTTGACGTCGGTATCTCGAATGATTATTCGAACGTTGAGTTTTATTGTTACGTTCCACACTCTAAAAGTATAGATCGACAAAAATCAAAAAAAAAAAAAAACGATAAAATCACGTAAGCGACAAATATTCATTCGGGCTTGAGAAACTGTATAGGCCGAATGTAGTCGTTTAACGTTTATACGCGCGAACAAACAAAACTGCCATGTTTACGCGCGTCCGTAATCGATCTTTTATACATTTTATATTAATAATAATAATCTTTTACATTTCGTTTACACGCGTTTCGGTCGTACCGATCCGTCCGTTTCTACGCGCGCTTTTTTTTTATGCAGACGTCACGTGTCCGCGCGCCGCGATCGGACCGTTTTCGATCAGCCCGTCAACCGATAGCCCGCCGGGTACTGTTGCGACGACACACACAATCATTATTATTTTTACCTTTGCAAACGAATCCGACGTTCTAACGCCTCGGGCGGACGTTGAGTTTTATTGTTACACTCCACACTCTAAACTGATAGAGATCGACAATAAAATCAACGCAAAACAAAAAAAATCCCATTCGTTCAGGTTTGAGAAACTGTATAGACCGTTGCTCGGACAAACGAAACTGCAATGTTTCGCGATTGATCGTAATTTCACACATTGTTTTTCTATACGTGTGTCAAAAAACAAACATCATCATCGTTTGATTTTTTTTAATTAGACCGCGGAAACATAAAATGTAATACCTACACGCAAAAACGAAACTTCCCGCAAATCATGTTTTCAGTGGTAACAGCAATATTACAATAATATTTAAAACGTAACTGTCTGGAATTTTCAAAGTATTGATGTTACGAAAACAATGACCGGACTAGAACTATGGATTGTGTTGTTGTACATTGTGTAAAGACGAATTATTGTCTACTGGTTTCTATGGTTCGAAAACGACTCGAAAGACAAGTAACCGATTTAGATTTACGTTGCTGTTATTATTATGGATCTCGAAATCGAGTATGTATACCGTTGGGTACGAGTGGCGATTTTAGAAAAAAAAATCCATTGGGTTTAAATATTTATATTCCATACGAGTATATGAGAGTCTTTAAGAATAATCAAATGTCATATTTAATATATTATATACGATTTGAACAATTCGATGTTTGTATAGGTGAAAAATTCATTTTAAAGTAAACCGCGAGCAATAGGCTCGATCTCCCACTATATGTACTTCTAATAATAATAATAATAATAATAATAATAATAATAATAATAATAATAATAATAACAATAATAATAATTATATTATAATAATAATAATAATAATAATAATAATAATAATTATTATTATTATTATTATTATACTTCATTGCCGACCGTTCGAGTCTAATTCGCGTCCGCCTTCGACATACCCGCGAGTCATGCCGCGAAATCGCACAACAATAAAATATATTATAAGTAAGAACTGTGTATGCAACTATTAGAGAGTAAAATGTATGCTGAAAGTACGCGCATATATAGATAAAATAAAATAAGAGTCGATATTATTAAACACGGTTATCCGTTCGACAGATGAACGTTCTATTTTATGTTCAATTTTTAATTCAAATTAATATTTCGTTACTTTTAAGCCGATTAAACACTGCCGATAAAAATATTTCCGTTTCTTAGATGCGATGCAACTGTTTCGAATAATAATAATAAAGACAGAAATGTATTGTGTACAATACAAAATAACGAAACGTGTGTGTATAAATCTTAAAGTTTATCGTCAATATGTATATATAGTTGTTTTTAATAGAAAACATGAATTTTGTTTTCAAAACAAAAATTGTAAGGCTATTCAATACTAAACGGAAAAATATTACATATTTAAAAAAATAAATATAACGATTTTTAAAAATATTATATACGTTTGTGGAGTTTGTTAAATTAACGTATTTTTATACATATACATACACGTAAAACTCAATAAGTATATAATTGGATTGTTAAAACGAAATTATAGAATATGATTTTTTAAATTTAATTTTTAAAAGCGGGATATTTGTACATTATTCTATATAGTGGTGAGAATTACAAAGCATCAATACAGTTATTTTGAATAATAATATGTTATACGTATAATACATATATTATTATGATATGTAGACATTTTTTTATTAGAATTTATAATTATTTTATTTTATGACTTTGAATAGTATACCGTTTTTTTCTTTTTTTTTTATTATGGTAAGATGCTAAGTAATATAAAACTTTCCGTTGTTAAACAAGTATACATAAAGATTCGTGAAAGCGCATATGCCCGATTTTTTTCTTTCTTTCGAGATCGTATTTTATCTTGGAATCTTTTTTTACAACCGTTAACATATATAACAAATGCGCGTATCATTTAGAATTAGAAATTCAATTATAGTTTATAATACTACTGTATAGCCGGGTATCGGGTTGAATACCTAAAGGGGCTATCCCCGTATGTATATAAGCGGTACCCATAGCATTAAAAACGTAACATTACTATTATTATTATTTTTTTTTTTTTATTTTTAACCATCAGGTATGTATTGTAGTCGTAAAATAAGCCTAAAGACTAAAAACCACTGACCATATGTATATATATATATATATATATATATATATATAATACGCACAAAGCACGTACAATTCACATATATATATGTTATGATCAATGTAGAGTAGCGCACAGTGGCCATGTTGGACAACGTAAATTGTATTGATTTCGTATAATTAAGCGTGAAGACGCATTTTTAACGAATGGTCATTAAAACGATTAATTTCAAATAAAAATACAAAACGTGTTGATAAATGTTTATAATGAAATCCACGTTGGTCGGACATTATCGACAGAATGGCCGGTCGATGCAAAAGCGAACGGTACGATTGTTTCACTATGTGTCGTCCATACATTGACCATAACATGTATATAAATAACGATTGTTAACAACATTTAAATAGTCAAATCAAATCAAAATCAAGAGTGCATATTTATGTATTCAACGAACGATTTTTTACAAGTCGACTATTCAAACGTGTCGAAAACTCATACACGCACGTACGTCCGTGCGCGTACATACACGTATACGATTCGTTGTACGATCGTTTATCGTATTACATTTGTTGTAAATCGGCGAAACGACGCCGACGAATTACGACATTGCGATTAATACAATGTAATGTTTGCGTGAAAAGAAAACCGGAAAAAAAGAAACATTCGTAGTCTAGTAACCGTTGTTGGTATGCCGCGTGATAAGAACGGAAATCGTTGTCCAGCAGATCAAAACGATAGCGTTCAAAAACATTACGTGTGTAATGGCGCGCCGCCCACGTTGAATTCCTGCGAGCACAATGAGCAGGTACACGCCGCGATATTGTATTATTATATTAAGTAGGTTGAATGTAAAACACAATGTTTTTACTCGAAGAATCGGAATCGCTATATATACAAAGTAGGTTGTCGGCGGCAGGCACAGTTGCAGTATAAAACGCACACACGGTGTTTAATATAATGGTAGTTCACAAAGATGTTGATGAGAAAACCAAAAATCAAACAAGTTGAGTTAAAATTTTTCACTTTTTTTTTAAATTGCCAAAATTTTAATGTAAAATACAAAAGTAATAAATCGAATTCGTTTTCTACACATTTCAATTACATAACGGTATGGATTTGGTTATAAACTGTTCATATTTCATTAAACATGAAATATGGAAATAGAAGTTTCAGTCCTTAAGAGCTGTCGACTATTTTAGAATACTCATTGTATCTCCGGTGTGTCGACTGAATTGGATGATTATGATAATTAAGAATAAAAAGTTAACTTCATACAGCGTCAGATTTAATCAAATTAATTATTTAATAACGAAATGGGTAATAACTGTTTGAGCACTGATTATACTGATACAAAATTTCAATAAAAAACTTTGAGTAAAAAAAGTCAAACGGAAATTATCTTTTCAACTCGATTCAAACTTTTTCACTAATAACTTTTAGCAATTTTATTAAATTGCAAACAACGTATTCGGTTGTCCTTCAACAGACTTGAGCGATGGAAAGCTATTTTTATCCCGTTTTTAAAAGTATGTCCCGTTTATTTGTAGTCTTTTCCTTTTAAGAATTTTATCAACGATAAAATATTTTTGCTGAAACTATAATATATCTCACTTCAAAGTTACAGCTTGTCGCAGATCTTAATAATAATGATGGTAATACACATTATACAACACAGTATTACATCGAAAAAAAATGTTTCGTGATGTTTATTTTTAGCGATTTTAAAAATGCCATTCTTCTCATTTATATAAGATATTGTGTAAAATTTTAATTTGTTTTTACATTTTAAAGTGAATTTTATTGTAAAAGCAAAAAAAAAAAAATGTACATAGTCTCGAAAAAATTACGTTATTCGCGTGAGATGGAAATCTGTGTCCCGGGCGGTAACGCGAAGGGCCGTCGAGGAGAGTCGGAGATTAAAAAATAGTCCCGTCATTTAAAAGCCGGTACCGGACTGCTCGCGTGCGATCACGATCATGAAATTATTATTAATCGTTGACGCTGGGGGCGAGTCGAATGAGACTAGCTTGACGCTCGCCACGAATAATAATTACTTGTTTTATTTTGACGGGTGACTCGTAGTGACTCGTGAATTAATCGTCTGAAAATACTGGCGAGTAGTGTGGCTTTAAACCTTACGGTTGCCACCTCATAAACACAACATCGGGCTAGGTTAGGACGACGAGAAGACCGAGCCGATTACTCTCGGGACGAAAACGCGGAGTTACACACTCGTACGTAATCCGACGACGACGAGTTCGTGAATTTCGGACGAGTTCGCGAAAACGATTAACAAAATAAAACTCTAAACGCTTGTGCGTACGTAGTTATCGTTACGAAGTGATCGAATAACCGTTTCGAAACCCGCGAAGACCCGATTAAATCCGTTCGATTCGCGCGGTGTTCAGTGTTTTAGCGAGATCCGTTGCCCCGGGTCGGCGCGAAAGGTCGTAACCGCCGCGGGCGCGCCGTCTTTGTCGTTTTTGTAGACGAAAAAAACAAAGCGGAGAAGAAACGCGACGCTCCGACGCGGCGGACGTTCGTTGCGATCGCGTTCTTGCGCCGCCGGCGCGTAACAACCACTAGCGGTTAGTAACGACTTGAACACGATTTTCCCGCCGCGGCGAGTCTCCCGGCGTCACGCGCGTACGCACGTTATTTGGCGCGAGCGTTTAAACCGTTCGATTCAACTCGATCGCGTCGTCGTTCGGCCGACATAAAATACGGAAAGGCAAAAAAAAAAAAAAAAAACGAAAACGGACGTGTCCGCCGCCGCCGCCGCCGCCGCGCGTGCCGTCGACCGACATTCGAATCCGCCGCGAAATACCCGACGGACACGTACCGACGATTTTATCGTTGTTTGATTCCCGGCCAACGGTATACGGTATGTATTTATGTAGGCGTATCGTTTTTTAACGTCGAGTAGTGGCGGAGGGGGGGGGGGTGAAGAGAGGGAAATTTCTCGAGAAAAAAATATATGAAAAATACGGATTTTCATCGGGTCAACGTGACACGATCGTTTTATTGCGCGTACGTATAATTCGATTTCACGCGCGTCGCTTACGACGAATCGCCTGTAAAAATATCACGGGGTCCACGTGCTTGAATATAATAATATGATGTCCGGTTTTATAGATACGAATAAACGCGTTGTAATCGTATTACGATTAGGATTTTTTTTTTTTTTTTTTTTGGAAGAGAGGAGTAGATCTAAGTATACCGGCGAGCCGGATCTTCAGTCGTGATTTTTGTTTTTAAGCCGTGTCCACTCCCTTCTCTGTCCGTTTACGAACAACACGCCACAAGACGTACGATGTTTTCGCTAAAAATCGGTAAACTTAAACTACGTTTTGACGACACTGAGTCACCGGTGAAAAACCGTAGTAAACAAATATAAATAGAAACGCGTGAAAAAATTCTTTATATTCGAAACGTGTAAAATATCATGACAATATGACGCGAACGGGATCGTACTTTGCATGGGAGAATTGTACGTTTAGAAACTAACGAATTGTAAAAGTAAATTGATATCGACAATTATTATTTTACGAGAAATTTGAACAAGAATATTAGAGACAGTATCATTTGAATAAAAATAAATGATTTAGTAGGTAAAATCGAAGTGCTTGTCTAATTTCATTTATTCGATATTTTTTAAGTAAAGCATTTATTTAGAGTGCGTATTTAGGTGGTCGGTACTCTTTTTGCCATTGTTTCAATGTTTTAACGTATTCAAATACCAACACTAGTTTTCATTGTGGTATCAGCGAAGCCGGTACCAAACAATTTCAATTGACGTTTTCCCGACGTTGACGACAATCACTGACAAAATACGAATGAGAAACTACATATTCGTTCAAAACTCGATACGGCGAGCTCGAAACGAATGTATTTTCCGGAAGGTCGTGGCCATAGGTTTCTAAAACACAGTTACGTTTTAGAAATTATGAATAACGTTGAGTTTGTTTTAAAAAAATACTGCAAGTCATTTCTACCGCGTACGAGTGCGAAATTCAACGTACGCGCGTAGACAATGAAATACAAATATATACCGCGTGTGCGCATACGATGAAAAAGAAAAAAGAAAATAAAAGAAAAAACGAACGCGTCGGCCGTATGTCGTACGCGTTAAGTCCCGTGGGTAAAATGTACACCGGAAACGAACGGCACGGAAAAAGAAGTAAAAAGAAAAATCCCGAGCGGCGATAATTTGTTCGGCGGAGGATCGGAAAAAAGACCGAATAAAATAAAATTAATAAATAAAATAAACGAATCGCGTTGTTTCCCCGCGGCACTTTCTCGGACGCGATAAACGTCGTTTTCGGACGGAAGAAAATCTGTACGGGGAAAGACGATCCGTGCAACGTACGTCCGGTACTGTGACGCGCATGATTGGAATCAAAAAACGACGGCGGAAGAAACGTTACGGAGATCTAAACCGGGCGCGGTAAACCCGGCGACCGTTGTCGGTGCGTGTCGTGGTCGTCGCGTGCACGTCGACTACGCCAAAGGACACGACGCGTATTATATATTCACGTCCTTCCCAGACAACGGAGATACGTTCGATTTCCACGCTCGTCCGACGGCCCGTCGTCGATTATACATGGTTATTACCGCGTCCCGAAATATCAGGTCGTTCCGTGTACATTCCGGCGACGTCGCGCGTTTGCAGACGAACGGGTACGTTACATCGCCCCCGCGGACCAGACGAAACCGATACGTTCGACATATATGTATAATAGTACACGCGAACTTCGATGACACGATAACCTGTTTAGGATTTCTACACATAATCCGAATTAATCTTTCGAGAAGAAAATCGTTCGTACCGTTTATATGCACGTGTAGACTTTTCTTTTGTATTATGCGTTTCCATAACCGAACACATCGCGAGATCATAAACGTTTCGAAATGAACGAAATGCGATATATATTTTTAAACATAACCAGACCGTTCGCGGCAGAACAATTAAAACGAACGGTTCGCTTTAATGAACGTTGGTACGTTTAAGGACGAATTTATTGATGACATGTGTTCGGACCGTAATGTGTTATACACGGATGTGAAACTGGGTCGATGTCTCCATAGAAAAACTTAAGAGAGAATCGATGTTTAAACTAAATAATTATACTGAAAAATATCGGAAACAAAATCACTACCTTATGGAAAAGTTAGACGAGAAGCCGAAACGAGGGGATCGGCCATGTGAACGGACATGTGAGTTTGTTGAAATTGAAATTGCAGAAGGAAAAAACCACGTAGGAAGCCGGCGGACGGGTGTCAATGATTTTACAAACGAAAAAAAAGATGGAAACGAATGTAGAAAAGCTGCAAAGTTTTGGTCTGAGGATTGATAATAATGTAGAAAGAGAGAATACATAAGAATAACATTTTTGAAATCCAAAGTTACATGTAAATTTGTTTCCATTTAGCACAAGACTTTCGACTAAATCGTTATTATTCCAAAAATAAAATAAGTATCTGTACGTATAGGCACGCATTGTGTTTTTTCGGACAATTCAATAATAATAATAATAATAACACATTACATTGATTTTTAAATGGGAAAAAGTCTTTTGAAAAGAAAAATATACGTTTATAACACATAATTATACTGCGGTCAAAGCCACAGAACGACCATCGGCACGGGAGCCACCACATCGGAATTTCGCCGCGACCGAAAACGATTGCAGCGTTCGCGCGACAAACCGCAACAGTCATATTATTCCTGTTGCAGAGCGTTTTCGTCTACAAAAAGTTTTGTGTAATCTTATCAACGTTTTAAACTGAATTTCATATACATGTTATAGCAATTATTTCACCGAGCAAACCTATGGAAATCTAGTGATTCCTTTTCGAAAATCGCATTGTTACGGTTTTGACGGACTCCGTTTTGGAATGCAGTCCAAAACGGAAATCGCGAATAAAAATTAATAACCTCCTACAGCGAAACAATTGCAGATTAGTATTCGTACTGTGCGCAAAGTGTGTCGTAAAGTACATCACCGCCAAACATTTTCGGCTGTGCAAAACGTTGATCAGAATGGATAGCACGCCACAATATAAGTATACAAATATATATATATATATAGGTGTGTGTATGTGTGTGACTAAAGCAAATACCGTCCACGACAGCGTCTGGTACGATATTTTCGCACACTTGTTAACTTGTTTTACGTATACACACAATATATATAATGTGTTCCCACAAAACTGTTATACGTGATAGTTTTTTTCCTACACACTTGTTACGTATTGTATGTATGTGTGTGTGTGTATGTGTACAGGTGCGGTGTACTTATATATATATATATATGTACACGTAATATAACCGAATAACCGTTTAACCGTGCAGGTCACTATGCTGTACGCTTATTTGAACGTATTGTTTTTCCTCTCTCTTCTTTCGGTTCTAGACGTAGTGTACATCGTGCCGTACTCTCCGAGAAAAAAAACAAAAACAAAACGAATTCTTCGTGGAAAATTCATTCGTAGACAGAACGAAATCTATTCACGTTGGAAACCGGTGCTCGCGCAATGTTCTATAGATCTTCGGCTGTACTGCGGTTAAAACAAATAATGAAATTATCCTGCATTTTTTTCGAGCTTCAAAAATTTGAATGTTATACGAGAATACATGCGATTTCGGCGAATTGCCTATTGTTACGGGGGTTTTTTTTTTACGGGGCGAGGCTGACGACAACGATCCAAACATTTGAAACGAAATGTACAAATGACGATTTTCGAAATGTCTAAAATGTTGTTGGGATATTGAATAGACATTGTATTAAATTATGAACATGTTAAGACGTGTGAGACGGTGTTCTTTTCGGGACAATATGTTCTACTAGGATGCTTCGGCATACGCAAAGGAAGACACAGAGAGGTTTGACGAGGTATTCTTTGATATTTTCTTGTCGTGATCAAAACCGATCGGCATCAATCGTTTGCCGAACTATACGATAAATTTTATATGTACACTATGTTTTTTACTTCGATTTCTCCGTTGGCCGGTTACGTTTATCTCTCAGACATCGACCGAGAAAACACGGCAAATAATAACAATAAATATAAATATATATAATATATATATATATATATATATATATTATATATACGCGCGTGCACTTGTTGTTGGCGAATTTATGACAAAATGTCACATCTCGCGTCGAAAGTCGCGTATAATAATATCCTCTGCTCGTAAGTATACACAGTGGTTTATGGTGACTGTTGTTAAGAAGTTTCTTTTTTTTTTAGTAAAACTCAAACGTGCGCTTGTGTTTATTTTTTACTACCGAATGTTTTGAACGCTTTTACGTTGACAGTTACTTTTTGACAACAAATATCGAATAACAGTAAAATATAAAAGTCCTGTGTTTCCAGAACGACGCGATTGCGATATAAACGTAATCGTCAATCTTATACGGTGTTTCTCGTAACGGTACGCGAACCACGCGATTCATTAATCATTTGCAATGATGTAATAGAAAATAAATGTTCGCACCAACGTCGTATTGTAATATACAATAAGCGCGCGCAGACGACGAACGAAATCGACTGGAACAAGTCGAGTTCAAAGTCAAAACAACGCGTACAAATCACCGACACTGCGGTTTTCCAACGCAGCGCCGCGAACTTTCCATTTCGATAAACCGACTAACGCGCGAAACGGCGTTCGACACGTATTTCCTTGTTCGTATTGAACGTTCGTCGGCCATCCAAAATCTTCCCGTCACAACACGTCTTTCGGTTTGTAATCGCAGTGTACGTAACTACACAACGTTTCTTCGTCGTTTCGCTGCTTTTCTCCGACGTCGTCGCCGTCCCCCGTTTTCCTGGGTACGAGAGTCATTCTGCTCGGGTGGTCCGTTTTGTGAACGTCTAATCCGCTCGGCTAATGCGTACATAGTACGATGTTAAAACGCAACGACGATCGAGTTTCTTGCGACGGTCATCAAAGCCGCTGCGAGTCGTCACGTCGATTGTTAATATTGTCAATGCGCGATAAGTAAAGAAGTGTTGAGAACGGTTTTTCGGTTTTGTTCTACTTCCCATGTTCGTATAATCCGTTGAAAAGTTTTTTTTTTTAAAGAATCTAAACACAGAACAAGCGTTTTCCTTCGACGACGGCTTACGATTTTATATATTATATTAGTTCATATTTACACCAGTTTTATCATTGTTTTTTTTTTTTTTTTTTGATGGCTTAAGGCCGTTTTTATTTTTTCAATTCTACGTGTCGAAAATTTAGGCCAGACGAGCTTATTGTCACTAGGTGCCATTACGACAGAATATAATTCATATACTGGTCAAATCGTAAAAGTCACCGACCGTAGCGAAATCTCTGTACCTCTATATATATAATCGCCATCGGATCACACAGTCATTGAATTCGTTTGCGCGAGTGCCACCTACATTGTTACGCGCGTGTCATTCGGGTCCGTTAAATTCAATTCATTCGTCTGCAGAGTAAACCGTGTACGCGCGTTGTCCGTGCCAAATCTGCACACTTTATCGCAATCGGATAAAACGTCCGTCGTTTACGCGGTCGTTTTGTGTACGGCGAATTAATTGGTTTTCTCGTCGGGGTTTTTATTTTTACTGCGCGGCGCTTAATTTTAGCGAACACGTTTTTTTGTTTTTGACGCGAGGCACCCGTTTCAGAATCGCGTAAACTGTCGAAATGTCAACGATCTCAGTTTTTTTTTCTCCGTGTTTATAATATGACGACCAAAAAAAAAAAAAAACCCCGCTCGGTCACCGATTCTGTGTTCAGAACGTTCAAAAATTTGAATTTCGAACGTACGACGGAAGACGTCCACGTGTCGTCTCGATGTTTCAAACGTGTACAACGGGAAGGTCTCGAAAACCGTCGGCCAAACGTAACTCCTCCCGAGAAAATGTCGCGTTTCTGATTTTGCGTTTTACTTTTTCAGACAACCGGAGACCACCGTATCGGATGCCCGTGGAACGGTCGTGAGACTGCGCCGCCGGTGGTTTTGCCGCGATGACCGTAGCAGTGCGGGGCGTGCTATGCCGCGCCGTCATTTTGGCCGTCTTGATCGCCGCGACTTGCCGAGCCGACGAGACGACGGACGATTACACCGTCGCGGCCACTACCGACCGGCCGGAGTCGACCGAAGACGAGGTAAGGAGTTCGCGATCTCGCACGTCTCAATTACGGATAACCACGTTGTCGTCGTCGTCGCGCGGACGCGACGTTCGAATCGTTTGGATAGTATCCACTGATGTTTGACGAACTGTTCGATTTTCGGACCAAACTAAATGAAATCCGTACCCAATTTTTTGTTATGACTCAACAAAGTTTTAACATCTAAATTATGCGTTTAATGAATTATTTACGTTACGCCAACTATTAGATCAAACGGGCGTTTTGTTTTTAATTAATTTAAATCCTCTGAATTTCTTATGAAATTCCGGTTCGAATAAGAAATTGGAAGTTCGGCTCGGGTTCGATCCGAACTCAAAAATCTGAGTTCGTAATATCACTAATCGTAATAATAATGTCGTGTATATATTTTCAACATTTTTAACTCGTGAACAGTGTATTTTTCTTTTCTTTTTTCTTTTTAACTTTAATCATAATAATATTTCGATTGTAAACAACTCTGCAGTAAGTGTGTTTTTATACGTCATTACACGTATTTAAATAAATCATCGCCTAAACAACGTAATTAAAGTCACGGTTATTTCCCTACACACACACACACACACACAGACACGAATCATTTGTTACGTCGGAATTATTCGTTTGCCCTAACTGTTTTATCACATGATATTTATATAAGTAATATACTATGCGCGATGTAATATACAGTGCAATACAATAATATAGTGTCCACACAAATACGGTATAGGAAAATGTAACTCGTATATCAATTGAATTACAACAACGTCCCGTACGATGATACCGACTCTGCGGGTGAATGACGCGCAATTATTTTGGGAATAATGTGTTTTTTATTTCCACATTCAATACCGAAGAGTTATTATTATTATTATTATTTCTTTACGAGTTAAAGAAAAAATTAAATCAACAGCGACCAAAATCGTTAACAATGTAATCGGAGTCAAACGATCTATGAAAAAAATTCTCACAAGCAAAATCGAGGCTAAAAACTGCGTATTTGGGGAGCTTTATGCGAAGCGGTTGAAATAGTTATTTATGACAAGATCACGTATTTTCGCGGACAAAAAACAAAAAAAAAACCTGCGAACACGGTCGAAAAATGTCCGCAAGAACGTGCCTCGTCGTCAGCGTGTGATCGAGGGAAATCGTAATGACAATTGGGTCAAAGAAAAATAAAAACAGAACCTTGTAAAATGCCACTCAGACAACAATATGATCGATAACGACTGACCGAAATATCCTCTATACGTCGGTTACGTTTTCATTGGTACGTCGTATTAAACAATGGAGCGTAATTAGGATAATGCACTATTGCATCATGAGATGCACTCGCGTAACACCAAATGTTTTTAAACTGTTACAGCAAATGTATTGTTTTATCCCGGTAAAAGATTATTATTATTATTTTTTTGTCAAAAAAATTAAAACTCATTTAAAGGCTATAAAAACTATAATAATCATATTGATTAATGTGATTTGAAAATAATTGAAAACATTGTCACTCGTTTATACAGAAAAAAATTTATAATATTAATAAAAAAACTAGAAAAATTATAAGTTTTCTCGAAAAAACAAAATTTTAAATAATACTTTTTCAAATTGTTTTGCATTACAATTAGATTTATGCCATCAAAGTAAGAAAGAACAAAAAAATTGTTTCAAAACCATTTAAAAATTTAGCACATTTTGAACGAGACAAATGTGAACATTTAATTGTCAATATTATATTACTTTAAATATACATGTGAATATATATATTGGGACATCATACGTCTGTATCGAATTTTGAATAGAATACAAATTT
This sequence comes from Schlechtendalia chinensis, assembly GCA_019022885.1. Classification (NCBI taxonomy): domain Eukaryota; kingdom Metazoa; phylum Arthropoda; class Insecta; order Hemiptera; family Aphididae; genus Schlechtendalia; species Schlechtendalia chinensis. The sequence continues at coordinate 6,710,471 of CM032341.1, forward strand.
AATGTAAAGTTTATTAAAATATTTTGCTAAACACGTGTTTAATCACAACAACGTTTCAAACGCCTTTGACATCAGAACAAAACAAAAAAAATAATTGAAAACGATCATAATTTTATTACATGATACTAGATAAGGGGACGGTAGTGTTTACGCACGCGTGATTCACACGTGAGCACAATAAGTATATGTGTTGACAAGACACGCAGAAATCCGAAGAAAAAAAACATCGCCCATTAGTGACACAATATAATTTTTTATAATTTTTAAATTGTTCACCGATAACTAACACATAACGCGCGTGCGCACATGAATGTTTTTAAATTGTTTTTAAATTTGATTTTAATCAGTCGACATAACACGTTGAACCTGAATAACCGAATAACCGATAACAGGACATACAGTCCCGCGGACTCTCAGTGTCGTCATGTTGAAAAAGAAAATCTTTATGGTGCCAAAACGAAAAGAAAAAAACGGGTGTTCTTAATAGTTTTTGTACGGAACAATGACATATCAAACTCGACTATGCGAGAAAAGAAAATCAGAGTATTTGCTCGTGTGACGAAGGTGTATTACGGTTTATTATTATTATATATGATAAAATTTACCTTTTAAAAACATGAAAATGAAAACACTCGTTAATTTCTATTTACGTGTATATGTTACAAATTATATTCAGTCGATATTGTTGTTATAGTTGGTTGAAAAAATGCGTTTTTTTACGCAAATCATTACTGCATTAACGCCCACCAGAGGAATGTGCGCACGCAAACAATGAATCGATAAAAATTGTCAATTTAAAGAGTAGGTGCACACAAAAAAAAAAAATATATATATATATATATTAATACACTCAATCTGTTTAACCGATCGACGCATACATACGCTCACGTCGCGCCTTCGCGTTTAATTTTCTTTTAACGCGACGCAATTGGGTCATCCGCGCAGAGTCCGTACAAACGACGAACAACAAAACGACGATCGTGATTTTCACGATCAATTCGCACACGCCCACGTACTCGTATAACAACAATATATATCTTTACACATATATAGATATGTATAATTCGATATTTACGTTCGCGGGGGCGTGCGTTCCGATTTATAGATCGCAAATCGCAATTTTAACAATTTTTTTTTTTTGTTTCCTCTCTGTCGACTTTATATACTATGACTACGTCCAGTACACCCAACGACGTAGCCAGAATTTATACATGGAATGGGATCTCGTTATTTACGCAATGCGTTTCGAAGCCGTACAACGGTCGCGACACGAATACCACGTATGCGTTTTCGAAAACTCGAACTTAAACATTTATTTACGTGATTCTGCTATAGCACACGTGTTTACAATATTGAAACTCCGTTATTCATGTCATACACACCAGTCCGATTAATTTTGATAGTATTCGAAAATCGTTATTGTGGCGCTCATACATATATGATTACAAACGATTAATAAAAAAATATATATTTACGAATCGAATATCGATTTCATCTTATACGACATATTTCTATTGTACTTCAAAACCGTCAAGTTGGAAATAATACACGGATACAATATATATAGTTTACGAAAATGATGTCATGTTCAATAATAACTATTACAGTATACAGATAAAAATGAAAACGAATCGATTGGTCAGGTACGATATGTACTGATAAAGAGAAATCCTACGTATGATAAAAGAAATCGCAATTTTTCGAACCATACATATTTTGTAAACTTTAAGTGACAATATACATATATGTTCGTCGTCATATATATTGTTCGTCGTATCATTAATACACAAGATGAAAATGTCAACCGTTCAAAACGTTTAATTTCCGTATGTTAACTGAAAAGAATGTACGACAAATGCAAACGCGAATGTACAGTGCGGTGCACAATGGCAAAAAAGTTTCAAAAATAATGTTTTTCTAATAAGATTTATATAAATCGTCCGTGAATGATATACGACGACTCGAACAATTATGATTTGTTACATTATGATATACTCGCATTAATTTAACCGGCCTTATCGAGGTCTTACTACTATTCACGGCGTATAACATAATAATAATAATATATATCGATTATGTCTACTTTTACTTTGTAATATAAATAAAATATTAACTATATACAGCCAAGTTTTATAATGGCTATTGACGTGCACTATTGTACGTTGACGTATTTGATTTTGCCACGTTGTATACACTTGTAACAATATTATATATATTATACGGATATAATAATACATTCGAGAAAATTACTACCTATTATATTGATGCGTTTGGTCATGTTCTATAAATTACGTTTAAGTGAACTTTAAATTACTGTCTACTAAATTGGCCGGTGTTGGAGTGTATAATGTAAAAAAAACAAATCGAAAGTGGAATATAAATAAACGTGGATGAAAATAAAAAACCATAAAAACTATCAACTATTGTAAAGGACGTTATATAATATATAGTTAAACGTGGGCACATCGATGATATACAAAACAAGTACGTGTTACAGATAAAATTAATATAATTGAATAAGACAGGATGTTTTACGTTGATTAGAGAAGACAAATAGAAAAATAGCTTCGATAGTAGACGAAATGCGAGAAAATGGATTAGAATAACTCGCGCGTATCTCAAACAAAGAAAACACGGTGGCAGTGAGATTAGTAAAAGAAATGTATGTGATTGCCAGTGATATGAAAAAGGCTAGTGTTGAGGGTGTGGGAAATCGGATTAAATGAAAGTAATTGGATCCCAAATAGTCGGGAGAGAAGGCGAAGGAAAAGAAGAATTAAACAAATGTATATTTGATGGATGACATTTTATAGTTACTCTGAGAACGCGCCCGCGTAGCGTAATCACTATTGTATTGGATATGTAAACATATTATAATGGATATAGCCTGAAACTGAGAGTTACGCACGTCCGCAATTGATATATACTCGAAAATAATAATTACAATAGCTAAACCAAGCAGCGTTCTTAACCTATTCAAAGTCATGGATCCTCCAATGCGTAACCACTTCTTTTTAAAACTAGTATTTAATTAAAACAAATATTATTGTTTTTATTTTGTTCGGTTACGTCCGCGAACGCTTTTTGAGAAATATATCCAGTTTCTTGTAGAAAATCGTTATATATTTGGTACTCTAGGGAAGTTGTTTTTCAATTTTCCCGGTAGAAGCGCGAAGAAAACAACCAAAAAAACAAAACAAAAAATGGCAAAATATCTAGGGGAGACGTCCACGCGTCCGATTTATTATTTTATTATAATTCTTGACGTTCAACATTTTCGTGATAAATACAATGCATTACACGAATTAAAATAAAACAATTCATAACAAACTGAGCTATTCGCTTAGATTCTTCCATTTTTTCCGAAAGATTAGTTGTCCAAGTGATTTACTCGAATCATCGATTGGTTTTATGGAATATTAATTTATAATAGTGTTTACGTTTTGAATTCTGTTTTAAAACAAACACAAAAAAAAGATCGTGAAAAATTGACGATTCTGTGCCGTCTAACATATACACATAGTTGTCGACGGTTTTGACGACTAAACCGAACCGGTGCGTCGAAATCAAACACAACGTACACACAGCTCGTGTTTATACATCGTATTTATACGCCTAATACGCGTTTACTCGTTAATGTATATATTATTGTTGACGAAACGGCACGCGAGCTATATTTCAAACACTTCCGTGAAATCCATTAGCCGTTGCGCGTAACGGACGTGCACGGCAGTACGCCTACGAGCGATCAACCCGATTTCTATTTGGCGTGCGAAAACAATGCGGCGGCGCGAGAGATGCGGCGGAATGCGGAAAACCCAAGTGGGAGTTGCGGAAAAAACAATGACGACGACGGAGAAAAAAAACACGATCGGTTTCTTCGGTTAGGTTTCCGCGCGAGAATAACCGTCTCCGTCATCTGCATAACGTCGGGACACGTATCTCATTTGCTACTCCGCGCAAAAGCGAAAACCGTTTGATTCGATTATTCGTCACCGCCGACCCAATTATACGGTCTGGCGGTCACCGGGGCACATGTCTGCGCGTGTCCGGTCTTCTTATATGCGTGCCGACGTATATCTCCGGAAAAATCAGGTTTTCCTGCATTTCGTACGGCAACGGCGTGTCGTTATCGTGCATGCACGGCAATTCCGCTCGCAGTCGAAAAACGAATAATGTAAAACGCAAACGCGTTATAGTAAATTGCACTGAACTGTAAACTGAGTGTAAAGATTTTCGGACGGAAACATCTCGACGACTGAAAATTCCGAACAATTCGCCTAATTAATACGAATATACAGTAGAAAACGTGTGTACACGCATGACCAAAATGTTTATGCATCGATCCGCGCAGGCATGGCTATGGTTTACGAGCGATTTCCGTACGCGGACCGTAAAATACCGGACGGTGCGTAAAATATGAAAAAAATTAACGTACACAGCAAGAATATGATATTTTCAATCGGTTTTGTCTGTGCGCGGTTTTCACGCGTATGTCGGACGTTTCATTCAAGAAATGCATTGAACAAAACAAAACAAAATCGCGCGAAGAATGTACACATACGATATTATATATATATTCCTCTCGCACATCATATGAATAATAATGCACATATATAAGTATAGATACGCGTAATGTGTATATAATATAACAATGAGAATATACAATAAAAAAATTACTTTGATCATTGAACCATTTATATTACGAAAATCAAAGTACCCATCAATCAATCCGTATGTATATATAATTAAACCACAGCAATGTGGACCGACCGAAACTAACTTATATGTAGTAACGAATCGCAAGTTCAAGTATGTCACCGTGATTCGTATTATATTTAAAGACCTATATATGATAGTTAACCAGTAGCTATCTAATACACGCAATTAAAAAGAGTGGAAGCCGATTATGTAGAAAATACAGTGGCGAAAAATGTCCAACCGTCGATCAAGTGGTACCACGGACGAGGGGGAAGCTCCGGTCGGGTCAATAACAGATCCGGTCGACCCCTTCGGACAGTATCTTCTGTCGGGATCGGTTACGTGGTGGCAGATAACCAGGAGCTATCTATGTGGTAAAAAGCCTTGCAAGCTAGACACCGAGCAGGGAAAGTATGGGAATAGCGCAGCATGGTTACGCTATTGATCGCGATTACCCCTATCAAAGAGCGACTCGAAAATTATCCCTGTGTATGTTAAAATTTCAAAATGTTATCAATAAAATTTTCTTGACGATGCTTCGAAATATAGTGAAATGAACGTATTTTAATGTTATAGTACGTTGTTTGTGAAATTTGAAAAGAAAACATTAAAAAACTCTTTATCACTAAAGAATACATTTTAAATAAAAAAACAACATTGAAACGGATTTTAAAAATAATATTTTATTCATAAATCATATACGTAATAAGTGCGAAAGAGATGGTATCGTCGATTAAAAAGATACAGTCACGATATTTCACATGATCGCGCGATAACGTTAATCGAATTTCTGATGACAATCTGGAAATCTATTTTCCGACCCGTCGTTTCGACGGCCGTACACGAAATCGCGTAATTCTCAATTGGCCACCCCGCAAACGATCATTAGAAACAGGTTAGATTACTTTATTAAAACGTGTAAAGCCGGAGAAACGGCTGCAGTACGATAAACAATGTTCGTAATGTCGTGTGTACACGGGCGACTCTCGTAAACACAATTGACATTTAATACGCGCAGCGACATAAAAAAGATATTGTGTACATCGCGTTTCCGGCGCGTCCGACGGCATTATTATTATTATTATTATTATTATTATTATTATTCCGTACGGTCGCATAAACGTACCGCAGCCGTTCGGATAATGACGCCGCGCGTTTGAAGCTTCGGGCGCCGCCCACATAACTGGGACGGTGTATACACGTACGCGTGTAGTCCCAGTGACGATATCGCGTTCGTTTAACTGACAAGCGCCACCGCGGACGAACGGACGGGAGGCCTAACGAGGACGCGCGCGCAACAATTAATCGAACGGCCGGCGCGTCTGTTCGCGTGCGCGTGTAATGGTCGGTACGGAGCGGGATTTTCTGGACGGCCTAGTTTCGGGCTTCTGACGCGGCGACAGGTGAATCGGGTGCCGAAAAACCGTTTGCGCGTTAACGACAATTTGGTACGAGAGCGGTTTTGAACGCGTGACACGGCGAGATGGTTCTAATCGTCTGGTCACACGCTAACGTCATACGTGTTTAATAACCGACATTCTGTTTTCACAGAACCTGGGGAGGGGGGTCTCACATATCCGTCTCAAACTGAAGGCGCCTAGAAGCTGTTCAAAACACAGCTCTGCGGACGATAACTGGCCTCCCTTGGTATGTCCGGAATGAAACGATTAGGCAATCAGCAAAAATACTCACTGTTAACGACGAAATAAAGGAAGCCACGAGAAAACTACTCGAAAAAACAAAAGCTTCAAATCATACTCATCTGAAGGAAATCTGTCAAATCATATCACAGACCACGGCCCGATGCAATAATTTTTAAACACGCATAATACCACATCCTGAAAGAACTAATATTGTGTTGAAAACACAACCTAAAATAAGAGAAAAACTGAATTGTATGAAATATCCTGAAAACACTCCCTGAAGTTACCTCATACTCCGAGTAATGAGGGCTTGGCCCCCGAATTTAGGGAAAAGGACTCCATTCTTTGCTATGCTATTTCGTAGAAATCGAACGGTATTATTTAATTAACGATATTACGTGATTTCACTCGAAACCAAAAACTATTTCTACACTAGATACCCTCCACGGACACACGTCTTGATCACATCAACATCGAATTTTACCGCACACGTTATTTTTTATATACATATATAGTCGTACAGTTTTCAAAGGTAGTCGACAATAAATACGATGAAAAAACGAATTGGTCAAACTTTATATTTATATATTATTGTAACGATACGCAATCATTAGTAATATTTAATTGGGGATTTCTTTTTTTTGTTTTTGTTTTACAGGAAACGAATAAATCGGCAGCAGTTAGCCAAGAGTTGAAACCGACAAAATACCACTATTATCCGCATAATCAACACATATATCTGTTACCCGAGTGCGCCGTTCAACAGGTAAGCAATTCGATTTTACGTGTATAGTTTTCGTTGAAATATATTTGCAGAGTTTCCGGTATATTTACATTTTTATTTTCACGAATCGTTTCGCGACATACAAATGCATAGTTCCGAGTGCACGCTATATTCGAATAGCGATTGTTTTTAGAATACTTTTTTTCTCAGTGTACGTTTTTCATGAATTTCTTTGAATACGAAACAAAAATAAATAAATAAATAAATAATACACATTCGAACGTAACAGCGTAAAGATTTTCTTCTTTAACGGTTTTAAAGTTTAAAAAAAAAAAAAAAAAAAAAACGAATCACTCGACACCGTCATTAAAAACCGTTTCGACGAGAGTTCCCTCGACGAAAGCGATACGTACGCATGGCGCGTACGGAAACGACGGCGGACGTATCACGACCACGACGCGCGGACGCTCGCCAACAGCGTTACGCTATACGTTACGCACGCCGTCGGTTGTAGGTGTGCAACGCGGTGTACGTGAGGCTGAACTACACGCAGCCGCTGTGCGCTTGCCCGTCCAGATACAAGGAACCGTGTTCCGCGTCCCTGAACGCCGACGACCTGCACACGACCGAACTGTCCACGGACGCGACCGGCAAAGTGAGTAAAACCAGATATGCGTTTTTTGTTATTATTATTATTATTTTTATTATTTTTGTTTTCCGACGGAAAATCTATATACGTGCGCGCGCGTACCGTTATCGTTTAACGATCGACACCACCGGTACGTTACGTCCGGAATTACACGATAAAACGCGACGGATTCGACGGCTATTAGACCGTGTTGTGCGCGTGCGCGCGTGTGTGTGCACGTACGGAGACAAAACGTACGCGGAATGCGTGCCGAACCAATGAGTGGTGGGTGGGGGGAATAACGCGAACGATTGTTATCGCCGGCGATAAACTTAAATATCCTTGCACGATTTCGCCCCGGTATGTAGCTTACGGATAAATATACGGTCGATGCGAGTTTGTGTGTGTTACCCCCGTGTACGTTAAACGAGAGAAAAAACTGTTGTGTGCATGTTTGTTTCTCGACCGATCGTTAAAAAAAAAGAATTACACACGTAGGTTGTTACATTGATCTCGAAACGTGGTACATGACGGACGGTCTTGTATTCGATTTCAATCGTGTTTGCTGATTGGAATTAGAAAAAGTTAACAGCCTAAATTCGACTTATTTCATACATTACTGAAATTAACATTAAAGAGCCGACAAAATTGTTCTTTTAACATACATTCGTGTCACGCGTTCAAATCTCTCGCGCATTCGTAGTTATTCGGGAGGACACTATTTTCACGTGCGCGTCAAACTCGTACATTTAACCATGCTTTAGCGATGAAGTCGTAAATTATCCGAAAAAAACAACATAAACTAACACAATTAGAAAAGCAAATACCTTCGACGTCCGTGTGCTCGGATAATTATATGCGCCCACGAAACGATTTGAAATGATTCAAAACATTCTCGCTTGGCAATGCGCGCGCGTATACAGATAAAGAAATCAAACGATCGCTCGATCGAAATCTCCCGTTTCCTCCCGTCGGTCATTACGCCCAAATACGTTTCGGTCGCGTACAACAACAGACGTTCCGATTCGTGAGACTATTATATGTGCCTACGACGGTAATTCACGTCTACGACCACTACTCGCGATTACCATCGAGCGTAGAAAATTATAGGTTTCCGTTCAAATAAAATGCCCAGAACAATCGTTTATTATTGTTGTTATTGATGCGCGATATCTAATTAAAAAGTTAACCCCCGCAGCATTCCGCCCGTCGTTCAATCAAGATCCCAAGGATGCAAATTATTATTACCGTCCGATAGCGTTCGTTTCCCGTGTACGTAATTTACTCGTAACGATTGGTTTGTACGTTCAAATATACATTATTTTAATAAATAATAATATTATTAAAATAATATTTTAATAATAAATTAACGGCTCATAAAATAATAAAAATATCCTCGTATTCGATATTGCCGTGTCGGCGAAAACAAGTGATACGAAAAACGCGATTATACGCGACCACCGTGTGTACGCGGCGAGAACGAAAAACAAACAAAAAGACAATAATATTTCACATAATGGCTGTCGGCAACCATATAATATACAGCTAGGGAAAAAAATAGTAACGACTTCATTTTCTTTCGATTATATATAAACGTTGGTAAGACACCGCGTCGTTAAATATGCCGGGTCTTGTGACCGACTTATTATTATTATTATATATTTTTCAAACTCGACGTACGCTATAACGGACATTATACAAATTTTAATCGCGTTTTGTCGTGTTTGAATATTTAATATTTAGGAAAAACTAACGTTTAACTAGCCACGCTGCAGAACGAACGTGAACGAGGCCGAGCAGTTCTCCAAACATTTCGGATATCAATCTACACACATTTTCGAAATTTCCTGAGCTTCCTTTCCAGCATCCATCGACGACGAACTATACATTTTTACTTAAATATTTTATCATTACAAAATCAACTACTGCCATAATCATTGTCTTCGTCGTTGTATACACTTGGAAATTATTCAAATGAATTTCGAAAACTAAAACATTAAAATATTGACTCCGCCAACAACATAACCACAAATGGAACGTACCGAATGCTAACGTAACGTCGAACGGCAAATCTGATTTAGACGTAAATTTTACACCAAACTGAATTAAATCGAATGCACCAACATTCGTTCGCATTCGATCTTCAGTATAGAATAAAACATCAACAAATATCTGAATATTTAATTTTTTTAGTACAACGCATGCTAATGTTTTATACGTGCATTGAATAATGATAAGTATAAATGTGCCTATACGCTGTATATATACACTGTATGATATTATGTAGTTTAAAAAAAGTTGTTTAACTATTCGCATAATGAAAATAAAGTAATTTTCAGAAGAAACTTCGTGCGCGCTCTATATACATAATTTAGTCTTAAAATACTTAGATTACTTACATACACAGTATATTATTCGTGGATAAAACATGTGTATACAAAAATGTTTAACATAATATCAATCATATTTCAGAGTACTATTTTGGATTTTTATATACATCATACATATATAACATATACATATAACGTTTTTGTTTTGAAACGAATTTCACATTATTCGAGTTGTCAAGTAGCTGAAGTTAATCTAAATTACATTTGTGAGTAAATCAAATTTAATCGAACAAACTTCAAAACTATTCCTCGAAAAAATACAACGCAGATACAACCACGACCGATATCGAATGTATATATGTAATGTCAACAAAAATATTAAGCTACGCGTCAACGTGTAAAAAAAAATACTAGTTCTAAACTTCAATATCGTTTAATTTTTCGACTATGAAAGTACTAGAGTACGCCAGCTACTATTCCAGTGCGCAATTTGTATTACGGCTTTTATATATTTGTTCCGGACATTGTTTTCGCAATGAATGTTACAACAATTCACATTCTCGGAATTTCTCATTATTGTATGTACATCGTACATGACATGTAATTACTGTGTTTAACAATAACTAGTTTTGACGAATATGATATTATTAATAGTTTTCATTCACGTACTACCCATCAACCATATTAATATATAACATTATTTTTAATGTACAAGCGCAATCAAAAACGATTACGCTTCAAAATGCAATTGAATTGCATCAAATATGTAATTACGTTATTGTTCAGAAGAAAAAAATATTAACTTTTAAAATGCAAAATTTAAGGAAATTAAATTAAAAATGAAAAATAGGTTAAACTGCAACAGACGAACGTATTATTAAAATAAATGAAAACAGAAATGTTAAAAATACAAATATAATAATAATTAGGTATACTTAAGTGATGCCACATTATATTTACCGTGTTCGCCTTTAACAAACAATATCCAAATGCGATCGATCAAATTTTATGACTTACTATTGTCGATAATATTTATGTCCGTATAACAAATCATAAAATCATTCAGATAAATACTTATTATGTATTATCAATAATTAATATTTCCCCTATAATGTTATGATGTGTATTACAGTAATACTATAACTGGAACGGATTTTTCAAGCCAAATATTAAAATGTGAAAATGAAGTAAAAAATGTCGTGTTAATTTTAATTATTTTAATTGATGAAGTTAAAAAAAAGTATACAAACAACTATTACCTTAAATATTTTATTATGTTAACTTAACAAGTCAAAGGAATTAATTAACTCCAAGTATCTCTAAAACGGTGTTGAAGAGTGATTTTTTTTTAATTTCTCGCCTGAACATTTTTTAGTATCATTTACTACATACACATATACGCACAATACGTAAATATATGTAATTGACCGTTACGAAAAAGCTCTGTTATACTTCATACGTATATAAACATATACATACTATACCGTGCGACGCGGAAAATGTCGTGAAATCGTGCGATTTCGATGACGCGAGCGTACGCAGCGAAACGGAAATAAAAACGAAAAATGCCATGTGACAACGGCGTTTTTTTTTTTTTGTCCTTCCGACCCACTTATTTTGCGTACTCCGCGACCGTTTCGATCGTCAACATACCCGTTTTCCTCTTTTCTTCCTCTATATACATCATAAACACATAAACTGAGTACACTGCTACCACGCCTATACACACGTACATATATTTATATATACAACATGACCTTAACCCGACTACAATAATAATAATATGTTCGCTGTTCGGTCCACTACTAGTTCAACGGCGACGGCTCGACCCGGTGTAAGTGTATGTATATGAAATACACGGCGTACACAGCACAATCATATTATACACACGGAAACGCCGCACGCGTCTCTCGTCACGAACAGTCGTATACGCGTTGTTATTATTTATTTATTTATTTATTTATTTATTTACTATCATCATCACGTGTGCACGTATATGTGCATTAAGCGTCGCACCTATGCGTGTATTATACCGTATATACACTCGCACGCCGTCTTTATCCGCGACTCTATAAATCTCGTGATATCGCCTCCGCAATAAGCGAAAACGGTAACGGCATTATATTATTCGTGCCGCGGCGTACGACGAGACGATGTTAACACGCGACCGCTCGACTAGAATTTTTAAACCTCCCGGAACGGTTCACGCTATTATGTTTAACGTGCGAATACGAGGTATGGCTATTAAATAACGAGAATATCAAACTAGCGATAAGACGGTAACAGACAACGGAATAAAATTGGTATATTTATAAATTATGAATGTCAGTGCACCAAACAATACCAATTTAGTCGGTCTACGTTCGGTAGTTTACTTGTGAGCGTCGGTTAAAGTAACCTTATTTGCGTTGTACGTCGAAATCATGCCAGACGAAAAAAATGAACGACGTATTAATTTAAAATTTCTAGTGAAACTCGGAAAATCTGCGACCGAAAGTTTTCGTTTGTTGGCAGATGTATATGGAAATGATGTCATGTCACGACCACATATTTTTGAGTGGCACAAACGATTTCGTGAGGATCGTGAGGAAGTTGATGACTTAAGGCCATGCTGATCGTATTTTTCAGCATTAAAGGTGTAATAATGACTGAATGGGTACTCCAAGGACAGACTGTTAATCAACATTATTATCTACAAGTCTTGACAACACTCGGAGAACGATTAAGAAGAAAGCGGCCTGAATTGTGGGAACACGACTCTTGGGTCTTGCATCAAGACTTATCTGTTAAGCAGTTTCTGGCCAAAAATCGAACACCAGTGTTACAACACCCCCCTTGTTTGCCAAATCCTGCTCCATGTGACTTTTAGCTAATGTCAAAATTAAAAAGTGCACTAAAAGGAACATACTTTGAGAGTCAGTTGAAGCTGTAAAAACAAAATCGACAGAGGTATTAAAGACATTGCAAGTGAAGGATTCCTAAAATCGTTTCAACCAACGGAAAATGCGGATGGAGCGATATATTAAACGTGAAGGGAAGTATATAGAAAGAGAAAAATGTTAAATTATTAAAAATTGTTAATAAACAGTTTTTAGAGTGAAAATCTCGTCATTTATAGCCGCACCTCGTATACCGTATACGCTCACCGGCCATCTTTATCCGCGACACCATAAATCTCATGATATTGCCTCCGTAATAGGTGAAAACGGTAACGGCATTATATTATCTTGCCGCGGCGTGCGAGATGATATTAACACACGACCGTTCGACTAGAACTTTTAAACCGCTGCCGCTACGGCGAACAACGCACGAGCGTATTTATATATATATATATATTACGTACACTAGAAAATATATTATACGACTCAAATGGTCGTGGATTTTTTTGTTTTTCGAAACAATATCGTATCGACATTACAATGACATGTACACCGACAATGCACTTTTATTACGCAGTTCGTAGGAGCTGAGGACTACGTTTGGATTTATTTATGTGAAAATAACTAATTTATTCAGAAACAAGATATAAAACGTATGTTTTCTTAACCGTTTAACAAATCAATCAATAACCACCATCTGTTTTTAGCTGTCCTAATTTTATTCAAACTATATCATCAATATGATGACAATGATTTCAGTATGATATTACTGACTCTCGCATTGATTTATATAACTGTATAAAAAATATCGATGTAATGAATCCATAAAATTATAAATACACTATGTTACACTTCCGACTACGATTTCAATAACTCAAATGTATCATTCGCATGTAAATTATAGCAAAACAAAAATAATTATTATCATTAATATTATTATAATAATATAAACATTAGACTTAATAAGAAAATAATAATGATAATATAGTAAAACACGAAAAGACCACACATAAGTGTATACCTATTTTACTGAAATTATGTACTTATTACCTTACATATCTATATAATAATCTCGAAATCCGTTATTGCCATGTTATCTTAATTATTATAAAGATAGCGAGGAGAGAAAGAGAGAGAAATAACAATTTATGTAAAAATACTTCCTGTAATTCTTTTTATTTTATTGCCTGCCAGTTATATTTTTTGAATTAATCGCGCTAACGATCTGTAACTTATTACAATAGACAAAATATGTATAACCATTCGAAACGTCCGTAGCTAATTCGAAATTGACACGTTTCATCAAATGTCGGTTAAAAACCCAAGATCGGTATTGACACTAACGTTATTTTTTTTTAAGTGTTATATTATGAAACATCACTAACAACAATTTCTATGTAAAATAGTGTTTTTTTGTTCTAAAATATACAAAACAATGCGTATTTCGTAATGTAAAACATTTAAAATATAAATACTTTTACGATGTCATCTACTTGTTAATAACTGAAACAATTTAAATTCAAACAAATTTGATGACCACCTATCTAACCTTTTGCAATCGCAAAAAAATATGTATAAGCAATATATTAACCTACATTTTATTTTTATAATGCCGTACTAAATATACTACGTTCCACTTGAATAAAAATGTATACAAATACACAAGAACTCCGAGAAATAAAAATTAATTTAATAAAGTCCTCGTTGAATGGAAATAAAATGAATAACTTCGAGATTATAACGCTGATAGTTCATAATAGAAAAAAAAACATTTTAAATTATTGTTTGCTAATAAATTAATAAATAACTATCGTAAACATCATTATCATCATAAAATTCATTGTTGTTAATGAAAATCAATAATTCAACATTTCAATATTTAAAATTTCCCACAGTTCAACAAATTATTCGGGTCAATATAATCGTATATAACAACGTCTAATAAATAAATATATATATATTAATTAATTTATATCAAATCTTTCATTTAGTTAAATTCTTTAAACTGAGTATACTACTTAAAAAAACACTCGGTCAACAATTGATAACTACATAACTTGAATTTAAAATCAAATATAAATAGTGAAACTTGTCTAATACTGATCCTTAAAACTAATAATTATATAAGTTCCAAAATTCAATTTCATATATTTATTCCTTATAAACCTATATAAAATGTAATTTTTATTGCCTTGTTTTGTGCTATTCAAATAATATAAGAATTCGGCCTAAATTATAACTAATACTTTATATTATTATTATTATTATTATTATTGAAAAAAATACATTCTGTTCAGACGTATAAAAACCTACGTTTTCGAAACTAATTGTCCACGTGAAAAAAAAGTGAATATAGAATATGATAATATATATTATTTATTATAATTATGATATGATATGATAATGATATGATAATTATATAATTGGAATTATCTATGCCATTTATTAACAATAATTTGGATAACCTCGATAATAATATCATAACACATATTGTATACGCTGTACTTCTTTTTTTCTAGTAGTTTAGTTCATTCCTCCCCTCCCCCCCCCAAAAAAAAAAATAATAATAATAAAGCGATGTTGGTATAATAGATAATCAAAAAATTACAATTCAAATCAGTGAAGTTTTTCATGTTTTCCTTTTCTTTTTACTAAATAATCCATGTACGGACTATATATTAACACACCGTACTTATTTACGTTGAAAACAAAACACATTATATTATTATAATATAATATACAGTTATATCGCAGTATAATGATATTAGAAATAAACGTTAAATATTCTAATATCGGTCACACAGTTATTTTTTTTTTATAACACGATATTGAAAACAAGTTGGAAGAGTCACGGATATAGAATAGTATATAGAAGAGTCACGGACGCGTTTTATATCGAACGCGAATGGTATACGGGATAACATTAATATAACCTATATTGATATTATAAGTCTAAAATTAAACACGTAGAATATATGGATTCGTCTAAAGTCGAGTGACAAATTACGCTCATGTCACTAGATAACATATACATATATATATTGAATTTAGAGAAAAAAATAATACATTTACGTAAATAATAGATTATTTCAACTTTTTTTTTTACCAAATGGAGTCATAAAAAAAAATACCAAAATCGTCTCATAATTTACTAAAAATAAAAAATAAAATTTAACAGCTGTTCGTAAAAGATCATTTTTATAATTCATGATACAACGTGTTAAAAATCGGTAACGAACAATAATTACATGCCAACTGTCTCTAATTTAGCCATTACGGATATTGAGAGACACGACGTAATCACAATTCATTAAGTAACGGAAGATATTTCGAAGACGTATACGTATAGTCTAAAAGACACGGAATTCGAAACGAAAACGTATAAATATATTATTATTATTATTACAAATACCTTAACAGTGACTGCAGGTGTCGGACGCGCGTGTGTATGTAATAATATGATCGCTGCGCGTGGAAACGTATAATAATAATCTTATACCGACCACCAACTATAATAATAATAATACCACACGTATAGTAATAATATAAACCGATGGTATGAGACAAAATAATATTCGACTTGTACGTACGTCCCCCCGAGAACTGTATATACTTATTTTCCGTCGTCTTATATAATAATAATAATGAAAAAAAAAAATATTTAAAAACAGAGCGCATGACGTGAACGAAAAAAAGAGAAAATAATAACGTATGCACATACGGCGATTGAACGGCCGCGGTTTTCGTTGCGCGCCGGAGACTTATAACCATAACACACGCGGCGTATATAATACGAAAGATACGGTAAACGTGCACAAACGTTATTAATTGTCAGAAATTTAATATACATAGATAAGTGAACGGAACGAGCGGGGTTTTTTTTTTTTAATAATAATTATTCGATCGTATTCGACGCGTGTTAAAAACGTGTACCGGCTATTAAATTACGATACTGTCCTCTTATAACCGAACGCTGCGGACGGGGACGCGCTGCGAGCGCTACAAAGCACGTAGAAAATCGATTTCTGTACAATTCGTAACGATTACACTATATGTGTTTCGATAGTGTACATAGTGCCTCGCGAATCTTTAAAAACACTACGCGAAAATACGGAACACGTATGCGTACACAGTAAACTCATAAGGATATGACATAACGCCAAGCGATTTTAAAACGTCGAATACGTACGCGGTCTACCCTATCGGTTTATTTTTCATGATTGAAAGCGTTTTTCTCGGCGAAGGAACGACGAACGAAACAGGTGTATTTTTGTGTTTTTTGCCGATCTCCACGCCGTCACAAACGGGTCGCGGTGAACGGGTACGAGGAACAATAAAAACCCACTAAAACGGTTAATTCGAATGAAAAATCGTTGAGGCATTTGAACACACGAGTGTTGTAAATGCTTGTGTGTTAAATCTTACATACGATTGTTCGACATTGTTTAGGTTTACGTTTACGACAACCACTTGCGATTTTATTTGTTTAACCTATTTAGAATATACAATACCAACGAGTCTATTTCTCGTACAGCTTAAGAAAACATATTAAATTGTCCGAGTACAACAACTGTTTTATATCGTTCACTAATCTCCTGCGACTTTTATTGTCCGTCCGAGTTGTATTTTAAATACCGTTCGTTCATTTTTTTATGTTTAAGTATTTGAAATATTTTTAAACGTACAATTTACACTCGACCGACGGGCACTTGCAGATGGGAAATGTTTAACGAATAACCGATCGCCCCCCTCCCACAATCGCACATACGGTTTCGTTCGGGGCGATTACGTTATGCACAACCGTCGATCGCCGTGTTACTCAATATCGACTGATAAATATTATATGATGTGCAGGTACTCACGTTGATCAAGACTTGCGAACCGGTGGCCGAAATGCGAACGTGTCGTTCGCCGAGGGACTGGTCGCTATTGGCGCTGCAAAACGTTCGCACCGGCAAATCGCATTACCTAGTCATCTGCCGGTGTCCGTACACCAATCTGCTGGGTAAGTCGTCCGACGCGTTTGTTCGTGTGTCGTGATTAACGCGCGTTCTCCGTGTTTTCCGAGGCCCAACTACGCATTCGCGTCCGAACACCTCTCCGGACGCAAACAAAACCGCTCTTGGAATAATTCTAATAACAGAAAGAAATTCTATAAATATAAATCACGCCGTACGCTACAAACAAACAATTAACTAGAAAATATTTACAGTTCGTAAAATCGTGTATAACAGTTAATTATTTTTAAACATAATTATTTTTTTATTTTTTTTTTGATATTTGTCAAAAACCATTACATTCGACATATTACAATGCATATTAAAAAACAACATAAATTGAAAACGGAAAAAGTACAGGAGAGATTAAATCGTGAGCAGGTAATAAATTGTGCCCCAAACGGAGTCTGGTAAAACGAACGATAAGGTTTCTGTAAATATTTAATTGAGAAAACCAGACTCCGTTTGGGATGACGGAGACTATACGTCTGAAGGATGGGGCAAACCCTTATGGTAGGTTTCTCCATCTGGAGTCCCAAATATTTTTTATGTGTTTACGTAACAGTGGGAGACAATCCGAGTACGGACACATTGACACCCCTGAATAAAGGGCAACAAACATATGTATATATATATGCGTATAATAATTACCGATGATTTTCGTAGACACGAATTGGAGAAAAGAAAATGTCGACGAGCGATACAACACAAAAACCGTTCATCGTCCGTCGCAACATATCGTTTTTGTAATTGTGACCGCCGCGGACGGAAAAAACGAGGCTTAGACGTTGGCAAACACGAGCGCGCGCACGCCTCGTATACATTGTTTAATAATACGTGTTAAATATAGTCAAGACATTGCGCAGACGAAAAAAAAAACAGTTTTCCCGAGACTAAACACGAGTGTACGGAACGCGCACGACAACGACACATACGCTGCGGGGTTTTCGAACGTGCGGAAAAAAAAAAAAAAGAATACGTATACCGCGCGTTGTTATTTGCGCGTACGCTATACCGCGGTTGAACTTCACGCCTAACCGACGACGCGCGAACGAACCGCGTTCACCGTGCAAAACGCACCGTGACCGCACGCGTTTCGCGGTAACGAAATCGGGATTCGCCGTGAAACACAAACGAACACGCGCGTACTCGAGTATCGTGTGTACCGTTCGAGCGAACGGTATTTATTCGGACGTGGTAACCGCGTCGCGACCGGTGACTTCGTCAAAATCCCGAGGCCCGTAGCCAGGAAAAAATTCCAGCGGGGTGTCGTGACTCCGTGTCGGAATGAACGCGTAAAACGTTTTAAACGCATCGTGTTCTTGTGTTCCGGTAGGGTACTTTTTGGTTATTCAGAAGAAATTCGGACGGTTATGTTTACCCTCTGACCACGACGTTACGCGTGCCGCCGAATTTCGTTCCGCGACCGTGGTCATTGTTTACGGTATGCGCGTTGGTCCGATGCTACCACATACCACTCGGCTGGTGAAACGAACGTCGCTTTTCGTTCTCGACAGCGCGATCTCAAGACGATCGGTCGAAAACGAAATTTCTAGTGTAAAACGCGTGAAGAAATTATCGCATCCGCACACGTACGAACGCATCGTCGTAAATGCGAAAACCGTAATATATTACGTATTTAGAAAACTAAAGAATCGTAATGTATGACGAAAATGTCATATATTTTCGTTATAACCATCCGTGTTTATTATGTTTTTTATCGTAACTTTTACCGTCAGAGTTAACCACCCATGTTAATTTTTTTATATATAATTATTGTTTATTTGTTTATATATAATTAACCTAACCTTGCGCTTCGTCAATGATTTGTATTATTGATGTTCCACTGTATCGCGTACGGGCAATTTTTTTTTCCGTTTTGTTTTGTTTTTGCTATTATGACAGTAACGTTTTCGACCCTAAAAATAATAAAAACACATTGTAAGTCTACTCGATGTCAAGATAGAGTATCTCCTCTCAAACTATTATCCGTTGACAAAAAAAAAAAGGTATTAGAAGATTTAAAAACGAGTCTTGAATTTTACGATAAACTAACTGAGAAGTTCGTTGAAACAACAGAAAAATTGATTTTATTCATAAATAAAAAGAAAAAAATGTGAAGGTAATTAATTTTAACTAACTCTCGATTAAAATTGTTCAAGTATCGTATTGAACGAAAAATTGTTATTATAAATAACAACGAATTCGTGTATAGCAATTAATTAATTACAAATAAAATAGAATTTTATCAATAAATTTAAAGAAAAACCTTTATTTTAAACACGTGATCTCGGGATAAATGTGTAATACTATACGAAACGTTATGATAAACGAGCACGCCCGTACTCCGGAGTCAGCATTCGCCTCAACAACAAACCGTTTAATCTTCTCGGTTTCGTCCGATTCGCAACCCGGAAAATTCAGTGCGACGCCATTTGTTCCCGTGGCGTATTAACGGTGGGAGGGGAGGGGGGTAGGTCTAGGAGTATTGACCCCCCCCCCACTCCTCGTATTCTAATTGTCATTATCCTATTCGCTTATCACTCGGATCGTAGAAATATTCTTCTCTCGTCAAATGAAAACGAATAAATCGATCGATAATATTAATACGACGGCGCGGCGCGTTGCAGAGGGCCCGATGAGTCACGACCAGCCGACGTACGCGAGCGTGCCGGGCATCAGAGTGTACGGCATGATGTGCGTGACCAAGAACGGCGGCGGCGGCGGCGGCGGACCGCAACAGCAACAGCAACAGCAACAGCAACTGCTCCCGTCGGTCCATTCCAGCCCGGCGTCGATAACCAAACGACGGGCCCGACCCCTGAGGACGCCCAGATCGGCGGACCGCTTGCACGACGGCTGGCGGTCGTCGTCGTCGAAAAGTGAGTATGGCCCACGTGCGCGGCCGGGACAGATACGTTGTTATTGTATCGTTTCTGCCGCCGATTCCGTTACGTCACACGTTTTGCGCGACGGGGTTAGATCTGGTGACTGGTCGTTGGTTAGTGAACCGAAGACCGTTGCCGCCCGCACTACCGATTTTACTAATCGTGCTTACGCGTACGATAAAAACGCTAGTGACGAGCACTTTGATAAACGTCGTGTGAACCGGTCGCCGCGAGCCGTCCGCGCACCCATGATGAGGACGGGCTAGGGGGGAAATTCAAATCCGTTTTTCGATCGTATTCGTCGCCTGGCCGATCGGAAACGGTCACGGTGCGCGACCGTCGACTTTGACCGTAACAAACGAGTTCCGTTTTTTTTTTTATATAAATATATATTTTCTACGAATAATGCGCCTGCGAAAAATCGGTCCGCAGCCACACACACATACCTTGCACGTTACGAAGAAAGAGGGGATATGTTTACACACCGGTGAATATCCATCATAAGGTCATGGCCATTTTTTTCACTTTTATTTTTTATCGAAATCACGCGGGAACTGATTTTTGGGTCACCCGATACATATACATATTCACAAGCGCAACGCGAATGAAAACCGACGTGTTCTCAACAGGCCAATCGTCGTCGCCGCCGCCGCCGTTCCCGTGGCGCACGGCCGTGCGGTTCATCGAATCCGTACGATCGGAACAGTCGCCGAAGGGTAGCGAGCGGTCTTGAACGGTTCATCGTCGCCGATAACGCGGTCAATACAACAAATGCTGTCTAGCGGCCAACATATTATTCATACGATGTTGAACGCGTAATGAAAATCCGCTCAACAAAATTTTTCCATTCAAGTAAAAAAAAAAAAGTTCTTTTTGTATACGTTTTTTTCCCCACACAACATCGCATACGTAACGACAAGATTATTCGATTTATACATTTTTTCTCTTTTTTTTTATTTATTTATATTTATATAATTCAACAAGGTGCTTTGTGCGTTTCATATTATATTCTACTGTACATAGCACGCCGGCTATATTTTAATTTATTAATTTATTTTTATATACGTACAACTATCATATTCCATGTAAATTATCAATAATAAAAAAAAAACATAGATAATATTTATTTAAGTTTATACATACACAAATATATTTTTTTGCCAATTTCATTTATAATATACAAAATATAAATACAATATCCATACTGATTATTCTTATGTAAGTTGCAAATAAATAAATAAATACAATTTTTTTAAAAAAATAGTTTACTAAACGCCAGTCGTATTATTAACCACAATACCTATTTTTTAAACTTTTTGTGTTTTTTGTTCTTCTTTTTTTTACTTTTCTTTTTATGTTTCTGTCCAGAACCGTTTTCCGTTGTTTTCACCGGGCTTTTATTCTTACTCTTGCTCCGACTCTTACTCCCCAAATGGCGGCGGCTCCCACTCGATTTCATCACGCTTTTACTTCTCGAACGACTTCTACTCCTTGTACTCCTACTTTTCGACCTGCTGTATTTCCTATTCCGACTGCAGCTATTACTTCTGGAACTCCTACTAGATAAGGATCGTCTTTGTCTTCTGCTGCGACTGCGACTACGGCTTCTGTCGTCTTCATCTATTTTGTTTAGCTTTTGAATATACTTATGATACTTGTGTCCATAATTAATCAACTGCATAGGATCGAACATGGGTGGAATAAAATATGATCCACGACCTGCATACTGATGTGTACCTCTGGAACGACTGCCTCGCCAATTTCCCCGGCCTCGACTGCGATTATTGTTTAGGTTTTGGTCATCATAAATTTCAGAACCTAAAAAAATAGTTTTATTTATTTACTACTTTAATACATACGTACACATATTTGACACTATTTACTCTTTTCTTCTTTTCTCTCACCTCTATTCCAGCTATTTGGGGTCAGCTACCTGTGTCCTAAACCTCCACTTGACACGATCTCCCACATCATCTATGCACACACCAGCAATTTTCAAATCACACCCAATCGCATCTAACCACTTCTTCTTCGGTCTTCCTCTTCTTCTTTTTCCTTTAACGTTCATTTTCATAACCGTTCTTACAGCTTCCGAATTTTCTCTCCTCATAACATGACTAAACCATCTAAGTCTACTCACTCTTATCTTATCCATAACCAACACTACTCCTATACTTCTCTTACATATTCATTCCTTATCCCATCTTCTCTTGTCACTTCACTCATCCATTCTCATCTCTGCTACACTCATCTGCTTTATTTTCTTGCCACAATCTACTCAATTGTATTAAATTTCAAATTGTTTCACCTTAAATAAATTATCATAACTTAAAATATAATTCAACAGAAACATTTTACTTTGTATAAAATGTATTACTATGATTATAATTTAAAAAAATTACAATTTTTTTAAATTATTATTTACATAACTCACTTTTAAACGTTTTAGGCTGATGTGGTTTCCATTTTTCAATCATTTTTTGTCTGATGGTGGACTCAATGTCTCCATATTGAATGTTCTAAAAAATATATTACAAACCGTATTAAATATTTATTAATAACATTGCAATCATAACGACTTACATTTGTATTATTCTTATTTACTTGAGATTTGTCATTTGCAGTACAAGTGATGTTTGCCTGAAATAAATAATAATACAAATTTAATAATGACCAAAAACATAAAATAATTCTGAATGTTAAATACTTTAATTCTAGTGAACAATTCGCCCAGCAAATGTATAGCTTCTAGTTTTCTCTGGGTTTTTAGTAAAAGTCTTTCTTCAGTCACAATTCTCTTATTCATCTCATCAGCTTCTTGGTCAGCTAAACGTTTTAAACGTATAGCCTTACGTTTTTGCTCTCGTAGTTTACGTCTTTCGTTTTTCTTCTCCAGTTCAAATAGTTTCTTTTGGCTATAAATTAATTTAATTACAAATATATATATATACATTAAAACTTAAATTTATTATTACCAACAACTATCTTACTTTTCTTCTTCCCGTTTTTTCATTTCTTTTTCAGTTTTTATCCTTTCTGCTTCTTCTATTATTTTCTTTCTCATCATGAAACGATCGCGGCGCTCATGTCTCTTAGTAATCGAACTTAATGTCATATGTTTTGTTTTATCAAAGTCTACTTTAATATTAGCAGCCAGTGCTCTTGTATCGGTGATATAGGCTAATTTATTGCCTCTTAGTTTATCCATTGCTTTTACAAAGGCTGAATAGTCTTTAAATTGAACATAAGCATCACAAATCCCAATTCCATGACTAACTCTGGATGGATCGGAAGCGGGCAAATCCACACGAGTTATTTCTCCGAATCCCTTAAATATTTTTTTTAAAATTTTTTCATTTGGATATTTTTCACCGGGTTCTGTTAACCACTCTAAAGGTAAATTTTCAATATGCAAAGTGTCGGGACGTTCACCCGGTTTCAACTCATCCATGTCTTTGCTGTGGTGAAAATATGAATCCCAATCGTGACGACTTGGAAAATCCGGTTTAGTTTCAATTGCATGCACTTTTACAAGTTGACAGATCCCAGGAAACTTTATACGTCTATCACATAAACGTGACAATACTGTAGCTAGTCGTGAACGGTCAGCCAACTCTGCGTCGAATCTAAAATTTAATTGACTGTAATAAATATAGCATTTTTATATCTTTTCAAAAAGATCAACTAACCTTATAGTTTCTGAAGACGTTTTGGCTACACAAAGATGGGAAAACTTGTCTGGATCTATCCATTCTTTTAGACGCTCCATAATTTGCCAATTGGAAATTGGTGTTTTGCTTTTGCTGCTCAGTTGAATAGTGATCAAAATTCGTGCAGAGGGTTTCAGAAACAAGTTTAGACGAGAACATAATGGTATTGCGTCTGATCGATCAGCTACCGTTTCAAATATAGCCTACAATACTTTAATTTATCCTTCGAGCTATACAAAATACTTGATAAATAAGTGATTGAAGTGGTCGGTTCTTTTCTTTTAAAACAATTTATTTACCATAATTACTCTAAAGTTTCAATTTAATTAGGAGAACTGTTCAACAACATGTATTGCCTTTGTCCAGTCAATGAATGATATAAAAAGACCACATTTGTAATTTTTTTAATCGGAATAATTTAAAATTTTGAGCATTATCAACAATCACTAAATCATTGTAGTACAAAGATACAGATTTTGTTTTTAAATATTTTAATATTAAAGTTTATAGATACATATTTGTGTCTGCAGAAAGATTCGAACTGGTCAGACACAGGCCACAGTCCGTAGCTGATAGACGTTTGTAGAAAATAATGACCCGTTTTCAAAAGCCATGCACATATTTCATTTACTTCCTATTCTGTAGACAAGAATAAAGCAGAATGAAAATATTGTTTTTAAATATTGAACACAACTAAAAATGTGTTACGTTCCAATTTTAATTTATACTTCATTGCAAAAGAAGAAATAGCAAATACAATTCTTTTTCTTTATTTTAATTCATTGATTGTGACAATAAATGGCAATGAACAGTGTTCCTAAATGAAACAAAAGAGAAATATGTAACCGACCACCAAAACACTCACTACTACTAATATTGTTATAAATATACTCTCTTCGAAAAAACAAAAACATAAATAATTGCACTAGTAGATTAATTATACCAAATAAGTTTTGTAGATGAAAGTTATTATTTTATTCAATTAAAAAGAGTATTTATAAACAATACTAGGTCTAGCGTATTACACACTCAAATTAACAAATATTTTAAATACATAGTTTTCATAAACGTAAATTCAATTAAACTATGTAAAGACAAAATAAATATGTATAAATCAAAAAAACACATTGCGAATAAGAAAACAATTGCAGTAAAAACTCTATTTACTGACACCAGAATTCCCATAATTTACAGACTTGTTGCTGCTAATCGGTGTCTGCAATATAGAGATTTTATCGTAATTTTATCTTAATTCACTGTACAATTTGATTTTTTTAGAATTTTAGAATGCTTTAAAATGTATTTAACCTGTTTTGTGGTCATTTAAACGTATAATTATTGATCTTAATCAATACAAATTTCACACGTTTCGTTACACAAAATACTACATTTCTTAAATATTAAAATACATTTTCGCACTTCAACATACTGAAAAATTAAATAAAACATCAAAAACGACACTAAACAAAGAAAACGAATATTATAAAATACACGTACTAAATTACTATTATTATTAAGAATCAAACTTCGATGCGATTTCAAAAAATACGTATTTTGTGATACGTTATCAGTAATCAATACTACCAACCTTAATGCAATTTCTACAGTCGTAAATATTTCACTTTAAAAAAATTCCTCCATGAAAAGTACCACTCGTTCTACTAATTGGTTTAAAAATGATTGAAACGAATTTCTAAATAAAAAACGTCGCTTTCTAGTATTTTTATATAGTAAAGACGATATTGTTTCTATATATTCCGAAACATTTCGTCAACAGAGTATTGAGAAGAGTGAGTAATTTGTAATATTATACTCGAGGCTGGATTTCGAAATGTAGAGGGCTCCCCGGAACTAATGCCCTTAAAAAAGGCTCTTACATCAAATGCGCAAATGA
This sequence comes from Schlechtendalia chinensis, assembly GCA_019022885.1. Lineage (NCBI taxonomy): Eukaryota > Metazoa > Arthropoda > Insecta > Hemiptera > Aphididae > Schlechtendalia > Schlechtendalia chinensis. The sequence continues at coordinate 6,736,865 of CM032341.1, forward strand.
AGATTCATTGTTAAGCGTGTGACCGGGGTGGGGGAAACCCGCATAAAGCTACAGTTAAGGTATTGTGTTTATTTCAAAAAAACTAAATTAAATTAGTAGTAACAGTAGGTATAACGGCATGTCACAATATCGGAAAACAAAATCGACTATGATAACAATAAACAATACTGGTAAAAAACATGTTAAGATATAATATATATATATATATAAAATATCATAAACAAAACACTGTTATAGAAAAAAATTTAGTATATGAAAACAAATAATTACGTGTGTTACTAAGAAATAATACGGTTCTATACAGACCGACATCATTGTAAAACCAAGAAAAAATATTGATATTTTGAGTTGTTTTTTTAATTTTTTTTATAGTTTTTGAATAATGTTTTGGAAATTATTATTTTTTAAATGACAACGAAAAGTACGTGACAAATAAAGGAGAACAGTAAAGTCTCAGAAAAGTATTCAATACAGTATGTAATACAATAAAGACTCACCAATCAGGTCATCGCTAATCCGGATATCCGATTAATCCGGACAATCAAATATTTATTTTATGTTTATGTTTATATGTAAATAAAATAAATAAATACATTTTGAATTTCTATAAATAAAGTGTTATTTTTTATAAAATATTAATTCGTAGGTTGAAAAATCAGACAAACTTTATAGTATTGCGACTAAAAAAGTCATTTTTATTACAAATAAAATGATTTAAAATACCTTACCCACGTAAACATCGTATTACAGTTATTTAAAACGTTATTTCGTTTAATCGGGATTTTCGATAATTCGGATAGAGTCCGATCCCATCAAGTCTGGAACAGCGATACTCTACTGTATTATATTAACTATAATACTTGTATGCAGTGGCGGATCCTGGCTTGGACGGTCGCACCCTCCAACTTAAAATTAAAGAAAAGGAAAATTTATAATGTTATTTTCAAATGTAAGAATAATTAAATTATTTGTTCAAATATTATTCAAATCGGATCAAGTAAAATAATAACATACGTTATCGACTTGATATTGTTTTTTTTTTTGTGAGTATCAGTGCCGAATACATAGTATAAAGTGTGTGTAATGACGTATAGAAACGAAAAGGCAGATGTTAATGTTGACGCCGTGTTGTCCGAACAAAAATCGTCACATATTATTTACAAAAATATCAACGATAATTTTTTGTTCCCCGTTAGATTCATGAGCACGTAGAGTACTATATCCGGCCGTACGATAAAAAGATCGGACGATCGCTGCCAACCGATTAGCGATTTCGGTTTTTTTCGTTTTTAATTCGAAAAGAGAGAATTGTTTCATATTAAAAGTCGCCCCCTCCCCATCAGCGACCACGAGCAGTCACTTATTTTATTATTTAAATATCAATAAGTATAACGGCCACGTGTCTCTAAGTCCGCACGTTTATCCATATCCAATGCGTCCGATGTAAATACATTTTGTGTATACGATCAAATATAACACTAACAATTTAATGACCGATTTTATCTCCGTGTATCGTTAAATAATTACACACTTATTTCGCTAAATCGAAAGAACGTAAATATAAATGTGTACAATATGTCTTTACTGTTATAATATACTGTAAACAATTAAAAACGTACGTTGTTTTTCACAGTTTCTTAAGAAATTAAAAGTTTTTTTCAGCCAAATCATATTAATATAAACTTTCACCTTGTATGAACGCGAGTTGTTGAATTTTTTGTTGCGGCCTAAAAACATTCTTCCTAACCACTACACAAATTTGACGCCACCGTCAACCATTACGCTGCTATAAATAAGGGATTTAGGATTTCAGTAAAATGTACTCGTATAAATACATAATGCACTAAATACATTTTTTGATAATTTTTTTATCCAACGTTTACACGTATGCTTCAAAATACGAAACGTAATAAATTTGATTAAGTAATCATTGTTGATGACTGCGGTACAATGGCACACGATGTAAAAACAATATTGTATATATAATATGTAATCATTTTAATTCGGTATAATTCTGACGTCATTGGCATTATCGTCTGTACCCGCCGGGTATATAATCTTTTGTATGGCACCAATGACTGCTATATGGTTATTTGTCATGCCATCAGCGAAAAAAAAAAACAATTGTACGTCACATATTCAAAATGCTTTTTAACTCGAACATATAATTATAATTTTTTTTTTTTACATAAATTTAATTCAACATACTATCAGTGGCGCATATACGAATTACGGAGGACAAATTATTTACTACATTTAAAAAGTCATATTGGAATACTGTTGCAGACTGAGATATTCTCAATGTTCAAAAAAAAATTGTATAAATTTCAATTAGTATGATGAACCGCGTTTTCAATAAATATATCACAAAAATTATATTAATGAATTAATTATATATGAAAATGTCTATTTCATTTTCAAAATGAGTTGGGCTTGATTTTCCGGACTTTTATACTCGTATATTACAAGTATTATGTACAAAACACATTAACACCTCTATAGAACAAATAAATACCCATATTGAAAAAGTAAATGGAACAAAAAATGTAATATTTCCATTCACATTACCTCGATTGAGTTCATTGAGTATCTGTATATAATCCTACGATATATATCTAGGTATTATTTTGTTTATCAAAATAAATATTTTTATATTTATAAAATTATTTATATAATACGTTTATACAATAATAGGTCGATAGAGGCCATTTTGTAAGAACATTTTTAAATTCGTATATTTTCATACGTTATAAATACAAATAATTATTTCTAAGAAATATTAAACATTTTTTACATACCGCAGTGTGAAGACAATTTTAAATTTTAATACAATCGGTTTGCAGAGCGCGTTGGCATAAATCATTTAATTGAGCTGCGTAAAATAATGTTAACTCATTAAATTTTAGTTTATCCATTATATACATTATACGCCTAATATTATTTATGTTAATCTATTTATAAAGTTTAAACTCTAAATAAAAATGTTATTAAATGTTTTTTACAGTACAAGGAAATTATATGCCCATTCCTATCCAATACCTGTGCCTGATTATTGTACTCTACTTATACCATACGACTTAAGAAAATGCATATAAAAAAAATATACCTAAACTTATATAACCTATAATATATAATACATTTGAATTCACGTTTATTAAGAGTTTTTAATTATACCCACATTTTAAACTTAAAATTCAGTATTTTTTTTTTTTATATGAACTTTATAATTTTCCTGAAGTTCACGAAAAATTTAAAACGATTTTTATCATAATTATTGTTTTTTGTTTTTATTGTACATTCCTATAAAATAAAAAACTTTTTAAAAATTGCATTTATTATTATTGGCATTCCAAATTTATAATTTTCTTTAAATTTCTAAAAAAATTTGATATGTATAAACATCGAATACTGAACTTACATTTAATTATATATTAATATTTAAAGTTTGGTTACATCAGAGGTTGGGAAAAATTACAGGGGAATAATTTGATAGTTTCACACTATTTCAATCTTCTGAACTTTAAATGCTAATAAAATATAATATAAATAATAAACTATGTGTATACACAACACTTTTCCAAAAAAAACAGATTCTGTGTCAAAGTTAAAAATTTGACTTTGTTTTATAAAAATGTATATAGTAGTATAATAAAATAATTAATAACATAATTAAAATTTATTTAACGAAAACATTTACAAACAGTATGACTGACTGAAACAAATTAGTAATGTTCTACCTTCTACGTTAAAAATCATGTTCCATGGACCAAGCACTTGACCAATAATTTTTAATTCTTTTTTAAATTTATAATTATGCATTATTATAAAATTCAATTCTGTACATAATTAATCAATTTTGTTCAATCCAAAATACTCCATTAATTTTTTTATTTTTGCAATTATTGAAATTTTGTACTATATTATTAGAATATTAAACCAAATCATGTATGTCTCTAATAAAGGAAATTAATTTTTTATGTTATTCGTAAATGTCAATACCGTTTCTACTATCTCTTTAAAAGTACACAAAAATGTATTTAAAGAAAACACTATTTAAACTTCATCCGAAATAATCTGAACACGTAACGATTTATAAAATAAACTGTAGTGCAAGCATTAATGTTAATCTTTTTTAAAACAACATATTTAATTAACAGGCTATCTAAACGTAAAAATAGCAAAAAACTGTTTTCTAAAAATAGGTTTACTGATATAGTCTCTTAATTCTCTGTTGACATCATAGTAATTAACGATTTTAAGTAGGTGAAAAAAAAATTACTGAACGTCTCACATCTCTAATTATGACGCGTAATATGATTTTTTTTATTTTTCTTGTTTCCAAACAAAGGCACACGCGAAATTTTACATCGGGCGACACCCCGTGAACGGCGTCGGTGCTCTTGAATATTAACTATGACCCATTGTTGGCTCTATAATATATACATGTATATATAGTGACGCCGAATTCGAGGCCCCCTGCGGTTCGCGTGACTTTTATTTTAATAGGAATCCGTAATTTAAATATACAAAACAAACCCAATAGGAAATGCCGCCGTCCTATCACTATCTATCTATATATATACTGTACAGGTATACACGTAATAAATAATATTATATATATATATATTTATACGCATGACTGTTACACAATTACCAAACGTATACGTCATCGAAACAATTTACATATTCTATTTGATCGCCATTTAAAACATAAAATATTTATTGAACGTTTATTATGTGTAATTACCACATTACATACAGCCAATTATAACTATGGCTCGTTCTACTAAAATTTATCAAAAAATGCATGCGAATGTGTACTAAAATTCGTTAAAATATGCGTACAATTATGCGACAACAAATATTTAACTTATATACACTCTATATGTAATTAATTTATATTATCTTTATATCAATTTATAATATAAAGCTATTTTTTATATATTTTTTAATACCATAAAAAATAATAACTATATTCTATATTTATATTTTATCAGTTTTAACCCCCATTTTTCATTAAACTTTTTTACTTTTTCAGGTAACACACACCTACAATATTGTGTACTAAAAAACGAACAAAAATGAAACATTTAATCAAAAATCTACCCACAATAACCTAGCAAAATGATGATGATTTTAAATCATTTATCAGATTTAAATTTTATCCATTCTAAGTAATTGAATTTTTGTCTATTTTTTAGGTCTCGTTTATCGTGTATGCAATTTATACACTTTTAAATTATTGACATAAGAGTAATAGTTAGAGGTCCACGATACACTCACACTAACAATCATTTACTTCTCATACTGGAGGATATTTTGCATACTTAACCTCTTTTTGATAAATAAAATACCTATGGGCGTGAGTTATTTAACTAAAAAACTCTAAAAATATAGCGTGCAGGATCGCTTGGTATAAATGTATAATGTATATATTTAAAACGTAAATGCATACTAAATTTAAAATCCCGGTAAAATTATAAAAATATTATTACGAATATATTCATAAACAACGTTAAAAAATACATATTTTCATTAAAATAAAGTCGTTTGATCAACACATTTTTTTCTCATATGAAAAACTTTTAAGTCTGTACAATATCCACTTCAGTGCTAATATGTAAGTCTCCCGTTTTGTTTTTAACGGAATATTCTATAGAAACTATTAGTATATTCACGTTTGTAATTTTCCTTCTATGTTTTTTTTATTATGTGTTTCAATATGTCATATGAGTTTTTAATAGCAAAATCCTTTTAAACTTTGATTTATATTCCTATTCATATAAAACAAATGTGTTAGATTTTTACATTTTCAGTAAATTACCGATGTTATTTATTTTCATATGAATTTAATAGCAAGTTATATTGCGGTATAAATTAGTTATAAACAAAATATAATAACTAAAACTCGTAAATATATTTTATACATACTAATTACAAAATTGTCATCGTCTTAATAAAATAATAAACAACATAATTAAGCAATTATATCATATATACAGAAATTAATTATGAACACGGAATGAAATTTGTTCGTTAGTTCTAAATATTCTGATGAATAGAACGGAATAAAATTGAAAAAAACAAAAACTGTTTTAAATAAATTAAAAATTAAAATCGAAATTAATATATATTCTAATATTCAATTAAAATATAACGTTATAAAATTACATTCAATATTATTAGCAAAGTCCTTTGCTAAAAAAAAAAAAAAGTTAATACCAAAATGTAGTATATAAGTAATAATCTAATATAAGATAATAATTAAAAAATAATAATGTGTTTAATTTTGATTAAACCTATTAAAAATAAAAATGAGTTTTAAATGGCTTTTTGGTAGGAATTTGGGTGGCATAAATTTGATCTTCCTCCTCATATTTAACATGAAACGGCAAACGTCATTATTATATATTTATTTATTTATAATGTTATTTTTATAGCTGAAAAATGATACGTCGAAACGATAGCTGGTCGTTTTATTATAATTATAACTATATCAAGAAGTGGACGGTATACGCGTTTACAATAAATAATATATCGCTAGTATACATAGGAAAATTACTGATTAATAAGTTTAGAAGTACCCTAAACATTCTCCCACCTCGTTCTATATATGTATGTACTTATAGTTTAAACGAACAGTGTATATGAAACAAATTTTATCATTATAGCTTACTCCAAAGTCTATTTTTGACGATGATACATAAATTATATGTAATTAGTTATAAAAAAAAACGTGTAAAAAACACATATTATTATTGAACAAATACGTTTATTAATTAGTTTCTATTAACCTCAAATGTTATTTATATATTTTGTAGAAGAGAAAAAAAAAGCATTTCACATATATTACGCATACACAGCGCATTGACATAAACGAGTATATAACAATACAATATGTTAAATGTTGAGTCAATAAATACAGTGATTGTTCAGAACGTTAAATATATATAAGTGTGTGTGTATGTGTATACGTTTATTTCGAGTTCAGATACTACTGTCACGTATACTCATGTAGTCATGTGTGAATTGAGAGGGGATATCATGTCGAATTGAAACGTTCAGTCACATTTAAATTTCTATTCTCCGGGAAACGACAAGATTTCGTTTACACATGTCAATGTTTGATTTAAAGATAACGTCCGATCGGCAAAGCGAAATAAAATTAATTTTAAAAAATGTATTATTATTATTTATTATGACGGTTCGGGACGAAACGAAAGGAGGACACGTCACGTGAAGGTAAAAAGTAATCATTTTTTTTTTTTTTTTGTTTTTTTTTTCTGTTTTCTCTCTCACTCCTCTCTGTCGCGCTAGTATTTTTTACGATTATTTATTGTTGTTAAAGGTAGCGCTCTATCGTTTTAAGGTCTCGGTGTTCGCGGTTCGCCCTTTGTTGGGTCAGTCAAAAGTTCGACACGACATCGTCGACAACGCCGTCCACCAGTGCATGTATAATAAACAGTTACATGTATTCATAAAACCGTTTTTCATTTAATATTATTTTTGTTTTCGTTGATTCTTTTATTGTTACATTATGTAAGAGTTTTAATTCAAGTGACCATGCACTTATTAAATTGTTAAATATTATTTATATTTTTTTTTCTATCTTTTTTTTCATTTACTGTCTATACCTTAATGTCTAGTCATAATTTTGAAGATAACATCAGAATAACCAACAATGGAAGATGATAAAGGAGGTCAGAGACGGTTCTTCCATCGAAACCATCGATAACGAAGTGTTTACGATCGGGAGGACATTTTGAGAGACACGTAATTATAAACGCACATTAAACCAAATCTAAAAATATTATTCCTTTTTCTTTTCTTGGCAACAAATATTATTCACGTTGCCGACTTGAAATTCACGTGGCAACCATTCAAATCAAATTTCTCAAAACGTTATTTTAAAAGTTATAATTTAACTAAAATTATCAATTATTATGTTTTTACAAAATGTCTAATGAAATTATTCAAATACAAAGTAGACGTTTCATTATTGTTTTCTATAGATCGTTTCTGTGATTAATTTAAAACGCAATGTATTCATAGAACAAAATTTAAATATCGTCGACATGTGAACATCGAGTTCACTTTCGATTGTGTAACACAACCTAAAAATAACTAATCGCCAAAAATAGTAGGTGTCTCCCTACCCTCAGAATAAAAAAATCAAACACCCTATAATGAGCACGTCACAGAATGTCTCATTTTAAACATTTCTATATAGATTATTATATATATATATATTCTTTATAAATCATTCCCAAGTCAATTGGAAATAAATTACAATCAATGCCGCGAATAAAGATCTTGAATTTGTATTTTTAAAAGTGTGCATATAATATTCGTGACGATTATAAATTTTAAATGACGTGAAGTCGAATTTCTAATATTTTATAGGCTTATAAAATGCATTTAAAAGTTTCAAGTTCAATTTTAAAGTGGTTAAATATTTTACAATAAAGCTTCAAAACTTTTTACAGAGCTTTTCTTAGGTATACATATAAAGTAAAACAACCAAGGTCACCGGATACGAAATTACAAGGTTCTTAGAAAAGTTTCCGAAACGTGTAGGTTTTCAAATTATTACATCAGGAAATTTTGATGAAAACAAAATATAAAAAGTACAATCGACATTCCGAGATAGTACGATAAGGATGTAAATCGGAGAAAATGTTGTTCATTTTAACAGAAACAGGGCCTATATACGGCTTATAAGCCTCTCTCTATACATAAATCACATCAGTACTATACGTTTAAAATCGAAATTGTCTTAATAATAATATATTAATTCTGATGGTATTATGTTGTTGCAGTCGAGATGGACTATGACGGAAGCGAATATTCTATACTGTTCGGTATCCGTCAGGTACCGTGTGATGAATAACTCGAGCAAAAGTTTCTTCAGATGGATAATTTCAGAAATATTCTGCTGCTGGAAACAACAGAACGAACTTCCCGAAAACTTGGGTAAGGCCTGTCGGCAACACATTCCGGGATAATTAGACAAAACTCGTAATGACCGTGAAATGATGTACGGTTTTAAACATAATTTCGAACGCAGCTCTTTGACCCACATTCCTAAATGCCATGCGATCATAGTGGTTATTTAATATTTCGCATGTGTTTGGCGAGTTGAACGATCGATTGGCGGTGTGTCCATTCCCAAGGTCGCCCACTGCCTTCCCTCATTTGAAGGTCGCTACTTTTTACTCTACTATTTATTCAACTTAACCCCGCGCAAACATGTGATCGGCTACCTTTATGAATAATTTAATAAGAATCGAACATAACCTAGCAACGACGATCGAAAGAAAGAGAGAAAATAATAAATCACTTTCATTTTCGGACGGAACAGATTCCAAATGGGTAATCAACTTTGTTCAACCCGTTCGCTATTTTCGGATACGTGTACTCATATAGGTGATTATATAAACGTATTCTGTATATTCAGCTGTGTTATGTTTAGAGTAAAAAGCCGGAAAATGTGTCTATCAGACCGAAAGCGAAGCGAAACGGGGTGAAACCGTATAACAGTCACGAAACAAATTACGAAGGCGACAAAACCGTTTGTGTGAATGTATTTTATATATGCGCGTGTGTGTGCGTGTGCACGCGTGAGCGTGCGTACAGTCTCTCTATGTGTGAATGTACAGCGTCTTAATCAATATACTAGTATTTTTTTAGGGTTATGTACACATTACCATTTTTCGTCTTGTTCGACAAGGGTAAATGTCATTGAACTTGTTTACCTCCGGTATCGTAACGTACGAAATGGTTGTAAACTTATGAATAATGAGAAACAAATAATCGAAGACATACCGTACAACACAGCGCAGTACATCCAACAGCCGTAGCGATTGAACATTGAACGGACCGTTGTTTTATAAGATATCAAAATATAATCGATCAGTGCGCACGAACAAACTTCCCTATAAAAATCTGATATTAATCATTTCAATTGGTTACTACTTCGCGATATAATTCTAATTAGTTACCATATTATTTCTTATGTATAATGTAAAAGTCAAGGATATTACTTTTATTAATTTTATTAATACAATTCTTACACCCGAGACTTTTTACCTAAATGTTATTAAATACGTTCGGAATAACTTTAATAAGTCAATAACACTGTAGTGTAGTCGATATTAATATTATCGTTATCGACATACTGCTGGTTCTAGACACTATGATGAACTGTAAAATTATTATCAGTTATATCGTGAAATTTTTCGATTTTTTTGCGTATGCCTACCGTGATTGTTTACGTTTTGCTTGCCAACCGAGTGAAAACCAACGAAAACCAACGATAATTCAGATAAGTAATAACAAAACGTATTTCGTCCGACCGAAAACATTTCCCCCCTACTCCCCCCGGGGGAACGATTCGAATCTGAAAATCATAGAACGCAATCGAACCAACCGTACGCGACGTTCCGGTCACGTCGTCACGCTTTCCGTACGCTTTTCGTACACATGACGCGCGCGGTTAGGAGGTCTTCACCCACGTGTTTCACGCGCACGTGTGTGTATACGTTGTTGTTCTCGCCGTCTGTTTCCGGTGCGCGCACGCGAATCCGTGTCTGGTCGCAGCGGCCGTGAGCTACGCAGAGATCGCGCGCTCCAACACGGCGGACGTGCTGGAACTGCGGCCGCATTCGCTACGGGATTACGTGAACACGCTGGAACCGTACAACCCAGAAGTGCACGGCTGGAGGGACGCCACGCCGCCGGTCATGCGGTCCGTCAAGCACAGCGAACGGGCCACGCGGCTGTTGACGGCCGTCCGCATGTCGGGGCTGCAGGACACCGAAATACTGGGCGCGCCCGATGGACACAGCTAACGACGGTCAGTAACATTAAGCACTATCGTCGTCTCCGGCCGGTCCTCGTACGTTTTGTCAAGTCAACTCGTTGTTTTTCTTATTCGGTCGATATAAATGGATACGGTTAACGTTTTCTAATTGGCGTGAAAATACCTGATGGTCTAGCCTACAACACCAATATGTTTATAGTTAACAAACACCGCATAAACAACACTTGATTTCGATACTTATGTAAAAATATTTACATTTGTGATGAAAACAACTAGTATCAAGAATTCCGCGATTCGATTCAAATTAACTTTTGACTATTGACTCGTTAATGGCCCCCGGCTTTGATAAAATATATATCTGTGTGTACCAATTATATATTGTGTTATTATCACGAGAAGTCATCGTCCTCGAAGATAACGTTATGGATTCGCAATAGAATTTAACTCTGCTGAATTACAAGTAAGGCGTCTCGAGATAATCCGTTTTCCTTCAGAGATAATAATATATGCGTATTTGATGTAAACACACGGTATGGAATACTCGGAATACTGTCAAAGCATAATAACAAAATCAATAATTATTATAAAAACCTATTTGATGCGGTAAATGCGGGAAAACATCCATACGACTACCGGATTTAAGTAAAAATACAGGATACTGTAGAAATGTATATAGTTACTAATGTTTTCATAGTTTAACTGGAAGGGATTAACATTTAAAAAATGAATAAGAAAAAAATGTACGTATTACGAGTACGCGCAGAGGAAGTGAAACTTCTTTCAGAGTCATTCAACCGATAGAGTATTAGGTTTGTATTGGAAAAATAGGTTTGTATACAAAAATGTATATGGAGTTACTAAATATTCTCTATTTCGCTAGGTAATAAATATACTGTACGAGCGGAGGGCGTTTATCAATAAAATGCTTACTTGGTCACCACTACTAGATACTTTGAAATGGGTTACTTGGTTTACCAATTCTAAGTCCGACCAGCCTAGTGTATGTAATAATGTAAATTAAGCAAATAAAAGAAAAGAAAAGAAATACAAATAAGACGGTCGTGGCACTTTTGTATACATTATTTGATCCGATTCGTGCATATGTGTGTATAAACAGCTAGAGACGTGAGGGTGCACGGATGCTAAATGCGGTAAAACTACTGGGGACAGCCAAGCGGTCTGGTCGTACGCTATTGGTTACAACAGGAACTTTACGCGCATGCGCAATTAATCTCAAGAAAGCTGGTGGGGACAGTCAAGCGGGTCTACTCGCACGCTATTGACCGCAACTAAAATAAGACAACGCACATACGCAACTAATTTCGAGAAAAAGTGTCGTGACGGGCCGACTGTGACAGCCGACCGTGACAGCCGACCGTGACACCCGACAGTGACGCTCAAAAATCTTTTTTTTGTACCCTCTGTAAAGAAGTTTCACTTCATTAAAACAATGAAAACAATTATAAGATTAATTTGTTTGAAAAGTCCTTAAGAACGACTGATCGACATTTTTTAAACGTACGACTTTTTATCAACGAATACTCAGTTCTTGAATTGGGGGGAGGACAGAGTACCATTTCTTTTTACAAATTGTTTTAACGTACCCCTTTTATTTTTTGTTAATGGGACACCAAAAACGCCAAAACTCTACAAGTCGATAAGACATTAAATTCTTCAAGAACGCAAATTTGTTTTTATCCTTTTGCATCCCTCTTCTAGTTTATTTCCAATTCAAGCACTGAGAATACTTCCAACCACAGACTGTCAAATGTATTTAAAATAAATATAAAAAGTAAATACTTCTCAACGATTTAAGCTAATTATGTAAATCAACAATCAACTAATAGAATTATGCCCAATAAACTTGATATTAATACATTCGACTTTTCTAATCAAATTCTTATCATAATAAAATTTTAAATTACGTACTATTAATACTTATTAAACCTATTGAATTATTATTTATTATTTTATTTGTATTTAAATTACATCTCTTTGAATTTCATTATGTTTTCAATGAATAAATAAGTAAATCGTAGAATTACGACTAGCGAAATACCACAAAGTTACAAATGTCAAATTAATATCATGTATATATATTCGATTTTAAATAACCTTTTCTATAACCATGGTAGGTAAATTAGATAGAATAGAATAGATTGTAAAGGTATAAACTAATTCTGAGAAAAAAAAAGGAAAAATGATGAAGATAAATTTTGAAAATTAAAGAGAATAGAAAACTTAGAAAAAATTGTTTCGTGTGGGCCATTTAGCATTCTAAAAAACCTACATCAAATGTCAAGTAGAAAAATTAACTTTTTTGTTATTAAATATTCTTTGATTTGTTGACTTTTACACTAAAAAGTATATAATTGAAATGATTATTATTAATCAATTCTATAATAACAGGTCTTTTATTATATTTAAACGAAGTCATATATATGTTATTTAAATGATATTAGTTTCTGAACATCCTCCACTCCTAATAATTTAAAATGCTCAAACTACAAAGTTTTGAATTATTTATGATATCTTCAAAATATATTTTCATACATACAAGTTTACTGAAAACGATTCTTACACTTCTAAGATTATATCACATATTCACATTAATTAAATTTTATAAGAAAAAAATCAACTGGATTTATATTTTATACGGCCACGAACAATTAAAATACTTCTACTGAACAGAATAACAAATCAAATTATTTTAACATTCCAACTCAAAGCTATTTTAATACTAAATGAAAAATAAAGTCTATTGAACGATAACAAATAAGGGTAATAAGCGAAATAAGTTTTTTAATTTATATCAACAATGTATTCTTTTATAATAAAGTTTTATCAGCGAATGAAAAACGTATTAAGTCATTTTTAATTTGTAAAACAAACTATGTGAATGTAATGTGTACATTTTACATCATAATTTATAGGATTATATTAAATACATTTTAAATGTATAATAAACCTTTAGAATAGAGAATTATTTTTAAAAACCCTCTGCATAAGATTGACAATACGTATCTTTAAGATTGCAAATCAACTTAAAAATACGTTTTTTCTAAATTCGTACTAAATTAAACTCGAAGACACATTTATTTCTATCTAATAATTTAATGATTTTCTCTATACATACAATCTAAAATTAAAATACTATATTGTATTTTTAACATACATTTTTATATTTTTATATGCATGTTTACATTTTTTTTATAAATTTACGAAATTTACTTATCTACATTTATAATTTATGTATACGTATACGTCATCCATATAATATATATTTATAAAAGCTTTGGTACCTATATCAGTTTATTTTAATACTACACGTAAAAAATATAAATTTAGTAAATGATATATGCATACGAAACATGTAATATTTCTCTAAATACTATAACAAAAATACAATAAAATATCAGGAAGAATAAAAGTTTGCTATTAAATAAAAAAATATTTGTCATTCACCCATTCCTTTTAGCCATGTCATCCCTTCGACACTACTTACCCGTTTTCTCAAAGGGTTATAATAATTTTGCGAGTCGCACGCTGAAAGGTAGGGGCATTTTATGCACATTTCACATGCAAGAAAAACACATTGCTAAGTATTGAACATACACGCCAAGAGTGGCAAATCCGTTTTAGGTTAAACCACGTAGTTGAATAAATACAAAATACGTAAATACGAATGTAAAAACAAAAACATTCGAATTCGACCCACCACCGCATTCGTTGTTGTTCTTACTGTATTACAATCGTAAAACATTCAGAAACGTTTAAACAAGGACTAAAAAATATATATGTATAACTATGACAGTGAGAGAGAAACTGGAGTCTATTACCTAATAGTACGTTTGGTCGTTTCGTGTTTCTAGGGAACATAAAAATCAATAAGTATTACGATTTATTTCTTAAAAACTTCCAAATTAATTTCCCTGTAAACGTTTACAATTATTATGTATACGAGTATAGGCATCGGAATGATTTTGATTTGATCTTAAACTTAACAAATATTTTAGCAACAACTAAAACCCGCTCAAAGCGAACTTTTGTTGAAAAACGGTATAAAACCTATATAAAATCCATTTCCTTTTAATATTTCTAAATATATTTTTTTAAGGTATAAAAATACAGTCTTAGAATATTTAAGGTTATTTAATAACTATAAAGTTTTCGCTAACATAACTTTGACTTTAAATGATACTTTTTTGTTTACTCAATTAAAATTATAATGCAAATTTAAAGTTTAGTTCTACGTACCTAATCTAACATCAATGTGCTAAAGAATTATTTCTTGATAATTCAATAATCTAAATTTAAATCCATGTTGAGATATTAGTAGGTAATTTATTAAGTAATTTATTTAAACATGAAACGATGTACAAGATGTTCAATGTTTTTCCTCAAAAAATATAAATATCCTAAAAAAACATATAACATATGTATTAAACAGTAAATGTGAAACATAGTATTATACTATTGAACTATTCAATGAGGGTCGTGTTAAATAGACAGAAATATTATGTACGTAGTACAATATTTTAATATCTGTACGACTACCTATAGTGTAATTGATTAAATTCTTTATTCTTGAATTAAGCTTAATTTTTTTTTTTTACATTAATTATCAATGTAAGTAAATAAAAAATGACATTATTATTTGTCTCATAAGTACAAATATTTAAAATTCGGTGAAAAAATGAAATAAAATCATGTATCGTGTCTGTAATATTGGATGGGGGGAAAACAAAAGAAATAAAGAAAAAACTAAAGGGATCGTAAAAGGGGACGAAAAGTAGTTAATGTAGACCGGCGTGCAGACGAAAACATTCATAAAAAATTACGTAAAACATTAGGCCAACCTGAAACGACTCATGTGTGCTAACTAAAAATAAACCGTTTACAACAGCAGCCACAAGGACGGCTTTAGTTATATTAATGATAATAATGATAATAATAATAATAATAATAATAATCATTGCACCTTAGGGATGGGCAGCACGTATTATATACATGGACGGTAATCGTCATCGTCATCGTCACCGTTGAGCTGTACACTATACAGGGTGTTTACTAGCAATGTTTAATTCGTTCTAGACGTTAAGCGCGCCGCGAGTTACGTATAAACGTACGTGCAATGTGTGTAATATATGTGTATTTGTGCGTGTGCGCGTGGATATGTGCGCGTATGTGTATACACGTATGTGCGTAAGAACACGAGGGCGAAAAATAAACCGAATTTATGTATATATATAAATAAAACAATCAATAAGCGTCATTTTGTGTAATGGACATGACAACGACCACACCCTTTAGGTGTATTGGCCGTGTTACTTACAGTTCGAAGCAATCAAAAAGCTGTAACGCATACCGAAAATAGAACTCGCGGGTTATCCACTCGACCCCGCTACGGTGCAAACGGTGCTATTGCAGGTTATGTCTTCCGGACAAAACGGTCTTATGATTTGCAATGTCTATATAGTATATGCTATAATAACAGGTGCAATCTGACCTTACGATTCTACGATATTCGTATAAAAATATATCGTGAATTGCGATTATCACTAGGTATCTAGTAACTCGAAACGAGCCGAAATCGGAATAATTCATGATAATATAGTGATCATCGGGAGTCATTGGACGGCGATAGAGAAGTAGTTTCAAGGCTCATCAAGACGTTGCCGAAATGATACGTTTGTTTGTATAGCAAATTTTCGTTACCGTTTACCGCACGTGTTGCAACACTTTACATTTACGGGACAGATAAATTTTTCATTAAACTAATAAAAACGAAAACAGTGTTTGGACAATAATCGTAATAAACAAATTGTCATTATAATATTTGAGTTTCACTATTGTCGACGTATATAGTTTACTCATACACAATAGGACTTAAAATAGTTTGCCATGACTCCGTACTCCACACGGTCTGTGCATTTTAAACGTTTTAGACTCTTCTTTCAACGAGTACAATTCACGCATGCATTATTGTACAATTGTCGCGTTATATGTTTTGTGTTTCACAGACTGCAGCGGCATTTCTGTTTATAAGAGCGTTGTCGTTTTTTTTTACGTCGAACTTTTATTAATAACGTTTAATATCTACGTATCAAATGTTTTGACCAGATTTTGTGTCGTGACGATTGTTTACCGGACGTTTCGGAAGGCACGTTTTCCTCGCGTGATAGTCACAATATTTACTAAAAACCAAAGAAAAATTTCTGCATATGTTGCTCGTCGAATTCGCACACAAAACACCGTTATAAAATGTGTTTTTATCAAACATGTTTGACCACCTCATTATGACGGCCGAAATCCGTCATAAACGCGAATAGATATTATTCAAGACGCTCGCCAAATACCGTATATATATTTAAATATCGCTATATACAAACATCGGAAGAACACCCGATGTGCATTTTATGTCTTTCTATTACAATAAATTAACATAACGTCTGTTATAACGTTGCGGTTATACGACCGAAAATCTGAAATGCTATATCACAAAAGTCGATTACGACAACGTCGTCGACGTGTCTTAAATCGTATACCATAAATAATACACGAATTGCTTTTTCGAAGAACAGGTGTTAGCCAAAAGGATATTTATCATCGTGCATTAATATACTCGTGTACAATAATAAACAATCTACAAATAGCTAATACAAATAGCTATATTTGTAGATCTGGATCGCGGCCGTGGTGGCGGTGTACAGTTAAAAATGAAATTTCCCTTGACAGCAGACATCAAATAAAAAATAACAATAATAATAAAGACCGACAATAAAAATAAAACCCGTCCGCCAAATAATTACTATTTATTATAGTCGCGTGATATACGATATACTATACTTAATAGGCTAGTCTACGAGCGCGACAGTCTTCGTCACTGCCACCCTCATCGCCCAATATGTCGCACAAAACACGTTGTCGTTTTCATTGACGTCTATATACATTTGAATATATTATAAAAGTACATTGTAGACACTGTGTATGTGTGTGTGTGTGTGTGTGTGTGTGTGTGAAAGGGAGAAGTAACCGTAAGTAATTTTTTGCGATAATTTTAATGGACGTTTGATCATGTTTTTCCGAGTTTCAAGTAATAAAATATTTGCATCACATATTTTTATTTTTTTGCACATACACAACTAAAAAGAAAAAGAAAAAGACGCGGATGTTGTGGATATTCGTTCAAATGGATCACTTTGGATCGGGTGTTGTTAGAGCTGATATTATTATTTTTAATTTTAAATCAACGTTTGCTTTCGAAAAACAATTCTCAGCGGTGATCCTTTATTTAATATTACTCTTTGTAATTTTCGAAATACAAATTTCATACACTTAAAAAGTGTTACGCTTACGACAAACGATTATTACAAATTTTTTTTTTAAAAAAGGCTATTAAAATATTATAAGTCTAAGGTAATAACACATTTTCAGATCTTAAATACGAGTACATATCCCGAACAGATATGTTGACAATTTTAGCAATTTTTTGTAATTTTTTGGTAGTTTTCCGTGCTCTTAAGAAGACCACTGAAAAAATAAACCCATCAAATATAGTACCAACTAGATACGATTTGCTACCGATATGCGGTACTATATATAAAGATCGGAGCACTGATCCCATACAAAAAAGTGTTCACAGACTAAATTAAAAAAAAAACTTTTTATTTAAAAAAAACACACCATTGTAAAACCAAAGATATTTGAACGTTTACGATTTAATATTAGTGAGTGAAGTATTTGGAGCAAACTTTGTTAAAACAATTTGAAAAAGTATTCAATGGTTTCACCATAAGCCCAGAACACCCGAAACGTCCGTTCCTTTATGTACATATATAAAGATAAACCAGACGTAGAAAAACAGTACAGGTATCCAGTGGCGGCACCAGATATTTTTTCTAGGGGGGGCAAGATCATGGCAAATTGATCATGGAATTTAGTGAAAATCCGTCTATACGGGTGTAATATAAATTATTAAAATACATGGAAAATACTGTATTATTAGCGTTTTCTGATAAAATATAATCAATTTCGAAATCAAATTAAATGGTGGTGTATTCTGTGATGTATTATCTAAATGAATGCACATAAAAAAAATACAACGAGTTACACAGCGAAACATATGAAACACAGCAAATACATAAATACTTGAAATTTAAATTTTCGTTTGTTCTTCAACGGGTAGGGCAAAGGTGGGGCAAAACCAAATTTCGGTAGGGCGCTTGCCCTACCTTGCCCCAATCTAGCGCCGCCACTGCAGGTATCATTTTGGCAGTGGGCAAACGCTGTTCATTGCCTCCTCATAAACGCCCTCGTCGATGTTTTCAACGTTTCCAACGTATCCCGCGCGCGCCAATTTATATATTTTTTAATTGCTATTGTATGTTACACGATAATTACTGTTATTATTACATGACGTCGACGCGCGCGTATAAATAATGGTAGATACGCAACGACAATCGTCTAATTTTAAAACGCGAATGTGATCGCATGATTCGGTAACGGCGACCTTCGTGTTCTCGCGCACTTTCGCGTTGCACACGAGTGGAAAGTGGCGGCGACGGCGACGGCGACGGAACGATGCGCGTATTAAATATACCCGCGCGCGACGAATAAACAGAACATATTCTAGTCGATACAGAAATATAATATGTAATACATAATACATTAAAACATAGTATGTGTGTGTATATATATTGTGTACACTGTTCATGTCGTTACGCGAAATCCCTTGAAAATATTTTTTAACGACATCCCGCGCTAGTGCACGCCTGCAGTAACGCCTATATATGAATAAGTATTACATGAGTCGTTTTGGATTTTGAAAAACATTTAAATAATAAAGGGATTTTGCGAGTAATCGTGCAGGCTAATTCTGTCTCGACTTATTATGTACAATGTGAAGCTATATTTTGGAGTCGACTTTAAAGAAATTTACAGCGAGTTTATTATACTCTCGAAAAAATAAATTCCAAAATATTATGTATCGTCATCGTGTACAAACGGCTTCCAGTTTTCTATTACAAATCACACAACATATAGGAAAAATCGTTTTTATTTCTTGTTAAAAATTTAAATATACTGGCACGATTATATCATACGACGTGAACGAATCATGTGTGTTATAAGAAAACAATACGGGAAAAGTATGCGGTCCGACTCTCTCAAATGACGTCTACGTAATTATTGTTTCCAGACCGAAAACGCCCCTCCGAGAATTCGCACGGAGAAGAGGGTGATTAAAAACGAACAAAAATATTGCGCGACATTTGTATCACTTAAATATACAACTGCGTCTACGAAGTATACGTAAATATTAAACACATCGTTAGTAGGACATCATCACACATCCATTATTTTCAATCAAATAATTGTTTCTATCTAGTTTTTTTTTTTTTTTTATCATTTTCCGTCGTGTATTACGTAATATTATTATAATGAGACACTTTTATATATTTCGTTGCAGCGTACAGACACAATTATTATGTATGTATGGTGCACCTATTGTATTTATACAGGGAAATGTATACACGAACGTGCACCTCCAATTATAAAACATTCCGATTTCCGAGAGTAGACGCGCCATAGTACATTTAAACCATACGACCATTACTAGGCGATTCGACGTCAGCCTCTGTGTGGACGTCACACGCCAAACACGTACCTAAACATACCAATTTTACCTCACTATTATCAAACGCATCACGAAACAGAGATAATAATGTATATCTATATTATTTTATTTGTGTGGCTTTGAATCATGTTTTAATTATTAAATTATGCAAATTCGAGACTTTTTTTTGGTATGAAAAACACATCAATACACAGAAAACAATTTTTCCAAAAAAAAAAAAAAAAATGTAAAACAGTATGAATTATAAATGTAAATTTATTAAAGTGCACACTATATTATATTATTATGTAACCTTGAACAAAAGGACATTTCTATGAAATCGTACTGCTATAGTGCCTATAGGGACGTATAGGAAATTATGTAAAATGAACGTTCCCTAAAGCTAAATTACTGTGTAATTATAAAAACACATATCGATATATGTATAATATGTATGTACTCTTAGATAAAATTAATTACTTTGATATAAACGTAGTATTGCTTAGCGACAAACGATGTTACTTGATATCAATATATATATATCGGAAGAAAACAGGGGGAGGAGTGACGTCAAAGTGACTATCTGAATCGACGGAAGACCTAAACCACCATTAGGACTATGTTGTCTTCATGACGTACTGAAAGTTCAAGTGGACACGACTGTACCCGAACGACGGGCATACGTAAGCGCGAGAGGTTGCGTTGAGACGTGTATGATAATAACAAGGGACGAGGAGAAGACGGATAAAACACAATATATATTTATGCGAGAATATAAGCCCTCGGTCAAAGGACTCGAGAACGGAGAGCCGGGAGACACGGGAGTCAATGGAGAAAAGACAGACCGGGGGGGAGAGGGGACGAGACAAAAACAAAAGCTCGCCGCCGTGTGTATATACGTACCCCTACATGTGTCGGTAATTGACCGTACCGTATACAATGATAATAAATAATAATACCGAAACGTCCGAGTTGACGAGATGAGCTTAATGAATATTTAAAACGTTATAGAGTCTGGCACTCGACCCGGTTTTTTTTCGGACTCGGTAAAACGGTTTTTTTCTCTTTTTAGTTTCTTTTTCATCTATCCGAAAAACGATACGTCTCGTCGTCGACGTACGCAAAAAGGACAGGAACGGTGATAGGAGGAGAGAGAGGATTGAAAACGAAAATCACGAAAACGAAATGTGTATGTGTATGTGTGTGTGTGTGTGTGTGTGTGTGTGTGCGCGCACACGGTACATTGAATATTAAAACGGGTGTCTGTCACATAAATACATAATGGAGTATAAGGCAAAGACCGAAAGAATAATGTTTTCGTTTTACGTGTGTATGTGCGTTCAAACGGCGCCTGCTTACGTCACACCGTCCTCTTTCTTTATCCGCAGCCGTTTTCAACACTGTCCCCGAGTCCGCGAGAATTCGTCGAATCATCGAAATCCTTTCGTATTACAGAACGCAAAAAAAAATAATAAATCCCATCTACGTCTAGTACACAAAACACGATTTTTAGAATGTGAACAAATAATAGTCGTTAAAACGGATCTCGCCAAATTCAGCTTTAGTCGCAACCTCGACGTACGTAAAACGTCGGCCTAAAACGGGTTTTCACGTATAAACCGTGGTTCGATTGAACGTATTCGTATTTTAATGTCTAAGACACATACCTTTGCGCGTCTGTTCGTGTCTCCATGGCCATCTTGAAGCATTCAGGCGAATAAAAGAAAACTATAAACGCAGTGCGCGAAATACTGCGGAAAATTTATTTACGCATAGGCTCGTTGAGCGTTTCGAGTCTCTTCCGATTCGCCGGGAACAGCCACAGAGGTTTTTCTCATGGAACAAAGTCGTTAATAATAAACCTGAATAATTAATTTCATTTGTTTTTCCAGGCGTTTGCCGGCACCGTCCCGTACGTTCAGACGCCGTCGTGAATTTTGTACATACGACACCACCGCCGTACAACTGTCGAATGTAAAGATATTGTTTATTAATATTAATAAAAAAAAAATCGTTTTATCTGTTTTTCCGTGTGTACGTTTTTTTTTTTCCTAAATCCTGTACAGTAAAAGTACGCGTCGTTGTGAAGTCCGGATCTGGACGCGACGTCGAACAATTCGTATTTGAAATTATTACCGAATACGTTGTGCGTGTAATAGGGTCGGCGGGACGCGTAGGCGGCAAACACGAGAGTGCTCACCTATAGACGAATTTTTTTTAGTATGTATCAGTGGCATGGCGAACCTTTTAAAGACAAGGAGCAGACTATTTTACATAACACCCACCTCCTCTATTAAAATGACAAATAAGTAAAAAAAAAAAATATGCATCGTTTTTTAAATACTTTCTGACTTTTGTTTTCTTCCAAGTTCTATCTTCTAAATTCTAACAAATATTTCTTACTAATAAGTCGAGTAATAATAATTTATTCATAATCATTTACTACACGTCATCCACTGACCACCACCCACCTACCCAATTCGAACTAGGAGCGGCCGCTCAAAAATTACATACAATTTTTATTTATCTGTGAATAATTTTTGAAAAATAAAATTATGTACAATCACTTTTCGTTTTTTAATTTTTTCAAAAAACTTTTTAATCCTAAAACATATTTTCAATTTGTTCGGTTAACAAATAATAATGATATTGATTTTATCCTCGAAAATATTTAGAATTTCATTATAATTTATGGTCAAACAAATTAAGAACATTTTTAGCTTACAACATTTAAATACGACAAATATTTTTTCCTTGTATATTATTACTATCAACGTTTGAAATATTGTTTATCATTTTGGTCTAACAATTTGCTTAGCCTTTAATAATATCAAAGTTAAAGTTGATTATAGTTACAATAATAATTAAATTTTAACCAAACTCATGACATTTCGTTTTAATACTTCTACACATTCAAATTTAATATTACACCTGGGACATAATATTTTCATAAATCGACATATATATTTTTCTGTTATTAAGTACTTTATTTTTAAATAAAAGTTTAGGACTGATAAAAAGTTGACAAATCAAAAAAAAAAGAATCATATCAAACTAGATAAGACTTGTTGAAATATTCTAACATCTAAATATTATATACAATATACAATAATAATAAATGACAATCAATACTAAAATAGTTATTGTATATATATATGTAATAATTGTTGTAGGTAATACGAATTTAACATCTGGTAATAATTAATATATCTATTGTATTAGATTTCAACAAAAACATACTATTCAATATCACATAGAAAATATTAACTAAATTTATGAGTATAATAATTTACAATAATTATTTGAAACTATGAAAAATAGAAATCAACTAAACTAAAACAAATACGTAGAATCAAAAATACAAAGGTTTGACTTGGGTCCCTATTATTTTATTTTTATACTTACAGTGTATCATGTGTGGTACAATTCAGATTATTATAATTCAGATATTATGTTTAATGTTTTTCATTACCATGTGATTATGTAAACTATTAAATAATTTGTATTTTTGACAGGCAAATTAAAGTTGTATGGGGTAATTGTTTTCACATACAAATATAAAACAACCAACAAATTAGGACCTAAGTCAACTGATTCAAAAGTTCTGTTATCTCAATTAAATGTTAGTCACCTAATCAAAAGAAAAAAAATAACACAATTGAATCGAATAAAATAGAAATGGGGACCAACAGGAAAATATCAAGTTATTCAGTTATTCAATAGATAAAACTTGATTGTTTTATCAATACCATTATTAATTATCAATACATGGTTAATGTACCATGTACATAAACATTTATAGTTAAAGCAAGATCTACTACAATAATTTAAAACTGAAATCTCTTTGAAACAGTTCTAATATTTGTACTTTAATGATTAAAAACAAAGAAAATAATATGAAAATACTTCCACAATAATGAACAATATAGATGTTAAACAAATAAATACAGTAAAAACCTCTAAACATCATGTGGTAGATACTATTAGGATCAGACAAAAATATCCAATGCCAAGAGCTCGAGTGTAATTATGTTACATAAATGCTAAGACCAAAAATACATATACGCTATTTAAGAATTTCAATATTGAAGTGTCCATAAAGGTTTCACTGTAATACTAATATATATATATACACATATATATCACCATTAAGGATTTTAATGATAAAAGGCTATTATAAACATCTATATTTTTTCCAAAAATATAGGCAATATATGTATACATATTAAAAGCTCGATAAGTACTAAAAATGAAAAGCTGGATAGCAATCAAAACATAATTAGAAAAATAAAATAAAATGAAACTATTTATGCTTTAAAATTGAAATAAATAATCCACTGGTTAAATAATTATTAAAATTCTCTAATTAATATGGTTAAAAATGTGATAAAATTCAATAAATGTTTATATAAATGCGGAATGTCCGTTAAAATAATTATGTCTAATAGATATATAATGTATATTTTTAATTGTTATAGAACAATGATAAATAAAATATAATAATAATAATACAAATAACAATAATAATGAAAGTTATAACTAACTTAATTACAGAATAAAAATTATTAATTTAAATAAATAACCAACAATAACTAAATATAATAAAATACAAATTTAATATGTGATTGAAATAATTGCGTTAAAAAGCTAGATTTAATGAATATTTAGGAAAATTATTAATTTCAATCAATGCAAAATACTGGCAAGTTTTTGAATATTCATTAGTTACTAGTTGTTTTTAAGTTTTTTTTAATTTTTATATTTTATTAGTATTTAAACCTATACTAAAATATTTAAAAAATAACGATTTTTAAGGCTACATTAAGTATTACTTTGGAAAAACATAATAGTGTGATGCCTGGAAGAATTTAAAAGGTTTATTGACTTAAGGCAGACAAGTTGTTGAGAAAGTCTTCTGGAGTGAGAACATGTGATGAGCCTACAACAAAAAAAACAGCAAATATAAAAATGTATATATATATATAAGAACATAAAAATTGTCATATAAAATCTTACCTATTATAACCTCCCAGTTTTTGAAGTTATTGGTTACTTCATACGCACACCTGATTTCAGAAAAGCTAACTCCTCCAATTACAAATACTATCACTCTGGGAACATTCTTGATTAATTGTTGGCCCTTATCTTTATGCCAATGTCCATATCGTGCACTAAAAATAATCAATGTTTAAATTGTGAGACAAATCAAAAATAGTTTCTTCTGTCAAATCATTTAGAGAATTTTCTAAATATTTTAAATATCTAAATCGGAATATTTAAATATTTATTTGAGTTAATGTATAAAATATATATCTATTAAAAAGAAAATTGTTAGTATATCCTAATTCAATTTATTAACTTAAAAATGATTAATAATTTTCCAAAGTTACTATACAAGTGATTAATTTAACAAATTACTCTTTTATTGTGGTACATTTTTTTAATTTTGAAGGTTTTATGCAAATATTTTTTTGTAAGAGTTGACTGATTGTATGTGAATAAGTGTTAAATGGATTATACAAGTACATAAATAAATACATACCTTGTTGGTGCATGGTATCCAGATGAAGCAGCTCTACCAGCTAGAAAAGGGAAATGTTTAGCATCCAGTTTGTCTTCAATACAATCTTCCATTAAATCTTTAATCACAGGTGTCCAACGAGACATCTGATACGTTTGTTCCGTGATGCGTTCTTTACGTGGTATCTGATACTGTTTCTTCCTGTTACCCTGAAATAGTAAAATATTAGATATATATTTTATTCAAATTATCATTGAATGAGATAAATAATATTTACATCCACGATTGTATTGATACCAAGTAAATTCAAATTGACAATAGCTTGCTTGTCGGCTGGTGATAATTGAGCATGTTGTACTAGTTTATTAAGATTCTCTTCTGATATTCCATTCTTAGACAAAACGTATAATATAATGATCCTCATTTTGTCATTGCTAGATGTATTCTGATCCAATAATATGGGCACAATACACCTCATGTGGTCTTTGATCTTCTCTCCCTCTGCATCAGTGCCCATGGCTAAATCTTGTTCCACTTTACATAGTCTGTCCACATTGCCTTGATAACATTTCATGCAGTCTTCAGCCAGATGCAAATGAGTAGAATATTTGCTTAACTCTTTTTGGTATTGAGGCATTTTCTTAATCATTGTAGACAAATCACGCATAGAAGATTTACTTTCACCAACAGCTGACATGCGCTTTGAGTCTATAAATTTCTTTAAATTCTTTGTCACATTCCTAAAACAAAAGAATATTTTATATCAAAAGTAATAAATCAACAAAGTTAAATTTAAAAACTTACGTAGACACAACAGCTATATGTTGATGTCGAAGTTCTACCCATAGCTCATCATTTTCATCCAATAACACTTCCTTAAGAGCTTGGCCTGCAGTGGCTTCATATCTTTTTAAGCAGAATCAATTAAAAATTAAATTATAATTTTATAACACTTAAATTAACATTACTTACTTATAAACATCGTTTTCTATTGGCAATAGATCATAAGCCATAGCTTGGAAAGTGAGCTCATGCAAAACTGGAGAAACACAATCAAATCCCCTGTCAAGTATAATTAACTGCGAACGTGCTTTTTCTGGACCTTCACCCATTGTCGGTTCATCAGCTTTGTAAGCATCTAACTTTTGCTGAACAATCTGTGCCAATTCAGCATTACGTTCAAAGTCACTTCTATATCGTACTGAGGGATATTCTCCTAATGTAGCGCAAACTGTAGCAATCTGTTCTGCTATGCGCTCCATATTAGGCACACGACTACTAATCAATAATGGATTATAGTAACATTGAAATGTTTCACGGGAGTCTAAAGAAAACACCTAATATATATAAAAATACGAATTAACAATAAAAATAATAATAATAATGTAATTGATAACATATATGAAAAAAGCAATCAATAATTAAATATGTCATATTGCAACACACACCTGACGCTCATAAGGTAGAAAAGCGATGTTAATCTCTTTGAGTGTTTTTATTTTTTTGGCAGCAATTGATTTGCACAGTTCATTGAAGAGTTCTTCTTGACAAACTTTTGTCAAAATTAAGCAATAAAATAATACTATATTAGTATTTTAAAGCGAAACAAGAATTTATTAATGGGAAATAAAGATTAGATTTCTGTGTTCCTATGTTATGTAAGTCATTAATATCCTTTAGTTCACAGCCAACATAATACTCATAAATATTATACCTTTAATATTTTCATAAAAATACCAAAACCATATACACAAAGAAAGTGTTAAGTAAAACCAAAAATCTCCATGAAAAATGAAAAAAGAAATATACCCAATACAAATAAAATATTAACATCACACAATTTTGTTAGTACAAAAAATAATAGCGAATAACCTAACTTTCACCACTTATTTAACTGCCAACAGTCGTCATAAAATGTTACCTGTTGTTCATATGCTATGAAGGCTATATTAACTTCCACTAAAGTTTTAACGAATTTTGCTGCTGGGGACAAACTTAACTTGTTGAATAATTCATCGGGACAAGCTGCAATTACAATATATAAGAAAAAAATTCAACATTTAGATTTTAATTTTTAATTTAACTAAATATTTCCCAAAACGTTTTCTTCATATTTAGATACTGGGTATATACATTAAATATCATATTTATGTAAAATTAAATTAAAGAATTTTCTAAAGGTAATTTGATTCGTAAAAGCAGAATTTCAATATAAGAATATATTACCCTCGGTGAAGTAAACATGAGCAGCTTTGTACATTGACTTTCCTGGACTAGAGAAATCTCTGATAAGAGCAGCGACTGACTTTTCACTGGGTGTAATTAGATAAACAGCTTCTAAAGTAGCCAACGGCTCACGCTTTTTTTGCAAATCTTCCACGACTAAAACAAAACGGAATAAATAAAGCATAAATAGGTATATACGTATA
This sequence comes from Schlechtendalia chinensis, assembly GCA_019022885.1. NCBI lineage: Eukaryota > Metazoa > Arthropoda > Insecta > Hemiptera > Aphididae > Schlechtendalia > Schlechtendalia chinensis. The sequence goes on from CM032341.1 coordinate 6,765,253, forward strand.
CATTTGTCACTAAAAATGAACACCTACTAGTGATTCCTTCGGCCGAAATTTCATGCATCTTACAGCAGGCCGATATCATTCGCATTGCCAATTGATCGACCACCATAACGCGCCATTCGATACCTTTGTCAGCTCCTTTCTTCACACCCTTCTGTTTTATGACCTCGTTCATGATCTCTGTAAAACGATTATATTAAATTAATACTCGTATCAGACAAAACAGAAGGCCACATAAAGTAAAATGAAATCTTACTTTGCCCGACAACAGCTTTCAGTGCCATGTTTGATTTGTTATGATATCAGCCACACGAATTGTAAAACAACGTTCTTTCTAAACGACGAGAAAAACAACAATCTCCAAAAGTTGCTAAGAATGCAATATCATTACGTCATTAAGATACTGAGGAATGAGGAACAAGGATGGATTCAAATAACTTTGTCGGAGATAAGAGTAGAAAAATGGTGGAAAATCAATTGGAAAATTGGTCAGACCACCAGTGTAGGAAACTCAACAGCATAAAAAGTACCTTAAAAAACATTCATTTTTTTTATTGTTGACAAAATAATAATTATTTTGTAAATAAAATGAAAAAAACAAGCTATACATTATTATAAAACGAAGTTGTTATTATATTGTATTTACTTAATAATAAAATACGTTTTATTACAATAAAAAAAAAACAATTATCAGTATTATGTTATAATATGCAATAAAATTATACATATAAAATATTTATTTATAATAAAATATTTATGAAATAAAAACTTAAATTTAAAAAAATAGAAAAATGTTAATTCCTGACATACATCGATTTTAAAACACTTCTTAAAAATGATTTATTTAGTTATAATTTATTATTTATACTAGGTATAATCACTGAACTAATTTAGTTTAGAGGGCACAGTACTTCATATTTTACAATTATGTCAGTCTGTCACTAACATTAATTTTGTTACTGATATTTTGAGAAACATCATTCGACTTGAATGAAATTAAAATTTCTGATAAAATATTTAAACAATTTCATTTACTACGAAAATATGTGTGATTATGGTTTATGATTAATATATTAAAACATGTAAAAATAATTATAAATATGTAATATCTGTTTTAGATATTACATGGCACACAAATTTACTTGTCCAATAATTATTAATGGCTTTTTAATTTAAAATTAGCTTTCTTGCAATTAAATTTCTAAAATGTGTTGTTTGATTCTTCTTATTTAGCACCTAAAGGGCTCCACAAACAAAAAAGTTTGAAAACTATTGATATAGAATATAGACACATTATGTAACATACCTAATTTGTCATTTCTATTTTAATAGGTTCATACTCAATTATTTATAATATATTAGTCATTAGATAACCATTTAATAACTAGGTACTTCATGAATAGTTTTAAAAATATTTGATTAGATACAGTAACTAATAACTACTATATTATTATAGTACCTATAAACATTAACACAGCTATTGAGTATTTAATGTATATCATTCTATGTTTATTAAACCAAACTATAATTAACAGACATATTATATATGTCCAATTCATATCCTCATTAAATAACAAATTTAATTGAAATAAAAGATGAAGAAGACAAATAAAAGTATAAGAATAAAACAAAATAAATATTTATTAAGTCAAACTTAAGATAAAATAATAATTAAATTTATGATTAAATAAGTTGTTTGTAACTTTTTGACAAACTCATGAATGTATAATAACATTATTACATTAACAAAAATTTATTTTTGCCATAAGTATTCATTTTTTTTTAACATTTAATATGTGATGAACATAATTTACCATTATAATCGCAAAAACAATTATATTTACTATGGTTAGTTTAGAACTCAAAAACAGAGATGTACAAATTTATAATTAAAATGTGTTATAAATATATAATAATTACTATTAGCATAGCTATTATAAATATTGTATATTACATATAATCAATAAAATTAATTACAATTTTTCAATTTTATTATTGATGATTATACATTTTTAGAGTTCTTTATTTCACTTAAAATCAATAATTTTATTATTATTAAAATAGTATATATTATTTATAAAATGTACATAGAGTTAAACAAAGTAATTTAATTAAATAATTATATATTTTAAAGTTACTCAATTTAAATTTTAAAATAAAAATAAATGTAATATTAAATCACATTTTAATAGTATTATTACATAATTAGCTTATAAAGTAATGCTGCCATTTTCAAATTGAAATCAAACATTTATTAAATATTAATTGTTTTAAATACATTTAAAATTAAAAAATTAATGTAGTAAATAAAGAATAAAATATCTCAAGTCTACATATTTTACATAAATGAAGGTTTACAAAAAAAAAAAACAAAGTCATAAAAATGATAATAATAATATAATTAACTTAAAATCAACAATTTCTTTTTCTCTTTGCATTAGGTTTGACATCCGATTTATCATTTTTTGATTTGAGTTCTTTAAAACTTTTCAAATGATTCAAAAATAAAATCTGGAAATTAAAATTATTAATTATTTATAATAAAGAAGTAATAAAAAATGAAATATATATATATTAATATTGGATGTCTAATAATTAATGTAACCGTTAAATCTCTATTACTCATATATCTGCTATATAGATTACAGAAGTTAATTTACTCTTAAAAGTATACAATGTATATACACAAAAGTTAATTTATTGAAAGATTAATAAGAAAACTATTTATAATACAATGAGATCTATCTGGTTTTATATACATACAATTGATTTTTAAATTCATTTATTACAAAAATAAAATAATCTAAAATATATTAAGTCTAGAAATCAATCGTTATCAAAACTGGCCCATATACAAATTTTAGAAATTTATATTACCACTAGTCAGCACTTACTGTATGTGCCCATCCTGCATTTTGCTTAAATATATTTCTAAAACAATCCCCTATTTCATTATAAACTTGTTGAGTGACTGTTTTGTATTTTTTTAAATGTGGTAAATAATTATCACAAGCAATTTGAAACACATGCGTGTCTACTGGAACAGCTTCTAAGTGATCAAGTGACATTAAACAAATACAATCAGCAACCTATAAACAAAAATTGTTATTAATTATTGGTTTAATAGTAATTTTATTACATAGTATAAACATTGTTTTAAAATTTTTACTTTTGGACCAACTCCAGGCAATAACATAAGTTCTTTTTTAGCACTGTCATAATCCATATTTTTTAGCGCCTCAATCCATTTATTACTACCTAATGCAAGAATTTTTTCGGCTGTTTGTCGAATAAATTTGGCTCTATATCCAAATTTTGCGATTTTCAAATCTTCCTCTATTTTTTCTCCAATTAGTTTTTCAACACCAGGGAACGCATAATATGTTGTTCCTTCTATCTTTTCACCATACAAAGTACATAGTTTTTCAACCATAGAAGAAATCCTATTATATTTTGGTTTAAATAATTAAAATTAGAAATAAAAATAAAAAATAAAATATTATATTATATTATCTACCTTGTAATATTATTATTTGATGAACAAATGAAAGATAATATGTTTTCAACTGGTTCTTGTTTTAACATCCTAATTCCTTTAAATCGTTCAGCAGATTTTTTAAAAATTGGATCATATAAACTCCATTTTTGTAGTATGAATCTAAGGGTTCATCCATTCTGAGATAATTATATAAACTTTCTTCATCAGAATTTGTAGGTGGAACTCGTTTATAAGCTATATGTTCATCATTTTGCTGTAGCATCCAAAAACCACCAGCAAACACTCCTGAATATTCATCTGGAGCAGTTTCTTTCCATCTAATAATTTTCAAAAAAATATAGAAAATTAATACTAGTAATAAGTATTGATTGTAATGACTATAGTCAAATATAAACTAAACAACCAAAAATTGCTTTATTTCAAAACATGAACAATTTAGTCCATGTCTATTAGTTATATTTGTACTTATGAAAATAAATCACTCACATTATTATATAATAAATATTTTATATTTTGATAAATACTAATCCTAATGAAATTCTAAAAACCCAAACTTTTACCTGAAACTTTGACCACCCAGAAGGACACATTTTAAATTCACTTGATCCCTTGTACACACAAATTTCTTCATTGTTTTAATTTTGAGTTTTTACCTTTAAATTAACTAATACGATAACTATAAAATCCAAAAAAAAAAGTAGCTTACACTATTTTTTTAAATATATTTACTGACAAATTTAGTAAAACAAAGTATCTAACAGTCAATTCATTACTTAATACTCACAATTTAAAAAATACTTCGTCTAGATATGGCAAATAAAAATGATAAAGCTTTAACGCGGCTTTTTTTTTTTAAATACTACATAGATAATACGTATAACCTTAAATTATTATCTATGGTCCATTGATAATACATTATCAAATATCAATGTTCTATGGCTATGTGCATGTCATAATAAAAAATTATAAAATTTTGAAATTTTGCTTAAAATGTTAAACATAAGTATTTAATGCTTAGTTTTCAAATCAAATCAAACGTGTAAAATAATATTTTTATTCTTCACACTCGTCGATCAACTTCATATACAGTTAATTTGTAAATGGTAATTTAAATTTAAGTTTTGAATATTATTTTAAACTAATTTGTCATTTCATTTTTGTAATTTTAATAAGTAAAAAAATTATATTATCATGTTATGAATTTTTGTTAATAATCAATTGCTATTGTATGATATTGATGAATTGCTTAATATAATTAAAAACTAGCTGTAAATTGCATTCTATACAGACCAGAAGCTTACTATTTTATATTCTGTTATTTTAATAAGCATGTGTTTAAAATACATAATTTATACTTATAAAATCTATACAAATGTTAAATATTACATATTTTATCAGTTTTAAAATATTAAAATGTACTATAATAACAATTTTTTTTTGTTTCTTTTTTTGCAGATTGAAATTGCGATGACTACAAAAGATTTACTTCATTCCTATGTTAAGATTTGAACTAAATATTTTTTTATTTAGATATAACAAATTCTAATATATGAGTGACATTCATTAATTTTGTCAATATGATTTTAATCAAACGAGTACTATCTATTAGAATTAATAAACCAAAGGAAATTTTTAGATGTTTTTGCAGTGCTGATAATAGCTTAGATACTGTTAAGTTAAATCAAAATCCGTGGCCTAAAGATTATAATGACAGCCCATTGGAATCCAATAATACTAATTTTTCTACTATAAGTCCAGCTTTACGTCCTACATTTAATTTGGCTGCATACGTTAATGAATCATATTCATTACAACAACTAGTCAAACTTGGCGTAGAACTTTACAAATTTGACAGTGATCCTAAAGTAATGGAAACAATATTAAAATTGGATTTCGAACGTGATATGAAACCTTATATACGATTTGTACATGATTGTGGAGTTCCAATTGAAGAATTAGGAAAATTTTTTACTAAAAATCCTATGATATTTACAGAACATATGGATGATTTAATAACTCGAATTAATTACCTAGAGCATAAAAGATTTACTAAGGAAATGATTACTACTATAATTCAAAAACATCCAAAATGGTTGTCACAAAGTACAATTGATATTGATAAGAGTCTTGGATTTTTTCAAACTAATTTCTATCTTTCTGGTGAGAATGTTCGTAATTTGGTTACTCGATTACCAAAACTGATAACTTGGCCAAAAAAGTCAGTAAATTTAATAATGTTTTCATTGAATGAAGAAATGGGTTTTAATGGCAATGAAAGGAAAAGATTATTACTAATCCAGCCTAGACTATACACAATGTCTAAAAATCATTTATTACAACGCTTCAATTATGTACATAACATTATGGAAATAAATCATGATCGCATTGTCCTTGAATCTCAAGTGTTGACCAGTCGTTTATTTAGAACCAAACAAAGACATGAGTATCTGAAATATTTAAATCGAGCACAATATGATCCAACAAAAGCCAATTATGTGCCACTTTTAAAGTTAGTTTCAGGCAATGATTCGGAATTTTGTATGAATATTGCTAAGACTAGTGTAGAAATGTTTAATAGCTATTTAAAAACAGTTCAATAACATTATGAATTAGTTGTTAACATTAAATAAATTTATGTTTCAATAAAAATATGTTTTAATTTATTATTTGTTTGTATATTGTATAATAATGAAGTGTATTATTTAAAAAACGCTATAGAAAATTAAAAAAAATAATAAAATATTTAGTTTCAAGGACATAAGTCAATCTTCATATACTACAAATTTAAGAATATATACAAGAGTCACAATTATTTATTTGAATGTATAAGTCAAGGTTAAACAAATTTAAACATACTTGGTATTTACATTTCATTCCTAAACTATCAGCTTTGAATTTATTCTGCCTCACATTGATTATATGTATAAGAATAATTAATTCATTTTGAGTCGTAGGTTTTATTTTTAAAATTTTTTCTGTATACAAATTATGTTCTTAAAACATTTATAATTTTTCAAACCAAATAGTGTTAAAATTATGCAATATAAAATATAAATGTCAAAATGTTTTTTTCTAAATAAATTTTTAAAAGTTTTATTTTATAACTGTATAGATTTACATAAACCAATAAAAAAAATTACCATACTATTATCAAACATTTTGTAAATTATAATGGTCTTCACACCGTGATTTAAAAGTGTCTTTAAAAAAATCATCAAGAGTTGAACTTATCATATGCGACAACTTTATTCGGAAACAATTATTTCGAAAATGAGTTAAATGCTCATATTGAACATAACACTCCGAGCTTTCATTATACATTTATATTGCGTTTGCACGAAATCACAACTATTACCAGTAAAGATGTTTACACATCAGTAATAACAATAATGCAATAGCTGCTAGGCACATTATATTATACACGGTAGATCATATTTTATTTTGACGGAACACACATCACAACGCTAGACAGATTTCTGACACTTTGGATTATCAATACAACAGTCGGCGTAGACCTAATCTGTAATCTACCTTTCCAAAATTCTTAACGGTGTAAAATATGTTATTATTTATTATGTTGAATGACACTACCGTATACCTGTATATCTTTCGGATGTGTTGTTTGGTGATTGAAATTTTGCAAAAAAAAAAAGCCTATATGTGTACGATGTATTATGTGTGGTTAATATCCCTTACACTTGGTCTACCATCGCCGCCACCAACGTTCTCGCGTTTATGGGCTTAGCACGACAGTCTTTCGGACGCCGATGGCGACAAAAGGGAGAGAGAGAGAGAGAGAGAAAAAAGGTATTTTCTGTTCCGATTCTATTCAAATGGAATGCACACGCCGATCGGATTCATCACAATGGTCACGCGAACGCGTATTTGTATCCCCCCGAGCACAATTGAAGAATGCCTTAACATATCCTGTCGGGATCGATATACGATATATATGTATATGCGTGTGTGCGTGTGTGTAGTAATATATATATATATATATACGCGCACGCGGTACGTATACGTATCCCGTGCACACACACGCCGCAGTGTATATATTATATTATTATTATGTAGTCTCGAGGTGCTCGCGTCTGCAGGCGGCCGTTCTGTGCCGGCTAACGACACAATACCCCCCAAATTGGAATTTTCAAGACATAAAAGACATTCCCCGATGAATGAACGACGCATATTTGATGACAGTTCTCGAATGCCTACCCGTACAGCGGTGTATACGCTCCGGAACAAAATCACTTGCATGCGCGTTTGTAGGTACTACGGTATATGGTAGGCACGACGTGTCCCCGAGTGTAGTGTAGCCGCGTATTATAATCCGACCGGCGCACACCTCGGCAAGACGGGGACACACACGGTGGCAGAATATCCTCTGTTGATAATGAATATTGAATGATATGACACGCGCGGTTTGAACGTGGCGATGGCCTAAATAATATTGAAAAAAAATTGTGTTTTCTTCAAACGATATTTTGTGCGGCGCCGATTTATACGCGACGTACGGATGGTACACAATTCTTATTATTGTAATTGAAAATTCGGTGGTATAGCCGTACGTTTGTGTCGTACGTGTATTATAATTATTATTTTACGTTTTTTTTTGAAGTCCAGAACCTAGAACTGTGTGTGTAAGCGTGTACCTTGTTTTTTAATACTTACATGTGTTCAGGGGGTATTCATACGTGTTGGATCGATTTTAATTGCTGATTTTGAAACGAAATGCACGTGTAGTATGAACAGATCATCGAACATTTTTATATACTGGACTTGGTAAATACCACGCATAGTTGATATATACATTATACAGTTTACACTATTAATCCTTATTACTTACTGAATGTTATTCTACATCTCCAGTTACCTACTTATTTATCGTATGGCAACCTATTATAATTGTCTAATAAACACGCGTTCGCTTAATTAAATGCAGTGCTATGATGATTAAATATATCAATAATTGTATAATGTTCGGTTGCAATTATTTGCATGTATTAGAATTTTCAACACATAATGACCTATATTTTTTTTTTTTTTGTTCTATACATACTCGTATAATAATATACGGTATCTACATCTTTTATCACGGTGCGTTGTGTTTATTGTACTATAAATATATGTGTGTTCTAAACGATTGTGGTTAGTGTTTAGATTCGTCTATTGTTTTACTCGCTTTAATATTCGGCTGTTTAGAGCTGTAGTATAAATTTACAATTTTTCTTTTGAATTTTCAAACAAATGCAATATATACCATAATTTATCGTTACATGTTATAAATTTCACTTTATGCAATTTTTTTATAGCAATCACTTATTATAATACAACGTATGAACGTTCAACAATCAACGTCCAATATTCAGGGCCTACACCAACAAATATAATAGAAATAATGCAATATGTACTAAAATAAAGTTTTTTTGTTTTTATTAAGTTCAAACCTAAAAGCGAATAACTTAAAAATGTTACCATCTTTGTTTGAAATATGTTTGCTATAAGTTTAAATATAATTATAATCTAATACTATACTAGTATAAATCATATACTGATAACTCTAAGTGCCGTTGTACACGACGATGACGTATAAGTTATTATTTAACCATATCTGTCTTTTGATATCTAGTCAAAACGAAATAGACGTTTGCAGTAACCATGTATAATATAGATATTTCATTTCATTTCGCTATTTATAATTTATTGTAAGTACCTGCTCATTTTTATAATCAAAATACATTTCATATACAATTTTGATTTAAAAAAATTACATTTTGTTGATGCAACGATGTTTTTCCGAGTACCGACGATCGGTGTCTTAACAAAAGTGAAGGTAAAACATATTTTAAATTACCTATATATGTATTTTTAGCCAATTAGTTTATTGATAAAAATATTAATAATTATTTAAATCATGATATGTCAATATATCTAAGTATATAAGATAAATATAAATCAATGATACAGGTTTTTTATGGTTTGTTTTTATATGGTTACGGCATTAGATTCTTACTGCTTTTTAGATTTGTGGACATGATCACAAATAAAATAATTGTATACGTACTAATATAGCTTATAAGTAAATGTAAAATCCAAATAATCTATTAAGTAAACCTTCGTGTTTCTTCCGACGATATTTTTTGTTGCATAAACGAATCAATCTCAATTTGATGTTAATCTTAAAAGATAAATCTAAAATGACTCGTTCTGTATAGATATTTTTATACGTTGTGTATTTCGTTCATTAAATATATTTACATTTACCTGGCTCGTTAATATTACAGAAAAAATGTACCTACTGAATTAGATACGTATATATATACTTATATTCCACATTTCCACGTATTATTTTCACAGTTTATATACGAGGAACAATTCAAAAGTTATTCAATAATTTTATTATTTTTTTTCCGAGAGATTTGTCAATATCATGTCACATCCATTACAGGCTGATATATGTGCACACCCATTATGTGTAAAGGTAAAGACGCCAAAATGTCTACGGATTCTCGGTCTAAGACTCTACAATGAATATATATTTCCATACAAAGAAGAAAAAAAAAACACTTTCTGAAAAGGTACCCATATACGTTTGTACAAAAAACTACAACAATAGAATCAGCAAATTCTACTCTTATTAGTTATCCGAGTTTTATTTTCAATCGGCACGTATTGCCCATAAAGCGTACGGGCACGTCGTTTTATGGCACCGGGAGGACATAACACGTAGCGCAATACGGTACGGTCGTGGTTTACGTTTCAACGAAAAATACTTTTCACCTACAACCGCGGGTAACCTAACACGCGCTGCCGTCGTCCGCAATATCGTACGAAACGGAATTGCCGTCGTCGGTTGTTTACGCCGGCCGGCTAAAAAAACATATTATGCGTACGATTATCCGTCGTCTCCGTTATATAACCCATACGTCCCGTACTCGCCGCGTGTAAAAGAACAATATTATCTTAACGCCAGCCGACCGAACAATACACGGGTGGATAAATAAATGCGTTCGTAATAACAAATCGTTTTGTACGCAGTACGTCGCGTAATATTCTCGCGAGTTACGGACTACGAGAGATTAAACACGACGACGATGATAATACGTAACAACAACAACAACAAACGAAAAACAACCTTCCCGAATGGCGCAATAATAACGCAGTAAAAAAAAAAATAAAAAAATAAAAAAAAATATATATATATATATATATTTATTGGGTTTTTTGTCCGCGGTACAGGCGGCAGCTGCCGTGTGATGCCGCCGCCACAGCGACGCCGCCGATCGTTTTTAATTGTTATCAACGGACTCGCCGCGCCCAGTCGGTTCGGTCGACGAGTGATAACGTGAAATTTAAACGGCAATTTGTTATTGTTCTTTGTTTTATTTTATTTTTCGTTCAAATTTTGAGCGCAACGTTAAATCGATCGCGTTAACCGCCATTTCGTGTTCCCGCAAATCTTAATGATAAAATGACGTCGACGATTCCGACCAGATGTGTTTCATCGCGACTTGCGGCGTCCAGATATTTACGTTTCGTCCACAGAACAGCAACCAGGTGAGTCATTTTATTCAAATCGTGCGTACGGACGAAAATTCGTAAACGTAGTTTAAGTTCATAACGAATGAAAATACCGCTGTAGAATATCCATTTTGTTTTGTTTTCGTTCACCGAAAATAGGTAGGTACAAATTATTGTACACTATTGTGTTATGTCATTAAATCGTTATGGTATGGGTACCTGTGTAATGTGTTTAGGATATTAAACATTACTCATATAGTATATTATTTTCAGTATAATACACTTAATGTTTAATTGAATTCAATTAATAATCATTATTATTTAATTACTAAATATAATTATTCATGGTGTATCTGTAACATTTTGTTGTACAAAATAAAAACAAAGCTTATTAACATTTATACCGTTATTGGTATGTTTTATTACTGTAGGTACAATTATATTTAATAAATAATTAATTGTACTAGGCATTAAATGTTAATATTTTTTTAATTGTTATTACTAATGTAAAATAAGTGATGATACAATTGTAATTCAGGCACCTACAGTACATACTTATATGTTTGTATGATATTTAGAGGTCTATATTTATTTATATAATATAATTTATGTAAAGTCTGTAATGGTATAGTGTACAATAAAATCCCCTATTTGCCATGTTAATATCTACTTATTTATCAAAATAATGGTTTTTTTATTTGTTGTTTAAATAATATGTATGTTCTTGTTTAATTATTACACATAATTAATGAGAATAGTAGCTAATTAAATGTCTTTTAAACAATTAATATTAATCTATAATTGGTCAGGTATACCTATTAATGGCTAATTTATTATATTTTTTAAATCTAAAAGACTGTTTTTGTTTTAATGGATTAAGTAGTGATAATGTGGTATAATAACTAATTATTTGATAAGGTAAAAGTACGTTTTTTTTATTTACTTAATAATAAACAATTTCTGAATATGAGCAAAAAATATAGTATAATGATTTTAAAATAATAATACACTGCAATTGTTTATAATTATATTTATAGTTCAAAATCATTCAAAACACTAAAATAAACTAATTTAAATTCGAATTTTCGATTAACATTTCGTGTTCAAAATTAATAATAATAAAAAAAATCGTATTTAAAACGTATGTCTTAAGTATATATTTTTGCTTTTACATGATCAAAGAATAGTGCAACTTATTTTGTTCAAAGAAATATCACGTATGTGTACGATGTTCAGATCCATTCTATTGCATTATGCGCGTTAGTCTTCTTTATTTGTAGAAACGCAAGGTAAAAAATGTATTTTACTCAATTCATAACAAATGTGTAGTTTTTCATCCATTCGTTTGTCTGTCCTTGACAAAGTGTCAACCGTAAGCAATAGATATCCCGGTCTACAGTTATTTTGATTCCCGTGTCTGCTTAGTAGTCACGAAGTCTGCGAAATGTATGCTCTCTCTCTTTTACGTACGGACCCTTCGGCGGATAGTCGGGAGCATTAGGTAACCATCTGTTTTTGGTTTTCGGGACCATTTCCTTTTATTACATGTCAAACTCAGCGTGATACCTACGGGTACCGAAAAGAAAAAAAAAACAGAGATTATGTGACCCAAGAGAGAGAGAGAGAGAGAGAAAGAAAAAAATGAATTAGATTACATTTGGGTATTGTTGTGGACATGCATATCGAGCAGGTATAAGGATAGCCAGCGTTGGGCAGACAACTCGGTGCCATCTGACCGTTTTATAATATCCTGTTCTATATACCTACGCCTGTATAGTATATATATATACCACGTATATGAGTAGACTACGTGTTTTCCTTTCGTAAATGAATGTTGTAAAATGTTTTTGTAATCGTGATCGTTATCCCACACTTAACATGACAATAAATATAAAACCGTCAAAGATCAATTACTTTTTTTTTAATCGTAAAATCACGAAAGAGGAAACACGTCCTTTTTTACTATCAAATAACACGTTTTCGAATTGTAAAATCTGTTGAAGATTATCCTGAAAATAATATTATTACATCCATAATTTGCCAAGTTATTTTCATTGCAATGCAAAATATATAACTTCCGTTCGAGTTTCATATGACAGACGCAAACGAGTATAATATACATAACTAATATCAGTGCCTTTTAGCTATAGAGCCTGCTGTCTGGTCATCTGTTTTTTACACCTGACTCGTCTGAGAAAAAAAATTAAACAGGAAATCTCTTAGACCAGTTTTTTTTTTAATCGTCTTCTATAAATGTATTTTATCCCAGGGGGGTAGATATAGTAATAGGTAGGTCTAGAGAAATGTCGAAATATCTCGCAAACACGAAAAAAAAAACGTTAAATTTAAACATTATGCATATATGAAGATATTTTTGATTTAAATCTACATATTATATCATAAACAATGATGTTTATACTGTTTATTAATACAAATTTCCTGGGAATTTGTTCTACTAACCTATAGCGAACCAAGTTTACGACTACTTTGCATTCTATAAAATAGTAAACCTACAATATTTATAAAAGTTTTTACAAATCACGAATTCCATAACTAAATAACTAACATAAATAAAATATAGATATGTGTACGTTAATAAACATATTGGGTATATCCTCAGCAACTATATTTAATTTTATGAATAAGATATATATATATAAGTTTGGTTTTAAGATCAAATTTAATGAAGTTAACCAACATATTTTTGAAATATTACTTATTTTTATTATATTATAACTGTGTTTTTTATTTTAACATTTATGGTTTTAAAATTTCTAAGTAATAATTTTTCTACTTGGTTCTTCAGTACTGAACTATGTTCTATATAAAAAAATTATACATATAATATTATTATATACTATAATATTTTTTAATAAATATTAATCTTAGTTAAAATTTAAAATTTAGGTACATTGATTTGAATTAATTAATTTTAATATTTTATGAAATTATTTTATTTACGTATCATTTATTAGTCATGTGTTTTTTTATTTATATATTGTATATTTTAGTGTTATAGTTATAGTTTATTCCATTTATAATTTCATCTTTTTGATGATAATTTTAAAATGAACAAATGTAATAATTTTAAAACTTTTGTAAAGACTATACTAGATTTAATATAAACCTATATGACCATATACTTAGTAATTTAAGATTTAAAAAATAACATACTAGTATATAATTTTCTATTGTTAGCGAGATCAAATATAGAGATATCTATCTTATATTTGTACATTTTAATAATTACATATTTACAATATTTATTTCGCTTATCTTGTTTATAATTGGCATTATATAATAATGAAGTGATTAAATGTTATTTTATTGTAGTTTTCCGATAATATATTATATTCGAATAATGGTTCATTATTCTTAACTGGTCTGGTTTAATATGTGTGTGGTAAAGGTGCAGTTTGGACCTGTTTTATATATTTTGGCTCGAACGAATATCTTGTGACTCGATTTTTCACTGCTTATATAGAATGCTATTCACGTTATATATGTACGTAGTCATTATTCTTTATGTTAGCAATTGAGTTTGTTTAAATTTCGTTTTTATATTTCAAAAACAAGTTTCTGATTTTTATCACAATATATTCAATTATTATGAGCGATGAATCATCAAAATAGATTAATAAATCTCATTAATGAAAAATACATAGAATGATAATTTGCGTGCATATCACTTTTATGCACATATATATATACTGGTATATATAAACAATAGTGATGTTATGAACCTAGATTTTTGAGGTCGAACCCGAACCGAATTTATTAAAATTATAACGAACCCGAACTTCATAAAAAACTCAAAAGATTTTAATTAGCTTAAAACATCTAAGTATTCGTTTGATTTAAAAGTTGGTTAACCTAAATAATTAATTATTAATTCATAAAATAAATAATAGGTATTTAGTATTTAAAGTTAAATTTTTTAACCCCGGATTCGGTTCGGTTCAAAAATCGATCAGTTCGTAACATTACTAAAATATATAGCCATCTAATTATATTTATTTATATATGACAATCATGATTATTGTGTTATGCTATCAGGACTATTCTACATACATTTTTCGAAAGTTGCAATCTATTTATTTAAAAAGTCAATTAAAGAATGTACTTGATTTGTCCATTACAAATTTTTAATTTTATTTATTTACATATATATATCGAAAAAGATGTATTTAAATATCTTTCGTTTACTTGTTGATTACCACGTTGTCAGTATTTACGTTGTTTATCATGTTCATGACGTTTTTTTAATTGAAATTTGAATACCCAATTTGGCACATTTATTTGTCTGTTATATTTACTAATTAATTAGTTTCTTTTATCTAAAAGGATTATATCAATAAATTTCACTGTGAATACACATTTGTACAATTTCTAAGATATATAATGATTTTGTTTTTGTTATATACGTTCTATGTAGAATATTAAAGACTATACTGTACAATATAATTTATGGATCATAATTTTACTGGATTATTAGCGTGTTTATTGCAGTACTTCGTGTGTGACTGGCTGGTGTTACATTATATGGTTACTATATAGTAGTTTGTATTCAATTTTCACAGTTTTCTAACTACCGATGAAAACCAGTTTTTTCTTTGTTTTGTAAGAGGTGTGATTTCAATAGTTCGTATTACCACATTATAAATTATTGTTCAAACTACCTTCATTGATTAAATGTTTTTATAAAACAAATTAAATACATTTAATTTATGTAAAAATTATATATATGTGGTTAAAAATAATTTAGTATTAAATTTTAAAATATATGCTGGGTACACTTTTATTATATATGTAATTAATAACGTGCATGTCTATTATATAACCTCGTTAATTTCTACTACCATATGAAAACTATTTCATGACATAATTTTTTGGAAATTTAAACTTAAACTCGTGCAATATATAAACTATATGTTAAATTAAAAAATATTCTATCAACTTATATTTCCTTAAATCACAAATGTAAAATATTTATAGCTTTTTTTTTTAATGAAATTACGGAGTGGAAAAAGTTGTTTTTAATCGTGCGGAGTATGTCTTCTTCTGTATACGCACCACGACCATTGCACGTGTGTAATATATATATATACGTAACATTAAAATTTGTTACGTTACTTGTATTAAGCAATTAATAAACGGCCAGTTTAAATAAATTTGGTTTCGGGAAAACGTTCATTTATATATGTGTGCAAAATGTTTATACGAGATTTTATCAATCAGAAACATGTTTTTTGTTGTCTAAATATATAAATACGTGATAAACGTGATAGTCGTACTGAACATTCTGGTTCGAGATTTTTTTTTTACGTACCAAATTTTTTCTATTTTGACCATTGCAATTTACGTACATTATGTACATAGGATTTATTGACAGTAATTAGAATTAAAGATTAAGATTATTATTACGTTACTACTTATTTGCTATATATATATTTGTTATCGAAAATATTAACACCGACAATATATCTATGACGGCTAAGATATAGAAAAAAATTGTTTGTAAATGTATTAACTATTTATAAAAAAATTTATAATATTAAATGATAACGAGAATTTTAATTATAAATTTAACGAATTGTTCGTATAACATTTATTCTCATGTATATAAACATATATAATAGTATCTATAATGTTATATGTATATATATGTAATGTTTTATTTATATTGTAAATTAATTATATTACAAAAAGATTTCAATTCGATACATCTTATTGTTAACATTTTATGAAATTTGAATTAAATCGAATATAGCTAAAATTTCTGTAGCAAAAAAAAAAAAAAAATGTTAAGTTATATCATTGAAGTTTGAAGAACGGGGTAGGCCGAGGCCGTGACTTATGTGTGTTATGTTGTGTGGTACATCGTTCGACACAACAAATAATAGTAAATATATCGGCGCGGCAATCGATGCCACGATGTCACGTAACTTGTTCGGACAAGTGTATATCAGGTACAATACCGATTTGTCACATCGGTGATCGTTGACGCATCACATTGTGGTTTCCCCGGTAAAATTGGGCATAGCGGAGAGTACGCGAGCGATTTCCGTCCGGCGACCCGATCGGAACCAAGGAGGGGAAGGAGTGCGCGTAGGAAAAAATAAAATCCAACCGCGCGTTGTATAAGGGGCACGTAAGGGCAGGCGAAGAAGAAGACGAAGACGGAGTCCGGCCGTCCGGAAGGGGCCGTTGACCCGAACGTGTGAACAGCGGACGGCGCGTTAATTCACGCCGCGCTGGACGGTAACACTGCGCCGGCGGCGGGCAATGCTCGCGACTTAGTCCTTCGCGCTACCACGAGACGAAGTTCATTCTCGCTTCGTGCGCCAAACGCTAATTGAGTTGACCCAGTGAGCGAGAGCACGTCGTCATCGCACATAGCCGTCGTGACCGTCGCGCGCCGTATGAAATAGGTTCTCTCGGTCGCGCGTCATCCCCCCACCTCCACCCCCCCCAGCGCCAGTGTCGGCGGCGGAAATAAATCTCGCGGTTTTTTCGAACCCTGTGCAGATGATGGTGTGTCCGGTCCGCGGCAACAGCGTACGGTCCGTCGTCGTCGTCGGCTGTTGTTGAACCGTCGCGGAAAAGGAGAACCACGGCGACGTAGCGCGCACACCTGACCGCCGCCGTAGTAATAAACAGTGTCGTCATTACCGCCCCATATGGACTGCGGCAACGGTGACCGCGGACGGTTGCTGTGGTGGTTTTGGTGTTGGCTGACGGTGCTGTCGTGGTGCGCGGCGCATGCCCTGGACCATCAGCAGGACGCGTTCTTGCGGCGGAACAACGCGGTGCTCCCGCGACGACGGGTGCAGAAGTTTCGTAAGGGACAGCAGCAACAGCACCCGGAGGGGCACCCGAAAAACGACCGGAGGAGAGCGAACATCGTACTGTTCTTGACCGACGACCAAGACGTCGAATTGGGTGAGTTCGTGTCGCCGTAATATCGTCATTATTAATTTTATTTTTTTTTTTTTTTTTTCGTACTTTATACTTTATATTCACGTCGATACGTGCACGATTTCGTTTTGTGATTATTTATAGGGCTCGGATTTTATTGTAGTAAAAAGGCGTTGAATTTTATTGCAGTAACTGCATTAAAAAAAAAAAAAAAAAACATTTTACTCGGCAAGTTTTATCATGTTATTTAAAGTTCAAAAATATTTGAAAAAATTTGGTACGTCATGTACTTTATATAAATTATCGTTTATCAATATTTTAAATATTCATAGAACTATTCAATAAGTATTAAAAACGTAAAATGACGTTAAAAACATTGAAAAATAGCGATTTGGATTATGTATGTGAAATATCAATTGTAAAACGTTGCGCTAATATCTTTAGATTTCGAATTGTATAATTGCATGAAACAGATTTAAAACTTACTTTGCGACAAATTCAAACAGGAAAAAAAATTGTTGTGAGTGCAACGACATCCGAACCTTATTAGATAGCTAAGTATATGTACACTAAAGAGAGTGTGTAAACAATTATTTAACGCTCGACGCAAAACACGTAAAATATTAGAATATTATACGATAGTATCGTACGAAAATAACTAATCATTAATTGATACTATGCATTAACACAAAATTAGTGGTCTGTATACATATATGATTTGAAAAAAATATATTAAAAATACTACATATGCTTACTGGTCAATGTGACTAATTAGTTGTATAATACATACGGTGTGTGTTAAATTTACATAATCACAATACTAACTTTTCGTAGAAATTTGTATTAGCTGTACGTGACAAAATTCTTAGAGCATAAATTGTCCATATACATTATTGTTTTCGATTATAGTCTTAAAATGAATACAATACAGACGGATCATAACTAACCAATGATGTTCAAAATATATCTACTCGTTATTTATATTGCGTTATTCGAACAGGAATAATTAATGAAAGTAATTTATTAGCAGCGAACAAACGTATAATAAAAACGGAATCAGATGTGTAGAAAAATAATTAAATCCAGTTTATTTAAATAAATTACATCTAACAGTTTTCTAGATTCAAATTAAATCATTATAAAAAAATTAAACATATATTTTACACGGGGCCATATATATATATATAGGTATTAGAAAGACGATAAATTCACGAAATAGATATTTATTATACCAATGATAAAAAGATATATGTAATATACATTGTAATAGTAATCTTACTAATTATGTTTCCTTCTTAAACAAAAATATTCGTACGTAAATAAAGTATTAACTGTTAATTATTTTAAGCGAGAAGTTAAAAAAAATAATTATACATATATATATATATATATATATATCTTCTTTTTACAATAAAAAATTATTTAACGCTTTTATTTACACTATTGTTTATATTATATTACGCAGATTAGGATAAAACGTATTTAGTGTTATTGACTTTTATTAAATTTTTTAAATTAAACTTTTTATATACCTATACCATTTTAGTTACATATTTATTTTCTAAAAAAAAAAAAATGCTTTACGAATTCAATTTTAGTTTTTTTTACCGTATAAATTTAATAACTCAAAACTAACAGTGAAAAAAAGTCTCGTCATCAATAAACAAATAAGTAGCATAATGTATATTGTACATTATAACACAATACGAATATAATAAATTTAAAAGAAATATATTTTGCTTTAAGTTATCGAGAAATTTGACTAATCAACTTTTCAATTCTTAAAAATTCTACCGTTTAGTTTGTAACAATTGAAAATTTAAAAAATGCAAAATAATTAATTTGATGTAATGTTATTTTTTAGTATTTAAAATAGGAATTTTTATTAAAAACTTCGTTTGAATGCATTGTCTTTCATTTATTTATTTTTTATTTTTTATAATTTAATTTAAGTATTGATTTATGAAAATAATCAACGTAATTTTAACCAGGAAGATAATTTTTTTAAAAAGAAATAAAATACGTTCACTATAGGTGTATCGTTAATTACTAACGTATACTTTTAATTTAGTTATTTCTCCTAAAATAGTATGTTGAAAGCTTCTTAGTATATACATATATATTTATATATTCTAATCGATAGAAATGTTGTCAAAAAGTATTTGGTAATGTGCCAATAAGTACTCAGTAAACGACTCAATGCCTTATGATTCTATCCGAAAATAATTACCTAATTGTAATTATAGATTATTTATTTTTACAAAGTTAAGCTATGCACTAAAATACCTAAGACTATTTTTTTATTTTTGAAAATGTGTAAATACTGATACAAAGCGTCCCTCCTAGTAATGTTCAATTTTTTTACTTGAACGAAAAGTATTACTACAGACTTATCACAGCTCCGCGTTTCATCTGTCTCAACTTTTAGGAACACCGTGGAACACTGAATATATTAAATTAATTATTTAAAATACATTTTCAAATTTTAATTATATTTTTTCTACATACGAAAATGAAAAAGTTTAATTTAAACAGTAGAGATCACAATAACAACCTTGATGGTTTCATTTATATAATGTAAAATTTCATTTCTCACAAATATTTTTGTAAACTTCTGTTTGTATTCTTTCTATTTTCAACCCGTATAATTGAGGTCAACTAATCAATCAACCTTTTAATAATACATTTTACGATTTATTTTCATTCTATTTTGCGTTCTCGAAAAATCATTTCGACAGTAATTTTTTACGCGCCTATATTACTTTATATATTACGGTTATAAAGAATACTTGTAAATAAATGTAAGTAAAAATATCGTTCAAAACGCAATACTCCATTACTGTGTACTGAAATATTAAAAATTCCACGTCCCACGGTGCGTGTTATATACTAATTATAAAAAAATACAATTAAGATACAAAAAAGTTTTAAAGTAATTTGTTATAAATAATTTCGAAGAAAAACAATTTATATAACAATGGGCATTCAAACTTTTTGTATTAATTATATTTTTTGCGCATATTATGATTGTTTACTATTTTTATTTTTTATTATACTCTATAATTTTTTTAAGTATTTCTAAATAGTTCAGTGTAAATAAATGTGAATTAAGAATTCAGAAATATTATATGTATATATATATATATGAACGTTTCTCAATCTTGATATATACATTTTAACGTTTTTTTTTAAATTATTTTTTTATTTACGTTCATCAATGCAAGCAGTTTATTAAACATATGTAAATAATAAAATGTCTACAATTTTAATTTTAACCTCAAAATTATGTATTTCTTAGGAAAATAGGAAATATATTATTTGTTTAATATTCTCAATTTATGTGCAGATAGTATTAAATAGTTGACAATCATTAATGATCATTTATTTATTTATTTCCTTTATTTTTTTTAAACATGTGTCTCATTGTGTTTTTATAAACATAAGTTATTCAAAATGTATGTCTATAATTGATGTATTATCTATGTATATATTACATCATATCTATGTATGTATTATATAGATTAATATTTGTACAACATTAGTTTAATTTTGGTTATCTTGAGGAAGGTGAAGAGGTTTTCGATTGTATTTGGAAATATGTATATTTATTTCTAATATATATATATATATATATATTTCAATGTTATAATGCGTAAATATAAAATCATGTCAAGATAATGGCTTTTGCTTATCACCGAAACTTTGTTTTGTTTAGTATAAACAAATTTTAAGCATTATTTATTAAACTATTTAAAAATATGTTTTATTTTAGATATTTCTTAATTTTTCTTTTTTGTCTAACAATTGAAATCAACGACATTATTTTTTCATTGATAGTCACGGTAGAATTCGTTATCTCTTAATATTTCATGTGTAATTTAATAATTTGTATTTTCGTCTATATATACACTAAACGTAAAATGAATAAAAAATAAAATCTTAATCACAAATAATTTTAAAAACAATTTTATATTAAACAAAAGTGTTCAAATATTAGGCTTTTTTTTATTGGGATACTTATCATCAAAATTATATAACTAATATTTAACTTTCATTTTAAAAAAAATGTATAATTTTTATATTCGAAATTGTTATGCTATATTTTATTTTAAACTATATAATTTAATATTTATTTTAAAATTTAATATTCTTGAAGAATTAATAGTAAATTTTCTATTTGCAAATTACACAATGAACAAACACAACAAATTATACAGTGGTATATTACAAACATTTAATAATAGTGAACATTGAACTATAGTTTTTTAAACATTATCTCTCCTTTATCTTTTTCAAACGTGTAAAATTTATTTTAGATTATACGATAAAAATACAATTTATAGTTTATTACTTTATCATATTATAGAGATTCTGTTCAAGAACAATGTATCTCAACAATTAATAATCAACAGTTATTATATATTATATAATTTCTTTTAGGTCTCTAACTGATTGTATTTTATTGTATCTTAGTTTTTTATGTCTACTCATTTGTTCGTTAAAAAAAAATCTCACTTTGTGTAAACAATTTTTAAAATATTTTATTATGTTATATAGATACGACAGATAAAATATGGACAGTGTATATGAGTAGACAATAGTGATTGAATGGCAGATTAGGCAGTGTTAGATTAGGTATAATTGTTTCGCTTCGCCCACTTCGGAGCGCAAACAGAATAAAATTACATTTATTTCTAGTACAGTTAATTAAAACTAACGAAAGATTTATATTATTGTAAAATGCATTTTATTACAATAATTTTTACTATTAATTTCGAATTAAATAACAATTTCTCGGTAACGACAAAATATAATACGCATAAATATGTATATATATTATTATAACTTATAAATTATAAGACATTAAACAAAATAATGATTTTTGTAAATATTAAATATTGTTTATATGCATTACCTAAATTGCGTGTATTTAATACTTTTGCTATTATGTAATTATGTACGACAATTTTAACACTTTGCACGTCGAGCGTTAAGTTAATTTTGTAGGTACTATTGAATATCCATTGTATAATACTGTAATACATATAAATATACGTTCTCGTTTGTATGGCCAAACAAGGAAATCGGTATGCATTTAAACTGAATAAATCAATAGTAACCTTTTGGGAGCAATAAAATGCCTACTTAACTGGTCGTTTATATATCAAGTATCATGGTTTTTTTTTTTTTAATAGTTTTTATTATTAATTTGTGGCAGGTTCTTTGAACTATATGGAAAAAACCCAAAGACTTCTCAGGGACGAAGGCGCCGAATTCCGGCACGCTTATAGCACTACCCCTATGTGCTGCCCGTCAAGAAGCTCGTTACTTACTGGTCTATACACACACAACCACGAAGTGTTCACCAACAATGACAATTGCAGCGGACCAGTGTGGCAAAACGTACACGAATCGAGGACATTCGCCACTTATTTGTCAAGCGAGGCTGGATATCATACTGGTATATTTTTAATCATATGTTTATTATGCTTAAAATTCATGTTGTAATGTTTTTTTTCCGATACGAATTTTAAAACTCGCAATTGCTTTTCTGATTACTTTTGTGAATGGTCGAGAAAAAATCCATATTTTATTTAATAACGCATTACTGTATTTAGGGTATTTTGGAAAATATTTGAACAAATACAACGGAAGCTATATACCGCCTGGATGGCGCCAATGGGGAGGTCTTATTATGAACTCTAAATATTATAACTATTCGGTAAACTTGAATGGCAAGAAAATCAAGCACGGTGACGATTATCACAAGGTAGTCGTTGTTTAGTATAACTCCTTGTTTAATTTAATTCATTGTTAAACTTAATTATTTATTTCATTGTTTCACTTACAGGATTATTACCCAAATGTAGTAACCAACGACTCAATCAATTTTCTTCGGCACGCAAAACAACACCACCCTCACCGCCCGTTTATGCTTGTAATGAGCTTTCCATCACCTCATGGGCCTGAGGACTCTGCACCTGAATATTCTAATATGTTTTCCAACGTGACTTCACACCAGTAAGTCTAAACTAATTATGAGATTTATGCAAAGTCGTGTGTGGTACCAACTGGTCTTCTGCACATTTGTGAATGAAACCGGTTAGTGTGTGCTGACCACCATCAAACCTGTTTTTTAATCGTCTTTAATCCAATGTCAGATTTGATAGTTAATATATTTAAAATTTGTCTACCAATTATAATAATAATCTTAATCTTCTATCTTAGAAATAATATGGAAGGTATTATGCTAATATATTTTAATGTAACTGACTTACTCCTTTGCCAAATGGGTAGAAATTAATTTACTGTAACTATATAAAAGCAATTCATTAATATTAAAATTAATGCCACGGTTTTGTATATAATACTCATACACTTTATTTTTAGAAATAAAAATATTGTAATTCATATTGTTAATATTTAAAGTGTTAAAATATGAGTATTATGTAATAAAAACGGTTGTGTTTAGTTTTTTCATATAAAATTAAACAAATTCTTTTTGTTTCACTTAATTTTAATAACATTGTATTTTTAATGAATTTTGTATAGTTAGCATATTAAATTTAAAGTTACATGATAAAATTGAAACAATATAATATATACAAATTATAAATATATTAAACATTTTCAAAATAGTTGCTAAATATTTAAGCTTAGAATAGTGTTGTATTTCCACTGATCTTATTTACTCAATTTCTTACAAATTTTGGACACACAATTTAAAGTTATTGATTAAATACATTTTAAATATATGATAAATCGTTTAATATATGTATTATTTGCAGCACTCCTACATATGACCATGCTCCTAATCCTGATAAGCAATGGATTTTACAAGTAACTGGACAAATGTTGCCAATTCATAGAAAATTTACAAATCTGTTAATGACTAAACGATTGCAAACATTACAGAGTGTAGATGATTCTGTATCTAGAGTGAGTTCAAATATTAGTATGACCAATAAAACATTTTTGTTTTAGAATTTTGTTTTTTTGCTTACAGGTTTACAAAGAACTAAAGCAATTGGGTGAATTGGAAAACACATACATTATTTATACTTCTGACCATGGTTATCATTTAGGACAATTTGGTCTAGTCAAAGGTAAATCGTTTCCATTTGAGTTTGATGTACATGTACCAATGTTAGTTAGAGGACCCGGTATTGAACCTGGAACTAAGTAAGTATATAGATAAGTTTTATCCATTTTACAACAACGTCCTAATAATTAATTTTAATTATTTTACAGAATAAACGAAATAGTTCTTAACATAGACTTGGCACCAACGTTTTTGGACATTGCAGGTGTTAATCCTCCTGTCCATATGGACGGCCGCTCTGCATTTAAACTATTCCATAAACACAAAAAGGGCAATAAAAAATTTATTGCACATTGGCCCGATACATTTTTAATTGAAAGCAGTGGTCGACGAGAACACAATAAACACAAGAAAAATTTGACCACCTTGTTACTATCACCATTGTCATCTACTAATGGTAAATTACTATTGAACAAAGGAAATACAAAAATTAACAAAGCATTTTTAGATTTTAATATTGATGACAGTATGGGAGTTGTGGCTGGTAGCAAAGCTAGTAAACTATTTGTATTGTGTCAGAGACCTGATTATCAAACTCCTTGTAAATCTGGGCAAAAATGGCATTGTGTACGTGATGGTTTCAGGTTCGTTATAGAGTTTTAGATATAAACAATTTTTGTTTTAATATTATGTTATTTGTTTTATAGATGGCGAAAGCATAAGTGTAATGTAAAAAAACATAACCGACTTCTAAATAAATTAAACAAATGTACTTGTTTTTCTGCTGATGGAAATGTGTACACGACACTTGAAATTAATAAGAACAAAAAACATAATTCAAGGTAATATATATTGTTAATATTGAAGGTTTTTATTTTTAATAATATTAAAATTTATAATACTTTTCAGAAATCCAAAAATGTCTAATCATAGAGTCCGTTTCCAAAGAGATATTGTTACTCCTCTCAGTAATAACATGTCTTCATTTATAAACAGCTTACAAACAGTGGCCAATGATTCCTCTCTAGCTACCTGTACAGTTACTACCAATGGTGATGTTAAGTGTACAAATATTGTGTACAACAATCCAAAAGTTTGGAAATTCAGTCAAAATCGTGTGCAAAAACAAATTTCAAGCTTACAAATTAAATTAGAGAAACTTAAAGAAATACAAAAACATCTTGAAACTAAGCGACCAAATTTTGAAGATAACGACGACGATAACGAAAATGACGAAGAAGAAGTAATTGACCAGGATGAAAATGATTCTATTATAAACTTGTCGACAGATTCCAAAGGACAGTGGGATTCTAAGTTAGTAAAACATTGAATGTCATTTAAAAAAGTTTATATTTTCATCTTTGTTTAAAATAATACATAGGATGACACCTGTACACAATTACAGTATAAGCCCCGATAGTTTACTTGTGGGTGGAGTTAAGCCTCATAGATTAAGACATCATCATGGACATAAGCCACAATCTAAAAATGTCACTGTAACAACTACAGATACGTGTTATTGTGTGCCTTTCATGTAAGTAAATTATAATTTAAAACAAAATCTATATTAACAAATAATAATAATATAATGAATTTCGCACTTGACATGATAGGTTTAGTGATAATGATCCTGCATTAAATAAGGAAGTAAAAAAACTGTTGAAAAATAACAGACAAATGAAAAAGGACGAAAATTTCGAAAAAAAAACTCTAAGCTAAATAAAGAATGTATGTTAGAAAAAATGAACTGTTTCAATCATGATAATGATCATTGGCGAACAGCACCATTTTGGAATGGTAATATTCTATAATTAGTACAATAAGAACTGGTTTATGTGATATTTGTTAAATATAAGTAATCCATAATACGACAATCATAGACCATTTAAGCGATAATTTTTTATTTTTATTAAATTCTTAACTAGTGTATTACAATAAAAATTAAAAATGCACAAACACATTTTTGAAATATAAAACCATATTATATACAAATGATAATTCTTATCAAAGTAGCTGTATGGGGCAATTTGTTGAGGAGTTACATATTATAAATTAACTTTAAATAAATAAATTTTAAGTAAATAAAAATAAGCATACACACATTTATATACTGGCACAGTATATAATAATATATTATAAATCTAAGGCACAAGAACAACCAAAAGTTAATAATATATACATTTGACTATAGACTATTTAATTAAATTTTGTTTGACTGCGATTTCCATGTGCATTTTATCTGTTTTCAAAATTGTTATTAGATTACAATATAATCAATCGCACACTTTTTTTTTAAAATATGAAATTTTACTTAGTAAAATGTATCACATAGATGTCTTAAGTGTATACAATTATTTCAATATAGTTTAATCTTTTTTTTTTTTTATTATTATTACGTAGAGGGACCATTTTGTTTTTGTATGAATGCAAACAACAACACATATTCGTGTCTCCGTACAATTAACGCTACACACAATTTTCTCTACTGTGAATTCATCACCGGACTAGTGACTTTTTACAATATGAAAATCGATCCGTTTCAACAGTGGAATCGAGTTCACACTTTAAAACCCGAAGAAAGGGTTTGGCTTCGAGAATCACTTTCTGAAATGGTGCGTTGTAAAGGTTCTGCCCAATGTGCAATTAGTCCGGTTAAACGTCGAAGAAAACTGGATAGTTTTAATACATTGTCTTCTATCGGTAGGCATTTAATATTGTTATAAAATTTTAATGGATCGATTAAAAAAATTTCACAATTTTATCGACAGATGAAGCAATAACGAGCAAAAAATTATTGATGGACCAACCAAAAGATGTGGATATTGTGCGATACCGATAGTACATAATTTCCTAAAACTAGTGTAAAAATGCAGTATTATTAATTTAAATATGTATTAATTAATTTATTTGAATTATATTTATTTTTATAAATTACTTGATGTAATTTATGTATTTTATAAGTATTTTGTTGAATGCCTAATAAATTGTTTAGAGCACTTTTATTTAATTTATTACGTGTCAGCATTATTTTTCACTCTATTGATCACATTAGTGTTATGTAATTTAGAAGACCATTGAACAATGGTTTCAGAAATAATATTTAGATGATTTAATCTATCAGCTATTGCGCCTTAAGGCAAATAATAATTTATTCGTGTTATTTGAACAAAAAATTATGTACATTGTAGTTCAGTAGTCGATCATGATCGTTTACATTCTATTTGGTTTAGCTGCAGTGTTGCACACGGCTGCTACAGAACGCATTGCCGGTATATAAATATACTCAGTTATAATAAAATGCATTTAGCTTAGAATTTATTAATGTTAATTGTTGTTTTTTATTTGTATAGATGATTGATTCGAACACAATTGGTTTGTTCACTCGATTTAATGAAATCGTTAAGCAAATGATGATCTTGTCGAATGAAAACAAAATTCATCGGCCGACATCGGACAGTTACATAGTCGGTGTACATTACACGCACGAGCGTTATACTCACGCGACGTACGCGCGAACTTCGGGCCAGCAGAACTCGAACAGCAGAAAATATAGTGTATTTCTGTCTTGCAGAAAGTGCAGGCTGCTCCCGTTTAACAATAGTTGTGGTTGTGATTCGCGTTCGTTATCGACTCGGCCGCGGATGAAACCGTTTTCAATAACCGTCGGGAAAATCTCGAACAGTTTTTTTTTATTTCGGCACGGTGTTAGGTAATTTACAACGAAATTTATTAATTTACTGACTTTGCCCCACGATTAATTTACACATTTATTGTCACGCTATGTGCGCGCACACGTGTTCAGTCGAAGGCGTGTCGCATCATGAACAATACGTGACCTAACGACTTTTTCCACGGACTGTATATGGTATTGTATTGTCGGTATGTGACCTATACTAAAATTTCGTACACGTTTTTGTTTAAAAAATATTCCTTTGTCGTCGATATTCACAATGACTGGGCAATAATCGCGCGTGGGTCGTCTATATTTTTATGGTGAAAGTATAATTTTAAAAAGCGACGGGTTTACGTAGAGTAGACACTTTAGAATATGTTCTATGTTGAGCTTATTCTAAAATCAATGTTAATGCGTATTAGCAAAGATGGGCAAGTTAATAAAAAAAAAAAATCAAATTAAATAAGTTAAATTAATATATGGCCCACAGTTAAAAGTTAATAGTCAACAAAAAATATTATTAATTAAATAATAAAAAAAATGTTAAAATTGGAAATTATATTTATCGACTTATTCGACTATTGAATAAATACGTAAATAACGTTGACCGTTGTCAACAACAACACACCATATTAAATGTCTATATATATATTGAAAAACTGAATTCGAACACCAATGAGAATAATATTCGTCTCCAGCTTGTCAACGAAACTGGACAATCGTGATAAATAATTAACTGTAAAAAGTTTAATATTAATATCCACTTTTGCCTAAAATAGTAAAAAAAAAAAAAATTGTAATCTTTAGGTAATCAGGTATATATTTAAATCTGAATTAGTAGTAAACATGATTTGTTATCGTCAACGATTGATTAAACGTAAAAAAAAAACCCCGTATCGATCGTCCAAACTCCAAACGTATAAATCTAACGGTTTTGAGTTTTGACGGGATTTTAAAATGTCGTTACGTCTCGTATTGTACGCATGTATTATCATTATGAACTATTACGTAACGCGCAGTGTATAATAACGCGCGTCAACGATTTCGCAGGGCGATTCCGGCGGATCTCTGTCGTGTCTGGCCGACGACAACTGACCGTTTCTACCCGTGCGGCATCGTCAGCTGGGGACGCTGGGGAACTCGGATGCGCTCGTTCGGCGTGTTACTCGGATTGGATGTGGGACACGCTCGCGGATCGACGTTTCCTTACTCGTATTTTTTATGTTCGTTTGTGGAAAACCACCACGACCGCTGACGTGTACACGTAATACATATGTTTTCCGTTTTCGTCGTGTGTTGAACTTGTGTTTTTCGTGATTTTTCGTCGACCATTTCAAATTAAACGGCGCGTCAATATATACATATATCATATCGTTATACATGTATACGCCTAATACGTAAACATTGATGTGCAATACCCAATAAAGAAAACGTTTTAATGTACGTTGTTCTTCCGACAAAAATATACTTTCACCGTGGACGACGAGATCGAACGATGGAATCGTCATAAACGTCCGTGGGTTAAACGGCGTATTTCGAGAAACGAAACAAGTACAGATAAAAAAAAATTGATAAATATTTTATGTTCTCTCGAAACGCAACAATGTGATCGTTTTTTAATACAATTATTAGTGAGAAGTACTGTACAAATGGGATATATATATATATCAATATATTGTTGTTTGTTAACGAGCAAACTATAATATGATTTCAGAAAAATAGCATTTGTTTCTATTATGTTTTCAAACCTCTAAACTAATTTTTAACGACCGCACGCGTGCTTCGGGAGTTCATTTTATAGGCTTGTTCTTGAAAATTTACCATTAAATAATACCTTTTTGGCTTAACGTACTTAATGACCTCGCGTGGTTAAATAAATTGAACAGTTAAAATATTTTACTAAACCCGATCTTTTCGAATGTAAGAACGTGGTTCGAAACACCTGTATTGTAAAAAAACGCGTTATACGGTGTGTAACGAAATGATTTGTTTAAGTTGAAATTACCTTGTACCCATTTACTCGATCGTAAAAAAAAATATCAAATTCAAATACACAGTGTAGTTAAGTGATAAAAATACAAATTTGAATAATCGTTAAGATTTAAACGGTTTAACAAAACTTCAACCGTATATATCAATTAAATACGAAATAAATCACAAAATTTATATTGCCTACGTATGCAAAACATACGTGTTTTTTGAAAATACAATTATTTTACTAGATAATTTAAATAACATATTATTTTAAATAACACATTGTATTTGTTCTTGTTGAATGATATTTTTATTTTATGCGTCTTTCAAGAATAATTTACAATCGGTAATAAAATTGTTCAATTCCATCAATGAATAGTAGATCTATGTTTTTTAATTTAATTTGACGAATGAATGAGATACCATAATGAAGTCCTTGTAAAATGAAAATAAGCTAATATGTTCCACAAAAATAAAACCTAAATTGCTTCTATGACGTCATCGCACGAATCACGTACAATCGTTTTTCGTTGTACGAATAATTTAAAAATAATAAATATAATAATATTTTAATAAATATTTTGATAATAGATTTTGACAAAACAATATGACCGAATGCGCAGGTATTTGTGGTGGTGTATATCTGTTGGATTATCGTTTACGGTGAGTTCTAATGATTTCTATAAAATATTTGCCATACCACACTAACTATACAAATAAATAGAAAAACATGCGGCAATTATAAATATTTATAAGAGATAAACTACTTGTTATCTAATACAAGTAATCGATGGCATATCCACGAGGATATGGATGGAAGCTGTTCACACTATTTCTTTAGAACCTCAATTATTTCGCATAAATTGTATGCAAACCGCATTTGAAAGGCACGTCGCAATCATCATGGACGATGATAACTAACTACGAAAATATATAAACACGTGTGGTTGTAGTCATTAGTTGTTTTTGTTCACGTTAATGCGATCAAACGTATTAAATATTTAATATCTTGGTCGTAACAATTATTACATATAACAATGTACATTCAATATTAAATGTGATCATTTATAGGTATGAAATAGTTTTATGCTAATATACTTATATTGCAATCGAGTTAATTAAATCAATACTTAATCTAAATTTAATGTGTTTGAAATCGTCAAAAGAGGGGAAAAGTAATTTTTAAATTGGAAAAAGTGAAAAAAAAAAATATGTTGGAAAAAATGCAAAAAGTTTAGGACTGAGGTCTGATTGTATTAGCGGCGCTGCGAACGGGTGTTCCACTCGCAGACGCTATCCCACTACTGCTCACCGCGGAGACTTTTGGCTGCTGGGTTTCCCCCCTGGCCCGGTTCGCCTCTCCTTAGCTAACCTGGGCCCCATGGGCTACCCCGCGGGGCCCATATTGACGACAAGCTTAGTGCGGACGTCCGTTCAACGCGAACCGACCCGCCACAGTTATCCCCACCTCAAATCATCCACACAGTCCGACCTCCAATGACGCTGGATTACAAGAGCGAGCCGCCGCTCCCGGTCGAAATTAACTTCGAAAATACATATATTTAAGGACCGTAATTTAAAATATCAACGTAATAGAAAATTATGGTTTTTATGATAGTCAATATGTTTTTTCATTTTAAGACTGTTATGTCATTGAGACTATATTCAATTTTTCATATTTTGTAATTTTATTTCTCGTTTTTCTGTTGATTTAGTCAACGTTATCGTCATTCCGTTTATCACGACCAACACCGGTGTTATCACGACGTTAATATCTTTGCGTTTGCGTTTTGTCGGAAAAATACTCAAAAAAATGTTCAATGCGCTTAGGTTTTTAACAAAATTCCCATATACTCCAAACGGATTGCAACGATCTGTTTCGCTAGTTCTGTGCAAACGTTCGATTTGGAATGTTCGTTGCCGCCGGTCAACGATTCTTGCGAGTAAATTGGAATGTCCGGCTGACTTGTATGACAAACGTTACAAACGTACGAAAAATGTAATATCAAACGTTCGAATAAATCGTAATTTTATCATTGATTTCCTTTCTTCTTTGTAGAACGACGAAGAGTCTGATGACGATACAGATTTAGAAATGGACAATTCCAGCCAACTGGTCAGATTTAGAACAAGTACCATGCGAATGGATTCTGTTTTAAAACATGCATTGGGAAAGTCAAGAAAGTAAAGATTGTAATGATTGTCTAATGTATATTGTTGTCATTCATTTAATATTCCAATTGTGTGTTATCTGTTTCCAGCAAAATCGAAGTAGCGTTTTATGAAAGTCGTATCCGGATAAATGGCGAAAAAGTAATGAAAAAAAGCCATACATTAGATGTAGGTGATGAAGTAGACCTGATCAAAGGTCCTAGTCCAAACAATCCTGATTTTTTATTAGTGTCTAGAGTAGAAGTACTATCCATCAAATTAGATGGGGACGAATTACAATTGAAGTTAAGAAAATTTAAAAACCTTCTTATAAATAATTATGATAATAAATGGAAATCATAGTCATAAAATTGTACAATTACAGCAGACGATTACTGTCAAAATTAAATTTTTTATAAAGCAATTTGTGATATATTATTTATAATAGTTAATCTTAAACATAGTTGGGCAAATAGTTTCAATTATCTTTTGTATAAAATCTTAAAAAAAAAAAAAAACTGAAAAGCATATATTTTTGTCGTTGATATTATATTAAAAAACATTTAACATTCATAAAAACAATTACCAGAAGCTAAATTGATTCAAAATAAATTTTTGTTATAAAATAATGGTAACAAATTATAATTATTTATATACTTCACCATATCTATCTAATAAACCCTATAATTATTAATTTCTAACAGTTAAATCGCCACTAATCAATAACATAAACAATTTGTTACAATAATACAAATTTATCTTCATTTACACGATGAAGCCAAGCATAAAATGATTATATTATTAAAAAAAAATGTCAATTCCGTTTTGAGTAAAGTCATGCCATAGCACTGGCTGGTAACGAACTATGTTTAGGTTTCATTCGATTAATGAACACACGTATGCAACCATTGAAATCTGCGCTCACTAAAACGTATCCATCTTGACTACTGTTCTCATCTGTTTTCATTTGTCTAAACACTACTTCTGGGTTGGGTGCAAAAATTGCACATGTCACAACAGCATTATGGGCTTTTATTCCCTCCCAATAATCATTTCGGTCTCGTCTTACCGACGTAAATTTTGAATAATCATGGTGCGTTTTCCATACATAAATACATTGGTTTTCCGACCCGCACACAATATATTTGCCGTCATGACTGAAACTAGCTTTGATTTGACTACTTATATTAACATAACCCTTATACTTGCATGACAAGTTCAAGTCTCTGAGATCATATAATCTGATACGACTGTCATTTGAAGTTACTAACACTTTATCTTCACCAGGCATTGGTTCAATACCACTTATCTTGCGACCTGTTGAGTTTCTACCACGAGTTGAACGCACATGTATTTGGGTATGATAACGTAGTTGATCGGTTGTGTAAAATATACAGCGACCATCATAGGAACCCACTACAGCAAATTTACCATTTTGACAAAAGTTAGCTGCGGTTATAAGTTTTGTCTGTCCTTCAACTTCATTCCAAACTGCTACTTTTTTATCAGGAATATTCCAAAGACGGAGTTTTCCATCCAGTGATCCGCTCAAAAAATAACGATCATCTCTTGGATGAAAACATATAGCAGTTACAAAATCAATGTGTTGAAAACAACATAAACATTCTCTTCTGCTTATATGCCATAATCGGACAGTTTTATCCATTGATGATGATAGAACAAAGTAATTTTTAGACCAAGCTATATCCAGCAAATCGGAACGATGTCCAGTATACGTACAAAATGGACGTGACATAAATGGCCCACGATCATCTGAGTCAGCAGCAAATGATTGATCATCGACAGATAATTGAGAAACTAAAGATTCTGTTGATGGGGTAGGTGAAACTTTATCAGCATCGTATTTTTTACGCATTTCATGAAAATCTTTATATGCATCTCGCAGAACCCAGACTCGAAGCACACGATCTTGTCCGGCCGTGGCTAACAATCTACCACACATAGAAAATTTCATACACCATACAGGCCCTGTATGTTCATTGCAAAATTCCTAAAAACATATAAATATATATCATAAATATCAAAATTTTAATTTAGTGACTAGTTAATTGTATACTATACAATTTATACGAAAACACACACATATATATATATATATATATTGTTTTTATTTTAAACATTTATGTAACAAATTTATTAGTAATATACATAAAGAATTTTTTTATAAAATAAATTGTTTAATATTACATTGATTATTGACAATAATGTGATAACATAAGCAAATCAAATATTTATACTATGTAAAATTATATGTCATTTTAAATGTATAGCATAACTAATAAGTACCAAAATTTCATATTTTTAATACTTACTTGAACATGCTGAACAGAATCAAATTCATAAGGTCCTTTATGACTATTTGATGCTCGCAATTTAAATGCTTCATTAACTTGTGGTACATTAGGAACATCTGTTGTGGGTTGTGGTCTTTCTACCAAGTCTACAATCTCCATAACATCCTCTTTGTGCCTTACATGAGAAACTTCATGTGCAATAGTCCTAGCTTTATTTACAGTTTTCTTTACAGTAGTACCCAAAAATCGTTTAATTTTAGCTGTACGGCGACGTATGGCAGATTCATCCACAGGATCATCTCGTCCAGTAGCCACAGTATCATTTGATTTACTGCCAATGCTTTCCTCATCGGATTCTTTAAGTTTTTTTATAGAATTGGATCTATATGAATGGGAATCTAAATTTGGAGTGCTTACATATTCTGACGTCAAGCGCATTATGTGTAGAGATAATGGGTT
This sequence comes from Schlechtendalia chinensis, assembly GCA_019022885.1. Taxonomy (NCBI): domain Eukaryota; kingdom Metazoa; phylum Arthropoda; class Insecta; order Hemiptera; family Aphididae; genus Schlechtendalia; species Schlechtendalia chinensis. Next base: position 6,800,802 of record CM032341.1, read on the forward strand.
GATGCATTGAGGCAATTTATCTTCAGCTATACTTAGTGGAACTCTTTCTCCAGTATCCAAATTTAATACAGTTATTTGTTCCAATATTTCCTAAAAAAAAAAGTTATTTATTTTTTGGAATCATATTTATTAATAAAAAATACTCACTATGTCAGTTAATTTTTTCCCGGAATCTGTATGAGTTTTTAAAAACATATTTAACTGCTGATCTCTCAACTCTTGTTCATCGCCAGCTGATCTTCGACGTTCTCGTGAAGCAACACGGTTACAAGATCTACTAGAGGTTATACCACTTATACCAACCATTGGGTATGTATTACTATGTGAAGCAAGTGTTTTAGATTTTTCTTTTACATCCTCAATAGCTTCTTTAATCATACCGAGAACAGGCTTTTCTTTATCCTAAAACCATAAAACATTTAATTCATTTAATTGCTAAAATATAATATAACCTACCAAATGATTAACAATATATTGGCCTTTAGTAGCAGAATGAAGATCCAATGAATGTTCTAATTCTCTTGTCAATGATTCTATAGTACTTGCTGGACTTGTTAAACGACTGGTATTAGTTTCGTCTTTTTCAACATTCAAATGCTATAAAAAATAATATATTGTTTATTAAATATAAAATTAAAATTCATTGTATGATTTAATTAATGTACATTTGAGTTATCTTCAATTTTAGCACCATCATTTTCATTTGAGACATTTGTTTGCTTGCGTCTTCGTCGTCGTGGTGGAGCAATAGGCCTATCAGGTTCTATAGTAACAGTTCCATTATTTGAAAATTTTGTGCTTGCTATTACATCAGGTTCATTGAACGCTCTAAACGTTTCAACAGGTACAATAGGTTTATCATCACAAGAAACAGGTGTAGATGGTTCGGATGATTTGGTTTCTAACGATGGCCGCAAAGCAGATTCTTTTCCTAAAAGTCGCTTTGTTTAAAATGTCTTTGTAAACATTCAATAAATTATTATATAAACCTATGAAATGATCTGTAGGAACGCTTCCTAGTAATCGACCAACTTTTCCTAAAGACAAAATACTCTGCACAGATGCTCCATCTGGCTCAATAACTCTAAAAGGATGACTAGGTCTATGTGAAGGTGCTAGGAATACTCCATCAGCTGAAGAGGCTTGACTTTCAGTCGGTGATACAGCTTGCATTTCATCTTCATCAATTTGCATGTGTTGCCGAATTTCATTGAATTTACGTCGGCCATTGTGCTCTGAAACCTAGAACTATTAATTAGTAAATTACTCTTGTAAAATAATTGTATTAAAATAATTATACCGATTTAGGAACACTAGATATTTTGAAAGCCAGGTTTTTTTTCTTTTCTTCCAAAAGTTCCTTTTCATTTTTGACATTTTGTTTTGATTGCTCACTACAAAGTTAAAATTAAATTTTCAAATATATGCTTAAACACTACGAAATACTTGTAACAAAGAAAATTATTTACTTCTGATCACGAACTGTGAAGTCTTCAGCATCAAAAAATTCATCAGTATCACTGCTAGTATTTGACATTTTAAAAAACAAACATTTTAATCTAGAATTTATTTGTTTTGAAATAAAATATTTAAAAATAGTTAATTAAAATATATAATAAGGATTAATTAGAGTACTCTTATGGTTTAATTAACACGAACGAATTTCTAATTCATCTTATTTAAATTTGAGATAAGGATGTTTTCGAAATGATTACTTAGATTCCATGATTAAATACATTGCTAAATATCTAAAAACTCTACCAACACACCTTATCAACTTAACATCTATTCAAGATAATTCAGTGCGATTGACGGTACAATATTTAAATTATTGTTGTCGACAACACTGAAATCCATATCTAATGAAACCTACTTTGGTACATTACATTTACGTAGCCTTTTCGTAGTGTGGTCACGGCTGGAACTGTTTTTCCAGTACATTTTACTAAAAATGATTTAAAAAATTCATTATTTAATTTATTTAACGGTATATTGGCCGATAACATCGAGGAATACAAATCTTTAATGAAGCACGATTTTTTGGTAATCAGTTAAAAAAAAGCTGTTGAGCTTTCTGTATATTTACGTTTTTTATCTTTAGGCAACTAATTTCTAGTGTTTTCCTGTAGTCAAATGTCATGTAACATTAAACCTTTTCGCACTTTCAACTTTGATATCACAAATTTTACAATTTAGTATGTTACTGTTTGTTGAGAACACTTCGCGACCGAATTCAGACGCAATATTTTAATTGCGAAGATAAAGAAACTCAAACTTTTGGCATTTTGTATATAAAATAAATAGTAAACATAAAAGGGTATATAATAGACGCTCAGAACCACAGCGATTACTGAAATATAAATATGTCCGATGTCGGCGACCGACGTCCCCGTGGCCCGTATAGCCGAGTATCAATAATATTTTGTGCCGTGAACAATATTATTCGTCTATAAATAAAATTAATGACCGGAAAATAAATCTAATCGGCAAATCTCGAGTCGTGTTTCTAGGAAAAACATGCGCCAGGGAACAGTCAACAACCATATTAAATGATTAAAATTTAAAATAATTTAAATTCAACATTACGTTGGTTGTATATTAAATATTTAAATAAAATAAGAACGTCGACGGAAAAATATTGAGAAAATTATAAATTATTTAAAATATGCATCTAAAAGTATAGAATGGAAAAAGTATGCCCTAAAACAAAAAAAAAACAAAAACTTGAAAATGCATTTATATGCAAAATAAAATTTCAAACTAGTTTGTTTCAGTATGAAACGTATTTGTTTCTTACTCTGCTAATTTTGTGATTGTGCAAAACAAATATGCAAATGCTACTAGTCCTCTGCCCTATTTATAAATAATAATATTTAATACCTAAGCATTAATTTTCCATTTACAAAATACAATAATGTCGTTAATCACAGTTAATGTTTCATCGGAAATTATAATGTATAGCCACTAAAAACCCTATTTTTACACAATTTAAATGTCAATTATGGCGCTGAAACAGTAGAGGTTGGCTAAACCATATTCCGTAAATGGGAATTTTTCGTTGTTTTTCAAAATCACACTGTATGAAAATTTGTTTTGATGTTTTTTTTTTTGTCCAATGTGTAATCTCGTCTTTTAGTAATTTTTAGATTAGTGAAATGTAGTGATCAAATAAAATATTATTCGAACAAATTTAAATTTTTCTGAATTTAAAAATCGTTTATTTTGTTTACTGTCAATTCACATCGTTAACATACTGTGAGAAATGTATACTGAACAATGACCGTCGTAAGTAATCAGTTTGCCCTTCAAAGTGCCAACTAGTAATTCGATAAATTTTACTGAAATTATTACATTTTAAATATTGTTATTTTGACAGCAGTCCATAAATCATATTGTTTACACAAAGACGTAGGAATGGCGTCATCCAGCCGAGGAATTCAAATTGGTTCTGCATGGTTTCAACGTAAAATTAATCTAAGACCACAACATAGAGGCGTGCATTTAGTAACTGAAGAAATTCTAAAACAGATACCAGAAATATCTCAATTTTCTGTTGGCTTATGTCACATACAAAGTAAACATTCATTTTTGCCATACATAACTCACATTAATTGTATCATGTCATGGTTTAATGTTTAAAAATTTTGATTAGTTACGGTCATCATAGTAGTCAGTTGAAATAATAGTATAATAGATTAGAGGCAAACTGTGTTATGTTTATTATTGATAAATAGTGGGATTTACATTAAATACTTCTTTAATAGTTGAATGCAATTTTTTAAACTATTATGATACTCTAAATTATACCAATATATGATAAATTAAAATAATATATTTTATCATTCTTTGAAGTTTTATTATTATAATATTATATATTTATAAATTATAAAAATCTAATATAAAATTAGATAAGTTTTTAATATGTTATCAATTGAAATTACTATACATACCTATGTATTTTTTAGTTTTGCATACGTCAGCTAGTCTTGCCATAAATGAAAGCTGGGATCCAAATGTTCGGTAAGAATATTTATTGCATATAATATATATAGTAAAATTTGTCAAAAATAAATTGAAAAAGGACCATAATGATTTTTTAATTCAGTAACATTCAAACTTAATTTTTCACCTAAATCATTAAAATATTAAATATTTCAGTTTCGAACAATTTGATTCTTTTATCTGATATCTGTTATTATTATTTTCTTTTTTCGAGCTATTAAGTTCATTTGTATATAATTTTGTTTTCAGAGATGATATGGAGATGATGTTGAATAAAATTGTACCAGAAGTAATAATTATACTAATAAATAATAGATCAAGATAAATATTTGTTTCATTCTATATTGTTTAAATAATATATTTTTAATTAATAAATAGGTTTACATTTAAGAAATCTATTCATCATTGTATGTATTTTGATTATTGTTTTTTAGGGTTTACCTTATCGACATTCATGTGAAGGACCAGATGACATGGTAAATCAATTAAATTAATTAAATTTTAAATATAAAGACTTTTAACAAAAGAATAATTTTTTAACAATTATCAATTTGGATTAACTAAAATTATTATTTTTAGCCAGCACATGTAAAAGCATGTTTTCTTGGTTCGTCCATAACAATACCAATTACTGAGGGAAAATTGAATCTTGGTACATGGCAAGGTATTTGGCTATGTGAACATCGAAATCAAGCTGGCAGTCGAAAGCTGGTAATTACACTAAATGGATCACCAAATTCATCTGCAAGTGATATGAATCGATCGCCTATGTCTCCGTCCTCGCCAATGGCATCGTTAAGCAGTTAGGCACATTATATACACAAACACAGATAAATGTTTTTTACAAACATCGCAAACTAAAACTAACCAACATTAAATTTAGATACAATTATTAGCTGCTGCCTCTAGTCAAATGTAATGTAAGCACGTTTATTGCATATGTGACTAGTCTATTAAGTCTCATCATGACTAGTCTATTAAGTTTTTTAATCAAATACCGTACATTCTGAAACGTAAATAACACATTCCAAAAATAAAAAAAATATGAATTATGAATATAAATATATATATTATGGTATATTTAAAATTTTAATTTTAATAATTAGTGAAAATACATTAATGACATAAAGTTGTTACCTATTAAAATGTATAATATTAATTACCATTTATACATAAGCCACGCTTACAATGAGATAAATATATATAGGACGTTTTAAAAAATATTAACACAAATATAATTTAAAAATTTCTTAAATGTATGGTGAAGTAATTCGATTATTATTTTTTATTTTTATTTTCGTAATTTACTTTTTACTTTAATTTTGTATTCATTAATTAAATTTTTCCAACTGTCAACACAATGATGTTACTTATATAAAACACGTTTAATGGTTTACAGTATGGTGCATGCATTGTGTAATAATTTTTGTACAAAAATTCAATCATGGTATTCTATAAATGTTGTAAAAACGTAATTATGATTTACCAAATAATTTTAAACGTCCGTTTTTAGATAAGTATTAATATCTTAATTACAATTTTTAAAAAATTGCTTGTTTTAAAAATATATTTGAAAAAAGTCATTGTAATTGTGTTTGTTTTATTATCTTGTGAAATTAATATATTCAGTATATCACAGAAAAGTGAAAATTGTATTTAAAATCAATCCTCAATCATATATACAAACATACTCAAAAAATAGTCAACAAATATACTATGATGAAAAACGAAAAAATACAGTAACAACTAATAAACTAAACTTAGAGTAATAACTAATAGTACATATTGAAAAGTTTCAATTAACAATGATAGTAAAAATAAATAATAATAGGGAGTGATATAAATTAATTATGTTTGCCAATTATTTTTTATAATATTTTTCAGATAATTACTTAATTTATAATTTTTAATCAATAACATAATGGTTATTTATTTGGAATCTTGAATATACAATAAAAACACAATGGTTCTAGAAAAAAAATCCTAGACTGGGGGTAGTGTCTATGCATAATAAGTATTTCTCATGGCCACGTATATGGTTATAAGTTGTAAACATATTATATACCATGTTAAAACTGTACTAAATATTTGCATGTGGTAAAATGTATACATGTATTGTTTTTAAATAAATAAGAAGAGAATTAAACTTGCATTCAATTAAATACTAAATTATCATTTATAAAATTAAATATTTTTGAAAAACAATATAGTAAAAATATTAATAGGAATGCTTAAATTACCAAATTGTTACTTTTATCAATATAGATGTAAATTACTTCTGTAAGGCAATATTGAAAAAAAGTGATTTTATATGTTCATTAAAATATACATATGCAAAACTAAGAATATTCAGAAGATCTAAATCTACAGTGTATAGTGTAGTCATATTATTTTTTTGGAGAAAGGCATCATATGTATATGTGGATGAGGGATTATAAACCTTAAAAAAAAAAAATATATATATTAGATTAATATGTAAAATTATATATATATATAAATGTAATATCAAAATTTTTCGATTTAAGTCAAATTAAAATATCAATTTATTGAGTGTCATGTATGAGTTATTAAAATAAATTCTAAATTTGATAAAGCAAACAGTAATTAAATATATTTTTAAATCACTGTTGTTTTGTAAAAATTTTTTATATTAAACACAGTCAAAAATTATTGATAAAATTATCTGATATGTTAAAGCAAACAGTTTATCATTGTCTTTCATTATTTTTACCAACAGTTGCAAGATCGATTACCGATTTTGATTTTTTGACATCATATTGATCCTAAACAATAAAAACAAATGTATACATTTTAAAATTATAATTAGTAATTGAAAATAGTTAAACTTGTTATTAAGGGTAACAATAATAAAATTATTTGTAAAACTTATAAATGGGAAAAAATAATTTTACTGTATAAAATATAAAATATAAAATCAGTGTCTAGGCCATCAATTATGTATATAAATGGGGGGGGGCCTTTTATTATTCATATAGTAGTTTTATATGTTTATTTTAGATTTTTGAAGAATCATAATAGTTTTTAGTTTGTTATACATAAATGTTTAAAACCTGAAATCACAAAAATTATACACAATATCCGCGTATATTGTGTATAATTTTTGTGATTTCGGGTTTTAAACATTTGTGTATAAAATAATCACAAGTTCTCTTATATATTTTATTTTAGAAAGTTATTTGATTTTTTTTTTTGTAATTATTGAAAATTAACTTCAAAATTTGTAACAAATTCATATATTTATGAAAACATTGTTTTATTAATTAATAAATATATTTATTACTTACATTTAAATTAAGACTTTCACACATAGCTTCAGGCATAGACTGTGTGGTAATTAATTGATGATTGATATTGGCGGTCTCATCTACATTAACTCCAATGTTTAATAAAATTTCCATCAGTTTTACTGGATAATCAAAATGACCTATAAATTAATATAGTATTAAAAATATTTAAGATTTTAATGAAATATAATTTTATTATTTAAACTTTAACTAATTATTAAATAATATGTTTATCTAAAATATACAGTTTGAAGTAAATTTATTAAATTATATTATTTTATTACTATATAATATACCCAAAATGTATAGCTACAAAAATACTATATATAAAGTAAAAATAATTTACTCTTTTTAACAACTTCTTGTTTATTACATCTCATTGCATAATATTTATACACTATTTATTTAAAATGTTTGCAATAATAATAACTGGTCACAATAATAATTTATTCTTATATCATATATATAGTATATAATCTAAGAATTTATGACTTGCATAAAAAATTAATTTCTATTAGATTATTGATTAGATATTTTTTTACTATGTATCATAAATAGAAGTAATTAATTTATTTTTATATGTATAATAAATTAATAAATAAATAAATATAATTTGGCTCACAATAAATACAAATTTAAAGTAAAAACAAATTCGATTTACACTAGAGATCAAGTAGTGATTATTATGATATAATAACTACTTGCTATTTAAAACTGTATATTTCTTTATAATATTTAATTGTTTTTTAATTATTTTAATTATTACCTGAAACAATATCAGTCAAATCAATATTTTCTATTTTATCACCATCAGATTGAACAGCTTGAAGACCTGCTACACCATTTGTATGCATTGAAAGCGTTCTATATAGGAACTTAAGTAACCAATCACTCCTAATGTTTAATTAAAGATTAATTAGCTAGAATTTTAGTAATATTACAGTTTAGTATAAATAAACCTGCAATATGCATTCACTACTCTTCCGGCTACAACCTGTGTAATTTTATTCCAGTCCGAAGAATTTCTAGTACATGGAGCTCCAATTAAAATAGCATCTTGAACAATACCCTGGCATTTTTCCCTTTGAGACATTTCCTAAAAAAATTAATTGAAAGTTATATAGTTATAATCTTATGTAACATATTAATTCATACATTTATAAATACTTACTCTCAAACAGTAAAATATAACTCGGGCCCCAAGACTATAACCAATTAATGTTACTGGACGATTTCCATGACTATGGGTAAGTAATGTTTCAGCTAATTGTTTTCCAACTTGTGCTGATCGTCGACAACACACACCCCATGGGTTATCAATAACAGAGGCCAAACCCAAAATTCCTGCTGGCCATGCAATAGCTGCCATCAAACCAGAGAGTACAGTAAATTTAAGAGACTCTTGTACCGCTACAGATACAGCAAAACTAAGAAAGTATTCCATAGCTTTTCCAAGTTCCAATAGATAAGAAGATTCATATCGTAGATAGTACTGTTCAGGACTGTCCTAAAAATGAAGTCGTAATTATTTATAAAAACAAATTGTATTTGATAAAAAACATTATAAGTTTTGTAAATATATACTAAAAATACAGTGTATTTTACAATACATTTATATAGGAGATAGTATTTATAAAATTTTAGTAAATATATAGGACATTTATTACAAGTATTATATTCTTTTAATATCTATTCCATGTAATTTTTAATAACACAATACTAATTAAATACATATATTTTTTTTTACTCTTAGATATTCCCAAGGTTGACTATAGCTGCTTTCTTTTTCATCACTCAGCCATCCAGATATTACAATAGTTATGTGTAAATGAACATCTCCTTTTGGTGTATTTGTTGACAATTTATGAAATTCAAATTCTTCAATATCGCCAACTCTTTTATGCATTTTATATCCTGAAAATATTGATGGGAATAGTTCAAATTATTTTTAATACCAAATAATAGTTGTACACATTACCAGTTAAACTTGCCCCAGCAACACCAAACAGTGATCCAACAATAGCTGATCCTCCTAATGTTCCAATAGCTCCAAGAATTGCAGATGAACCTAAAATGCTAGCTAGTCCACTACCAATAAGAGGAGCGGCTAATCCACCAGTTAAACCAATGAGAATTCCACCCCCAACTGATGCTAATCCAATCATTGCGAAACGTTTATTTTTAGAAACACGAACACGGCGAGCAGCATCAGCTTGTTCTTGTCTTTTTTATAGGAATTTAATTACAAATATTAAGATAAAATTTGAATAACATTAAGACAAATCAAATTCTCACTCAGTTTGTGCTGGCAAAAAGTTTGATAAACAATTTACAACGTTTAACTCAAAATTGTCCACTGTACTTAAATCAAGATCTAATACACGAGATACATATAGTATGAGAACTCTCCAACGAGCATCATAGGTACCTAAAAATAAATTATATAAATTGTATTTTTTGTTATCATATTAATATTATTATTTTAAAACTCTTTGCATAAATAACAACTAATACTAATTATAAATTAAATACTTACCTACTCTAATTCCTTATGATAGCACATCAAAACATTGTATTTAATAGTCATAAGTTTATAATTATTGAATAATAACAATAATTGTATGTAACATATGTAAAAATAAAAATGTTTTACCATTTGAAATGGCTAATAGTAGAAGATCTTCTACAATAACCTTCATGCCAATCATCGAGCACTTCTTCCTTTTTAAGAGCTCTAACATATACTTTAGCATCTAATGGTAATTCACAATTTGCCATTTCTCGCATGGTTGGCAGTTGTAACATTAGTTTTAAATGATTGCATAAGGTACGTAGACAGTCCAACTTAAAATCATCATGTATAAAATCTTTGTAAAGGCAGCTTAATGAAGTAGCACATAAGGCACAATATGAAAAACGACCTGTTTGTGATAGACATTCTGCAAGGTTTTTGGTGTTTAAGCAATCTGAAATAAAATATATTTTTATTGAATATTTTTAACATAATATTAAATAAGAATAAAGTACTGGTTTTATTATTAATATTAAATTATTATTAGACCTCATATTTTGTAGTGGTATATATTATACAATTTACCAGTTTTCTCAAATACAGTGTATCATCTACCAATTATTAAGAGAAATTCATAACACAGACTATGTTCCTAATATGATTATTGATTATATTATTTTGAATAGATATTTCTTTAGTAAATACAAATAAAAAAGATAAAAATAAAAAAGGATCATAATATCAATATTATATTACATAAAGCCCATTTAATTTTTCTACATTTTTATCAAGTGGTATCACAATAAGATGTACAATTTCATTTATGTCAGAAATCGCTATTAGTAAAAGTTGTCAAGTAGTATTTATTTTGGCATTATTTATATATTACTGTTTAAAATAATGTTAATTATGATATGAATTTCTGTTAATTAATGATATCAGTATATTACAAATTAATATTGTAGCCTAATATTTAAATAATGACTAAGTATTTTAAAAACTGATATTACATAAATATATTGACTGATCTATTGATATACTACATACATATTCTCTCAAAACATTTTAAATTCTAAACAAAGTGAACAACATATAATGTAATTATATTTGTTAAAAAATATGTTATAAAAAGTTAAAATGTTTAAAAATTTGTTTTATTCCACTAAATTGTTATACTGATTCTACACATTTGTATTTTTTACATATTTCATAAAATATATAAATACATTTATATAATAACAATTGACCATATGTTAAACATAATCGATAGGAGCATTTGAAAAATACACCTGTCACAGTTTAATGACTCATAATTAGACCCGCTATTTCAAGGATTTATCCATTACAATAAGTCTGTTGAGAAGTGGTTCGTAGAAACAGATTAGATGCAAATTTATCATCATTAGACATAAATTTAAGGAGAAAAATCAATATTTTACCTTTAATATGTTGCGACGCTTTGTCGTGATCGTTCATGGTAACAAGTAACCATAATAGAATGGGATAAGGTCACAGTGCCACTACCTGTGCCGCAGCTAAAAATTATAATAAATTAACAAATCGAACTAGGCAAATATTAACAGAAAAGTAGGAACAATAGCAAAATAAGAAAATTGAACAAAAACGGCATATATACAAAACACGTACTGACAACCAGCGCACGACCACCGACTACCGAGAATCGAATTGATAAAAAAAAGACTCATTCACGATTAATAAGATCGGCTAAATAGATGATAAGACGCGTAGCGTTCAGGAAATCGAGTACGGTAAAAAGAAAACCAAGGGTAACGCTATCATTACGAATGCGCGCTGTGTGCAGTGATGCCAATGTCACAAGCCACGAGACGGGAGTTTTAACGTCGAGCATTGCGGACAGCATGGCATCGTTTTGCGGCCATCGCGTCTTCCTTTCTTTTTCCTCTCTTTTTCATTCCACGGTCCGTCGGCGCTACGGTCGTGTTTTTCTGTAGTTTCGTCGTTGTCGCCGTCGTTTCGATCCGTACACTCGGTTACTAACATATTGTTAGTGTTCTTATTGTTCGTTCGTTCTTCGAGTGTCCGCGTACGTCATTCTTTGTGTGTCCATCCGCCCGTCACCTATGCCGTGTCATTTCTCCGCCATGGCGTCCGATTCACGATTGTGATATTCGTCGATTGCCGTTTTCATCGTTTCTTGTTACAGAGTTACAATTTATAATATCACATTTACAAATATCATATAAATATATATATTTATATATATATATACGCGCATATTCCCTCAAGGGCATATACATACATAATTAGGTATATATATATATATATATATTTATTTATTTATTACTTCTGACAAGACGCGATGGAAGGCAGTAGCAGTAGCAGCAACGACGCTAGCGAACCGAAATCCGGGTGCGGTTGTAGCGGTACCGCGGTCAATAACAATAACGACGGTAAATCCAACAAAGCGGCGGCAGTCGCCGTCGCAGCAGCAGCGAGAAGGGCTGCGAATACCGCTGCGCTAATAGCAGCGGCAACAGCCGCCCAGGAAATAAGGCACGCGAAATATTTGCAAATGCAACAAGAGCAAGAGAACGAGCAGCAACAGCAGCAGCTGACGGACGATCATCAGACGGCGGCCATCTCCGAAGATAGCTCGTCCGCCGTCACGGCAGCAGCAGCGGCAGCCGCCGTCGCAGCAGCCGCCGCCACCGCCTCGAAAGCGGCAGCCTATACCGCTTCGAAAATGGCGGCAGCTACCGCGGCAGCCGCGGTCGCCGAAGCCGCCGACGCTGCCGTCATCGAAGCGTCCGAAATCACCATTACCGTCTCGCCGACTACCGGCGGCCAGTTCGACTTGTCCGTGTTCAAAACCGATTCGGTGGAAAGTCTCAAGAAAGTGATCTCCAAGCGGCTTAGAGTGCCCAAAGAGCGGATATGTCTGTTGTATCGCGAAAGGTGAGTCCGTCTTGATTTTTTTACATGTTTAACGGCTGCGCTCATCTTCCCACCCTCCACGCGCGCCTACGCATACTTATTGTACGTCACCGTACACCGTTGTTGCGATTACGTATAAGGTGTGACGCCCGGCCGCCCTGGGCTGCGGCGTTGTCCGCAGAGCTTGACGAGGGCGTATCGCGGACGACGCCGACGTTACGTTAGTTTTCCGGGATCGAGCAGCCTAAATGTGGTGGGTAGACTGTGATATTTCGCCTAAAGGTTAAACCGCCGTGGTGTTTAGTGCAAAGTGCGAATTCCAGCTCGAGTGAACTCCGAGACCAGGTCACTTCCGGCCGATAACGAAGCAATCGCGTCCTGGGAGGTCACGACCCTGTTTTCTCGTCTACGTTCGAGCGTGTATGTGATGTAAAACCGCGTTACGATACCCACGGCAACGATCGAGATAAAAGTTTTTTGTTGGTTTGTTCCCCGAATCCGGGACGCGGGGCAACGTTTAGGTAGTGTCGTGACGTTGCCGTTCCGCCGTATGCGTTCACTCTGCGAATCACGTCGTACGGCAAAACGTGTGGAAACAATTTCTTTATTATTTGCTAACACTTGCGACACAAACCTTTATACCGTACATATATATCGCTTACTCGTTTCTTTTCCCCCGACGATTTTTCAGTACCCATCTCTCCTCGTTCGACCGCTCAATGAACTCGATAACATTGAAATAAAGCGTTTGAAAACGAAACGATGTCAACAGGATTCGGACGTGCGCGACGTGTATAAATATTATATTGTTCACAGATTTTTATTTTATTATTATTTTTTTTTTATTACTCGGTTTAGTCTGTTACACATGATTAATTAGAACTTGATTTTGTCGTGAGTTTTTATCAACGATCGCCGCTGTCTTTCGTTTCACGACGGTAAATAATTTAATAATAATAGCAACTCGCAAACGGTTTCCGGAAGTCGATGTATTACAATATGTATATATATATATATATTATTATAACATAACGCGATTCGAAATCGACGACCGACAACAGTAAGATATTATAACGACCCGAATGGATTTTAACGCTTTCGAAATGTTTGGTCGGCGGCGTTCGAATGAAAAAGAAGAAAAAAAAAATTCGATCTATAGGTAATACTTATGAAATACGTCTTTGTTACGGACGTTTCAAATCGTTTTCGGGTTGCGAACCCCTCGCAGGTAACCCATATAAAAGAAGGTTACGTGTAATAAAAATACTTTTTTTTTTTTTTTAAACGTACCGAGTGGTTACGCAAGTGAGTATCGGTGTTGGCGGCGACCGAGTCTATCCGGAGCGTGGGATCGAAATCCCAACAGCTGACATCACGCCGTGCGCCGCGGCTCCCCTATGGGCGGCTGACGCCGATTCTCGCAGCCGCCGCCGCCATTACAGTTTAGGGGTGAATAACCCGAACGGTCGCCGCCGCCGCGACGCGAGTCCCATTCTAGACAAGTGTAGAACAGCTGCCGCCGCCCGGTGATGTGGGGTCCCTATTTCCATTGTGTACGCGAAGAAACGCATCGTTCGCCGCGACGGCCACGACATGCTGCCCCCGGACACCTGGCTAGCCGGTCGGTCGTCGTGCGTCTGTGTGGTATAATACATTTTTTTCCGCAAAATTTCTCGAAATCGAGTTTGCGAAAAGACGCGTTTTCTAAACTAAAAGTAGGGGTTCTCAAAATACACGCGACCGACGTTCTATTGTTTCCCCCTTGGCCCTCCTCGCCCGCCCGTTCGCGAGTATGATTATTTCAGGTTTTCGTTTCGCATTTTGTGTTATCGAACGTTGTGTGTAAAAAAAACCTGATTATAGCAACACGATGTTCATCCACACGTTACGACAATCGCGCACGGTATAGAAACGAACTATACGTAATTTGACGCGTTTATGTAACGCACCTGTAATTATTATTATTGCGTTAAACCTTGAAAAACTTATTGTTGCACACAATCAGTATTTGTATTGTTGTTTTCGTTGTTATTATTTTTGTTTTTGAGTTTTCACGCGATTAAAACTCTTAAACAACAACAATATAATAATCGTAAAGATGAGACTTTTCGCTCGTACATTATGGACCACGTAAACGTTTATTGATTTATGTCCTTTGTTTGTTTTTTTTTTGTTTTGTCTCGCAGGCAACTGAGAGATGGCTCATTGGACGATAACCAGTTGATGCAAGGAAGCCGCCTCACCCTATTGCCCAGCGTGGAAACCGGTCTTCTGGTGAGTAGATCTTCGTTTTTGTCTCTTATACTGGGCCTCCCACCCTTTACCATAACGATAAACCAGTTTAAAATATAAAATAATACACGTGTATTGTGTGTCCTTATTACCATACATCTTGATGATCACGATATATATTACATACATTATACACAGAACGGCAATGCATACGTGTGTATACGCGCAAGGACATCTCATCTCAGCTTGAGATTTTAGAATGTTATGGAGAGGGAAATCAAGTAGGCCTTGTTCCCTATTGCCCTTTCCTTTTTTCTGCGTTTTCTATATGCCTGACGTTAGAAATAGTGCAATAATATAGACGGTCAATATACTAGATTATCTAGTAAAACGAATCGAGCATAATTTAAAAAAAAAAAAACATAATATCGGTTTATTATACTATTTATAACCACGAATAAAAAGGTTAGCGGTCACCACAAAAACATTTGTAAAATTAATGTTGTGATTGTATTATTTGAGTTTTGACTTATTCCGTTGTTATGGGCACCGTGATGTGTACTACGGTCGCCACGGTATTGTTGTTACTTTAAATTTATAATTTATAGATACGAGTAGACTATTGGTAATGCTAAACACCGTATAGTGTGTTATTATTTGTTATTTATATGAAATTATTATTACATAATTTTTTTTTAACTTTAGAATATTTTTTTTTTACACAGAATCTAGTCGATTTATTCACGTTACCACCTATATTGTCTAGTATTCATGGTGTCAGGCCTGTCAGAAAAACTAATTCTAAATTTGACATTATCTGGCTCAAAAATATATCTCATAAGTATAAATTATTTAGAACATAGATTGTATCTTAAAACTTTATGGAACTATTTCGTTTTTTTGCGGTTTATATATATATATATATATGTGTGTGTATATATATATATATATATATATATATTTAGTTTTTGATAATACATCATTTGAATATTTCAACAAAAAATATGCATTTAACCTTAGATATATGTTGTTCATCCAAAATATGATTAACTATTATAGTACAATTTTTAACAAACAAGCAACATATTGTTGACAAATTGTATCATATTAATTTAAATAAACAGCTGACGTAAACTATACGAGATAGTAATATTTTAGTGACAATCTAAATCGTGTTCTTTATAATTTTTAGTTTAATTACGCAGTGTTATGCTCAATTGTACTGGTGAATGTTCTTAATAGTGATTGTACAATATACAGACAATACTCGTAGAGTATAATCATATGACACAAATGATTATTCTGTAAATAACAAAACTGAAAGTATAAATAATTTTTGAGTTAATTATTATAATGGCAACTATTGATTGCATAATTAACTCGTTTCTTCTAAAATATTTGGCATATTTAAATTTTTTTTCGTCCAATTTGCATTCGTGAATAAATGACTGTGAATATAACTGTTTAAATGTATTATAAGTCACAAGTGCGAAAATTCGTAAATGTAATTTGTACCTATTTAAATTATAATTTAACTATATCATCGTGTAGGTTCAAACAAAATATTTTTTTATTTAATAATTGTGATCGCTATATTATATTTCATTGCATGGTCACATGTATCAGTTATAATGGGTTGAATCTGATGTTTGAAAATTAGTTAAAATGTAATTATGTGTAAATTATTTAAAGGATGTATTGAAATCAACACTTGCAGCCCGGCTGTGGTACATCATAGTTAATTTTTCGGAAAATTTTGCTGCCGAATTATGTGCTGTGTATATTTTTAACTAGTATGTTGTTTAATTGCGAAATTAACATTAATACAATCGTATCAATAAAAATACAAACTGTAATCATTGCGTACCGCGTTATATATACTAATGTTGTACTGATTGATTAGTTAATTAAAATCGAAAACCATAATAGTCGCGCGTAATTTACATTATACATGTACAGCATGATTATAGTATAATAATAATATTATAATATAATATACATTATACAACATTATACATAATATATATATATATATATATATATACATACATATACAATCGCACACGTCGTTTTCGCGTTGCGTTTGGAGATCTGCTCGGCAAACCATCAGAGTTTATATTAACGCGATGTATAATATATCATACAGTTCGTCAAGAGTAAGTTCGTGTAAATCGTCATATATATGTCGTATATATTGTTGCCAAAAACGCGCGTATATTTCACTCGAAACGGCCGAACACAACCGTTGAACAGGGCGTTTTGTGCCGTTAAGCTTGATGGGAGGAATCGTGCAGTAAACCCGAGGACCGTTATGTCTTCTTTTATTTATTTTTTTCGTATACCCTGTAACGGGGCGGCGGCGGCCCGTTAGACGATACATTGCCGACAGTCCCGTTGTCCGGGTAACGGGATCCGGGCAACGGTATACACCGCGTGTTGGTGGCGGCAGCGGCCGCTCGTCGGCATCGATGTAATATTCTCTCTCGTCGTCGTCGTCGTTCGAGCGTTGGGCCAAAACGCCATCAGAACGCCCCAGCGGTCAACACCGTTATGACCCGATGGCGTCCGGGGCTATTCATTCGTTCCGTGCTTTTAAAACAATTTAATGAATTCCCGTTGTCTGTCCGAATTATCGAACGCAATCGTATACATTCAAGTATATGAGTATACGTGTCGGACGGTCTGCTAAATGAGACTAATATTCGATTGTATGTAGCATCCGCGTAAGAGGTTACACTACAATAATATATTAATATGTATCGAATACATCAAATACTTCAGTTTGATTACGGTTTCTGAATTATGTAATATGTTCCACTTTTTTTTATTCACTAATAAATCACGTCGAACAATACATAACTCTTTCGTTTGCCCCGATAACGCCGCGGTCAATTTTTAAATATTTTACTAACAAAACTTTATACTTCGTACCTGTTATGTAGAATTTGCACTCTACTGTTTCTTATGATCTAAAATCTGTTATTTGGTTCGGTCGTTTCATCGTTCACGTATTTACCTTGAATATTGTGTATCTCACGTGTAATAAAATATACTCGGCTACCGTAGTGTAAGGTTTTCCCTAGAATTTTTATCTACACAACAATATTACTTAAATAAACACTAGATTTATACAATATCTATATTGCTGTAAATTATTGTAGTGCTCGTAATGTACGTGTTCTTATAATATTATATTCATTCAATTTGTTTTTATCATGATATACGCCATATACGTATAAATAAACTTCAAAGTTATAAACTGTTTTCTAAAACAAATATTACAAATTATAAGTGTCTTAAAAAAAAAACTAAACAAAATATTTTATTAATTTTGCTATGCTAAATTGTATTAATTGCATAGGTTTTTAAAAATGATATTGTATAGGAATTAAATGTTTCTATCGTTGTTTCTAATTAACAAGCACGAATGTACATGTTATTTGTAACTATAGTATGCAAATATTTTATATATATTTCAAACATTTAATGTATGTGCATTACTGCGATTTAACATATAAATGTTAAAAATTAAATAAATCTCGTTATATAATTTTTTAAATGATTCTTCTTCTCGTATCGGTATCTTCATATTCCATTCCCTTCGCAATAAGCAGCAATTTGTATTGCCTTGTTTGATTTAAAATGATAAGTACAGTACGCCTTATTAAATAATGTGTTCTGCAATTTATTTATTCACAGTGTATTTAATTTTTGGATTATCTGAAATTCAACGATATTTTTATGTCACCTATTTATATTTTTGCTTCGACTTTTCTAATTGTATATCATATTTCTAAAATTATATTAAATTACTTAAACAAATAAAATATTGAATAAAAATATTTTTTATGCAAGTTTTTAATTAGATAAATATGTTATCAATTTAAAATTCCAAAATTAAACCTTCCTAAAGTAAAAGTTATAACATATTCTTATATACATTTTTTAAATATTATAATTCAAACTAATTTAGTTATTAAAAAATGAAGTCATTTTATTGTTGTTATATTTGTATAAGGTCAAACATGTTTTAATAAGGCAAGTAAATAATTAAATAAGTAAATGTATTAAAACATTTATTTATTTTACATACTGCGATTATATTATATAATTTATATTGAATAGAATTTTTCTCTCCGTTCATTTTAGTTATTTTGGTATCGTATAATGATGAAATTGATGATTAATGTAGACTGTCAATTATTTTATTATTTCATCTATGTATAATAACAATTACAATTATTATAAATTATACGTGTGAATCATATATTACTGTGTAACATTCGTATTCATTTATTTTTCATAGGTTTATAATTTGTAAATTTTCTTAACAGTTTTTGTGGGTTAATAGATAAATACCGTCTATATTAAAAACAATTATAATATGATATATTACTGTACAGTTTTCATTCTTTTTCTTTTTACGTTGTAATTTATATATATATATATATATATCTAACTATTGTTCCACTATTTTATATATGGGTAGAAAATATGTGGGCACGGGTTTTTTACAGTCAAAATTATTTAAAAAAAAACTAAGCCTCGGCTAAAACTTGTTAGTATAGGTTTTTGTGTAAAAGTGGATCAGTGTTGCGTTATTTCGGTCTAGATATACGGTCGACAAAGCGAATCGCGTGGTTCACGTGTATGAGAAAAACCATTGATTTTCATGCAGTGTCTTCAAATATACATAATCGGGGGTTTTTTGGTAATTCAACTGACATTTTCAAGCCAAAAATAATCATTAACTGCATTTAGAGTAATACACGGAACTTTATAAGTCATAAGATAAATATAAACAGCATATTTACAAAATTGGGCGGGCCGTCTTCTAAACGGGCGTCGACCTTATCAGAAGGACCTTGTGAATCCAGGACCACACCCTGCCGATAACATTTTTATTAATAACCATCTCTACATGCTACATAGTATAATATAAACTGACAATATTTCTGTGTACACAAATCATGCCGCCCAATTGTGTAAAATATGTCATTACATTTATTTCAGTCTATTATGATTATTATATAGTCTAATTTTTATTTTTAGGTTCAAAGACCAGAACAAAGCGTTATGCAGGCGTTGGAAAGTTTGAACGACTCTCAGGTAATTTCACTATTAAATAATATATATATATATATCTTCCAGCTGTGTTGTATATAAAAGATTCATACAATTTTTCTATTTAACTGTACAACACCGACACACGTTTATTTACACTGTTATATACTTTTAGAACGTTATGTACAATATAAAAGTATTTATTTGAAAAGGTTCTGTTATATCAAATCATATATTTTATTGTGATTTCAATGCTGTAAAAAACAAATAAAAATAATTTATCAGGAAGAATTATAAATCTATGTATAGTGTTAGTGTATTAAATATTTAATTAGATATTCGCAGTCATTTGTTTTGTAGGTATCCTGAAAAAAGTTTTAAAATACTGTCGATAAAAGTACGTTTTTATACTTGTAATCCTATAATTCGCGTGTTTAATATATTCAAATAGTTTAAGAATCATTATTTTGGCACTAAATAATATCGATAGTCGTTACGTGATGTTGGTATGATTAAAATTAATTTATAATTGTTTAATATATTACCGATTCATTTTCACTACTCTAAAAAAATAAGAGAGTATGACATTTTAAATTCCATAATATCGCATGGATTTTATCGACTATTCTATGCATACGATCTTGACATCGTATTTCGTTTAAGTACCTATCTTTGAAAACTATATCTCCTTATTTCGTCATTTATTAAACACAATCACAAAATAACCCCCATCAACAGTACAAACCGCCTTCTTTTATTTCATTAATTACTAAAAATAATTAAGAAATTATATCGCAGTCTAGATAATGTTCATATACATATTACTTCCTGTATGTACTTCCTGTTGTAGGCTGTTGCCTAGCTGAGTTAAGTAATGTCTAATTTTATTGTTGATATTATTATTGGTTAGATATTGACAGCATTGTTGTTTATTAGGCTTTGAGGGTAACATTTATATTATCCGTATATTATGTTACTACGAAATATGATAAAGAAATCTATTTTTATAATGTCGTTATACAATACAAATTTCGCATAATTCAATCACAAGGTCAGGTGATATTTAATATATTGAGATGATAGGTAGATATTTAATTATTTATATTCTATATAATCTCCCAACTTGTTTTTTCATTCGACTCTTTACACACGTGTTAGTTATTACAAAAATGATACATCATTTTACTTCATCAAACACACTTTTCAGTAGTTTTAATTTTCATGATCATTTGACAAACACTACATTTTAATAAATTGTTTTTTACACAGTAATCTAGTGTACTGAATTGTTGATTGCATAAAAAATGGTTTTGGCTTTATTTTTTTTTTTAATTTTATTTTTTTTTTATTAGTGTAAAATATATAGCATAACTGAAACGCTTGTTTCGTATTATGTGTTATCAGGTCAACGATTTTCTTTCGGGCAAAGCACCATTAAACCTTACGATGAGACTGGGCGACCACATGATGCTTATCCAACTGCAGTTATCCACCGTGTCGTCGTCCGGTTCGTCGAAACGGCTGCAGACCGCCGCCTCGACCGTGGCAAGCACCGGCGCAGCGGCCGCTCTTAACGCGTCGACCGTGGCCCCCGAACCTCCGCAGGCCACCGCTACGGCGGCCACCGCGTGTTCCGCCGGCAACATCATCGGTACCCCTAGACTGATACCAGGCGTGGACGCTTATCCGATCACCCGCGTCCGTAACGTGTCCGACGATAGCGACGACAATTCGATGGATACGACCGAAGACGTTTCGCCGCCGCCGCCCCCGTCACCGGTGGTGGCTGCCACCGATGCAACCGCCGCCGCGCCCGTCGAGCCGGTGGCACCGACACCACCCACGCTTACGCCGACGACAATAACGACGTCGGCACCCTGTTCGTGCGACGCGAGCACGTCAACCGCATCCACCACCACGGCCACGGGAGACAAACCGCAATTAGACACCCGTGCACTAGCGGAGGCTTCTCGGAACCTCACTCAGACACTGAAACAACTGTCTTCGGAAGTCCTCACTACGAAAAGCGGTTCCAAAGAGGTGAGTTTCGCATTATCGTCGTTTCGCTTACAGTGTGGTACATAGCTGGTTAGGTGTGTATAAAAAATATTGAAGGACAAGAAAATATAAAAATAAACGATAGTAATTATTATTGTAACGTTTCGAAACTATAGTCGAATCTAAAATTAGCATTCGCGGTGTACAGTCCGATATTTAGCTGGTGATTGATTTAATTTTTGTGCCCGGACGTCGTCATCATATATTGATTGTTGCGTGGGCGGCAACGTTGCAATTCGGCAACGTAGGACCGGGGTATACCGATTCTGTCTCGCGCGCGTCCCGAGGGTTATTATGATCAATGCGTGTGGCCGCAGCATCCACGCACACGTACGTGTACAACAGAACAGTGGAAAAAAAAGTTTCGTGTCGCCGACGACCGTCGACGTTGCCGTTCACTCGTTCACACACTAACCCACACCGTCGCCGTCGTCCTCTTTGTGAACGGCGTTGTGCAGCCGCTGCCGCCGCGTCGTAGTGTATATACAACACGTCCGATGACCTCAATTCCAGGTGAAATACGGCCGAGTTTCTTTGCACGACCGAATTAACAAAACATTGGGAATATGAAAGAGTATGCCATGTGTGCGACTCGATTGAGTGCGGCGTTCGTACGTGCGTGAACGAGCGAAACGATAATTCGAAATATATAGGAGGACTTAACGCGAGTCTACTTTTGTTTTTCTATGTGGACACATATTTTGTTTTCGATGCTCGTCGCGGTTTTTCGTGTGAACGTGTGTATAAGTACGTATCCGCATTCGTACGAACGTATAAAAATGGCGCGACGGCGGCCCCGGCAGAATCCGGGTATCCCTGTGGGGCGTGGTTGGGCCGCCACAGTGAAATCGACGTCATATTGATCACGCGGGAGGTCGCTTATCACAAAGGCCCCGGGCCGGTGGTGCGACCTTTTGTGTTGTGTACTCGCGTTGCTATACACACACACAACCGTGCGCGTATACCTTGTTTTCCATTGATCGACTCTCTCACTCTTTCTCTCTTTATATTTTTTTCTCTTTCCTTCTCTGGACTCTCCTTCTTCTGCGTAAGCCCTCTGTGTAAACGCCGAAAACAATAAGATACGTCGGTGTGTGTGTGTGCATTTACGTTATTCTAAATATTATATATTTGTTATGATTTGAATGCAGTTTCTATAACTTTTTGACTTTGCCGGCATATTAATAACTTCACACGTCTTATTTATTATATTTGTCAAATGTCGTTATTATTTATTATACAGTAAAGTGTGTTTGTAAAACTGTTTTGAAGTACAATATATATATATATATATTTGTAGAGTCCCGTGCAGAAAAATGGATATTATTATTTTTTATTATTGAATAAAACGGAAATCTGCCTGAAACTAATTAATTTTAAGCTTTTAAAGTTTAAACAGATTTTACTGTACGTATGGATTATCGTAATTTATGTCGTTATAAAGTATAGTTTTTAAATTTTATTATATATCCGTTAATACATATAAATTTAACGTATTTGTTCTCTCTATTATAAGTACCGGAATATCTTTTTCTGTTCGCTCAAAACTCGGCTTTTCTCGCGATATGCGTGCAACGGTTAGGTTGTTAAGACCGTGTGCCCCCAGTGAACGTCGATTCGTATGAAACGTAACCGTAAATGCGAGATCCGTGTTTTACGGTACTCGGTGTTCCAGTTCGCCGGACAACGGTGTCTGATAACTGTGTCGATTCCGTCGCGGGGCCGCCTCAGACGCGTAAAAAATAAACTCAACGGCAAATAGAGCGGACCGAACTGCCGGTGGCAATCAATAGGTATACCGAGTCGAGTACTACTTTCCCCTCACCCCACTACTACGGCGATCACCTATTTATATACGTGTACGCACGGCGAAAACGTCGGCGTTCTGTCTTTTCTATTTATATATATTAAGTGCTTACTAACGTTTTCGTATATGCGATATTCATATAATACTTATTGCTTTATTTGTATCAACAAAAAAACCAAAAAAATGGGAATAACGTTGATCTGAAATAAGATTACTGTAATGTCGCGCGAAAACCTCGCTTGGTTTTTAATACTAGAAAATAAATATTGATTATACTTTATCGTCTTTTGTTCACGTTGTTCTTTGCGTTAAACTGTACACGTTCGAACGATGAGTTATAGCATACGCATGGGTGACTCGAACAAACGATTTGTTGCACGAAATATTAGTTATTTTTATGTTAACTTTGTTGTAATACAATTGATTATATTATACTTCAGAATAGTCGAGTGCTTCTATAATTTTGGATTATTTTTAATCAGTTGGCTACAGCATGTATATATTATATGACATGTAAGAACAAAGAAAAACTTGTATGTAATTATTATTACTGTGTACGTTTATCATCAATAACACCGAGTCGAAATACGAATACAAAACAAAACGAAACATAAAATGTTTTATTCATAACACGTGTTGTTGTGAAGGGGTTGTTAAATGGACAATGGTCCAAGTGGGCGTCGCCCACCCGATGTCTCTTTCTGTCATCCCCCGCGTGCTACTAAACTCCTACGTGTATACGCTACGCCACATCAAAGATGCTTTTTGTTTTCCACGTTAGACAAGGAAATAATAACAATAATAAATAATATGAGAATTTTTATTTTGGTTAATTCCACATCCACAACAAATAATGTACTTTTGTTTATAATACATTTCTTTGACTATAATATATTATTATGTGGATGAAGTGCAATAACAATATGTTTGTTTAATAATTTTATATCTAAACAAAATCTTTAAACTGTTTAACATATCAATATTATTAATGTCATTGCACATTACACTTATGGATTTACTCATTATTGTAATATATAGTTATAAACAAAATTAAAATATATTATACCCATATCAAGGTTTCGCTCTGTCTAGAGGTTTTTGATTATTATCTTAATTACATTTACAAAAGTCCAAAAAGCAAACATAATATGCTTTGTATTAAGTAATAGAATTATTATTTAAATTTAAAATTATAAATTACTTTAGTTTATATACACGTATATGAGACTTCCTTGTTTCATGTACATATTTTGTTCCCTATAGACTTATGAATCTATTAAATTATTTTAAAACCACAACAAACTATGTACAATTATATTTCATACAAATATTACAATTTAATCGATTTACATGTGTTCAAGTGTATTATACTTTATAATATGTATACCGCATGTACATATATATTACATTAGTACATTCTTGTAATTCATTAAGTATGATATACAAGAACGTAATGTGCCTTTGTTTTATACAATTAATTATGCGCCAGATATTATATTAAGTATTTCAACACTTTGTGAAATGGATTACATTTGGGCCGTCATTGCTCATTGGAAATAAAAGCATAATATACCATAATAACTGTGATGTATGATATGCATGTTTTATCTCAGAAATATATTAAAATTAATACATTTGTATCCATATTACTTAAAACATACACATGAATTATATAGACAATGCAGATATATATTTTATTGAAAACAATATTGATAATAGATTAATTAATATTGTTCATTATGGTTTAAATTATTTTATTTTGCATATGTCTATTATTTACGTATTAATAAATTATACAAAACACATTATTATTATCATCATCATTATTTATTTAATAATATTAACAGTTTTCTATTTTCTTATTCAAATATAGACTATTGTTATTATGTACATAAATAATTAAATCAACTAGACTATTATATTATTATATAATATTAAAACTAATATTTATCATACTTTTTTGGTATCTTAGTATGATTTAATTTAAATTTTGTCTTACTTTTAGAATTATTTAAGAGTTTTTTAAATATTTATACAATGTATTACAACTATTCGACAACTAGTTACTATATTACATTCTATACTAAATATAATATATAATATTCTACATATATTAAATTTAATTTCAAATTGATTTATACATATTTCAGTTGAATCTATTCTCCTCCACTCCATTTTTCACCGCTTCACACACACAAATGTTATAGTTTTCTTAATTTTACACTATAATTAATTTGAAAATGTTTTATTATTCTCACATTTTATTTTTATCATTTATAAATTTCATATTGCTTAATTAGTTGTCACTAAATTGTGTCTTATATTTTTCAAAGTATAAATATGTATGAAGTTTTTCATTATTTGTTCATTGGTATTAGGTAATAGATTCATCATGCATTAACTTATTTTCCTCAAAACTTCGAAATAAATTGTAACATATGTTATATAATTATATAAATTAAAAATGACATCATGATGAAACCTTCATAGAAATATAATCACATAACGATTTTTATTGGTATCATTAAACATAAAGAAAACATTATGGTCGATATTTATTGATCAGGCTTACATGTATTTTCGAATATTTATAGTTTGAAATTAAAAAGAATCAATATTAAAACGTGTAGTCTCATAATTGACAATTTTATTCTATAAATTGTTATCTCTTATTATAATGATAGAACATATCAAAACAAGTGTATAATGATAGCTAAAAAAGATATTATTTATATTGTTACTGAATAAATACAGTTCTTTAAAATCAATATAGTTAAATGTTCATGTAATGTTATAATTACATTTCATAAATTAAATTAATAATATATATTGAAATGATTAATTTTGCAATGTCATAAATAACGATTACTGATATTAAATATTGGCGTTTATAAATTATAAATTAATCATTGAGTAAAGTGAATCGTATTATAATGAAATTGTAGGTGTATAACTAATGAAATCATCTAATATTCTTCTTTTTCACATAATTTTGTATTGCTTTACGATTAAAAATAAATTAAACGTTTCAGTTTCCAGTATTACATTCTCGGTATATCTACAAGCATTATGAACACATAGTAGTAGGCATTATTTCGCAGTTTGATATCACTTTCACTTTGACAGTTTACCACTGTATATACATTGACTATATTCATATAGTCTGTGGTATATACATCTCGCAATCCGCTATAATAGATCCATCTTTTTCTTTTCTTTTTTATACTACTCCGGACCACAGTCACGTTTACTAAAATATATAATAATATAAATAACACCATATGTATACTATTCGTAAAATACACACGGCGCTAAAACGAGTTTGAAAAATCAAATTTAGATAAGGTTAACCTCTTCCCAGAAACCGTCTGTGGTCCTAGGACTGGCCGCTATAACCCGGACAACTCGTCGAACGCGTGTCTCGGCGTGTGTACAGCAACGAAAATCCGTGTGCAACATATTTCATGTACAGTCCGATGTGCATATATTATATTTTTCAAAACCCTATTCATACAAACGTACAAAAAAAAAAGGAAACCCCCTCAACAGTCTCGCGCGTCAATCCAATTTTTAATAATAATCTAACAAACACATGATATTCATCTTTGCATAAGTATGACTACAAACGGTCGTGTCAGTAGGCGAACCGTATCATCTATACACCACACACACACACACACACACACACACACATATATACGAGTATATATACATTTAATGTGCATACAATTTTTTTTTTCATGTCACAGATACGGTTTAATAATATTTTCACGTTATTAATATTCGAATGGTCATATCGCGTGTACGTGTGGGTCCTGCGTGTCCTCCCCTCCTCCCTCGGGCATCGGTCTATATTTGTATTCGTTCGTTCCGTCGTCGTCGGCGGCGGTGGCACACGATAAAATAAATACGTTTTGGTTTTTTTTTTTTTCGTTTTTAGAAATAACTACCGCACGGCGTTGGTATAGTTAGTGCCTATCGTAGTCGACTAGTATGCTCGTTCGTCCGCGCACGTCTCTCCATTACCTCCGTGGTACAACGCTCGCGTTCATATTATTATTATTATTATACGTACTCCTACGCGCCACGCTGTCCCTTGTATGTACGTCACGCGCGCCGCCATGGACATCGTAACGTCGTCGGGAGCCCCGCGATGCGCGGGACGACGGCACCCACGCGACATCCGCGTGTACCATTAATCGTCACCACGCGCGCCCCACCAGTCACCACGCACACGTCTTATCGCGTACGCGTAGTCCGTCCCTCTATGTGTGCGTCTGTACACGTTATTATCGCATACATTTTTATAACATATACGTTATACACGTAGCCGCACGTATGTCGAAAGTTAGCGGCCAGGTGGTTCTGAGCACCTTCCCACCCTCAACAGTTTTCCGGTGCAAGTTCAAAAACCTAATTTCATTTTACCGTGTCTTGCCTTAACGCCACAGATTCTCATCACCCCGTGTCGTGTGTATTCTCTGATTTAATCTACGGTTTATAATATGAAAATTGTTTATTACGAGTTACATATTATTATTTTAAATATTGACAATTATTCGTCGAGAATAATTTTTTAGCTGACGACGGTACATATTGTTATCGTATCGGTAGATGAACTACCATTGATCTGTGGTAACGTCTGAATTGCGCTCTGGAAACTTACGTGAAAAATGCACGGCATATATCATAATATTATATGGTTGGTATAAATGTAAAAGTTACACGACCACGGAGTCGTAGTGTAGGAAACTTGCCTTTAAAATAAGAAATTAAATTTATCACGAACAATACGTGTTTGAAGACGGGTAGAGTTGACTTGAGTAATTTTGTTTTTTATTTGTGCCACTAATCGCGTTATGCGTTCCCTGGCAGACTAATACAACGCATTGTAGAGACGAAAAACCGACGTTCGGAGCCTGTAAGGGTCGTGTCGCCACGTCCGAACGTTTCTCTTCTTTTATTTTCGGACGCGTCGCCACCACAACCTTCGTCGCCGCCGCCGTCGCGGGGCGTCCACGTCGACTGCCGCAGCGATCGATTCGACGGCGGGGCGGCTGCTCGTCGTCATCTAACTCGCTCATTTTCTCTCTCGCAGTCGTATTGATCCCTCTCTCTCTCTCTGGTTTCTCCGCGGCTCTGTGATATTGTCCGTTGCCGCAGCAGCCGCCGCCCCGCGTTGCATCGCCGCCGACTACATATATACGCGCGTCTCGTTGGACAGATGCCAATTTTGAGGCAGGTCGTTACTTTTTACCTCTCCACCGTTCACCCACGTTCTTCAATCATCTGCCTCCCCACACAATCTTGACACCATACGGAATCGTATAAATATTACAATCGGCAATAATATATTATATATGTTTTTTTAAATTTTAAAATCTAGAATTCCGCCGCGGTAAAAATAAATGAAAATGTAGATTTCATGTAACGCGAAAAGTTTAATTATAAAGTATTTATTCATTTTCCAATACTATGCCACTCTATATTGTAAACTTGGTGTTATACTAACTGGGACCACCACTCCATTTTTATGAATAAAGAATTCTTTTTCTGTTCACGTTCAACGTGCTAAAAATTTTTTAATATTCTGTCAAAACATTAATTTAAAAAAAAATCAACAATTCACTAGGTTCAATTGTTACTAAAAGTGATAAAAATGCAAAATAACTATTTAAATTTAAATCGACGTTTGTTTAGAAAAAAGAATCACAGAGAGATGCAAATACCACAATGATTCTACGCGCGTAATTGATTTTATGAGAATACCACGTTCGCATATTTTTTATACAATATTTCATTGATGTTTTGATTAATGCATATCCGACTTTAAGCTTATGTCAAAATTGTATAGAAATGTTTTTTTTCTAGGCAAAACATAAAATCAAGTTCTCTATGTTGCTTTGTATAATTTATACACTTCGGTATTATTATTATTATTATATTGCGTGTGTATCATTGAATCATTGCAATATTTATTTACACAATCGCGGTCAAATAATATTTGTTATATTTAAGCATTTATCATTTGAGTGAACATTGTTTTCGTTTTAATACAATTTATTTACATCCCGTCTATGTAATTTTTGCTGAGTTCATTCTTAATAACCAAAACTGCTGTGAAATATTGATAACATAAATTCCATATCGTTTCAACCACAAGTCATCAAAAATGTCTGCTGTTGACAAATAATTTACAGTTACTATACGTTTTCCTATTAATTCTTCATTATACGGAACTATATTATATATCGTAATCAAATAAATGTCTCCAATTCTATAAAAATGCATAATAGTTTAAACATAAAATCAATAAATGTCAATGTATATGTTGTGCGGAGTGTTGTACATTATCTAGATGTCTTCACACTTAGATAAATATTTTTGATGTATTACATTACCTACTAAAATAATACTGTACTATAATTGAGGCACATTAGATTATTATTTTTTTCGTTCCTTATTCGTACCCGTACCTGCTAAATGAATTTTTATTATAAATAAATGTTTTTAAATGTATAACTTAATCATAAAATTGTACCGCATTATAACTATTACCTAAATAATTTTATATTAGATTAGGTGCTAGGTATTCATTTGTATACTTATAAATAAGTTATAAAATATAAATGAAAGGTTGACATATTTGGAAAACAATTCAATGCGTATTTTTATTTTTCTCTGAAACAAATAACCTTTGCTTATTATTCTTGTCAACTTTTTTTCAGTTTTGAATTGATATTTTAAATTATTGTGTTTGTAATTTTAAATTAATTGCTAGAGCTACACAAATCTATCTGGAGCATTTTTATTCAATTCTATAAATAAATAAAATAAAATATTTAGGCCTTATCTAAACAAAAATTAGTTATCTGTTTAGTTTATCTGCTATTTTCATCAAAATGTTTGCAAAAAGTCTAGTACTGCCTTTTTTCTAATTTAGATATTTTTAATTATTTTAAAATTTTCAGTGAGTTGAAGACTTTAAGGATATACTTTTAGATAGTTTCTATATGGTTTAAATACCTATTAAATTATGTTTCTGTTACATTTTTTTTTCAGATGCACATTGGATTTAAAAGAAGGCCAGGTGCAATAATCGAAAGCATGCAACACCATGGCAAAGGCGTTTACTCTGGAACGTTTTCTGGTAAATTTTATGTTCATTTTCAGATCTTTACTAGGGCTTTATGCATCTCTTCCATGGTTTCATACAGTTAAGTTGGCCTAAGGCTTCTTGGCAGAAAACATAAAACTACATATTATATGTCTGCTTCCATTAACTTTATGGGTTGCAATTAAAATTTTTTGTTATATACAATTTAAACAATTATTCCAAAAATATATTTATTTTTGTACTTCCCCTTTAAATTAAATGTCATATTAACAAAACTCTTCAAATATTTATTTATTCTAGGTACCTTAAATCCAGCATTGCAAGATCGCTTTGGCCGTCCAAAACGTGACATTAGCACTATAATCCACATACTTAACGATTTATTGTGCGCTACACCACAATACCGAGCGGCTGCTAGATCAGGTACGCCAGCTGTTTGCACAGCTACTACACTTCCTCCTACTGCTTCAGCCACTCAAGCTGCTGCACCATTTACTACTGCCAGCAGTTTGTCCGCTCAGACATCTACTACTCCTGATGTTATCGGTGAGAAATCAGATTAAAATGTCCTGTTTGATACCTAATTATAACCTATTAAAATCAATTTTTCTTGTAGAAGGTGAAACCAAAGAAAACGCAGCTACTCGTGGCAAAATGGAACGTTTACGTTTGATTATGGAAGAGAAACGTGAAAGACGTAGAGCCGGTCGTACCGTGCCTTATGACAAATCTAAATCAGGAACACAATGGTCTGCCAAGTCAGAAACACAGAGCGTCGCTCCACCAGATCCCCCTGCAGATCCTACATTATCTCCTGAACAAGTAGTTGTTTGAAAATCAACTCTCCTGAGGACATAAATAATATATGTGATATAAATAATAATCCCCACCACTGTTTAATTTTTTTTAAATACATATAAATATATAATATTTATATTTATATTTATATTTATAAAAATATATTTATCAACAAGTACGATGATCAGTTAAACTTTAGGGTGCAATATTAATATGGTATACACATACAAATAGAAACTCCTTTAATTATTGTTGCATCAAAATCATTTGCCTACAATTTATCTCTACCGATTTTTTAAAAATTTTTACAAATAATGGATGTGAACAGTTAATAGACATACAATTTCAAACACAATCGTCCATAACTTATAAAAATATATTTGTAAAGAAACTGTATAGTATAATGTTTATATTTATAAATACCTAATTTGTTTTAAGTGATTTTTTTAGGGAGTTTAAATATCAGATAATAAGAAAACAACTCGCGATTGATTACCTCAATTTTCGTGAATATAATAAAATTGTAGACGTTTAAATAGATTTAAATAGATAACTGAATTTCGTCTTGTCAAATTTTAATGACATATATATGTATATATTATTATAAATCACGCGTGTCTGGTTAATTAGTATTCGTATGGTAAATAAAATTGATAAAAAAAGAAAAAATTATAAAAAAATTGCTTAAAAATTGTCTATTTATTAGGGTAATTATGTACGAGGAACATAATATTTAAGTTTCGTTTGACCGATAGGGATTTTTTTTATTCACATCTACATAATTAACTCGTAAAATATAATATATTTAAATACAAACAATTTTTTTCCTGTTAATTTGTATATTTTGGAAAAACAAAAAACTTAAAAAACAGACTGTTTTTTATATTATACTTAAATTATTTACCCGCTTTTCCTAAAGTTTTAATTTTACTGTGTAATGTATGTATCCTTTGATACAGTTAAATAAATGTTCATAGAGTATGGAGTTATGTTATTTATTGGGCATTTTGTTATTGATTTTAGATTTACTATATTACAAGATTTTTTTTTTTATTATTATTATTTATTCTTATTAACGTCAATAGTTTATACTGCCACTTGAAATTTTGTTGTCGTGTTATAAACGTTATCATAACTTTCTCGTATCAATTTATATTTTATTATTTTAACTAATTTATCAATAATCCTCGATCTTTACATGAATACACTTATAATATGAAAATAAACAATTTTAAATTGCAACTATGTGTGTATGTTTAATTTTATGTTTTCTTTTACACAAAATTCAAAGCTTCAAATTGTAAAAGAAAATTGGTCGTTTCCTTGATTTTACAATAATGTTTCATTATGAAAATAATATTATGAAACCAAATTTTAAATAATATTATATATGTTATGGTCATATGAGGTAGCCAGGCATTGTATACAATGTCCGATTTTGATGGGTAATATAGAGATACATCACACTGCCCTGATATTGTATACAGTGATCAAATGTGTGTTGGACAATGTAAATCAATCAGTAAAAAATTTTAAAAATTACAAGAATGATCATATTTTTAATATATTTCATTATTTTCTAATTGTATTTTCTAATACATTATTACTGTATATATTATTTATTTATCAAATAAGCGTGATATTGAAGAGAACACAATTTTCCCCTCCGCTTTACATTCATATCCTTAACCACTCAAATTACAACCGATTCCTATCTTCTATTCCTCTTAAAAATATTGCATTTGGGGATCCTTTATTAATGTTCATGAAAGACTATGAAGTCATTCATTATTAAATTATCAAACAATCTTTATTGTTATTATATTACACTTAACAAGAATTATTCAATCATTTTGTATAATAAATCTGAGGACTAATTATTTTCAGTAAATTATAAATAAATAGTAGTTAAAAGTAAGGAACAAATAAAAATGTAAAGCAAATTGATAAATGTTTGCAATAAATTCACATTACTGACAAATACCTCAGTTTGCAATTCAAATTTGCCGGACGTTATTGATAAAATGACTGGTCAATGTAAATAAATGTTATAATTTTTTTACTCTGTCCACAATATGCATGCAGTGTATTACAATAACCAGTCATTGTATCTCAACGCCCAGCTACCTCGAATTGAACTGTGACATACATAATATATGAGTTAATGTATTATTTCTAGTTCAAAATATTATGGAGTATAATATAACGTCATGAGTTTGAGTTGAAATTTAAAATATTATTTTATAGCATTGGTTAATTAATTATGTCAAATTAAATTATATTATCAAAGGACTATAGAGAAGTCAAATTTTCAAATAATTTCACAAAAATTATTGCCAATGCATTACTCCTATATTCGTATCCGTTCAGAATTATTTTTATTTTTAAATTAATCTCCCGTAAAACAATATTTCGAGAGTTGAATTTTTATAAAATTGTCACCTACGTTTCAATTCAAACATATGGTAATTCATATATTTTTATGTGAAAAAAGTTTAACTATTTTATAAAAAATCATACGAGTGACGTGTTCAATTTGTGCAATTATCAATTAAGTAATAAAACGATTAATGTAATACGTTTGCTTTTGTTCGGTTGTCTTTTTATTTTAAGGTATCACTCGGTCCGATTATAATAAACGTGTTTTGACCTGACCATTATTTTTGTTCCGCGGATAATCCATTTCACAGTCTTGTGCAGTCTGCTACAAAACGAAAAACAAAAATCATAAGTGTTCGTATCGTATATATTCAATGTCAAAACTTTACAGCTAAATTTTAGCTAAAACGTCACAATATCGCGAGTTACGTCGGTTTCGGAAGCTTAATATTATTTCTAAACGATTTATGGGACTATCGATTTGTCAAGTGCCTCCCATGTGAGTGAGGCGTGTTGATTAGACACTTTCATAGCCTTTTATCAACTTGACGCAAACTGGACGAAAATAGTCTGATTGTGTAGGCAACATCTACGCCCGCGTGGAATTTAAGTTTTAGAGAACATCGAACGTTGTTACATGGTTTCTTCACGCGGATAATCCGTCTCCCGGGCGTTTCGTTCGAAACAGGAGAACCGACATTCCGCAGAACGTTTTACTCCCCAAACGTGAAAATTCAAAAGACCTTAAAAAATGCGACCGTTGAAGAAAACCGCGGTGACCGCGGTTAAGTTTGGTTGGTTTGATGTTGGCGACAGTCTCCGTCCATCTTTCGTTTGTCGTCGAAATTCCGTTTACGCGTACGTACCTAGTACGCGCAATATACGTTCGCGATTCCTTTTATTTCCGAAACAAAAAATAGTTCTTCTGAAACGAGTATTTCAGTTCTGTCGGAGTTTAATTTTTGGTGTTTTTTGTTTTTTGTTATAGCGTAGTGTTCGTGATGTTTTTTTTTATAGTGTTTCGAAAATGGACGGCGATCTTTAACAGTTCCGGAACGCTACGAGGTAAGAGTCTATTATCTACGGAAAATTAAAATACCACGCACGTCTATACAAAAGGACGTCGCGATGTGTTTATTAAATGTCCGACGTTCGGTGTACAGTACATAAGCACAGCCTATTTGTATATATTTTAAATCATACTAAATACTGCAAAAGTGTTTATAATGATATTGGTGTACGCGCACGTCTCGTGTATAGATTTCTATTCTCGTTTCGTCGGCGCGTAGTCGTGTCCGGGTCTCTATGTGCCTATATTATAGAATTTAGACGGGAGTAATACATATTAATATATACGCTCGTAACCGATATTTTCTACAAAACGAAATCGTTTATCGAATAGACATCTGTTTACTGTACATTTATAAACCGTCAACCGTCGTCGTATATATTTTCTTTGTTGAAAACAGCTCGAATTACTTTTTATGAAAATAGAGTTATTGAATTTAATGTTTTAAAGAATGAAAAAGTGATGTAGTTTGGTGTCGAACTTTGATAATTTTATTTAGGTAATACATACATTAGGTAATAATAATTACATAAATAATTTTACCCAATTTCGAGTTATAATTACTATTTAAATACTATAGCAGATGAAACATAATACGATAAACTAAACCCAAATACATAGTCCATGCGTTTTTGCAACTCACACATTGCATTTATTCGCGACTTAAAAAAAAATAAATCATCACATTTTCTAATGTGTTCTAGTTATCAATTAATTTTTTTTTTAAATTCCAAAACGACTAAAATGTAATGAAAATCTAAATTGACTTATTTATGATAATTTACTATTATAAAGTCATTTAGATAAGTAATATAATTTATACATATATATATATAATATTTTATCTTAAATTATTGGAAAATTCCAAAAATCAATTGTCTATTATAATATTAATGTATGTGCAATTTTCAATCTATGAAACTGCATAGAACTTTTTGTACTTGTTTTTGTTGCCCGAATAAGTGTTATCCGAAAAAATGTCATATTTTAGTAAACGCAATACCAAAATTATTTTAGTTTTGCTTAAAATCTTAAACCAAATGTATTTATAAAATATAAGAAAAAAACACTTGAAATTAAATTTGCCATAAATAAGTATACTATTTTATTATTTTGTTCATATCTATAATACATTAAATCGCCTCAAAACATTATTTGTAAAGAATTATTCTTAAGAAACAGTTTTAAGGAAATTGCATTACTGATCTGATATTTATTACTTCATAAAATTAATATCAGTGTAAATAAATGATATATGGAATTGATTAGTCTGTTTCTTTAAGTTTTTCTAGCTAATTTTTTTACTTTGAATATTATCTCTATATATATGTATATACGTGGTGTATGCCAACGAAGTATTTTTGATGCGATAATATCAGTAATAAAAAATAAAAGTCTAAATATCATATAGAATATAGATAAAAAAAATACGTTGTAATTTTCGATAATTATTTTTAAGTTTTAAGACAACTTAAAATTAAATATTTTTGTATTCATAAAAAAATGAGTTTTTATTAATTATACATATATTTAGACAGTTATTGTTTGTGTACATTGTTTTCACGTAACATGTGCTTTTCGACGTTCGTAATGATTCTTTGATTTTCTCATTAGATGTTTCAAGATAAAATGTATTTAAAAAGTAAATAACGTTAGAGTCAAATAATTATTACGCGTCGGGTGTGTCTGTATACATAATACATGATTATAAGACAAAAACCTTTTTTTTTTGTTTTTTACTCGTGTTACCGACAATATTTATAATCGTACGTGTATGGCCATTTAAGCAAAACCAATAAAATCAATGAGGGAAATGCGATTTATAAAAATGAGAACTCTGTACAAATGGCGTTACAGGTAATACACAAATCTTACAACACCAACAGAATTTGATGAACAGGCAACTGTAATATAACAAATATTACGAATGTTTTATCACAAAGCCTAGCATAGTGAAAGTGCACATTTTGTTTCGAATCGAGACGGGATTCAGACGCGACCCTTCACTGTATGTACGCCTGCACTGTTTGCAACTAACGTTCAGTAAAGGGTCGTTCCCCTCAGTATACGGCATTGAGTCATGCGCTCGCCCCTCTGATATACATATGCCTATAATATATTTTTAAAGTTGTTACATCTCGGCCATTCTCAGGCGTTCTGCGCGCACTGCGTTGTTAGCTTCCATGCACGGACTATACGTCTATACTAAAATAATAAATACGTACTCGTATGCCAATTGCAAAATCGAAACCTTGGCGTACGCGATTTAAGGAAAAGAAATCGTGTGGAATGTCGAAAATTTGTTATACCTATGACAGGCGGTTCTACGAAACAACCTTGATTGTATTTTACACATTTTTGTGGTCAACTTATTCTATGTGAATTATTCTCAACGTATATTTTGTTCAAGTTCATTGACATTTTATTATTCATAAATGCACGTAAATTGCTTCTAATGAATTACTGAATTAGTTTTCAATTATTTTCAACGTCTGTTAATTTATGTAAACATTCAAATCAATGTATGTTCTACAATATCTATTCGAAATTAAATTATAAATTCTACTTCTACGTTTTAACTGTATACTGCAATGTAAATTACATTTTATAATTAATATCTATTTATGTATATTTATTTTGAACGGCAACTGATGCAAAAATAATTGAGTCAATGTTCTCTGACGCAAAACTCTATTGATTTTTATTAATGCAATGAGGGTTGTTTTTTTAATTAATCATTTATTATTATTTATTTCCATTTTTTTTTTTTTACTGTCTTTTATTCTACGATTTAAAAGTCCTACTAAATTTACATTGTGTTACTATAAACTTTAAATTTTTTTAATCAAAGATATACCTAATATAATTTTAAAATTTATAACTTGTATTTGTTAATTTTCTTTTTACTGAATGAACAATGTGTAGTTGAGTATTGTTGACATTATTCAATTTTGCAAAAAATATGTTAGATGAAATAGTTAAAGGCATTGTGTGGGTACTTTATTTGTAACATTTTTTATTTAACAAAAAAATTATACTTATAGTCTTTGCCAAAAATCAAAATAAAGGAACCACGATGGTAATGCATATTATTAATCTTTTTACTAATATATTTAATAATATTTTCGGCGATAATTACTTTGTCCATTAAAAATAAATGTTCTAATCTACAAGTATGAATTTTTATATTTATTATTTTGTATTAATTTCTTTATTGTTTGATAAATAAAACCTTATACTTGAATTTTCATATTATATTTAATTAGAATTTTTAAAATTTTAAAGAATTAAGATTTGGAATCGTAATAAAAAAATGTATCTGTTGCACCCTCTTATAATATAAATTATATTTACACGTATAACAATCGTAATTCGTAACATCAATGCGTATCAGGAAGGATGCCAAACAACAACTCCCCTTCTAGGTTTCGAGTTATATATACTCGTATATACATATAAAACATTTTAAGTATAAATATTTTTAAATGAACAGTTTTATAAAAGGGTATTAAAAATATTAATCTGATATTTGATAAATAGCGTCTTATTTTAATCTTTTAGGTTTGTTATTCATCTGAACTCTAAATTACGAATGGCGTAACTAAAATTTTATTTCAGATAGGGGACTGGTTGTTTGTGTCGTGATAAAATATGATTGTAATACATACAATTTTAATTTATAACTTAATGCGTCAACAATAATGAGATTTCTTGTTTGTTTGTCTATATTTGAAAACGAAGTAAAAATCAGTATCAACTAATGATAATATTCTTTGTAAATTAAAATAATTAAATATTTCAAATTTTCCCAAATTCCCAATAATTTTTTTCGTTACACCATATGACAAGTGAACAAGTAATTGCTGTTTTACTAATTTTGATTAAAAATTGAGAATATATTTTAATATATTGATCCACAGTAGAATCTGTATGGTTTTATATTTACACAATACATAATTTGTCACATATGCACGTTGCTGGCAACAAGTGAGCCTCGAGCTTTGACCTAGATAGGTATGTTTGATAATAATAATAACAATGAGTATATAAACATATTGGTGTGTTCCGTCACATAGGCAACTAGAAATAATTAAACAAACCGGATGTACAAAAAGGATGTTTCAATTTCAAATTATTTATACACAAAAGATTACGATTCAAAACATATATTTATATTATTATAATAGAGTTAATTGATTTATTTGTTGAAAAATCGATTAAATTTAAAAAGAACATAATTTCATATTCGTTTAACTATATTAAATTTATATTTAAAATAATTGGACATTTGTTGTTTAAAACAGCATAACTTTTAATTTAAATAAAAAAATAAAACTTACCAATTCTGAATTTAAATTTGGATGTTTCTATTGAAACGAAAATCCACTTTTTGTTTAAAAATATTTTAGTCATATATTATATACATAATGTAAAGTAGAAAAATTATTTTTTCATTTTTCTTACTTCAAAAGTCAAATTCATAAATATTTATCATAATAACCTATTTACATATGTACATAAAACATAGTTTATTTATGTCTATACTATGTAAAATATTGTATCACATATCTAAAACATAATATGCGTATTATAATAATATAAGACAGTGAATAGATTTTATGTTATTCTTATTATGTTGATATATTTATAAATATTACTATTATTATTTCTTTGTAGAGATTCACCGAACAATAACGGATAACAAATCGAATGTCAATAATAAATATAGGAAAAATAAAAATATTCCCTTTTTTAAAATATAAAATTTGTAAGTAAATAATTAGGTGTACATAATATCTCAGAACTCACAAATGCACTAATCGACACTCATCGAAACTCGTCAATTTTTGATACAATAATATTATAATGTTATTTTGATAGAATAATAATCGTCAATTAGTTGTAAATTTAATTGATCATAAGACATAAAATAAAAGTACAGTTAGTATTTTGCATTTTACCGAACCATCAAATATTAAATATTCTAATTGATAATACTATATTTGAATAAAACCTACCTTTGGTACTGTCAATAATCGCACTAAGACATATTTAAAGTACAATCGTTAATATTATATAAATATATACATATGCGTTTTATTATACATATAACTTATTAAAGTCTACATATTTTTCGTTTAATAGGACATAATTAATATTGTGTAGTGAATATTATACGCGTAGTTTTTATGTGTATGTGTGTGTGCGCGCGCGCGTATATAAGAGAGTTTAATTCAGTTTGCTGCTTTTAAATTGCCTTGTTATTTCGTACAAGAATAACAACGCGCACGCATTTATCTAGTGCATACCGTTTCTTTTTAAATTGTTCACGAGAAAAGATTTTTAAATAATATACAATAAACATTAAATTATATAGACGAGCAGGACAATGAGCACAGTGAACACTAACTGTTATTTTTATCACAATTGCTTTTATATTTCTAGTTGGGTTTACTTATTTTTACTAGAACAAGAAAACATTAACCTTTGTTAAAAATAAATCGTTGTTCTTTTCTAAAAGTCAGATCAAACTATTGCAGACGTTCCCGAAATCCTTAAGGGTAGTCAACTGTTGGATACGTGTCACGATAATATACGTAAAACTTATTTGGCATTATGAATTGTATACATTTCTTGTTTATACCGGTCAAGGATACACCGGCGCAATATTGTTTAATCGATTTTTCGCCAATAATTTTGTTTTTCATAAATATAAAACAAACAAATTTTTGTTGTTAACGTTTTTTGTGTTCGTTACGATTCGTCTTGTAGCCGCGCGCGTGTGTCTTTTGCGTGACTTTCATGGTTCGCATGAAATTGTTTATTTTCCCGCCCGCGAATACACACGCGGCCCGATGGACACACGCGTGCCAACAATAAATCGTCGCACATAGTATTCTCTCTGAAATTCTCTCTGCAGAAACGACGATTTCGCGTACTATTCACCAACCCATTTCAATAATATAATATTCGCGTTCGACTCTCGTCGTCACGAGACTAAATTATTATTATCTATTCCTCGGAATGACATGCGCGACAATTACGTGTGCACGATTGCCAGTACACGGACCCTAACATTTTCAATTTTCCACACTACACGCGTTTTAGTTCCAAACCGAGGATTAAAATAAAAGTAATAGAAAGTAGTCGCACTGCAGTTGTATATTTTACATCTGAAAGCAGCGATAATATATGTCATTACGCAGCGTTCGCGAAAAGAACGATTCCAATATAGGTACGGAGTGAAGCGTTTATTCAAAAATAATGGTCGGGTTCACACTATAGTTTTTCACATTATTTATGTTATACGAATCCCCGATCTGGGTCACACGAAACGTTTAGCCATTTTGAACCATTTTTGTGTCCTAAAATGTATTTTTCGTCGAAAAAGAAGAGAAACACGTCATCACGTAAGAGTGTACAATCGATTTCTCGGCTTTCTATCACATATATTATGTGGATACTCGAAATCTAGAATTGAATGTTTTAAAATCAATAATATACCAAATTTTCCGAACACAGTTTTCAATTCCGTATCGGTCAATGTGTGACGTACTATAACACAAACACACGATTTCAGGCTGAAAAAATGAAAAGAATCGTGTTCCGATCCGGTGGGCAACAGAAAACGACTATCCGGAACCGCGTAATAATAACGCCGTACTATAACTATACGCGACGAGTATACTAAAGTTTATGGCAGCGGTTAACGGTTGAATTTCATGAGATTTCGTGTCCCAGGAACCTATATACATTCCGACAGTCGAGCTGCCTCATGTCTATTATTCTTTGAATTGTTATGGTCTTAGTCAATAAGTCGTATAGCCATACATCCTACGGTAAACACATTACACGTGATTCGTATAGTAATAATGGTTTAATTATAAAATCGCATATATTTGAGGCTTCGCGTACAGTTAAATAGTGTATTTGAAATACAGCGGTGTAAACAAACTGTCGATAAATAGAGTGCAATACTGATTACACGAAAACTTTGAATTTAATCAAAACAACAGTGTTAATTACATAATGTAGAGTAACTGCAATAACAAAACCACTTGACAAATAACAACATTCTTCCGTACAGTGTTATTGACATCACATTACAATACCAAATTATACGCGGAAACGTATATGTCAAATCGTATTTCGGTCGTCGGTTATTCAAAATAAACGCGCAGTAAATTAGGAAAACAGGACTTAGAAAATCACGACGTTATCGAATCGCCGTCGGCGATAAAAGTGCAGATCAACGCGTTGATTGTTGTCGCGCGGTGTTTAAAAATTTTAGGCGTACGGCGGCTGTTATACGCGCAGTTCCCGACGCTTGCTATACCGCGACGGAGAAAACGATTGTGAAAACGAAACACTTTTCTTGCTTGGTGGTAGGACCATTCGAGGTTATACTTGTATAGCGCAAACCGTCCGTTTCCAGGCCTCGCGGGGGCGGTGTCGCGCGTCCAGGTTAATCTTTCGCGACGAGACGTGACGAGACGAGGACGCGGAGAAGGGGGGGAAAGCGTTTTGTTTTTCGCGCGTAGGCCATACGAGATGACCGTATCCACCAGTGGCAGAAACGCAGTCCGCGAACAAGACGTAACTACCGCGGACGGCCGGCGGGCGGGGAACGGATCCGCTTCGGGGCGGACGGCGGGAGAACGGTTGTGACCTCGCCGCGGTCGTCCGTACGAAAACGTGTGGCGTGCGTGTTTGCCGGCAGGTCGCGCGCCGGTCGGCTACGCGACGGGGCCCTGGCCCGCCGACACTACACCGTCGCCACCGCCGGCGCGCCGGGCGAAAACGCGTTTTTAAAAAACTCAATTCCGATCATTCCTGACATTCCGATCCGCGCTGTCGAAACCGCAGCACACGTACACACACACGCGCGCGCGCGCACACTCGAACGTACACACACGCGCGCGCACGTATTATATACGTATCACGGCGAAGAGCGCGCGCGCGCACACGTATATATATATATATATACATATACATATACATATATATATATATGTATGCTCGCCTCTGCCATACTGTGACGTTCCCCGGTCGCGGAACACCACAACCGAATCCGTCCGAGAACAGGTAAGTCCTACTCTCTGGTCGGATTGTCGTGGTCGTCGCGCGTAAACTACACATTATATATAATAACATAACGCTCCATTTATACGTGATACGACTTATCGACGACGAGAACAACGCAGATTAAAACACAATATAATATATATATATATATATATATATTTTTTATCACGCGTGCGCGTGTGTCCGAGACGACATGGAAAGCGAATCGCCATTGGAAGTGCTGTCCAGAGCGGCGACTATGCTGCACAGAGAGGATGCGGCCGCGGAATCGTCGTACGTCACCACCAGTGAGTACCGTACCAATAATCGTCCTGGATATAAATCGTTAATGTGTAGAGCGTACGTAGGCATTGGGTGACGAAACCGATAGGTAAAACGTACGTGTTCGCGTTCACGTGATTGCCGTGGTGTGCGTGCGCGTCGACGGGAAACGCACGAACACGAAAACGCCGAAATATCGAGCGCGAACGTTTTGTTATTATTTTCGTCATTTTCCTTCGCGGCCGCCGACGATGACGACGACCCGCGGCGACGGCGAGCGTGCGCGCCGGTTTCCCCGATCGTTATCTGTCCGGTCGATTTCTCCGGCCTGCCGTCGGTTCGGTTGCCTATGCGCGGCGCCCCGTCGTGTCGCTGCCGTCCGCCGGTTTTCCGTCCGGTCGGAAAACTCCGCCGCCGCCCCGTTCACCAAACCGCACGGCACTCTTCTGCATTGGCCACATTTTTTTTCTACGTGCTTCAGTCGCTCTCCTGTAAGCCGACGACAATCGTTCGCTCGTCTTTCCAGGGGAGAACGGCGAAAGAACCAAACTTATCTTTTCCAGAATATCGTGTATCGACGGTAGAATGCAAATGGTCGTGAGCGACACAACATTCCGGATGACGTTTTTTCGTTTATATATTTCGTTTACACTAGTTTTATTAAATTTCGCCATTATGAAAAAACGGTTAAGTATCACTTTTTGAAAACTATTACTTTTTTCACACTGATAGTTTCTTTAAATATTCTATTTCTGTATTAAACTGTTTAATGTGTGTCATTGAATATTAATAGACATTTTCTGAATACAGCGGATACCGCTTAGATCTGATTTTATCATAAAATTGATTTTGAAATATGTTTAAATTGTTGCACACAACGATTTGCCTTCAAACAATCGATTAAATGTATTTATTTGTATGGCATTTTATAATGATTAACAGTTTTAAATAATAGCTAACAAATAATTGGTAATAATAAACAAATAAAAATAATAAAAATAAATAAATAAATTCCAATACAAAACAATAACGGGATTAGTAGAATTTAGACATTGATAACATAGCATCGTGGTATTATTTATAGTTTAAGGTCGATATTTGTTATCCACTTAGCATCGATATAATAATAACAATTAACAATCTCACACACCTCGCTGATGGATGTTGAATGGATTTTTTCAACAAAAAAAAAAGCCCAATTCATCTTAAGCGCTGTTAAAAAAAAAAAAACCACATTTACGCATACGTCTTTACTG
Source organism: Schlechtendalia chinensis (assembly GCA_019022885.1). NCBI lineage: Eukaryota > Metazoa > Arthropoda > Insecta > Hemiptera > Aphididae > Schlechtendalia > Schlechtendalia chinensis. The sequence continues at coordinate 6,845,663 of CM032341.1, forward strand.
CGCGCACGTGCTTCATTTTAATACGTGCAGGTGGTACAGACTACAGCTAGACAACGTAACCTTCCGACTAGATCAATACGTTACATACGCACACATTATAAACTGTTATTTTTTTTTTCTCTATATTTTTGTCAAAACGAACTTTTTTTCGAACGAATCGGTATAGTCGATTTGTAATCAGTATGTTTGTCTATGATTGTCGTAAATAAAAAAAAAACACCTGCATACGCGCGGTAAACACGACGAATGGTTAAATTATACGAGCGAAAACACATTTCGGCGTAGACATATTTTGTGCGTCAGCCATTTGGAATATTAATTTTCACGGCGTACGCATATTACGTGGTACGTTATATACGTACAGACGAGTATAATATATTTGGTTTACATTTCGAAACACGAAAAATAATAGATAGATTTATATTTTTATTGTATTCGATGATGCGTCTGCGCGCAAACAGTCAAATTCTGCAGATCATATCCAATTACAAACATTTCGTTATATTTTATTCATTGTGATATTTCATCTAATTTTGAATTCGTATTTTTTTATTTTGATCAATTCCGACATTTTAAATTTTAAATTTGTTATTTTGTGATTGATTTTTCAAAATCGCTTATTGAGTGCCTTATAGAATCAATAATAATATTGTATTTTATACGATTGATATTCGTTTTTGAATATCTACAATTGTGAATTGCGGTATAAAAATATTTAATTTAAAAGTAAACCAAATTTAATTCTGAAAAAATATTTTGAACTCGTTAACTTCTTTCGTACGTTGTATGAATCGATTTTTGATATTCTAATTAAGACATTCACATTAGAATAATAAAAAACGCTTAATCATAATTTTTTGCGTTTTATTTTCCATACTTTTAATAATATTCTTACACCGCATTAAATTTAAATCAATGATAATTTCTTGAATATGTATCAACAATTATAGATATGGATATCATTTTAATAGTTGTAATACTAATATTTTATATTAATTATTCTAGTGTTTTATAGTGTCACAAAGATGTATAATTAAAGCTAAATAAATAAAGGTTTTAAACATGCAATTGTTTGTTTGTGTTTTATCCGTTAAATATTGTATCAAAAATTTGTTGCATTAATTAATTAGATTTTTTCACTGTAAACTCCATTTTAAATAATACAATTCTAAAGTAATTAACAAGTTTAAAATTTTTCATAAGTATTCAAAATAAAACATTTAAATTATATAATGAAAAGTTTAATAGGTACTTTCAGTTATAAAATATTTTTACAGGCATACATTTTTTCATTCTTTTACGTAAAATAAATCACTAAGTATAATCAAAGATATTTTGATACAATTAATTGATGTAACGTTGGTCTTAACTTAATTCATTTTAAAAGATATGAAAAAGTATGCTATCTTTAATACTAACTAATTTAAAACTTGAATGTTATAAGTATAATAGTTATTGTTATTTTAGATTACCTACAGATATTTATTTTCATACAAAATAACTATAATTTTGATTTTATACAAATTACCATATTCAAATTTAACGTCAATACATTCATAATTAATATATATGTTATAACTTATACGTTGATACATTGCATATCTTTTACACATATATGCTTATTATGGTCATGTCTAGATTTCGTTGTATTTAGACATATAGTATAGAGTATAGCAGTAACATTTAAGATGCCGTAGTGGGAGCTATCGAAGTTATTATACAACTAGAGATGTCAGTACTTACGTTTTACAATATAGTTGGCGAAGGACACGTATTTTTTTCGTAATTCAGTATTGTTCAATGGATTTTCACGATATAACGTTGTCCTCCATCGTTCTGCCCTCCTTGGCTATTGTATATACTTGCATAAATCTATTTAATATGAACTTTTGAAAGAAGTGACGGTTTTATTCTTTTTTTTTAATTTTCTTTTTGAAAGAAATTATTCAAAATAAAAAACGTCGACTATTGTTTTTATCATAATATGTTCATAGTGGCATATTATCATTATGTATATTATAATTATTACCAATTTATTGGAAAAATAAAAATTGAATTATATTATCATCTATATCATTAACTACTCAAATTGAATTTTGATAATATTTATTATTTGAACGTATTATTCGTTGTATAACATAATATTGAATATATAATCGTATGCATTAGTGTATATTGATAAATAAGGTTTTACGATGTATAAAAAAGGATATTTTACGCTAATAACCATAAATGTATTAGTACGAAGGTGGTCTTATGCGGAAAACTATATGTTCCCTAAATATTAACTATAACCTAACAACATTTAACATTATAGTATGATGGTTTCGTAATTATTTCAACTTAGTGTAACACGTATACGCAATACGTTCGTAATGTATATTATTAATTACAAATAAAATTAAGTAATTTTTGTTGTTTTGAAATAAAAAAATAACTCTGTACGTTGAAATATGTTTTAAAGATATTCTACAAATGTGTGTGATTTCTGTAATTTTTAACGAGGTATAAAATGCACTTAACAATACACCAATTTTATGTTTTCCTCTTACTAATTGTATATTTTATTAACAGTCAAAAGTCATAAACCTTAACTAATAATATTTTTGTTTAATTTATAAACAAGTACCTGATGATTTTGTTTAAACGTTATGTGTAAGAATATAGGTGTTAAAATTATGTTAATTGATGCTAATTACTCAACTGTTATATAGATATAACTATGATTTTAGTGAAAAGTAAGAGTTTTAATAAACTTCCAGGTATATAGTAAAACAATTACATACTAATTATAAAACATGTGAACAAGTTAAAGTAGTCCTTATGTTTTTAGTTTATATGTAATTAATTTATGAAGGTTGTTTGAAAAAAAAACAGGATGTTATCATTTATTTACAATGAAAAGATACAATATATGTTGTCGCCATTCCCCTTATTTTATAATTTTTTTGATTATTCATTTAATAAGTCTTTAATTTCAATATACAATATAATTTAAAGTTTTATAATTAAAAAAAAACATTCCTAACTCCTAATTTATAACTTAAAAACAAATTTATTATAATGAAATAATAATGAATTTTCTTAACATAAAAGATTAAATTCATATATATTTAAATTTAATTAATTTAATTTGAAAATTATTTAATTTAATATTTTTCGTCATATTTATTATGTTTTTATTATGAACAATTACATCTTGAGTTTAAATTGATTTATCTGGCCTGCTATCTATGGAAATGGAAATTTTATATTAAAACCGTACAAAGTGGTCACAATATTCACATTTTATTTTGAATATTGAAATCACTAAAGATTTTATGAAAATATTCTTATAGTTTATAATTAAAAACGGTCTTCTTTATATTTTAATAATGTCCAATATAATATGTTTCTACGATTAAATACACTATGTATTATGTAATTTTGATTTCGAATATTAGACGAAATAGAGTTATAATATACATACGCCTGACTCGAGCGTTTAAACACATCTAGGCGAAATTTAGATTTGCCACCCCCTCACAAACTTTTTTGTCTACCCTTGAGCCAAGCCTGAATATACATATACATCAACGTGTTAAAAAATTTTATGAAATAAACTTAGAATAATAACTAATTAATAATTGTGTAATACGCAATGATATTATTACTATTATTATTATAAATATATTTTTAATAATTATATTTGTCATCAGTCTTAAAACGTAAAATAAAAAAATAAACGCAAGTAAAATAAAAAAAATAAATACATAACGGATAATTTATTGTAATATTATGTCCGGTTATTCGGAAACATTTCTTCCACTGCACTAAATATATCTTAAATCCATTTCAGTAATGTTTGGGTGTCGAATAATGTTTTTTTTTCGTCGTTTTTAATGATTTTTATCCGCATTGATGATTTACCGAGACGTTGAGACCGTATATTTTTATTTCGTCCCACAGTTTCCGATCGATCGACTTTTCTCGGGTGAAAGCGTTCGAATATTCTACGGCATAGGTAACCTAGCTGTACGCAGTATTTTTTTTGCCATTTTTTTTTTTTTACAATCCCGGTAGTTTTAACTGTTTTCTCGACAATTTTCTCGCGGAGAACGGCAATATTTATTTACGTGTGCGCAAAGGAAAGATTTTTCGCTGATTAACGATGACATTAAACGCAGAAACAAAAAAAAAAAAAACGAAAATAATTTCCCGTGAGTAATCATATAAAAAATAACCCAATCAAAACGAAAATTACTGATTTATAGGTTCCTAATTTATATTAATTCAAGCGTCTTATTTCTATAATATAATGTGATTTTCCGTACTCCACTGTATACCGTGATAGGTTTGTACTTAAAAAAATCGCCGTAAGCTTTCTAAAATAAAACAATTGTGTGTGTGTATATATATATATATATATTTTAATTGTTTTTACGAAAAGACAAGCGTTGCTATATTGTACATTAATATTCGAAATATTTTGAGGTCAAAGCCTCGTGTGGTATATATATACACATACACACACGCGCGCGCGGGAAATAAAAAATAGAATGCCAAATATTTTTGGACTTTCAGTCGACTAGAATTCAGGCGTGTACAATAGTCCACGCCAAACGACCGATACAGAGCAATTATATGTGTTGTATATTAGTCGCCTGCCTGTCGCAATATTATACACAAGCGGTGTCCCCGTCAGTTTTTCAAGTTTAAAAGTGCACGGCTACCTTCTGTAGCATTTTCTGTACATTTAATATCATATATATCGTAAAATATCGTATAGTTTACACGCGACGACGCGGCTGTAGTCCTTTTTGAACGGATTCCAAATTATTATCGAATAGATAATATTATAATGTATAAACAAAATGTTTATACGTTGTATTACAATGCAGACAATGTTTTTCTTAGTCACGCGAGGACGTCGACGAATATATTATTTATTATTATCATTAAGACGAAATTGGCGGCCGTGTACATATATAAATATATTCATACAAATACGCATTTCCCTGGTCTACCGTATTGATTTCTGAGCCCGTCAAAACGTATCACAACTCACTCGTTTGTGATTCATTTTTAAATTTCAAAAGAATCATACAGCGATTAAAAAAAAGAAATTTCTTCACCTCTAATGAATGACAGCTAAAAAATTAATTTTGTACATTAGCGGCGAACAACGTTTTCTTTATAAAACTGCAGTTTAATCTAATAGACAAACGTTAGTTGTGCGTGTGCGTGTTTTTTTAAACTCTTCGTTCCAAATATAAATACAAAAATAAACTTCAATAAGAGTTGCGCGCATCTTTTACGAACAATAGATAAGCATTGTTTGCTTGCCATCTTTCATTGTTTAAATTCGGTGGAATTGTTTAATAATAATATTTGTTCGCTTTATTCCTTAAAATTATTTACTAATTAATCATGTCCATTAGCATTTTCTTCGAATTTATCTACCATAGAATTAATTATACTTATCTTAATCACTAGAAATAATTACAATTTTAGTCTGTAAATTAGTCTTTTAGATTACAAAAACGATTATATTTAATAGTTTATAATATTATGTATAAAAAGTATAGGTATACATAAAATGCTAAATTGTCGCATTGCCGTCATGACTCTTGAAACATTTTTTAGGTTTTTTTACGAATGAAAAAAAAATAGTACAAAATATGTTAAATCGTCATCGGGAAATTCAGATAAAAACTAAACATTATTACGATAATTCCTGTTAAGTATACATAATTACCAAAATACCTGTTATGTAAACATATCTATAAAATTGATTCGAACATCAATATTTTTCAACATGTTACACTACGTGATATTATAGAGAATGTTGTTAACTAGTTAAAATTAAGTAACTTAACGCGTTAACTTATACAAAGTTAAATTAGCAACATATAGGTATAATAACAAAAACTATAGTATTCTTTAATAGTATTGACAACAACTAACATATTCGTATTAAAGATTGTATATAAGACGCTAGGAAGTTATTTTCTTGCTCTTTATTCTTGATAATTAGACAATTTTAACTTTAAACTCAATATATAAACTTTAATGATAACTTAATTCAACAAGTTAAGAAAATTAATTAACTTGCCTCTGAACTTCCACAACCTTATTATTATACATATAGTATTACTATTACTATTACTATTATATAAATATATTCAATGTTTGCAATTTTGAATTAAATAAAACGAATAGTGTTCATTAATTATTATCATTGTACATACGCTATAATAATGTTATATGGAGGTACATAATATATATTTTGTATGAGCCATGAGTTACATATATATTCATGTGAAATTCTCAATATTAATTATTGTTTATATATTTAATCAAAGTACGTACCTAATAATATATATATAAATAAATAAATATATATATATATATGTACTTCATAACAATTGTACGCGTTGTGACCCCGAAAATCGTCTATAAATATATAGTAGGTATTTATAAAAACGCAGTATTTTAATCTGAGGCGAATATAATATATTTATATATTACAATATACATTATTCTACCTATCTGTTCGATAATGGGAATTTATCCGTTTTCACGGTATGTATATAACGTGTATAATATTATACAAGTAGGGTGGGGTGATACAGGTGATCATGCAATAGTTACATGCCTTGTATTTAACGACGTTGTTGTTGTTATTTTGTCGGGGTTTATGAATGTATCTTCTTACTCGATTCGTTAAAAACGTCCGTCAATTAAAAAAAATCGTTAATCGTATATTAAGCTAATCGATTTTTCGTTTTCGAAAAAAATTTTTCTTTCAACATAATAAATATGATAAATAATAATGCATTATTACTGCGCAGTAAAATACGCGAACCATTACCTTTATGTACTTAGTAATAATTATTATTTTTATTGTCATTATTATGTTCTAAACGTTTTTAAGCGTCTGTCTATATTTAAGTATATATTGTGTATACGATATGTATTCGTTTGTACTATTATATGCACTACTGCAAATACCGTATACATAGACGTATTATTTATACGTATTATAAAATATGTTTATTAGACGTGTTCGAAATTTATGGAAATTTATTCCGATTATATATACACACGTTGTTGTTGCGGTGTACCATGTGTACATATATAGCGTTAAAAAAAGAATTCGTTTTTCAGCCGATAATGGCGCCGAAAACCTTTAAATATTTCTCACTGCGCATCAACACAATATTAAATAACCGATTATATTTTTATTTCGAATTTTGTGGTCGTTATTTTAAAATAAAATTCCTCTCGAAACATTCCAAACAACCGTTTATAGACAAACTTTAAAAAGAAATTATGAAAACATTAATATATTAAAATAAGCCGAAGTGTTATCAACAGCGATAATGCGCATGTACATTGGGATATTATTGCTATTTATACTTACGTGGCCATTTCAAACAAAATGGTAAAAAAACCGATTAAAATAGTTTTGATTCGCGAGTAACATCGAAACGAAACCGCAGCAGAAAATTACAATTTCGTATCGTCGCACGGCATTACCGCGCAGTGTTTGCATATCATATTACACGATTTTAGGGCCTGCTAGTATTGAAAGAAAAAAAAAGCTGTATACATATTAAAATTTATATTATATCTACGCAGACTATAGAGGTTATGTACATGACGATTGTGTAAAAATCTCGTCAGCACTGCGTAACGCAGTCGACAGCAGCAATACAGCCTGCAGTGCGTTTCCCCGAATTCGGTTCCCACACGGATTTTTTGACGACTCGACACGTCCGTCCGTCGTACGTTATCTTTAATCGTCGTACCAATACGAGTAACCTGCCGTATACACACACGGTGCACACGTAATATAATATTACTGTATGCGGGACACGACGATCGCCCGAGGCCCCGGTCCACATACCGCGTTATTATTATGAAAATATAAATAAAAAAAAGCCGAGAGTTTTCGGGAAAACAAATTGTTGCCGCGCAGCGCACGGGATGCATTGACGCGCGACGTTGTGTATAATATACATTATATAATTAATAAACGTTAAGACATGGAATGTTTTTTGGGACCGGATTTAGGTGTGCGGATGGCCTCTGGACGGAAACTGTTGTGGGGGCTTCAAAAATAATATTTAATGTTGATTTTGTACTGTGTCCAGTGAATTATTATAGCAAGTTAAAAAAAATACATAACGAAATTAGTTGAAAAAGTACATTTCTTAAACAATTACAAAAACGATTATTACTGAATACGAGCCTGTCGTTCGTAAAATTCAAAACAATCTTTGATTTCGATGTTAATAGCCAATATACTTTATACGTGAACCATTTCTTCGCTGATTAAATATTCTTCAAAACCCGATCAGTCAACTTTTAGGATTAAGCATATCGTCAAGTTCTTTGTTTCACATCAATAACTTTGGGGCTCCTGGGCTGTTCCCTCCAAGACAGGTGCCCTATTTATCAAACAGTTATTATAGTGCGTGTGCATAGTAATATATTATGTTGTGTACGTATTTAATCACGACTAGCAGTTATTATTATTGTAGTTGTTATGTTCGTTGTCGTTCTCGTGGGACGACGAGATCTGAAAGAGCTACGGATAGACGAGACAAGACTATCTCATATACACATAATATATATGATAATAATATTATAATAACACGGGAGAGTAAAATATATTATTACTACGATCGCGCCTATGTGTGTTTCGATTACGAGCGCGTACGCATGAATATATATATACACGTTGAGGATGATGTATGTACATAATAATAGGTACGTTTAAGCCGGAGGCGTTGTAGTTTCCGGTGAACCCTTTTTTTTCTTCCTCTTAAAATTTTTTTTTTTTTTTGTTTATTTATTACGTGTGTGCGTGCGTACCTGTCGAGCATAGAGAGACCCGCGTTGCCGAACACGACACACGCACACGGGTCGGGGTGCCCATTAATGAAAACGGTTTCGCTGAGGACGCGTTCGCGGCGTACCCAAACGGACGCGCTCCGTACCCGTCGCCCCTCCGCGCGTCAAGACGGTCGATGCGCGCACCGGGTCGAACGCGTCCTGCTGGCCACGGCGCGCAACCGGTTTCCCGCAACCGCACCATGAATGAACCTCGGCGGCGGCGGCGGCGGCGCGGACAATCTTACGACGACGGTGACGGTGACAACGACGACGACGACGACGACTCCGCCACCACCGCCATTCATCGTTCGCGACGTGCGCGGTTCTGACATTCGCCGGCCGTAGCCCACACACAACCGGCTCCGCGCGACGATATCGTATATTTGTCTACGCGTCGTTCAGTATATCGCGACGCGTTATTGGTGGACGACCCACGCCGACGTTTTTCAACATATATAATACACGAGTTTTCGAAAGTCTATCCGCCGCGATTATGAGCCTGTGTGTGATGTTCTCGAGATTCGAACCGTCGTCGCAACAACAACAACAACAACAACAACAATACCACCACCGGGACGGTCGCAACAACAAAGCGGACAGGAGCAGACACCTGTGGCAGCCGTGGGTGGATAGAGCCACCGATAACTTTGACGCCGGTGAGAAAGCCTCGTGCATAACGTCGGCACGCTTGTTTTTTCGGTGCAGCAAACTTCCAGAACATTTCGGCCTCCATATACGCTCGTGTATGTTCGCGTTAAGCCGCGCGACGCCGTACGTACGATCGCGACGTGTGTGTAGAAGGCGATAAATCTGATACGATGATAAATTATTAACGTCGTTCCACGAATTTCGTTACGTAACGCACCGTACATAAAATTCTATTTTCAAAAATAATAATAACCGATAACCTTAAGTAACATAGTAGTGTGTGTGTATATGCGTGTATACACTTATTATCGTGTGATAAATAGGGTTTTGTTGCGACGACACTGACTTACATTCTTTTGTGCGGTTTTGTTTTTTGTGTAACGAGATCGATACGTCTCTCCGGACACGCGAATATTATGCCATTATTATTTTCCTACACAATTGGAATATATTATGTGTTATTCGAACGTATTCGCCTTGTAGGTCATATAGATATACGATTCCATGTCGAAATCGCAATGTTCATTTTCAATGGTATGGTTTTAGCGCGCGAGTACAATGTATACGTATAATAACAATAATAACGTAAGCGTATTATGTTCGCGATGTCAGCCTGCGCACACGTACGACCGATCGATATTTTACGATTATAATTTTATATTCAGTCGACGGAAAATTCAATTTCGCACTCCATTGTAACGTACTCGTTGAATATTTATGTCCCCGCACGCGTATCGCCCTGTTTTAATCGTAATTAATGTGCGGTCTCGGCACGCGAACTGTCCGATTTATTTATATACGTACGTTACTAGGTGAAAATATCCCGGATACCGCGTGCTATCGACGTGCGCAGAGTAACCACTAACTAATTCCGTTGTCTATCACGCGTTGTCGCAAGAAAACAAAAATCGAATTGTCACGAGTCATGTGATGTGACTCATACTCGCGGTCGTTTCGGACCGGAGTAATTAAATAAATTACTGGCACGGCGGTTTTAATCCGTTCGGAAAACGAGAAACTCGCGCGTAAATCAGCGCTTATATAAATGTACATTCCGAGATACGTAATAGGTAATTAACGACTTACGTGCATATTTATTATTTGTATTGTGCACGGCAGGAGTGTGACGGCCTGTATGGTTTACCGAAAAATCAATTGTTTATGCAACAATTACGCCGTATTTATCATATCGAAATCGTACCTCATACGTTTAAGTCTTTGCCGTAATATTATCATAATACACTAATCTAATTAGCCGTTTACACCGCGCACTTCTGCACTGTACGGTACAGAGTCGTACCGATGCATAATAATTATATTATAGTTATTTAAACGTACAACGTGGACAAGCGTTCCGTTATTTTTATCCGTATATTTTTGACATTTGTTCGTGGAGAAAATCTATAAACGACTTGTATTGAATATTCCGACGGAACAAACGTATTTTCGTAATATAGGTATATGTAATGGAGAATTATTCTCGCGTCCCCGTCGGGATTTAACCCGTAAACATAATATATTGTACCCGTTGTAGACAGTTGAGTATATATATATATATTATACTTGACTGCTGTCGACATATTATTACGACATTTAAATGTAACTCAACAATAGTCTATCATAGAATAATATAATGTATAACGTACATTTCTTTTAGATTATAAATTTGTAATTTTTCGATTCTTTTGCATCGTGAAATCGGATTGTTGAAAAAAATCAAGTCGCCGAAATCAAAAACGCATTCATCATTCTATAATAACTACCCATTTTATTAATAACTCTTTTATGCGAATAAAATCCGTTCTTTAAATTAATTGGATAGTTCTAGCCAATTGAAAAACACGTTTTATATTATATAACGATCGATAACTCTTAATTTAGCTTTATGAAAAAAAACCGTTCAAATACTCTCTTACAATGCAAACAATCGAATATACATTTATAAGAAATAAAACGAACGCGAGTACGCGACTGGAGTATGAAATATAGAGGTAACATTTTCATATTATTTTTCATTGTTTACGTCGTTGCGTGTAGGCCGAGGGTTATTTTTTCCTAATTTTGATACCGCGGTTCCGTGTTATAACATTTCAACAATACGATTCTGACGAATTTGATGCAACGGATAATTTATAATCCTCATGTTTATAAATAAATGGTCGGTCAATTACGAATTACGATAACGGTTTTTAATTGTGTACAGTCATCGGATTTCAAAGAAACCACAGTTCAATAATATGCAGTATGTACGTTAAATCATTATAAACGTTATGGCTGCAATAATTATTGATGTAAAAAAAAAAAAAAACAATCGATAGATTTATGTACATAATATGACATATAATTATGCATAAAATATTTTAATTTTTTTTTTTCGATAATTTATATTAATGAGATCCGAGGGCCACGGAATCGCCGGGGTCCCGTGCGTCAGACTGTCGCGTATGCACGATTCGTGACAAATTTTCGGTGATACCATTTTTTTTTTTTTTTTTAATCTAGGATTTATTAGCTGTTTGACGGAAAACCAAACCGAAGAAAACTTTCCAAGCCGTAAACCGCGTCGTAATAAAAATTTATCGTTACGAGTTGCAACAACATACAAATCCGTCGGATTTAACGAGTTTGTGCGCGCTCTATACGCACTCGTCCTTATAATGCACATCCGAACGAAGTTGATACATAATAATATCACATATTATATTGAATTTGAATCACGAACAGGAAACGCGTAACTTTGCGTTGTTCGTATGCCAAGAGTCGTATCGCCGGCAACGACGTCCTTCCGTTCTCCCGCGCGCTTTCCGTCCGTTCTGACGGCTCATGGGAAAACGGATATAATCATATCGATTTATTATTATTATTATTATTATGTGTACGAGTACGCGACACACGTTTCGTGTTTTACCGCCGTATGGAAAACAAACGCACAACCCGAAAATCATTTGATACGTACGTCGTGATTTTATGTACACACGATTTCGTTTGAAATTGTTCGACAAAAGACAATAAAGTAACACGGTTTCGGAACGCTGCTAAACGCGCGTCCGCTCTGCACCGTTAGTGGTGGTATGGCGTGCCTATAACATGTAGATCCTATATGATAAATGTCTAGGATGTTATTGGACACACGCATAACGTTTCACAACAGCAGGAATAATAATATCTCGACAAATAAAAATATTCCTTATTATTATAGTATGGTCGAATTCGAATGACCAGACACAATTTCAGAAACGATTGGAATTCAAGAATCCGCTATAATAATAATAATAATAATAATATATATATATAATTTATACGATACTCGTTCGGATATGTTTTCGAGATAAGTCGTATATATTATATTAATACGACGCGTACACACACATACAACAGAATACATTTATAACCGGTTGGATTAAAAACGAATAAATTGTGAACAACACGTGTCGCCCGCCGCGTGTATATATAATATTATACATATATTTAAACGTATACACACTAAATCACACGCGCGCGCGCGCGCGCACATGTTTGGAAAAAAAATATTTCGATAGAATTTTAATAACCTTTTTTTATTCGCGTTTGTCGTTTAGATCATTCAAGGGCGTTGTCGTTACGATGCTCGGCGATGGAAGGCACCGTCGGGACCGTCGGCAAGTGGAAGAGAGAGAGGAGACACAGAGCCGTGTGGACGTCGCCGGCGTCTCCGTCGCAACAGTGAGTATATATATATATATATTTCAGCAACCTTTCTGAACGACGTTATTCACCACGAACACTAGCCGAAATTCGGTCCTCCGAATTCTAATTACAGGCACCGACCGACGTATAAAATCAAAAGCCGTTTGTCAAATAAATCGCGAAAGTTCTCGTACTAAAAGATACGAAATTTGTAACGACCGTTTTCGTGTACGCGCGTGCCAGTCGTCGTGAGGCGAACTGAAAAACACGGGAACACATCACGCCTCTATAATTCAAACATCGAATAAAATCGATCGTTGGTATTGCGGTCAACTGTTTAGCAAAAAATTTAAATAACATCGTGTTAGTCTACACACGCTGTGCTAATAAGCATTTGGCGCACAGCGTAATAATGGATACAAATTAACACTCAACGCTAATTTTCTCTGCCGACAACTTTGGTCGTGTGATACAAATGGCGGTCAGCTCAAATTCTTGTATTTCTTCGAGCGGCGTTTTTTGAGCGCTGCACACGGGCGAAACGTGTTCGGAGAAAGGTGGTTAGGTTATCTGCTGTAGAACGCGAAGCCGCCGCGGTTAATCGCACGCAACATTTATAGCGCGATGTTTTATATGTACTTCGGCGAGACCGGGGGAGCCCCCGCGCAGCGGCGTCTATACGAATCTCGTACGTGGCGCGGATGGGTATCCGCATCGGTAGACCGCACCAGAAAATCCGATCTGCTCGATCGTGACGACGGCGATTTCAGTTTCAGGAGCTCTCAAGAACCGCTGGACATGACGACGGCGGCGGCCGCGGCCTCCAGGGCGTTGCCCAAAGAACGGGCCTCGGTCATTATGGCGTTGCCGGCCACCGGTCACAGGCCGTCGTCCGCGGCGACGGGCGGGATGAGCGATCCCGTCATCGACGAACACTTCAGACGATCGCTGGGCAAAGATTACATGAACGTGTTCGCGCCGGCCGTCGCGCGACGCGAACAACAACGCGAACAACAGACGACCGCCGAACAGACGGACGGCGACAACGCGGGATTGTCAGGTATACACTAGTCGGAGGATGGGTACGTCGCGCGATTTCGCGGTTCGCTTAAGCTTAAAAACGGTGTTATTCGATTGTACGGTTAAAAGGTATCCGTAAACAAGTTGTTATTTATGGTTAAATTTTTTCACCGTAAAGTTAAGTAAATCAACAAAACGAAAATCGGTGTTTACAGTGCTTCTAACGGAGATTGTTTTGAAAAATAAAAAAAATGTAACGATTGTCAAATCTATCCGTTTTTGTCTAAAACCACTTCTTTTTTTTTTAAATATATATATATCGAATAATTATAATTATGCTATCATCATCAATGACCGAATCTCTCGGAAAAATAACTAGTGATGTCATTGCGTTTATATTCTACTGTGCCCACACACAATCTCATATTAAAGACGAAAACAAGTACATAATATTTACATTGCAAATATTATACAATAATAAACATTGTAGTCGATAACGCGTTTTAAAATTAATAAAAAAGTTTTATGATAAATAAGCTAACCGTGTACGTTTTCGTTAAATGCTGTTGCTACAGATGATATAGTATCTAATATATCATGTAGCATGATGCAGTATCTAAGTATCTAAAATATGTAGCAGGCGAACAATAATCGCCGTATAACGCGAAAGTCAAACGCGCAAACACCTAAAACGCGTGGTCCGAACAACGTTCAGTTTTACAGTAATCGAAGTGTTACAACGACACTTAACTCGAGTTGACTTAATGGCCCGCGGGTACGTGTTTCCAAAACATCTCTCCGGAAATCGTCGAAAGTTTTTAGGTCGTCCCAAACAAAAAAACGTTCTTCGCCGGTCTTCGAGTTTGTTCTCGTGTCGTTTCTTTCTTTTACTTCAATGGTTTTTACACAAAACACGCCAAAGGACCTTCAACCACGATCACGGAGTGTGGCGTACGCGTGTATATACGAATTACCGGGCGGACAAGGCTGTGTATGTGTCAGCCGATGTAACAATGCAAATCATTATTATTCGATCAACACGTGTTCGGCACGGACGATAAAACGATATAAAACGACGTGTATCGGAATTTTTCGAAAGGACGTACAATATTTTGGGAACTCTGGTCGCGAAAGAAATTGTCAATTTTTGTCGAAAACGTAATTCGCATTGTATTAATATATTAATCGACCGCTAAATGGCCACGTATACAGCACGGACGACGTTTTGTTGCATAAAAATCCAAAACGCTTCAGTTTTCACCCAGCCCGAGGGTAATCACATTGGTTTTACGGTGTTTGGCATTTGTTCAATATGCGATCTGTCGACAGGATAATAATCTGACCGTGTTAGGTCAGGAGCGTTTAAGGGAAACTGTGCATTTCTTATACCGTTCTATACCTGCTGACATCTAGATAATAATTCGACCGCTTCAAGTGATACACAAATGTAATTGCGAATAACGATATACGCTTGTTTCTGGGTTATGGTGGAAATGGATTTTCTAAAAATATTTTAATTAAAACTATGTTAATTTTTACATATAATCAAACATCTACTGTTGCAATAGCTTAGAAAAAAGGCTGACGAGTTGAAATCTTTTGTTAAAATTAAATTTTATTATATCTGAATAGTTGACGTTTTGTCCATTAACAAGTGTATGAAGGTAAAATTAAATCTACGATACACGCGCACAACAATAGGTATTTACTTCACGTGCAAGGACGACACGCGCCTCGCACACATTCCGGAAATCGTCTAAACACTATTTAGAAGAAAGTGCGATTCCTAAGTACTTTATGTTTGTATTACATGTCCGTAACACCGTCAGTCACTTGACAATTTGAATAAATCCATTCACAAGAACTAGCACACAACATATTGAGTACATTGTACTATAAACACACAGTAGTGTGTTTTAATTAGTAAAAAAGTTCTATATATATTATATATATGAAAAAAATTATCGTATTTTGGTAAGTAAATGTTCATGCAGTAAAGTTCTTACATATTAGAACGAATATTAAATTTTTTTTTTGGAGGGAGAATTAAGATATTTATAACGTTTTACCTTTATAGATTAGAGATTGAACTAAATGAATGATAAAGACCATTTTTTTTTTCTTGAATTTCACATTGATTTTTCTGGGTAATACATGTTTCAGAATAATTTATAGTCGTTATATTGTTATATAGTATTATATAAAGTCGTCATAAAATCAGAAAAATGTATCTAAATTAAATTTTGGTTTGCACAAAATTAGTTGAAGTTAATATTTTGTTTCAAATTAAAATATATATATATGAATACAACTCTTATCTTAGATACAATTTTTCCATTTTAACACAAAACTCAGTCTACACTAATATAAATAAATAAAATAGCACTTATTAATGATGGAAATATGTTTTTATAATTCTAAAAAAATTTAAATTTTGCTTTTAAGAATAACCTAACAGCTGGGTAATGATATACAAGTTAACTAGAAAAATTTATTGAAATATACATGCAACAGATTAACAGTACAAATTACATTATGTATATGAAAATACATATAATATCAGTTTTAGTTACTTTTATAAAATACAACTAGTGATTAGAGGTACATTTTTATAAATAATTTTTTTGTTTTCTTTCTTTCCAGCTGTGGACGATCATTTCGCCAAAGCTTTGGGTGACACTTGGGTAAAGTTGCAAAAAGAAGAATACCAGAAAAAGAGAAAAGAAACGACGACCACCACGGCAGATGGCGGAAGGCAAAAAGTGAATGTATACGCAGTGTAAATATATATAATATAATATTATATGTATTGGAAGGAAGGCAAGGAGAGGAAGAAAATGAAATTTGAAAATAATTTTAAGATATTTGCGTATAAGCAAACAAGCCGCTGAAAGTGCACCTGTATATCTCCTGGTGCCTACTATTGGAAGACGGTTGGGAAAACTGCAGCATATAGACTATTACTTTATGTATATGTATTTCTTTGTACACTTTAAACTTTGTAAATAAAAAATAAAAATAAAGTATTTATGCGAGACTTCTATAATCATAATGATATGACAAAATATCATATTTTTTTCTTTTACTTAATGTCAATTAACCTATAATCATGTATTTTATATACTATGAGCTATTGTTAATATGGTTAATTATTTACAAAACTTTAGAAAAAAAACTTTTATTTGTATCAAAATAAATGCAAAACATTAAATTAAAATTACATTATGCTTACATAACATAAAATTTTAGGACCAATGTTTTGCTATTGTACAGGCCATCATTACTATATAAACATATACATATAATGAAATGAAAAAAATTACATCTTAACTAGCTTAATTATAAAAAACGATAAAAAAAAGCGATCTTAGGATGAAAGTTATGAATTAAAAACACATCACTTGGTGGGAACCAGTAGTTGAGAGTCGATCAGCGACTGATATGCGATTTCGTCTTTATCATTGTACAGCTCCACATCGACAATGTGTTTTTTTATATTGAATTCGGCCTGTAAATTTGTGAGAAATATGTAATAATAAATAGTAATAGCATCATTTACAAAGACAATAAGCAATTAAAAATGGAAAGCAAAAGATATCATTTTTTATTAAAATTTGTAATGCTATTTTCAATTGTTAATTTGTGATGTGTTATGCACAATGTATAATAATTTATATTTTCTAAATTGAGTTAATAAGAGTACTGACAACCGTATTAACTAAGTCAACAAAAGTCATTAAAAATGAAACTACTCAAAACAATTTTTTTAATTTCAATACATTGTTAATTTGTACGTGTTTTTCATCATTCATTTATTATTTATTTATTATCCTCAACAACCTGATATATATAACATCTGAATATAATGAGTATTTTTCACATTTTAATATATTTATATTATGGACATTTTTCATTTCACTAAAATTTAAACTTTTAACATCAAAACAAAAATTGTGACCATTGTGTTTAAATTATTGTTAAAATATACATGATAAACTTTTTCAGACATTTTTTCATATTTTTTTTAATAATACAAACAAAAAATAGATTTTATAAATGTCAAGTGTTTTGCATTTTATAATAATGCGTTTAATTATTTTTAAATTTACTAAAAGTAATAAGACTAATATTATTACAATTTGTTATATTGTGTAAATGTTTGAAAATAAAAACAGGGAGTACTTTGTAAGCAAAGAGAGCTGTTCTGGCTTTAGTTGGCTATTTGGTTAGTAAAATTCTAAAATTACATCCCTTTCCTCCATCAAATAACAATTATTATAATTATTAGTAGTATTATTATCATACAAGACTTGTGGCCCCAACGATTTTCAATTTGACATTTCTTAACAATTTCCACATTTTTTCGATAATTTCATCAACGTTCGCATTCTCGTTTGGCATCACATTTACCAGCTGACAATCAATCGAGAGCATCGGTAATTTGAAAAACTCAGACGGACACAATCTCAAACTATTTAACAAAACAAATTACATTTACTTTTTTTACTTTTTTAATGTATGTATGTAGTATGTCTCTTACTTCCTTTTGTTTAACTTAATTGTTATACCCAAATCGACCAAGAATACGGATTTGCCATCATCAATGATTATTCCTCGCCTCCAGAACACATTGTACAAAACAACAACCGCGGTACCTGGTAATCGTAAAAAAAAAAAGACAAAAATTATAATCCATAAAATATAAACCATCAATTGTGTTGGGTGAAGAGAAGGAAGGGGAGAAATGTCCTCTATGACTTCAGACATTTTACTAGATTCATTTAGAAGTTTAGAAAGTACATTATGTTGGATAAAAAATACATTTAATGTCCATAATAGTAATAGAATCAAGATTATTGCTATAGAATTATATAAAAAAATAATTGTTTATAGTAATTTAGAAAATTTGTAAAGCAAAAACACAAAATCGATTATGTTAAAACTGAATAATAAGCAGCTAATCTAGGCTGTTGTTCGAGATTTTTTTTTAACTTCTCTTCGCATCTTCCAATATAGCCATTCTTGCTCCCTTCCAACACTAACACTATAGCGACAAAACATTTGTGGAACCTTGAAAAATATGGAAAATTTTTTGAAATGTTAACCTGGTATAATTTCATCCAGTTCCAGTAGCTCATTACATTTCTTGTTCATTTCAGCCTGCATTTGGTCTTTATTAGGCCTTAGGTCATAGCCATCAATTTTCTGGACCATCAATGTTATTCGGGTGGGCCCCATCACATAGCACAGTGACCCTTCAAGGACTTC
This sequence comes from Schlechtendalia chinensis, assembly GCA_019022885.1. Classification (NCBI taxonomy): domain Eukaryota; kingdom Metazoa; phylum Arthropoda; class Insecta; order Hemiptera; family Aphididae; genus Schlechtendalia; species Schlechtendalia chinensis. The sequence goes on from CM032341.1 coordinate 6,865,148, forward strand.
ATTAGACTTCAAACAGAACTTAGTGTAATCCAATTTCTGTTCTTTTGTGTTGAAACAGCTTTCCTTAATTTTGATGTCTTTGTGGTACTCTTGTGCTGCATCATCAACATTTTCCGGTTTGACAATGTTTTCTTCTGTACAACCGACACTTGGCATTTGCACTTTGTCACTATTCTTTTGATATTCGTCGTCACTTTCTTCTACAAAGTTGTCGTCGTCACTCTCTTCTACAAAGTTGTCATCGTCTACTTCTAATGTGCAAGAGGAGGTGATGCTATGTACACTATTGCTTTGTTCATCTTCTTTGTCACTATTCTTTTGATATTCGTCGTCACTCTCTTCTACAAAGTTGTTGTCGTTACTCTCTTCTACAAAGTTGTTGTCGTCACTTTCTTCTACAAAGTTGTTGTCGTTACTCTCTTCTACAAAGTTGTCATCGTCTACTTTTAATATGCAAGAGGAGGTGATGTTATGTACACTATTGTTTTGTTCGTCTTCTTCGTTTGCAATGTCTTTAAGTTCATTTATCTTTGACGAACTCGTGTATTTTGATAAATTTAACCGAGATATGTCCACATAATTAAAGTAGGCGTAATTAGATGAGACCAAATATTGACCAATATTGGATTGCAATTTATTTTTCATGTGCTTGATCTGTGAATATAAAATGTATATTATATTAGAGCACTGTTATAATAATCGTATATAGGTGTGATAGCAATAATCATTATAAATTGAATTTTATGAAAACCGGAAACTTTTACCATTTTTTTTTTTTTTTTTTTTTTTTGTTTACTTATGCTTAAAAAAATTATTGAGAAAATTGAAAAACGTGACAAATAAAGTATCTCGTTTGTGCACAATTTTTCGCAGGAAATTAAGGTCAAAAATAAAAACAATACTTGTATTTTATGAAAAATTGTTCACATGACATTAAAAATATTATATGATATTTCAATAATATTAGGACTTGTTGTAATTTATTAACATATGTTTATGCTACACAGTAAGTACTAAATATGTAAATGACATACAAATGTTACAATTAAATAATACATTTAGTAAACTTACCGAGTAGGTGTTATTGGAATACTTTGTCAAATCCATCGTGACTGTACATGGTTTATCAACGACCAATGCATGTATAAAATCAAGCGTAGATGTCGGCCATGTACCATTTTCACCTAACTATTAAAACATTTTTATAACATAAATACATACATACAACTACTTATTAGAACAGAGTCAACAATATTTGACCATCGACTGTTTTCATACCGGTGAAATGGTATCAAAGTATCCTTTGATGCACAATTGTGGAATATCAGTCATGTACAAAGTCGATCGAAGGTCATCATGAGAACAATTTTCAATATTGCCAAAGTCCAGGAATTGGACAGAGTATCTATTGTTTTCTATCTTTAATACAGATCATAATGTGTTATTATAACCTCATACACTTATCAAATAAAATTAAGCCATTAATAAATAATATTAGTTGGTAATTAAAATGTTAAATGTTCATCAAAAAATATTCTAATAAATAATAAGAACACAAACATGATGATCACACATATTATAAATTCAAAAGATTTCCCATAAGATATTCATCGATTATTTTTGTTGTGGTATATAGTCAATATTAATTAGTTTGTACACGTAGTATATAAATTATAGTTTTTGGTAGTAATGAAACGTTTACGAAAAGCATATCAGATACTGACTTTTAATATTGTTCCTCGATACCACATATTATCCAAATGGAATCTAACAATAACCATCTGTCCTTTGGTCCATTTGTAATTTATTGGTTCTGGTATACTATTGGCAAATAAACTGTTTAGTTCGTGCGAAATGTAGTTTAACTGTTGACTAGTTTCTGAAATAATAATAATAATAAATGTTTACACAATTCAAGTATGCAATTTTGAGAACAAGTGGTTTTTCATACCATTGCAATCATCAGTATTTAACATGTATACTTGACACTGCATGTCAACATTTGTAGGTATAGCATTAAATTGAGGTTTGGTTATTGGATTAGGTGGCAACCAATTACAATTTACGAATCGGGTATGTTCAAACACATCGAAAGTTTTACTGACATCCAGTTCCGATTGTGTGGATGGATTATGTTTGTCATCCTGTTGGAAAATATTTTGATACCAAGTTCTCCACAAAAGTGCAAAATAAAAATACAAGATAAGTATTACCCATATTGTATGGGTATATGATACTCATACAAAATAGATGTTAGAAAAATGTGTAAAATTTTTAAATTGATATGAAATCTAATATAATAAGCACATTTCAAATGTTTGCTGGAACAAACCAATATATATCTTTAAAAATACTGAATACATTTAAATTTAATATTAAATATGTAAACAAAATGAATATAATCAATAATTATTTTTTATAATTCAAATCTTTCATTAACTATTTAATCTGGGTACACTTTAAATTGATATAAATCTTCACTAGAATTAACAACAATAATTGTTTAAAGATCGTACTCATGTAAATTAATTCTCAATTCCAAAATTAACGAACATGTGTCAGTTCAAAAGGAAAATAAAAAAAAGGTGCAAAAGTTAAAAAATACACAATTTCATAGAGTAATAAAATAATTTTTATATGTGAACACATTACAAGAAATATAAATTTATACATAAAGAAATTAATTTTAAGTACAAATAATTCGTAAGAAATAATAAATCAAACGTTGTTATTATTATTACTATCGAAGATTTGTTTTAACATCTAGTCTAAACTATTTTCAACGAAATGCAAACATTTTATTTTTAAAAGTACTTTAGATTAGAAACATTACATTTATTTATTTTCTTTACTTGATTCAGTTTCGATTTGAAGTTACTCACCTTTTTATTTCTGAAAAATATATTATCAAATTTAATGTTTAATGTAATAGCAACTAACACTAAATAAGTATTTTGTTTTAAATATTGTAATTTTGAAAAATATACAAATTACAGGCAATACAAATATTTAAAATTTTCCAACTAAAAATGCTGTTATGTTCTAATTGAATATGATTACAGATATGTCTAAATTGGTTAATTAACAATATATGTTTGAACTCACTGTTTATCACTTATAGCAAAACCCTGTTCTATCATAAATCTGTTTACGTTTAGCCAATTTTCCTTAAACTGTTCTAAAGGGTGAGTTATTTCTATGTCTCTGACCCATATTTCTCCTAAGTCTACATTGTCTTTTCTCTCCTACAAGTAAATTAAAAATAAATATTATTAATATAATTATTAACATACTAAAGTACATACTTTAGTAAATACTATTAGCACATACTTTTTTTGCAAAATACACATGAGGATATTTAGCCAACTTTTCGATCAGACGATCACAACTGAATTTAGACCATTTTTGATCTGAATTACCTAATGGAATTAATTTTTCCATACGACAATGTATAATGCCACATTTTTCATTGATAAATGTTTGTTCAAGTTTATATAACTTGTTTATACAAATGTTGGCTAACGTTTCATTAATGTCATAGAGATAAACCTGAACAAATTATAAATATCCTTTTTAATGCATATTTATAAAATTCAATATTTTGTGGATTTATAGCAAATAAATTATTTGAGTATGTTTTATAATATTTCTATTGCACAAAGATATCTTCAATGAAAAAAAAATTATAAGAAATACAATTATTTTTGCAATATAGCATGAATTGGTAATAACATCACTGAGTACATAACAGGTATAACGTTATATTATTATTTAGTGTATGAACGTACAATGTGTATATGATGTAAGACTATACAACATTTATTATGCTATCAGTACTAATTATGTTCTAATTATTATTCAGACCCCCAATAAATTTCAAATGACAAATATTGACTTACCGAAGCGGTATTTTTTACTGCATCTAAATTTAAAATTCTTCCTCTATACCAATTGTCGTATTTCTTAAGAAATACTGCACACAAATCATTTGTTTTCCAATCAGATTTTTTGGTTTTTCGTGTTTTTTTATTCATATACACTTTATTAATGCGTTTAGTCAATCTATAACCAGATTAAAATTAATTATTTTCAACCATAAATCATTGAGTTGCAGTATTCAGAAAGGCGTTCTGACACACCAAGTGGATTAAATTCATTTCAAATAATCTCCTCAAATAACAAATGTTATAACTTATCAACTGTTTATAATAAACTATTATTGAAAAAAAATTGTTAATTGAGTATACTTGAGGAAAGGATACACAAAAGGAACACCTTTGTAAAAAATTATCTAGGCCAATTCATAACCGACCCTCTTCCTGCTAGTAACTTGCACAAATTGTGAATACTACAATTAGATACTATTATTACCATTTATACATACTGTGTAGAATTATGATCGAGTGATTTTAAAATAATTTCATCGGGGCTGACGACTTTAATCACAGACATTTTGACGCCAGGAACGTTTTGTTTGTTTGTTTGATCCCATGTATGTTTATTGTTAATTACTGAACGTTGACTAATGAAAGCTAAAGTGTCAGTGGATTTTTTCTCTACCTGTAACTACATTATGATTATGATAATAAAATATCGTACATATGCAAACAAACATTAAATTAATCATTGTTTTGAAACAAGTTATACGAACACTTCTAGAGTTGATTTTTTTAGTTGACAGTGTTAAAGGCAGTCTCCTTATGTTTGGTTTTTGGAATAAGCACTTTCCAGGGTCTAAAGTTGTAGCGTGACCTAGAGATATGAGTTTACTGTTGATGCAAATGTTTCTTCTTGGCGCATTATTGAATAAGACGACTTTGTACCCATTACTATCAACAGTATCATGATGCATGATAGCGGTCAAGTTATCCTTAATGTTGGTATCCAACAGATTTATAAACGTAGCACACGCTTTGTCACTCCAGTTAGGACATTCTATCCCTTCTACTGCGGGATTAACGTCTGCTAATTTCGATTTTATTGCCTGTAAATAAAAATATATTGTACTCCTTAAATATGTAATAGTTTTAAAACAATCATTCCAAACAATACCAGAAACAATACATTAATTGAATAATTACATGTGATTAATTTTTGAAATAACAAACAATATAATTTTTTTTTGAAAATGTCAAGTATTATTATTACTAAAAATAATAAATTTTATTAAAGACAACACCAGTATAAAATAATCTAATTTCTTCTCTCCATGTAATTTAGGTATGTTAAATAATTTAAAATGATTCAATTTATCAAGTGTTCATTTTATTTAAAAAAAAAACCACAATGATGTAAAGTTGAACTCACCAGTGGTGGTATTTTAATTAGTTGTTTATCAAGAACTCTTAACTGATCCCATGGCAATGTTTCTGAATTACCATAATCTACATAAAAAACAGTAACCATGCGTAGTTCTGGCAAACCTATAATTTTTGCTCGATACCAACTATTGTCAATAGAATATCGAGCAGCAACTGGCAAGCCTACAGAACAAATAAAAAGAATCATCAATATTATAATATGTTCATTTTAACTTTTCTTTTTTTAATACCAATTTGCGGTGTGTACAGTAAATAGCTCTTATGCATATTGTTTTCGGTAGGTTTGTAGATTTTGTCCAACAATAACATAATACCTTTTAATTCAGTACTGTTTTCATCTTCCTAATCGAAAAACAAAGACATAATAATTAAAACCATTGAGATCAGCGAGTACGAGACTCATGTATATTAATTATTACAATACGCAAATAAAACTCATATGGTGAATTGAAATGACTTAAGATGACCATATATTCGACTCCTTCTTCCAATTTATATGGTTCGGGCATGACTATTGTGTTTAAAATTTTTTCGTGCTATAAATAATTTTTTTTTTAGTTTTAAAATAATATTTTTATGTTTTAGATTTCTTACTATAGCGTTATTTATGTAGTACCCGGATAAACCATAACCATATCCCAAATAGAACATAGTATCACGTATGGACAATGGATAAATGTGTTCTTTCCACACCACATCCACTTCAATTCGTGTAGTATTTGTTTTCATAGGGTACACGAATAACATACCAGTCTTTGTTAAAATCAATTCACTGAATAATATGTAGGCTTCATTCGACCATCCGGTTGTTTTGCATGGCTTTAGTTCATACAATGCACAATTGTAAGCCAATGGCGGTATCAACACAACACTGTCTGGCACACGTTTAATTCTGCGAGACACATTTAAAGCAATTAGTAAAACATATGATTATAGTGCAGAAAAAATTTTAATTTAAAAAAAATTACCCGTTGCTTGTTAAGATTTCCGTGTAACCATAATCGATACAATAAACTGTATAGAAACTTTTACTATTTTCCTCAAACGCATGAACTACAATTCCTCGTCGCCATTGATTGAGAGAATTTTGCACGGCGTACATCACATTATCTACACAAATCATACACAAATGTTAATCAAAATGTGCTTTGCACATAATTATAATTATAAATTTTTAAGTCAAATGTAAAATGGAGTCTATCCAAAATGGCAAACCGAACACAACAACGAAATAAAAAATCGAAAAAATTAAACGAAAAACAAAATTATTATTTGAGTCATGTAGTTTTAAAAAATATCTATTAAATGTATATTAATGTGAATATAATATCAAAAAATTCCCTAAAAATGTACAATATATAATTTGAATTATATATAATAATAATAATAATGTGGTCTAAAAGGCCATAAACAAAAAAAAAAAAAAAAAAAAAAAAAAAATAATAATAATAATAAGAATAATAATTAAAATAACCATATTCTATGAACTACAGTTGTTAAAAATTTGTCTATTGATCTGTTATTTATAGCTACATTGCATATTATTTATAATTTTGTTTTGGATTCAAGTTACCACAAGTAAACTGAGCTTAATTTAGTCTGATTTGAGGCTACTTATAGAATCTCATTTTTATTATTATTGTCCAAAGGAATGATCAAAGAATAGTTATGTTAAATTAATTTCGAAAAAACAATGGTTCTTGCTGTTTGATTGTTGGTTTACTGCTCGTTAGAAATTGTAATTTGATAAAAAGTTGCATAATTGATTTCGACCTCGACATCTAAAAAAGATGTGGTAATCAAAATAGTATACTAAACTACCTCCGGTGGCACAATTGATCTTAAAATCAATCTTGTCTAACACTTTGTTTTTGAACAAAAATGACTATCGAGTTTTCTACAAAATAAATTAAAATTTTCGTTATTTATACATGTATTTTCTACACCTAACATTTATATTTTTTGGTTGGTAGTTAAGGTGTAGTGGTAAAAACCATTGCCTTTAATTCTAATATTATCACCACAATACTTCTTGCTTCAATCATAAATTTTTTTAAATCAACATGTATTTCAAGAAGATCAGAATAGATTTATTTCTTATTAAATTATTCTAATATAATAATTCATTTTCTATACATCATTTATATCAGATAACTATTTTATTTTATTATTAGGTTTTATATTTTATGAAACTATTACTGAAACTTGTGTAACTAAATTTCAAAAACAGATTTGAGTTCATGTATTTTTTAAATTTTATTCATTATTTTTTATTTTTCTGTAAAATATGTATAGTATTACAAACTACCTATAATAACAGTATGAGACGAGAAGTTTAATTAGCTGATGACAAATTGTTTCCCGATCTTTTTGCCCACTGGCTCAATTGGTTCTTGTTCAAATATGGGAATATCAACAATATTGTGCGTACATATTTTATTTACAGTTTTTGTGCAATGTTGTCATACTTTTGAATATTTTACTTTGTAATTAGTATTCTCAGATAGTATAACTTCAGTACCTAGTACTTAATACTTTAAGTAAAAATTATTTGAAAAGCATAGTCTATAACTTAAGCACACAAATGTAATATTAAACATATAATAGACAACAATTTCAAATGTGATTTTATGTAAACCCTAACCTAGTACTAATCATAATTTTTTCCCGGTTTATAATATTAATAGTTTTGAATAAATACAAACAAAAACAAAAAATGTATAAATATTATTACTGTCTTGCTATTTTGGCCTATAGATAAAATCGCATAAAATATTAAAATACAACAAACACTTACCCTTTTCGATAAATTCCACATCACTACTATCAGTCTGAACAAATCTAGACAATTCATTGTTGATCATTAGTATTATGGAATTATTGTCGTACAATTGGAAATAGAAATCTGATGGACTGTTGATGTGTGTTATGATAATGGGATCGACTCTGTTTGTGGTCAACTCTTTGATGGAAGAGTAGTCAAATCGTGGTAGTTTAGAGACTTTGGTTAAAGTGTTCGAAAAATTGCTGGACATTGTCGAGCTACTTGAAAAAGATGAAGCCAAGGGACTTTCAGATAATGACACACCTGTATAAAAATGAATACAATTTCAAACATTTATTGTATACGTTAAAGTGTACATTATTTATGTATTTGTTGGAGTTTTGAACAAATTGTAAAAAAAAATTTGCAATTTTGGAATACATTTTGAACAATACCATGCTAAGTGGATAATAATTTGCCAAAATATAAATCAATTCCAAAAAGTTATCACAAATAGAGCAACATAATTTACCAAGTCGCAAAAACTTCATTAACATAAATCAAATAACTAAGAATATTTACCTTGGACAGAATTGAATTTGATCTCCATGTTCAAAGTGTAATCCGGTGGTAGAATGGACGAATATTGTAGTATGTAAGTATCGGAATCGTCGACATCGGAAACAATACAATCGCTGACAAACTGGGAAATGCTATTGTTGATCACAACTGACGGCTTGATCTTGTTCTTCTTCCCCACATAATAAGTGGTCTCCAGCATATGTTTAATGCCGGCAATAGTATCCGTCATCATTTTAGAGGAAAGCTGATTGCTTTTAATTAATAGTTCGGTCATGTTCAATTTTTCATTCAGGTCCTTTAACGAAAGTAATACCATGAGTGTGAAACACAAGAACATATCGTTTTAATCCGATTCACCGGAAAAATCATTTTGCTGCAAACGAGTTTGTTATCCTTGGACTTGGATTATAATTTATATTATTGTCTTAAGTCTATTATGTTCGGATCTATATGTATTTACATATTGTGGCATATCTCGGTATTTTTAAAGTTTTTTAAGGCATGTTTTGATTTTTCACATTTTAGTAAATATTTTTGATAAATTTCCAGAAAAAAAAAAAATATACAAATAATATATTGCCGAGTTTTGACACCGGACCACTTAAGACAAAAAGAATGAAATACATTTTTAAAATACTGTGGTAAGATTTTACTAAAAGTCAAAATGACTGTGCTCACAAGCATATAAATTTTTGAATGTTGGATAAACAAAATTCACTGAAGATGTGAATGCGGTTGGTTTACTGTAAATTAAAAAGAATGTATATCAGATGTAAAATTAGAAGAAAAATGAAGATTGCTTGATGACGCGATATTTTGGTACGCGCCACGTTGGAGAATAAATAATTGGGAGTATTATAATGAGAGCTGGCGGAGAACACGCTTCTTGCTTAGGGTAACATTTTGCATGTGTATGACAACAAGTATTGTAATTTCGAATAATACATTTGTCCGATAATTATTATTTGTCTTGAACGGTTTTTCGAAAGTTCAAAAACGATAAAACTTTTTTTTTATGGTAGAAAAACACGATATTTTTAAAAAATGAAAAGGAGGCAAATTTGGATTTTTAACCATAGGTAAACAAAATATTGTCTAGCAGCGTCGGCCCAGGACAGTAGTATTGGAATAAAATCAATAAGTTTTTAAAAAATGTATCACTTTTTTTTACCGCGAAATAACAATTTTTCGGCGAAAACGGGATGGGTAAATAAAGGATACTCAAATTATTCAACTTGCGAACGCACACATCAAATAATGTACTCACGTTTACGAAACCGTCTAGTTGGTTGACTATGTTGTTTAAGGACGTTACGACGGCCAGTTCGGCTCGATCTAATGTGTTCGTCAACGATTGCTCCGTAAACTGTAGGAACCCGACCAGAGAAGATATGGACTTCGTTACGGTTTGTCTGCAGTTGTCGAAATCCGCGTTCTTTTGCTTCAAATAGTCGTTTTGGTGTTTTTGCATTTTCATGCTATATTCCTGAAAACAAAGAAAATCAAATGTTAAAACCGACTGTCGATTAAACAAAATACGCAATATACATTTTGTTTTATACATTTATACATTCTATTTATTATTTTGTTATTAAAGTTATTTAAATTTTACTAAAACTACTACCTAATCTACAATGTTTTAAAATTTAATCCCAAAAAACATATTTATGATTCATTGTTCTTCCGTGCAGCGAAGAAATAATCAAATAGCGTTTGTATCCGTTGACAATGTTTGTCATTGTTACCATTTCTGTAATCGAATAACTTCTTTAATGTTTTAACACGATACCTCTTCTTCTCGTAGAGCAATTTTGCGAGCAGTAAATCGAAGCGGATTTATAATTTTTGTACAAGACATATAGTACGCGGTTTACAGTTATGAATAATATCGTTGTTGCGATTATTGTTATTATAAAATAAGACATAACGCGTCGTAGGTACCTAGACCAAAAAATAATTCGCCGGTAAACAAACGATTATAAACTTAATTGCGTTTACAATCCGTACAGACAATTACGTTACGTTTTTGCGGGGTATCGAAAATACCCGCTAACCCTTCCACCGTGTACTTCCCCTTCCGGATCGTTTCTCGTCGACCGTCCGAGTTGCCGAGGCCACGTTACCACAGCAGTCTCGTGACCGGTCATGGGCCTACCACGAGTGAGCCGTCAACCGGCTTCCTTGTACGTTCTATCGCGTGAGACATGCGCATGTGCGCGTACCGACCTAACTCTTATTCCCGACGAGACCTAGACCGCCGCCGCTACACGTTCGCTTAATGTCAACGCGATTTCCACGCAACCGTCGGTTCCATAACGTTGCCGCCGTTCAGCGAACCACGTTCAAAATAATGTATTCGACGAACATATTCAACGTGGTCCTGTTGTGCTCGTTATTCTCTGCCGTCCTCATACCCGCCGCCGGTGAGTGGTTAAAACGTATAATATATATATATACATATATTGACGCGCGTGCTGGCGTTGTTGTCGCGTTACGCGGGCCACGCCGTTTTTTGTGTGCCCTCATTATCAATAGATGTACATACACAATTCAGGTACCGATTACACGGGTAAAACAAAAAACACGACGACATTCGTTCGGCATTTTCAAATAATTGCGTACGCATCGAATTGGATGTTCTATTCGTCGAACCATACTATTTTACATTATAATCGGGATTCAATTGCATCCGCGGCCGCTTCACGTACGCGTAATTCATGCGTACGACCGTAGCAAATTATAAACGTTTTGCGTATTATATTAGTTAAATCAGTCGATCCGGGCATGTAAGACAGCATGGAACACGCGAGTGTTTAGAAAGGTAAAATCGTAATGGGAGATTGTCATGTAATAAGGACTATATTCAACCGTGTATACTTAGAGTAGTATAGCGGGTACGACTTTAAAGTACACCATTAAATGTGTTGTTTGTTTGTGAATGAACGAACGCACAAAGAAACAGGTTTCCTGCATAAGTTATTATTATTATTTGGAATATCGCCAGTCAAAGACGGGCGCGGGAAATAATGAAACCTGTTCTTCGGCGATCAAGCACCCTAACGATCACACCGTACATATTTAACATAGGGAGGAAGGAAAAAAAAAAGGATAGATAAAAACACCCCCTTTTTTTTTTTGTCATTTGACGAATAGACACACCGCGAATTTCGGGTACAAGGTCTCGCAAGAGGTATACCTTTTTTCGAAAGGTTTTTGCCACGCCTTCGAGTCACGTATCTGGAACACTCGCGATATACACGGCTTCGGGGCAAGCACGACTTCGTTATTAATAACGATTGTGATAAAATAATAATAATAATAATAATAATAATAATAATAATAATAATAATAATAATAATAATAATAATAATAATAATAATAATAATAGTAGTAGTAATAATAATAAAATTAACAGCCGACGTGATCGCTGTGCGTGGAAAGTAGCGAAAAACAGGAGTCTAAACTCGGGTGTCCCCAACTAATGTTAAGGTCGAACCCGAAACTGTATACGCTTTGTAAACCTGAAAATTGTCTACATCTCGAACGAACAACAACACAAGATAAATGAATAATTGTATAGCGCTGGGTGATCGATTATCGACAAACGTTTCCTCAAAAAAAAAAAAAACACGATTAACCTCGTTCACAATAATTGAATAATATGATTACGTACACATAATTTATTAAACTTGAATCATCAACGTTGACCTTGGTTTTCGAGATTCGCGGTTTCGAATCGACGAGCAAACGATATGCGACGTGAACCCCACACACGATCACCGTGCCCACCACAAACAAATAATATATTTAAACGTCTGTAGATCGTAATATTTAGGAGAGAAGACAATGGTCTTGTGAATCGGCAGACACAAATGATACAAACAATATAATTTATACGTTTTATAAGTAGGTATAATGTATTATAATAATATCATTCGGCGGGTTATAATTACACGACCCGTGAGGTCACGTCTGTTCGCGGGCGAACGCCAACGCGTACCGGAGAATATTATGAAACAAATGGAAAAAAAATTTTTTTTTAAAATAAACGTTATCAAGAGCCCACTTTCAAATGAGTTCATTATTCAACATTTGACCTAGGTCAATTTCTCCGCGTACCTATAGATGTGTATTGATTTTGATTGACAAAACAAATATCGCCCTCGATCCATTTTTCATAAACTATTTTTAATATATACGTGATACGAATATTTTTTTCGTATATATATATATATAGATGATACAAAAAAATCTACACTATACTTGTGAGTTAACCTATACACAGCTATTAAAAGTTCGAATTAAGTTACTTAATGCGTTACCTCATTTTTTTTTAACTTTCAGACTTCGTGAAAAAATGAACGATGGACTGCAATGACGCTACTGCAATTAATCTCGTTAATTTTTTGAGTATAATTAACAGTTTTTTTCCGCTGTTAACAGGCGGTTCGGAGGATGGAAAAAAACCAAGAGCGTCAGAGCGTTGGACGCGCGAGACGCCGAAGAAAACGACGATTCGGACGGTTTGGATCAGAGAGACAGACTCGAAGACGACGATGATGAGGAAACAGCTAAAGCACCACCGGGATTTCTGAGTCCATCGGTCAGGGAATATTTAGAACTCGGAAGATCGATTCCAGGTACATGTTTCGTTATGCAATTTGTTAGTTTTTTTTAATTTTTTTTTTTTTAACAAATTTCACTCGAAACCAGGTTAAATCACAACGTACGCCCCGGGTATAAAGGCGATTAATCTTTCTGGACGGGATGAGTTGTCAGTATATGTATATAATATGTGCTTTGTATACTCAGTCCACCGTTGCCACTGCCAAATAATTGATAAATATGACAGCCAGCACGCGCACGCGAATAATGTGTTACCTAATGTGTTTTGCTAACGCACATTAGCCAATGATATATCATCCGAGAGAAAGCTAATTGAAGATCCTTGATCAGTGGTTCGAAAATTGTGTATCTACATAATGTATTACCGCCTAGAAGAACCGCGAATTATAATATGGATCGACAAAAGTGTACATTTTTACACTTTATTTTGATTTCTTATTTTACGAAGTTAGAATTCGGATTTATTAAAAAAAAAACTAATGAAATACACTCTAGACATTTTAAAATAAAAAGAAATTTAAAATGTCTTATGGACTTTCGTTGCGAATATTCGTATAAAGAAAATTTAAGTACTAAACAAATCATTCTATAAAAATAAGTAGTGTTTGACAATAATATCAAAGTTATGTAACCGATCGGAGACGAATGAATATACGCGGTGCCGCCCTGCATTTCAATTAATTTTGCGCGATGAATAAATGCTAAAATAAATATAAATTCTATAGATTACAAACAATTGGGACAGATTTCACAAGCAAACACGATTCGAATAATCGATAGGAGTACAAACGAATTCTGTGAACTCGAAACATAATACATATGGAATACACCGTTTAAGAAATGATCGGAACGTGATGACAAATCTATTTTACACATCAATACCACATTAATATACAAGAACAATAGACACGATATATCGCAATACGGTTATTACAACTGATTGAATGCTCGTTTTAGAAAGGATATACAAAATATTATATGTATACGCGCGATGTTAAGAATAATAAACCAATTTGATATTTCGTGTACACGGGTTGACGAAGCCATCAGTGTGTGCAGAAGGACAATCGAAGATTTTATAGTACAAATATTTCAAGGTCTACAGTGTACCTATATATATATATATAGTATATTCGATCGAAAATGTTGTAAAGACATCATATATGTGTATACTTCAAATAATTGGTTTTTAATGTCTAAATAGATAGTAATATTATTACCTATTAAAGACCTAACGATTAGAATGACTGAACGTCTTATTTAAGCGAGACTAATAAAAAAAAAAAAAACTAAAATTAAAAATATCCGTTCTTTCAAAACAACAAAAAATTTAAATAAATATACATATTTATACGCGAATCAAGTGATTTATGTGTTTTCGTACATCGGACACTGTTGTATGAGGAAAGTGATTTTAGAGCAGTGTCCAAAAATAAGATTATACTCGGGTTTCCCTGCTCTTCAAACAATAATAATTCAATGTTATCGTTATAGAATTTAACTTTAAATTTATCTTTTTGTAACGAAATTAATCAAAATATATATTATATTTTTTATAATAATATTCCATACAAGCTCATACTTATGACAATAAAGAGGAATAAATGACATTATGAGCACTTCGTGGATTTTATCCATTTTTTTATTATTTATTTATAGTGACTTTTATTAGTTAGACTAATTTTTGCATTTCCAATCAATGCCTCTGTTTGGAGGTATACATTTCATAATTATTGTCCTATATTGTGGGACGCTTACTTTTCCGAAAGAACACAATATTAATAAATTTAAAATGTTATTTTTATAGTTTGATTATTAAAAATGTCTAAAAATTTCCATAAGAACTTCAGTTAGTCACTGCGACAACGAGCTTCGGGTAAAACGTATTATCTATAACCACTATGTGAAAATATTCGTATTATTTTTTCGTTTAGCAAAAAACGGCAGCAGACGAACAATGTTTTCATACGTTTATGAGATATTACATCGTTTAGGTTCACATATGCTCATTTTCGTTGAATAAAATATAGCCTCAAAAATCGACATCGATTATGGACGTAGTTGAGAAGATGAATTGAAAACATTCGCGTGCTTGTGAAATGGCGTATTGAACTTTTAAAAATATTGTTCTGATTACATTTAAATTTAATCGAACAAAGTGCGTTTTATATGTTTTTTCGAGAGGGTGGAATCTTTTTTTTTTTTGATTCTCGTGACGAAACGACTTTCAAAATACATATATGCGCACACGTATTGAATCCGTGATTCTTCTACGGTTTTTTTCCGCAGGCAAACCGGGCACGGACTACCCGGTGCTGGCCGTGGTCCCGTACACGGACTTCTACTTGCGACGACCAGCCGTACCCGGGTTTCTTCGCCGACGTGGACACCCGGTGTCAGGCGTGGCACTATTGCGACATCGACGGGCGCCAGGCGTCGTTCCTGTGCCCGAACGGCACGCAGTTCAGCCAGGCCGTGTTCGTGTGTGACTGGTGGTTCAACGTGCGGTGCGACCTGAGCAAGGAGCTGTACCACATCAACGAGCGCCTGTACCGGACGACCCCGCGACCCGACAGGCCCCACAGGGTGTTGACCAAGGAGCTGCTCGACCGCATATTCGTCTGAATTTTTTCCCGACCGCATAAAACGCACACAATACCTAACCTAACCCCCCACCCCCCCTCCCCGATCGATATTTATTCGTTTATTACGCGCGCGCGATATACATTTTATAAGTATTACTAAAAAAAAAAAAAAAACGTGTATAAAAACTACTATGTCGTGACGACAACCGCCTTCTCCAGTGCGCTGAAATCACGACCGCAAAATATATAGATCCAGCCAGCAAAAATGTCATTAAGTACGATTTCTCTCTCTCTCTCTCTCGAAATTGTAATTATCGCATATATTATATTATGTACACTATCTGTGTCGAAGTTTTCAAACAAAATACCCGCGTCGTTGTTGCCACCCACCCGTTCAAATTAAACATAAAAAAAAAAAAACGTTCTTGAATAAAAATAGAAATATTTTTTTAATTTTAGCCATGCGTATAAAAGTTTTCAAGTAAATATACTTTTGACCACCGAGAAAAATATATTATACTTTATAATATGTAAAATATTATACATATATAGCGTATATCGCGTTTGCATCATTCGTATACACAGCTCAAAACTACAGAGCACACAACAAAATTCATGTCTATTGTATATTATGGGTCACACCGAGTGTAAATATTTGTTTGTAATTTTTTTCCTCCTTGCGATATATTATTTGTAAGTATCACATAACATACGTCGTAATATATAGGAACTATGTAAATAATTCATATATGAGATATTATTGATAAAAACTTCCGCTATGAGAGGATCGCTTCAATAATTGAATCAATGCGAGAAGACACATTAATATATACATTTGTCACCATATTATTTATGCTTATTAAATTAATTTTTTTTTTTTTTTTGAAACGAGCTCCACCGAATATTGTAATTTAATTAGACGGAAATTTAGTATTTATATAATTATAATGTATAATCACGAATAAAAATAATATACTGCAGTTAAATCGAAAAATAATTTTAAAATCTCGATTGACACGATAAAATGTTCGGCGATTAAATTATAAATAATTTATTTTATAGAAACATGTGAATTATAAAACTAATAAACTATAAGATGGAATATGGTTATTTCGACTTGAACTTCATCTACACTCGTAATGTAAATACTAAATGTCGATGTATATTTTATGTATAGTACGTATATGTATATGTATATCAGTATTCGCTAAGTAATGTAATTTATTCATTAAATTACATTGAAGCATAAGTTAATATTCAAGGTCTATTACATAAATTATTTACTATATAGTCATGTGATGTACATACATTCGTGTAATAATAACATACTTCAAGTCATATATATAAATATATGTACGCAAGTAAACTACTTTTAAACTTTAAAAATAATAATCTACATTTACCACTGACAATTTCACGTATACAACTATAAAATACAATCGGATACGGTTAAAGGATAATTTAAGAGATTGACACAAAATATTAATTTTTATCCTATTAAAAAATTATTATGTTGTGGTTTTCTAATAGATTTTTTTTTTAGAAAAACAATTGCTGAGGCTGTAAAGTATCTCAAAAGTTTTATGTAGTCCTTAGAACCTTGCAGCATTTATAACTATATATACTTTAAAGAATGGATATTATTCCCATACGTTTTCAAAACAAATTAACTAAAGAAATTAATAAGTTTTTAACAATCTCAAAACAAGTTGAAACCGTTTTAAAACTTGAAACATCCAGATCTCAAAAAAAAAAAAAAATTATTTTAATATTCGAAACCTAGATTAAAATAAAATTAAACTAGAAATATTTTATTCAGGAATTAAAAATTATTCCTATTAAAAAATAATAGGGATTTCACAAAAACCTGTATATCATAATTAAATTGTACGATAATAACTGTTAAAATATTAATAAAAATATATGTATGTAAGAACAATAAAAACCTATTGGATAATTAAAATAATAAGCAAAATGTTAACTCGACGTTTTATGCAAATGAATTATGTTATTGTTTTTTGAATTCATAAGTAATAATAATTGTATTTAAAAATCTAACCTAATCTGAATTTAGTTCATTAAAGTGATTACAAAAGGAAAAAGATTGACTAAAATTATGTTAATATGTTATGATTATGTTAAAGAAGAATTAAATATGTTTATTTTTGTATTAAGTTTGCACGTCTTTAATATCAAAATTACAAATTATATAAAATAAAAACAATACATTTTCAAAATTTAGTTAAAAAATCAAATTTGGTTGAAAATTATTACACGTTTAAATAATACTAAAATTCGATAAAAAATGTAATAGTTGACAAATTACGATCTGTAAAAAGTACCATAATCTGGATCAAATTGCCAATCAATAAATAGCAATATTGCCCAATTACTTATATAAATATTTTTGAGCACCTAATAATAATAAAAAAAAAAGGATCATGAACAAATGCATAAGACTAAAAATGAAACACGTCAATATAATCCAACCAATATACATTCCTTCAATTAAAATTTCAATTGTTTAATTAATACCGAAAATTAGCATTATTCCAATAATTATTATTCTTTGGATATATTTAAAAAATGCATACACGTAATTATTATGCCTATACTTGCAACAAATTGACTAATTATATTCGCATTTTATATACCTATAAGTAAGTCAGGGTCAGATCCATCGGTTAACAATAATAAAAAAAAATAGTTATTCGTTTACCTTCGAATTCACACGCGTTACTGCAGTATCATACTATAATAATAAAGTTCTATCGTTTTAGCAATAACAAGTAAAAAAAAATAACATTAAGATTTTCGAATATTGTAAAATTAGTACTGTACAATATACAGCAATTTTATGAATTACCGATACTTAATGTACTGTATATATTATTATATTACATTTCATATGCCAAGGTAAAATACATAGTCAATAGTTCGTTTAAGTATATAATTATTTTGACAACGAAATAACATGAGAAATATTTGTGAAATCCAATTCAATTGCAATAATCTACCATCAATCATATTTTTTATTTATTAAATTTATATTTAACTTTCCCGCTATGAACATTGAACATACACTTTAATAAATATATATAATTATATATTAAATTCACTTAAAGCCTAATAGAACGGAAGTTTTTACTTTTTCCCGTTTTAGACAAATGATAATTTTAGAACTTAAAAGTATATTAACTATATATTTCACCAATAAAATTAATAATATATGTATTATTTTTAATATTTGTAAATGTATAAAACGTCAAATTATTAAACACATATTGCATTCCATTTCAAAACACTTTTAAATAATTAAATGTTATAATCCGAAATTATAGGAACATATATATACTTAAAATCGTATTTAGAACAAATGTGTCAAGCCTCAATGAGGATAAAGTGAAGAGATTAAATCTTTACTCTCTAATACTTCAATGATTAACCTTATTAACAAAATTTACTGTACTCTCATGCACAATTCAATGTCAGTAATTTCAAATTTCAAATCAACTCAATACACAAAAAAATCATTTTTTAGTAAATACCACAAACTTCAATATGTTAACTTAAACGTATAAGCCGTATTTTATAAGTGATGCACATAAATAATTTTATGCGTGTATATTGAGTTCCGCATAATGTTGTACACTATTTTAAAATAAACAGTCACGAGGATTACCCACGGCTGATCAAGTTTAAAATATTTGAACATCAATTATTTTGATTAATATCCTTAAAATTCATAGCTCGGAAATCATAATTCGTTATCTATAGAGAACTATTGTATTTACCAAACAAATTATTAACGTTTCTAATAGAAAAAAATGTTTATTATTATTTTTAATCAGAGCAAATTGAAGATTTTATATTTCGCTTCAATTAAAAATAGAGAACCATTTATTCATTTATTCGAAGATAATGAATAAAAGATGAAAGCATGATGAAATTCTTTGGTATTTTATTATTTTTTATAATGCAAATTAAAACGCACCAAAAAATATAATTTTATTCGGTCAACGAGTAATAATTATAATCATACCATCAGCTCACGCTTCATTATTTACGTGTTATTGAAAATATTGATGATTATGAAAATTTAAATGAAACGTTTGGCCATAAGAAGTCACCGATCATGGTGGTCGGATCTGGAACTTCGAAATGCCAGACTCCTTATAAGTCTCGACAACAGCTCTTTACAAGGTAAGACCTTTTACACATTAATAGCACTAAGCATATACTAAGTTTTAAATTAAATATATATATATATATATATATATATATATATATATGAGAGCGTAATTAATTTTAGTAATTTGTAAATTTATTTAAAATAATTTTTGAACGGAGAGAAGAGTACTAGTCAAGTTCAGTAGTGTTCAACACCTACGAATCGCAAGATCTATGAAATTGAACCAGGCTATGCATATATGTGTATTAATTACCAAAACATAGGACGAAATGTTAAAAACTGCTGATCTAGCTGAATTTGTAAGGATTATATTCAACGATGTGAAAAAAATGTTAACTTAAAAATCAAACTTTCGAAATATTCAACTCGTTGACGTGTTTAAGTACCTACTACGTCGTACCTAATCATACCACAATTTATAGTAAAATTTGTTTAGTTTCTACTATAAACATTACATATTCACTACGTGTATAGCTGTTTAACAGATTTTTTAACAACAGGTTTAGAAGCGCGTCGTGTCGTAAAATTCACACCGTACGAAATCAACTGCAAATATCCAAATGGCAAACTACATACACACACACATATACTAATAATAATAATAATAATAATAATAATAATGATAATATATGTATCCGGTTTAGATTAAGAGACGGGACACGAGTCACAGGACCGTACACACTAAAACGATTCGACGAATCGCCCGTAAAAATTTATATGTTAAAAAATGGTAAAAATTTAGCGACAATTATAATCAACTATGTAAGAGGAGTATATTATACTTTCACAGTTTCACCGTTTACATGATAACTCGGGGGCAAATAATATTTTAAAACATATACAAATAGGCGTCGTTTAACTATAGAAGATAATATTAATTCTTATATTTATTTTATTTTTGTCGTACGACTATTTATTTATTATTTTAATTGAAAGTGTTCTAAACTTTCAATACTATCCGAGTTGTGTGATATACAGGTGTATATGAAATGTGTTTCACTTGTTAATTGGTTATATTCTATAGCGCGAGAAAATGGGGAAATTTTTTTCCGTTTTTCTTTATCTCCGATATTTTGGACTTAACTATTTACTCGTTAAATAATATTCTAAACTAAAAATAATCCATACCACTTGATTCCTTACAAAATTCTATCCTACAATAATGTGTCATATCATTTTAGGGTAAAATTTTGTAAGAAATAATGTAGTATGGGTTAGTTATATAACTTAAAAATATTATTTTCCAATTTTCTATATGTTTTATTCCAGTGATTAACAACAAAACTGTTTTTTTTAAAAATATATTAATTATTGAAATTAACTAGTAACCTAAAAATAACTCATATCACGTGATTCGTTGTAAAATTCTACCCTAAAATTATGTGTCATTTTTTACTAAAATGTCACCAGGTGCCACTTTCTGACCATAACTGGTGTCATTTTGGTGAAAAATAATGTGACCCATCACATAAGGAAGAATTTTGCAAGGAATCACGTGATATGGATTTTTTTAGTTTAGAATATTATTTAACGAGTAAATAGTTTAAGCCCAAAATATTGGAGCTTATGAAAAACGAAAAAGTTTTCTCATTTTTTCGCTCTACAGAATATAACCAACTAACGAGTGAATCTCATTTCAGATACATTCTATATATATATATGGATACAATCGACAAACATACACGCGTTTTTTATCACATTAGGTCCGTCGCGATATTAACGATGCTCTTCCCTAACAGGATAATAACTCGGCGTAAAACATTATCAATATTACGCATGTACGTGTTATTATGTGCATCTAGACGTGCAGTGTATTTTCTTTCGTCGATTAGTAATCAACGTTAAATTTATATTTTTTTTTTTATGCATACGCCCCTCCCCCGACGGGTCATCGACGTATCTATTATGACGTGTATGTACACGTTTTAGCGTGCGCAGATTTTTTTTTTTTTTATTTGCCGAGTTATACAAATTGAAAACTCGTTTATAACGTAAACGTAAACGTAAATAATATTTAAATTTCCAATAGTACGAAATGGATGCTCGTAATCCCGACAACGTCGTCGCGTGCGATTTCTGTTCAATATATATACGATTACGATGACGTATAATATGTATATGTAGTAAACGATATATAAGCAGCAAGCGCAGTGTCATAAAACATGTTTTTATTATTTCATATTTAAAATATTTCGGAGGGTTTTTAGTATTTCCCTTTTTCTTATCAATTGAATTTTCATTCTTATTAGAAAAATTTCAAATAAAACGTTCACATATTTCAATAAATATCTCTATTATATATTTCTATACATTTTATGGCGTGTTGTGTTATTAAACTTTCGTGCGGTCACATCAAATATCTCGCCATATAAATTAATATTGTCTTAAAATGTCAATTTGCAATGATTGGACTCGGATAGAGAGCAATATGCGACTAACGCAATCAATAAATATTAAAGGTTTTTTCTTTAGATCGAATATTTAAAATGTGGAGTTCATAAAACACATCACCCATTTTTTTATTGCGTAATAACAATAATTATATGAAAGTCTATAGGCACCGAACGCAATATAAAGTTAAAAATTATTATTCTCCTAAATAATCGAAAAATACGTGGAAAATACATGTTTAATTTCTTGAAAACCCTAATTCATTAGAAGAAATAAAAATTTATAAAGAAAGAAAGAAAAGTAACAGACTTCTAAAACACCCATTAAATGTTTTAGAAGTTTGATACTTTTCTTATTTCTATAAAGAAATTATACTTAAATATTTAAATAATTATAATTTAAATAAACTACTAAAAAAAACAGCAGTTTTACATCCTCTTATTTCTCAAATACTAATATACTTTAGAGATTGCAGCATCCTTCATATAATAGAAGAAGGTCGAAGATGGTTTTAACCGCCGATTTGCCCAAGAGACCCGACACCAACGCAAAAAATTCTTATTAACCACACACGGGATCGAACCACATACCTCGTGCGCTGAAAATGTGTGTTCCTACCCACTCGATCACAGCCAATATTCAATATGCTCAATGAAGATGAAATTACAAATTTCAAAACTTAACGGTATAACTTAACTTAGTAAATATTTTTCTAATAATGTGTGACTCGATTATACATGAAACCGTTTATTGATATTTTAAAATAAATGTTGACTTTTTGAAAGTTTTTGGAGAATAACATAACGAAAAAAAAAATTGTTGAATTGCCCGACTTTGATAGATGTGTACGCAATTGCACTGTTTTAATGGACATAGATTTCATAACCAGAAATCAATGTCAGGACCAGTTTTAGGAAAATTGAAGAAATATAACAAAATCCTGAGGCAATAGCGAATAACAATAATTATTACTTTCGTTATAATTGATTGTTAAATATATTCTTCCTGTATGATTCAATATGAGGAAGTGACGTATACGTGAGTAATTGAAAAATGATAAATCCAGAACGTGTATATGAATCGGTCATCTATACGAATGTGTGCCATTTGTGGATTTTAATAAAAATCTAGTGGTTAGTAGCAGTTTGTGCGTAACGCGTGTATAAAAATATAAATAAATACATACATACATACACATATATATGTGTGTGTGTCTTTAACGTTTGAATTTTGATTATGTAAAATAATAACATATAAAAATATGAATGTTTTAATTAATTGTGAAAAACGAAAGTGAACGGGTCATAAACCAACTACATTATACGTATATATAGACTGGAATTCGGTTCACACAAGCATCATCATACATTATTATATTAAGAGATCCACCCAGTTGTCCGTTTTAACGAGAAAGTTAACTCTCGATTTTATACATTTAATATGCAACATTGGATGATATTTCGTTTAATTACAATCCAGAATATAACGCGAATGAAAAATAAAAATAAAACAACAATTTATTTGTATACAATATGTATTACGAACACGTTTCTATTTCGACCGCGGCATGAAATACACGTACTATTTTATTTTACACGAAATACTCATTAAACGATTTTCTTTTCTTCATTTAGCGTCGACAAATCTGGGAGAATTACTTTTACACGTGACTTTCCCAGTTACGAGTTAAAGAAAAAAAAACGAGTTACATGAAAACCAAAAATGCAATCTATGCAATTAAAAAGGAATATTATAGAATATATATATATATATAATACTATAAATAAAAATAAAAATGAAAAATATATCATGTGGGTATTAATAAAGATCTAAATCAGGAATTTTGTATAAAATCACAAAAAATCGTATATTTCGAGAGAAAAAAATCATTAATCGAAAACATGATTTTATCTCGAAACATAAGTAATAATTATCTTTACACATCAAATAGATGTAATGACTAAATAGTAAAAGTTCGATAAATGTTTGTGAAACAATCGAGCGATACGTTCAAAAATATTATGGTAAAAACTCGAATATTATATAATATTTTTTCAATTAATATACATGTGTATATTTTTTTCATACAAGTGCAATGAAGTAATATTTCACAAACAAGATGCCTGATTTCTTGTAAACGTAAATATCCGTAACGTAATACTCGTTAACGTGAAATTATGCCTAAAAATATATACATGTTAGGATTTACAACGAAATTGTTTGAAAAAAAAAAATATATATATATGAATCGATCCTAATATACATTTACAAGCTCTGGTTATAAAATAAAACAAACGGCTTTACACAAAGTTATTGAATACAAAAAATATACATATAAATAAAAATATATATATTTAATAAATAAATAAATAAAAATATATATATTTAATAAATAAATAAATATATAAAAATATATATATTAATAAATAAATAAATATATATATATATATATATATATATATATATGTATACAAAAATGCCAATGAGTAATAAAATATAACAACATTATGTTAAAACACAACAACATTATGTTACAATACAATAACATTGTTGTATTTTATTTATGTTAAAACCTGATGATGACTTTTTGTCGAAACCGGTAGAAATAAACACTCACTCATACACAACAATTTTTATATTTTCTTTTTTCTTTAATCAACGTAATACTCATTGGTTTTTTTGTATATTTAAGTATACATACATATTTTTGGTTTTATTTCTCTTCTTTTTTATTACTTTATTTTTTGCATATCCTTTTTACTCTTTATTTATTTTCTCTTTTATTTTCACTACTTTATTATTAAAAAATATACACTATTGAAAACGAAATGCTGCCAATTTATTTCCAACACGAATAGAATTCATGGCTGAAAGCTCACGACGTTCAATGGTATACGACCATGTGAAGAAGAAATATAAGAGTATTGCAACTGATGACAATAATATGATTATTAATTTGAAAAATACGATTTTGTATACAATGTGTTACATTCGGTTAGACATCGTCACGTAACGATAAATCGATCGTACCCAATAAGATGTAAGTATTAAATACGTGACAAAAATTATTATATTTTATTGTATTATCGTTTGATTTGTTGTAATTGGCTATTCTACACGGTCTCGTATCAACGTATATATAATACATTGGATAATGGACAAAAGGTACGTTGAACTTTGCAACAACCATATAATAATAATAATAATAATAATAATAATAATAATACTACACAATCTCTTCAAATGACCACCCGCGCGTTGAGATCTAATCAAACTGGTTTACGCCTAAATAACGATTTATTTTATTATCATTATTATTATTATTCAATGAATTTATTATAATTGTTCAGGATGAACGATTTTACCTCGACAATAGATACGTACATATTGTCACTTAACGCAATACAAAATCGAGTTATCCTTGTCCTTATTTTATATAACTCGATCATATGCTATACACAAATAATATATATATTTATATTCTTGTATTTTGTAAGGCAGACATTAATGGTACATCGCACAACGATCGGTGCATGACGTATATAGAATCTATTGTTTTCCCATGGATTAACCTTTGCCCTGATGAAGGACAAATATATGAATACCATTGATTAATGGTTTAATGATCCCTTCAATATCTCCAACAAGTGTTTATTGTGTGTACATTATATGTAATAATAATTGAGTGTTTATATATATGTGTACATTATACACATACCATTTTAAATATACTCTTATAATGTTTTTATTAATTTAATATTTATATATCTATATATTTATATAATTTTTATTTTATTTTTTAAGATCACAAAATACGCCAAGCCTGGGTTTTACTTTCATAAACTTTCCCTGCATGACTTTATGTATACTGAGATAATATAGTTACTATATTGTACTTACTCTGACATATTAAAAATAACTTAATGTGTTTTATATATTATAATTTAACTCCTACCTTAATAACATATAAACACTTACAATATAATCAATGACAGTTAAAAAACCCATAATGGATATATTATGTAAAAACTATTTATATATATATATAATTTGTTTTTATAAACAATTCAATAACTGAACCCAAATGTTATAATTGTATTTTGTAACATCGTGGATTTATTCTCACTCAGAATCCATTAATCAAATATGGTCAACGAAAAAGACATCAAACTGAGTACATTATTATTTAACTGTAAATATTATTAAAAATGTATATAGTTCTCTATATTTTTGATAAAATTAATATTAATATATTTTAAAATATATATTTTTAATTTCTTGTACAATATATAAAAAATATATTTGTAACTTGACACACGCACATTTAATTATAAAAAAAAGTATGAATTCATACATTAAAAAAAAATATTAAACTAATCTTATACAAATAGTTTACATATAATTCATGCCACTAATGGTAATTTAAAGACATTACATTTCGAGAATTTCATTACTTTACACACACACACACACACACACACACACACACATAACATCTATATTATACTATTATTTACTGCCAAGACTACTTTCAATTTCATAGCATAAAAATTATTGTTTTATAGAGTAAAATAGACACCTCCTATGTCCTATCCTACTGCAGTGAAATTCCTTGCACGTACTACACTATATACATATATATATATATATAAACTTATAAAACCGGAACTAATGACAAAACTTCACATATTTTTTATTTTAACTGTCATTTATAATTTTCTAAGTGTTTTGAACGAAATATAGTGAGTAATAAAGCATAACTAAATAACCTTTAAATTTTACTTATTATCCACGAAAAAAAATATTTCATTAACAGATAAGCGAAAAGCTAGTTCAGAATAAGTAGCCAGCAATATATTATGTAAAACCGTTAACTATTACCAAACTGTAGGTATTTATATATTTATATTATTAACTAATATCAGAAATTCCAATTATTTAACTAATTGTCTGTGCGATATAAATCGATAAGCAATATTAAAACTATTAATAGTATTACAAAATACTTTTACAAGGTAAAAAAAAAATTAATATACTACACAATTTCCCAATTGCAGTAATGGACTGCATATATTAATTATTCATTTAAACATACTCAATGTTATCACACTTCTAAAATCTGTACAATTTTATTTTATAAAAAAAACCAATAATTATAATATGAACTATGAAATTTAATACACGCACTACTTTTATAGTCGACATTAAGTAATTATCAAAAAGTAATTTTACCTTATCTAACAATGAATTATTCTTAAAATTTCGAAAATAATATGAATCAGCAACAAATTATAAAAATAGAAAACCTATTTATTTAAAACAATATAATAAAAATCCATATAAAGACCAAAGACATCATCAAAAACTACATCAGATCACTGATCATATAATATAATAAAATGCAATGTTATATTTTTAGATAAAAGTTTTAATGAAATGCTCTAAAAACGAAAATGTTGAAAATATTAAAAATAATAAAATGGGAACTACAAATCTCAATTAATAATCTGTATCATCGGAAATAAATTGTTTACTTATATAGAGGAACTAATAGAGAATTTAATGATATTCGTTTTAAAATCTTTCCAAATAAAAGATATAATAAACACTAAATAGAAATGTAAAATATGTAAATACTCTCCAATGAATGTAGGTAATCTGATTAAATTATAATACATATTCAACACTTAACAGTTCACAATAAAATATAATAAAATGTAAATAATTGAAATATACATCCGCCTAATCATTCATCAAAAAATGTTAATATATCGGATGTAAAAATATCAATTAAATTTAAATAAATACTATAGGCAATATTATAGCAATCAGATAGTGTCCACAATATGCGACGTCATTAATAAGGTGTGTGTTTAAATTTAAACAAAATAAATATAAAATAAATTGACTAACAAAATATATGTACACGTAATATGTTTATTTTTTGAACCCGTAAATATATATAAAAAAATGTATAAAATAATATTACGTTACTTTAGTTCTATGTAAAACATATTTCATCGGTGATTTATTTTAAATTGTTGGTAATTTAATCAATTGTATACGGGCTATATGACATATTTGTACGGTTAATAATAATATACATATATATTATATAACTACACATTTCTACCGCGGCCGTTTATTATTTTCGAATTCACTATTTCCCGTTCACTATAATAAAGCTTGAGGAGGAGGACTTCAACTCTCGGACAGTGGTTTCTGATCGAAAACAGCATATTATATGCACAGTGCAAAGTGAACGATGGACACGCTAAGTAGTATCGCGTTTTACAGTGTTCTGCTGCTGTGTTGCAACTTGGTGCGCAGCATCAACACAGGTAAGTCGAATTTAATCATTATTATATTACACGTTAAAAAATTTAAGCATTTGCCTCGTTTAAAAATAAAATTATACGTTTTAAAAATGCACTAAAACTTTTATAATTTAAATATTTGTTAACTCCATATGAATAACAAAACGAGTGTTCCCGAATTTGTGATATTAGAAATATAAAAATTGTACATTATACATCGTATATATTGAATAGTTATAACTGTTATAAAATGTACAGCAGTTTTGTATAAATAGGTACAAAAATACATATACTACGGTATAGTGAAAATAATGATTTCATGAAAAAAAGAACAATAGAATGAATGTGCTTAAAATATAACACTATTGCGATAGTCTGTATACGTGAGAAAAAAGAACTTAGAACGAATGTAGGAGAATTGGAATAAATTTGTTTTAATGTAATCAAAGAATATTAATTGTAAAAAAAATAAAACTCGAGTAATAAAGTCAGATTATCTATAGACTATGAATAAAGTCGTGAGGTTCGTCCATTATCGAAATACTTAATCTCTACGCCAATACCCATTATTTATTTTAAACATTTTTTTTTTTCTTAAAAAAGATAAAACTATAAATTATAATACATTATAGTAGTTAAAATAATTTCTAGAGCGTAAAAATAGTAATGATGACAGATAAACAATAGAGACAAACTTTGATACGAATAACATTTTCACCGTCAAGTCATAATACCGATGTAACAATTAAAACTAGAAAGTAAGTTAAATGGGTGTAATGAGAAAAAAAAATGTTATAATTCTTAGGAGAATATTTTTAAGTATAATGGCTTACATTAATTGTTTATATTATAAATGAAAAATATTAACAACAGGCTTACGTTAATTGTTTATATTATTTATGAAAAATATTAACAACAATATTACCCGTAAACTTGTATTTTATAGCGCGAATAATTTAAATTATAATTTATTTTAAGCTGATGGTTATTAAGAAGAATGTTTGTATTTAACATTTTATGAAAAAATAAAGAAGCAGTGAAAATAAAGTATTATATTACAAAAGTAAAACTAAAAGTTCAACAAAAGTGACTTAATAATTTTTCACAATAAAAATTTTTTCAACGATTTAAAACTCGGCACGGAAAAACGTTAATCTTGTCTACTTTTATCTACGCCACTGATTTCAATTAAAAGAATGCTACTCGCATTTGTTGTTTTCATCTAACGGCCATTACAGCAAAATCGCACTACGCAGTAGTTCTTTTTAAGTAAAACGGTTTAGATTGAATGTAGAGTTTCATACCCACTACCAATTTTAAAGACGAAAACTTTATCTATGCCCTCGCGTTAATTTTTTCAAAATTATAATTTGTTAAAGCGAGTTATATCTATTTAAAATACAGCGTACAGCGTCCTCTTACTATGTTATCCAATTCATAGATTAATTTTGTTTACAAAGTTATAACATATACAATCGAAAACTATATGACGTTAATTATAAATAATATACTAGGTAATAAATGAGTTAAAATTGAAATGTCGAGTTAATTCTAATTAAATTACTTGACATGTTACTTTTAACTGGATTTATATTACATTTTTTAAAAATGTTTACTTAATTTAACGAGTTAAAAAGATTAATTAACTTGCCCAGTCTTGGTAAATAATATAAGCAACAGAATATTTAACTCGGAAACCATAAGAAAAAATATATCATACACTTATCGATAGGTAGCATAATCATAAAGATTTTTAAATATATTGATAGGACAGATTTCCAGTAAAACACAACTAGAATTTTAAATATATTACATTACATAAAATGCAGCAGTCTCGAAAGCCGTAATAAAATATATTCTCATAATTATAATAATTACCCGGAGTCTATCAATACCGACCGCGACGTATACGTGAAACTCCTAATAATAAATAAGATGTATTGAATTGTAAATTACCTAACATTTTTGCTCGGAACGTTATGTAAAAGTAATATAAAGTATACAATACGAAAATCACACTATAAAAATATAATATTACACATAAAATATGTTTGAACTGTTTTACAAACGTAGTTTGCAGTTACGCAAGGGTGCCGCCGATATAGGAATACACCTCTATATTATTAGTCGATTTCGTATTTTTATAAATTTTCAGTTCGACGTGCATTTATTTTTTCCATTACCGATAATACCCGTTCACAACACACGAAATTGAATTGTGTACATTTGTGCGTAAAAAATAAAAAATGGTCAGAAACCATCACTTTAGCACAACATACACACGGTAGTCGTGATTAATTACAAATTCAAGACACACGTGAACACAAACGGCCGCACTTTCTCTGGAAACCGTATTACAGTTCATACTTATTTCATACCGGTAAAACTAATAAATCGCATTTCGAGTGACATAATAAACACAACACTCGACTTTAATATGTAAATGCAATATAAAATGCTTGAACCGAAATGGCATACGAAAATTAATGCTTGATAAATAATCGTCGTATAACAACACAATAATATAGCCCAGTCCAATTTAATTTAAATAATTTCATAAGACGGATGATATGGTCCGTTGAAGTTGAAACTATACGTGTACCATGAAGGTAGGTGTACACAACACACACGATGTGATTTCCCTTTTACATCTCGTTACAAACGTCCACAAGGTTAATTTTAGCGGCACAATAAAAATAATATGTTGACCGCTGGACTTACAAATACTTATATTTAAATAGTATATACAATATAACAAATATATATTGTGTATATTATATTATACACACACATGTAAAATAGACATTTATGTGTGCAGCACGTGGGCATAAATAGACAAGATTTTAAAATCACGATTTACGTTTTGTGGACAATAGCGAATAAAATGACTCGAAATTCCATTCGTGAACCAATTGTGAAATGGTCACCTATAATAATAACTCTTTGACGTTGCTATCTTATTTAGTTACGATTTGGCCGACTTAGGCATTTCAATACTTGAATTTATTATTATTTCGTGTTGAGAATATCCTACATAGGTAACAATTTTTTTATAACGCAAGTTAAAAATAGGACAAATTTAAAATTTAAATTAGATCAGAAGCATGGATTATTTAAGTCCAAGAAAATAAAATATAATGAGTACTTATATAATATTATATTGTATAGTTTTAAGAAAACCCTCATTAGATGGTTTAACATTTAAAAATCAACTATTACGGTCATAAGTTATAACATAAAATAATTATATTATTGTTGTTATCGTATTACAGACTTAAGAAATCAAAACTTGTCAAATAGGAGCCAACATTTAAATGGAACATTGTCATCTACAGAACGCTTTCGACGTCTAATTCCTTACGTTACGTATTACATAGTGGGCAATAATGAAAACAACGACATACAATATCACTACCAAAATCCATATTCAAATACAAACACGCCTACACCTGTGACAAATAGCTTTTACATCCCAAATGAAAGAAAACCACAACAATCCGCCCAGTACCAACACAATTACCAAACACCGAATCATTACCCTCAACAACACACAACATCAGAATATCTCAGATTCCCCAGCTCACCGAAATTT
Source organism: Schlechtendalia chinensis (assembly GCA_019022885.1). Lineage (NCBI taxonomy): Eukaryota > Metazoa > Arthropoda > Insecta > Hemiptera > Aphididae > Schlechtendalia > Schlechtendalia chinensis. The sequence goes on from CM032341.1 coordinate 6,897,518, forward strand.
AGAAGACCGATTGTAATAGCAACATCTGAAATGCCATACACGGTTCAGACAGAAAAACCATATCCAAACTATTATTATGAATACAGCCCAACAAGCCCCAGGCCAATTGCTCAACTTAATCAGGCAATTAAATATGAACACGGGTTCTTACCAACAATACCGCCTACTTCTTATTCGCCTCCAGAACAAGAACTATTTTCGACGAAAGCCAAAAAATTAAGAAGGCCCAAGCCAAAAAGGCCAACAACACCAATTGCAATCACAACGACAGATAAGTATGGAGCACTTAATGAACTATTAAATGGTTACGATTTGGGAAATCGATTATCAAACAAGATTACAGCTGAGAACATTGGTTCCAGTATACAAACTTTATCAGATGTCTTACAAATACTGCAAAAAGAAGCAGATCAACAAGTACAACCGAAGAAACCTAAACCAGAATATCGTCCAGATCCAATTGATGAATATGATACAGGAGATGTAGGGAACCCAGGAAGACCCGGTATTGATTACCCAACACTTTCAGTTATACCAAAAACTAGTTTTGATTGCAAAACACAAAGATACAAAGGATTCTTTGGAGATCCGGAAACACATTGTCAAGTATTAAATATTATTTTACGTATACAATATAATATTGATTTTGTTTTCAGATATAAGTATAATAAACATTCCCACGCTTTATAATATTTATATAGCCAATAATCCTCACTCAAACCTTACCAGCCTACTTTTGCTACAACACATGCATAACATCATCTGACCCAGATATACACATTGCAACAACAAACCTCCAATCCCATTTAAATACATTACAAAACTGGTTTAATTCATGGAGAATAAAAATAAATCCTTATACTCAACAATAAAATAATCCCTATAGAAAACTCAGTAAAATACTTGGGCATTCATCTTGATAAAAAAATAATAACATGGGCTAATAATATTAAAGCTAAAAGAAAATCTCTCAAATTAAAACTACATCAATTTAGTCAACTCCTTCGTTCAAAAATATCACTCAATAATAAAACTCTCCTATACAATTCAATCAATCTACAATAACATACGGAATCCAAATTTGAGGTTCGACTAAAATCTCAAATTTAAACCTTTTTCAATCTTTTCAGTCGATTAATCTTCATATTCTGATAAATGTTTCTTGGTATGTTAGTAATCGTACTATTCACACTGATCTCAACAACTCTTCACACACTCATCTTATCCACTACAAATAATTCCATACAAACACAAACCATCCAAATCCACTAATTTCAAACGTTTCTTCAAATACTCTTCTTGATAACCCTTCCCATTGACTAAAACGAAATTGGTCACGCTTTCTTCCTTATGAATTAAAATTATCTTAAGCAAACCTATTAGAAAAATAACCAGTTAAAGTAATATCAATAGACAGCCCATTCATCGTAAAAAAAAAAACTGAACTAATTTACTTATTGTTTTTGTTATATTACATATTGTAAATACACATTAATAATAATAATAGTAATAATAAAATATGATAAACATATATTTAAAATTAATTGAAGATTGTTTAATGTTTAAACTACAAAAACAAATGAAATTGGTATCAAAAAAGTAGTTTTATAACCAATTTAAAAATATAAATTTAAATTTGATTACATTAAATTATTTATTTATAGTAAAGGAGGCAAGATCAAAAACACATTCTCAATAACAAAATTCTTAGTAAAAAAATGAATTCTTTTATAGGTGTGGCATTACTGTGACTTAAATGGCGGGCAAGCATCATTTTTATGTCCAAATGGAACCATTTTCAATCAAGTTACACTGACATGCGACTGGTGGTTCAATGTAAAATGTGATACTACAACTCAACTTTATGTGCTCAATGAACGCTTATACAAGTATATAATACCTTCTAAACCCAGTTTTCCAGAAGACTATGAAGGGCCTTTGGTAGATAAATATCTAGAAGATAAATTTAGAGAAACAGAAAAAAAAAGAAGTCAAAAAAATGAACCAATGCCACTAATAATGAATATAACAACTATTGAACCAGATTCAATTAGAACACCATATCAACAATTACTTGATGTAGATACATAAAGCCAACAGTAGAGCCAGTGAAGTCTTATAAATATATCTAATATACTATAAACTTACAAATCATAAAATAGAAATATAACCTGTATAATATAGTAAAGAAGTAACATTTTTATAATTCTGAGAAAAAGTTAGGGTTAGAAATACAAGAATATTATTATAAAATGTACTATTGTAATTTACTGATTAATATTTCAATAATTTCATCTAATATTATTTTTCAAAATTTTAGGCCTAAATATGTGCCATTTTTAATATGTAAAAAAAATATTTTATTTATTGTAATAGATATTATAACATATAATTTAATCTATTCAATTTAATTTAAAGAGCTCAAATTAAAATTATTTTAATTTTGTTTAAACACAATATATAATATTTACAAACAAACATATTTATAAATGTATCCACATGCAATGTACCAATAGTTATCATAAAAAATAAGTCTCATAATATAAGACAGATTCTTATTTTTTTTTTTTTTTTTTTTTAATGCGATTAGTTAGCTTTTATTTTTTAACAAATCTCCATAATTTCATAAAATACACAAAAATACTTCAAAATTGCATTAACTTAATATTCAAATATACATTTCAAACAGTTTTTACTTTCAAAGCGTTCAAAATATTAACATTAAAACTAAATATTTTCAAAAATAATCTCAGCTATATAACTAATGGTAGATCGTCTGTATGTTATAAAATCAATTAAATTTATGTAGACTATATTTTGAAATATTGTATCTAATTTTAAATTTATATAAATTTTAATTTTACTTTAAACAAATTATTTTATTAACTTTATAAATATTGAAAATATTAAAAAGGTTAAAAAACTACATTTGTGCCAAAATAGTTTTCACATTTATATAGATATGGTACATATTTTACATTCAAATATGTAATTGTAATGCAATATTTATAGATTAAATTGAATACAAGTGCAATAATAGATTTTAATTAGAATTAAGATATAAATGTGATTAAATATTAAGTTAAAAATCCTAATATTTATTGTAAAAATGTATTACGGCTATTCATTAATGCTCATTTTTATATAAATTATATTTAACTCTTAAGATCAAAATTATGTAAAAAACATACAATTTTGTAATGATTAATGAAATATTTATTTTAAATACGTAATTGCAACTAAGTACTTTAAAATTATGATGCATATAATTTTATTATTTTATCATTTAAATATTAATAAAAATTAAGTCTACATCATTTATATTGATAATATTGAATATTGAATATTGAATAATCATCTAAAAAGACTAATGGGTATTAAAATAATTCAACTAGTGAATACCTATAATATATTTAATACATTGATAAATTCAGTAAAAAAAAATTGAATGCATATATTTGATTAGAATATACTTATTGATTTAACCAAATATTTAATACTTAAAGTAAATCAAAATTATATAAGATTTATTTGACATCATCACTAAGATTACATAAAACTTAATATGATTGCCTTTTATAAACATAATTCAAATTTGAATGATTCTATACATCCAAATATGATCCTAACTACAGTAAAAAAACTTACTATTGTAAAAAATAATAATAATTCTAAACATAGGGAAAGTTAAAATACTATTTTTAAATTATTTTAATTCCAGTTATATTTGTGATATATTATATAAAGTAAAATACTTAAATACATTATAAATAATTAAAACCTTCAATACCTATTGCTCTTTTAGATAATGATATATATTTAATATCACTGGCATTACGACTACAATAGTATTCGTAAACTATTTAATCATAAAGTATAATATGAATTAGTAAATTATTAAGGTTAAATTAAAATATATACCTAACTTAATAAGTTAATTAAAATGTAGACATATCTTCAATCTAATTTTTATTGTGTGATGATAATAATAAAATATCAGTACTTACATTTTTATAATGTTTCAACTTTCCAAGTAAGTTTTCTCCTTTTCTCAAATAATCATTTATGCCTTGTATCGTACTCTTATTCTAAAAATAATTAACATTGTATCGGGTTATTGAATTAATCATTAGTTAGGTATTTTATATTAAATATTAATATTTGAAAAAATGCAATTTGCTAGGTACGTATATTAAATTGGTTCTCAACTTACGAATTTAATAAAATTAATTGTTAACAACATTGTTTAAAAATAATGAATTAATTAAAGCTTTCAATTTTAAAACAAATGTGAAAGTTGTTTAAAATCATACTTATAAAAAATGTAGTTTTGACAAAAAAAAATATATATATATATAATACATAATAATAATATTCAAAATTCAAAAGAATACATGAATATATTATTTCTTTTTTTCTAAATTTTTTAATTTTTTGTAAATTAATTATTTTCAATATAATTTAAAATATACATATTCTCATGTTTTATTTATAAAATATTGTACCAAATTATTAAATGTTTGTAATCCTTACATAATTCTCCAAATATTGAACATCATGATGTCGATGATCCTCAACAGCGCAAATTGAACACATTTTTAATTCACAAGTAACACAAATAAAGTCAATGTGTAATTTTATATGTTTGTCACATTTAGGTTTTTCAAATTCAAATGCAGAGTGTGTGTTATTTAATGTTTCTACAATGTGCTGAGACATTAATTTATCCTCTTTATGAACCTATACAATTAAAAATATTAGTAGTAATACAAATGTATAGGTTTTTAAATTATGATTTCACTTTACCATTTCATTACAATTTTCACAATGCACTTCATCACATTGATTGCAGAAATAACATGCAAATTTTTCACATCTATCGCAAGTCTCTATGAAAATTAAAAAATTTAATAAAATTAATTAACTAAAATCATTAAAATTATTAATAACTACTAACTTTTAAATTTGTTTGAAGATTCGCTCGGTAAATTTGTCATTTTTAAATTAATCATATCACGGTAAATTTGTTGTTGTTTGGTGTTTGATAAACACAATACTTTACCTACTAAATAGTAGTGTATTGGTATATCAGTACACCACTGATCATTAAGTTCTGACCTGTGCATTATATTGTACAATTTTAGACATTTGAAAAATACATTTTATAAAAAAATTAACTAAATGTATTTTATACTTGGTAACAGTTTGACAAACATCACATATAACTCGATTAAATTTTCTAAATTTAAACTTTAAACAGTTTCGACATAAATCATGTCCACAATTTAATAACATTGGAATTTTGGGTCCTTGTAAATCTACAAAAAAAAAAGTACAAATTAATAGTTATTTAAATATCATAAACACAAATTTTAAAATCTTAAAATGTTGGCTTTTATATCAAAATTTTAGTTAAAAAAAAACAATTATAACTAATTTTATGTAAATACAATATCAATGGTAAGAGTTTAAACTAGATAATTTAAATCTAATAAGTTTAAATAATAAATAGTTTAAACTAATTAAAACATCCATTTGCTTCCTTGCTTCAGGAACAAAAAAAGGACAGATTCAAAAATTTATATAGCCAGAATAATATGTGATTATTTGTGGCAAACTACAAAACGTAAAATATTTTATGCCATTAGAATTTATAGAATTGTATACATTATAACTAACAAAAATAAGTAAACCAACAATGCAAACAAAAACAATCATTTTATCGTCATTGAAATTGTCAAATATGTTAAAAAGGTATTTTTTTTTTAATTTAATTAAAATATCAATACTACATATACCTAATACCTACAAAAACCATAAAATGAGTACATTGAAATGTGTTTTTTTTTTTGTTATAAATAAGTACTTATGTACTATACTTGTGTCGTGTTGTCATGAGAAAAATGAGGTGACCGTAAAAACTAACCACTTCGCAACATAGTTGGGTCGCAGCCCAGATGTAATTTCTAGTGACGATCAAATGAAAATATGCAAAATAGTAAATTTTACATTATAAGACATTGTGTCAATGTAACGTGTATATTTTAATGCTATATTATCATTTACATTCTCCAAAAACACAAAGTTATTTGGATAAGACACAAAATAATCATTATGATTGAATAATTTTATTATACGTTTTTTACACCTATGGTTATTATAATAATCGTATTACATGTTTCACTACAATTGGTCTTAGAATTGTAAAGTTACTTAAAATGGGTGATTGGGTGAAATACCATACGCTGTTGCCTTTAAACCATCATCAAAGAGAAATTCTATATGTACATCACTGTGACATTACACGTAATTGACTATCGGTTACAAAAACAATTACAATACATGTAACATTTTATATTTTTTCATACCATTAAATGACGGTAATATTAATACTATTGATATAAATGAATAATGTAAATGACGAAATCGCAAACAATACAGTAATCCTGAGATATATATTGTAACATTACCTCCGATGTGGTAATTTGTTTTGCATTTGCTGCAGCACGGCATCCGAATACGATTCATGGCGATTTATGAATTGCACTCCAGATGTTTAAAGAAAACGCATACAACCATAAAAATCACGACGATGTACAAATTCAATTGCAACGGCAATAGCCACACACAAATTAATACTCTCCATAAATTCACATGCGTCCTCGTCGTACACTGACTGATCAACGAACGACGATCGAAATATTAAAAACAAAACACTACAACGGACAAGACGCCACGAAAAAAAATTTCACTGAATATAAGTTATAATAATTTACGAACGGATTTGGCCCAAACCAATAACCACAAATCGTAATAACCTGATTAGGACAGCATAAAATGCATAATACCGTCACTCATTTATAGTCACGTGGGTCAAAACGGTTTAATGATTATCGAATGATAAACGAATAAGAAAAACCTTTATATATTAGCTGATCCGCGTGTTTTTGGAGCCAACATAGTTGTTTTAATATAATATTGTGATAATGATGCGCGATTATTTATTACCTAGAAAAACCAAGTTATATTTAAATATGTCTATACTAATGTTTACAATACGCGTATAAACCGTACACGAGATGATTACAAAAAACGTTATAAATCTTAACAGTATCGTATGATATTTACAATTGTGTATTCTACGATTTAAATTTGAAATGTGTTATCATTTTTTTTTTTTGTTATCATCAAACCCGGCTTGTTCGAATCACAGACACGCTGGGTGCGTTCGCTTTGGACGTTTAGACGTTTACAGCGCTCACGCTTACGAACCGTTCGCTTTCGGTTTAAGCGCTTTTAATCGCTTTGCTTACGTTTCCAAACCGAAAGCGGTGTGAGGAGCGCGTGTAAGCGGTTTCGAACGTGTTATCAAAGATAATGTGGCTATCACAGTGGCGCCAAACAACTGATTGTTACCCGGTTTTATTCTCTTTAATTTCCGAGCAATTAGAGTCAGAACAAACTCGAATGTCGGAATCATCCTAAAAATAATAGAATACATTTAATAAAGGGCACATAATATTTATAAAATAATAATATGTATAATAAAATTAGTGTATATTATAAAATTAATATATATTTATAAAGAAAATATGCATAGAGTATTTGATAAATATTTAAAAAAGTAACTAGTTTAGGCTGTACGTCATCATCAGATTACAATGAATAATAAAAAAACAAAAAGGTATATAAAAAATTATATGAAATTAATAAACAAAATACATTTATTATAAATAATAAGAAACAAACATAAATCGATGATCATATTAACATAGATTATATTAAAACAGCTGCTGGAAAATTATGTATCATTGTCTAATATGTATTGATAAATATCATTGTTCTTAAAATCTGTTTGTTTATTTAAAATATTACTAAAACCATTACGTTTAATTCATTATAAATAAGTAATTCTACCTGATGTTGAATTTATATATATTTTGTTTCGTATAATATATTCAAATCATTTCCTATATCGTAATGTATATTATGATTTACTTTCTAAGAAGTGTTTTTTAATCAAAATTAGATTTAGGTGAAGATTTTTAAAATTTTATTTCTGAAATATGTTCTTTGTATCGAATTTAAAAACTTCTACTAGTTTCTATTGTTTCTCATTATTATTTATAATATATTATATATATTTTGTTTATTAACTTCATATATTTTTTTATATACCTTTTTGTTTTTTTATTATTCATTATAATCTGATAATAATTTACAGTCAAAACTAGTTGTTACTTTCTTAAACATTTATCAAATACTCAAGATATTTTCTTTATATATATTTATATTATATATATATATATATATATATATATATATATATTATTTTATGTTTATAAGAGTATTACAATTTTTTAATTTTACATTTAATTAATATTTATCTGTAGTATTATCTGGTATAAAAAACAATTTTTCAATATATTACCTAATATATTTTATAAAAACACTTAAAAACATTCTTGCGTAAAAATGTGTCTAGATAGGGGTTTGTTTACATTTCTTTTTTAGATTACTGTGGTAAACTGATAAGATAGTGCAAACGCTTACGCCGCACTACCGATTTTGTTTGAGCGCTTGTGACCGTGGAACGATGACGTAGCGTTCAGATTCAATGACGTCACGGTTGTATTGTGAGCGCTTATATATGCCAAAACGAACGCAGTGTGAGCGCTTAAAGCGTTGTAAGCGTCCAAAACGAACGCACCCATTATCTGTTCCTTATATAAATATAACCGTTGCTCGAGTCGTGTACGCGATAACACGGGTGATACACATGATGACATTGACAAAACACGGGCGGCGATGAATCTGTTCTTTATTCTTGTATTGACGTTTCTACGATGACGGCGGTCAGAAGGCGAAAATGCTGTGTAACCGACACGACGAATGATCTTCGCAGGAAATAAAAACATTTCGGATCCATTACGTTATCTCCGTGTCATATTTCGAGGCTATTATAATTTATTAATCAATTTTCCTCGTTAAATTCGTTCGTACTCGGTATTAACACGGACTATATAAATGCATGCAGTCTGTTGTATTAAATACTATTATAGTTTATATAAATAATTTTTTATTAAACTATAAAAATATTTAATGAGTTGTTTAAATCTCGACATTTACCAAACCGTTGAAACATTTCTGTTTTAAATTTTGTCACAATTTTCATTTATAACCGAAAAAATATGTAATTACCTACGCCATTTATAATAAATATTTTGTGTAAAGTCGTATGCACATGGAAAAAATAATCATAAATAGACATTGAACATGGAAATACTTTAAAAAAACCATAATAATACTTCCTACATCCTCCACTTGTTTTCAATACTCGTTTGATTTGTATTTATTGAAATTGATTGTTTTTATAGGCAAAAATAGTATTGTAGATAATAAAATAACATTACGCTATACGTTGTTCCGTTTTAATTTTTTTATGTATAAAAAATAATATTTATTATTTATCAGTACCAACAGACTTAAATATTTTTAAAAAATGTTGCTTTTACTGGTTTTACTTGAGTATTACAATATTTCAATATAAATAGTGAATTATGATGTTATTGCGTGCAAATGAAGCCTCAGACACGTATTAATAAAAACAATATGCAAATTCTAGAAGTCTCGTATCATTAGATAATTTAATTTAGACTGTATAATAATTTGAAAAACGAACCAGACAAGTGACTAAGACACGTATATATGTGTATATATTATAAAATCCAAATATATGTGTAAATATCAGCATACATTATTATTATTTGTTGAATTATTCTTGATTTTTCTACATTGAATTTACATGATATGTAGATAATACGTATATAATATATAGATCGTTCAATTGGTATATACATATGAAAAACAGTTCTTACCTTATATTTTAATATTTAAATAAAAATGTAATATATATATATATGTGTGTGTGTGTGTGTGTGTGTGTGTGTGTGTGTGTGTGTGTGTGTGTAGTGAATGTCCTGTCTTTTTTTCTTGGGATTTCATTAAAATGATATAACATATGGCATTGAATATATATTAGGTGTACTCAAAACATTGATTAAACGTACATTTAATCAATGTTCAGACTTTATGAGTGTATAATAGATACCTACATATATACAAAACTATCCTTGGGCAATAATTATGGATCTGTATTGCAACTGTATTGGATGATAATAATATTTTATTAAAACTATTATTATTAAACATCATTCGAACTTCGAAATATCTAATCACATTGTTATTTACCTATTAGGCTATATCAGTAAACAACGAGTAGGTACGTGAAGTTAGCGGGGTCATGAAAAGCACTAATTCCCGCTATACTGTCAATAATTAGTGCTCAATTAGTGCTCTCAGAATATATCAAAATTACAATTAGTGCTCAATCGTGCTATTAATTATCCGCAATCAAAATAATCCCCCGCTAACTTCACGCAGCGGGGTCATGGAGAGCACTAATTCCCGCTATACTGCCAATAATTAGTGCTCAATTAGTGCTCTCAGAATATACCAAAATTACAATTAGTGCCCAATCCAAACTCGAGAAATCGAGTTTTCAAATTTTGAGTTCAGCGGGTCATGGAGAGCACTAATTCCCGCTATACTGCCAATATTTAGTGCTTAATTAGTGCTTTTCAGAAAATACCAAAATAAAAATTAGTGCTCAAACGGTTCGTAACTTATTCACGGTTTAAGTACCCCAGAACCGTGAAGTTAGCGGGGTCATGAAATGCAATAATTCCCGCTGTACTGCCAATATTTAGTGCTTAATTAGTGCTTTCAGAAAATACCAAAATAAAAATTAGTGCTCAAACGGTTCGTCACTTATCCACGGTTTAAGTACCCCAAAACCGTGAAGTTAGCGGGGTCATGAAAAGTAATAATTCCCGCTATACTGCCAATATTTAGTGCTTAATTAGTGCTTTCAGAAAATACCAAAATAAAAATTAGTGCTCAAACGGTTCGTAACTTATTCACGGTTTAAGTACCCCAGAACCGTGAAGTTAGCGGGGTCATAAAAAGCAATAATTCCCGCTATACTGCCAATATTTAGTGCTTAATTAGTGCTTTCAGAAAATACCAAAATAAAAATTAGTGCTCAAACGGTTTTCGTCACTTATCCATGGTTTAAGTAACCTTTTAGTCGAAACCATTGAGGTATACTTATCAATTTAAAATAACAACTTTATATTTTTTTCTTTGTTGTATGTTTATTTTTTACATATACGTAAGTAAATTTTTGTTTTTATACATACAAATTCATGAATTATGAGTATTTATTTACATTTTATGTTATATGTCTATATTTTCATAAATCCTTTATTTCATTTAATTTTCAGTTTTTGTTTTTGTATTAATATGTACTTTTGGGATGATTATGTATCCTGATTTTTTTTTACAATTAAATGAACCTTGTATAGTTAAACCGAAAATGTTTTATTACTAAGATATTTTTTTTAAAATATTTTGCCCAACCCTACTTGTAGAAATTATTGTTAATTTTAAACTCATTTTTGGAATACATAGCTTTTTCCATCATCATAACATAAATATATATTGGGATTCCCAGGTTTCTTTTAATATAATATGATATTTGCATGCCTTATTGAATTATATACATTTATATATGGTTAATGTTGTACTAATTGACATCTTCCCTACAAAAACAAAATATTGTAGGCACGTGACTTCCGCTTTTATTGTTAGTGTATACATCGTTAGCTGAATTCGTCTTTACCACACTGATGCTTGACACCAAACGGAAACAATTTAGTTTAAAAAGAAAGAAAAATATACAGTTAATATACAGTTTTCGTCACCACCTTATTTTTTTTATTATAAGTTATGAAACTTACAGCGTTTTAAATTTTCTGTTTTTTTTAAAAGCTGGTAAATTTTTTTTTGTTAACCTGTAGTTGACATGACAAAACGGGCGCCAGTGGCCGATGTCAACACGTGATTGACACGAGTAAGCAGGCACCCATGGCCGGTGTCAACCCGTGGTTGACACTCGCAAATAATACCAATAATACGCGCGGCGGCCAATCAATTAGTACAACATTAACCATATATAAATGTATATAATTCAATAAGGCATGCAATATCATATTATATTAAAAGAAACCTGGGAATCCAATATATTTTATGTTATGATGATGGATAAGCTATGTATTCCAAAATGAAGTTAAAATTAACAATAATTCTACAAGTAGGGGTTGGGCAAAATATTTAAAAAAAAAATATCTTGGTAAATAAAACATTTTCGGTTTAACTACAAGGTACATTTAATTGTAAAAAAAAATCAGGATACATATCATCCCAAAAGTACATATTAATACAAAAACAAAAACTGGAAAATTAAATGAAATAAAGGATTTTATGAAAAATATAGACATATAACATAAAAATGTAAATAAATACTCATAATTCATGAATTTGTATGTATAAAAACAAAAATTTACTTACGTATATGTAAAAAATAAACATACAACAAAGAAAAAATATAAAGTTGTTATTTTTAAATTGATAAGTATACCTCAATGGTTTCGACTAAAAGGTTACTTAAAACCATGGATAAGTGACGAACCGTTTGAGCACTAATTTTTATTTTGGTATTTTCTGAAAGCACTAATTAAGCACTAAATATTGGCAGTATAGCGGGAATTATTGCTTTTTATGACCCCGCTAACTTCACGGTTCTGGGGTACTTAAACCGTGAATAAGTTACGAACCGTTTGAGCACTAATTTTTATTTTGGTATTTTCTGAAAGCACTAATTAAGCACTAAATATTGGCAGTATAGCGGGAATTATTACTTTTCATGACCCCGCTAACTTCACGGTTTTGGGGTACTTAAACCGTGGATAAGTGACGAACCGTTTGAGCACTAATTTTTATTTTGGTATTTTCTGAAAGCACTAATTAAGCACTAAATATTGGCAGTACAGCGGGAATTATTGCATTTCAATGACCCCGCTAACTTCACGGTTCTGGGGTACTTAAACCGTGAATAAGTTACGAACCGTTTGAGCACTAATTTTTATTTTGGTATTTTCTGAAAGCACTAATTAAGCACTAAATATTGGCAGTATAGCGGGAATTAGTGCTCTCCATGACCCCGCTGAACTCAAAATTGAAAACTCGATTTCTCGAGTTTGGATTGGGCACTAATTGTAATTTTGGTATATTCTGAGAGCACTAATTGAGCACTAATTATTGGCAGTATAGCGGGAATTAGTGCTCTCCATGACCCCGCTGCGTGAAGTTAGCGGGGGATTATTTTGATTGCGGATAATTAATAGCACGATTGAGCACTAATTGTAATTTTGATATATTCTGAGAGCACTAATTGAGCACTAATTATTGACAGTATAGCGGGAATTAGTGCTTTTCATGACCCCGCTAACTTCACGTACCTACAACGAGTGTGTACTTGTTGACAAATGACACAAACACGAAACGAAATATTTTCTATAATATCTACATTTTTTTTCATTTAAATATAACTACTAAATTTAAATTTCCATACACATGTGAGACGCAATATATTATGTTTCATACTCAACTACAAAATAAATTATTAGTAATTTATATACTATTATTATTTTTAGTATTATTATACAAAACATTTTTTTTTTTGTAATATATAATTTTAATACATATTGTAGTTTCATTATTATAAACGTATTTTATTATTTTATTATAATATTTTCAATCCAGTTTCTCTTTAATAAAATATATTGTCTAAATATTCAATGTGAAAATGGAAATGCTTCAAATTACATCAATTAATTATCTTGAGAATTGGTCTCTGCCCTCTTACATGTGGTTTGCCTGATATCTATATAGGTATTCATAATAATAATTGATATTATGAAATTCACGAGATGTTATAATTATTATGATTTAAGTCTCAAACAAAAGTACTAATTGTTATTTATATTTACCTTCGTAAGTATATTATTAGTTAAAACCTAAATATAATATACCTTACAAGTATATTATATCATATAACGTTACATTTATATATAAAACTTGAAACAATTATAGTAATTAATAATTTAATTAAAAGCTTATAATTAAATTATAAATTAATAAGTAGTAGTTTTAATATTTATTAGTAATATGTACACGAAATGAGAAATCACAGAATACTTATGTGGCTGTGTTCTACATTTCCATGTACATAATACATTTGTTATTATTTTTTACTGTGTTACATATCAAATGTCAAATGCACAATACGTGAAATATTTTGTTCTATATATATTGACATTTCACAATATATTAATACTTGATACCTTAGAGGCCACACTTCAACAAAATAAATTACTTTTTTACGTATAAAAAAAGACATTCACGATTGATATTTTAGCATTTGCTTCTTAATTTATAGGAATTGTTCCCAATATTCTAGTAAAAACTTGGTTCAACAATCTCAAACTATCTAGAAAATCTATAATCCAGTTTAATCGTCTTCGGATCGGTCATTATTTACTTCCTTCTCATTCCTACAAACTCTCATTAAATGATTCCCCTTTCTGCACCAAACATCCAGAAGAAATGATATGTGACCTTTCCCATATTATCTTTAGTTGTCCTTCCTTATCCACTAATCGTCTACTACTTTTTAGTTTTTTAATATCTCAGAACATCCATTTAACTCTCCCTTCCATTCTTAATATTAATTCCGAAATTGCCATAACCAAAGTATTATCTTTCATCCTCGAGGCTGGTCTGTCTATTTAAATAAATTTTCTTTGTAATCTTAAATTATTTTACCTTAACCCATTTTATGTTTTAAATCTACTTGTTATTTGTAATTTGTAATTTTAATTTTAATTGTAATTGTAATTTGTAATTATTTGTAATTGTACCTCTCTTTTCATAATTGTCGAAATAAATTGTTAAACAACAAAGTTTCAATAAAAAAAAAAAAAAAAAAAAAAAAAATTTATAGGAAACAATTTAGTTGAGGTTAAAATCAATATAATTTATAGATATTACCTTAATGGTAATAATTTTTGGTTTTAATTATTTTTTGATGCAAGTTATTAATTTAAATGTAATAAAATTCGTTTTTAAAAAAGATTCAGTTATAGTTTTAGTATTAGTTATAACTTAATTATAACCTTATAAAAAAAAAAAAAAATGATACGCGAGGAAAAATAATATATGCCATCTATACGATAGATGTGTTGCAAAGTATAAATACTGTTAATGTGGTATATATTTCACTAAATATCTTAAATACTTATGTAAAATTGATAAATCAATATGATAAATAAATAGACCATAGAACATGAATAATATAAATAATAATAGCCAATGAATTATTTCAATCGAATGCTATGATTTTTCATAACTTTTAAATCATGTCAAAATATCTACGTAAAATTGTATCACATTAAAATATAGAGTCAATGTCAATATTGTGTTCTGAAGGCTACATTAATTTTAATCAGTCATGCGAACGGATGATCTCAATGTCATATACATGCGTCCATCCAAATGTATGTAATATTTATGTGTATAAGAGTTATAGAAAATATCTCCGCTAGGTGCCTAAGTATTATAAATAGAACACATACGTATGATATATATATATATACATACAAAATACATTTTTATGCTACAATATTTATTATTATTAATAACTATTTTACACTCATCGGACTTTTAATTTAGAAGGACATTATTGTTATTAGTTATATCATATAATATAACAGTAATGATCTAATGTATTTTATAACGTACATAGATTTAACCAATATCATGTACATTTTTACGCGTTACATATATATCTTCTATGCGAAAAAAAGCAACAAAAAAGATTCTCTGGATACTCCGAAAGATTTTCCAGGTTACTGATTATAATATTTAACGAGTTAAATTAATTTTAATTTAATTAAAAAACAGTCGTTCGAATGATTTAATAATAATAATAATAATTCTAAAACATTGAAATACATTTAACTAATCACAAAAAGTAATATTTTTTCCTTGTACAAACGACATTATTTACAAATTTTCAATAGGTTTGATGCTAAGTCTAACCACTGGGCACTATAACATTTTTATTATTTACACTTAAAAACGGATATAATATTAGAAAATATTTTGAGAACATTTTATCGCGCTTGTCAACAATATTCGTCACCATTTATTTGCACACGCAAAACTGCAAGGTAAACAATTATAATTCATTATAATATATTCCAATTAAAAATATTGAAATAACTCATAGTTGTATTTTTAATTTTACCTACTTATTAACGTTGTTAACATGTAAATATGTGCAACAACAATGATACAATAGCGTACAAACGAATTTGTCATCATGAGGGTTAGGATGGGGAATCAGATAATATTTTGTTATGCATTATGTTTTTAATTCTTTCTACGATTGATATTTAAGCAACAAGATTTAGGGGAAATGAACGAGTTACAAAGTTGCTATTGAATCACAAACTTGTAACTTAATGAATTAATTTTTTTCTTGCCGACTTTGTAACTTAACTCATTACATGGTTATAACAATTGGGCCAGTAATGTGGGCTGGTCACTATTTTAGTTTAAAATGTTCATATATCATACTAGAAGATTAAATTTAGTAACAAATCAAATCATCAAAAATGATAATAGCTGATAACCAAACAGAATTGTAGAATGAATTTCTTTTTAAGAGCGTTTTAAAAATTATTTGTTTTTACTTATATAGGCTATATTATTACTGTCTATAAAGTGTCTACCTACATTATTTTGTGCTTGTAGACAATCTCAGCATACATTTCACTGTCTTAAGTAGTTATTGTTTTTTGGTTCTGGAGGGGGAGTTAGGTTCAGTATCCCTAGACGTCTCTGTAAATATTATGCAGTACTCACATTTCATTTATTATTTTTTTATTAAATTATTAATGTTAGCTTTTGTCTTTTATTCGCTATATTCCAATATTTTTTAAAACAATGTAAAAATATTAATTCTTTTAGCTGAATGACAATAAAAGTCTACGATCTACTAATAACGCCTAATGTCCATCGAAAATGATCATAAAACAATATTTCAACAATCCGAAAATTGATTTTTGACTATTTTTATTCAGTCTGTTCTGCAATTGAGTTTTTTAGAACGAGGTCTGTATAATGTATCTAATAAGTATTATGTAATTGGGTTATGCTAAGTTTTTTTTATGAGTATATGGTAATTTATATATTAAATTCATATATCATGATAAAATCTTAAATACACTTACACGCCACTTAATGTTATGAATAACAATTTAAATCGTACACCATCACGCTGACCCTACCCATTTTTAATTTTCGGAAAATTTCTTTATGAATACCGTTCGTATCTATGTAATTTTAACGACTATTTCCAAAATTCGTTCGAGTCTATGGTTTTCTGAATATCTCCAAAGTACTACATACAGTGATTGTGTATGATATATATTATATAATACGTCGAATATTTTATTATAAAACATAATTGAAATGTGTATTAATTATATTATTTTAAAAATTGAAACTAAATCGAGAGATTGATATTATTTTTACATTTATTTAACGTTTTCTCGTCATACTGAATGTAAAGAAAAAAGCTCATACCCGCAGAACAGTGGACACCGTTTTGTAATTGGAAAATTGAATTATAGTTTACTGATCGAACGATGGTCGTGATTTGTAAATTATATTATACGGGTCGCAGTTTGTCAGCGGAATCATTTTTATTAATAAGACGAGCGTGTCGTTTTATCCTTCACTACATTTCAGTCTTTCGATCCGCCCTACGCGTCTCACAACATCAACGAACAGCGCACATAACTCTGTGAAAGCTAAAAGACGGTATTTATAACATGGAAATACGCTCGTTCGGCGCCTGCAACGTTCCGGAAAATCGCATCCTACAAAGATAACGTGTGTGCGCGCGTGTGACCGTCGCGGTCGATCAGTCGGGTTCACTTCGCACCGCGCGACCGTACAATAACTCGATCGTTTTATGAGCAACGTCATTTCTCTGTAGATCGAAATTCTAGTTGTTCGATTACACACTTGAAATCGCAGGTATATATTTGTGTATAACAAAACGGTCCGAATAGTTGCCGCCAGTCCAATCATGATTTAACATCCGTTGAAAAAACACGTAATCTTTTACCGTGCCCAACGCGGTATTTGTTTTTCGCAACGAGACGTCTGCGAACCGTGAACCACAACCGTCACCCCGCCGACCAGTAAAACCGCCGATTCGCGTTCGTTTCCCGTCGAGTCGTAACGCCATCGTAGGCGTACAGATGGCGGCGCGTTATCGAATGTTCGCAGCGAATCGCCGTAGCCGTCCCCTCCCCGACCGCTCGCCCGTCCGCGATCATCTGTTGGTGATTACTTATCTGACGCGAAATTCGCCTTTTGTGTGTTGTCGTTTCGCGTGATATTCGGAGTTGCGTATTGCTACGGTTTTCCTCGATACGGAACGGACGTGAAGAAAGAAAGTTTCGTTACAATTAACGTACAGTGGTTTTTGTTACCGTGGCCATGGGCGATTTTTTATTTATCCCGAACATGTGTAATTCGACGTCGAAGTGCTGGTGCTAGGCCGGCGACTAGTCATGCAATTATGTCTGAGTGAGTAACAAAAAACAACTCGTATTTCGTCCAACTTCCCGACGGGCCCATACCTAATGTCTGAGCGGCAGCTATGTACTTGGCCCGGGCGGATTTTCGATTACAATGACGATTTGGCGACAACGACAGCATCAGATTGTACAGTTTTCATTTTAAGGTCAACCGGTTGTCAAACAATCGATTAGTTTCGGTCAAACGCTTTCTATCGATGTGAAAATAAAATCAAGACCCATTGACTGTTACACATCTATTGGAATATAATACCTATTTTTCCATAACCCGTTCTTGTACCTATTGTGGGCACTTGTTAATATCATCCTTAGTTTTCATGAGGGTCTTACATTTTTTCATCAATTTGTCATTGTTTCTAAACGCAAAAACCCAAGGTTATTTCCTGCTTTTAATGTTACAGGATCCAGTTTGTGCGTGGGAAAATTAAATCACACGTAAGTTATTACTTTAATTTTTATTTACTTAAATTTTATGTGTACTTAACTTTATTTTTTTTTTCACATAGATGAATATAATACAATATAATTTTGTATGGATGCGCTGACACCAGACATTAAAATATCAAAGTCTGGTCGGAGTCATTCTCCTCAACAAAATCCAATGCCTAAAATGGCTAATAAACCATGGAATGCTGCAACGTATGTATAAATAATAAATTGTAATCCTACATTTACAACATAGTCTTGGTAAAAAATATTTTTGTAGTTTTGGTTTTGTAAGAAATTGTTAAATTATTATTTGTTTGGTATATTTCTTAAATAAAAACATACAAAAAACTTTTGAATATTTTAATTTTACAATTCTACAAACTTTTGTTCTGACAAGTGTAAAGTAATTATATATTAAATTGTAAATATAATTTATTAAACTTATCCTAAAACTTTAGGTGCGTCACATTCATCTGCAATCTAGCTCATTTTTGTTAATGAAATAATTTCTTATCTGTTTATTATTCTATACAAATTCTATTGATTAAATATCTATTATCCAGCAACTTTGACCCCATGTTATTGGGTGCAGTTGTTTTTTAGATAACTATTTGTATTAGCCATTTGGTTTTAAAGCCAGTTGTAAATTGGTTGTAGTATACATTTGTTGTCCTAATGTATAGTTTTTCTTTTCTAGATATACTTTTGTACAAAAAATATGTTATAAATTAAAATAAAATATGATAATTACAATTTGAAGTTAATTACATTTAGCTTGATAAATTTTTATTAGATAATTGTTCATGCTATTTATTGGTTTACTGATTAATTTAAACACAGTATTGAATTTTTTAATTTATTTAAAATTATTTTTATAAATGTTAGAAAAATAATAATAATAATGATACACAATTATAATATATCATTCACTTTATAAAGAATTTTGTATATAATTATTACATATTTTCTTTCAAATTGATTTGACAATCCAATTTGGTTTTAGTCATTAGATTTTTAAGGATTATATATATTTTGTTACATAATAATTTTTGAAAAAATTGTAATTTTCATATTTTATTTAATATTGTAAAATGTTTATATTATTTAAATGCATATTATTTAAAAAAAATTGATATTTTACTGTTTATTAAAAATTAAAAGAGTAAAAAGTTAAAGTGTTAAAAATATTAGTATGTGTTTTTGAATATAATAAATATCTTATTAGTTTTTCTGCGGATGAAATCGCAATGAGCCGATGTAAATCACCTGTGGGGTCATCAGGAAGTATTAGAGTTGTCCGTCATGAGCGTGGAGGTTCTGCAGATACTGGTCTTATTAGACCAGATAATTTATCAAATTACGCATCTAGTGATGAACCTAATCCATCTGGCAACAACGAAGATGATGGTGTATGTAAAATATTATTTGTTGACCTGTATGAAAACATTATGAAATCGTAATTTTTTATAGGATTTATTCTACGCATATAATCCATACAATGGTACTGAACAAGCTGATGATTCAGATGGTACAAAAACAAAAGCAGCAATGGATCATGTTCGAACTAAAATTGTACGCACAAAGGATTTGATACGAAGTGAACAAACAGCAAGAGATGGTATAAATTTAAAATTATTTACAATTGGATTTTTAAGTTTTAGTAATATCATTATAAATCTTTTTCATTTTTTACTTAGATAATGTTAATGAGTATTTAAAATTGGCATCAAATGCAGATAAACAACAATTAGCTCGTATAAAATCTATATTTGAAAAGAAAAATCAGAAATCTGCAGTTAGTATATCACAACTACAGAAAAAACTTGAGGCTTACAATAAACGATTAAAAGACTTAGAGACACACGGACTCACAACATCACATCATTTAAAACAACCAAAGGAGATGTTAAGAGATGTCGGCCATGGCTTAAGGTAAATTTTATGCTATATATTTTATAGAATATTATGGTATATTAGCTAATGATCTATGTAATTTTAGGCATGTTGGTGGTAATATAAGAGATGGCATTTCTGGTTTATCTGGGTAAATATATATATATATACACATATTTTTTTTTTATTAATTTAATTTTAAATGAATACTATTAATTCACAAAATTATTATTTTTGATACTTTTTTATGAAATTATTTCTTTATTTTCTAACTAACTACTGCAGTGAGATGTAACCTTGTTTGGATATAGAATCAGGCTGGATATTATATAGTAAATTCATATTGAAATGTATTAAAAAACTGGATATCATATTATTAAAATAATTTTATTATTAAACCTCATATTTGAATAATAATATATTGATTTTTCAAGATTTAAGTAAATTAAATTGTTCCTATTTCAAATTTAGTTAATTCATTATTGAGGAATTCCTAGATATGTAATTAGTTTGGATGTTCGGATGAAATATTCTTCGAAGGACTATAATATATTTGTATTATTTCAAGTTTTTCACATATATAGATTATTTATAATTCAGCCTACCATTTATTTATTTATTATATTTTGTTTTCAGTACAAATTAATATTTAAAACAAAAATATATATTATACTTGTATTGACCAGACTAATAATAATTATTATATTACAATTTTATAATTAATAATTTCAAGTAACTAAATTGAGTTGTTTAAACAAATTTCTATAATTTGTCAGCTGTGACTCGTAAAAATACAATTAAGCATTTTTTTTCTTAAACTGTGAAATTTATATGGGGTTTGTCTGAGGATTTTAATATTAATTTTTAAAAAATATTTGTTTTTATAATATCAAAATGTTATGATTTTATAAAAACAATGATTGATTACAAGTTCTACCCAATGAAATATGAAAACATTTTTTGAAAATATATTTTAATAAGTACTTTGATTTTTGTCTATTTACCCTATGGAACAGAATCAGAATACTTCCATGGCCTCCTCAGCCAGTCATTATTTTGTGTAAGACAATTTGTAGAGTAGTATAAGGAGAAGAAGAAAAATCTTTATATGGTGTTTATAGATTTAGAGAAAGCGTATGACAGAGTGCTGAGAAAAGTTTTAAAGTGGGCATTAATGGGAAAAAGAATCCCAAAAATATTTGTTAATGTGGTAAAGGATATGTATGAAGGATCATGTACCAGTGTTAAAAGTACGTGTGAAGAAACAGAGTATTTTAGTGTAAGAGTAGGTGTGCACCAAGGATCTTTAAGTCCTTACCTGTTTTCTGTAGCAATGGATGAAGTTACAAAAGAGATACTAGGGGAGTACCATGGTGCATGATGTTTGCTGATGGTACAGTTTTGGTAGGAGAAAATAGGGAAGAAGTTAACCAAAGGCTTGATGTGTGGATATTAGGCTTTGAAAAAAAGGGATTAAGGAATAGTAGAAGTAAGACAGTATATAGAGTATGAGTTTGATGCTGGAGGACAATGACAATAAGTGGAGACAAGGTAAGTAAAGTTGAAAGTTTTAAGTATTTAGGATCCTTTGTACAAAAGAACAGCGATTTTAATGAGTATGTGAAACATAGGATTAAGTGTGGATGGATCAAGTGGAGAGAAATGCTGGTGTTTTGTGCGATAAGACAATTCTAATGTGTATAAAGAGTGTAGTGAGACCAACTATGTTGTATGGTTCAGAGTGTTGGGCGGTTGACAAGAAAATAGAGCCCAGAGATGAGAATGCTTAGATAGATGAGTGGAGTGATAAGAGAAGGAATGAATATGTAAGAGAAAGCATAGGAGTAGCGTCAATCGTGGATAAGATGAGCGAGAATAGACTTAGATGGTTTGGTTTGGTCATGTTATGAGGAGAGAAAATTCGGAAACTGTAAGAACGGTTATGGAAATAAACGTTGAAGGAAAGAGAAGGAAGAGGGAGATCATAAAAGAATGCTTGGATGCGATTGGGTGTGATTTGAGGGCTATTGTTGTGTGTGTAGATGATGTGGGAGATCATGTCAAGTAGAGGTTTAGAACACGGGTGGTCGACCCCAAATGGCTGGGATAGAGGCGAGGGAGAAAGAAAAGAAGTAGACTGATTTTTATCTAGCTGAATATTTCACATTAATTATCTATATAAAGTCCATTAAAAGTCAATATGGTTCTCTTTATTGAAATATTTTTTTATTGTTGCCATAAATTATTCATATTATCTATAATTATTTATGGATACTTAATATGATGGATTATAAACCAATTATTGTATTATTTCTTATTATTAATGTATGTAGATAAGTAAGACATTGTGAAGTATTTAAAAATACCATGATAGTCAAACATATTTCAAATAATCTAAATTAAAAATTATCTTTATTGATATGCTATATAATTATAATTATTTTAAAATATTTATGTTGAAATTTTAGTTGACACAAAGATTTTAGACATAACAGCAATTTTGTTTTTACATTATAATAATTATTAGACATATTTTTGAAATTCTACATAGAGTCACATAAGTAATTATTAAAATATCATGTAATCATTTTTTTTAAATAATTAGTTATATACCATTTTTCGGTAAAGTATTACATAATACTCTATATATTTATTACAATTTTTTTCAACTTTTATAAGTTTACAAATTTAGGAAGTTATGTTATTAAAATCTTAAAAATATTTTTCACAGTAACTTGGATATTGGGTATATAGTTTTTTTTACTGGAGTTTCTATTGTTGTTCTTTTATATAAAGAAGATCATTAATTAATTACTAATAATGGCAAACATTATTTATATACAATATTTTATTAAATATATTATTTCAAAATATCAATTGTATATTGATGAGTTCAATACATTGTGTATATCTGAAAATCCGTTTTTTTTTTAACTTGGAGAGCATTAAAAATAAACTTAATTTCTTGTGTTGTTAATTCATAAATGAATTGATATATATATATTTTATTTTTATAATAATGTTTTTTAAAATAAAATACTATTGTTGAGATACTAATAATTTATCGTTATCAATGTTGTTATGTTAATTATTTAGATCAGTGATGTCCAAACCACGAGAATTTGCTCATCTAATTCGTAATAAGTTTGGTAGTGCTGACAATATAAATTCAATATCAAGTAAATACTTAATTTTTTTTCGATTCATTTTGCGTATAGAATTGTGAAATAATCAAATATTTCATTAAGGATCAAGTGAAGCTGATCTAACTGAAGATAATAGTGATCAACAAAGTAGCGGTCGTAATCATCATAGTGCTACTTTGCCAGGTGGTGTTGGACTTCATACATCAACTGGTGGTGCTGCTGCAGTATCTCGTAGTGAAGATGGTGCTTCAGAATGCAGGTATGTAATTGTATTTTTAATGTTCATTCATCTAAATTTGGGGTAAAATACATAAGTCTAATCCATTAGTAGTGTATTTATATTGTATGATTGTTTCGTGTCCAATTTGTTGTCTGAAGCATTTAAAAATATTGAATTTAAATATATTATATTAATGTGTAATATATCCTGCATATTTTGAATAGTTCTGTGACTAGTGAATCAATTCCACCACGAACGGGACCTGGGGCACCTCTACCTCCTGCATCGGCGACCACTTCTTTGGAACCAGTTTGGGCAGAATTAGATCATTTACGCTCAAAAATGGAACACATAAAACAGTTGGTATCTAAGGACATTGCATCATTGAACCATTCTCTTCAGGAAGAACGTTTTCGTACTGAACGGCTCGAGGAGCAAATAAATGATCTCACTGAGTTGCATCAAAACGAAGTGGAAAATCTTAAACAGACTATCACAGATATGGAAGAGAAAGTACAATACCAGAGCGAAGAGAGACTTCGTGATATTCATGAAATGCTCGAAGCATGTCAGACAAAAATGTCTAAAATGGAACATCAGCAAGCACAGCATCAACAGTACGTCACCTTAGAGGGGTTGGATAATTCTAATGCTCGTGCTTTAGTCGTGAAACTAATCAATGTATTACTCACTGTGCTCCAGGTAGTGTTGCTTTTAGTTGCTACATTCGCTGGTATTTTAATGCCGTTTTTAAGAACTCGTTTGAGAATTATTACCACGACTGCTGTTGTTGCCGGATTATTCATCGTGATAAAAAAATGGCCAGACAATATCAGTATAAGCGATTACCTCATTAATCAAGACAAACCAGCTATGTTGTCCATTAAATAGTTATCGCTTTTATTTTCTTATGGACCAACACAGCGTATACATCAATAGTGGATTGTGATAATTCGTTTGGTTTTTTTTTTTAGAGCCAATTACCATGACAATTTAAAATCAATATTGTGACAGTATTAGAGAGAAAATAATAATAAGCATATTGTTTTTATGTTATAACATAATTATTCTTTAATAAACAAAATATGTAATAAATATACAACTACCCCTCTCCCTCGCCATGACTATTGTTTTTGTTATTAAAATAATATTATGAATTACTTTATGCAGTCATTTTCTTCTTCATTTATATATAAATATATATTTATAAACACACATATTATACATAAAATATATTATTATTACTTATGTTATAATTGATCGGCAATGAGGGTTCAATGATGCTCGCGGTGATAGTGTAAACAACGAAATGGTAGCACTGAACTTTATTATAAGCTTTAACGTTAATTTTTTTTACTATAGCGTATTTTTTTTATTTACTTTTATAATACATATTATTTATAATAATATTTTGTTCAATCCGCCTCCCATGCCCATAATTTATATGTAGTTTAGGAAGTCTCGTGAGTTTTATAACAATAATATCTGTGTACATAAATAACAATTATGTGTAGGAAATTATACAATGATGTAATATTATAGAAAATTCATGCCTTTTACAATCCAAATATTTAGTCAGTTTTATTATCGGAAAATAATTACACTTATTAACACAGGTGTATATATTGTACAAATTTAAGTACTTGCTACTTTACTGTATTTAGTTTAAATTCATGATTTTACTTTATGTATAAATTTTTTTTATATATGTATATATATGTTACCAAGACCAAAATTTGTTTTTAAAATTGAAATTTATTTCTATAATTAAAGTTTATCCAGTCATGTATTCTAATAATCATAGAACAGTTTACATAATAGAAAACAAATAATTAGTACAAAGTCGAAATCTTCATAAAGATATATTACTGTTCTTGATCCTACTTTGCTTTCAATGATTCAATTTCAGATGTTTTTATTATTATATTATTTTTAATAATGTAAATTACACGTAAATTGAGAAGTATCTATAGAAGTCGATTATGGTTTAAAGTATTTTTAACTTTAATTTAAATGTTATGGCATCCACCAGATTACTATGTAACATTTATTATTATCATTAATATTATTATTATTATTATTATTATTATTATTATTATTATTATTATTATTATTATTAATTGTTATATGATCGAAAAATTGGTTGATTTGTGTTGATACCCAAAAAATTCGAAATGTTTTTTGATAATTCAATTGCATTTATACAAATCATATCGCACATTTAATGTTACCCCTGTTTTAGTGTATTATTTATTTATTCTATTTTTTTTCTCATATTTATCGTATTAACCCCGTCCAAAATGACCAAAATATGTCCAACGCTTTTGTAGATCTGAGATAGTAATGTTTAAGATGCATTATTTTTCTGTATTCCTTGTCAATATCTCATGTATTTCTATATTGACTTGGAATTTATTCTTTGTTAGTAAGTTCCTCTTTTTTAAAAAATAAAAATACAATTATTTACAAAGTTAAATTAATATACGATGTAAATGTGATAATACCCATTATTTTTTTTTTTTTTGGTTCAATGTTAACTTTTGATGTGTCTGACAAATATGTGAATGTTACTTGAAATTATTACTTTAAGATCTGATTATTAAACGTCTAATTATTGATGTATTAAATATTTTCAGTTTGAAAAAAAAAGTTTATTGTTTTGGTAATTTGTTTTAACCTTGTCAGAATGTAGTATTCTAAATTGTATTCCGATAGTTCCAAAAATATTTATTTATTTAATAAGTTATTGTTACATACAGTGTAATCTTACATAGTTTAGTGTATTGTTGTGATGAATTTAATAACAAACTTTTTCTTGAGAAATCATCTCTCCTATAATATTTCATCTTGTACAATAATGAAACAATTTCAATTGGATGTCGGATCTCAATAATTGTCCAAATTTTGAGAACCACTGTTCGAAAATATTTTCTTTGTTTACTATAAAATATGTTTTAATGAGTCGAAATTCAAAAAACTATTTGTAATATGTGAATTATTATTTTATTATGTTTGAAAATAATATGCCATATAGCATAATATTATTATTATATTATTTGTTTTAATTTGAATTCTTTGCATCATGAATTCAGACACGTCTGAAATCAGTTGTGTATTTGACTTCAATTTATAGGGGGGGGGGGGGTTGCGAAACGAGCGGTTTTTGTTTCCTAATAATAGTTTTTTATCGAAACCAATAGTACATATTATGGAACCATAGTAAATTATATTTGTATAGATTTTTCTTTATATTGTAATATTTTATACATTTTATAACTATAAATATATAATTTTGATATATATATATATATCAAAATACAATATATATTTTATTTTAAATATAATATATAATATATCATTGATCCAGCAGGATCCTAATAGCGTAATGGCTATAGTTTATATTTGGGGTTTGATAGGCACTGAATGTCTCTTGACGTAACTATGGCAAAGAACAATTACTTTTTCTATACTTCAAATTGAATTTCAAATTAACGATGTTTTACCAAATACATCGATTTTTATTTAATCTTTCGATATTGTCAGCATCGGTGATTCGAAAAAGATATATGGATGTTCATGAAAAAATTGCCATCCTTAATTGTTACACACTCACCGACAGTATATAAACATACACGTGAGTGACGGACTAGCCTAAAACTTCACCGTGATATGAATTCCGATGCAGTACTATCGCGCTCGAGATAACTTTTACTTTTACCGATTTGTTTTTTTACTAATCAATATTTTTGTAATTTAGTAATAACATAATAACATTTTATGTCCCATCTCGAGTACACCCTTGTCTGAAACATCGAATAATTACTCCGAAGAGTAAAGAAGATCGCGCAGGACTGGTGAAACGGTCGTGGCCAGGCCGACGAAACTGCGTGTAATATTTATTTATTCCATTTCTACCCGATCGACGTTTTTCGTATTTTGAAAACACGTGTTAACGTTGTGCATCGTAAAGTCGGCTGGGGCCACCTAATGTTTGCAATAACGTGATTTCCATTCTTCCGTTGTCGCGTGTTTCGTACGAAGAAACGACGAAAGCGTACGAGACGAGTGCGTTTTTCGCCGTCGTCGCACACACACACACACACGACAAACAGGCGCGCGCGGCGGAATCTCGTCCGGAGTGCTGTCCGCTCGCTCGTGCCCGTCGTATACGAACATTTGGTGCGGGAGACCGTGTGTCATTTGCATGCGAACCCGTGGCGTCGTACGTGTGCACTGGTACCGTAAAACGAAACCGTCTGCGTACTCGCGCCCGTCGGTTTCTTGAGGAATGCAACTCACGCGGGCGTTCTTGGATTATGTCACGACCTCAGGCAAGGCTGGCGCACGACGTCGCAACGGTCGGGTGATGGGCGACCCGTCGTCCGGTCCAGGCGCCGGCGATTAGACAATTATCGTTGTTAAATTTGTTGTTGTTGTTGTTGTTTTTACAAATTTTATTATTATTGAAAACAAGTAACGACCACGTAGCAATTTATATGCGATATAAATGACCGAACCGGTTTTCTAAAAAAATATTTTAACGTCGACTTGGAAACGTCGAGCGCGTGTTGTGTACAAGCCGCGTATATAAATACCTAAAACTGCAAAAAAAAAAATAGAGAGAGAGAAAACAATCTCGTGTCTACACACACGCGCACGCGCGTTGTTCAAAGGATTTACGCACGTCGAAACTCTTCGGGAATGACATAAGATCGCGCGATTTGTAACGGCCACCGATATATAATTACGTTTTGCGCAAAACAAAAAAAAAAAAAAATTCTTTTTTTTGCAAAATCGTATGTGCTCGCTACGGCGAACACGCGCATTCCTCGGCGCGTTATTAATTATATTATATTATTATATACGTTCGGACGGTCGCGAAAGTGCAATTCGAGACCTTCATGGTATACAGGGTGATTTTTTGTTGTTGTCACGAGTCTGCCAAGTTTTTAAACGAATTGCGAATGTCGATGTTTTTTTATTCATCGTTAAATCGTACGGCTCTAACCGGAAACACAAACGTAAGCTTTTGATTCGTAAACGGCAACTCGTATTTCTTTCTACATTACCTTTTAGAACTAAAACAAATAGATGAAAATGCTTTTTCAATATTACCTGCTCATGAATAGTCGCTACTGAAAAATTTGGTCATTACCAGTCGCTTTTTGCGCGGTTTCGTGGAAACAGTACTTATCGCACCTTTATTACAACAACACATTTATATTTGATGACGGATTTTCAAAACCAACACACGTGCAAATTCCTAAAAAAATATAAGCCTTACACACTCTTCATTCAAGCCGTCCAGTATTTTGTGTCTTTTATATATTATCGCGTATTTATATAGCTTACATATTGTAAACAATCGTTTTTCGTCAAAAAAAGAATTCATAATTCATAAAAACTATAGGTTATCAAAAGTCGATATAGTTACAATAAATAAAGGCCTCCCCGTCGTTTATTTAAAATAATAAAACTATGGACAATTATGCAAGGCGTTAAAAATTATTTCTATTTCCCGAGTTATAGTCTGACTCACAATAAAAATATTATCCTGTATATATATATATACATAATTACACGCATTATAATGTTATATATGCGATATAAATCCATTAAGATAACATACTCGTATTATAAAAAATATACACGCGGTATTATTTCGCTTACAAATAAATACGACTTGCATATATGCGCAGCTGTAACGTACAAACGTTGAAACATTCCAAAGGCATGGCAAATATTTTCCACGTCCTCCAAACCGGACAAATGGGTGTATAATATATATTATTATATTGGGACTTTATTATCGTATAACGGTAATGGTTGTAGTGCAGTTACCGTGTGTATACACTGCGCTTTGTCATCGTCGTTACATATTATATATATATAGGATACTGCAGCTGCAACTGTGTCGCAATAACATATATATGATATGTAGACACCGAGTAACATATAATAACATTAATCGTTGAAAACGAAACTGCGGAATTTAAGTCGATCGCCGTAATATTATATGTATAGCGTTGGTCCGCACGATTGATTTTTATATACAGGGCGTTTAAACAGTGAAGAGAGTATAACTATACTGGTCAGTATTGTCAGACACATGGAATTTAATTTTGCGTTTGTCCATGGCGTTACATGATAAAAACATGATAAAAATTCACGATTAAAAATGAGAAATTAATTTTCATACCCGTATGTGATGAAATCGTGTCGCAATATTTGTATAGATGGTGTCCATTTCCAGGGTGAGGGGATATTCCCGAGTTTCCGACCACATAAATCCGCGCGCCCACGTAATTTTAGGAAAACAAAATCATACACGTCGACGTAGTCGTACAGATATTATGTATAAATTGAAAAAATACCCCGTGACGCCGTGTACTTATGACGTGAGTACTTATTATTATTTTGTTTATGTGGTCTATAACGCGGAGGTGTGTAAGCGTTTTGACCCGTTGGATCACCCACCCTTTTCGCGACGAACCGGAAAAAAAAATGTTTTTACCGACAACTCATTACACAATATTATCATAATAAAATGATTTTTCTGGCCGTTTAACATAAAAATCATATATAAACGCTGCGCCGTCCATCAGAACTGTACGCTCGAGCAGATCGCTCTTCTCCTTACGTCTCTGGTGGCACGGACAAATGATCGTTATACATTTATAAATGTGCATTATTTACGTGATTTCATAATGCGCGTTCGATATATCTTATAAACATATCATTTCAAACATATATTTTTTTTCGCGAGTTGATTTATAAAGGTACAAACCGCATACATTGAATAAACGACGTGTTCGTTTACTCTTTGTATCTAGCTTAAGGTCACGGATAAAGATATTTTCAATTTCCATATTTTACTTTTATAATAGCCGTTGAATTTTTAAACTGTATTAATTCGATATACCTGCAGTAGTACTAACCTAACCTAACTCGATACAATAAACACTGCAATTCGTTACGAGTCTATAGGGTTCGGATTCGTATGCGTTTGTATACATTTTTTCTGGATGAACGTACTTCATACGTATAAAATACGTCACGTAATGTTCTGAGTTAAAAAAAAAAATTGTTTCGTATATTACAAAGTTAATGTACAGTTTACAATTTTAACGTCATATTTTGATTATTTAATGCATATTTTGGTAATTTCGATTTGTCACAATATTTTAGTAGACATTTTTCGATAAATTTCGAAAAAATATATAAAATATAAACAATTTATATATTTATACATCGCCGAGTTGAGATGTCACCCCCATTTTAACTATTTAGGACAAAAAGAAAAATATTATTTTAAATTTTGTGATGATAATTTATTAATTTACACATTTTAAAATGAAATTGTATATTAATTTATTTAATAACAAATAAAAGATATTAAGTTTTTTCGAACATTTTTGATGCGTAGATGCATACTTCATGAAATCATAACAATTTTTCGTATCGACATGTATCATATAAATACTTTTTTCGCGTTTGTTGTTTAGGAAAATACAAACGTTTAATTTATGACGCCAACTATCACTTATCGACTCGTTAGGTTAGGTTATGTCAAAGGTTATCATCCTACATTAAGGAAGGTTAATAACAAATAGATTATGATTATTTTATTGAGCTTTGTTGTTCGCACAATAAAATAATAAGAGATAAAAGTGTACAAATTAGTTATTAACCGTCCTACAGTCCTCGCGGCGTATCGTTACAGAAAAATTGAAATAGAAATATTTTTTTTAAAGAAGATATATTCCTCATCAATTCGAGCATTGTGTATATCGTCAAATTGTTTTGGTTCATATAGTGATGGTCGAACGAGAGTTGATCTGTGAGTAATCGTAATTAAGTATGGGAAATTAAAAACAATTATTTTCCTTGTTTATTTAATTTAAAAAACAAACAAATGAAAAAATCATAGAATATTATTTCTTTCGAAATTGTTTGTGTAAAAAGTGTACTACGCGAATTAAATCTGTAGGATATGTTCATCTACTTGGTGCAGGTTATAATTTCGCCGAGTAACAAAATATCATATATACAGTATTGCATCGCGTCTCGCGGTAATATTACTCGTGTATGTAAACACACACACATATATATTGTATATATATATATTGCACGTATACTCTAGACGAATATTTATCATATAGATCTTCGCGTTGTACGATGACTTCGAGCGTCTATACTATATTTACACACACACACACACACACATTCACATGTTTTCCGTGCTTTCCCAGTGTCGAGACTACGGGACAGCGAGAGTGAGCGAGTGAGTAAAGAGACCAGGCGTGCGGATATTGTTTCTCCCGTCGTCGTCCGAAAGAATTCGAATTTATTACGTCATTTATTATTATTATTATTATTTTTTATATTTTTTTATACCACGTCCTTGCAGGTCGTCGTCTATTTTTAGCGATCGTTATTAACGGTCGATCCGGTTTCCTGATAAAACTCGTATATGTATATATATTTATATATTTATAAAATACCTATACACACAGGTATATATATATACTTTAACACGCTGCTGCGCAATAATAGTGTAAATAAAACGTGATATGTTCGTAATGTATTGTGTGTATAAATAATACACTGGAGATGAGTACAGAGGCGTGAGAGGGGAACGACCAGACCACAAATTAGGTAAAATTTAATTGGATTTGTCTAGTCTGTGACGAGACGAAGGAAAAGGGGAATAATATACGCTTACAACTGTTGGATTAAGTGCTGTCAGATCAAATTAATTTCTATATACACACACATACAGTACGACAGTATACGCAGACTTAAAATAAACAGTAAAACGCTAATTGTAATTTGTACTTACGTACAATTCGGTCCGAAAACATATGCGTAGATGCGAACGGTTAACGACGAATCGTCAATCATTCGAAGTCGAATTTTGAAGAACAAAAAAATCTCTGTTTATTATAAACTTTATACACACGTACGGTAAAGCACGTGTTAATAAAGAATCACCACGTTTATCGGCGATCCGTGTGAACATTTATCATATCTGTATCAATTATCGTCCGTGTGTTTTGTTTGACGAAGAAAAAGCCCGCAAACGGGCGTAATACGTTTCTTATTACGTCCCGGAGAATATTCGATAGCTCTCTGGAATATTCCCGTGGTCACCTACTGGTTACGTGACGTGACCGCCGCAAACGTCCCAAAACACCCGTTCTCTATTACGTTTGATGGACGACGACCGCAGTCACCGTCTGCCGTTTTTCCGTTTCGTTCGTCGTCCTCGTCGTTATGTATCGCGTACAAATGCCGTTTCTGTACGCGCGTTATACACAATAATCGCGTTCGCGATTTATCTACGCGCGCGTGATATGATCGCCAGCCAACGTGTTTAATTTTTTTTAAGTCCGTCGGTGTTTACTGTAGGGTTTTTGTTCTTTTTTGTGTCGTGTCGAAAACGGCCGCTGGCCTGAAATGATTGTAGTTCTGGGGACGCGGAGTTCAAGATCGTTACGAAATACAAGGTAAGAGTTTTTACCGTTTTTATACGCATGTAAGCATCGATTTAGGACGAAATTAAAATAATACCTATTCGTTTTACTAGCGACTGGTCAATAACACTTTATGTTATTAATTAATCATTATTATATAAACGGACGTCGCGTATACGCGATGGTATGTCGAATAGCTTGTATTTCATAGCAAACATGTGACTGTAATACGACTATTGTAAACGCACAGTGATGGTAGCACACGGATAGTGGTATAAAAATCAAGTATGTATTATGTGTAAATTCGAGACGAAAAAGTTAAAATTGAAATTTTTTTTATACAGAAGAAATATTTTAGTTAACCAGTTGGTTTTGTTCACTTTTAATTTATAGCTAAACATTTCCCCAAGTTTGGAAAGACTTTGGGGAAGCTATGGACACCTCGGATATGACATTGGTACATTTCTTCTCGTTTCGTCGACCTGTATCGGTGTATGTGTGTGTACGTGTATAGACGGTTAGGTTAGACATTTGTACAAAATTAAATCATTCGTCAGATAAACATCAATTTATCGTATATTTATAAATCTAATATTATAATATCAGACGTCTGTTACGAGTCCATAGAACATTTTCTTCTCCATGAAAATAACGTATCTAGTCTTCACCACCCAATTAAAATCTCGTATACTAATGACTATATATTTTTTTCGATTCATAAGAAATTTGTATTTAATTAACATATATTATATATAGCATTATTCATATTGACTTTATATAGTTCTTATCCAATATAATTGTAATGCCTTGTTCGGTTTAATCTGTAAATTAATGGTTTTATGAGTTTGTAAATTATAAATATGCCAGTTATAAATAGGCGATTATTTGTTATTCTTTACATACGACCTACCTAAAATCTTATATTATTAATGATATTCGTAGCTCTCGGAATTTTTGCAACTGTACATCAAAAAAATAAATACATTAGACAAATCCGTTTTGTTTACGTTTCCATTTTTCTTTGAATTCTCAGGTCGGATTCTCACGTTACAGATTTATGTATATGTACACACGTGTGTGTGTGTAAAACGTAAAATTAATGTTTTACAAATATAAGTACTTATAATAAAATCGTTATCAATTAATTGCTTGTTTAATTATTTCACAAAAACGTATATCTATACAAATAATATTAAACATATATATATATAATATTTTTACACGTATAGTTATACACGTGTAGATTTACGTTTACGTGTTTATATATATATATATATATATAATAATATAGGTACCGCAGAAATAAGAGAAGAGAAGAAATGTTTGAAATTCTCGCGTTCCTTCGGGTCCATTACCCCGAATGAGCAACGTGTACATGTGTATGTGTGTGCGTATGTGCGTGTATATGTATGTAGACAAGTGGTTTACGTTGACTGTGTATCCAACATTACACGTGTGTGTGTGTGTGTGTAAGTATAAAAGGAGAAAAATTTTTTTGCAATCGAGCATACCTTTACCTATATACGTATATATTTATATTAATAGCGCGAGACCAGACGCGAAAACGTATGTGTGTGTATGCGATTGTTATCATCGTCGACGACATTTTCAGTCGTCCTTAAGAGGTATTTTATCTATGCACGTGTGTAATAACAATCATATATACGTGCACCACCGCTGTGGTCCTATAAGGGTTTGAAAAAATTTTCAACGATTTTCTTCGCGGTCAAGGTGATGTCGGAGGATGTTTCCTGGAAAACGTCGTGCTTAACATTTTTCTCGCAGTCGTATAGATCGAATCTTTATCGGTAGTATTTTTATTTTTTTATTTTGCGAACGATATTAATTTATACGTTTTCCCGATCGTATAGTTCACGTTTGTTTCTTTTTTCTCGCTCCCCACAGTATTATTTTAACGTTGAAGGGCTGTGTGGATGTCGTATACATGTGCTCGTATATATTTGACTATTGTGGACGAATGCGAATTATTGTCACTACGTTGTCAAATCGTATTTAATAATAAAATAAAATAAATGAAAATACATTTCTGGGAAAAACAACGTCGTTTGACAGGTATATACGCCGTAGAAATTGCAGGTGTTGTATTACTATATAATACGTGAGTAAAGGTTTGTGCATTAGAAGTCTGTATAGCTGCTAAATAAATCGATCGTATCATTTTTGTCTCATTGTGTACGAAGTATAATGTCGATTGATGCATTTAATGCGTAGCTGTCAAGTGATTGAATTTCGAATAATATTTTTCAAACGAATTTGCGTTACTCGTCATGAAAAAAAAAACATAGATACTTTGTATAGCCAAAACTAAGACGTCTCTAGAAAGTCGGTTTAAAATTAGAAATATATAATTTTACGATAATGTGTGCGTTTGTTAACTACATATTGTTATCGAATATATAGATCATTATTAAATGTTTAACGCAATATATATAGATATTTTTGCTAGGTTATATTTGAACATAATAAGGGTACTTAAAAAAGTGTTTAAATTATATATACCTTATTCCAGTCGTAATGGGTGAACGTCATCACTGTTTTAAATATGTTAATTTGAGTCTTAACAAATGACACGCGGTTGGTAACCGATAATACAAAAATTGTCCTATATAACGTTTAAGTTTATTAAATGTCATAATAAGTACAGTAAAATCTGTTTGAAATGGAATTCGGGATCAAAAATGATTGACGGATTTCTGGTTTAGAAAGATTTTGCTTTATTTATATTAGAACTTTATAAATCTATTTATACTTTAATTATGACAAATATGGATATTTATTGGGTATTATATGAAATATTATTCAAGATCGTTTAAATTCATTATAATATAAAATTCGATTTAACAATTTAAATATCTGTAATGTTATATTAATCTCAATTTAATATTTATAGAATCAAGAGAAATACAATTTCGTGCGTATATACTTGCCTGTTAAAAAAAAAAAATTAAGCAACTTCAAAAAAAAAAAAAATGAAACCCGTATAATTCACATAAATCGTCGTTGGGCAATGTCGTCATTGTTGTTTTATAAAACTAAAAAAAAAAAAACATATTTATTTATACGTAAAAAACGGTTTATTAAATTTTAAGTATGAAATTAATGGTTTTTTTTCTTACGGGGTTTAACAGTGATTACGGATTTACCGGGGATGCTTTTGTATAATATACGAGTAGTATACTGCCTATACAGGTACAATATATTTCATCGTCTTTTTTTTTATTTATTTTTTTTTTTTCGTTCACCTCTGCGGATTAATTTTCTCCGCGAAAGATGTTTTCGCGTATACACGTATATATTTATATATTTACATTATTCCGTGTTTACACACACACACACACACACTCGCGCGTGCAGTATACGTATATGCGTTGGAAATTTATTCGAAAGAGAGTGGTAAAATTATATATACGCCGTGACACGTGATCCATAAACCGAGACAGATTAACATGCAACTGCGTGTGTGTGTGTGTGTGTGTGTACGTGCTACTCGAATGCTGTGCCATGTAAAAAGAAAACATAAATTCACGGTTACACGAAAAAAAAAAAATTCACAGACTTTGGGACATTCCTTGCTATATATTTATATATATATATATACGTTATACCGAAAATATACGAAACGTTTAATGGCGGGACGGGCGGAGGACCCCGCGTTTGTCGCATTCCAAAATACGAGAACGCGTTATAATACGAACACGCACACATACACGCGTATATATACATATTACACATATATTCGGTCTGTTATTCGCGCCCGTGCGAGCATCGTCATTATAAATCTTTATGCGTATAAAGGTAGGTACACGGATATACGTACGGTCGAGAAATAATATGCGACGGATTGATCTTGTTGACGATATATTTGCGTATAGGTATTAAATGTTTACTCGCATTTGTCCTATTAAACGGGCTAGGGAAATTCAGTGTCGTTAATGAACCGAAAGGAAAAAGAACCATTATACCGTCATGGACCCGTTGACAACGCCGTTATATTTAGAATGCTTAATCGATTTTTTTTTTTTTTTTTTTTTTATTATTATAATTGAAATTTCGATGGCTTTTAAATCTAAACTTTTCGAATATACGAGTACATTTTTTTGTTCTTAAAACAAGTCAGAGTATAAGAGAAAATTAAAAAATTTCTATTTCGAGTTCAATATTTATACTAATTTATCCTAAATTATGCCTATATACATTATAAACATATGTATTATATAAATATTGAATATGGCATTAGTCATATTTTTTAGTAAAAATTATCAATTTTTCTTTTCTTTTATATTTTTGTTTCACCACAATAATTTATTTATATAGTTGAAATTAATTAGGAAATCAGTATATGCAATAATTCCTTACAGTATTAATTGCCATAGACACTATTATAAAAGTCAAAATTTTGATAAAATAATTTAGTATAAATTATGGAAATTATTTACTCAGATAAAAATAACGAATTTAGTGAATGATATTAAATAGTATAATATATAATATTATTTGAATACATCGATAATACACGGATATAGATAAATATATAATTATACATGTT
Organism: Schlechtendalia chinensis; assembly: GCA_019022885.1. Taxonomy (NCBI): domain Eukaryota; kingdom Metazoa; phylum Arthropoda; class Insecta; order Hemiptera; family Aphididae; genus Schlechtendalia; species Schlechtendalia chinensis. The sequence goes on from CM032341.1 coordinate 6,935,887, forward strand.
GGCGTGCACAAATTTTAGCCTCGGGATATGCGCGCAACTAAATTTAATATAATATACTCGTATAAGATGGATCATGCGAAACAATCATCATTCATTATATTTCATACAGGAGTTCCTCTATATAAATATATATATATATGTAAATGTTTTGTTTAAAAAAAAAGTAAATTGTTAATGTTAAAACAATTTTTTGATTATCACTCTATATAATAAATGTCTTGCCCTTGAATCCTGAGGTATTTATAGAGACTATATTTATGCCCACATAATATATATGTATATATATCACGTAATAATTATGTGTACTGTTCCGAGCAACCACGCATAATAATATTATTAATATCATATATTACACGTGATTATGTATAGTGTATACACATATCATGTAGTCAAAGTTGGGCAAAATAATGAAAACAATTAATTTAAATAAATCATGTTAAATCAATAATATGGCGCACAGTTATAAAATTTAAAAAATTGATAACAATTGCATTAAATCGGTTAGAAAAAATTAATTTTTTATTTTAGATTCCGTGCAAACCAAAAAATATATTGGTTTAATAATACTATACTCTATAAACCTCCTTGTATTAGTTGGTTTGCGTTGAGGATGATGACGTAGTTGTCGAAATACGGATACGCATTTAAAGTGTATTATTATTTTTGTGACTGGGTTTATAGTATATGGTATAAAACAGTCATAAGTTCTGAAACATATTTTGGTTCAACAATGATGTGTTAAAAAAATATTTATATTTTATCTATGAACACTCTTTTATGCAGGAGAAGGAGTGCTCAGATAATTTTGACATTTAGTTGGAACGTTCTGGTAACAAATTATATGTAATTGATTCTTTATTTGACACGTTTTTCGATTTTCCTTCAATTCACCTGAAACATTCAGACTAATTTCAAAATAATCCAAAAATCGCAAGAGATTCAGTAACATTGTCGACACATTCGTTTTGGACATGGTCAGTTTTTGAATTTTTTAAAAGCTCAAAACGTAATACAAGCTCAGGCATTTAAAATATTTCAACAATATTTATCATATTAAGTTAATTATAATTGTAATTTAATAAGCTACCAGCGTCGTTCGTTTTTCGAATACAATGATTTATCATTGTTTTTAAGTTCAAAATAATAATAATATTCTAAAATCTGTCTCGGCAATGCACTTGAGCCGATATCCGTACAGCATTTATATTTAATATTAAATTAAAATTTTATCATTTCAAAAAATGTACAGAAATCTAGAAAATCGGCACACTCGAAGAGCTATCTTCGCACTTGTTGTTGTTATTATTGTGATTGGTGGAAAAAAAATTTGAATAAATAACTTGTACGTCATATTATGTTACGCATATATTATAATATATAACATGTGTATAATGCAAACGCGTGTGTATTAAATACAACGACGGAATTCCGCGGTCTGGCGCCTCGACGACCGAAATAACTCGTATGTTATACCTGCAGTTTGTAAATCGCCGCCGCCGCCGCCACGGGCCGTCCACGTACCGTATACCCACCGCGATATAGCCTATAATGTGATATTACTTAAATACTATAACATCACTACTACTACTACTACTACTACTACTACTACTACTACTACTAACTATTACTACTACTACTACTACTACTACTACTACTACTACTATTACTACTACTACTATTACTAGCACTAGTACTATTACTACTATTACTACCACTGCTACAGCTGCCACAACTAATACTGCTATTACATTACGCTATCGCTACCGGGTCATTCGACGCCTCCCGCGGCGTTGCGCGCTCGAGCGGAATGGAAGACAAGCGCCGTCGTTTTCCGGCGATGGCGACGTCGGTGACAGTTGGCGGCGACGGGACGGCCGTCTCGGTGACATCTCCGCGGCGCCGCGGCCGTCGTCCCGCGGGACGCGCACGCAATGTGTGTCTCGCGTGTAATATGCAAACGAGAGGCCGCGGCGCGTGCATATTTTATCAACTGCCGGTCCGGCGGCGTTGCGAGCCGTCGGGCGAATTCCGATCTTATTACGCTGCTCTGCTGTTGACCGCGACCGTGCCGTATACACGTTGACCGTATTACGTATTATTTATTAATCCTCTCGGATCTTGACCTCTTGAAAACCTAGTTTGTTATCATTATTGTTGTACATTTTTTTTTTTTTTTGTTTCAAAAATTATAGTGTTCGGTCATCTCGTACGCATATGCGCGAACCGATTAATTAATATTTTTTTAATATTTTAATATTTTATAAATATTTAATATTTTAAATATTAAAATATTTTTTTATATTATGTAATAATATCATAGTTGCTACCGCGCAGTAGGTATTTTACATGCGATATAAAATTTTTATTTTTTATTTGTTCTGCCACCCGAACGTTTGCATTCGTTCTCTTTTTCTTCTCCCTATCACATTCCCACGCTTTTTGTCTTATCATCTTATCCGAAGCTTTTTAACTGACGTTAATTTTGGCCTATTCGTTATGATGTCTATGATGACATCCTAACTAACTATACTAGTTTATGTAATAGTATTTTCGTCACAACTTACAATGATTTAAATTTATTGAGTAATTACAAATTAATACAACTTTTCTAAAATAAAAGTTCACATTTTATTAAAAAAAAAAAAAATCAGTAACAAAAATGGAAAACGAACTTATTTGAACAACAAATCAACAAATATGTAATTGAAATTAACAATTTGTTATGATATATGTGGCCACTTATAATCGTGTAAAGGCGCACGACTGGAACAACGAATAATACATTAATAAAACAATAAATATAAAATTTATGTATTCGAGTTTGCATACGTATTTGTTATTTTGTTATTTTTAATTGGCCGGGAATTTTTTTCCTATTGCACGCACTCTAAGAGGGGAAGGAGACTTCAACATCGATCACGACCAGGGGCGAGAGACGGCAAAGTCTGTCACCTCCACGCCGCCACCTATGTAATAATAATAATAATAATAATATCGTCGCCGTCAAGGTCTCGGTCTATTACCACCACCACTACCACCACCACCAACACCAACACTACCACCACCAACACCAACACCACCACCAGCAACATCTCTCGTCGTCGTCCCGTTCGCATTTTTTTTAAAAAAATTTTTTACTTCGTGTGCTTCGGCGTTTGTTTTCCTCTCGACCCACCCCGCCTCCCACCCCGACGTTTTCTCGTCCCGCGGCGATAGTCGGCCGGCCGCGTATATACGCTTTGCGCGCGCGTTCGCTCGGACATCGTCAAAGCGCTGCGCCGTCGCCGTGTCCGTCGCAGTGTAACACGCGACGTCCGACCATGCGCAGACGCCCGGACGACAGCCGGCACGTCGGGACGACACCGTGAAGATAGACGAGATATGCGCACTGCGCACTCCGCCACCGTCGCCGTCGTCGTCGTCGCCGTCCTCGTGACTCTCTCGGTCAGTATGATAACGATATTGTGGCATTATGTGTCGACGATGTTTTTTCGAATATTTCTTTGTTTTCATGCGTTTTCGTTTGTTTTTGCGAATTCGTTATTTTTCTCTCGAGGTCCCGACCGATTTTTCGCCATCCCGCGAGAATCCGTTACCGTCGCACCGTATTTGGTGTCTCGTGACTCGTATGACTATATGTATATACCACTTGTATAGTACCTATTCGAATTCATATATTTTGATATTATAAGCTTCGCCGGAATCCGGTTACGTAGGTGATCAGTTATGTTGTATTATATTTATAAATAATAAACGTAGTATATACTATGCAGTCACGAACTGGTAAAAATACGACACGGGAAACTACGTAGTTTTAAGGCGAAACACTAAAATTTTAATAGAATATTTTGTCCTCTCTATTTCTTTAAAAACTTTCATAGACAGTATTTGTGATAGGCACCATTTTAATTTAAACAAAATTCTAGCTGACAACAACGGTTTTATAATTTTCCATAGTAATTATAGTCCGTAACAGACTGACAAATATAACATTTCTGGCAGTTTTTACTAAAATGTTATTCATAATCATTTTAAGTAGGTTAATTGTGGCAAATATCTTTTAGATAAGAGATGTTGTAGTATCCAAACTAATGTAAAGTATTTTAATACATTTATTTAAGTACAAGTATTTAAATTCTTTTGTAAGTATTTAACATCCTTTAAAATATTTGTATTTTCAAGTACATTCAATAAAGTAGATATAATTGTTTAGAATATTAAACACTTTTTTCTCTAATATTGGGTGGTATAAGGGTTGTATGTTATTGTTATAATTACGAATGAAAAGTGTGAACGACGCTTGCAAGTATTCAGTGAGAGCGGTCCGGAATTTTGCTTTATTGTCCTAAATGCTTCCTCGAGTGCGCAGTAAGTCCTAGGAAAAATAATGAAAATATATTAGATTTTATCCAGATTTCTTCGAAATATTTATTAAACCGATTTTATTTAATAAACCTTTTACATTTTTAACAACAACCAAAAAATGTACCCACGTAAATATATTATATATATACTATTATATTTTAATACCGATAAAAAATTGAAACATTTAATTGATATTACATTTTGAACGATACATCCTATTCACTTGTTAAATTTTAAATTTTTTTTAATAGACATTACGAACATACATATTTTGAAAATCGCGATTGTACGGGTTGATAATAATGAAATATGATAGATGATCGTTAAAAACGTGTAATACGCGGCGTATTACGTAGGTGTATGTATGCGCTGTCATTACGAAACAAGTATCTAAAAATAATTTGCAATTACATTAACAGTTAAATCGTGGTATGCGGTTGTATGTTATGTATAATATAATATAGTCTTGTATAAAGTAGCAGCCCGTAATAATTCATCGAAAATTTTCAATTTATAATACATTTATACACGTGCAAATATGTATACCTACGTATTTTTCTTTTAAAAAACAATGTAATGCACACATGTTTTGTTCATACATTTTACGCACAGTAGTCAATTATAAATACATGTATAATACGTAAGCTTAGCTGGATACTTGAATATTTGTGAATTATGACCACAATGCAAGCGGCTTAACATTACAAAACTCCATAGGGGTTCTTGTATTTATCTATTTATTATTTAACGTGTGCATAAAATAATGTGTACATCTTACAATTGCGAACATGCGCAAACTTTATCGCGGTAGATGTGTGTAAAGTGGTGGGATAAAATTACAAAGAATTTTCACGATAATTTCGTCGGGGTCTATGTGCGGAGAAAATTAGCAGCGACTCCAATTGTTCAAATAAAATGTATACAAGATTTATAGTTATCAATTGTTATAATAGTATATGACCGTTGAACCATTGTATAAAATTGTAGAAAATACATTTAAAATAAAACAGTACAGCAAAATAATCCTTAAATAAAGATTATACAAAAACTATTAAACGTTTGAGGAAAAAGTCTTCAACAATACATTTGTTGTATAGTTGTTTAAAATATTATCATGTTATAAAACACTTTAATACAATTTTGGATTAGTAAAAAGAAAAAATTGATGCATATTATAAAAAATTATATTATTAAATTTTCTATCTATCTGTCATTATTTATTCTGGGTATTACTTACGTTCGTCTTAAATATATTTAGATAAAATAATACAAATGTTGACAAATGAACCTTCGACAATAAACATTCAAAATTAAAACTAATTTTTCAAAAAAAAAAAAAAAGTTAAGTTGACGTTAATATGAGGGAAAATAGGTTAAGTTAATATTAAACCTAAATTAATCCGTTAAGTTAATTTTAATTTTATAACTTATTAATTCGTTAATGCCCAGCCAAATGTGCTTTTGAAATTCAAATATGACTATTATTGATATATAAATATGGATAAAATTGCTCTTGAATGACGTATTAAAAACATTAGAAACAACAAAAATAGACATCAACTCTCGTATATTTCTTCTATTTTTATGAATCATCTTTGTAGCAGCGATTGTGCTTCGTATTATGCGTACGATTAGAAGAAAAAAGTAAATTCCTTCAACATCGGTACACTATAATTATTACATTTTTATGTGAGTCATAAATATAGATACCAAATATATACATTATAATACTCGGATAAACTATAAGTGCGTGAAGTGTAAATTACTAAACTATAAATTCGTCGTAAATGCTATACAATGCAATTAGTATATAAAAAGAACCAAACTTGAAACCTCCCCTGAAGTTTTATGCGGTTTATGGCCTATGAGTTGCAGTGTGTTTGACCGCGAAATATTCAATAAAATATTTGGACGTACACGCGCGTCTTGTATATTTGTGTGTGTCGTGTGTTTGTGTGTGTGTGTCGTGTGTTTGTGTGTGTGTGTGTGTGTGTGTGTGTGTGTGTGTTGTGCGCGCTCGCGAAAAAGGGCATTCGGCTAATATACTCTGTTCAAGGCCATCAACACGCCGGAGTCCTAGACATTGCGACAATATTATAGCGCATTTCGAATCATAAATATTACAAACGATTTTAATTACGGTACTCAGGACAAGATATTATATTATATTGAATACACGCAAAATAGGTAGTGTAGGTTAGGTTAGATACTTACACGGAGCATATTTGAATCTCGAAGCCAACGAATATATATATAATATACCTACGCCCGTTACCTACCTAATATATTTATATATGTATGATATCAATTTATATCAAGACGAACGTAATATTAAATAGAATAATAATAATAACCAATAAGTGTTCGAATTTTTTTTTATTGACGCGATATTGTGCATTATAATATATTATATACGTGTACAGTATGTATATATATATATATGTATATGCGTTTTATCTTATAGCTGCGGGGGCATTGAGCGTAAATTATATTGTATATATACGCGGCGTCAATCGAGTATTCGGCAACCGGTTGTTTATTTTCGAAATAAGGCCGCGAAATTCACATTATAATATTTTATATGTTTTGTTGGCAGGACGCCTATATATATATAAATATAGTGTGTGTGTGTGTGTGTGTTTGTGTGTTTGTGCACGCGCACGCGTGTGTGTGACCCGCGACCTAGTCGAAAGGACATATATTTTGACGAGAGACGATTGGCAATTTACGTAATTTTCGATGTGGACTTATAGATTTTTAAAATATTGTAAAAAAGACCAAATAGGGTAGTTGTTATAGTTTTTGTCTCATCAATTATCGAAATATTATTATAATTGTTATATATAATATAATATTGTCACATAAGGTTTTTTATAAAATCTCAGGACCGTTCTCGTTTCGATGAGATTTTGTTAAATGATTCGTAAAAAATGGAAACGCGACATCTGAGGGCGACGGATCGAATTCGGAACGTATCGGTCGTTAAATATTTAGGCCGACGAAAGTGTCGAAATCAGTCCACCGACGGATCGCCAAAGACGACTGGCAGAGATCAGAGACCGTTTTTAATTTTAATCGATTGGCCACGCTGCGGCTCGTCATTGGACCTATATCCGCGACGTTCGTATAAATACAATCATATAATCGTATACCCGAATACATGTAGTCATACGGCGGGACGAACGTTTGAAAACAAATAAAAACAAAATGACACGTGGTGAAATAAATGTGACTATCCGTTTTGAACGCTGTCCGAACGCCGGTTTATAAAATGTATTATTTTACGCACATTATATTACGGTATGCGGTTAGCTTCAGACGGTTAAAGCCGCAGCCACACGGACGTACAAAGCGTTACGCCGCGTTACAGTGGACGTAAGTTTTTTACGCGAGCGTTTGAACGAACACACGAGCGTCGTAATTGACGTCCGTCTATAAACAAATCAACGGCTGTCGAACGTCATTACTAATGTAGACGTGTAACTGTACTTGTTACTTGTACTTGTACTTAGTTTACGCTAGTGGTGCTTTACGTTATTTTCAAAAAATGGACGCGGTAGAAAGTTTTGTTTTCAGTTCTTTGATGTATTCATACTTAAAAAAAATTTTTGTCGTGAATCGTTTTCGTCTTTGAAATTGGTAAATAAGAGTACAGTAATCTCATTCCACGCTGTATTTTGTTTTGTTTTATCTTTGCAATTTTCGTCACAACACACATTTTTTTTGCAACCTCATTAATCGATAATTCGCAATTATTATTAAATATAAATTGTGTAATTTTATAACAAAAAAAAAAATTTTTTTTTTAAATAAATAAGAAACGTGTTTGGAGACGTCTGTATTTTGTACGCTCGTGTGACTACGTGAAAGATGTTTACATTAAAAATAATAGAATTCGAAAATATACGTCGTGAAAATTTGATGTCCGTTCGAACGTCAATTATTTTTAGCGTACGTCACTTGTGTGACCACGATAACAACGTGTAATATATATTTACAACGGACGTCATAACGTCCGTTGTAACGCGCGTACTTTGTACGTCCGAGTGGTCGCAGCCTTAGTTACAAAAGAGCTTATTATTACGCGAACATCTCTCATGTTAACGATGCACTCACAGGCTTATTATTATTATTATTATTATTATGTATATATATTATGTATAATATAATTACGTATGTATATAATACATTTATATCTTGCCATTTCGAAACGGCTTTTTGCAAAACATGATGAACATATATATTGCTTTAAATGTGAAAAAACTCAATCTATCTCATCGATCTATAGGAAAATGTATTGAGTGGCAAAAACATTTTTTAAAGTGTATGTTATCATGGAAACATCCTTCAATTAATAAATTATTATGATTTATATATATATATATATATATATAAACTCTTTCGAATTATTGACATGTTCAAGTTTAATTTTGCAATTTTTTTAAAAAAATCAGTTTTACGTTTTACTTTTTATTTGTAAGTAAATTTTACCTAACCAAGTGATGAAAAAGTATAAAAATTTATAACTATTATTTATAAAAATAATATACAAGTACGAAATTTTAAAGTTTTTATAAATTGATTGTAAATGGTATTTAATCGTTTTTACCTAAACGTTTAAGCAGTTGCTGTTATATACTTGAGTTTTTTTTAACCAGACTATATTATAAAACATAAAAGGTATTCATTTATTTCTGATTATTGTGGCGTAATACGTAAAATTTAAACGCGATGTACTTTGTATATAAACATTTTAGCGATTACATATTATATCAACTAAAAACTCGTACACGTCGGAATGCATTTTATTATTATAATAATTTACCTATATATAATATACTAAATTAATACATGCACATATACGATTATAATATAACATTATTAGGTCATCCGTTTTTAATGAACGAATTGCGTTAAAACACAATTAAATTCGATGACCTAATTGTTGTAAACGACGTAGCTTCCCCTTTCAATGCACACGCGCGTCTCGTAAAGAAATGAAAATTAAAGCGAGTTGTATTTAAATCACACACATAAATCTACATAAAAATCCGTTCCTCGTTATAATTAATAAACGTATAATTATTTTTTATAAGATAATTAGTTGATATAATGTATAATAATAATTTGAACATGAGTGTTGATATAATAACGTAAAGCGTGTTATATATGTATGTATAATTATTTATTACGTTTATGATGCATATGTGATTACAGCGGATGCATTTATACTTTCATTTCGGTATAGATCACTGCTGTTGATATATTTTTTGAGGCGTGTAAACAAATAAACTCCGATTTTCCAATTATTTCAATATTATGCACTTAAATAATTTTTCGTCCTTATTATGATTGTATTTATATATATGTAACACGCAAGTGCTGTATCTATTTGCTTTGTTTTAAAATTAAAATACTGACGGCCATATACTTTATTGATTTTGTTTTTGACACGTACATTTCTATGTTCCTTGCTGCCTAACCGTCGGCGGAGATCTACGACCAATCATTGATAATTTTCGATTGCGAAGCAAAGGGTGCCAATACCATGCGAATTACTTAACTAGTTTCGCTTATTATTTAATTATGATTTTTAAGTAGGAAAAATTGTCATACCTAAGTTGCGTTCTGAAGCGGTAAGCAAGGTCACCGGTTGGGTTGAATTGACTGACCGCCAAATATACCTTTGTTTTTTGTTTTTGAGACGCGAGTAGTATGTAACATTAATTGATCGAGTACTGTGTCTACGTGTTTCGGATATAATGTTGAATGTCACGTAAATGTTCAACTCGCATTGAGAATATTTTTTGAGAACCACTTGTCGAAAACCATTTTTTACTATCGGCAGCTGTGACACCCTCATTACCATCCCCTCTTTAGTGCGCACTTGCAGTGGATTTAAAACGACATTGATTAATATTACGATACTTGAACGACACGTCCAATTACGTAACATCGCCTATATTTGATAATAGATTGTCGAATATTCGTGTCGCATACAGGTATCGCGTTGCGCGGGCCGTCCTTGGCAGCAGCAACAGCGGCAACGTCAGAGACCTGAGCGGCCGGCGGCGTACGAACCGTCGACGGCCGCGGCGACTTACGCGGAATACGACGACGATCCGTCCGCGGGGCGTCGCGAACCGCTGGAACCGGATTACGGGGAGTCGGAACTGGTGTACGCGGAACCGGAACGCGTGTACGCGGAACCGGAACGCGTGTACGCGGAGCCGGAACGCGTGTACGCGGAACCGGAACGGGTGTACGCGGAACCGGAGCAGAACTACGAGGTGGATGAAGCGGCGAGCGTGCTGAGCGACGGGCGTGTGCACGGCGTGCAGCCTCAACAGGCGATGTCAACGACGACGATGACGACGACGGACCATACGGGTTTCACCACAGTCGGCAGCATCGCCGACAGCACGGCCGGTAGCACTGCAGCCGGGAGCAGCAGCACCGCGGAAACGCGGAAGAGCGGCTACGTGGTGGACGGGAAACACTACCGGAAGTATAGGGTCGAGGAGGAGACGGCGGACGGGTTCATCGTCGGCGAGTACGGCGTCGTGAGCCACCACGACGGGACCACCAGGGGCGTGCGGTACACGGCCGACAGCAGCATCAGCCCGCGGGTCATCTACGAAGCGCTGGCCAAGTTTTTGGCCCTCAGGTAGAGGGCAACTACTTACATATGTGTATGTACACACGGGGCGTAACGGGACTAACCGACGAACGTTTTTTATTTCTTCTGGGGCGATATTTTGTAAATTTTTTTCACGTTTACTTTTTCTACACATCTGCCAAACGAACATTGCGTTTTCATTCCGAGAAGTAAAATTCGTTTTTATACAATTCATTTAATCAATCGGCTTTAATTAAAAAAAAAAAAACACTTAATTTAAGTCAATTTAAGTATCTTAATTTTTTTGAAGCTTATGGAATAAACACTATAACAATATGAATAGTATACTGTGTTGATATTACCATTGAATATATTGATATAGTATACTAGTCATGTTTTCACAGATTGAAAAAAATGATCAAGAAACATTTTTCTGAAATTCAACTAAAAAAATATTTCGAATTGAATAAAAATACCATTCGAAAACTGTATTCTTAGTATACTTAGTAACTGTATAATTGTCGCGCAGACGTATAGAAAATATCGCTTAGAATCAAATTTCGTCAGTAAGTCCTGTTACACACTGCAGTATATAAATACATATATATATATATAAATATCCACACGAGTATAAACACATGCGGCTGCGGGGACGCGTCTTGACCGGAGCTGAGACTGATCATATCCGAGACGACACACATAACAAATATATTGTGCGGACATATTTTACGATTCGAAACTGATGTTTATATATATATATGTATTTGTATTTTTTTTTTTTTTTTTAATGAAATTTCTAGTCAGATTCTATACACTCGTCGTTGTCACAGCCAAATCGCATCTGGCCTTTGATTTTTATATATATGAATAAAAAAAATTAACAAACGTGTACGTCTCCTTCGAATCGCGTACGTGCGCGTGTGCCATTTTTCACGAACTGCCTGTTAATATACATTATAATAATATAACGCCGTATGTTATACACATATTTAGAATACGTTTTATTATTTAGTGTCCCCGCCACTCCGCGTACGAGGCGTTTAACATTAATATTATGAATATATATATATAAATAAATATAGTTTTTTTTTTATCGAACTAAACGTGCGTAATATTATACAACATTACGAGTTTTGTGCAATATAATAACAAAATCGAGATATGCGTGTTTTGGTTTTGTTTTTGAGAATTCCTCTTAAAAAATGTCATCCTTATATTTATTATATTTGTTTCCGATTTTGATTGTGCGCTGATCGACGATCGTGTACTATAATCGACACATGTGATACCATACACTTTATGTACGCTTAATTGCGGCTGTACCAATGCTGCACCGTGCCTCAGAGAATCGTCACGTCAACATATAATCTGACGTGCTGTAAACGACCGTCCATATAGAGTTGTAGCTTTATATCGTATATAAATACGTTTTATTAAAAAATAAACGGGAGTTAAGCATTACACACAAAGCTATATATTTTTTATCGAAAACGTAATAATAATAATAATAATAATAATAATAATTATTATTATTATTATTATCTAAAAAAGCATCGTATAGCGAATTAGATTCATTTATGTACCTGATATTTTATCGAGTATATAAAATTTATAAATATCGATGTATGGAGTTTACCTCTGTCGAATTCGGGGTTTTTTATAATACTGCTTTTCTCGTCTCGGATAATACGCCGTGGAAATTAATGTCAATTTTCACGGTATGAATTTAAACGCACACACACACACACACACACACACACACACACACACACACACACACACACACACACACACACACACACACACACACACACACACACACACACACACACACACACACACACACACACACACACACACACACACATACATACATACACACACATATATATATATGTATATGTACGACAACGACGGTCACAACGACCTCAATGGATGTCATTGCCGTTGGGCAATACCTATCAGGACGAATGATACGTCGAAACGTGTACAATGACACATGCCGGAGGAATCGTAATAATAATAAACGGAAAATTTACGTGAAAAAGAAATATGTACGTTTGATGTTATTACGATTATATACGATACGCGTGAAACGTGTGAAGATTCAACGCGACCTCGTGTCTGTCGAGGAAAAAACGTTTTGGGACCGTACATATTGAAAATCGTTTACGTTTTAAACATCATTAATTTTATATGATACGTAGTTGATATTATTCCCAGTGTTTGTACCATCATTTTGACCATGTCGTCATTACGAATTAGAGTAATACGATTATCAATTATTATATCGAAATCGGTAAACGTTAACATCGACGTTGATAGTAAACGATCGTAACATAAAATGTCCGCAAACACGTTTTTCAAACGGACACTTATTGTTTGCTCTTGTTCGTATCTTCGTGAAAACTCGCATTTACAGTTGGCGAATGGAACTCACCGTGCGCGATGTGTATAAAAAATAATACATCTCGGCGCGAAAAATTCCTAAATACGCCGCCGCCGTCGACACGTTATATTAATACGTTCATATTATTCTTTGCTATTACGTGCATTATGACCTACCTATATTTGTAAAAGTTGTAGAACAGTAGACTACTTTTATGTAGGGGTTTTTTTTTCTGTTTGTTTTTACTTTCTATTTGACCTTTTCACACTGTTGGCCATGAAATACGCTGGTCATTATACTTGTTATTTATACACAGTGAACTGTTTAATACAATCTATATGTATATCATATATACCTACACTTATTAGTTATTATGTAAATCAATTGTGTATAAATATGTACGATACAAGTGTTCGCGGTACAAATGAAATGATTTATGTTACGATAATCGCGTTTTACTGAATAAATATGATTTGTCTTTCAATATGCACTATATTATGTGTGCACGTCGGTGACGTATTCGACTTCATTTCTCGAGAGGTGGGAAGAGAAAAATCACAGTGCCTATACAATGTAACACTTAAGTATAAGTAAATACATTAGTACGAATAAATATAAACGTAACGAATAAAACACTCGAACAATATTATATTGAAAATTTCATTTGAAATATCAAATTAATATATATATACATGATTTTCGTCATTGTTGAAAATCTATTTCCATGATTTAGTTGATACGTCGATATGTGTTTATGTGATAAAGCGATTGCACTTTCCGTTGTCCCATTATTGGACCTGCTCCGGCGCAAAGCCGAAATTGTTGGTTTTCTGAGAAATGAATTTTCTTTGTATATTTAACGCGTGGAAGGCCTTCGCCCGTTATTATAACAATTATTTTTCATGATGTCCGTTTAAATGTTAAAATATACAAAAGATAAGATACTAAGTATAAATCTTATACTAATCAACTGCTTCGTAAATGGCGTAATCGTGCACGGAGAACTGAGAAAGTTTGTGTTAGGTCCAAGATAACTTTTATGATTGAAATGAATTTGTAAGTTGGCTAGGTGGCAATGTGGAAAATTAAATTTACAGAGAAAAAAAAACAAATTATCACACAATATGGACAACGAGTGTATTGGCCGGTTTACACTTATCAAAGTAGCCACGTCCGTGAACCACGAATTAGTGGCACGGATTCTACTTTGATAATATAAACACACCACACGTGCGTGTGACAAGCTCGTACAAGTCGTGTTGTCCGATCCGTGCCGGCACGGACATGTATCGAAATTCTCGTACATGGCGAGAACATATTTATTTTAATATGACTTGTTTTCATTCAGTGAATTGAACAATTAGTTAATATATTGTTAAAATGTTTTGTTGTTTAAAATATTAAATTTATAAGTTTTTAGTACAATTATATTTTTTGTATAATTTTTTTTTTCAATTTTATTTTTTATTAATACATAATATTATAATGGCAGAAAAAAAATGGTCTGAGGACAAAACAATGAAATTTATTCATTTGTACGAAAGTCATGAAGTTCTGTGGAATACACATATATCTGAATATAAAAACAAACACGCTAGACAAATAGCGCTTGAAAAAATATGCGATGAAATGGCCATAGAGAATTTTGGTGTAAACGAAGCAAAGACAAAAATTAATAATATACGTTCTGCTTATTGCCAAGAGGTGAAAAAAGTGACTGTATCAAAACATCTCCAGTAGCGAGAAATCTTAATGTGATCTCCAGCTTTGTCTTAGCTGGTATTGCTTCTCGAAAAAATGTGTTCTGTTTTTGAATACGGGTTTCCAATTTTTTTAGTAAAATATTAAAATGACCGTCGCTCATCCTCATATAGTTCATGAAACCGGGTCTGTCTTCCACTCGGAGCTCCGTTAACAACGTATTTGATCCACCTAAAATATTTCGCCTGGCAACCCGATCTCGCACCCATATTTTTCTTTTCTTTTTACGATTAGAAATAATTTGATTTGCACACTCTTGAGCTAAAACTCCGCAGACTGATAACACTACGTCTGCCCAGTTCTGGTTCCGTTTTGGCTACTGACAAATTTACTTGGACAGACAAAAACGTAGTGTAGACACCGTCGTCAGTGCTCGAATCAAAGTTACACTGATTCGTGGTTCACGGACGTGACTACTTTGATAAGTGTAAACCGGCCTTAATGTTTTTTATTTTAATTAGCATCGCGTCGAATTTTAAATTACACCGTTTTACTATATAAAAAATACATGTGCTCGTGAAACAACAATGTAAAATAATAAATCAAATAATTGGAAACGTGTACGTATATATGTATAAACAAAATACACATGGTACGTTTGAGATGTTTAATACGATATCGACAAGTATGATAATTATTTACCGGCCATTTTGCGCAAAATAATAACAGTTCAATTTTATAGATGATACATAATAATTTTATAGATGATATATGAATCGTTTCTGTGATTTATTTTACGCCGTCCCTTATTTTCGATAGATTGGGCGAGAATAATATTTATGTATCGTGTAGACATTTAATAATAAGTAGTTCTAACTCGAGATCAAGTGCAACCGATTTTCAAGGTCGAATAAAAAGATGTCTGAATCACTGTTTTACTCTTTTTTTTTTTTTTGCAATAATTACATATTGTGTAACCCGTATAAGGACATAACGCGTGAAAACATGTTTTATTGTTTTGTTTTTTTTCTATTCTATTTAACCCACTACGGTCATTCAACTCCGACGAGCGATGAAAAATATGATTTTTTAAATGAAATCATACGCGGGTTAATTTTTTAATTTACATAAAAAACTGTTTATTCATAAATATATATTTAAACCATTTTCGATTTATATATTGAATACAGTAAAATATATTCATTTCGTGGAGTGTTTATTTTGAAATTTGCTCTAGAAACATTGGTAATCTATAAGTGTTATGACTAAAATAATACAAGTACTTAGGTGTTAAAATATTAGGTCATAAATGTTAAAAATGATACCGAAATTATAATTCGTCAGTATTATAAGGGAACAAATCAATGACGAGTATTTAATTTTTCGTTGTTGACATTTTGAACATTTATACGTAACTTTAGAATTCAAACCGGTGTTTATTTACAACTTTATATATGATAATTTTCCATAGTGGCATAACACAACAATGTGGCGTCCCTCCCTTTATTGGTAAAAAAATGAATCTCTAAAATTGTTCAGAGATACATGAATTGGGCTGCTTCAATAAAGATTTACAACTGCAGTATGATTTGTTTTTGTTTGCAATTATACGTATGAATTCCATTAAAAAATGTTACTTTTGATATAAAAAATTAATCAAAATTCTCTCAGTATTATTCACGCGTGCCTGTGCTGCTGAAAATAGTGTTGTTATATTTTTAACTCTATTGGAACACGAGTTGCGTAATTATATTTTTGACTGCAAGATCATACATTAGCACTTAAATTTGAAAACATTCAGTTATTTAATGTTTTTGTTTTTCTCGTATAGTTTAATTATATTTCCAAGTAAAGCCCTCGTAAGGCTTACATACGCGTGCGATCTGCGGGTCCTCAGTTACGCCACTGAATTTGTGCGGAAATGGATAACACGAATATGTGTCTGCATACTATTAACTTTATCAATTTTACTTTATAATCAAATCGATATTATATATGTATGCAAACAAGTAATTTTACGACTAATATGCGTAAATATATATTGTAGTCAATTGAATGTAAAGGATTTTTTTTTCAAACGAGATACATATTGAAACTTCAAAAGTCGTGAATATTAGTTATACGGCTTGTATATATATATAAGTACAATTTCGTTATTCAAGGGGTTGTTCTCTCGAAGTATATCACTGCAGTGCTGCAGTTAAATAGTACTCGTTGTAGTTTTGTCGCTTATCGATCAATTATATCTAATTGTATGGTCTATACGAGTACAATTCACGTATTGTATATTATATTTATTTATACACACGCACACGTATATATATATATATTGTGTGTGTGTGTGTGTGTGTGTGTATGTATAGGTAGGTACTTCACGCGTACTACTTCAAAGGTTTTAATAATGAGCGATATTTTTCTACTACATTGAATTTGTTTATTCATATTTATATATATGAGCATATGGTTATACCGAGTGATAAAAACTGAAAGTTTATTTAATATAATGATAACTCTTAATGTTGTTAAATAATAATTGTATACGACAGTTTTTTTATTTTTGTTTTTTGAAGAATATTTGGAGAATGTCTATAATAACATATTAGTATATATTATAACGTATTCGTTGATTATTTCATGTAGATCTAAATACAATTACGATTTATGGTATAGCTCGTTTCAGAAAACGAAAGTAAAGAAAAGTCTAACCTAAACGCCGAATTTAAATGTAATGTATTTTCTTTTGGGTCTGTAACTAAAAAAAAAAAAAAAATTCAAATAAAATGTACACACTCGTAAGAACAAAAATTTACCGAGAACCGAGAAAATCCGTATAATTAACATAATTATACGTGTTACGAACATTATAGATGTTCACGCTTCTCATCTGCAGTTATCGCGCGTAACAATTAATAGTTATTATGATGTGCGTGCATATACAGGATTGCGTAAATATATACGGATTTTTCGTCATATTTGTTGAAGTGTCGTGTTCGGCCTAATTCTCGTATTCAGACTAAATTTTTACGCGTTTTTTTATTCGTTTTTTTTTTTCCTTTTTTAGACGTTTTGTAATCCGACCCGGCTAATGGCAAAAAGCGAACAGCGAGTCATGTTCGCGCATTCGTTTATCGCGTACGCACGCCTACGGGCGCCCCGTCAAGACGCGCGCACATCTCCTCTTGCGTCGGGATTTTTTCCCATGGCTCCTATAACAATAGCGTCGGGCAGGAAGTCTTTTTAACTCCCCTATTCGTCTTTAAAAGACAATAAAAACAACAACACCCTCCTCGGGTTCGTCCGCTTTCAGTGTGACAGGTACCAGGTCAGGTCGTATATATACTCGTATGTATATATATATCGGGTACGCGTTGCAGACACACAAAAGCTAAAAATGAGAAAATCAAACGAGTTTGATTCCACAATTTATATTAAATAGTAATATATAATTCATATATTTTACATTCGCGCCGTCAAACTTGACTGTGTTCGATATCTCATTTTCGTCGTGTTTTACGTTTATACAATTATCAAAATCATCGACTTCAAACACTGTTTTTCCAACTTTTTTTCTCTCTTTTATTTAGTTTGCGAATTTTTAATAGTAAATTATGTGTATTCCGATACAATATTGTATGCAGCTTTAAGAAGGCCCGTTTTGGAAAAAAAACCACGTTGAAACCACGTGATTTATATTAAAGTACGATTAGTTGTTTATTAAAATGAATGAATATGATAAATATTGTTAAAACGTTATACATGTCTAAATTCGTATTACATTTCGAGTTTGTAAAAAATACAACAACTTTCCATGTATACATTTAATTTTTTTTTTTTTTGTAAGCTTAAGGAAATTAATCGAAAAATCGAATAACGTTTCAAATAAAGTACTGATTAGATACAATCTACTATCAGCACGTGTTATTTTCAAAAACAATACATTCTTTGCTTCGCGGAGAATATAAAATTACCGATACTTGAAAAGCGAATTGTTGTTGGTAAAAATATATACATTTTACGGAAAGCCAAAAACTATTTATTTATGCTAATTACGTTTTTTAAAAATCGATTTCATGATAAAATAATTCCAAACGATACCACTGTATTCAGAAAAACGCTAAAATAACATACGTATAGTTTAAAAAAAAAATAAAAAAATTATAAATACATTTTCAAAAATAGCACTTACAATAATCGAAACAATTTGATAAATAATCGGTTTTTAAAACGGTTGATTATTTCCAAACGCATATTATTTGTACGTGGCACATTTTGCGGTATGTACAACAAAATGAAAATTATTCGTCGCTGGTGTTCATAAATTTTAACAATCGAGCAAAACGAATTTTCAATATAACCGTAACACGGTATCCTTTTATATTTGTAGGTATTTCGGTGTTTGTATTTTCTTCTACACATATACAATAATGATCAATTTTTATTTTAATATTCCTCCGGAAATAACGTCTGAACATATTCGCTTAGAAATCGATTAACGGTTCGCAATTGTGTAAAATAGTCTACACATAAGATCGTGTCGTTTGAACATTTTTATTTTTTTGTGTTCCGGCTTGAAAAGAATATACAAGAGTATACGTGTACATGATTGTAAAAATACGATTGGTAACGGTTTGCGTATTGTCTGAGAGCATTGTATTCGCCAAACACGCGTATCTAGTCCGAACGACGTGTAGGAGTGAAAAGGAGAAGAAGACGACGCGGCCGTCGTATAGTTTTCAAAAAACTCGCCGATTTTTAGCGTAATTATCGCGTTTGTGGACGACACGTTTCGTTCTCTTTTGAACTCGAAGTGTCGTCGTCGCCCGCGCGTCGTGCAGCCACGTCACCACCAGAATTAGTGCGGAGTGGAACGCATCCGACACGAAGATAACACGTCAGTTCCCGACATCAGACGACAGCGTCGTCGTCGTGTCGGATTTGAATAAACTTCGGGTACCGGATCGGTTCTGCAAAAAAGTACACGTACAAACGTATAGAAGACCGCCCCAAACCGTTTTGAACACCGTCGCGTTCGAGAATTGTGCAACTCGTAGCGGATAGTCTCAGACGTCGCGGGTTCCCGACGTAACACGTGACGTGTATACAAATTCGTACAATCATTACGGTAACACGATATTTGGTCACGCCCTTGCGCGTACATCGTGGCGAGACGGCAGGAAGAAGGAGGCGCTCGGACTTCAATTCGTCCCTTTTAGCACGGGACCGGCCCGGTACGTAAGGAGACTTACGGGCATACATTATTGTACGAAGCGACGTCTGTCGGGCCGGAGGATTTTTAACGTCTTCTCGATGGGAAAACCCGTCAAGAAGACAACCGAGATCCGGTCGTACATTATTGTTGTTGTACGGTTTTTTTCTTTTATTTTTTTTTTTTTTTATGAAGACGATGGTTTTTTTTTTTTTTTACATTTTACGTTCCATCTTTGTTATATCACTATAGGCAGAAATAGGCGTTCTGGTACGTACGTGACACCGTCGTGAAATCGGTTGCCGCATATATTACAATAACCGTCGCGACTTGACTATACATACGTACGTACATATAGTTCCCATCCTACAAAACAGTTGACAGTTCAGACGCTTATTATTGTCATTTTTTTTCTCTTTTTTTACTATGATGAAAATAATTAGCACGGCAAAGGAGAATAGAGGATTGATATTTACGTTAATACGCACACATATGTATATAGGCGTGGTACGTTAAACGGTTTTTTTCCGGTCTCTGTGTAGAGATGTTGCCAAATATATACATATGTAACGCGCAGTTAGGGTTATACATTTGGGCGGTGTCGATTTTTTTTAGCACTCCGATTCGGATCCTTTCATCCACACGTTTTTGTTTTTTCTGTTGAAGTATGGCGAGGTGTCCCCTTCCAGTGAAATAACAAAACTAATATATTTATAACTCCATTTTAAAACAGTTCATTTATGCAATACGCCTGTATTTTTTTTCACCATAATTATCAGTAATACCTAATCATTGAGATGTTGAAAATGCACGAACATTCGAACGTGTCTTGTCCCATATTTAACCAATATTTTGATGTGTTACGTCTCTCGCGTCGAAAAGAACTTATAAGTATTGTCACAGCGACTTGCAACGACTCATACAGATTAGGGTAAATGTGTTTTTGACAACACACAGATTTGGAATTGCAAAATCCTATTCTGTGCGTGTACATATAATTTGACGAAATATTTTTGAAATAAATTATAATAAACAACTGTAACTTTTATATGCGAGACTCGCGATTCATGAGTGATTCTAACATTTTCAAGTTAAAATATTTGTTTACTTTGAACGAAGAAAAAAAAATTGTAAAACTGAATGTTTTTATACGAATACTATAGGACGTCTACACGCTATTGTATATATTGAAATAAACTCTGTGTTCTTTATTTTTTAATTGTCTGATGGATTACGATAACGACCGCATAGTGAGTGATCGTACAAAACGTCGTTAGATTAACTCACCTAAGGATCCGCAACCCTTGTACAAAATACGTATAGGGGCTTCTGCCGTTATTCGAGTATTGTTTGTACAATGGGTCGGATAAGCCGAACGAAATAATAACAAAAAGGAAACCCGTCGCATCGATTTTTACGAGAGATCTTTTATTAAACAGAAAAAAACTATTATTATGTCTTATTAATTTAGTAAAGTCAATCAAACGGAAAACGGGGAGATGACGATGAATGAATGATCCGGTGAAATAATTAAATTGCATCGTTACTAATACAGAGTTGTGAGAAATTGAAGTTGTGCCGCACGCCGTACCTCGCCGTCAGTGACCGTATCGACTACAAATTTCGTGCAATGTCGAAGAAAATCGAACATATTTCGTACAATCATATAAATGCTTATAAATATATATCGTGATGTCGATTATTGGTCGAATTTAAATTTTAGGACATTGTCTGTGACCCGTAGTCGGATTTTTTCGTTGTTTTTATATTTTAGAGTTATATAAGTACTTATTTTCGGATGGCGAACGTAAGTGTGTCACTTGGATTGGCTGACATTCAACAGGGAAAGATGGAGAGGATTGCTTGTGGCAGATCAGATCCTCCAAGGACCGTCGAGCTTGTAAGAATAACAAAAATTACGTTATGACATTATATAGACCTAAGAAGGAACTACGGCTTGATATTTGAAAAAAAAAATGTTACTACCTAAAATTTAATCTAATGGCAAAAGTTTAAAAATCAAATAAACGAGTCACGTCTCGCCGTAGTCGTTTCATCATCTCCTGTATTCGTATATATATGTATTACGTATGCCTACTGGTTTCGTTTGCAATACGGAAGAGAGCTGTTAGTCATGACCGGAAAACTGCAATTATTTCATCGCAACGACATTGACTTTAATGTCACAATTAGTAGCTTATTATTGTTCTCATATTGTCCTATATATAAAAAACAGTATATGTAATGATATGTTTTCGGCCGCCCGTTAAAAATATTGGATTCTCGTTGGAATTATATTGTTTTCATTAATTGACAACTTTTATTTGTCAAGGAACTTTGTTGAACGCGTAATTATTTCCACCCTCCTTAAATACATATTATTTATATATATATGTGTGTGCGTTATTGTTTTGTTTGCATGGACGAGTTCGCGTAACAATTACAAAAGTTATTAAAAATAATAAAGTTTTTTTTTTATTTTTTATTTTTTATTCAACATCGTCGTTACTATAAACGCACAGCACATAACACCGGCTAAATAATATTAACGGTTCTTCTACACATCCTGTCTCGTATAATACAATATGATTGTGTTTCGGATGATCGTATAACACGATCCGTGTTTGTTATTCAAGTAAGAGTAAAAGAAAGAACACAAAAATACAACCCGTTCGTACCAAAGAATATTAGTTCGCACGACCGTTTAGGCCTAATAATATTTCAAAAAACTAACGGAAACCATGCCACTACTTCACGCGCTACCGCTCTATTGAAAAACAACAACTGTATCGACGTGTAAAATGCGTTTAATAATAACATCGAAACGATGTGTAAATACGTTGCTGACGTACGCAACGACATGTTATTGCATGGTATATTAGATATATTTAGCGTTTGTTTTTTTGTTTGGCTCGCAGATTTCCGTGTGCACCACGTATGCGAAAGTATTATTACACACGGTAATACGGAAACTTCGTGCCTTCGCGCAGCACATCGTAATATTGTACGTGTGTGTGTACAGGCCGATTTTTCCAGCCCGAGCGAGCCGGACGACATACGTTCGTTGATAATTTGAATATATTTAACCCCCGTCCATTATTTGTTATGTATCCGTAGCGACATTTGATTTTGAAACGGCGACCCACATGATTTTCATTTGTAAATCCTCATTGGATATATATTTTTATGTGTAAATTAACGCGTAACACGTTTAATATGAAAATCCGACGAATTTCGGTGTACACTGCGGCAGATATCAAACGTTTGCCCACTTCTCGCGACGCTTTATCGTCAACGGAAATGTTCCGGCCGGACAATCAAACGTTCCTTTATCGCGGTAATTTTAAATAAAAAAATAAACGTGTATGTGTATGCGTGCGTGTGTGTGAATGTTCGTCGTGTAATGCACGTAGTTTGAAACGGGGATAAAGAAAGAATATGAAGAAAAAAGAAAATATATATATATTTCGTTTAATAAACAAGTCGATTCAACTGGACGCACGAACAATTAATCGCGTTTTTCAAAAAATACTGACGGACAATGGAAACGGCGACGAGCGACGAGCGACGGGACGTCGATTCGACAAACAAAAGAGATCATCTTCGGATAACCCGACGTCGTCGGTTACCTGCAGTTCGTGTATGGGACGTTGGGCGACGGGTGACATGTAAATATCGACGTCCCCAACTCTATCCAATACCTGTCGGACGCGTATAAATGCGGTTTGCCAAGGGTACCGCTGAAAAAACGCGAGATCGAAACGTATTTATTAGGGAACTCACCGTGTACTTTTTCAACACATCGTCTGAGAAGACTCTCGTTAATCGACCGGCACCGGGTTAGTGTGCCGGTTTCCGGCGTCGTGGCACGCGTTCTCCTCGTCATCTCCACGTTTAAATAACGACAACCCGTGCAGCCGACATTGATGACGTACGGGCGTCCAACGTCAGACTAAGCGTGGACCGAGCCGTGTACGACGATGATCGTCTCGCGGACACGTCGAATTCGGCCGACCGACGCCGCGGGGACGGCCTTCGAACGTCGGAAGTTCGCACGAGGGCGGCGTGAAATCCGCGTAGCCAAAAACGTGCGCGGACGACGTTTTCGCCGTCGGCGATAACAAAAAGAACCGCACTAGATAATATACGCCGCAACGGACGACACAACAATAACACACAAACATAAAATAATATACACACACACGTATATGTATATGCTCGTACGTCGGACAGCGTACAAAGGCACCTCTAACACACGTGTGCGCCGCGGACTAATTGCCTTCCGGTTATCCTCGGGCCTGGCTTATCTAACGTGCGCATCGGCCGTTATAATATATTTATTGTGTCCGTCTCTCCGGTGTGCGAACGTGCACGTACTCGTACATATATATCTGTATTATATCATCTGCCGCCCGACGGGTACACACGTTATAATGTCTGAGAGATCCGTTTCGGTTCGACGAACACGTCCATCACCGAACGCGTATTTTTTTTTCTCCACTGACTTCTATCACGCTCGCGTATGATAACACCGTACGTATATGGTTTAGAGCGAGATGAAAAAAAGATGAGATGAGATGCCCCCGTAACGCGCGCGCGCGCGCGCCCGCGAACAACATTTTGAAAAACCACCCCCGACGGCAGACGCCGCGCGCCACCGGTTGTGGCCGACCGTCCGACCAATGGCGACGACGGGCCGCGACACGCCCCGGCGTACGCGCCGCGGGGTGTCCGCCGCCTTCGCGGGCACCGCCGCGGCGTCGTTCCCGACGGGATCGAAGAGTTTTGACATTTTGATCTCGATCGTCGTCACGACACCGTTGCGCCCGTCGTCGATTTTTCCGGCTTGGCGCCGTTCCCGTCGACTGGTCGTCGTGACTTTTTCTTACTCCGCCGTCCGGTCGCCCGTCGTCACCGCGTCCGTCTCGACTCGGGTCATCATTTTCCAACCGTATCGTCGTCGCCATGCAGAACTTCGCCGCGGACAACGTGTCCAACTCCTCCACCACCACCAAGCCGACGAACAGTAAGTTTATTGGTAATTTTTTTTTTTTTTTTTTTGGCAAATCAACGTCTTCTTACGCCACCGTTCAAGTCTCTCTAATTTTTTTTTTTTTTTATCAAATATTAACAGTTAACAAACACTCGCGAACCTATTCGTGTACGTTTTTCTAACTAACTGATTAATAATGAACGTTCGAGTTTAAAAGTCGAAAAAATTCATTTCACGTACACATTTATGTAATAATATTGTTGTTTTCGGAAGATGTTTATATGATTTCAAACGTAGCAAATGATACGCATTTATCTATATTAAATATTAATACAATTAATTGCGTTTTAATTGGCCATATAAAAAAAAAAAAATGTTTATACCGCAACATACGGAGTACGTAGTTTTTGATTAGAAGTTTAATAATGCAGTAAAGCGTAATTTCTGTTAGGCGGTTTTAGTTACTCGTATTTGAGCGAGTTAATCGTAAATTTCAAAGCACTTTTTCATTTTATATTATTTAGTACAAATATATCGGAAAAATTAAATCGAGTTTTGGAACAACCATTATTATCGACCGCAATGGCCGACGAGCATGTAATTTTGTTGTTTTTCGTGATTTACTAAAACTATTCGTTCGTTAAGTCACAAGCAAAATAAGAGTAACGTGATAGGTACAAAGTTCTTCGTTTACGTAGCTGTGATACACATACACACACGCATATACGTATATATATATAGTTGGCTGAAGTTTGGGTATATCTTTTTCAGTTAATTTATTTAGGCTGTTAACCACTTCACAAATCGGTTCTCCTATATCATAATGACGAGTCACGTGTGCGATGTATTAAAATTTATGATATATTATAGTGTATAATATAATGTGTGCGTGTGTTACGAAGAAGCAAACGTCAGTTATACGGTTTGCTTTCTCAATATGTACAAAAAACGTCATTAGTTTAAATAAATATTTTTAAAAAAAAATTAATCCATTTTATTTAAAAACTTAAAAAATCGCCGCGATTCTTAATATAAATCGTTTTCGCCGGAACGAACATGTCGAAAACGCGCGCGAGTACGGAACATTTACATACATCATTTCGGTGTACGCTTTTCATTGCAAATATCAAATGTACACAAGACGTAAAACAACGATCGACGTTTTTGGAAAATCTTATCACTCGCGACCATAGTAAATGGTACGTAATTAATGCGTTCAGTCAACGTTTACATTCTATACAAGACGTATATCGCATAAAGTTTTTTAATACTATAATAAAACGACTGGACGACTAACCTAATACAGGATTCTCATTTAACTATTTCGACGTTTTTTTTTTTTTTTTTACTGTTTACGAAAGTTTTTCTAGAAAACCACTCGAAATTTGCAAATTATCGGATTACATTTTATTCGATTATTGTTTCAAATCAAAACGTCGTTAATTCATCATGAAATTGTTTAATGATTTACTTATGATCGACACGATATATAATGTAGAATTCTACACGCGATTTTCGAATCGCACACCGTTCACCTAGAAATGTTGAAAAATGGTAAAATTCGTAATAAAACGTATCGGAGTTCAAAATTTGAGAATCAAACGATATTTCGAGCTAGTTTGATTTGAACGAAAGTCAAAACGTTAGTTCAAATTAAGGATAAATAATAATAATAGTAAATATAGTTATTCACGAATACAATACGGTTCTATATTTTAAAACGGATTATTAATTTATTTTAATTTTTTTTGAAATTATTTTTTTATTCGTCATGAATGGTTAATATCCATTGACATGCACGCAAAATTTTCTGTCAATGCATTTTTTTTTTTAAGTACTTGGAAAACCCGATGACGGGGATTAAAACACTGATTTTTTTAATGAAAACTCAGATTGAGAATATTTGTTATCTTATAGGTGAACAATTTTTAGGATTTAAAATTTTTTGCAGAAAATTAGAGAAATAAAAAATAGGTTCTCAAAATCGTTTAGTGCATATAATTTTGTAGGAATAAGAATTTTTGAAGTTTGCCGCCTTTCCTGCCAAAAAGCTTTGTTCATTTTTACGTATACATTTGTTCTCGCATATGTATAATGACTAGTTCATGTGCAATAAATTAAAAAAATAAGTATATATATAAAATACGCATGTATACACCAAAAATATTTCATAAATTTTTCGTTATAAATATTATTATAGACAATTGTATATTTATTTCTATTAGACAATTATAATTGAAGTAAGTACTAAACAAATACGAGTATTTAACGTATTAACGTAAAATTTGATTTAAAACTGTGTAAACAAATAATTACTGCAATAAAAAAAAAGATATTTCTTAGGTTTTTCTTAAAAATAAACTGAAGTCTAAACTCGACGATCTGTATATTTGTTTACATTTAAATTTTTACACTTTTTTGCTCAAAGTTTGACGAAATATATTTACCAAAATGTGTCAAATCGAAATAAATCGTAACACATGTATTAAAAAACTAAAAAGCGCCAAAATATGCAAAAATGTGCAATGAATAATTTCGTATTTTAATTGAATACATCGTGAATTGTGCTCACTCATAGCATATATGTACTAAACGATCAACCATAAAATGTATGCAAGTGCGTACAAATCCAATTCATATTAATGAGAATACCGATACTATAACGCAAAGATGTCTGTGTCTAGTTCAACATTTTTTGAAACTATGTGAACGTATTTAATCTTAATTTTAAATGACCGATTACGACTCGTCTATGATCATTTGATTTTTCGTGATCGTGAAAGAAACCGTAAACGTTTGAATTAGAAAGGCAAGTTAGACGGGATCAATCATAGGGATGTGTGCGGTGTATAAGTTCTATTTTTCAGAAGACGCCGATGCTTATTCTGCACTGCTCTCTTGAGAAATGCGAGATTTTCTCACTGGAGACGGCCAAATGTTCCTTCCTTTTTAGTTTTCGAGATGTCTGTAACTGTGGCACGGTTAGTTTTTCGTTGTTGTTATAACTTGCGTCGATCCTCATACGTTACGTACAAATGTCACAATATCGTTCGAACGGAAACGTGGTTGGACTCTTCCTGACGCACGAATTCCGAATTACAATCGTTGACTTAAAAGAGATTAGTCTTTTGGTTTTTGTTTTTTTTTTAGGAGGGTATGTCTGACGATGACGAAAATGTGAAATGGGAAAGAGCCTAAATAACACTCATACGCGAAATCTCATCAAAACCGATCCAGTATATTCCCTGAGTATACGTACATTGCAATAATAATATGATCTTACGTATTAGTGATTAATCGTATTACGACAAAACGACGACGGTACCGTATATCGATCATAAACGATGTGGGAAATTATGACAATTACGACGTTGCGACTGTTCAATATAGATTGTAATTAATGCTCGCGGACTTGACGTGCAATACGACGTGTGTTTTGCGTCCATATGTGTATAATTATCCGTAAAGAGCATCACGTCATCGATGGTCCGTAACCAAACAAAAAAAAAACCACGAATTCAGTTCTCACACTTAACCCTCGCGCCGGGGGTGGTGGTCATCATCGTTATAAAACATTATATCACATCTCTCGTATAGTTACCGCGTATTTATTGTGGACGAAAAAAAACCAACCGAACAGTTCTTCCCTACGTACGTGCATACGTACACACACGTACGAATATACGCGACAGATGACGCCGGCGCACTAATTACGCCCGTTCGCCCCGTTATTGTAATACGCACGCAGCACGGTGTTTGCGCGTACGCAGAGAGGGTGTGTTTCAATAATGCACTTGTCTCGATCGTAATTTCACGTGATATATGCCGTAACAGCGTTACGAGGCGGCGTAGGGACCGCGGGGCGGAGGTTAGGTTAGGTACGCGCGTTCATATACGTAGGAGGCGTACTTCCGGACCTGTTGTTTCCGGCGCGCGTTTCTCGCGCAACAAAAGCTACACACACGTCTACACACACACACACGTGTATATATGCTTGCGTGTACGGAACCGCCGGATCGAAACACATATCGGAGGAACACCCGCCGGGGTCAGCTATATTTTTTGTGGAAATCGTCAGGTGCGTAACACACGTGGTCGTACGCGCGCGTACCGTGTACAACGTGGTTTCGCGTACGGTCCGGCGGCGCACACGGCGGCCCCGGGGGGACGATAAAACAATTTGATGTCGTCGATTTGCCGGTCGTCATCGTCATCGTCATCGTCATCGATTGACGCGACGCGTTACGCTGTGCGTGCCGTACGCGTGTGCGCGTGAAATGCGTATTTTTCATTTTTGTTGGCGCGTACGGACGCGTTGCCAGCGGTTCCCATGGCGCGACGTTCCCACGGGCGAACCGACCATTTTTTCTCGTTTCGGACAGAGTGCACGACGCTTTCGTCGTCGTTTCGCCCGTAGCCGTTTTCGCGATCGACGGCGGTCACGGAAATGTACGCGTGTGCGGCAACGTCCGCGCGGGTAGCCGACGAATTCGCAATTGCTCTCGTTCCACCGTTTTGTGGTTGCCAAACGATGTTTTTGAAGTTTTTGAAGTTTTTTTAATAACCGCTCCAACTCCGACTGTTGACCGTTCGTTAGATTTTTTTCCACGACTAAAAGAAGAAAAACAATCTTTATGTTGGGAATCTCTGTCAAAGTTTAGGTACGTTCGCAGTCTCTCGTTGCACGTTGTAATGGACGTACAGTATTTTATTTGAATTCGACGCAACCGGATTACAAGTTTTACGCGCGCGCAATTATTCTGAAAAATATATTTACGATATAGCCGACATGATTTTAAAAACAACTGACCGTAAAGTCATCTCTGTTCGCGACATATAAATGAAAGCATACAAGTGAAATCATCGACATATAAATTGTAATTGATCAAACCGTCATAACTGATATAACATAACAAGAAATTGTGCAAAATGTAAACGAGCAAGTTTTTCTAACAATTGTTTTTATTAAAAAAAAAAAAATATTTTATGATATTCCCGAAATGATGAATTATGGTGCAGCGTAAACAGTTTTTTAAATATCTAAATATGATCATTCTAACTTAGCCGTTAGGTACTTTATTGGAAACATTTGATTACATATTAGAATTGATGACGGATGATAAACGGAGATGATTGGAGTTCTTTTTAAGGAAAACATGATTTTTGTTTTTATTTGAAAGAGGAAAACGGTCTCGCCGATATTTCGTGTCCATTGAACTTTGTTATTTTCGCTCATGACTCAACCGGCTGTTCAAAATTGAAACAAATTATGTAAAATAAAAACATTATATTTGTTTAGGTCGGATTCTTTACGATATACCGTGTAAGGTGTGCAAAGACTTTTCCTCCGGCAAACACTACGGCATTTACGCATGTGACGGATGTGCGGGATTCTTCAAAGTGAGTGTATAAAAAAATATTCATACTGCGTATTACGATCAGAACTCGAGATTTCGCGCACAAATTTTTTTTTTATCTCTTTAAATATTCCAATGTACCAACAAACACGATTAGAAATTCTGAATTTTTTCTTTAAAAAAAAAAAAATTGTTTTATTAGGCACATATTATACATGGCGTCTTACGGAGATCTGACAAATGCAATAGCTTTTGTTCTATTCAATACTTTTTAGTTTTATCTTTCTTAAAACTATTAAAATGAAAATTTGTAATTATTTCGCAAAATCCAAAATAACTATGAATCAATTTAAAAAAAAATTGGTTTTAGAATTTTTTTTTTTTAAAGATTAGTTGTTAATTTTCTACAGTTTTTTTTTAATAGAACAAAAGTTATCGCGTTCATTAGATCTCCCCTTCGACATCCTGTATACTACGGCAAAATATGTTTAAACAGTGCTACAATATGTCTCGAGCACTGATTTTAAAGTTCTTATAGTTTTACAAGATAATAACGAATAAACGTGTACAATAAACCCGTAATAATGACAATTAAACGAATCGAATAATGACGCAACAATATAAATAGGAAATATGTATGTAATTTTTATCCGCTCTCCCCGCAGAGATCAATTCGACGCAACAGACAATATATTTGCAAGTCGAAATCGGAAGGCGCGTGTCCGGTGGACAAAACGCACCGGAATCAGTGTCGGGCCTGTAGACTCCGCAAGTGTATATTATCGGGCATGAACAAAGACGGTGAGTAAAATCACAAAAAAAAAACGGAAAAACGTAACGCAACAACGTAGAAACGGACGTGTTATAATTGGAAATAGCGATTTGGTGATTTTTACGACGTGCACGTGTGTTTTTGGTATTGTTTTAAAGCCGTTCAACACGAACGCGGTCCTAGAACGTCGACGGTCCGCCGGCAACTGCAAGGCCTGTGCTAT
Organism: Schlechtendalia chinensis; assembly: GCA_019022885.1. Classification (NCBI taxonomy): domain Eukaryota; kingdom Metazoa; phylum Arthropoda; class Insecta; order Hemiptera; family Aphididae; genus Schlechtendalia; species Schlechtendalia chinensis. Next base: position 6,967,512 of record CM032341.1, read on the forward strand.
TCCAAAGACCGATCGGCCAGCAATTCGCCGCCGTTAGACCTGACGCCCAAGAGGTCTTCTCCCGAGTGCAGTTCGACCACTTGTTCGACGCCGCCCGGAAGATACGCGGCCGACTCGCATTTGTATTTGTCGGCATTCAGACCGCAGGTATGTCGAATACCGGACGTATCGAAATTGTTCCGGCCGGCCGAAAAACGCCGCCAATGTAATAACGATCGCGCGATGAATGTCCCGCCGCAGATGTCGATGGTGCCGAGGTTCGTGAACACCATGAGACTCACGCAAGCCGTTTACGAGACGGCCGCTTCGATTCTGGTCACCGTTTCCACCGTCAAGAGTTTTCCGGCTTTGATGACGTTACCTTTCGTCGACCAAGTAATAATTACCGCGATCGCGTGCGTTTACGGGTCACGTTCGCGGTTCGACATTGCCTGGTCGTCCGCGTAATGAATGTTTATTTTCGTGACGGTTAGGTTACACTTAACCCGGGTAACGTTAAAACAAACAAAAAGTAGGTGAAATCGATATTTACAGATACGAATCAATCCAAAAATACAACACCAAATAGAATAGTATATCACAAGGGTTTTCAGGCATTTTTAACAACGTTTTTATACTGACACCCGCTTCCGTCTCGCCCATCCTCGACCATTGGTGTTGTCGATTTTCTCCGGGTAATGTCGACTTCACCCGTACACGTTGACCGTTGCTCACAAACGCATGTGATAGTTGGCCGCCGCATTTATTTATTAAATAACGCTCGTTATTTATGTGCGCGCGCGCTTTGCTTTTCGATTTTCAAGTTTGACTTGCTCCGAGAAAGCTGGCACGAACTGTTCATACTGACGGCCGCGCAATATTTTTCGGAAACCGACATCTCTCTACTGCACGAGGAACACCGATCCAACTTCGGATCGTTCGACATCGAAGAACAGACCGCTTTGTTCAAGGACACGCTGGCCGCCGTCAAACGCCGACAAGTCGATCCGATCGAACAGTATCTGTTGAACGAAATCATATTGCTCAAATCAGGTAAAGACCCATATTATAACATATCGTATGTACTTTATATAGACGTGACTACACATATATATATAAATTATGTCCTCGAGTACGTGAGCTCAACAGGTTTTACGGTTTTGAAATTAAAATGTCTCCTGTTTTGTGGGCTTTTCTTACACAAAGTAAATTTGATTAACGTCACGATATAGGCGAGTACAAAACAAAATTATAATATTTATTATTATTCTGTCGATTCACGAGAACGACAGAATAGACGTTTTTTTTTTTTTTGATAAATCCTAAGTTTTTAATACAAAACGGGTTTCCTCTATATAACATGTATATACGTGTAGCTACACGTCTATGATAGTATTTATCGAGTCCGAATGGTCTTATAGACCGCCGCGGAACGACATACATAACATATAAACAGTGGTCGGAGTGGAGCAAAATAAACGAGACAGCCGTAGAATAGTTATTAACCGGGCTAATATTTAAGCCTATGGATCCGTGGAGGCCACGGGGTTTCGCTGCCCACGCATATCTCATATTGGTTGTTGTATAGTACATTTATACCACTATATAGTTGCCGCTTGCTATTTTGTATTCATATCGTTATTTTATAGTTGTGACAACTTGTGATCGAACAATCAAAAAATGATCATTAATTCTCTTGTCCGGTATCGGTTTTAACAAACGTTTTCGGTAAATATGAAAAGATACCGAGATTATAGAAAATGTACGTCTATGTCGTTGAATGTTTAAGACTTTGGCAACATTAACAAAACAGATTTGTAAGTTTAGGAGAAAAAAAAATCGATCATTACAAATGTAATTTTTTTTTAAATGTAAAACGTCGACCGCGATAAAAAGTCACCGCCCCCGCTCCGCTTCGACCGCTGTTGAAAAAAAAAACAACGACCGACATAAATGTTGTGCGACTCACGCAAACGGTACGTGTCCGTAAACGGTAATGCAGAATCGGCCAAAGACCGCGGCTGTTCCGAAAACACGGAGACCATCGTGGACGGGCTGTCCGTGAAGAGCAAAGAGGCGCTCAGACGGCACGTGCACCACGTGCACTTGGCCCGGCCGGACGCCCGGTACGACGAGCTGATCGGCGTGCTGCCCTGCGTCCGGGCCGTGCCCAAGGGCACCGTCGTCGAGCTGTTCTTCCGCCGGACCATCGGCCAGACGCCCATCGAGCCGTTCGTGTGCGGCACGTACACCAATTATCTGCAGACCGCGCCGCACTTGCAGACCATCATCAGCAAGGCCAAGATATGCCATTGTTTGCAGTGATCACTGCGAACGTGCGTGCGCGTGCGTGCGGCGACGTTAAAACGGTTTGCGACCGACCCGTCTTGGATGATCGGGATGCGGGGAACAAAACACACGCGCACGCGCACGCGCAGGTTAGGTCCGAGCTGTTCCAGTAAACATTTCGGAAATGTTCGCGAAACGTTTTCGTCTCGGACCGTTTTAACGTCCGCGCACAAACGCGTACACGGTACGATAATTATATTATGCACGGGGTGTACCGCGGAGACCCGGCCGCAAACGTAACAGATTTTGTCCCGTTCGGGGACGCTCTTTCCCGTAGTGATAATTACCAGAACACTGCGCCACTGTTATTGGATTTTCAATTGTTTTTTCGCCGAGTCCGAAATTTTTAATTTCGACGTTTTTAATCGTGTTTAAAGATGTCGATTGTCTACAAGCTTATGGAAAATATCGATTTCTTTCGATCGCATTCTCTCGCTGTTGAATGACGTCATTTGATTTGGAAAAATGTCTGAATTAGAAAATTCATTAATCAAAACGCTATACGCCGACGTTTGTCTAGAAATTATATTTACATGATGTTATCTCGATTAAATAAATCAATAAGTTTCATTCGATCGCAGCGTGGAAACGTGACAATCGTGCATTTGAAAATAACAAAACTTTAAAGAACCGAGTGGAAACAAAATCATTGCGTTTGTCAGACGACACTCCGGACGCTCTGTACATAATATAATATATTGTACAATTATATACATACCCAAAGCGTGATATTGTACATACGATAATAATAATAATAATATTATGTTTAAATACTGAAAATATTTTAAGTATAATGTATAAATGGATTATCGATCGTTTTTTTTCTTTTCTTTTTTTTTTACACTTGATGCAGGGTTTGAAAAAAAATATTTTTACGTTTATATGTAATTCATTAGAACGAAAATATTATTTATTTTTTATACATTATATATATATATATATGTATAAATATATATATTAAGCACATCTCACACGAATATTATTACTGTTTAATAATAATATATATATATTTACATAAGTATAATTATTTTTAAAACCCGTAACGGCATTTCGTACTTTCTAACAAACACGCGTGTGTGTGTATACGAATTTTAAATACATATCATACTTGTACCTGTACGTGCGTATGCGTACCACGCAAGAATGGCCCGTTGACAAAAAAATAAAATAAGAAAATAAAAAATAAAAATTATAATAAAATAAAAACTCCGGATGTGTGGGAACGGCGGCATTCGTTCTACTAGTTTAAAATACACGACTTTTTTTTCCGCCGTTATTGTTTTTTTGAGTGCCCTTTGCTCTCTTATGCACTCGAAAAACAGACTGCGGGCGATTATAACAATTGCGATGGCTCCGCGGGATGTCAAGTATTGTTTGAAACAGGAACGTCCCGAGGTCACGGCGGAAAACAAGTTGAATCGATGTTAATGTGGAAAAATAAAACACACACACATATACGTAATAAACTTCTTTCGAACGGGAATAGTCTTCCGAGTGCTGAACTCGGTTCTTTACGAAAACTTAACAATTTGTAATGAGCCGGGCTAGCGGACAGCTCGCGGAAATCGAGGCCAACCCGTGTATACACACGTCGATGAATGTAACGCAATTCAAAACAAAAATAAATAAATAAATAAAATAATAACAATAATTCGAAAAACGAGTTACAACTGGACCGTGTTATATTTTTGCATTCGTCGTCAAACAATTAAGAACAATAACGTTTATGATAAAATCATATTTGTTTAAAAAAAAAAACAACGCTATCTCGGATCGTCGCAGCCTCTCGCAGATTAGACGTACGCACGTAATAGTAACGACGGTTATCGCGACGAATCGGTAAAATCGAAAAACATTGATTGCCGAAAAGAAAAACGTTAAGCGCGCAGAATATCGCGACAGGGAAACCCGTTGACTGGTCCGCGCCGACAAGCGTTTCGTGAAAGTTGTTTTATTGAAAAACCGTCACGTCCGCCCGGCTCCCGTTACCGCGATCGCGGTCGTGGTACCGGGCCGACACCCGGTGCGGTTCCTCGTCCTCGTCGTCCACGACCGTCCGGTCGTCCCACAACATGGCGGCCAGCGTCTGTCCGTCCGCGACCGACGATACGGACACCAGCCCCTCCAGATACCGTCGCAGCTCGGCCGGCAGGTCGCCGTCGGCCGCGGCCGCGTCCCGTCGCGCGGCCGGCGGACGGCCGTCGGCGTCCGGCAGCCCGAGCGCGGCCCGGTCGGCCGCCGCGAGCACGGACCGCACGAACGCGTCGACCTCGTCCAGCTCGGCGCCGGTGCCGCCGGTCGACACGTCCCACCGCGTCAGACCGGACATGACGGCGGCCACGAACACCGCGCGTGTTGCCGCGTTCATAATGTCGTCCGTTTCGTCCAAAGAGTAAACGCGTAACTAACGGCCGGACGAAAACGATTTGTCGTTGCTGTTGGTCGGCACGCAGGTCGGGAATGCGTTCGTAGTGGCTAGCAAAACGTGAAACGGCCGTGGTCGTGGTTCGAACCGTCCTGGTCGCCCGGCCAGTTTCGTCGGGCCCGATCACACGCGTAACGATTGCCGTTCCGGCGCGTCCTCGTTTTGAACACGGTTCCCACGTCGGTCAGAAATGGCCGGGGGTACGGGGGTGTTCGTGCGTGGCCACTTGGAGCACACGTCGCCCGATGCTTTTGGAGTTTTTCGATTACGGCGGACTACCGAACGCACAACGGTATACAGTTCCTGAACGAAATCGACTTGTATACACACACGTTTACAGTGTCCTAACCTAACCTATTGTTTCGCTTGTACGTTAAACAACGCGATCTGATTATCCGCGATGCGAAAACGTGACGGAATTGAATCAGCTGTTCTGGTCGGTGTCGCGCAGAATATTACGGTTAGGTCGCGGGTTAACGTCACCGGGTGGCCAAACCCGAACCATAAACGCCGTGACGAATATTACACGTTTGATTACGTGTTCGATTACAGTAAAAAAAATTTTAAAAAAACTAGTGATGAGCAAATAGCGAGACCGTTCTTCGGTTCGACGCACGAAACACACGTATCGTACCAACGACCGGACATTTCAGACGGCACGTCGTCGCGTTCGTTCCAACCGACGACGTACGGCCCCGCATGATCTCGACGCTTCCCTACTCGTGACGTCGTTCAGACGTTACAGTGTTCTTTTATCCACGATCTGCGCAGATGGCGCGGATCGCCATTGAATTACGTCGCGCTGGCCCGTGTGAACCACTTCGAGCCGCCGCCATTCGACTCGCGTTCCGTCGTGCTAACAGCGGTTCCATCGTCGTTTTCGAATAACGAAACTCCTCGTCTCGGTTCCGTCGGGCGGCTTCGGATCAACCGTGTCCCCGACTCCGTACGAACCGTAAGCCTGACTGCCAGCCCGGAACACCGGCGGGTCTCGCCGCGCTCATGGAAAGACGGTACGGATAGGATTTGCCGCCGGCCAACAGCGACTTTTGACGTACCCGCGAAACAATTTTTTTTTTTTTTTAGGAACACCTCACTTCGAAACCGTTGAAATGTAAAAGTCCAATAGCAATAGACAATAGTAACTAAACGGATATAAATCGACAATTTTTAACGATTCGGATGCTGTCTTAACGTTTGCAAACGTCGACAAAACAGTTATTGATACCGTCCTAACCGTTACTTTTCATATTGATTTGGTCGAATCAAAAAACCTACGACTGAAATATCCGCACGATTATATCGTGGAAAACAAATCACGTAATCGAAAATAAATACGCGTTAAGCAAAAGAATATGAAGCTTCTTGGGGGAGGGAGGGAAGCAAAAAATGCCCCCCCCCATCCACTAAAGTACGCCACTGTTGGAGAGTAACTCGTCGTATTGTACATGCGTGTATGTATACGCGTTGATTTCCAAACGGAATTGTTCGGTTTCGGTGGTAACGTCGGTGCAAGGTTACGCGCGCGTCGTAATCGCTGTGCTTTTTAAACATCTCGTCCGTTCTAACCTAACCGCAAACCCCGAAAACGTCGCGTGTGATTCGCACACGCGGTACCGTTGTCGACACAACGCGAACGACGTGTTTATCGCGCAGGGGTGAGACCGTCCCCGTCCCCGTCCCCGTCCCCGTCATCGTCCCCGTCACCGTCGCCGTCGCCGTCCCTCCGTGTCAAATCCGCAGAGTCGAATGCGTCGCGCGCGCGTCGGGGTTTTCCGATAGCGCGCACGGCGGGGTCGCGTGTTTTCGTAAGCCGTCGTCGCGCCGCAGTCAGTCGGTCGGCGCGGCCCGTGTACAATACAAAAAATGGCGTTTCGACTCTCTATTATCATCGTCCGCGTTATGATGTCGGCGTGCGCGCGCGATGCGAGAGGATAAAGTTACCCCCGGGCACCCATTGTGGAGAGGAGAGCTCGCGGGATTTAACAAAAAAAAGTAAATATATATATGTATGTATACACGCACACACACACACACACACACACGCGTATATATATATAGACCTCAGATAGAGCTGGCGATGTTCGTGATGTGTATAAAAGCGTCCCTTTCTCTCGTGCGCCGCCCTCCGCCACCCAACACCCCGACTCCGACATCCGACGTACATTATATTATTACATAAAGAAGACAGCTGGGTCGGTGTGCGCGTGTGTGAATTCGATAATCTCTCTCTCTCTCTCTCTGTGTGTGTGTGTGTGTGCGCGCGCGTCTCGTCCGTTACGTGCGCGCGCCGGCGACGACGAGCATATGTCACTAGCACGCCCTTCGCGGATTACGTTATGGAGGAACGGCCGAAATGGTCGTGTCCGTAATCGACGGCGGATTTTCGGACGAGTGGTCGGCGGTCGATCCCGCGGCATCCCCTCGCCGCGGCGCGCGTGTCGGCCGCCGTTCCTGAACGAATCCCCGGGTACGGGCGACCGAACGAAACGGACTCAGGAACGCGATTGCGTAACACGCGCCGCCTTGCCGCGCGCAACCGATTCGCCCCCGTGACCGCGTGTCTTGACGTGACTGCACGGCTCGATATACCGGCTGGACGGATCGGGATGAAATTCGGCGTGCAGACAGCTATTATGACGCGGGCGTCCGCTAAGAGAGGATTTTACGAAATTCGACCCACGGGGCGGAGGGGGGGGATAGAAATGGTGGCTACAGAGTATGTCAAATACCAAATACCGGGGCAAATGAAATGTGTTATGTTGTGTACGAAAAGGTTTTTTAAAGACGAAAACGTGTTTAACCCGGGAAAAGCCGAGTACTAAAAATATAACTAATTATGTTCCGATCGCATTAAATAGTAACCAATCCGTTTTAAAATTACAACGAACGTATACATACGGTCATCATACGTTTTTTAGCGTTACACAAGTCCATATCGAAAAAAAGAAAAATGATCAACGCCCCGAATTCAATCTTTAGGTCTTGACGTCGTCATTCTGTCTGCTCGTATCGACGATTATGATCGGGGAACGTGTTTTTTGAAATATGGTTCTGTCCAAACGCGAAATCTTTTACGGTTGAACGTCGCCAAATCGTTTAACTCGACAACTCTTTATGGTCCGACAACACGGTTATGAAAATAATATGATAATAAAAAAAAAATACGGTTTTTACGAAAACGCATATCGTAATGATTTTTTTATTACTCGTATCATTATTAAATAAATAATACAGAAATTTACAAAACAATTCATTTAATCTATTGCGATCGTGTGATTGCATTACATTTATAAATGTTAATATATTAACAACATATTCATATTTTGTTCCGATACGTTCATCGCTTCGTTTCGCACGTATCAATTCTTCTGTATCGGTTCAAGTCGATTCTCTATGTCGTTCCGATGTTCTTCTGTCTTGATTGAGTTCTTCATATCTCTCTTCGTGAACGTCACGCGATGTATCTTCGTACGTCTCGCTGTGAACGATCATTCACTCTCTTCTTCTCCTCCTCGAACAATCAATCCGTCGCTGGAGTTCGTTATCGGAATCCGGCCGTCCACGACCTAATCCGTAACTCCATCGTCCGAACGTCCTGTTCGTCGGTTCAAGTCGATTCTCCATGTTGTTCAGATGTTCTTCTGTCTTGATTGACTTCTTCATATCTCTCTTCGTGAACGTCACGCGATGTATCTTCGTACGTCTCGCTGTGAACGATCATTCACTCCCTTCTTCTCCTCCTCGAACAATCAATCCGTCGCTGGAATTCGTTATCGGAATCGCCACCGCCGCCGCCGCCGCCGCCGCCGCAGCCGCCGCCGCAGCCGCAGCCGTCATCGCCGTCGTCCACGACCTAATCCGTAACTCGGGCCATCGTCCTTGTCAAACGTCGTGTTTGTCGTACGTTGTTTGTCACGCAGTACGACCACGACGCGAACTGACTAACCTAACTTAACTTAACTTAACCTAATCTAACCTGACTCGGTGCAACCGTTACGCGGTTCAACGCACGGGCAACCGGTCGCATCACACTCAGTGTACACCGTTTATCACGTTGTACGGCCAATAGTAGAGATGGCCCGCGTCGGGCTCGTCCACGTCCATCGGACACCCGTTCGGACACCGGCAGTTCGACGGACACGGCTGACCATAATCGGTCGAGTCGTACGTTTCGAAGTCCATCGCGTCGTCCGGCATATCGTCCACGTCCATCGGACACCCGCCCGGACACCGGCAGTTCGACGGACACGGCTGACCATAATCGGTCGAGTCGTACGTTTCGAAGTCCATCGCGTCGTCCGGCAAATCGTCCACGTCCATCGGACACCCGTCCGGACACCGGCAGTTCGACGGACACGGCTGACCATAATCGGTCGAGTCGTACGTTTCGAAGTCCATCGCGTCGTCCGGCACATCGTCCACGTCCATCGGACACCCGCCCGGACACCGGCAGTTCGGCGGACACGGCCACGGGCGTGCCACACCGACGAACGGGTACCAGCCCGAGCCGACGTCGCTGAATACCGTCGGCGCTCTGAAAATAACGCACGGAACGCGCACAGTTCATATGTCGGTTTCGTTTTATTACGTCGCGGCGCGATGTCCCAGTTCACGCGGACGTGCGTTACCACAGCGCAGCTTGGGACGATCGATTTTGACCGTTGTATCGTTTTACAAAAACAAGATTTAATCTCGAACGTTTTGCTCGTCTTGAGCGGATTTGGAGCACATGCCGGGCAAGTGTATAACAACAACTCGATTTGCGGTGCTGTCTAATTACTAATCGCGACCACTTACCCAAACATATTTCTGATCGGTCGGTCTTCCGTTCAAGCGGACTGCTAATTGACCCGTAACGATCGATCTCGCGACTAGCTCCAGTTGAACACGAGTAAATCGCGCTCGGTTCAATTAAACACGGTGTACAAAGATTCGAAATGACGAACAATTGTTTAAATGTCAATCGCTTCGACGTCTCGTACACTATTGAATTATATTTCGTCTTGTACCTCGCGCTGTTAACGAAAACGTTTCTCTGGTTACGTGTTAATTTGTAGCTAGTGTACATTATTTTCTTTTCAATTGAACAACACGCGTGTATTTATATCGATTGTGCAGTGTCCATCTCGGACGGTTGACCCGCAACAACGACGTTGAATTTTCGTGGGAAGGAGCCACTTTTCTGGAAATGTACAAAACCATAATGTTCACAATGAACGTCATCGACGCGAACAATCTTTTTTCATTTTTTTTTTTCAGTTGTCGTTTTATTGGTAGGTGACATTGTAATTAAAATTATGTATATAAAGGGAAAAAATCTCGACGTTGATGCGTGCGTATCTGTATAGAGTAATAATATAGAGAAGACGTTTGCAAGTTTTGTGCGTGTCTTTTTTAATGTGATTTACAATTTGTGTCGACTATAATTATTATAATTTTGTGATGAACAGCAACTCAATAAACTTCAATCGGTAATTTTGACTCGGTCGGTTCAAACAATTTATTAAAGTCATTTTTAACAGTCGTACGAAAAAAAGAGCATGCTCTTGAAAAAATGCAATGTTCCGACATTGGAAATGGGGACAAGCGGAGTGATTTAACCGTTTTATACGACTACGTGTATTATTTCCCGAAGACAACAATACAAATACGTCCGTACCGCTATCAGAGCGAGCTTACGTCAAACGTAACAACGCAGTGCGTTCTGTTCAGAACCAAGACGCGGTTTTACTTCAGACGAGAGCTTCGGAGTGCGTTCACGTTGAAAACTTAACAAACGCGTCGTATAAATGATTTGGACACGTTCGACGTACGCAAGCGAGTATAATTTTCATCGATCGACCAAGCGATTTTATTACGTGAAAATTACGAGTGCGGTAGAGTTGCTATGACTCTGTTCTGGTAATGGGCCGCGTCATGTTCTCGGCGGTTTCGACCGAACGGGGGGGGTTCCCGTCGACTTACGGTAACGAGACGGTAACGAGACGGTAACGTGCGCGCGACAATAACGATTTACGGCATAAACAATAACGTAACGTGAGCGCCCGTTCTATTATGTACACGTTGTTGTCGCGTACGCGTTTTAATTATTTACCGTCGGCGACGCGCGCACGCATAGGGGCCCGCGAAACGGTCTGAAGAGCCGTTTTTTCGGCCGTTAAAGCGTCCGCGTACGTGTGTGCGTGCGCCATTAAATAACGACGGGGCGCGCGCGTCGGGGGGAAAAAAACAATTTTTTTATTTTTTTATTTTTTGATTTTTTGTCCCCGCGCGACACTCGAGCGTATCAGCGCGCACACGCGCACGCACGTACGCGGGTCGCTGCCGACGACGACGACGACCCGGACGGCGGATAAGTGCCCGCGGAAGGCCACTTGATGCTAAAAGTTACAATGCAAACACACCGGTACGCACGCACACAAAACGCGATGTAGTCCAACGACACATGTAACGTTTTTCCCATGAGAATCGCGCGCCCGGTCCACGAGTTTTTGTTACGCGCCCGCCGCTCGATGAGAGAGAACCGGGCGGAATCGGCCGTCGGTATTCGCGGACCCCGACGGACGGCGGGCGAGAGAACAGACGTTTCTCCCGAAAATAAAAATAAAAGAAAAAAATGCGTTTTTTCGTTCTGCCCGTTTTGACCGTTCGCCTCCTACGCGCGCACAAAAGAATCGACCGTCCGGCCGACCGTACGCTAATACGGGTCGACGTGGCGATTTTTTTCGCTTTCCCCTTCTCCTCGTCCTAACGTCGTCGTCTCGCACGGCGGAACTCTTCTACACGCGTACAAACGCATATATATATATAGACGTTTTTGTTTTCCCCACCAGTCGGCGCTTCTTTAACGTCTTTGGCCGCCGCGCGTTAAAGTCCCTATCCCCGTGTGATGACTTCTCGGAATTCTTCGACGTCGACCGTGTCGTTCTGGGTCGCGTATTATGTCGTCGTGGCCGTCGATCTCGCGCCGCTCGACGCACACGGCAAACGGGAAAACGTCGACGGCGCAAAAGACACGCGGACACGTGTCCCCGCGCACGACCCTGTGTAAACCATTGTCCGTTTATAATTATCTGTCGTTCTACAATAACGGACGTTCAAAGCTGACAGACACGAATGTAAAACGTTATTTCACCGAGTGTCTCGTATAGGAAACCACATCGAATTGTTCTTAATTCAAATCTAAGCCAATTTATTTCTCATGGTTTTTTTGCACCTTTACGTACGCATTATAAAATAGTAAACTATATATATAACCAGGCTTTTCAAACAACAGTGATTATTTCAAACAATCATGTGTTATAACCGATATTTAGCGAGAATACTGCGCGACAATCGTGACGACAATACTTAAATATACTCACGGTACGGAGCCAGAGGGTGTGCAGGGTTTGCGACGACACCCGCCGAACGTAAAAGTGGATACGTTTTACATTTTTTTCCCCCCAAAATTATAACTTAATGCATAAATTTAAAAAAATAAATAATAAATAATAATAGCATAGATCAAATTTAAGAAATGTTCAGAGTTTATACTGTTTACTCGTCAAAACATTTGTCTCGTCAATGATTTGCGTTTATTATCGTGTAAAATCGGTTGAATATTTAACATATTTTAAGTTTTAACGATTAAAAATTAACGAAACAGAAACGGTAAAAGTTGATTTTAATTAATCTATGAACGAAAAAGATATTTTTTTTTTAAACCAATAATACTATATATATATAATGGACTCGGAGTGTTCTTAATTTTTATTCATCCGTCATTGTGTAAGCACTTTGCAGGTAAATTGGTGTTATTTAACCTAATGAAATGAACCCAAAGACAAAAAAATATTACCTTATGGTAGTGACAAAAACACGTATACTTAAGTAAAATTTTCATCGTGAAATACTTTTATTACATTACAATATCGGATTTTAATAATATATTATAAGAGCGCGTAATATACATATATAATAAATGAGGGCAGTATAACAGGAGGCAGATGGATTTTACGTGTGAACTATTGAAAAAGATAAAAATTAGAATACTTCACTACGGACCTTTAACTGCTGGTCATTTCCTATTATACGTGATCCATTATTTTCGAGTGAAAGTAGATATATACGTAATACGTTTATGTACAATTTAAAATTTGAAATATAATATAATTACGAAATATGTACATATATGCGAGATAACACGTCTTTGATCAATGTTGTTATCTCGATGTGATGAATGGACCAGTCGGTCGGTAAAAAGAATAAAACAAAAAAAAATGTAATTAAATTGTAAAATGATGTCACGGTCAACGTTGTAAGGGTAGCGGAAAGAAGGGAGGAGGGCGGTGTCGAATCCTCAAAGTGTTTTTGGAGTGCCACTGTGAGTGATTTCGTATAATATTTAAATGGTTTAATGTACACTGGAGATGATGCGATATACATTTTTGTGATATACTTACGCACGATCACGGATCCCCTTTGTGCGCGGGACCATTTGGTAATAAACGCTCCCTGCTAAACTGCAACGTAAAACATTAACGGAGACTGTATACACGTTATGTTTGGCTGATACGATTACTCGCTGCGGTGGTCAAGCTCTCGCGACAGTTGCAATGTTCGAATCCGACGAACAAATACGAGACGACAATAAAGACAACGGGAAATAATAATCTTCTTTTCGCGTCCGGCCCAGGTTTAGGATTTTACACACGGATTTCAACAGGCTTGCGGAAAGCCTTGTTTTCTGGTGTGGGACTGGATTTGAGTTTGAGCGTATTAACAAAAATAAAAACCCGATAGAATTAATTCACGAGTCGTTTTTTTGAAATTTTCAACATTTCCAACTTAGCGAAGTTAGAAATGTCGAATTAATAGCTCCAATTAGGATAACAGTTTTAAGCCACAACAATTACTGTTCAATATCGGTATAGGATTTAATTAATAATTATTCATAACTTTAAACGAAATTCATAGTAATATACGAGATGTATGTGACGACCATAATTTAGAATTCACGATCCCTAGATCGTAAAATCCAACAACATTACAATTACATGTTTACAATTATGTATTGTGTTTATGAAAAGAATAAAAGGTACGATAATAAGCTAATTAGATTTCACGTATGTTGTCACGAATGACAAACCGATCGTGTCTTATATGCATATGTCGACTTCATTTCAACTAGTGTTATATAGTCAGTGACCACCTACTACAGTTATCGTTTAATCGTTTATAGATGATACAAATTAACAAAAAATACATAATGTAAGCGATCGTAGGGTTTTCATAACAAATCGCAGCGAAACGTGCAAATCGTTTTTCCATAACCCCGGTACGTAGCAAGCTCTTCTGGCACCCGAGGCGAATTCAATATACGCGCGCCCTCGACCGCGAAATCCTTTTTACCCTTTTTGAAAAACGGCACTTTTCCATACTTAAAAGTTTCTCAAAGTTTAGCGCCTCCCATTGTGATGGCGCCTGGGGCAAATGCCTCGGTCGCCTCGCCGTTGTCACGGCTCTGCCCCGGTAAACTCGTATTCGAACTCGACCGAACCAAAACGTATTCGACGCGGACGCGAACGAGTCGCCGATACGCCAGCCAAGGGAATCGAAAACGTGCACGGTCGAGTCGAAGACTATATTATATTGTAATGACACTGGAGTACAAACGATCGGCGACACACTGTAGCAACGTGCGTGTACTGTATACACATATATATATATATATATATAATAGTGTTTTATATTTGATATACGTCGTCGTCGAGTCCGACCGTGCAAAAATCTGAATACACGCGCAGCTGAACCGCGCGATAGTCATCGGGGCCGGAAAAATGTCACCCGGGCTTCAAAGACCGTGAAAAGAGAGAGAGAGAGAGGAGGAAAAATATATTTATATATATATATATATATGAAACGGACAATGACAAAAGTAAATACACCGCGGAATAATACACACGTCGGTGTCGCCGAGTCTATTTAAGCAGTATTTTGTCAGTCTTTGTGCGGATATTCCGCGCGGTCTGCCGCGGCCGAGCGTATTCCGAATTTCCATATATATATATATATTTGTACACGTACAAAACCCGCCCGAGTGAATCACACGAATCCTCCTTATACGACCTCACCTCTAAATACACCCCGCCGTCGCGTCCCCGTCGTCCGAGAGAAATAATACCAGAGGAATTCGTATTATTCGCTTCTCTGCCGTCGACTCCATATAAATACATATATATATACACATTATATTATATATACCAACTCGCGCGTGTGTGCCCGTATTTATTATATACGATATAATAATAGTAAATGATAATAATAAAAACAGTGTTTAAATCGAAAATAATAATAATAATAATAATAATAATAATAGTAATAACACGGGGTGACAAATTTTCGGGGCGCGCACAGTTTAACGTCGAATTCTGACGTGCCTACACACACACGCGTATAGTGTTGTTATCTGTGTAAATATCGTTTGCCGTCTGTACAGATCGACGACCGTTCGTATTATATTTTTATACGCGCGAGGTCGCGGACCATGATAAAAACGTAAACACCATCTGTTCGTAGGCCATAAGTATGTATATATATACTTACGCACTCGAGGGTGCTCGTTTATACGCGCTTTTCTGTAACTATCGTGCCCGTGCGCTACAAAACGGTATTTTTCGAACGACACCCCTGAGTGGAAACCGGTCGAAATAGATTTTCCGTCGATTTGAACCGATCGGTCGGGGACCCGTTCGGACCGTATAACACGTCGAAACCAATAACGATGAAGCACCTGACTTCGGCGTGGTTCTCGCCGTCGAATCTCTTCGGATTGTAAAATCGCTTTTCGAAACCCTCCCCGGACGGGACGCTCGAAACGCGCCACTGTTTCGTCGAGCTGAAAATGAAAAAAATACGCGCGACGACCGGAGCACGCGTCGAACATTCGGCATATCCGATCGTGCACGTAATATATTCCCGTTCTCGTTGTTCCCGTTCGAGACGGCCACGACCGTCGACATTTGCAAATTCGCTGTTAAACTATTCGTTTCGTCGACAATAGAGAAATCGGCAAAACAAAAATCTCTCCGTAAGAGGAGGGGCGAATCGGTTTGCCGGCGTCTCGGGTCCTTCCGCAACACTGTAACAACCCGCCGCGCCGTCTAAAAGGGACTTGCTACGGACATTCACGCACCCCGAAACAATGTGACCGCAACCCCCTTTTTTCTATTTTCAGAAACAATATGCCGTGATAAATACAAAAAAATTCCTCTTATCGACGACACGTATATATGTACTCGTACATACGGTAAGACCGGTTGTTGGGGAACGAACTTTTTGTCGCCGTGTTTTTTTTTTTTGTTGTTGTTGTTATTCGGCCTCTCGACATTTGT
Source organism: Schlechtendalia chinensis (assembly GCA_019022885.1). NCBI lineage: Eukaryota > Metazoa > Arthropoda > Insecta > Hemiptera > Aphididae > Schlechtendalia > Schlechtendalia chinensis. The sequence goes on from CM032341.1 coordinate 6,983,643, forward strand.
CGAATGTCATTATCGTACAATCACTGACGGTTAAAAGTTACTGTATACTATTATTTAACATATTATCGATTTTTTTTTTTTAATTTTCAAGTATGGGAATTTTGCATCGTATCGATTGATTGACATATATATATATGTACTGTATATACAATATAATCACTACGCACGACGCTCGAGTGTATATAATACAAAATGTATAAACGCACAGAAATCCGTTTAGTCGCTGTTGGGTAAATCAACCAATCTATGTAACAGTTTCAATACGTATTTATTGATATACACGTTGCGGTCACAAATAACGTAGTCCATTTTCTTGTCCCGACTCGATCGGGCTGAACACATTTTGAGTGTTTTTTTATTTTTATTTTTATTTTTTTGTCGACCTGCAAGGCTGGTGTGATAGATATTGGGCGGTTTGTACCGAAAACCGAATTAAATATTCACGAAAACGATTCGGGACGAAGTTCGGTTAAACGCGAAACGGTGTTAAAACCACGATTTTATGGTAATTAAACGTACATTTTCAACGACGAGTAAGTTTGTTTGGTTTTCTTTTTTTTGTTCCGTTCTAGTGTTGATGATTCGTGTTTATTATAAATTACTTTTGCGGCGGCGGTAGTCGGTGTACCGACGAATTCTGGAAAAAAACACACACACACACACACGAGTTATAGGGAAATACGAATTCAATTGTATAGCGCGTACAGGAACATCGTTTATTGTGATGAAGATAATAATAATAATAATAATAATAATAACAACAATATGTTTCGTCCGCTGTATATATAATAATAATAATAATAATAAAATACTAATATAAAACTTCAATCAATGCGGCCGCGGTAGCTGCAAAATTTGACCTTTATCCGACATGAATCGAGGTACGAAATGTTGTTTCCATTGTGGTCCACTGACCGGGAAGGGTATACGGTATATAAATAATAATAATAATAATAATACAAGACCACACCGCGCACACATTCGTACACGCCGGTCGGCCGGTGCGCGCACAGTGTAACACCGGTAGTAGTAGTAGTAGTGGTAGTAGTGGTAGTAGTCGTTGATTAGTCCTTAAGGGTTCTGCCGCCGCATTGTTGTCGACCGCCCCGACGTCCGGAGGATTCGTCCCGCCGTTTCGCGCGTACGCCGTCCGACGTGACGTTCGGGTTAAACGCGTTGACGGCGGCCCCCCGGTGCCGCGCCCCGCCGAAACGATACAACGGCCGAGATCATCGCCGCGCACAATCACGCCCATCGTCCCGGCATCCGTGCCCCGTAGTAAACCGTGCGTTCGTCGCGCCCGAAACGTTTCCGTCGGGGACGGCCCTAGACGAGGTCGTCATTTCTTCGACCCGATAGTTTCGTACAACCCCAGTAGTCGCGACGCACGAAATCGCCTCGTGTGACCGTGGAGGGGAGCCCTTAAAGCTCGGTAAACCGGCCGCGCGTGTCGACTAGCTGCGAGCAGCGCGGTGGTTTCGGTGTGCACAAAACGTCAATAATCCCGCTGAACGTGAACGTATCCCCGAGGCTACACAAGCGTAGTTTACGCGATCCTAGTTTGACTATCGACTAGCAAACTAGTTTGGCCGGTGCATTAATCCGCCAGTCAAGTGGAAACATTTCGACTTTTTGACAAACTACAGTGCTATTTTATCGGATGCTAATGCATTTCATTTAAACTAAATTTCAACTTCGATCGAAGTCGATCGAAACATGTTTACACAATATGTCGGACCGAGAAAAGCTTTCCGAACAAAACTGATCCGACATCTTCGCTTCAAAGAAATCTTAGAAGAAAATGTTTTAATGTCGAATTATTTGATTTCCTTTTTATTAACATGTTTAAAAGAATCAACCATAACCGTTATTTACTTATCATAATAAAACAGTGCTAATTAATTGTCATGAATAAATGTCCTTATGGAATATAAAAATCATTGATTACGCTGAACATGTTTGTGAGATAGTAATGAAAACATTGGAACTAACGTATCTATTAAAAAAAAATAACCGTAAAAACTAGGCCCAATGAAACTTTATGTTGACAAACACACGTTTTACAATACAAACGGTAATCGTAAATATAAATGACTACAACGTGTAGATAAACGTATGTACACCTAACCGTTGTTGAAGGGTTTGGAATCGGGACCATTATTTTAGGTGTTTTTAAAATTCCTCATAAATAAGTCATGATACTCCTGTGTTAAATAGTATATATATATATAAATTAATTTTATTCACAGTTTACATTTTCAATCAAAATACAAAACAAATATAAAAGTACATGGTTATTTAACGGTCAAGCGCTCGCATTATTTTCCAAACAATTCTTCAATATTTCTTTAACAGTGAGTTCGACCTGTTGAGCAAACAACTTATTGGCCACTGCGATATCTGTGCGTTCGTCAAAAATATCTGGTTTAGGAACTCTCCTCATCCTCAGTTTTGGTCCTTCCATTTCTTCACTCCTTTGGGCGGCGGCGGGCAGTAAAAATATGTCTGAACGTACAGACGTGACCGACACGCACATGCGGCCCAACTGGTTCAAAAATGTTATACAATCCTCACTGAGAGTTGGGAATACTTGACATATTCTCACCAAAGCTGGTAGTGTAGGCATGTAAAGTTCACGGCGGTCCTCTTGCGTTAACACTGTAACAAAATCGGTATTGTTTTCAAATATTAATATCGTTTAAGAACAATTAATCTCTCGGTAGTTTTTATTTTACCTGACAGAAACGTGTACATTGTATTTATGGCCAAGCGCGCTAAACTCAACGATTTCGGCAATGGATACTGTTTGGAGATATTTGAAATAAGATCAATGGCGAATATTTGTTTCTGAAAATCTGGTTGGCTGAGCAGCTCTGCAATGAAATCTAGGCAAATGTGCATCGACGGAATTCCCACACACGTAACCGGTAATAACTCTCTAGGATATCCCTAATAGAAAAATAATAATCAAAAATATAGTTGAATTGGTAGAAAATTGATTACTTATAACAATTTTAAAAACTACCTGAAAGTGTACTAATTTCGCAAGTGGAGGATCAGCGATAAACATTTGATGTAAAAACGAACAAACAACACCTCGTATTTCTCTCAATGTCATCATGTTGGAAAATGATTTCTATAAAATACAAAACGAATGAAACAAAAACTAAATAATATTGAATATATTATAAAATAATATACTTACAATATCATCTTCGGTTTCGAGACAAGCTTCCAATAAGAGTTGCACAGCAGCACTGTCTTGTGCGGCTGTCAGCACATTTTTATATTCTTCTCGGTTATTAGTTTGAGACAACTGTCCAGACACGAATAATTTTTGATTTACTAAACGAGATAAATGACTCCTCGACGCAGCTAACGATGACTGTAGTACCCGGATCACAATACTCAAAACTGTTGGACACCTGAAAAGATCATTAATGCCAAAAAAAATACCTCAGTGAAAATCGAAAAAAAAAAAAATTTAAACATCATTATGTGTACCTGTAAACTCTAGCATCACATTGCATTACTTGTAATGGGTCCTGCATTAAATTCTCCTCTTTCAATGCACTAGTTCCGCTGTTATGTTGTAAAGCCTTAATAGTGAGGGCCCATAAACTACGAGGCAAAACTGTATTAAGTCTTAGCCACACCTTTTTGTACAGCTCTAAATAACAATTATGTAATATTATTCTTTATAAGAAAAAATAAGTTCACAAAAATTGATGATAATTCACCTTGAATGTATCTTGAAACATTAGGGTCTAATGTATTTGGTAAAAATTTCAATATAATAGGTGCGAGCGGCCAAATTTTCGTTGGACACTCAGCACACAGTCTTTTCAACACAATTCCAGCTTTTTCTGGATGCTCGACCATCATGCTTAAATCTGAAAATCATGCGTATAACGGCATTTACTGACAAAATATTATCATAAAAAATAAATTGTTACATCATACTGTTTTCTATCATTTCTGCAGTAATGTTTTTAGTTTTGTGTTGCAATACAAATTGACTTTCCGACGTCGTATCTTCCATCCAATCTTCAACTAACGATAAATGAGGAAAATGTGTAGCCAAGAGTCTCAATAAAGTAGAGAACAAACTTGAATACGGATGCTCTTTTTCTGCTTGTTGGATTATATATCGAATAGGAATGTCAGCCAAAAATTCAGTTTTGTATCTTAATTGGCCGACCAACTGTAATTTGTTGGGTTGAGAAGATAAAGACATGCTAGTCTCCTCATACAAGAGTAAGTAATACAACAGCAGAAGATGGGCTGTAAAAGATTCATTTCCCGACTGATCTAACACTTTGTCGCCAAAAACCTTTAATATTTCTTCTTCTGTGATTGGCTGGTTGACTGCTAAATCTTGTGACGTTTTAGTAGGCGCCACTAGTATGGAGGTGACATAAGCTTCAATTAAAGAAGGCAATAATGAATGCAACGGAGAAACACTAGCACAAATTTGGCTGTAAATTTGAATAAATTGAAAAATATGATTACAATATTGTCCATTACAAATTATTATTATTATTACTAAATGTATGTACATAAATACGCATACTTATATATCCATGTTTTAATGTTAACGCGATGTTTTGTAAATGCTTGACTTTTCAATAATTGTAAAACACAGTGAATGGGTAAAAATCCAGTCATGTTGGCATTTAAATTCGGGGTGACTGGTATATTAACACTTCTCGAAGCTACAACCTAAAATTGAAAACTAATAACATGCAACTATAAAGAATATTGGCCATAATAAGCTTACTTGTTCTGGAAACACGTCTTGAGTGAAAATCGATTTCATTTTGCCCATTGTGCTTTGTCTGATATTTATTCTCATTCCTAAAGTATTACACATATGATCGCAGATCCATGTTAATTGACTGCTATGAAAATGTATGGCCATTAATAGTAACATTTCTCCAAAACTAGCAGTTGTATCAGTTGGCCTGAGCAATTGAAAAAAAAACTTTTGTACTGAAAATTGTCTTAAAAACACATTGGTACGCAATATTACTTTCCGAAAAAAGGAGACTCGCTTCCTGCTAATCTCTTTAACCATTGCACACATTTGGCTTCATTTTCTGCACTTGCGAGTAGAGTGTTGCAGCAAATCATTATGCACAGTGAGATTGTTACGAATCTAACACCTTCGGGCGTGGACGGTGGATAACAAGTGGCTAAGCACACAAGAGAAGTTATTTCCTCTTCTTGAAATCTGTCCAAAAACAAATATATATACACATATACCACAAAATAAAAACAATTAAATTTAAAAAAATTATGGTTAAACATACTTGATACCGGCAATTCCCTTTAGTGCGCAATAAAGTCTCAGTAATACACTAGCGTGCACTACGCTCGAGTTGGGCAATGTGTTGTCTTTGACACTTTTTAACAAGTCTTGTAATTGTAATAACAATTCATCGCGCATATTTTGAACAGCAATGTTTACAGAATCTTTTATTCTCTTGACAAACAAACAAATTAAATAAATAATTGTGTACGATGATACAATATGTTTGTTATTTTTCTAGTTTTTATCGATCTTACACACCTTTTGTCGAATAAAAAGAGAAAACCAACTTCTAGCCTGTTGATCATTTCCAAGTAATAATCCTGAAATGAATGTCACGAGATCATTATTACTCAAGCATTGTCCTTTACTAGGATATGAAATGTCGGAGATTTTATGTTCCAATGTTAACATGATAGTTAGTGCTGGCATTTTGCTGAGTTCAACCTATTTGCACATAAATAAAATAGTAATCAACGCAAATCATCAATTATTTATTAAAAATTGTCTTACACATTTGGCACGAATCACAAGAGCGGCGGGTGGATACATTGCACATAACTGAATTAAAACATCCATTCGAATACGACTGCCGCCGTTTTCTTCTTCGTATCGTTCAGAATTTTGAATCAAGCTTGTACAAACTAAAAAAACATGAAATAAAACAGAAATATTTCTAAAGAGTCAATAAAACAAATGGCGTACCGTCATAAAAACAATCGGGAAAGTTAGCTACAATCCAACAAATGAAAATCGGACCATGTTTGACATGAAGCAACACTTCTGCGATATCTTGAACTGTAAGTATTGCTGGCAATTCGGATAGTGCAATATTCAATACGTCGCACACTTCTGGGATGTATACCGGATAGTCGAACAGATCCGATTGTTTGATATAGAACTCTGAATTCACTGAAGATTGTACGCCATGTTGTTTTTCGCGGTGCTCTTGAATCTTAGTCCAAACAGTTCTATTAGTAACGATTAGTAACGTTTTTACTGTACACATTACTATACCTGCGAAGAAATATACAGTATTTCACTCAACACGAGTCTTAACCGTCTGGTAGAGTCACTCCTCTCAAACTCCAGCGATAAAGGATTTTGTAGCGAGTGTATGAGAACGCTGTCGGCTTGAGTACTTCCCAATTTTTGTCTGATGGGGGGGGGAAAAAAAAAAAATGCGTAAAAAATATGTTTGAGACGCGACCGTGCGAATCGCTGTACCTCAGTAACTGTTCTTTTTTGACGTCTATCTCTAACGAGTGAAAATCAATGGACAACAACGCGACAATGGAATTGACCAGTTCAATGCCGGACAACAGTGTGAGTATGTCCTTTTTGCCGTCCGCGTAATCGGCCATGTTGTCGGCGGACGATATCAAGCTCATCCTGACCAGACACGGCAGCGCCGGTCGGATGTCTTTGGCCGACAACTTGCACAGTTCCTGTATGTCGACGTTCAGCAGCGCTTGAAACACTTTGTGCGACACGTTCAAATTCGACGCCATGGCCGCGACGGATCGTTCGACGGGCGACGAGGGCCTTCGCCGACCGATCTGTTCTCAGGTTCCCCTAACACGTCGCCACGAGACGGGGTCGACGGGGTTTTCCTAGAGAGGGAAACGTCGTTCGGCACCGTCAAACGACGAGTCTCAGACGGGAGACAATTGCGAAAAACGCGTTGCCGTCTACCTCCGACGATATCATTTTATCAACAGTCGCGCGCTATCGTCGCCGCGTCGTGGTTCACTGAGAGCGTCTAAATACAGGCGCCTGACCGCTGATAACGGGCACGCGCACGCGCACCAAAACCGTTTTCTGAGAATTGTAAGGAGACGCAAGGGGACGGAGATCCACTACTATATTAAAAAAAAAAAAAATTAGCGTCCTTCTGCTACAATTTTCAAAGGAACGCGGGGGAGCGCTTATGACCGTATACCTGAGGACCAGAAATAAAAAAAATCATGAAAAAACTGTATATTCGATATTGTTATTTCTAATATTAATAATACCTTATATGATAACCTATATCAAGTGCCTACTTGATAGTGGCAATTTATTAGCTTGTACATCACTTATCACAGAATTATATTTGACAATTATTCGTTCATGAACTTAACGTCTTTACACAGGTACATCAAGGAGACATCCAGTGCCTATCAAACCCCAAATACAAAACTATAGCAATTACGCTATCAGGAATCCTGCATGATGATATATTATATATTATGTTTAAAATAAAATATACGTATTGCATTATATTTATTGTTAAGAACCTCATGTTTTAACATTAAAAATAAATGCATAATATAATGACACGTTGTAAATGCATTGTAAGCACTATAATACGACTGTCGTCGCCGTCGTCCGTCAGTCGTGTCTCGATCCATTTACACGGTAGATGTTAAAATGAGTTGATTAGTAATAATGAAAATCATTATTAACCATTCCGCTACGACTCACAAAAATAAATACTCTTCAGTAATAAATAAGTGCGTGTATTTTCTTCCCCCTAAGAATGCCCACTACCAAATTGAATAACTTATACGGGAAGCGACCTGTATGAAACACAACATTATTACTTTTTTCACTTTCATAGGAGTATTGACATTTTTTTTTAATCGAATAATTTCTAAAATTTTAAACGTACATATTCATAATATTTGTTTGTAATTAAATTATAAATTATATTTGAGTTTTCTCCAAATTGAGTCTATAATCTATATAATACTACATGACCGCACGAGGATTTGTCAATCGAATCAAGAAAATGTACAGAATACAATATATAAAATAAGATTTAAAATTGAATTATACGCATATTACTACGCATAGATATGAAACAATTAATACGTTTAATTATTGGAAAAATTAAATAAAAATAATGAATATCAAGATAATCTAGGAAATGGCACTAACGCACTATACAACGTACAAACGTCTATCAGACACACGTACGCAACGTAAGACATTGGACAAATGACGGTAAAGCAGAGTACAGACTAACAATTATGTATAATTTGTACCTCGTACAAGATATAGTATAACAGATAATTTCAAGTCATCTGTATTCGGTGGTAATGTTGTGCTAGAATACACGCCCGAGGCAAAGCGAATTTCCCTCGAATTCTATATTTGGATGTTAGCGGTAAATCGGGGGGGGGGGGGGCGTGGGATACCCACAGTTTTGTGATATAGAATATTTCGTTTATAAATGCTTCTTTTTAATTTCCAATTGGGCTCTTGCATGTTTTCCAATTCGAGCACCGGTTAGCTGACACCTTCGCGTAAAGCTGTTGGTCTGTTACTACACAATAGTCACTGTTGTAACAGTCGGAACGAAAACCGTATCGTAATGTTTGTTTTTGTTTAAACGCAATTCAAACCGTACTGAATGTATTTATTACAAATACACTCGAAAAACAGTTCTAAGCGAAATTCCGTTTATTATTTGTATAGTTTCTCGAAATTTAAACTTAAAAAAACAAAAAAAAACAAACAAACAAAAGTTTTTGACGGACGTTTTATACAAAATATCAGTTTCATACAATTTTTCACACCTTAAATACACAAAAAACGGATATGTTGGCTACTTTACTAATTTTCTTTATAATTTTACGTACATTTTCCATAATGCTTTAAAAAACTATTGAGAAACAAAGTCGAACAAAGTACTAATAATTTGTTACCGAAACGTAACTAACGTCATCCTATATGAAAAGTGTTCAACAAACAAAACAAAAAATATATACAAAAATAAAAACTATAAATTAATATTTTTTTATAATAATTATTATTTTTAATATTAAAAAATGTTATACATAAATAAGTATAAAAAATAAAGCTAATGAGTATTAAAAATTTAAAAAATATACAATTGTATTTTCTTTTTCATTTTATACCTAACGATGACTTTTGGTCAAAACCAGAAGTAAATAAATAGTTTATACAATTCTATATTTTTTTAATTTGTAATATCATTGGCTTTATTTTATACATTTATTTATATATAAAAAACACATTTCTCCCACTGTTAACAATATTCTGAAAAAAAAAAAATGTATGTGTATAGTATTGCAATTTATTACTCAACTGTATGTACTGTAATCATTTTAATCATATATCTTTTCTGGACATTTGAAAAACAAATTTTTCATATTACTGCATACAGTGGCTTTATAAATTACCAAACAATAATTGTTATATTATTATGAATAGAAATAAATTTACATTTCAAATTCTCTTAAAATTGTCGACAGCGGATAAATTCGTATACCTATTACTAAAGTTGAATTATTTGTACCAAATGGATTTCCATTTAATTACTAAGATATTAAACAACAGCTGTTTAATTAGTTAGCACTATTATTGTAACCAAATGTTAAGAATATTATAATACATTGTTGTTAACAATGATAACATAAATGTAAAACCATTATCTTAATATTTTTATTTACTATGAATAAGAAAAATAAATAAAACTTACAAACTGAAAACTGAAAACTCTCTAAAATTCCAAAATTGGTCATGCAAACTTTATTCTCTGTATATAAATCATAAATAAAAGAAAAACTGTTATAATTTACAAAATTATTTCAACGAATTCCTTGTATTAAACCCAAAGTTGTACTACAAGTGGAATACAGTTAATCTATTTGCACAAAGTGATTTAATTAGAAGGTGGAGGCGGCGGTGGAGGTGGTGGAACTGCTAGTAATGTCTGCAAATCGGGAGGCGGCATCATCATGGACGGTGGTACTTTTGCTTGTTGCTGTTGTTGCTGACTTGGCCAAGGCTGAGTGGGTTGTGGCCACATTCCTGATGAAGTAGTAGGAGTAGGCGGGGCGGGCGGCGGACCCTGTTGCCACGGCGGCGGCATAGATGTTGGCTGATTGGGAGGTGGTGGAGGCGGAGGCATGGCCCACGGCATCTGTTGTTGGTAACTTTGATTGGCTACTGGTGGAGGTGGCGGAATGTTTGAATACTGTTGGCTCGACGGCGGAGGCATTTGCCAAGGCGGTGGCACATTTATACCGGGAGGTGGCACGGAAGACCCGTTCATCGGCTGATTCGACCAGGGCGGTGGAGGTAATGAATTTGGTATGGAATGAGGAGGCGGTATTGACATGAGCGGTTTCAGGGGTTGAGATTTATTAAACAAGCCTCCATTATTGTGACTGATGGAGGGGCGCATAGAATTATCGTCATTGTGTTTCGGAGGTGGTGGGCCTTCGCCAAGTTCAGCCATCAGCGACATATACTCTTCATCGATTTTATTCTTATCCTGACTAACTGTAAAACTAGCACCACCAGTGTTTTTCATTCTACAATCCTTTGCAATATGCCCAGCACCACCACACTGAGTACATAATATACTGTTGGTGACGTTCGGTTTATCTTGACACTGAAACAAATTTTCAATAAGGAAAAACATTTAAAAACCGATGGTAAGACTTTAAAAATACAATAACCATGACAAATCTTTATTTTATTAGAATTTCACTAACCATCCAAGATTTATGATCTGCAGCACCACAATTAGAACACCTTGGGCCATCGTTTTCTCTAAGTGTACCGTTTAAAAGAGCAAGCTCCCGAAGTTGCATGCGTCGCAGGTCATTTTGACCTTCTGGAACTTCTACACCTTGTTTTATGATTTCTTTAATCTGTTAATACCAAAAATATACTTCGGTAATGAATTTAATAATGGATTTAATGAAAAATATATATACTTTGTTCACAGCTTTTTGAACATATTCAGGATTGTTCCCAGTTACGTAAGCGTGTAGTGGTTCATCTTCTCCTGGCAGAGGTTGTCCATCTTTACGAGCAACTTTTCCTTCTTTTACAGAACCTTTACCCCGGATTATAATTTTAGCACCAGTTTCCTTTTCCATTGCTATAAAATATATATCATGAAAATATTATAAAAAATACATATAAGAAAAAATTATTGGTTATTAAACAATTATTAAACAAACATTTTAATGTATTTCCACGAGGTCCAATTAAAAGACCAACAAAATTAATGTCAGGATGTTCATCTTGGGGTATCATTACTTTGTCACTAACACGAATAACTGGTGGCCTGAAATTTTTATTTAATCAATTTGATTAAATGTTATTACCAAATTTATGTTTTTATTTTTACTTATAATCAGCAGGTGGCTTAAATGTAGGATTGACTGTTGCCATCCGTTGAATGAGTCTATGACGTTCTTCTTCTAGCTTTTTGCGAGTTCGATATTCTCTAGTGTTCATTCGTTTACCATCACTGCTATATATGGGTTCAGGTGAAGGAGATCTGAAACAATATTGGGGATGCTTTTTTGGTATCAAATAATTAAGCCCTAAATTTGACGTTTTATTGGAAAATATTTAGCCATGTGGACATGTATAAATGTATTAATCAAATGATCAACATATTTAAATTTTTATGTATGAAAAAAAATTTAATTAGCATCCATTGGAATAACATAGGACAATGTAAAAATTAAAAAATAAATGCTAAAAAATAAATAAATAATGAAAATGTTGATTAATCTTATAATTATACATATTTTAATTCAGCCTGTTTAGGAAAAAATAATTAATCACATAAGAAAATGAATGAAATATTAATATTAATTTAATTATGTAAATTATTGATAAGTAGGAAGGTTCCACACAAAACATATTTATTAAAATTATTATCTTTCAAAATTATTCGAATAATAATAATTAAAAATATGGAAATGTATAAATAAATCATTGTATTTATAATATTAAATGCAGCAACAGCAAGTGTTTAAATATTTAAATCAAACCGTGGAACCATCCAAAAAATGTTTGCGCCTAATCTTTAAATACTACTTTGGGAATTCTTTGAGTATTCTCTACTGAAAATAAAACAAATAGTATTATAAACAACAATATTGAATATTGTAATTAGACCAAACCGTATGACGTATCAAAAGTAGTAGTGCTAAATAATAGTTGATGGATGATTTCCAAATCAGTCAAACCTTTCTTCAGGATTAGACGGAATGCCCAGCTCTCCTGTCCTCAGCTTGCGTCCAATTTCTTCAATTTGTAGTTGTACTGAAATGTAAACGGGTTAGAAAAGGGCAAAAACGCCCAGAAATTAGTACATACAGATTATCGTTACTCACACAAAATATTTAAATTACTGTTTACATAAAATAAATAAAATCATCTTTATGGATATTTGATTACGCCACTTTTCATTTTTTTCAATAATTTTCTTTTTCATTGCTTAATGTACTAATACTCGTAAATTTCAATATTAGTACACATTTTCTATATGTTTTTAATATTAAATCATTTTAGATTTATACCCTTCATTTTTCATGCATGTTGTTTGTAAACAATTTTTCATTTTTCATTATAATGAAAACATCTTTAAATTAAACTTCAACAGATCAAGTTGCAGGAAAATATAGGACTTAATAACAGTGCAAATGTAAAAATATATAAAAACGAATAATAAAATGCTTTGATAAACCAGAAGTTACATAATACATTAATACAAGTAAAATAAAAACATTTATAATTCACATTTTACAATAAAATAATTTCAAAATAAATTTTTTTTTAATAAGTATTATTATTCATTTTATTATAATTTACACATAATGCATATTTTTATTTAGATATACTTTAAATATATATATATATATATATTATTGGAATAGATTTGAGAACCAAACTAAAAACATTTGTTTTGGAACATGCAAGTTGTTATTATGATTTATCATGTCCAAACATAAAATAACAAATTAAACGTTCAAGTTATATTATTACCTAAACTCAAAAATATACAAATCCTTTTATTGTTGTACATCAGGTTAGGCAGATAGTGTGTCAGTGTGCTGTAAAGAAAAAACTAAATTCTATTCCCATAATTCAAGTACATATTTATTGAATGTACATAAATTGAGTAAACTACTGTCAATAGTTAATTTCTCAAAACCTTAAAAGAAGAATAAAGAACTGAATACATTAGACTTATGTAAATATACTATATTTTATAAATATCGTTGTAAATGAATACCACACTTTAATTTGAAGTTTAATTCGTTTGAACTAATTGTTTAATATCCGATGATCATCTTAAACTTAAAAAACTATATTATGATTAATATAATGTATTATAAAACAAGGCCAACCAATAAGAAAATAATGTAATATGTTTAAATCACAGTAACATATTAGTAGATATTCATAATAATTCTCAGCTAAATATTTCACTAAAAACAAAAATAATCCTCATATTACAAAAATACAATATAAAAAAAAAAACAAATTAACTTTCTGAGAAGTTATTTATTTTTTATTTGCCCATACATACCCAAACGTATATTTAAACATTTGCCATGAAAATGTTTGGAAAATTAAAACAGTAGACTAAAATAATCATTATTTCTATCTATCTTGTTCAAATATCATTAAATTATTGTCATGCACACATTACGTTTAATGTATTTTGATTGAAAGTTATAAACAAAAAGTTTAACTTACAAATATAAGCTTCCTCTTGTTCCTTGGTAAGGTTATGGGGTAAGACAGTCGGCATACCGGGTATAAATGTTTTCTCCAAATCGCTTCCGCCCCAACGTGACTTTTTCTTCCGCTTGCGATCGTTTGCATCAGAAGCTAGAAAATCATTTAATCGTCATCAATTTAGATAAAACGCTTATATATATATAATTATTGACTTACAAGCTGAGTCACGTTTGCTCGACGAGTTGTCACCGTTCTGTGGTTGCACGAACATATTCATATAGTTATTAACGCCCATATTAGAGCTCATTTCGACAAGCTCTAATAGATATAATTATCGTACGGGAATCGGTTTGGGAGTGAAACTGAAAACAAATTACGGTCTGCGCGAAAACGTCGCAAAGAGTTGTAATTTAACTTGTATGTTTATTTGTTTAATGATTTACCTACGGACACGTGTACAGCAACTGACGCGGACAATTATAATGAAAATGTAGAATGTCGAAACGCGAAAATTGTGAAACCGTACAGAACACGAATAATTCAGATCCAGATGTCGCCAACCTTTGTGGGTTTTACGTTGATAGAGAGGACGTGAATTATCGCGTTTGTTGACGCCTACCAGCAGAGCCATTTTCGTTTCATTTTCTACTCCATGATATAACCTAAATGTTTTTTTTTAATCAAAACACTTATCATCATTCGGGAAAAAACACTGTAATGCGAATGGTTTGAATTTCGATCACATGCGTTGTGTTTATTTTTGCTAGAATTTTTGTTATTTGAAAATTTATTTGTCGTGTCGCGTTCACTCACGAAGAAAATGTCGTTTTTTATACGAAAAAATGTCACCAAGCGCAAAAAGCCGCCCGTGCGCATTACGAACAACAATATCAAAAAGAAAAAGACCCAAAATCACGTCGACGACGACGAGATCTCGTCCGATTCAAGCGAGCCGGACCGCGACGAAAACGTGCCGTATTCATCCGACTCAGACGGCGAGAAGTATGTGACTGCTGCCGAAAAGAAAGTGCAACTCGCCAAGAAGTATTTGAACGAGATCGAAGAAGAAGAGCGTCAGCGTTTAGAAGATGAAGACGATGAAGAGCAAGTAAACAAAAATGTATTGAAACGTTTGAAAGACGAAGTGCTCGATCAAAAAGGTATATTAAAAACGAAACTAGCCGACGGTTTGTCTGTACCCACTGATATCGTCAAGTTAAGAAACAGACACCACACCAGGTCTATTACGTGCGTGGTGATATCGCCTGATGATAAGTATGCATACTCTGCTTCGAAAGACTCCACTATCGTACAGTGGGATTTGCAAACCTGCAAAGTACACAAATGTTTGAGTTACAATCGCAAAAAGCCTAAACACAACCCGACACATCATAACTATCTCATTTTGTCCCTTGCAGTCTCTGATCGTTTCCTGGCATCTGGGGATGATTCTGGTCATATTGTCATTCGACATCCGATCACGCTTGAATACATTGGAGAACTAACAGGTCACAAAGGCAGTGTAACTGGTTTATCAATTTGCAACGAATCGAATCAACTGTTCAGTTGTTCAAAGGACAAGAGCGTCAAGGTTTGGAACCTAGTTGACATGTGCTATGTAGAAACACTTTTTGGCCATCAGACTGAAGTGAACTGTATGGACATGTTACAAATGGACCGTCTAGTAACTGCTGGGGGAATAGAGAACGTTGCGAGAGTATGGAAGATTCAAGAAGAAACACAATTGATATTCAACGGAACAGGCGGCTCAATGGACACTGTACAAAAAATTGACAATACGCATTTTGTCACAGGCAGTGATAATGGTGGTATTAGCATTTGGGGCACACTGAAGAAAAAGCCATTGTGTGGTGTCAGTAACGCTCACGGAACTAATGCCACTAATGGTCAGCCCAATTGGGTATCAGCAGTTGGAGCTCTAGCAAATTCAGACCTAGTAGTGTCCGGAAGTTGTGACGGAACTGTTAAATTTTGGAGGTGCACAAACAACTTTAAGTCACTGTTGCCGTTATTTGACATTCCTGTTATAGGTTTTGTGAACGGGCTCATGTTCACAAATGATGGCACTAGGTTGATCGTAGCCATCGGCAACGAACACAGATTCGGTAGATGGCATAGTGTGTCTGGTATCAAAAACAGTGTACATGTAATCAAACTAAATTTTATTAAAAATTAAATTTTTCAAGATTCCGACATTTATTATATTATCATTATAAAGTATTTAAAATATACAATTTTTATATAACCCTACTCTTGGAAAGTTGTTGCAATTGTCCGTATACTTTGGAAGGCGGAGATCCAAGAATAAGGTTACACACGGCTCTCATTGCTATTTGAATATTTTGAAAAGATCCCAATATATGAATTTTAGAGTCTGCCAATACTATTCTGGTTTTTGTAACATTTTCGATGGTGAATTTTGTTCGTCCTCCTTTCCCTGCCAACCGTCCAATTGCACGTGACAAGTGGTCACCTTTTAATGTTTTTACATCTTTTACCTAAGTTTACAAAAAAAAAAAAAAACAAAGTACAACTATTTTCATCATAAATTGACATGAATAACAACACAAGAAGGAAACTGTTCAGTAACTCTAAATTATAATTTACCGTTAAAAATATTTTGGCATTGACAAGGTGAGTTATATGGAATGGTTACTTCATTTTTAATGTGAAGTTGGTTGTTGTGATGTGGAATCTTTTGTAGTATTTTGAAGTACCCGAGAAGCAGTAACTATTATTAGGAGGGAAATTGTTCTGGTTTGAGAAGGCTTGGCAGAGCCCCATATGTAGCCATACATTAACTCATATGATGTCTATTATTAATTGAAAGGTTTAGATTATAGGATAGGAAGTGTAATTGGGGGCGTTTAAAAACGAAGGGTAAAGTCATACACGAGACGTTTGTCCAAGTGAATGGCGGCCAGGTGGGACAAAACAATTTATAAATTCAATCGCTTGTTGTTATCGTGTATGTTGTCTTGCTCCAACGCAAATCAATTTTTACGATATGTACGAACGCAACTATACACAATACGTACTTCGAACGATTCGACGAACAGATTATCGAGCCTGATCA
Source organism: Schlechtendalia chinensis (assembly GCA_019022885.1). NCBI lineage: Eukaryota > Metazoa > Arthropoda > Insecta > Hemiptera > Aphididae > Schlechtendalia > Schlechtendalia chinensis. Next base: position 7,000,559 of record CM032341.1, read on the forward strand.
ACGCCAGCGCGTCTTCCACTTCGAACCCGTAGACGAACGCTTTGACAAAGTCCGCGGCCTTCTGCAAGTGCTGCGAGCCGATGGCGTCGTCGGGCGACGGATTACGGATTTCCACGTTCCTGGACTTGATGTTGAACCGGATGTCCAGCCGGAGGTGTTCCACGACGGGCAGGTAGATTTTCGGCCAATGTTCTTTGAGCGGTGATAAACGGTGCGATGGCACGGGCACCCTGCGCACCTCGAAGTTGTCCGGTGCATGCGACGGTTTCGTGGACTGGACCTTCCGCAACGGTCTCTTGTGTGTCGCGGCCAACATGACGAAATGATGCGTATTTGTTTCTTTTTTAATACAGAACCGACACAGATCGAAACGGGTAACGAGCACAGTAAAAACACGGCGGAGAAACGAGACGCCAAAAACAATTGAAACACGTGCCCGACGGGTGATAAGGAATTTTTTTTTTGCACTCGTAAATATCACAAATCGGATAACGTTATCAATAAACGTATGGCGGTCATGTGACTTGACTTTCAAACTTCACATCACCGTTTCCATACTATAGAGTATGCACTACACAGCCTTTAGTTTATGGTGTACTTCCCGTTCGGTTGTTTGTCGTTTTGTTCCATCAATTCTTAATTATTGTTTAGTGCGTTTTGTTGAATAATTTCAACTAGTTGTTTGCTCAAGACATGCGCACTCTCAATAAATATACATTGCTCAATGCATTCAACACGTTTTGCGGATGCTTTAAACGGTATTCATCTCATTTTGTTTATCACCCTGAGAAAATCACAGCCGAACTGGGTAAGACGTTTTTAAAATAATTTGTGTCACCGTCTGTTTATTTCAACGATCAATCATTTCATTTCAGGTAACACGTCTAAGAAGAATATGTACCAGGCGATCAACAGTGCTATGGATATTGTATTGAACAAAGATCCAAACAGCGGTAATTTCTAGAATACCTAATGGAAAATGTTTATACATGTGTTTTGGAAAATATTTCATACGAATACATTTTATGTTATAATTGTTGAGTGTACACGTGTACTTCATTAAAAATGAATCTAAAAATTCTATAAAATATTTCAATTCCACGTAGAGCATAAGTCGTACAAAAACTATTTAATATTTTATTTATACGAATCACTTTGAGTTACTTTAACAATTAAAAAAATATGCGTAATTCTTATTTTATATATTTACTAACTTGCAAACAAATAACAACTTACAAAATATGACACAAAACTGATTTTTTGATCAAAATAAAACTATAGTAAATTAGTATACATTTTCATAACTCAATACTTGTATTACTATTGCCTAGAGTTATGCATTAGTGTAATTATTGATAATAAATTGTAATAAATGGAAGTTCTTATGTTACAAACGAATATAAAGTCATATAATCTAACTTTTAACTATTGTATTTTACATATTAAAATCATTAAATAATTATTTATTATTTTTCTTATAGAATTTTACAGACTATATATACATTTGTTTTGAAATGAAATTTTACATATAGTTGTATTCGGGGAAGATGTTGGATTTGGCGGTGTATTTAGATGTACTAATGGCTTGCGTGAACGATATGGTGAAGATCGCGTTTTTAACACGCCATTATGTGAACAAGGCATTGTCGGTTTCGGAATCGGTCTTGCTGTAGCTGGTACCACGGCAATAGCAGAAATCCAGTTTGCTGATTACATGTACCCCGCATTCGATCAAGTATTTCAATCCCTGTTTAAGTTTTTATTTTTATTTAAGAAAAATTATTGAATTTGTACATCATGTACGATTTGTTTTTAGTTGGTTAACGAAGCAGCAAAATATCGTTATCGTTCTGGTAATTTATTCGATTGTGGTAAACTAACTGTGCGCACTCCATGTTCTGCTGTTGGCCATGGAGCACTTTATCATTCCCAAAGTCCCGAAAGTTTTTATGCACATTCGCCAGGACTTAAAGTAATAATTACTGTTTTTGTTAATAACATCCTTAATTAATTTTCTTTTTTTTTGTTAACATTAATAATTTTAATTAATAAATCATTTGCTAAAAATAATGACAGATTGTAATGCCTCGCGGTGCCCAAACAGCAAAAGGATTACTTTTGTCTTGCATACGTGATCCGAATCCATGCATATTTTTCGAGCCCAAAATTATGTACAGGCTAGCTGTAGACGATGTGCCCGACAAAGACTATGAACTTCCATTAGGAAAAGCTGATGTGTTGGTCGAGGGAAAGGATGTCACATTAATCGGTTGGGGTACTCAAGTACACGTGTTGCTCGAAGTTTCAGAAATAGCAAACAAGGACTATGGGATTTCTTGTGAAGTCATCGATCTAGTGACAATATTGCCTTGGGATAAGAAAACCGTGGTTAACGTTAGTAGCTAACACCATTTGTTTGTTACATATTTGTTTTTTCATTGTTGTTTTTATAAACACTTTATTGTAAATTCAGTCTGTGAAGAAAACAGGCCGTGCAATAGTCTCCCATGAAGCTCCTTTGACTGGCGGATTTGGAGCTGAAATAGCTGCTTCAGTACAAGTAATTTCTTTGTTTTATTAAAATGTTAAAACATATAAGCATTATTTTGTTTCTTTTCTCAGGAAGAATGTTTTCTTCATTTAGAGTCTCCGATACGGCGCATAACGGGTTATGATACTCCATTTCCTCATGTTTTTGAAAAATTTTACCTACCAAACAAATGGAAATGTTTACAAGCCGTCAAAGAATCAGTCAATTATTAATTTATTTGGAAGTTATAATTCCATAATTAGAAAAACAATGATTGGAAAATGGCTGGCATTTAAAATTATTTGTATACTCGTTATTAAAAATTGCTGTACTTGTTTATTCGACATTTATTTTTCGTTAATTGGATATTGAATAGTTTTATTGTTTTTTTTTTCTATAATAAATGTTTATCTTTGTTTAGAAAATGTTAAATTTAAAATTTTGGACGTTATTTTTATGTATGATTTATTTAACTTTATAACTTATTTATGCTATTGCTTAGTATACAGTTGACACTTCTAATTAGTTTTTACATCTTATTGAAATGATTTAAATTGCTGAAATCAATAGATTTTAACACATGCCGATGCTATTCGATTATGACAATTGACAGTTTCGGAGATTCAAGAACTCCGTTTATAAATGTAAAAGATATAATTTGTCACACAATAAGTAACCGTGACGATATATGCAAAAATAAAACTTGGTTAATGCCTCTATTCGAACGACAAAAAACTCCCAACCATTATGTAATTAATCGGTTTTACATTTGGCATTCTGTTCATTGTACTGCTCATCGTCGGTATGGTCGCTAATCATGTTTATTCATAAACTGAGCATTTTATCAGCGCCCCAAGACCGTTTAGTTGTACTCGTACGCCGTATGTATTACAACGGAATTGGGTCATTAAAATACATTTTCAGTCCGACGAATAAGTTTACATAAATTGAACGCACTTACTTGGAGAGTTCGTTTGCACGACGCCAAACATTTGCTATAACTGATCAATTTTATCACAAAATTTTACATATTCGATATTAGGGCTGGGAATTTAATGGAAAACCCTAACTCTAATAAAAGTCTCGAAGGATCGTTTTTATCTATCATAAATATAATGAAAACAATTTATAAAAATATGTTGAAAACTTGACAAATTAAACATACGATATTTTTGTTGAACAAACATAGCTGCCTGCAGATTCTGTTATACAAACATACGCATTTAAGTTATCGGTCGCGGCGTAGTTAATGTTAGAACGAAAAATATTAAAATCAAATTTTGGTGAATAAACTCCTAAGAAAAATGTTTTTCCACTATGCGAAATATAATGTTACGTGGGTCAGGTTAAGTTATACATATTTCTTGGAATTAATTCCCGAGGAGACACCAAAAATAATAATAAACTTTTCGAAAAATTGTTTAATAATCCCGTTGATACCTCGCAACACAATGTTATTACTATTATCATCAAACTACTGATGTATATATATCTAACAAACAGTTTAGTAAATCACGTACACGTTTCAAATTAAACCGGCCGTGCGGTTAGTTGATTTCAAAATGTTTTTGAAGGCTTCAATCGTCATATGTATTAGCTGTTACTAGGTCTTAAACGTGTGTGCTTCCCTCGTCGTTTTTTCACACAAAATTACGTTGTTCGTCGATATTTTTGAATAGTCTATAGCTGTTATGACTACGAACGGTTGAAGACCGGTACGTCCCACTACCGCGTTACACGTAATTAACAGTCAATCGACGAACTTTAAAATGTTATAAAACTTCGAAACCGAATTAAAACAAAAAAAAAAAAAATAATAAAAAATTCGTGAGTGACGTAGTAAACTATGGATTTGCTATTGCTGTGTTCACGAAGATTACGTTTATATATATTGTGATTTATGCGCGAGGCATAAAAACCTTTGTAAAGTTCTCTGTCGAAATTCGTTTAATATGGATAGTGCTTTTCAAAGACAAATGTATTTATATATATGACGAGTATACACTACACGGTAAGTTTTGTAAGTATCAAAGTATATTTATGTACAGACGGTGTCCCACGGAGATTTGACGAATTCGTCAAAGACTTTTGTTCTTGTTCTTGCGCTGTAATAAACGTATTTTTAATTGAATTTCAATTACGAGGAAACACTCGTTCGTGTAGAATGAGTCGATCTTTACACGCGCGTATTACATTCCAGTATCAAACCGTATCTCGTAGTCGGTACTTTATTCGACACGGTTCTCCATTTTGTCGACAGTTTTCTCGTGCGTGAGTAAACGTAGTCAAAGTCGAAAAATCGACTACAAGTATTTAAAAAAAAAAATAATAAGTTTCTCACAAACCAGACGGCCATTCCGTACGAATACGATTTTCCGTGCAACAAACAAAAGCACTCGGGGTCACGAAAACAATAACGTATTGTCGTCCTCGCGGTTTTTACGAACATTCAACGACTCGCCGCAGCGGCCAACTCGTCCGAATTGGAAAAAAAAAAAAAAGGAGATCGCCAAAAACCTGACACCGCTTCGTCTCGTTCGCGACGCACGAACGTGTATTTATTTTGTAATTTTGTTTTTAGGATAACGACGCGCGTTGCACATATCTGTCCGCTCGTGCACAATACCGCGTGTTTAAACGTTGTGTGGTGCGCGCAACGAAAACGTCAACCTTGCCCCGGGGACGAGAGCCGGTGCGAGTGTGTGGCAAGGACGTCCGCAAGCGCGTACGCGGACCGTCCCCTCCTGCCCTTAGCCGCCGTCGCCGACAAGCCTAACGCACGCGTTGTTCGATACATCATATTATTATTATTATTATTATTGTTGTTATTATTATCTACACCCATTATGATAATCGCGAAATTGGGTCACTCGCGCGGGAGGCGGCAGCACTTTCAGTTTTCAACCGGTTTTTCGTGCGTAACGATAATTCGACGGGCAAACGTTCGTTTTCGGTCGAAGTCCACGCGCGAAAACGACGACGACGACGACGGATCCCGGTATCACGTGCTATCGCGTTTGATACCCGTTACCCGAACGGTGTCGTCTGTTTACGGTTCCCGCGCCGGTGGTGGTGGTCGGACGCGCGCGATATTCAATACCGACGGCCGTTAGAAAGGCGGCGACCGTCGCTCGTGACTTGTCCGCGCCGACCGTTTGCGCCACGCCGTTCGGGAAAAACGTGCAATACGACCGCGGCCGTCGCGTTTTCCCAAATCGATTCTACGACGCGACAAAAATAGTGCACTCGCTCACGGCAATTCGCATGGGCCGACGTATTAGGTTTTCGTATCGTTCAGACAAACGGGCCAACAAACGCGAGCCTCTGGCTTGTGTACGCAACCACATTTGCATTTACGCGTAGACTTGTGCGACGTTTTCAAGTCCGGGTCCAATCGATCGTGGCATACGTGTCCATCGTTTTTACACCCATTCGAGTGTATCATTAAAATTAATTTTTTTCCTGTAATTATCGTAAATATAAACGCTCGCGCTGAGTTGTATACAATAGATCATTGTCAAGGTGGTTAGACGTTATTATCGAGCTATGCTTTGTTGATAGTGTGTTGTTATAAACGGTCGAACAACGTTCACGTTATCATGTACCCATGGTACTTTGATTACTAATACTTCATTCCTCACGAAATATTCCATTAATTAATCGCGATTGTTTAAAATGTATCTAAATAAACATTAAACGTTTTTGCGTAAACAGACGATCTACAGTAGAACTACAAATAATATGACGTTTAAGAAATCATAAACGTCGCGCAGTATTTATATAGATACGTTTAAATTATAAAATTCGTTTTATATCGATATGTGTCACGTGACACCGAGATTTTCTCGGACTACTTTTTAAAACGCAAAACAAATGACTATATATATAAGGTTTTCAAGAAAAATTGAACTAATCTAATCCAACTAACGTTTAATTGGGTTTTTTCTTCAAATTTGCAAGGTAAACGATTATTCTCTGCAATTTCGAGACCTATATATATATATGTACGTAGCTAAATCTAAATCCTATTTTCATCGAAATCCTTCTGGCCGTTTTCGAAATAGAAAATACGCGTTTTAAACGAAATAATTCCTCTGTTTTGTAAACTATGTAATGAGATAAATATGTTCAATAAAAAAACAAAAAAAAACCAAAAAAAAAAAACAAACAACAATTTGATAACAACCAGGTCGAATTCGGTGTCATTGACTCGTTACATGCATGTAAATTGTTTGAACGCTAGTAGGTATGATATATGCATGTGTAACGTGTGTATGTGTGTGCTACCTACTCGTTTATATAATACATAAAATGGCGTGTATTGACAATATTATACAATATCTGAATATGAAACGTCCTATATCGTTTTATCCGCGACGTTTTTCATTTGACCGAAATCGCATTTTTCCTCCAGATAAGATGTTTTTTTTTTCGACATTTCCATCCCCTCGTGCGATCCGTTTTCTTCTTGAAAATATTAAATTCTATCTATATACTTTTTGTAATTAAAAAAAGTAAAACAGACTATCCATATATATATACATATATGTGTATATATATATGGATATGCTATGATTTTGTCGATGTATGCGGTATTTTATTTCATAAGTTTGTGTATAATCTTTGTACGGCAAATTGCGATACCCAATGCCTCTAATATAATTATTAAATAATTAATATACAAGTCACGAGTTAATTAGAGCGCTTAGAAGTTATCGCCATAAAAATATGCGTTCCAAATAATATGTTGTTCTTATACGTGCAGAAGAACTATTAATAAACTTGGCGTTAAGAAAAAAAAATATGTATAATATTGAAAAAATAAACGTTTGTGTAAAAATTATATCTGCATACGAGTGAAAAATAAACGTATCGAGTCGTTTTTGTTAAACTAACAAAAAAGGCGATAAATAAAATTTTTTCCGTGCTTTGCACGGGAGGGAACGAGGTGTTTTTAATCTTTGTTTTTAAACAATTTGTGTATGGTTGCCATAGTGACCTATATATACATACCTACCTAATCGAATTTTTTTGTTTAGCAAATGATTTCGAATGATTTTTCTCGATTTTGAAACCTATGACTGTAACGTTTTCTCGTGCCCGAAAACAGCGGATTCGACTCATTCCATCGAAATCTCCTTCAAAATCGGGAGGGGAAAAAAAACGATAAATACAATCGTCGTTCGCTGTTAACACGTAGTTAATACAAGACGATATATGTGTGATATACGAGACACGGACACTTTCTACAATTAACCGCGATGCCCGCGGGCGTGCGCCTGAATTTTTCATAAGACAGTGGTCGGCCAATGGTATACGACGGGCCACACACCGTACATTGTTAAGTACATTTTTGTTTTGTTTTTACAAACAACGGTAAGCAAAAGTAAGTTTACTTTCATGCGTAGCCTATGCAATTACCAATGTCCATTACGAGTCGTTATTCGAGCGTCGAACGAATAAGATGATTATCCGTCGGAGACATTGAAATCGACTGACAGCGTTTCGCGTTTCGATGGTCGGCACCACCCCCCCAGTCAATGAATTCGGTTAATAACAGCTGAATTGTCCATGACGATAAGTACTCGATTAAATCAATATTCGACCATGATCACGGCACGTGGGTTGCGACGCACACGACTTTTAGTTTTGTTGTCGAATTTCGGGCACAGATAATCAGTCGGTTTGTTGTGACCAAGTGAGGCGCAGATCTTCGTGAAAGACCGTTACCGATCCACCTTCAAACTGAACGGGCCGGTGGTATACGATGAACTTGTACTGCGTGTGAAACTAAACGCTGCGCACGCCGACGTCGTATATTCGTTCGATATAATATACATATATATAATATAAACGTGTACATATAATTATCGTTCGTACACACACACACGCGCACACATGTACATATACATATATATATAAAACGTAATTATTTCGCAGTCATGTGTCGCTGCAGTCGACCTTGCGTCGCGGAATTAAATTATAAGTACTTCACGTGTTATTTCGAATATATAATAATATAAACACATTTATATTCTGGCAACCGGTAACGACGTAATAATTGCCACTCAGTCGTGGTACAAACACACGTTGACACACACAACGCTAACGCACATACTCGTACACGCGTTAGGTTAGAGGGATTCGTGCGACAAAACCGTGTGATGCGCGTTTATGAAATGCACACGCGCTACATGGCGGTACGCCTAAAATGTCAGTGCCACTAGAGATGACTGTCGTCGATCGTATTATATTGTTATTGGTAACATACACGACGTGCACGCGTTTTACCCGAGGCCGGGACACGACGGTGGACGTTCAGGGCAGTCGGTCCGGTCCCGCAGCGAAACGACGACGACGACGAACGACGACGACGACAAGAACGCACGACGAAAGTATTCGGGAAACCTTTCTGTCGTTATGTTTGGTATTCGATCGTCAAAAGAGACTGCCTAACAGAGTGTTTCGAGTGAATTTTTTTCCACATACCATATACGATCCGATCGGTTTCCCGTAGTCTAATGGATATATTGCTATGAGACGAGTGTAAAAGGTATCGGCAAAGAAATATATACTTGCGCTATAATATAATAATGACCAGGGAGTGAAAAAAAATATTTAAATCCTTTCGTAAATTACTCGGTTTTTTCTTTTTGTCTTCAACTCGCGACAGTTTAATTTTATAAAATCACATAAACGTCAAGATGTATATGTATATATGTTGTATAATTTGTGTTAACTCGACGTTAAATCTCGCTATACTGAACGAATAAAATTCCAGTATGTAAATATGAGCATAACCTTGAACCTTATACATTATATATATACTAATGCATAATACCGGATCGCTGTAGCAAGTGTTATGCATTAATATATATGTGCATGCGCGTATATACGAGGGGAAACTAAAGGTCGTCCGCAGAATGAACGGGTGAGGGCAGGAGCATGATCCGGAGTAGTTATGCAGTTATTTGATAATATTACTTTATTATATATTATATTGGAATTGCATAAATGGTAGATAAACTCGGCAATGATAATGTTTTCGATTGCCTAATGCAATTATTATTATTATTACTAGGGCTTGGATGTTGTTGTAGTAAAAAAGTATTAAAACTGATTGCAGTATTGCCAAAGAAATTCCAAAAATTGCACACAAAAATTTTAAAACCGCACTAAAAATTATTGTGTTATTTATCAAATCTAAAAATACTCGAATGAATTATGTTATTCAGGTACCGTCCTTATGTACTCTCGTATAATTATTTTTATATATTAAAAACGTACAATGACGTAAAAACATCGACAAATAGTTACAGTTGTATTATAAATGTAAGTTATACGATGTGAAATATCAACAAAATTGAAAAATACCAAAAATGGTTAAGAGTTGCAATAATATTTTTTAGATTTCAACTCGTACTTGCACGAAACGAATTTAAAACTTACTTAATACCGACCATCGATATTTATCATTATTATACCTCCGTGAAAACATCGGAGTATGGGACATGCCGCGTACAGGTATTGTTTATACATAGTTCACGCTGATGATAACAATGTAGTTGTTGAAATGCGTATACGCTGTTAAAGTGTATAATATTTTGTGATTTTGGGCTTATGAATTTAAGTATAAAACAGTCACAAGTGCTCTATTATATTTTATTATATATAAATATAGTTATGTACAGTTTTAAATTCAGATGGGATAAAGATATATATTATTTTTAATAATATACATATATTATATAATATACATATACAAAAGCACAGCAAGTTCGTGGCAGAGTATGACCTTGTAAATACAAACAAAAAATACTAATGATATTATTAATCGTAAATAAAAAACAAACACAAATCAAACGAAAAATTATACCTTAGTTCCGTATACAATAGAAACGATTAGGCATATCGTTTATCAGTTATGACAAATCTATATTTATTAGTCGTAAACATATATATCGATAAATAAATATATATATATATATATATATATATTATATGTATGTATGTATCAGAGCCAAAAATGCGGATTTTGATAATTTTGATGAACTCTGAACAAATAAACGGTTATGCAAACGTACTTATAGATGTTAAAAAAAATATATATATAAATATGTATATATGTATGTATAAGCACCGATCCGGCAAAATCGCATTGTTAAATGTGTATAGAAAATGTTTTGACAATATAATTTTTATAATATATATAGTTGTTTTTACTAAAATATAAAAAATTGGCATTCGTCTCGTATTTATTAAGAATTATTAACGTGTTTTATGACGAATACGTAACGAAGTACATAGTTCACCATAATAATATATTATTTTTATTTAACTTTTTTTTTTCTGTATTTATACTCATGATAATTGATATTTAACATTTTTATCACGTCAGGATCGTGCTAAACGTGGGAGGGGGGAATGAGGGTGTCATAACTCCTCTCCACAGTGACGATTTATTTCAATCTTATTTTTTAATATCCCTCGGTTAAGAGTACACACATTTTTCATTTTTCAGCTACAACGTTCCCCAACACTAAAAATGAAATGTTCATACATTTTTTTACGCATCCTCATAATTCCATTTTTACTAAGACCCCCATCGTATATGTGCGATTAAAATTGTATTTGTTACATCTTGACCGGCCGTATACACATAACACTCTAATTGTAGTTTAAATTTGCCTCCGCTGAGTCATTATATTAAATCAAACACGAAAACACGTGAATAAATATTATACACTATACATAAGACATGCCTGTAAAAAAATAAAAAACAATATTGTTCATATTAATGGAATTCACATAAGAAAATACATGATATATTTAATAGCTATGTATATTGTATATTTGTGTAATATGCATGCAAAAACAAAATTCTCATTTACTTTGTCTTGTTTTTTTATTTATATTTCAATAAATTTACGCGTTTCGTTTGTTAAACTGTCAGTTAATTCCAATTAAGATTTTTAAACTCTTGATTGAAAATATCTGTTTGCTAATATATTATGAAATAATTTAAAAAAATACTGTTTGAAATATATGAAGAATACACTTTGACTCGATAATAATATTTTATCTCGTTACGCACACGGTGTGTCACATAGGTCACAAACTATTCGAATCGACGGAGTGAGAGCCGGTCAAGCAGATGATTTTTCAAACTCGTCGAATTGAGTAATCTATAACTAACAGATTTAGACGCCCAACATTGTTATGAATACTATATTCACGAAATGGCTATCTAAACAGTTGGGATAATTCATTTCGATTTCCTTATAATTAAAACGAAATAGAAAACATTACGTTTGTTACGGCGCAGAAGCGTATCAACAATTATTTCGAAAAAGGAAAAAAATAAAACATCTACTATAAAATATAGAATAGAACTGCAAGCCAATGCATTTGTCCGCGGGACACGCTGTATACACGTATTATCATCGTTCATCCCTGTAACAGAATATTCCGTAAGCCTTCGCGTGACGTATGTCATTTTATAATGCGCAAGTATCCTCCGCCAGATTATACCCATCGGAGTAAATATACATACATGTGCGACCGTCCTCGGCCCTCGCAAACGTATATTATGACATGACGCGCGCGCGAGCAAAGACCACGTGAAGGGATTAATACGGCCGCGCTAATATTATGTTGTACACGAACTGTCGATTGCGTAAAAACCGCCAACAGTTCGCTGTTTAGAATATCAAGTCTGTTTTTCCTACGACTTCTCACGTCTCCTCGCTTGACCACGCAGTGCTCACAATTTTCATAATTTTTTTTTTTCCGTGCTGCATAAAACCATTGTTATATTTTCGCGATTTCAAAAAAATAAAATCAACGGTATACGTTTACATCAGAAAATATACAAATAAATATCATATCCTAGTGTACAAAATTCAAAACTAGTGAAATACATTAATTGTAATTTAAAAAACATTTGTGCTATTGATCGAATTTTTCTTGTCATCGTAAAATGAAAAAAGAAGACATGAATATTTTCGATCATAACGCTGTTGATGTTTACGCGTGATCAAATAACGACTAACATAACACGCACACTTAATGTCTAGTAAATATATTAAATTTTTTTTTTTGATTTAAATAACCTAATCGCTATTGCGTTGAAAATGAATTAATTCTAAAGACATAAATATAATTTGGTTCACGGTAACGTACAAATATCGTTCCAAACACGGCACAGATAGAGTAGTCTCAGGTCCGGCAGTCGTATTAAAATAACGTGATTTATCGTATACAACGGTGTATAATAATATATTTTTAAACAATTTTTTAAACGTATATGTCGCGCACGCTTCACTGATTTTAGCTCTACGACAGTATACACGTACAACACGGACAAATAAAAATAATAAATTGGCCCGGATTAAATTTATGACGTTATTGTTTTTTAACTCGTACAAGTGTGTTTATCACCTACTGTTTGTGCTCGACGAACAACGACTATAACGTAGTCCGTGACCTTAAATGTGTATTATGTACACATATAAATGTACATAACACAATTTTGAAACACATGCGAAACATACATCTTATAACGGTTAGATAATATTTGATCATGTGTCAATTAGACGCGCGTTTGTATCGACGTGTTGTTATTATTAGCATTATTATTTTCAATTATATATATTACAAAATCGGTCAATTGATAAATATCAATTCACTTTTAAAACATAAAAATTGTTGAGATTTTCAAAACCCTACATTTAGTTCCAGAATCGATCGAATTATTTCAAACGTTTGTTGTTCGTGTACGATATTGAATTTTAATCACGCTATTGAGATCAGATCAGGTATATGTGGGAGCAAGGCCGTATTTGGGAGGTTCAAACATCCCCCCACTCACCCGAAACTTTTAATAGTTATGATAAATTGAATTTATTACACTAAATTACTAAGGTGTAGTTACACCGTTTACACGCCACATGTCAATCCGCGCTTAGACACAATTTTATCGTACACAACATCATCTAGTGTCTAAATTTAGTAGTTGAAAATATATGATTCGGTTTTAATCCCCTCCCCCCCCCCCGAAAATGTGTTCCTGCTACGATCTTGTATGGGAGGATCGAGCAATGGGGCTTAACGGAAATATAACAACGCTTGCGTGTGCGCATGACATCAATCAGTCTTCGTGAATCAATATAGAGAGCGAAAAATCGATTGGCTTCCAGTCGAAATATCGGCCTCATAATTAATGAAACAAAAACGAAACATATGGATGATGTGGCTGTCGTGCGCTCAATAACAATGACTTAAACGTAGGACACGGTCGAACAGGTCCGAACATGGTTTTAAATATTTAGTAGCGGATTGTTAACTAGTGGGTATGATGTGCGTGACGAAGTTTAAACTCGGGATCAACGCGGCGGATCGGACCCACACACTTCCTCGAATAAAGTGATAAGCTCGAGAAGCTACCGAGGAAAAACGATAATTGGCCTGCGTACGACCAGTAGAGCAATGCGTGCGAGTGAAACGTGGTCGGTAACTCAAGGGATGAAACTACTGACCGGGAAACTAAATGGAAAGCGCTTCGGGGGTAGACTACGTAAACGATGACGGGATAGAGCGAGGGAAGACTTAGAGACGGTCGGAACGTGAAGGCGCGATAGACCGTGACGGATAAAGGGACTCGGCGGAAGTTGCACGAGGCCTTCGATGTAAAGAAAAAGAAATACGATTATATTGAACTAAAAATCTGTAATTAATTATGAATTATAATAAAAAAATTTAAAAAATCGAAATTCGATTTTGTGAAAGTCCATCACGCTCGAACAAAAACGTTACGAAAATTAAATACAAATTACTGCCGGGCAAAGCGGTGTCGCGCGATAAAAAATAACAACGTTGCTCGCGACCGACAGTTTTTTGGGCGAATGATATCCGTGCCCGTGACGCGTTGGGGGGTCCCACGTGCGCACGAACCGTGTACGTCCACTGGACCGCGTCCGTTTGTGAACCGAGTGGGGTGCGTGGGCCCGACTCGCCCCGGCCGCGAGGCGATCGCATACGTTTTAGTTGGTCGTCTCGCGATCGGAACGCGCGCGCGAAGAACTCGGGACGGCTTCGACCCGGCGGTCCCCGATCCGGCGCGGCCCGCAGCCGTCCCCGGTATTCAGGACAAGGACGCCGTCGGCCAACGCCGAACAAACTTCCCGCGCGCACACCGAAAACCGTTCTCTCGGCAACGCTAAAACCGTTCTCCGTCCCGGGACAAAAGCCGTTAACCGTGTTTCACGTCGTCGTTATCGGCGCGGCGCCAGCGGATCTCTCTTCGCGCGTGTCCGCCGTGACGTGACCGACACGCGTAACGAATCGCGTTCACGACCGTATTCGTTTTTCGACCATAAAAACGCGGTTCGCGCCGGAGTCGGACGATCCGAAATAGAATTATTACAAAAAAAAAAAAAAATCTGGTCTAATTTCGAACCGCTTGTTATACGCGATGCCCCCGACGGCAGCTGTCTTGAAACCGTTGGGTCTCGACGTTTTCTCCGCGTGCGGACACAACCGTTTTATCACAAGTCGCGCCGAACGAAATGCATTTTTTCACATACGTCCCAACGGATTGGTTTGCCGTGAAAATCGGATTTGGGTTCGTTTCGCGGGCAGCGTTTTCGAAAGGAACCCGCGTACCAAGCCAGTGTTCGAATGCAACGAAACCTTTCGTGACGGGCACGTGCGACGCCGTCGTGTCGTTCCCGAGGGGTCTCACTCGTCTCGTATCCGTTTTCTAATAACATTTTATTCTCGTTCGCTCTGTCGCCGGTCGTCCGCGACAAGTGCACCGTACTCGGCTGCTTTTAGCCTAACGTCTCGCTACGGGACGTCCGGACACGGCTTTTAATGACGACGCGATAACGCGCCGAATTATGAAACGACCCAGACTTTTGGAGCGAGGGTTTTTTTTTTCGGCCACCCGACGTATTTCGCGTGCGTCTATGGACGTTGTCGATTTTTTACGTCGTCAGACATTTATTTCGGGCGCGTTACGGTCAAACACATTCATACACGTGTATACGTTCAACCGGATCTTTTGGAGACCGCGCAAACGACTTTCGAAAACCAATATACGTTGAAAATACGACAGGTTTTGGCGCGGGATCGGTTATTGTTACCGCGTATTGTATAAGTCGATGATAAGTTATGCAATACATTTACTATAAATAACATATTCCCGTAGCCATCATACGAACGAAACGCGTATTCATCAGTAGAGTCAATTTTGAGTATCTAATACACAAAGTCAGAATAATTGGACACACGCGCGCGCACACGCACACACGCGCGCGCACACGCGTAATGAATCTATTCTCGGTGTAGGACATTCGCGTTACTATATATGCTCACCTCCGCGTAAGTCTGCAGCCGCAGTGACGTATTATTTTAAATTTGAAAACGAACATAAATCATTGTGTACTCGCACAACCCGACTGAGCGCAGCTCGACTCGGTTTACTGTTTATACATTTCAAGCGATCGTATGACAAAACTGTTATTGAAAATTTTCGAATTATTTTTACCGTATAATATTGCGAACCGATTAACGTTGCGTTCCGTATTCGTGTTCGAAACTAAACACTTTATTGTACGGCGAACCGATAAAATATAATAATGACATTGTAAAACTTTTTATTACTTTCAACGTTTATAAACATTAAAACGGTTTATGGTGTTAATATAGTTTTGAAATATAGTTAGAATCGTATAATCTTGCAGATATCTTAAAACATTCGAACTGAACATTTAATTATGCGTTCCAGTATAATTTCTGTATAATATATTATGTACATTAGTATAGTAAGAAAATCAACAGGACCCCGCAGACGTTCGAGATATTTTCAAAATAAAATAAATATTTGTTTTAAGTTTCAAGTTTTTGTAAAATCACCGAAATGTTGTAAAGCAATGCGAATAGTTTTACCCTCCTACACAGGTAATCAATATATATATAATATCTCGGTCGGTCTCATATCGTTTGTCCCTTTCGCGGAGATTTTTTACGGTATATTGGGAATTTCGATAATTTATATTTTAGCACTCCTATACACACATACGAAAGCGGAAAATATTATATTATCACGCACACAAGACAGAAATATTTGTAAAACCAATATATACGCGCAGGGCCGAGGATCATTGTATTTCGCGCCGCGCCGGCGCAGATATTCTGTTTTTTACGTTAATTGATAACGCGAGTGTTATTCACCGACCGACCGCTATTGTAAAATGCCCAGTGGCGCACGTAGGATTTTCACGAGCGCGTAAAATTAAAATTGTGTCCGCCTACCGCGCGGTGTATTTATAAGGTGTATATTTACATTCTACCCGATGACGGTTTTCCTCAAATGTCTTTTTTTTTTTTTCTTCTAAACGCCCATCCGCCCGCCGCAAGAACGAACGCAATTGCATTGCACCGCGACTAACCTACCGACGCGGACGCCACCGGTAATAATAATAACACGCAGTGCAGACAACCAACTAATAAAAATTTCGTTTAAAAACGTCATCAATGTAATGCATTAAAAATCGATTTTAAAATGCCATAAACGGAGTAAACAAAAACGCACAACTAAAAGCAATAAGCGTCCGGTAAATATTGCATTCACGGTTAGGGTTTGAACCATGCGATACATTTACTGCGTTTTCGCGCTCGTTTATTACGTTTTATTATAAACAGACGTAATTTATCGGTGTTTGCATAGATTTTACGGTTACCGTTGAAAATGTAAACGCAATAAAAAATAATGATTGATACACGTTTTACGCACGGCATTTAAATAAATAATAAATAATGTTTTTAATTGAAACAATATAACAACACCTCTAACGTATACGCAACATGCATATATGACTATGATTTCATAAGAATTAAAATGTTATCAGACTAAAAAATAAGTATGTATATATATACTTGCAAAGATGTTTTAATGTTGAGATATTATATTGGTGGCTGACGTTTTATAATAAAAATAACGTATTGATATATGTTTTCGCGCTAGTAAATATGTTTGTATATGCGAATTTCATCAACATATTTAAAATTGTATGTTAAAAAATTATAAAAATAATAAAAATATATTTTACGTGGATAGTTTAGTTATATACACCTGTTTTATGTGCTCGCGTTTATAATTTATTGTTAAAAAATAAAACAACAAATATATGCGAAAGAGAATGGACTGAACCGCACGTGTGAACCTATTACACGCGATATTCGTTTATTTCGTTCGTCTAAATTAAAACAATATGAAACTTTAGCATTTAAACGTAAATTAGAATAAAAACCTATTCAAAAATAAGACTGGAATTAACACCCGAGAATTAAATTTAAATTAAAACAAACAAAATGATTTTGAAAACGTGTTCCAGAAACAACGCGAGTTTCAACGTAAATTTCAACTTGTTCGTCAATGAAAACAAAAACGTTAAAATGCGATCGGTGTTGTCGTTTGAATTGTATTTTCCTATTCGGCATCGTGATAAGAATATCACGAGAGACACACGACAGGACATATTTGACGTTAAACGTTTCATGGAACTTACAAGTGTTTTGTTTTAAAAATGAAATGTACGCTTTCATAAAGTATATGCGATACAGTCTATTTACCGTGATGAAGTAGGTATTTATATATATTATGTATTGTTATCTTTAAATTCGGACGAGTTAACAATTTTATTAATTAAAAACCGTTCTACCGTAGTATGACCTCGACATTTCACACCGTCTGAACAAGTATTTGTTGCACGTATAAACGCAATAAATTTGTGAGTGCGTGTGTGTGTTATTGTAACAGTAGACAGTATTGGAAATCATGGTTCGAAGAACTCCGCGGGCCCAGAGAGTCGAGAGAAATAATCGAAACGGCTGACAATGATCGATTTACTCGCACGACGAAATAAAATAAACAACGCGATGATATTACACGCACGCACGATGTGACCGAGATAAATCCGATCGTTTTGCGCACGGCCGCCGTCATCCGATCATTTTCGTTTACCGCGACACACATTCGGCGATTCCCGGTTACGTAGCGCCGCGCGTGTCGTGTCGACATACGCGACGATACGGGCAACACGCTCGCGCGCGCGTATCCATGTGACCAACGGTACCAATGCGATCGATCGGCCGGACCGCGGTATCCGTTTTTGATGGGGTCGGGGATTCGACTGGACCCGTGTGTTTCGCCGCCGTTGCTCCGATGGACGGTATCATTGTGATAGATTTTTAGTCCGTCAAACGATTTCAGTTGTACGATAACGAACACGATTTTCCGCTTAACATCGAATACGTTATCGTCGTTTCTACTGGAAGACACCACACTGTGCATTTTGTCGCGTCCGCGGCGTGATATTTAATCGAACGGGCATGTCCCCTGTTACGATAACGTACATTCGCGTCTCCGATATTTCATGGCGTTGTTCTTATTCGCTTTCAGGAGGCGGCGACGAACATTCACTGTTTGATTAACCATCGAACCCGTGAGATTTATAACGCGTGATACGTATACGCATATCAGTAATAGGTATAGATGTAGATATTTTTTTTTATATATTCGATCGATTCAAAACTACGAGAAAAAAAATGTTTGTAGATTATTTTTATACGATAATACAAAATGAAACAGGCGCCAATATATAAATGCAGACGGTTAGTACGAAAATATAATTTTTGATTTATACCTAAGTATAATATTGTGAGCATAGTAATCAGTCGAACTACATTCATTGAATCTAATGAGGTTAGGATAAAACCACGGTGTCTGAATGTCATTGTGGACCTGCTCGGCTGAAACCGAAATTGAATGTAGTAAGATGATATACATAGAAACGATATAGCATAATATTGCACGAACACTTGTCATGATATTCCGAAACATGTTATTTAAGGGCATGTGTCGCAAAAAAAAAAAACAGAGAAGTTCGTGTATTATACTGTATTAGATTTGAGTTAATTATTAAACGATCTGATATCGTAATACAATATTTTTTCTGTCTTTACGTCATAATAACAAACTGTTTAATAGATGTATATTTTTCCACGGCTTCGTGCACGGGAGTTATATAATAATTCTTTGAATTTAAAATCGAAAATTTCGAAATTGTTATTGCCTTCGTGTGCTTGTATTCATTAAATTAATGTGAAAATGTATAATGTTAGTAACTGTCGAACGATCGCTATTACTGTAGCTGTATATGGTTTCACAAATAAAACAATGAGCGTGACGTCGGAAAGAGATACTTTTACATTTTGAAAATAATTTTGGTTTTTCGTCGTTCGTAAAATTATTTTTAGCACTTAATTAGATTTCATCGTACATTACTAAAACTGTACAACTCGTACAAACCAATTGCGAATCTGAGAGTTTTTTTTACACACCAAATAAATAATTATTTATTGTTGTGACTCGTGGCATATAGATTAAAATTATTAGAGGTATGTCTACCTTTCAGATCAATGAATCAACTTTGATTTTTTATTTTATTTTTTTTTTTAAATTAATTACGCGATGCACTTCAATCGGAACTTGAAATGTCTACTTGATAGAAGGTAGTTTATGATAGTGTTGACGAGTTTAATAAAAAAATGACTTTATATTACAAATGATATATTATTATATAAAAAAAAAACATACACGAATATCCATTATAATTAATAATGATATATTGTTCAAGTATTTTCATACTATCATTATTCTATAAATATTTCTTTTTCTTTACACGTAATATACAATCTGTATCATTTGATAAAATAAGAATATAGGCTAAGAGTAACAATTGGACATGATTAACATATATTTCATGAAATAAGCCACCCATTGATGACATTTCTTAAAAAATTTAATAATTGTTAATTATTCTACAAATATAATATATTTTACTGTAAATATTGTAAATAAACTACTCAATATGCTATTCTACAGATAGTATTTTTTCCTTTGTACAATAATAATAATAATAATAATAATAAAAGTATTTTTATATTTCAATATCACTTAATATTTTTAACAATTTTCTATGCAGTGAATATGACGTTAAATCTATAAGCTCGTACAAACGATGCAGCTGGCAAATATTTGTGTTTTTTATGAGCACGCGTTCAATTATTGTGTACTTTATTTTACTATTATTTCGATAAAATTTCGAATTTTGTATTTTTTCGTGCAATTATTTTTACATTTTATTAAGTTTGAACAAATTATAGGTATTTGCGCATTGAACAAAAAAGTATATTATAACTGTCAACAAGCTATTGACACATACCATCGTTAAAATTTGTATACATACATATATAAATAAACAAAATTTATAAAATATACATAATTTATTTGTAAAATGTATATTCTTGTTTTTTTTTTCTTCTCTCACTCTTTTCATTTACATAAATAGAATTTCTATGCACCAAAAATGTTCAATTATGCCGAAAAAGAGTATTAAATATAATTATATTATATATATATAATAATATATAATACACGAGTTGACAACATGGTCGAGTGTTTTATAGTTGTATTATTTATCTGAATATTGCATTCGAAATAACGATTCTAAGAAAAACTCAGTTTATTATTTCTTTATAGTTTTTCGAAATTCAAACTTCAAACATTTAAAAAATATACATGTTTATAACTAACGATTTTTGAAAATTTCAAAAATATATTGTTAAAATATCGTGTGAACTTATATACTAAAATTTCATTCTTAAACACAAATAATGCACGTGTATGATTTGTTTACAATTTGTTTGCAGTTTTACGTCTAACCAAACCGATGGGAAAACAAAAAAACGCGTGTCAAATAAAGTACCGTCTACGCACGATTTGTTACCAGGAAAATATACGCATGTAAATCATGGAATGTAAATCATTAGAACTCGCACAAGAAGAAGTGTTTACAAACAAACGCGATAAAAAAAACGTATCATCGTGAAACCAATAGGTTTTTCGGCCTCGCCCGGAATCTAAAATATTTCTTCTTCGAGTATGGACTGAGCCACTGGCGTCCGAACTCTAAACTCGATACGTGTATGATATACACTGTATACACGATTTGTAAGATAATTTTACACTTTATTCTCAATATTTGGTTGAAAATTCAAAAATATTGTGACAAGTCGAGATTATTAAAACACGCATTGAATAATCGAATAATATGCGACGAATCGTAAAACGCGACTTAAACGAAATAAAATGCTGAAATATGCATTAAAACGTGTTTTATTTTTAACTCAGAACCACGTGAAGCTTATTTTATACTAATTTTTAGCATACAACACGATCGGCTAGAAAAAAATATAAAAATGCATATACAAATCATAAATTTATATACATTTATAATTATTATTCCCGTCAATCAACTTAGGTAATAAAACCATTTGTAATTTGTTATAATTATATTACGTGTGTGTGTGTGTGTGTGTAAATATAACGCACGTGTATCCATTACACCGGTCGAATGTATGTAGAAAAATATTGCACAACTATAAAGATGATCACGATATGGCCTCTCAGGTATTCATCATTTCAATGTAACGTACACACACCGTACGGTATAACACACATACATGCTTGAGTATGTACTACACACATGCGCACGCTCACACACACACACACACAGATATATATATATGTATATATTGTTCTTCGTTATAAAACGGTGAAAGGAATCATTTCTTGATTCTTCCCTATTTGAAAAAAACCTTTCGCCAGTCTCTTTCACTAGCGCATTACTAAAATATTGCTATATAAACATGATATTATGTCACGCGCGTGTCAAAACTATTTACCCGATACGGCGATATTTAACTGTTATATCGTTTATTGCCAATAGGGCTGTGAATTTGTACGAATGTACTTGTCGGCGTTTTTGCCATTAATTTCCGCCTTTTCTAATAGTATGATCGTTCAACAGTATAACGTTAAGAAAACGAATAGAACTATTTTTTGAAAGTTTAACATAAAATACAGTATCTCATCGATTGGACTATTCATTAAACGTTTAAAATTAGTTTTTGGAATTTAATGTGAATCTTAAACTTTTAAATGACATTAAATTCAAATCCGTAATTATTGATAAAACTTATCATTAGAAATCAATTTTCAGACATTTGGGTATTCCTATTTTTGCAAAACCATTGCAATGTTACACGTCAACTCCATAATTGGAATTATTATATATATTAATGTATTAATAATATGCTATTATTATTATCGAAAATGTGATAATATTGCGGTTTACTATTTTTTCCTCAAAGCATCGGTTCATGTGTAAAAACGACTTTACAAGAACTAATGAATAATATCGAAAGAAAAAAGTAGTTGTATACATCACTTCAAATGGGTTTCTTAAACTGCTGATACTTTAGAGTTGTATCATTTTGTTTGATTTAAATTTAAATTATGTTAAATTCGAAAACAATTTTGAACTACTCTAATAGTCTACTAGTCTAATAATTGATGAATATGATACGAATACATTTCTAGGTTAAGATTAGAGTATGGATTTTGTACATAGCATTGATGTTGTTCATAATTTTCATGTATAAATAACATAAAGAGAAAGAGAAAGAGAGAGAGAGAGAGAGAGAAAGAGATAAAAGATATAAGTGAAGTTTAGTTTTAAGATCAGAAACTTTTAAATATATAATATATATATATATATAGGATTGATAAATTATAAAAAAAACCATTGTTAATCTCGTTATATAGAGAGTTGAGAAAAACAAATGGACGGAGCTTACTCATATGCTTAATCATTACCAATCTTATTCAAATATCGTTTACATAATTATGCACAGTGGCGTATTTACGTGAGGGTCTCTCCCCAGAACAAAAAAAAAAGGATTACTAAAGATACTGATATAAATGTTGAGATTAACTACAAGCACAAAATAATGTAGATATTTTATAGATAGACACTTATACACAGTGACAATATAGCCTAATAGGTAAACACCGATAATTTTTGAAATTGTTTTAAAAGCAATTTGTATCCCCCCCCCCCAGAAAAAATGTCATTATACTTATACTTGAAAATACGCCATTACTTGTACACTCAGCATAGTGTACAATTTGGTCTACGTATCGCGTTCGCATCTGCTTACCTTCGCGGTCTATAATACTATATATATAAACGCACGCAGTGTACCTTGAAAACGTTAAGTAATTTTAATTCAACTTTAAATGTGCCAAAATATATATGTAAATATGTGTAGTACTAATATGCTGAACATATGATCATGTTTTCGAAAGAAATTTTTTGAGCAAACGCCATATTTCGATACGTTTTTGTTTTATTTTTAAAAATAAGTTTCGTATCGACAAAAATCGGCATAAATACATGTTGATTGTGCATATTGCACATATGTGTACACACACATATATATACATATATTTGTATACTTCTCGAGCACGTGTATACAACAACATAAGAGTGTTACATATTTAGATGCTTTGTATTTATCTGAAAAAGGTATCTGCTTATATAACCATGAACTAAATGCCTCAACGTATTATAATGTACCTATATACATATATATATATATATGCGCACACTAATTAAATTAATTTAACATGCAAATTTAACCTATACACCTATTATTTAATTATAAAATTCAATAATTAATTGATGTATCTTCGGGATACCTATATATATTGAATTGTAGGTATACGAGTATATATATATATACATAATTTATGAAGAAATCGATTATCACACATTTAAGGTCACTTTGATTTAAATACTTCAACGATTTACATTTTATAGTTTGTAAAAATTATAATTTGTAACATTATGCCGTTCTGTCCTTATCGAAATTACTCTTTAAACAAGTCAACTTGCCATATTAGCATATCCTGTGAATGATTGGAGATACTTTGGGGGCACCTTCAATCCATTTTCCTCAAACAAGTAGACGCTTAATATCGTTTAAAAATACCGTTGTTCGGTCAAAATAGATAATATACATGTACATGCATAGCATCGTTACCATTTTTTCTATTATCTTAAGAAATGACTACTTCTAAATGGTGGAACTCAAAAGAATAAATTAGTAATTTGAAACCTTATTTCTTAATACAACCCAAAAACGCAACAACGCTTTAGCACTAACGTCAAAGCAAAAACCGCCAAAAAGTAATTTTTAAGCCATTGACGAAATGTTTGAAACTTACAAATGTGTTTTGTTTAAAAGCGAAACATTATATACATATATAACATATAAAATATAAATGCGTACAAGTATATGCCAATGTGTAAGAAGCAATAATTCATTTTTTATACGAATGAAATTATTATGAAAAAATATTTCTAACATAAAATAAAAAACCAAATAAATAATTTCATGTCGATCATACAAAAAACTGGCCGCCCTGATAAATATCGCTTTATATACTTATATATATCTACATAACATTAAAGTTAATTAATATTTTAGCAGGTTACAGTGATATGCGTTTAAGTTGTAAGCTTTATAGTGAGACATGAAAAATTCAATTTACGCTTGAGATATGAAATAAAACGGTACATTATAGTCTGTGTAGATATATTAATTAACGAAACAGCGACATGGTTATAACATGTAACCATATACCCTTATATAACACCCTTGGGCTTGTCAATTGGAAGCACATATTATACGTGTAAAGAGATGACAACTGCAGACAAGACGTGATAACGCGTATATGTTTACGTCACGAGATAATAATAATAATTAATAATACAATAGCCGTGTTTTAGCGCGTGTGTTTATAATTATATACATCAGTCTTAAACTCTTCAAAACAATGTTTAAATACGACTACTATATGAGATATGTTTCCGAAAAACGAATATATACGTTTCGAATTAAATAGGAGATACTAATGAATTAAACTGCGATTCGCTAAGGAAATACTATTCCATATATACAAATCGAATTATACTATTGTTCTATACAGGAAAATGAATGGGCAAACGTAACAGATATTTTCAAACCAAATATAGAAACCTTCAATAATTAAATTATAGATATTATTGTTTATGAAAATGGGTAAAACAATCGAAAAAACAAAATCAAAAACTTGACGAAATAAAACCAATTATACAACAAAAATGGTCCTCGAACCATAATTTTAAAAAGCACGAAAGCTTTCGAATTAAACGACTAAGCAAACAGTTCGTGCAAAACCAACAAAGTTGGTATCTATATATATGTACTTCAGTCCTCCCCCCCCCTACCGAAATTTAAGGATGCTTACGAATATAATATTATGTAAACGTTATAAATACGTATTGTGAATGCTTAAAACTATTAGTAGTGGTGGAATAAATGATTTATCACTCATCATGTTTTTGTATATTTATCGTTTTTTAATGTGTATTTGTTGATTATCTTATATTCAAATCCCGGATACGCCACTGCTCCAATATGCGAAAGTCCTTGCGGGACCCAACTCATTGTAAAGGACGTACTGGGTGTCTACAATACGAGGATGCAAAGAATAATAGAAGACTGCACTAGACCACCTCCCTAAACGTAATACTCTCGCCCAGTAAAAAATCGAATATAAAAGTTGCCGTCGCGGTGTATACGATATAAGAAACGGATCTGAGGACCGAACGCAGTCAACGGGTCGAAGGTTGCTCATCTCTAGAATTATATAGATCAAATTTACAATAATAGTATAACGCCGACCAGAGGTTAGAGAAGTGATGAGTCGAGTGGCCAACATCCAGTCTCAGTGGAGTGTATAATATTTTTGAACTATTTTCATTTCGCTTATTATAATTGGCATTAAAAAAATAATAATTTATACCTGTTTACGAAAATAGATAACTAAAACCAATAACGTCATTGTATGTAACGTGTAGATATGCGTTGATAATTATTAGAACATTTCAACTCGAACTTCAGTTTGTTTTTTATACGATAATTATTAATTATTATTCATTCGTCTAATCTTGAATTTTTCTACTTTTTTTTTTTTTTTGGTACACGCCATGCGTTATCTCTTGTTTTTCCGACCGAAATCATTACATTCATTAGCACTAACGTCTACATATTATTTATACGTACGGTCGAAGGTCTGAATGTCTATTAAAAGTAGTCTAGTTTTAAACACGCGCGTCAAACGACTACAAAAAAATCGTCTATTTTACGAAATGGTCTGGCGCAAAACAATAGTCTACTGCCGGTAATGTCTACCCGTAAGAAAAAAAAAATAACATAAAAAAACCCGTTTGATCCGTTCAAAAATGTTTCGCGTTGTATTTGAACAACGCGTAACGGCAGTCTAAATGACAATTAGTGCCGTGGCGAACTCGTCACGCAAACACATTTCGACGGTTTGTTCGAAACGTATTATTCGCCGCGGAGTCAAAACACACGAGTAAAACCATGTGCGCGCGTCCGCAACACGGTTCGACGTATTATCCGCGCAACAATACAAGAACAACGAAATCGATTCACACGTGTTAGGATATCGAGACGAACGATAATCGTCTAGAAATAATTACGATCGAACGGATAACGCAAACGGTATTGACCGGCGTTGGCGCAGTTCGCGTTTCGTTTACACGCAATGGACGTTCGACATTTATTCGCTGCTCGCAACATTCTTTTACGGCGTATAGCCGCTACTATAACGTCATTATTACATGCATATCACCGCGGGCCGTACAGATTTATAGTAGTATGAGTTATAACACATAATATATATATATAAATACACAATCGCAATAACCGCGATGCTTTCCCTTTGACGTCAATGACACTATTCTATAACACAATGCGTCGCGCCGTTCGCCCGTTCAATAAGATTCGTCCACGCTCGTAATATATCGTGTATGCGTATAGGCGTTCGTTTCAAACATTTCGTTTTACCTTTACCTAAATCTTTCGTAATCTCTACATTTTTATTAAACTGTACAACATTATCGGTACAAAACGCCATATAAATAAGTTTATTTATAAATTATAATTTAAGTGAAGTAGGTTATATTGTAATAAAAATAAAACGATACTAAAATAAAGTGCAGCAAATCCATATAAGTCGACCACGAGAAATTAATACAAATCAAAAATATTTAGACGAAAAAACAATATTTTTATTATCAACGTGAATTCCCTTATTTAGTAGTTAAAAAAAGTTTTCAAATTATACAGTTTTTTTTCTTTTATTCGTCTGCAAGGTAACAAATGTTTTTGACATTAACC
The DNA here is from genome assembly GCA_019022885.1 of Schlechtendalia chinensis. Classification (NCBI taxonomy): domain Eukaryota; kingdom Metazoa; phylum Arthropoda; class Insecta; order Hemiptera; family Aphididae; genus Schlechtendalia; species Schlechtendalia chinensis. Next base: position 7,028,310 of record CM032341.1, read on the forward strand.
CCTATTGGTACATAATATGTACTGTACGTGTCAGACACTTGTTACAGACTGCTACAGTTTATAGCGTTCGTATTATTCGACATAAAACGGATTACTTATACAAAAAGTATACGTTAATAATCCATATTTATTATTTACTAAAACAAAATGTGCTGAATTTACAATAATTAAAATATGATTCCTCAATAGTTTATCCGTATGTATTTATAACTTGTTTTTCTTTTGAACAATTTTAATGGCAAACTTCTTAGATAAAATCATTCGAAATATAATTAAAAATAAATTTGTTTTTTCAAAAAATTAATTAAAAATATACTCGAATACAATTTTATATATAACGACGACCTGATTTTATTAGTTATTAATTGTTATCAATATCATTAAACGATGTGTATGCGTATGATAGGGTTAAATTATATACCTATATAAAGTTTTAAAGTTTAAACTGTATATAAGTCGATTAAGAAAAAACCGTTAATGAATTCACATTCATTGAAAATATATAGAACTAACACACCGTGTTTTAACACAAATGTTTTTAAAAAAAATTTATATATAAATATATAATTAGTACATTTTAAACACAAGTGCAGATTTCTGTTAATAAATATAAGTTACAATATACATTCGCAAAACGATAGTGGATTGATGCCTTCATAACCAATAACAATTATATTTTATACAGTTTTAATTAACTTTTGAACTGCATATATAAATAAATATATATATATATGTATATATATAGGGTTCACTGTTCACACATATTGTCTGTTGTAAACTATTAATTGATACAAATACTGTATGACTACATACATATAAAGGTACTTATACTGTTTACTTGATCTTAATTTTTGATTTTGCATGCAGTTGATAACATTTTATATTTAATCATTTTAGAATAAACACGATAAATAGAATATGTTATTTTTGTTCGTTTATAATATCATAACAACTATTTATAGTGTTGTTATTTGTTGCAATTAGAAAACCTGAACGCACTTTATACGACTTTTAAATGTACAAAACTGGGCGTCAACGAGTTAAAATTAAATTTTAATCAAGTTATTTAACGCGGTACATTTTTCTAAACTATAACTTTTTAACATTAATTTTCATTATAAACTTGAGGTGTTTTAAATTTATTTTAACTTTTAAACTTTATAATTACAAGAAGTATCTAAATTAAATTAAATTTTATCCGAAATACAATGCAAATGTTCTTAATGCAATTCTTACTATAGCAGTATATGCAATTTTTATAGGTGTAACGCATCCGTAAGCACCAACAATTCACAAAGAACGACTCTTATTTTCATGTGTAGAATATAAATATATAATGCAAAAATGTATATCGTCTATAAATGTTTGAATAACGAGTCTTTCAATGTTTGTACATTAAGAGTTTGACATTTGTTGTTTTAGATTTATCTCGTTAAAACGATAATGGTTTTACAGTCATATTAATTTTGTACATTTAATACATGTATGCATGTATTTTCAAATACGTATGTCATATGCACGTCGGTTATTACAAAACTACACAAGATATATTTCTTGCTTAACTCAGATTAAAAAAAAATAAAAAATTGAAAATTTTGTACTAATGGTAAACGTGCAAGTCGATAAAACGATGCGAATACATTTTACGGCCTATATACTATATATATAATAAGACAAGTGGCCTGGACCGGTTTATACATCCTACACCGTATACACTTCTAGTAAATTTTCGTTTGTTAAGAACAACTAAAAAAAAAATTTTTTTTTTTTAAATACAACAGACATACGCCACACAAAATCAAGTATAAGTACGCGTATAGGTGGGGTAATATAATGTTACGTCGAAACCGGTTCGTATGACGGTTACATAGAAAAAAACAATATATTATAACCGTTGGTCTGTGTTCTTGATAAAACGGTAACAAAGTACCAGGGGAAATGTTAACAAGAAAAATTAGATCTTTTATAATACATGTTATTGGCGATCGATAAAAAATTATATGCTTAAATAAATAAATAAACGTTTGTATGGGAAAATATTACATTTAAATTTTAATTAGTATAATATTATTAAATATTTAACTAAACACGCGTATATCTAGATGAGATCTTTTGATTGTATGACAGTCATCCTAAAATGTTTTTCCCCGACAAAGTAAGATAAGATAAACTGCAATGAGTCATTAATAAGGTTCATAATGGTATAGTCTTTTGTATTCGTATTCTACAATTATTTAAAAATTACGATAAAAATTGTCGAAATAAAAAATTCAAATGCTCTAAAAACATCCGTTATTTAGAGTGTTATATAGAGTATTAAAATCGTTCCTAAAAAAAACGTTCGCTATTGAAAGATGTTCGCTATTTTGAGGTGTCAGTTGGGTATATATATATATATAATATTTATAAAGAGGTGTTGGTGAAGGAAATTTTAAAAATTCACTCTATTTATAATATAATTTTTGGGAAATGCAAAAATACAAATAAGCAAATCGAATTCGTACAGATGAGATTACTTACCGACAGACTGTGTACGTAGTACGTCTGGAGTAAGAGTATACCCGGAGATGGGCAAAATACATAAGGTTTTGTATTTTAAATAAAAATGCACGCATTTCAAGTACTTCAAATACGAAATATTGAAACTCGTTTAAACTCGTTTTGTTGAAAATTTGGATTTTTGAGTAGAGGGAGAAGTTAACAGAGAAAAATGTCTCCGACCGATTTTTAAAATTTGTTTGATAAAGTTTTCAAAATTTGTTTGCTTACTTCCTTAAACAATTGGCCATATCGCTAATTGTTTATATTTTCGATTGGTGTACTAGTGGTAGTCCGCCTATATATTTATGTTTTGATATTTAATAATATTATTTGTTTCAGAATCCGAGCACTGTTTATATGATATTGAAATATAAAATAACTTCTTAAAAGACATGCTAATAACAAGTAATTATACTGATTAAATTTAATAAACAAACTGTTAATTAATTATCAATATTTAATGTTTTGATCAAAAACAGAGTATACGATAGGTATATTCTATATATATATATAGTTTTAAAACATTATATCTGTATAGTATATATATAGATAAGATATATGTTTGTATCCTTCTCTTATGCCTTTGTACATATAGCAAACATTCAAATAATTAATTAATACAGTGACTCGGTTCGTCATTAAATCTATGTACATTCAAATTTTACGCTTGAAGTATACCTGTACCGTCCGGTTTAATAATATAATGGATTTATTTGACAAACTTTAAATTTGAATTTATACTCTTATGATATATATATATATATATATATGTATATATATACACTATAAACAGATTTAACACTTGAGTATATATAGTGGTATATATGTACTATTTTGAAAGCTGAATGAACTGTTATACTTTTCTTAATTATACATGTGATCCAAATAGTATATATAGGTATGCATAAAATAATTATATACGGCTACCTTGACCGAATAGGCTGGGGTCCAGTTTTGACGTCCCTCGGACTTGGAGTGAAACTTATATTATTTAATTCGCGTGTGCGTATACATATATGCTATATATATTATATATATTTATCAAATTTCAAGGACGATATTAAACTTTCACATTTGGGCCGAGTGTAGCATTATTTCCAACCCGCTCTGTAACAATAATAAATCAATACAACTTAATTAATGACATCATAATTAAGTTCAAAAGACCGCCGAGTAAGTATACATACTATTGTGAAATTGTATATATATTTTTTTATTATGATAAATAATAAATAATAAACTTCAATAATGATATTATTCTGTATACCTGTATACGTGACAAAGGCAAATCCTTTTATTATTCGATCCAAAATCTATTCAACGAGCGTATTTTACAATATACTTGGTGCCCATATATATATATTATATAGTACATTATGTCGCTGTGTATAGGGTGAAACAATGAAAGGTCTAAACAATTTAATAATAATATGACTTTTTTTTTTACACAAACAGATCGAGGCCTAAGTTTTCATTTTTAAAACCTGAATTTCCATATTAAATAAAAAAAAAAACCAAATTAAATTATTTCTTTTCATAATTTGTATGAACTGCCGCCGTTATGTAGGCCGAGATTTATATACAGACAACGATATATTTTCAATACTTCGTGTCTACGCATTTTATGTGTATTGTAAAAATTCCTTAAATATTACATTAAACGCAAATCCAAATTGTCCATGTATGTATTGTTATTTATAATGATTAATTTGTTTTTCCGGACGTTAATTTTGCATTTAATCTCACAAGATATTCTTCGTTTATATAGTTCGTAGCTTGTATACACAAAATATATATAATTATATCAACGTTTCATAATTAAAAACGTCCATCCAAGAATGATCGTATTAGTCATAGATTTATGTTGAACTTATAAATTATAAATATTATTATATGATATATTGTTTTTTAATTGAAATAGACATCGCGTGTTTAAATAATATTATGGACTTTTATTATATTTCGTACGCGAAAATTTGGCCTGCCGGATCTATAAGCGACCTTCAGAGAATATATGATGATTATACGACTACATGGCCGTAAAACCGTTTTGATGATGACCTCCCTGCAAGCATATATCTTGTGAATATTTGTCGATTTCATGAAAATATTATATTAAAAGGTGAATGTTATATATATATATATATAGGTTAGATATTTTAATTTTTCTGTATAATTTACAAACGACTTGAGCACCGCCCCTGGTTTCCGGATCCAGTAAATCATTTTCGGACAAAATAATCGAGTATTCCTTATGTTTACTTGGGGATGAACGAGATGTTTGAAAACAAATATCTAACTATAATATTCAAAATACATTAATTTTTATCCTACGTATAATACATTCCAATTTGTTAACAAGATACCGTGCTATAGATATGTTTATTATATACACGTATTCCTGAACTTGTTTTCAATATTATTATTTGTACGTAATAAAAAAAGTCTTTAATATTAGCACTTCAATAAAAATGTTGATTTTTACTGAGGTGTTCAAACATTTTACCATAAATTATGATACTTAACGCAAAATGAGATTTTGTACGAAATTGTTGATAAAAAATGTCGAAAAAATCAAAACAAAATTGATGTGGTGTTTTGGTGAGGACTCAACCACATATAAAAACACGTATAACGTGTTATTTAACTATATTGTTCAAGATCATCATAATATAATAGATTAGGAGAACTTTATACGTTACATTCTCAACCGGAGACTATGATGTATAATACAGTATATACGATATACACACTACTCGTACGTATTGATCTTATCTTCTGTACTTTAAGCACGTTTATTATAGGTAGTTTCAACAAATACAACATATCTATATAGTATATACACATAATATAAATTATACGCTACACACAGCAATTACGTATATATTATAATAAAAACATTTAAATCCAACTATATGTATATACGTATACACGTATAAACTATACGATATGAACTCCCAATAATATTATTTCATGTATACTAATTTACGTACCTATAGATTATTTATACCATTAAGTCATATTACACGATTAAGAAAAAAATTGTTATGAAATTATGTAAATTTGCAAGGTGAGAGTCACCTACATAGTGTGTAAACTGTAAACATTATGCTATACATTTATACGAATGTATACCGATCGATATCGGCCTAATATAAAAAAAAAAATGCATACATATACCTGCTGCTTTTCATAATCTTTGTTGATTCATTACTAACGACCGAGTTGTATTATTATACTCGTAACGTCTAATATAAACGTATATAAATTACAACGCCAATGGCCCATATCCAAGTGTTGTACGCGCGGACTAAATCGTTTCACTTTCGATAACGCGAATATATGTATTATATATATATATATAAACTATACACGTAAATATACACACGCGACGTTCGGTTTTCATCCTGATTATGGTCGGCCTAAAATATAAAATGCTGTAATCCGTATTGAAGAGTCTAAAAGTTAATAACCGTATACCGCATACCGCATACTGCATACCGTATACCGATTATACCGTATGGTTTACACAATTGTATCGATTTTCCGTAGTCGCGCGATTGTCGTAATCATCCAGTTCAGTTGACACGCGCGTTGCAGCAGACGAATATATTTTCTTTAACGAAGTGCACGTTCAATATAATACATAAAACAGAAGCCGCGCGTTCTCATTGTTCTAGGCAATTTCCAATAATACGCTGGACAGATTTGGACAAATCGATGGTTTTGAATTCTGAAACGTTACGTATGTATATATATAGGCTGTATCGCGTAGGCACGACTAGGGGGACATGGAGTATTAGAAAGACTTCGATACTTCAGATTTAAAACTAACACCCTGACAACAAAAAGTGTGTTGTCTACATTCTAACCATAGTCTTTTGATAATTTTAAATAATATTGTTCTGTTAATATGTTTATTTTTCACGTGAGTACGTGACGTGTGAACGCCGTGAGCATAAAATAATATAGATGCATTTTATGTCAATACCGTATTGAATTATGGTTTGTTGAGTACTTTTTTTAGAAAAAAAAAATATCCAAATATATATAAGATTCTTAATAGAAAGTATTTACAATTCTAAATCAATTCAGCAATGCGTGAATATGAACGCGGCTAATCTTAAGTATGCGTCAAGTACTCAATCTGAAAATTGGGTGAGAACAATAATAGTCTGTCTAATAACGCTTCGACAGAAATTTAATGATTAGTTTATATTAAATATAAAAAGATATGTAATAAATAATTTAAAAACCTAGCGAATTTCAGATAAATTTGTAGTCTAAAAAAAGAATGATAATAATAGAATTAATTATCGGATATATAAGTTATCCACAAACTTAACACCCTCAAAAATGCTAATAAAATGTATATACGTTTGTGTCTGCATGATAGTTTGGGCTTCGAGTCTTGGAAATAAATGGGTGAAATAAGAATGTTAACATCATTTTCTATTGAAAAACGAATTGGTATTTTAATTGTTTTAACGCGTACAGCGTTCACAACACTTCACAGCATTGAGTTACCCGCTTCCAAAACAACCCGATCCGCGCTGTCGGTTACTTCTTATATTCTCATGGTCCGTATGAACCCTAATTATTTATATTATTAATACAAAATACGGGGTTTTTACCGGTTTTAGGTTCACGTTTTTTCTCCGGCTTAATTTTAAACTTTGCTAGTAGAAATGTATCGATTTGTCAACAATACGTAACGGGGGCCACGTTATTGCGATTGAACTTGACTTATTTGAGTTGATTTTTTATTTATTTTTTTCACTGTCCATCTTTGGGCAAATCATACGCGCGTACGATACGCGATTCTAGCTCGCCTTCCCACCTATATACGCGCACATACCTTTATTGGGGATCTATACGCGCGCGGATACCATTGTATTTATATGGTACAATTATCATTATGTTCGCTGCAATTATTCCGCATATTGTCTCTAGGAATGACATAAGGTCACATAATATAATATGAGCGCAGATACGCGCGTTCATTCTATGCATCGTATACCCGTTGCATTGTATGTGTATAATATATATATATATATACATAAGTAAAATATATGAAAATCCGGTTACAGGGGCAAGTATATAATATATATATGTATATTCGTACATACTCGCGCATGGCACGCCCAAAGTGACCTTGATCCTTTGCCTCATAGCAAAGCAGCAGCAACAGCAGCAGGTCGACTTTTCTGAATGTGTACTGCTGGGCGGATTTTTAACTATATCAAATAACTATTGTAGACACGTATTTTTTATATATATATATCTCGGCGATAATAATAATAAGTTAGCCGCGAACACATTATACCGTTTACTATTACTGTACAGTAATAATATATTATGCATGAATAATTAGATAAACGTCCCGATGGCAATAGGTATACGGCACATACGTATAAATGTATACACACACGCGCGCGCGCGCCCGCAGAATGCACCTTTATTGCAATTAAAATTGCATGTACCTGCATATAAAATAATTATTATAATATAATAATTATTACGACAAACAATTTTTACGAAAAGTTTTTTTAAAAATAATGTGCTAAATTTATATTAATACGTGTTTTTCATATGTATGATAATATAGTATTTATACGATATGTCCCGCAAGTCCCGTTACATCATAGGTATATCATATGTATATCATCTCCATAGCAAACAAATATTTTTCAAAAAGCTTTTTTCGACAGCCGATTATATTAAAAAAAAAAAAAAATGAAATATTGTTGATTTTATATTCTTCTGGTCGGTTTAAAAGAAAACTTATTTAAATTCGTTAAAAAGTATATATATAAAGTATACACAGTAGTGTGAGGTACATTTAATGAAAAAAGTGACGTCTGATAGCATTGCTTAGAGACGCATGTAACATTAATACCAATAGGTAGTTCTATTTTTATGGATTATATTAATCAGCAGCACTGAAGTTAAATTTCATTTAGACACATATTTAGACAATGAGTTTGTATTTTTTGCTATGATGTAACGAAAATAAAAAATGTAATCTGTTTAAAATTGGTCAATTTTAGTAGACAATAAGGCCAAAAAAATTACTAATTCAATAATTTCATAAATATGAGTCTATAATTTTTTTTTTTTAATTTTTGAAATATCTTTAGGCTGGAAATGTTTATACATAATACTCTCGAAAAACCACATTCAAAATTATTCCTTCGTTTTGGAGATATTTTTATATCTTGATACGAGACTTATGGGACATATTGTATTTAGGTATAACAATTTTCGTATTCCTCAAACACTATAATTAGTTTTTAAAATGCATTGTATAAAGCGCGCTGTATCTTTACATATCTATACATATATCAATACTATCTACACATATCTATACACAATACGTATAAAAAATTTAATAATTTATACATTTTTACAGAATGAGTTTTATACAAACAAATTGTAATGTACACGAATCGCTGCATTAAATATACGAGTATACGTTCACGTATTTATCCTAAATATTTTATTATGTAGCAAATAATTTTTAATGTTTTGAAAAATAATCGAAACTTATTCACTATAAAAAGAAAGGATTATTGATTTATAACTAAAGTACAATTGTATTGGTACTTACGTTATTAAAAGATATTCGATTTCTTATCCAGTTATTGTTTTGAATTTGTAACACGTACGTACGTATTATTTTATCAGTAATTGTATAAACCGATTGCAATTTATGATTTATATCACGCATACGCACATATAGCTTACACACGTGTGAACTAATTCTAAATCACTCACAGTTAATTTTAGTGCTTTTATTGAATATAGACAATTATGCTACGATTACATATATAATTGGTTATAGCTTGTAAACTAATAATGTCTAAAGTCTAAATATATTATAATAAACGAAAAAAATTATTCGTAATGTAATAAATAAAAATAATTATTTTTTATTTATATAATAATTTACTTTACAAAAATGCAATATATATATATATATATATAAATACTTTTATTATTTATTAATAATAATTATTAATATACTGTTTATGAATAGTAATAATTCTATGAAAGTCTTGTCAAGTACAGACAACCAAATATAGTGCAAATGTTACTTTTAGTTCAACAATATTAAGTATAATATAAGTATCTAATATTTACCATATTTTATCGTTTTTCACTGCTTAATTTATATACATTGAGCATTTTATAGATTGTCCTATTTTTTACTTAACCCATAACATACACACTATAATAGTGTACATAATTTATATATATATATATAATTAACACAGTAATAGTATGACTAAAATATATTCGATTGATAATATAAAAGAAAAATATGATCGTTACATATTACGTTGAAAATATATTATATAGTGTTGAACGTTTGCCACAATTATATTATAAAACCGTCTTGAAAAACAACAAAATTATAGTGAACGCATATCCTGTTTCAGATTTCTAACTTTTTGGCAACTATAATAGGATATGACAATGTATGTATATATATATATATAAATCGCAGTATGCGTGAAAAAAATAATTCAGTGTTATATATACGACAATTTTTAAACATTAAATAACCAACATAAAAATGTTTACATTTAGTGGACAATTTAAGTGGAATATAATAATTTGAACTTTTATACCGTCCTTTATTGAGTGTTCAAAATGAGTTTGTCTTTAGTTGTTACATATCCTAATTATGTATACTAACAAGGTGATAATCTGTTGTATTCGGTTCCACTTGAAATAAATTGGCTACATTATGTAATTGTTTATCATTCATCTGCATAATAATACGTTATATGATAATAATAATAATAATAATAATTAATTTTGAATGACACAATCAATGATATTAATACGATTTTTTTTTAATGTGGCAAACGTTCAAATATTACGTACAACACATATATTTCAGACAGAAGCCACCATTATCCAATGCTGTAGGTGTATAGAACTTTTTTTCCGGGGTGGATACACAAAAAGCTCATTTTGTTATACATACAGGAATGTCGATTTATAAAATGAGTCTTTATTATATAATAGCTTGAAATTTTAAGGACTCTTGATCGTCGAAATCACAATGAGCTACGAACTACATTAAACAATGAAACCCTCCATGGACATACACTTAAATCCGAATCTAATCGATGTGTAGTGTAAATATTTGATTCGATCGTTATACGTATACTAATAAGAAATATATATATATATATACATATATTAATAAATGTATGTATACGACGACCGAAATGAAAATTATCATATAATAAGCATAAGAATGTTTATTTTTGAGTGCGGACTGAAATGTAGTTAGTAGTACTATTAGGTACGCCGAACAATAATAATATTATACGTTAAAAACGCGATATTTTAAATTTTAGAACGTCACGTTTTATTTGTGTACAATGTATATAGTATATAATCCGATATTGCGTTATTATCGTACGATACGACGATAATGTATGGTAACATGAACGATGATTCGTTTTGAATATTTCTTAAATTGAAACAATGATAATTATATTACTTGTATTTTCAAAGATAATGTTTAATGTAACTCGCTATACGAACGGTTCTCGTTACGGAACTCTTTTCTTAAGTTTAATTGCACACACGCATAAAAATATTACGATCTTTAAAAAAAATATTATATATATATATATACATATATTACCCGTGAATTCTATGTTTTTTTTACTTTTATTGCGAGTAATAACGCAATATATTTTCACTCTTTAAATTAAGAAAAAAGTGATCTTTTAAAACATAGTTTTATTTCATTTTATGATTAACGTATAATAAAAATTGCATACGAATAATGAATACATACACCTGAAACGTTTACATGGTTTTTTTATTTTTTTTTATTTAAATTTTAAATATATTATGATTTATACAGTGTATAATGTATACATATATTTATAATATACGTATAACTTTTTCACATACAGCATAAAAAAACCATACAATTTCATAATTGAAATTAATTGTACTGCAAAGTAATCCACATATATTTATAAACTGGTTATAATGCATTTATATATAAGTAGTAGGTGCTATGTGATAAGTATTGCAACAGTTAACCAATATTTAAATTACACGTTTAAATTTACAAAATATAAAAATTTAATCAACGATGAAGCTTAACAAAAACTGTAAGTATATTTCTTTGCAAACATAAACTAAAGAGATTTAAAAAAAAAAAATGTTGACAGACGTTTAATCTTAACGTATATAATATTTACATATTATTCAACTGAAACAATTTACACGCAAGTTTGATCTTATATAGATATATTATAATACGTCTATGAACTGCAAAAAAAAAAAAAAGATCACTAATATATAATCCTAACAAATCATTTCATATAATTTTATAAACGTATGTATATTATATTATTAAGGTTTTAAACAAATATATTACAATAAATTTTTAATGAAAAATTCTAAGAATTGCGTTCCTCGTATTATATTACGTTTTTATACGATATGTCGAACAACGGCCAATTTCGATGACAATGTCAATAATGTCGTTATAATGTATGATATATATAACCTATTATATATTATTAAATTGTAATTTTATCAGCACCCGTCCCAAAACGAATTGAATGGTGCATCACGTCAATAATATAAACGACACGAGTTATAATCGCAAAGGGTACGGTTACGTACAATTTCAACGTTATAGTTTCCTGTAATGAAATCTTGTTGGCACGCGCGCGTGTATGGATGGGATGGAGAAGGTAATACATTTGTAGTTTTGGCAATATTGATTTCATATCATATGAGTATAAGAACTACTATCTAAACTTCCGAATAATAGTGTTAAATTTATTGCTAAAAATAAATTGTTAACGAATTAATCGCTGCTAGTAAATACTGTAAAAGTTATTTCCAAAAACCATATAGGGGATCTCAAAAGTCACGACAACCCGTTAATTCGTTTTGTATCGATAATAATTAATTGGTTATTAAATGTTTATAAATAAATTCGGAAAAACAATTTATAAGGATTACGGTCGAAGTATAAATAATTCAATCAATACAACACTCCAGTGGATAATGTCAAAATGAAAAACATATGACTTATATAACATGTGTACACTCGTACCTACCTACAATTAAAACACAGAGTATTTATATTCAAAACTGTACAATTTATATTAAAAAATAATATCCTTGTGTTGTAAAATTAAAAACCATATTTCATTATTCGTAAACGTGTTACCTATGTGTAACACCTGTGTTATACATTCAACCATGAGTAAAACTGTAAACAATTAATAAAAATTGTTTGTGTCGAATGTTGTGATCACAAGCATTAATAAAACTGTAAACTTAAAATAAAAGTAAAAGACAAATTTATTTTTCAAAATTTCCATACAGTCGCGATAAATGTCGACATTTCACAAGTAACTGATATTAAAATATACTAAAATAATATTACGTTTACTACAGGATTTTTAACAAGTTAATAAGAAGATAATACAAATATTTAATATCAAGTGTGTCACCCCTTTAGATTTTTATGTCATGCAGCTGGTTTTCGGTAGTTAATTCAGATTTTGTTGAAAAGCGGTTTGGAAATTTAAAATAAACCCTTTAACGAATCAAATTTAAAATACAGATAAAGAGAGCGACTTTAAAATTACAACTTTAAAACAGTTTTTCTACTCGAAAAGTGCAGTTTACTGATGTAGTAAAATTAAAAACTGCACATATCATTTGTAATAAATCGATAAACTCTAAAATACTTAAATAATCAATTAATAATAAAAACTAAATTAATATACGATAACAGCTCTCCATACATAATTAATGTCTGGGAATAATAATGTACTTGAAAATATGCGTTTCTGAGTACTGCATAGTGCCAGAATATTAATTACGTATTAATTTATTAATTGATAACATTAAAGTCAATGATCATTACAATTTCCATTCGTTTTACTGCAATTTATAGATCCAAAACTATGTAGTTTTACTGTAAAAATTTTATATTTAAATAAAATTCAAAGTTTTTATTAATGAAATTAAAATTTTACACGGAAATAAAAAACTAAGGAAAAATATTATTTTTATTATTAACGGTCATGAAATATCCGTCACAACTTATAGTAACTTATGGAAGCAAAATAAAAAAGATACACAACTATTATTGAAGTGAAACTTCTTTATATAGGGTACAAAAAATAAAGAAGATTTTTGTGCGTCACGGTCGGGGCTGTCGCGGTCGGACGTCATGGTCAGCCCGTCACAAAACTTTCTTGAAGTTAGTTGCGCATGCGCGTTATCTCATTTCAGTTGCGGCCAATAGCGTGCTAACAGATCGTCCCCACCAATTTCATCGCATCTAGGAGGACTCTCGTGTACCCGCACGCGCCGTGAACACGTCATTTGTTGTTCATACACGCACCGGGCCAAGGGCGCACTCAAGGGGGGGGCTAACGGGCTTAAGCCCCCCCCAAAATAGTTGACCTAAAATTTTTGTAATTATATAAGGTACCACTTTAAATTTTGATATTAAAATAATTATTAACTATTGAAACTGTATAATATTAAATATTAAATATATAATAATATAATATATATTTATAACGGGCATACCGGTGACCCTTGTCCTTTATTCTTATTTTCTTAATATTATAATTCAATTGCCACGATAAATAATATCGCAATACGCTCGGGTACGGAACAACATGTGGTGTTAGCATATTATATATTGTATATTATTTAATGACTATTTATTGATAATCTCTCAGATATCAGTCGATCGAAAAATTATTTTCTTTTAATTATTTAAACGGAATATCGCCACTATTATCGCTTGACCAATTCGATGAACGCATTAGAAATCGTCATAATGCTATCTGATTATAATGAGATCCTGGGGAAACCCGAATATGTTTCGACTTAAATATTATCAATATTATATGATTATTATGTTTTTATTATAAATGTATACAAGTGAATTATGATTTTCAAGTCGAAATTCTAATAATATAAAAATATTTAAGAAAAACCTATGTTTCATATAAAAGTTCATCTACTTATCATAGGTCCATGTGGTGGGGGGGGGTTATCTCCAAAATTCCCCCTGTGGATACGCCACTGTATTGAATAATCGTCCAGTATTGTCGTGGAACTGTAAAAGTTGGCGTCATTGATTGTCCGCGAGTTTGTTATTTCATTATTATAATTTTTCATAAGTGGTATTAAATACAATGAATCAGAAACGTACTCGTTGTGGTTCATTATTAAATTACTTTAAAATTCAGTCAAACACTACAACAAATGTGGAACTGTCAGAAACCTCAAACAAACCAATCGCCTTAGAAAATTCCTCTTCATCAACGACATCAACAACTTCATCAGCTACATCAAATAAACCTAATGTCCAACTGAATGACGGTAATAACTTTGTACCGAAATATGATATTTCTTTGTATGTAAACAAAAATATAAGTGATCATGAAAAAATTAACATTATTCAAAATATGTGGGTTCCAGATAATAGTTATATTTTTAAAGCTCAACAAATAGGTACACAAAACAGAAAATTTAATCGATTTTGGTTAACAAAATATAAATGGTTGGCGTATTCTAAATTAGAAAATAGTGTCTATTGTAAGACGTGTGTTTTATTTGCTCCTTCATATGCCGGTCACTGTTCTTCACAGGCACTTAATCAATTAGTAAAGACGGGTTTTAATAATTGGAAAAACGCTTTAGAACGATTTGAAAAACATTTACTTTTAAATTATCATAAAGATGCTTCTTTAAAATATGATACATTTATTGACATTATGGGTGGAAAATTGTTACCAATCGATAAACAAATTGATAAAGATTCAGAAAAACAAGCCTTAGAGAACCAGGAAAAACTTAAACCAATTATAAAAACGGTGATTTTATGTGGACGTCAAAATTTGTCTTTAAGATCGCATCGAGATTATGGAGTTTTTGATACAAAAAAAGAGCCCGAGAAAAACGAAGGAAATTTTCGTGCATTATTGAGGGCTAGAATAGAATCAGGCGATGAAAGTTTAAAGAAGCATTTTGAAACTTGTGGTAAAAATGCTACTTATATAAGCTGGAATATTCAAAATCAAATTATTGAAGCATGCGATGAAATTATTATTCAAAAATTAGTTACTAAAATTAATAAAGCTAAATTTTTTTCTGTCTTGGCTGATGAAACTACAGACGTTTCAACCATAGAACAATTTTCTTTATGTGTGCGATTTGTTGAATTAATGTGTAATAATGAGTACAGAATTGTTGAACAATTTATAAAGTTTGTTCCTGTGCAATCTACAACAGGTGAAAACTTGGCAGACGTTCTTTTAAAAACATTAAACAACTGTGGGATTGATTTAAACTTTTTACGTGGACAAGGGTATGATGGTGCTTCTTCTATGAGTGGCCAATTTAAAGGTGTGCATGCGCTTATTGCTAATAAATACCCAACAGCAATATACGTGCATTGCGTTTCGCATAGTTTAAATTTAGCTTTATCAAATGCAGCTGAAGTAGTTCCAATTAGAAATGCTTTAGGAATTATCGAAAAAATATATACATTTTTTAATACTCCGAAGCGTCAAAATATTCTTCAACATAATATTGAAACATCAATTCATGGTTCAAATAAAACGAAATTAAAGCAACTTTGTCCTACCAGATGGGTTGAACGCCATGATTCTGTTATAATAATGAAACAAATGTTGTTACCTATAGTTGCAGCATTAGAAGAAATACAGTCATGGAGTTGTAAAGAGTCATCATCTAATGCGTTTTTACTATTAAGTGGGATTCGACAGTCAAGTTTTATAATTGCACTGTTATGTTTAGAAAAGCTGTTAAGTTATACTTTACCAATCAGTAAAATTCTTCAATCGAGTGATTTGGATATTTTGGAGGCTTTAAATAATGTTGATAGTGTAGTATCTATTCTTCATGACATACGAACTAATATTGAAAATGAATTTAAAATTATTTTCAACGAAGCAAACGAAATTGCTAATGCTTTAGAAATAACTATAATTATGCCTAGGCTAACTAAAAATCAAACCAAACGGTGCAATGTATTCGCAAAAAATGAAGAAGAATATTATAGACGTGCCATTTTTATTCCATGGCTAGATTCTTTTGTAAATAAAATAACCGAACGTTTTTTAAAACACAAAAATGTTATTAAAAGCTTTAAATGCCTCCTACCAACTGGAAATTCTCCTAATCAAACAGAAAAATCACAGTATTTAAATTTATTAGAATTTTACAAAAATGATATACCACAAAATGGTGTTAATGCTGCAGGAGCTGAGTTGGACTTGTGGTACCAAAAATTTCGTTGTCAAAATCATGTATTACCACATAATGCAGTCGATGCATTAAACTTGTGTAATGTCAATCTATTTGAAACTATTTTTATACTTTTAAAAATATTTTCAACATTGCCTGTTTCAAACAGTACAACAGAAAGATCATTTTCTACTTTAAGAAGAATAAAAACATATTTAAGAAATACAATGAGCCAGAATCGGCTGAATGGATTAGCTATGCTTAATATTCACAGAGAAATTGATGTTGAAACATCAGAAGTGTTGACACTATTAGGGAGAAAAGGATCAAGGCGGCTTAACTTTATTATTTAAAATGTAAGATCTAAAAAAAAAATCACCATATTCATAAATTAATAAAATAATAAAAATCTTTTACAGGTATAACTTCACCGTAAAATACAAAAATTAATATTAAGATATATTAGAATATAAGTTTATTTCATTATAAGTGTGCTTTTATTTTTGTACATATTAAATAAATCTTATTAAATATCACAAATATCACAAAAAAATTTTATTTAGCCCCTCCCAAAAAAAAAATCTGGGTGCGCCCCTGCACCGGGCCAAATAATGTGAAAAAAAGTACCACGACCGTCTTATTTGTGTTAACCACTTTTTGTGTGTTCATTTCTTTGCTTAATTTACATTATTGCACACACACACACTCATACTGGTCGGACTTAGGATTGGTAAACCAAGTAACCCATTTCAATGTATCTAGCAGTGATGACCAAGTAAGCATTTTATTGATAAACGCCCTCCGCTCGTTCAGTCCCTATATTTATTTACCCACCGGAATAGAGAATATTTAGTAACTTCCATATACATTTTTGTTTATTTTATTCCAATACAAACCTAATACTCTATCGGTTGAATGACTGAAAGGAGTTTCATTTCATCCGCACGTACTCGTAACACGCGCAATTTTTTTTTTATACCATTTTATTTAATACAATTATTGTTGTTTAATATTGAATATTCGAATATTAGGTGCAGACCACAAACAGGCAGAGAGAACAATAATAAACGATAAACAAAAAAATATTTACAGTATAAATGCTGTTTAGTCATTTGTTTGTGTGTTTATCGTATTTATTTAGATTATTAAAAATAATTACACACGTTATGCAATAAACAAGAACAGATTTATCAGTTATGCCCAAAAACATTTCATAAACTTTATGAGAAATAACTTTTATTTTAACTTATAAGAACTCGTAACGAATCGACACGATTATATATAATTTCAACATGTTTATACCATGATATTTATCAGCTATGGACAGCGTGTGACATTAACTTATTGTAGATATTTATTAAGTTTTATCGTGCGTATTTTCCAATGTACCGTAGGCTAAACGTATGGTAAATATTTAGTAGCCAAATGACAAAAACCGTGTTAACACAGAAAAATCAGAGCGTATGATAGATGTACAAGTGCGTAGTAGGATTTTTTTTAAGTTAAAAATTATAAAGTATTAAAATCTTCTCCTCGACACCCAAGTTCTGTTGCCGTGTAATTGTTACTACAATTTCTTTCCCATAGGCGTATGTATATAAATTTGATTTTGTCGAGCCGAAAACGTGATCTGCGACCCGCCCGTGACGAACGCTTAGGTTCACTGTTCTACAAACAATAATACAAACGGGTAGAGTAAACATTAGACGAAGGGCGCGCGACGGTCGTGTACATTGTACAATCTCGCGACTCTACCGCGCGACTCGTGTTTTCTCGAATATTCTCTCGCACTGCACTTCTAGAACGTTCTATTCGATTCCGTACGTGCGTTCCGCGCCGCGCGGGCCGCTCTGGATACTTTCTCTCCAATAATTGTTAAAATGTGAATACGTTTGCAACATTTCGCCCCCTTACGCGATTTAAAAAGTCTGACGATGACACGACCGAAACCGTTGTGAAAAATATTCTACACCATTAAAAAATACAAATGCGCCAAAGACAAATAATGTACGTGTTGGAATTGGCCAACAGTTCCTATGCAAACACGTAGGTGTACCTTTACGCGGATTTCGTACGCGTCAGATACGTTTTTCGTGTTCGTTTATTTGCACGCCCGTATGCCTACCAATTAAATCACTATAATGCGTATTGGGATTTCAAAAATGTTACATACAATCCGCGAGAATTTGAATATTCGAAAATCGCGTTTCGTAAATCGAAAACTTGATTTTGTGCCTTTCTACCGTTAGAGCTTTTAACAGTAAAAGTTGTACAGTTGTATACAACGGGTTTCAAACAATAAATTAATGTACTGAGAAACAGAGTAAAAAAATTCGAATAAAGATAGCATACAACATAACATATTATTTATAACCAACATTTAATAACAAACTTCTTGTGTATTTAGTTTATTGCCCAACAGGGTGCGACAACCCAAGGACTTACAATCCAAGAAGTTATTTCCATTTGTTCCGCAGATGATAAATATATATATATATTAATTTTAGAAATAAAAAATCAAATAAAAAGAAACAAAAAATATCATATTCAGAACTAAAATAATTTAAATTTATATTTTAACAAAGGATTGCGTAACTCTTTTGGTTCTTTTTTTTTCAATCGCTCACAAACAGGTCTCATAGCGATCGCCTTAACCTTTTCGACGGCCACCCCACCCGTGGGAACACGCACGGGACGGAAACACAATACTTATTGCCGGCGCAGAGGGACAACAATATTTTGAAATGATATTTGTCAGTCAGACACGTGTGGGCGTGTTACGTATAAAAAGGTACCGCCGCGTGCGCACGTTTGTTCGGTTAACAGAATAAAAGCATACGTTATATAATATATAAGCCAGGTGCGCGATAACGTATAATAATAATAGCAATAATATAATATAATAATTATAACAAATATGATGTGCATATTGTGTACGTACATACAATCGAATTTCGAGTACGGGAATGAGATCGCGCGAACACACGTGCGTCCTTCAAAATGCATAAATATCTTCTCTGGGTACAACGTATTACATTTGGCGAAGACTATTTTTTTAATTTATTGGATTCCGAATTTTTTTAATTTTCTTAATGTTATACCTGCTGCGAGACTGCGAACAGTCGTGAAATTTCGTCGAGACCGTTCGTAAAGTATTGTTTATATTTTTTTAATTTTAGCTCCGTTTATTCGTGTGTACAAGCCAGCCGAATCGCTATCGTTTTTTTTAAAATAAAAACGTTCCCGGTTCATAATCGAGTGACAAACAACGTTGAATAATGTCCCCCCGACAATATCGACATACGAAACTGTAAAAACGAATCGAACGCAAAGCCAAAAAAATATATCGAAAATTTGATCGACTCGACGTCGGAGTGGGACAGGTACTGTACACGTGCCCGGTACTCGTATGCACCGCTTGTGTGTGTACATTGTGTATTCGCATTTCGCACGCCGGGTGGGATCGCATCAAAAAAAAAAAACGGTTCCTAAACATTTCGTAAATTACGTATTGTACGTGTTGTTGTATACACGTCGCCACTGAAATTGTTTTTGTTTTTTTACGTTTACCGCTGCGGAGGAAACCTTTTAAGTGCAGTCTCCATTTTCAAACGAAACAGAGGCGTTCCTCGGCGAATAATGAATGAAAACGACAGTCGGACGTGCATGCACACGGTTTAACGGTCGACCGTAATATTTGTACGACGTGCGACAACGGAACAACACCACGTAATAAAACAATACGTGCGACAAATGTTGATAACCTGTATTGTTCGCGTCGGTTGGAAAATAAAATTCCGGGTCAAGAATCGGTCGAAGAAATAACACGTTGCGGTCCGACGCACGCGCCGAAATTTCGTTTTACAAAAATCAAACTCCCCTCCCTCCCACCGGCCACCATATCAGTGTATGAAATGTGATTAGTTATATACACACCGCTCGTACTCGTTACATTTTTCTGAGTCTCGTATACAACGCACGTTGCGTTAGATAGAGTGGGTGCGCGCACGTACTACATTTTAGGGACCGGATGTCGGTGACCTGAAAATCGATACGAACATTTACAAAGAATAATTTAAATTCTGATCAATTTAAAATTGCAATATATATATATATATTTAGCTTAGAAACAAATTTTTTACTAGGAAATCGTCTACAGCTGTAAATTCTTGAGCTTCTGGGGCAAAATTTCTCAACGCTACCATGATTATTTAGTACCCATTGACGTTCTCTCTTATTTAGTATACGTTTTAAAGGGATGTAGGTGGCACGCGACAACGTTCAAGACTTGAACGTAGACAAATAACCTGATGACGCCTGTTCTAGGAAACCTTTATTTCACGTACACTAAAAACGTGTCCCTTATTCAATATTTCGAACGGATTTGATTTTTTCCTTTTTTATATTACAAATATTCTTTGCGGAATGATTACGTGAAATCGCCGTCTAAATAAAACGAGCAATAATTGAACACACGCGCGCGTTCCGTTTTAATTTTCGCCGCGAAACGTAGTGAACAGACGAGTGTATGGTACTGTTTCGTACGAGAAAACCCGGTCTGTGGGGCCACGTCCGGACCTTGACGAAATGAATGCAGCCGTTGTTCGGATAAGGAAAAACGGGTATACGGCGTTTACGGCGTATGTAAAAACATACTTCGAATTCGGTTTTCGTTTTGTCACGTCGACTAAAATACAGCCGACCGACCGATTAAATACCGGTTTTCGTTGGCGACCGGGCCGGCAGACGTCGTACTAAGCGACGAATTCGATCGGAAAAACTCGACGGCAAGGTCATTGTAAAAAATTACAAAACTATCGCGCGCGAATATAGACGTAGACATAGGTCGGTCGGAATCGCTGAGCGGATCGAACGAGACCGGAGAGAACGGTAATCGCGTCGCGCGTCCCAGACGAAAACGCGGTACTACGAACTCGAGCCGCCGACAAAACCGTCACGACGAAAAGATCATTTCGCGCGTCCCGCCGCCGGACAACGTTGCGCGTACGTCACCATCACGTCCGTACGATCCGAACGCGATGAAATGTCAAGGTCGCGTACGATATAATTATTACATATATTTTATAACTACCGGTCGTTATTATTACGATTTTTTTTTTTTTTTGCTCCCCGCTGCAGTTTTTTTCTTTTCGCGCCGAGGCGAATCTCCGGACAAGGCCGCCGCCGCCGCCGTCCTTCTCCGCAGAGGTCCGACGTAAATACACGCGCGCGCGCACGAAATAACACCACGTCCGAAACGGTCGTCCTGTGCGTCGTGTACACGGGCACGCGCGTTATCGTTAATTGGACGACCGGCGTCCGGTCGCCGCGTTCACGTTCGTGCGGCGGCGGATAATACGGACACGATTTCACCCCTCGCACCGGATGGCGGCGATCGGCGGCCCGCCGCGTGTTCTGACGATCGTCCGTCCGTTCTTTTTTTTTCTACGCGGTGGCGTCTCATTACGAATAACGTTAGTTCCGTTTTGTCTTCGATCTCTTGGAACCGGAACTCTCACGTTCGAACCATCCCGTGTGCGTACGTAACGCATACTAAGTCTCCGTCGTCGGCACACCGTTCGTGTCCGGGCTCACGTGAATCGCAAAACACCAGCCGAACGAACGAACCGGGCCGTGATACGTAGACGCGTTTCGTGGACATTTGGCTGGGTAGCATACGGGAGAGAGAGAGTCGCGGGTTTTCTTTTGAAACGAAACCGAACCGATTACGTATCGAACACATTTGTCACGTTCGTATTCCAAATAACACGGCGGTTCCCCGACAACGTTCGTCCGCGTTGACATCGAGTCCACGAAACACTGGAGTACGGCGGCTTATCGTGATTTCGATTTCGTCATTTGTAAAACTGCGTTTGACTGCGCTACGAACACGGTCGAAAACACGATCGTCGTGTTATTCTCTCCGAAAAGTGCGTGTGTCTACGGCGGGCGCCGCGCGCGTTTACACACACACACACACACGTGCGGCGGCCACTTGCGACAGACGGCCGCTGTTAAGACAACATTTCGTGTGCACGTCACACACGCTCGCGGATGGCGTTTTCGTTTGTGCAAACAAAAACGCCGCAACTGTCGGTGACGAGTGTGGTGGTACGTCGGGCGGGGCGAGCCGACAGTTGCAAATCGTACGACGAATTGTTGCCGGCGGCGGTTTACCGTAACCGATCGGCTTCGAAACGGCCGCCGCCGGCCCATCGTGTAGTGACGGCCGTGACGACGGGTCCGGGTGACGGCGGAACGCGTCGAGAGTCGCGGACGACCGGCGCGCTCGCGGGCTCCTCACCGCTCGTTTGTGGACGGACGGTCGGTGTGGGCTGTCGATTTCGTTTATTGTACGACGAACGCATAGAACGTACACGTTTCAAACGTTGGCGCGGCGAGAGAATATCGTTTTAATCGCAATCGCGTGATACGAAAATCAACAGGAAAACGATCGTCCGCGGTCCGCCGCCGGCGAATAATTCCACTATAGGACGAATCGTAAATATTGCATAATACTTGTGGATTACATAATCGATGGGGTCGTCGTCGTCGTTATTAAATTATTATTGTTACGTTAATAACGGATTCCGAAAATAAGTTTATTGAACGGCGGCGGAGATGAAAACGAAATCGCGACGGATGAAATTACCGACTCCCCAAGGGGGCGCTGCCCATACACGGTCTGCGTTTCTTGTTTGCGCGTCGGCCGAGGTGAAGGCGCCACACTTCCGACACCGCGACCGGACTATTATCGGTGGACCCTGTTTTTGTTTATCGAATCTAGCTCAACGCCGACGCCCTTGTATAGAATAATAATAATAATATATCTATAACGACTGAGGAAATGAACGAAAAATCGTGTTCAACACACAACGTGTCCTCGTCGTTTGCCGCCCCGCCGACGTCGCCGCGGATCGCACGAAAACAAACGAATTTGTTTCCTCTCTCCACTCACTAATGTCCGCCACACGGAGCGGTTTCAACTCTTAACTGTCTACGTTATAACACGGTAAACGTTTTACCGAGATGTCTGTTGTTATTATTCTTTGCTGACGGGTCGTCTTAAAAACGTCGTCACCAGAAGGTGTAAATCCGTTGCCAACCTAAATAATATTTATACATATTATATACGACGATTTCGTTCCTACAACGACATTATTTTCCTCGTTCTTTCGTCAACATTCGTTCGATATCGAATTTTACACGCGGTTTCCACCGTGAGTGATTAGAAACGTTGTTTTCGACGACGGCGTAGTTAAATAGTCGACACAATGTATTTACGTTCTGATCGACCGCTTTATATATTTTCAGTACGTACGTTCAACGTTTACCCGTAAAATCGTAATTGAATTTCTGCACACCTGACAAACGTTCTCTCCGTCGAGACCATACCTCCGAACCATACACCTTTCTTTTCATATTTCTATGCGCTGCTGTTTCTGACTACCGTTTACACGCGCGTAAAAAAAGAACAACGGATTTGTGGACCGTTCTTTTTCCCGAAATTGTTTGATTCGCGGTCCGATTATTCGGAGACGAATTCTTTCAGACTTCAAAACGTCATACTCTGCTAGAAAACGTTTGAATAATAATGGCTGCACACAACGTGTCAATATATACTGTATTGTATCTACCGCC
Organism: Schlechtendalia chinensis; assembly: GCA_019022885.1. Classification (NCBI taxonomy): domain Eukaryota; kingdom Metazoa; phylum Arthropoda; class Insecta; order Hemiptera; family Aphididae; genus Schlechtendalia; species Schlechtendalia chinensis. The sequence continues at coordinate 7,052,790 of CM032341.1, forward strand.
TATTACGTACTTACCTATCTATATATATACGTGTATGTATGTATATGTATATATATATATGTGGTTTAGTAACGTTGTATTTTGTGCACAGCTGTGAAATCGTTATAAATAATTGCAGTCGACAGGTGTGTTTTAGCGGAAAAAAATCGTTTTTAGCAATATTTGACTGGTTGGAAGGGGGGAAATAAACTAAACGAAAACGAAATATTCAATGAACAAAAATATTCCGCGTAGACCTGTTTAATGTATTTCGAAACAACGACATCAAAAACACATTTTTTAAAGACAATTCGTATCACAAAAAAAAAACACACACACACTTACGCGCAGCTAAATGTGTTTTTTATTTGTTTGTTTTTGTTTTTTTTTTTTTATATACTATCCAGGCCGTAGACTAAAACAACCGACTGCAGTTAAACGACGATTTTTGTCTTGAGAACGAGTTCAAAAAAAAAAATTCGATTTGTACGCAGAGACGAAAGAATAGGTGGTGCACGTCGGGACGAACGGGGTTAATTAATAATATTATCGAACATCATGCAAAACCCAAAAAGACAACAAAAATAAATTCACGACGAAATCACTTGCTGTGCCGGGCGGGCTACACGTTTTTGTGAGATAACACATATCCGGCCAGTCGTACTTGAAAGAAATTCCGGTTGGATTGAAGTCTATGGAATCCTTATGATACTTATACGAGAACGACGGTTAGGTTAGGTTAGGAAATAACACGTGTTTTTGTCATGCTAAAACAAACGGCCCGTTAACGAATTCGTGTACGCTAAAAGTATTGCGAATTTCATTTAGGTAAATGTTGAAACGGTTTGATCGAAACGTTTTCTTATTTTTAAAAACATTGTTACGTCGTCACAGCGTTTGTATTCGAAATAACAATCGGTCGAAGCTTCTTCGCAGTGCGTATATCTCGGAAATGTCTCCGCGTCTGGTTCACGCGATCGTCCGACGTTCCGGCGTTTTCTCACATACGTCGCGCGTGGAATCCGTACCGTAAAGGCTAATCTCTAATCACCGTTGAGTCCGTCGTCGCTGGTCGCGCGATAAGGGACGTTACGCGACGGGCAGCAAAATCCCCCGTCCGGTACGGATTGATACGGCACGATAACAACGTTTTGACGTTCGCGCGAAACGACGACGAGAATCGTAATGTGATAAAAAAAAAAAAAAAATGGGTAAAACGATTCGTGTGTGTGTGCGAGACGGGAAATGACGGTTAAGGGACGACGAAAAGATGACGTAAACCGACCTTGAAAAACGGTGTCGACGAAGGGTGGGTTCGTCTTCGGGGGCCCCTCCCTCAGTCTAGCATCCCCAACCCCAAAAACGTCCTCACCCGGACGATCGGCGCCTTTTTTTTGGACAATCCGCCCACGTTCAGAGCGCCGCGGTGCCGGATGCGACCGTTTTCGTTACGCGTCCCCGGGTCCGTTGTCGAGCGATTTTCGGCACTCGAAACCGAGTGAAATAGATCTGAAAAGACCGTGTTTTCCGTCACACAGTGGTCTTAGGTTAGGAATTTGTTCTTACATAGTTTTTTATAATCACGTTTTCATTCGTCGAATTTTCCAAAGCGTTATAAAACACGTAAATGGTTTTCACTAACAATTTAAAAAAAATAAACAACGATGATTACTTTCTGTGTTCAAATAATTCCATCGGGATTTAATGTAATATCGCTAATAATACTGCCATCGTTGCTCGCGCCATTCAACCGTTCCCGTTAGGTTAGCGCGTAGCAATTAGGTTTTCATTAATTAATGTTCATTTTTTTTTTTATCACCTCTGCCATATAGTGCTTGTGAGTTATTGTGTAAAAAAAAAAAACACGGCTCCTCGCGCACACACGACTTACGTTTACACGTGTGGAAATCAGACGAAGCGAACATTGTTTTCGTTTAAAGCGCGCACGCGTGGGCGGCGAACAGCGTTAACGATCCCACCGGACCACGTGGCGTTCTTGAACTCGGCGTGTGTCCGGGACCGACGCGGAAAGGTGGAAAGGCCCGTTTTCACACACAAAACAAAATAAACGACAAGACCAGGGGCGGACTGAGACTCTGAAGGCCCAGGTGGGTAAGTTTTTAGGAGGCCTTGAACTAACGTTCAATGAACGTAATTAATACAAACAAGCGACTTGATAAAATAAATAACTCTGATAATGTATCGCATAAAAAAAATTATTGGATCAAAATAAAACCGACTTCGAAAAAAATGAACTAAAAAGTGTGAAATAATTCACAAAAATTTTGATTTTTCGATTTCGGTTATCGACATTTGGCAACGATTACGGTGTGATATGTGAAAGATAACAAATACTAGTGTTAAAAATCGTTTAGAAAATCGTAATAATTTTTCTATTAGGTATATTATTTTGTGTAAGCCAATAGGCCATAATAAAATAAACAGCTTAAGGCCCAAGTACAAAATGTCTAAAGGGCCTGGGCGAGTGTGGCCTCTTACCCGCCCTGCCAGTCCGCCCCTGGACAAGACACTCGCCCGGAAAGAGTCCGCGTCCGCGCTAAAAACGAACCGGTCGACATTTACAATTCGCAGAGATCGCAGATTCCGAGGAGAGCGGAAGAACGCACCACGGGCCGGTCTCGTCAAAAACAATTCGCCACTTCGAAAAGTACGGGCGGTTCGCATTGTGACCGGTCGCTTTCCGGCTCCGAACGCGCCCGTAAAAACACACGAGTGCATGTCGAACGTCTCGTGTTTTTCGGCGTTCGTTTGCAAACGAATTATCACGCGCGTCTCGCACAACCGTTTTCGGAACGTTGACGACGTGCCGCGTGCACTGCGAAACGGATGCACGTCGTGGAAAAATAACCGTCAACAGGTGCGAGCACGGCGGTCTGTGTTGTTTTTGTTGTACGTGCGCGTGTCAACGTAAAAAAGAAACGTAAACGGAGCGCGTAGAAAATACGTTAAAAGGGCCCGGCGCGAAAAAAAAAACGACCGCGACAGATGTTTACACATCACAATTGTCGTCTTTCTACGTCTCTAGGCGGGGGGGGGGGTCAGCGTCGGGACTTTTCGTGCGAACTATCGTCGCCGGCCATTACGGCGAGAGGCTTCGCGAGGGGGTTTCGTTCGCGGCGGTCGTTGCAACGCGCGCGCGCGTGTGTAATATTCGTTAACAACGTCTGAAATCGCCGGCGTACGTTCGGGCGGTGAAAACGGTTCGGTACGTTTCGTAAGCCACGCGTCGTTCCGAACATTACAACGGATCGCGACCGATTTAACACCGACGGTTTTAAATATCTTTTCGATTAATCGTATTGATTTCTGTTTCGGATCGAATAATATCAGGCGTTCTTCTCGAAATCTCGTCGAAAATACGAGATATAAACAAAAAAATAAAAAGTCAGACGTTCAACCCCCCGTAACTATACGCGTACGAGTATTTAGAATTTCATAACGTATTATTTACGTCGTTCGGTGGAAAAACGTGTAACAATGCACGCGGCTGTGTTTCCAGAAGTTGTAAAAATAAAACGTAAAAATCGATTTCCATATGAAACTCGGGCGCACGGAGCGACGACGGGTTGAAAACCGAACCGGTCGGTAAAAAAACATTCTTCGGCGACGACGCCGGTCTCGAACATAGAAAAACAAAAAAAACTTACGAACCCGCGACGACAGGACGGTGTGTGTGATTAAGTCAATGACGGTGCGAACGACGTTCTTCTTCTTCTTGTTGACGAAGAGGTGAACACGTTGTCCGTCAAAAGGAAAAAAAAAGGACCAGATCGGCGAGGAAACCGCGTTGTCCGACGTGGTGTTGTCGGCCGGTCTCGAACGCTTTGCCGCGCTCGGCCACGACGTGATAACGTATTTTGGGGGCGCCGAAAAATTTATGAATCGCGGATCACGGGGGGTGGGGGGGAGGTCGGCGGTCCACGAAACGGTCGCTTGACAAACCGCAGACGCAAATCGATTCGGAAAATGATAACAGCGCGGCCGTGTGCGCGGGCGGAGAATTTTTTTCGTATCGCACGCACGCACACGGACGTGATACGCGCCGGCCGGACGAGTCTCGTCTCGACGCGTACGAGAGTTTGCGGCGGCGGCGGCGGGGACGACGACACGCACACGCACAACGCCACAACGCGCGCCGCTCGGTCCGATCGCGAGAGAAAACGGCGAAACGAGACGGACAAAAATCAACGACAGTTTTTACATATCGTACACAAATAAAATGATTTATTGAAATTTTGTTTTTTTTACACATCACATACTAAACAAAGTCTATCTAATAATTATTAAAATATCTTTTAATTCGCAAAAATAAGAAAAAAAGAATGGTTAAATACTAATGTTTTTTTTTTCTTTATTGTAACAGTAAGTTGAATATACACGTAATATATATAATAATAATTTTTTTTTTTTTTAATATATAATAATAATAATAAATTACAATAATAATAAAGTTTATATATATATACGTAAAAGAGAAAAACTTAAAAAAGACGTCAGCCTTGTTATTTTTATATTAACATTTTTTTTAAAAATTTTTTTTTTACAATTAAACAGCGCATATATTTCTATTTTAAATATATATATATATACGGTTTCACTCTAAACGCCAACCTGGTACAACATTAAACAAAAAAACAAACCCCTCCCCCCAATAAAAGAGAAAGGGTAATCTCGATCATATAATTATTTTATTACTGGAAGATATCTGTACGTATAAATAGTATTGGTATAACAAGTCTCGCGATAAAACAACGTAAAAACAAGAGAATCGTGATTTTTTTTTTAACAGATTTAAAGAACAGTAATTACATTGAAGTTTATATTAATAATAATAATAATAATAATAATAATAATATTAATAATAATAATAATAATGATAATAATAGATTGACATAATATCACAACATTGTATATATATATGTATTATATATAGGATATTAATCAGAATTGCTCGATAAAAAAAAAAAATGTCAATATTATATAATTAAACGTTCTGCTCCTAATCTTTCCTATAATACTGAAAAAAAATGTCGGTTATCGGATATATATATATATAATATTATAAGCTTAAAAAACAAAATTTTTTATAAATACAACGTACACGTATATATAAATATATTGTTAAACAACTCCGTACGTTGCACTAAATGTGAATAATAATTATATTATATAGTTATCGGGGATATTTAAAAAATAAACATATATATAAGATATATTTATTCGCGCGTAAGTCGTCGAAGGACGACGACGTGACAAACCGTTTTAAACGATTCGAAAGATCGGTCGCGCGGGCACGGTTCGCGTTTTGTGGACTAGAAAGATCGACGACGACGACGTTCATCGTATGCATGCGCTGCTGCTGGGCGCGGACACGCTCTTCCTTTCGGTTCTCTCTGTTATTTTCACGAGATTTTTTTTCGTGCGTTTTTTTTTTTCGAATCGGAATGTTTATTACAAACATTATGCATTATTATGCAATGTATATATATAAATAAGGGATGGTTTAATAAAAAAAATTAATTACACACGTTATTTTTTTTTTTTTTTTTTTTTTTTTTTTTGTAGGAGGTAAAGTAATAAATATGATAATAAACGCGATGCCGTTTTATACACACGACATTTAAAAAAAAAAAAATTTTTTTTTATGTATAAATATAAATAGTAGAATTATACATAATTATCTAATAAACATCACGAACACAATAAAATATGTAATCTCGTGGAAAATAATGTATATATAATTTATTGAAAATAAATACGTATAATATATAAATGTGTGTGTGTGTGTGTGTGTGAGTATGATAAAAAAGGAAAATAAGTCTCTCGAACACGGGCCACAAAAAAAAAATACTCCGAGTGGCCTACCAGTAAACATTAAATACTATAACACATTATATATGTCGAAGGCTTTCAAATAAATATAATTAACAGACATTCACTGAATGACTTAATTTACGAGAATTGTATACCCGTCTGTATAACGTTACAGTAAACGCGTCGTAGTAATATTGTAATATTCGAATTAAAAATAAGGTTATCTTTTTTGACATTGTTTTTGTCTTCATCTTGCTTCGAAATCAAACGTTGATATATATATATATATATGTTTTTTTGTGACCCAATTAAGTACGTGACGTGTAATATGTATGTATATATATATATATGTATAAAATTATAATTTTGTTCAATCTCGTGGAGCTCTGTTTAAGAAAATGCTGTAAAATACGCGCGATCAACGCGATCTACTGGACACTGTAATAAATAAATTAATAAATCAATAGACATTCAAAGGGTGATTATCGTCTCCCACAGACAACAATAATTGTATAAACGTGCATTTGTTCACTAGGTCTAACGTTAACGCGGTGTATAGTAGTCAAAATAAATTTACGGAAAACAAAATACACTCAAAAGAAAACAACGGATGCATGGGGCGAGCGGGCGGGCGGGTACAGTGCGAGAGACTTTTCTTTTTTTCGTTTTTTTTTTGTTTTTTTTTTCAGAGATCGTGTATAATATATAATTATAAGACAAATAATGAACTTTTCTGTTGACGAATTGTTAAAGAAATCATTTTCAACAAAAAAATAAAAAATAAAAAAAAGTGGGGGGAGGGAGGGAAAGGAAAATATATAACGATGTTTAAGAAAGACAAAAAAAAAATTCAAATAAAACCACTTATGAAGGGCAATGGAGTTGCGCGGGCAACTGGCTATGGTGACCGATGGACACGGTCAACTGCGGCTGTGCAGGATGATAATAGTAGTACATTCCGTGTCCGGCCATGAGTTGCCACGAGAGTTCGGCGATGAGCGCCAACGTCTGGTGCCTCTCGTGTATCATCAAGCAAACGGTGCTCTCCTCGACCACCTGTTTCAGCACGTTCAGATACTGTAGCTTCATGTACTCCTCCTGGGGCGCGCAAAAGTGATTTTTCAAATAGTTCTCCAGCTTGGCGCGCTGCTGGCCGATGTCCGAGAAGTCTATGAAGAACCTGGAGCACATGTACCGCTCCAGCTTTTTGGTGCCGTCGCCGTCGTAGTCGGGCGCGTAGTTGCGCAGCAACAGGTTGCAGTACTTGAGCAGGCCGCCGCCCCGGATCTCCTCCGGGTTCCTGGTCACGATCAGTTTGTTCTCCAGGTGGTACATGGCGTCCCGGAAGTCGCCGTACACGGACTCGCCGACCACGGTCGGGTAAAAGTTTTCGCTGATCGGCACGCCGCTGGAACACTCGTAGAACAGCAACAGCGAGTCGAGCACGATCTGGAACGAGTCGACGGAGAACTCGAACGGCCTCTTCATCTTGTCCACGAACTTGAGCTCGACGTTCCGCTGGCCCGGCAACGTGCCCAGCGAGATCAGCGACCACCGGTCGCCGTCCTTGTTCACTTTGACCATTTTGCTCACGTACGCCTCCTTGATGCTGCAAGGCGTCATCCGTTTGCGGCTCACGCCTTCCGGCAACAGGTCCACCAGGGCCTTGAGCACGGCCGACTTGACGCGGTCAAAGTCCCGGTTCCCGGACAGGCTGATGTTGAATATCAGGTCCAAGTCGTTGTACGGCTGCGTGTCGGTGGTCAACACGTGCGACGCCGCGCCGCCGTTTAGCCGGATGCTGTTCACCAGGAATGACGCGTCGTCGTCGCAGTCCACGTTCACCGCGGTGGCCGCGGGCCGTTCCACCGAGAACGCGACGTCGTCGTCCTCCGGGCCGGCCTGCGCGCGCAAACGATCCCGGACCATGGCCACCAGGTCGCGAAGGCGCACTTCGAGCGTGGGGAAGTTGCCGCGGCCGTGGATGCTGACCGTCTCGTCCATGACGTCGTTCAGCCGGGCCACTTGTTCGTAGCTGAGCACGGCCAGCCGGCTGAGATCGGTTTGAGGGCGACTGGCGGCCGCGCGTTGCTGACGGTTGTCGCACGTGGACAACATGGCGGTGGGCCGCACGTGGTTCACGTCTTTAGACGACACGTCCAGACGTCCGTTCTGCAACAGAAAAACGCAATGTAAAAACACACGGTTGGTCCGTCGATGAGCGTGCGCGGAAACCGTCGTTCCGACTGTAGTGAGTACGGAGTTACGGGTGTTTTGGTTACAACCAGGAGTACGGTTTCTGTTTGAGGCGGGGGCTCTCTCCGGGCCGCTACCCAATGGCATAGACTTGTTAGACATGCAATAACATGATGTCTTATACTGTGTGTATTATCAATGGGGCGGCAAACCGACGTGGAAAGTACGTCATTCGTATAATAATAATAAACAACTGTGTCGATAAGACGGAGGGATGGGCTGTGCATCAAGTTCAAGGGCGAACGAGTCGCGGTGTCACTATCAAAGGTCTCCGACCGCTGCAATAATAATCTAAGTGATTGCTATCATTGCGCGAGCGCCGCGGCAATTATATTACTATTATAATAATATGCGGTATTCCACGTGCGAATAATACCTATCTAAACAATATGAGGTGTATATAATATTATCTTAACCACTAACCGTCTTCCAAATCACTCGCGTGTACGCGGGAAGGATAGGAGGAAGACGAGTTTCAACCCCTCAAAAAAAAAAAAATAATAAATAAATAAATAAAAATCGCTAAATAAATGTACAACTATTTGTTTACGTGAAACTTTAAAAAAAAAAATTTTAATTTCAAATTCGATCGTGTACACCTGATGCTCATTATGCACACAGCACAACAGTTATTATATTATGGTAACATAATCATCGTAACATCGTTACATTAACGTGAACAACGCACGTATATAATGATCGACAAACACACGCACGTCGACGCGAAACCGGTAGGTATTTTTTTTAAACTCGCGAAAACGCGACAGGAAAAAAAAACTAAATATTATCGCAAGCCGCGTGACGTCAAACCCCGTAGATTTACTGCAAAGTGCAAATAAACACCACCTTGTCAACGTCACGTAGTTTTTTTTTTTTTTTTTACTAAAAACCGATTGAAAACTAAATATTGTTTTCGACAAATTATATGTATATCTGTTACTTATTGAAAGTGCGTGCGTCAAAGACGTTCAAACAATGCATATATATATTTGAAATAAAATGTTAAAATACTCGTATTTCAAAAAACATCCGTCAATCAACCTCTATATTGTTGTATATACTTTAAAGACAACGAATATAAAATTATAATCGTATTATTTGTAAACGTTGTCGTTTACACTTATTGCTGGTCGCCGGTATACCTTTAATATTAACCATTTAATATCACCATCTGTCACATCAGCATGCCGGTCGCAATAGTATAGTAAAATCCATAAAAAAACGAACGGAAGAGCGTTTTTTATATTAAAATCTGAACTATTGTGTGCTACCGACCTATAGAGTATACGAGTCAAGGACGATGGTGATACGCAATTTTTAATTTTTGTCAACAAAATCTGTAAACGTTGAATTATAATAATATAATCATACCATAACGTACGTAAAATAATTTGCTAAATGCGTATGTTGGAATAGTTCGTATATTATTGCTCGTATTTTTCGAATCGGGAATGACCGATACTCGTCTTAAAAACGAAAATATGCCATCGAACGATTCCAATAAAAATATAATAGATTGTAATCAAATCGAATAATTTTTCGACGGAAAAAATATTCGATTTGACGGACAAGCGATGTGATGAAAATAAAATAATGTAGTACAACAAACTCGTTCACGACCTTCCGGTCGATAATATTATCATCAAAACCGAATTTCCGGTAATCGATAAAATGTGGATAAAGCTATAAATAAAAATATATCGGTGAATCGATTCGTATACACTATAATTATCATTATTACTATTATTATCCATTATTGTATCGGACGCATGATTATACTATTTCGTAGAATTAAAGAAACGAATTTTCGCGTAAAGGAAAAAAAAAAAACGAAAAATTACGCAGCAGCGAAAAGTTTGAGCAGCAGCTGCTTGGAAACCGTGCGCGAAAAGCAGGGCGCGGCGTCAGCGACGAACCTTCTGGAACATTCTATGGCGCGCCGTCTGCGGGGTAGAGAGGGCCCGCTGGGATTACAATATACATTATACATATATATATATACCGACACTCGAAATTCGATAAATAATTTTATTTTCGAGCCAATTGTATTTTACTAACAAACAAAAATCAATTTTTTTTTCTCTAAACAATCCTGAAAACGTACTTGAACGTGTAGGTCTTTTTCCATTGTACGCGGCGACGTATAAAGGCGGTACACAGCCGTGTCGTAGGTCGTGACGACGATCACCGCGCGCGCAAAAACTGCACTCGCGCCAAAATCCGCGAGAAACGTTCGTTTGGTTTTTATATTTGTTCGCCAAAGTCGATTGCGGTATACGAGAACCCTCGCGCCACGCAAAACACGTTTTAGAAGGAGAAAAACGAAGTCGGCGGCGGACTGTTATTGATGCTGAGCGGACCGAAAGACGCACGACACGCGCAAACAATCGAACACCGCAAACGGAACTGAAGTACGGCGAATAGCGCGGCGCGGCGACACGGCCGACCGTCGCCGGCCAGGGACCGCCTAAACCCCCCTCCCTCCCACAACAACACTCCAATCGACCACGGTCGCGGTATGTCGCACGTTCGGTATTTACCGTGCGACGTTCGATAATTATTGTACGAATTTCTCCTCCGCGCCGCCGCAGCGAGTCTGCTGCTGCTGCTGCTGCTACCGTCACAGACGACGCGTACACGACCGTACTAAAAATACCGTCCAAAGGGCAAGGCGAACGAAGAAACGGCAATGCCAAAAAAAAAAAAAGTCTCTCGAGTCGAGTCCGTTCTTTTTCTATGCATTGTTATTAGACACCGGCGGACGTTTCTCTTGCAGCGCGGGGATATGCACATTTCTGTGTCTGACATTTTCGTACGCGTAAACAGTGGCGTATCTTCAACTGTTTTCTGGAGTCAATTTTTTTTTTTTTTTTAATGTACATTTCATTAATCATTGGTGTATTTACTTATATTATTTTGTGCTCGTAGTTAATCTCAGCACATATTTTAGTATTTCTAGTAATCTTTTTTTTACCCAGTTTTTGCGGGTTCCCAGTACCTCGGGGCCTCCCTTCCCTCGTAAATGTGTCACTGCATAATAATATACGATACGTATCAGCAGCATCGACTGACAAACAAATGCTATACATTTTGTTCTAGGCAATATATATTTTGAAATAAGAAATTACTTTTCTTTTTAATTTTTTAAAAGAATTTCATAAATTATGACGGATTTCGGACACAGATTCGGCAAGCTGTAAAAACTCTTATTATATCTTATTTGATCATTCATTTTCTACCATTCTTTTAACATTATATTTATAACATATGAATAGTGTACTACAGCGACATTTTCTTCATGAGTAAATATATATATATATTATTGATATTTTCATAAACTTAAAAATTATAAAATATTGCTTAGAACCAAAATTATACAGTTTTTCATTTAACCCCGTGCAGATCCTGTGATAAACCCAGCAGTATACACGTTATATAATATACAAATTATCTACAAATATATGACGAAAAATATTGTTGTAAATTACAGATATGTATATACTATACAACAATACGAGTATAATTATATATTTCTGATGAACAAGGAAAAAAACATTATGCGGTTGTATTATTTACGAGAATAATACGAATGCTCAGATTTTAATAAGAAAATATATTATTACACAATAGTATAACAATACACCGCTCTTTTTGGAGATGAAATCGATCATTGGCTACAATTATATACATATATATTTTACTACAAAATAAATATTGTATTCAATAAATATAAAACATTTTTATTTTAAATTATTTATCACAGTAAATTTTAATTTTTTAAAGTGTTTATTTTCTAAAAGAATCCTTTTTTAATGCTCCAATCAATTGTTCAATCTAATATATATCATAAAAAGTTAATAGTTGTATATGTATGTGTAACTATAATATGAATACAATGCATTTTTTAAGTACTCAGAATACTTGTGTAATATTATGATTGGGTACTATTTTCCGCAAGTATTCGAATATTTACTCCAAATACTTCGGATAAGTATTTTACCTATGTATAGTTTTGCATTCATTCGTGGAAAAATAAATGAAAAAAATCCTGTAATCGAATAAGATCATTTTGGCGGAACGATGGAAACTTGGACAGTCGTTGCGGTCATTATGTGTTACGTGATATTGCATATCAAGGGTCATAACTCATAAGTACAAGGTAGAGATCTATATTATATCAAGACGTCTTTAACGAACGTGTATAGATGTTTTTTTTTTTTTTATTAAGCGATTTTGTCTTCAACAGTTTTTTGTGATTGTATATGTATAATGGCATTTAGATGTAGAATACGATAGTATACGACCGCGGTTAATAAATAAGGGAAAGCTCTGACGTAAATAGTTGAAACGCATTTTGTCGGTCGAAGGGAAAATACGAACGAACGGGGTGGTGGTAAAGGTTTATGTTTTTATTTTATTTTATACAAACCCAAATGGACCGACGCCAACAGCCGAAACGTAGCGTGGGCGTCAGGCGGTATGACGTCATACGAACGTCGCGAGAACGACGTCATAGCATAGCACACACTGGGCAATCCGACCGATTCGAGTCGGTTAGCCACATTCCGAAATTCCTTAAAAGTGCATTCGCATAGCGAATGCCGTTTTTCGCCAATAAAAAACTGTTGACTCTTTTATATATAACTGTAGGTATAAGTTTAAAACTCGATTTATCATCAGCAGATTCGTTGAAATGACGATAAGTTATATTTACATTTCCAAAATACCTAATATTATGTAGGTAATAAATATATATTTAAATAGGTTATCAATTGAGCATATGTCGTTATTATAATAATGACTGATGCTGAGCAATTATAAATTATAATCGTGCATTCGACAGTAATTAATTTTTTTTACGATTTACTTTTACACAAACGTCTTTTGGTATTAATTCATGAGAAATAAAATTGGAACACTTTATTTTGAGATTATTTTGTCAAACATTCAACCCATACAACTATATACGTTTTGAAAAAACTTGACTATTCACTTGTCCACGTCCCTACTATATATTATAATACATTTACATTAATTATTATATTTAAAAATATAAATATATACGAAATCGCATGTATATAATTTCTGGTAATGTTAAATCGTTTTTATAATCATCCAATCCAACAACACTACACACACACATACATCAATTAAATTAATAATAACAATGCGAAAATAATTGTTATAAAATGTACACAACTCGCGTCACTATAATTTAAAAATATAATAAAAAACAATAACGAAAAACAATAGCAACATTATTCAAAAAAGATTCTAAAAGTGGTTTTATTTATTATATGTGCAATCGCAATTTGACTGATTTAAAAATAAAAATAGACACATGACACATTTTATTATTTCAACAGGAACACTGACATAAAATATATACACGATAATTCCCATACTAGCTTTTCTTCTGATTTTGAGTTTAAATGTTTCAATTATTCACATTTGATGAATAGTAATAATAATTATAATAATAATAAAATGGAATGAAAATATATTAAAAATATACCTATCGTAATTATTGTAATAATACCACTCAGTAATAAAATTGGAAAGAACCTTAAATATTGAGCAAACAATTTTAATGACTAATAATAGACTTCATTAATTTTTACAAAAATTTTATAGCTATAATGCAATCATTCATTCCTTTATATACTTTTATGGTAAGGTCTAAGACTTCTAAGAGGGAAATAAAAATAGTAATTAGTAGAATAATAGTAGTCTGAAACTTACAATAAATTTTTTTTTTTTGAAATATACCCAAAGTAAATCAGTTATTACCTATATTGTATATACAACTATGACTTACATAAAAATATTAAAAATAGCAGTAAGTTTAGGAAAAGCTTAAATAATAATAAAAACATTTTTCACTAATAATAATTTATTTTCTGAAATATAATGTTACATAATAATTTATTTTTTTCAGTCAAGGTTAAAACGTTAAAAACAAATTCCCTTATCCCAGTAATAAGAACTATACACATAAATAATTTATAACTCTCCTAAAATCAATCATCTAACAGGTTGACGTTTTACCTACAAACATATAACCAGACATCAGTCATATTAAAGATAATCAGTACTAGTATTATTATTTCATTAATTGGTTCTAAGTGTTCATTTGGGCCATTTGTCAACAGGTAACTGTTAATAAAATATGCTTTTTTGAAAATAACAACTAATATGTTTTATTTTGATCATAGATATCGATTAGACTAGGTCAGAAAGAACAAATAATTTAAAAACTGAAATTCCTAATGCATGTTTTTGGATATGTTTGATATGTATTTGGTTTTGGATACTCTTTTAATTACCATAACATAAAATAAGTTAATTTTCAAGTCAGTCCACACTATAAAAATTCATTGGTAATTTTATATTCTCATTAAACACTAAATAAATAATTTTTTATTACAAAAATATTTATTTAATCAATTTTCAATTTATTAATCAAAAAATTAATTCAACCTTGCATAGACGATAAGAAGGAATTTAATTTAAATTACAAGTTTCTGTAAAAACGCTATGATATTAACGATATTCTATGCCTAATGGGTTTGTTAATAAATCTAGTTAGTTATTAATAAAATGAACAAAACAATTTGAGTAAAATAATAAATATTATCTATATAATGCTTATCATAAATTAAATAATATTCATAAAATAAATAATTCTATTTACTAAATAAATTATATACAATATAGTATACTTACACCAATATTTTTATTTTGTAGATAATAATTATCAGACTTTTGGTGCAGTTCAAATCCAGTATAAACTATTTCAAGAAACAAATTATATAATATATTTTCAATAGTTTATAGTTGGTAAGTTTATGCATTATTGATGTTTGTATTTTTTTGATCTATTATTGTAATACAAAAGTATTTGTTACATTTTAGTAGTAGTGTTTCAAAAATAGACTAAGACATAAAGAGCAGAGCATGGTTCAAAATAGATATTTAAATTTGCGTATATTATATAGATAAATACATATATAAAAACATGAAACTCACAAATTTTAGTAACATAAATATGCTGGATAAAATTTACAATAGTATTTGTAAAAATTAGAAAACAATAAAGAAAATATATTAATGAAATCATTATTTAAATATTAATATATAGTGTAATAAATATTAAACTATAATTATTTAATTTAATAATAAGCTCGAGAAGAGGATACTTCACTTTGTAATTTGATATAAATTACAATGTCTAGATTAATACTCTAAAATTAAATCAATTAATTAACAATTTCCCATACAAATTAATGGGTGAATTAAAAGTCAGATATTAAATTATAGAATACAAATAATTTTTCACGAATTTTCGCTCTCAATACAAAAGAACGTAAAAAATGTAACGAATTACTTTTAAAAATTATTTTACAATAATTAATGTTTCACGAATACGTTACATCTACTTATACTACGACAAACATTTATTTCACAAAAACATACATTTTTATCACATTACGTAAGATGTTAAAAATTACTTTCTTTTTTAATATTATAATTTACAAATGAAAATAATAAATAAATAATATTATTCCTGGATCAACGATTCTAAATATATACGTGTTCATTGTTAAATGTCAATGTTTTCATAATTTACATCATAGATATTTATCTGAATACCTGTTAGTTATTAGGCCTAATAGCAGTAGGTAGCCAATGCAATGTTTTATATAATACTTTCTTAACGTTAATAGACAAATAGATACCATTCATTAACATTTACCGAATAATTTAGATAATAAATTGCTTTCAGTTTTCAAGTGTACTAAAATTACAATGTTAAATATTGACTCTATTAAAGTTACGAACTATACGAAGCTATTGTCAACAAGTGACTCATGCTAGGTCATTTAAAGAAAACTGTATGGTATCGTCGCAACGGTAACACATTTAAGGTGGTTCTCCTCCGTCGATTAATTGTGGGGGAGAGTGTGTCCACCAAGGTCTTCAGGAGAACGTGCATTATTACACAATAAATACGTTCGAGTCAATATGCGAACAGTTTATTAATCTTTACCTCCGATCGCTCCCTACTTAAAATATAAGTAACACATTAGCTATTACATTTACGTTATAACTAACCTATATATATATAATATAAATGTACACGTGTATGGTTTGTATATATAATATTATGTACATTATTGTGTCATTTTTTTTTAGGAATCGAAGATAAACAAAAATCTATGTATACAATATAATAATAATAATAATAATAATAATATAAAGAACCAATGTCAGGGTGGTAGTTGGTTAGTCGGAAAGAGAGAATGGTCGCGGCCTCGAAATACCTGAACAGTGCCCGTGTATAATCGCCAATCGGCGGTTAAACGCATGCTAACTGTGCGGCTTAAAATTGATATAATTGGTGGTAAAGGTTTTTATTGTGTTACGACAGCTGTCTTATGAACTATGAATAATACATTGCATAAGGATATTCAAAAATTCTCAAACACGAAATATTTTAACTTATGAATTTGATACTA
Organism: Schlechtendalia chinensis; assembly: GCA_019022885.1. Classification (NCBI taxonomy): domain Eukaryota; kingdom Metazoa; phylum Arthropoda; class Insecta; order Hemiptera; family Aphididae; genus Schlechtendalia; species Schlechtendalia chinensis. The sequence goes on from CM032341.1 coordinate 7,069,379, forward strand.
AGGAAAAGAAAATATAAATTAGTAACGCTTTTTTTTTCTTTGGGTTACATTATGTTTTAATGTTATGAAATAAGTAAATAATCGAATACGATAAAATATATAAAGATGAGTTATTTAATTATTTTTAAATATTTTACTTTAAGATAGACGATGGTTATTAAATCGAGTAATAATCGTTATCAATGATTTTTTTATTTTTATTAAATGCGGTTTCAACATCATGTACGTATTATATTAGTAGGCGTCATTGAATACAAAGCGTTATTAACATTCCGTTGCTATTTTTCCTTTAACATAAAGTTAAGGAGCTATGGTGGGTGTAAAAATGACAATAGAACTGTCAACCGGAAATACATAGATGACCTGTTTTCTTTCCGGTAGCATACATACGAGTGTTCACAGTTTTTAAAACACTAAAATTAAATTACATTTGAATCTATCGATAATTGAAGAAACGACATGAGACAGATAAAATATATGAATCAAAAAATTCAAAGTTTTATATGTATATATTTCTAAAAAAAAAAAAAAAAATGACAAGGTTAAAATTATATTTTAGTGAATGTTTATCCTGCTTTTTTCGACTAATTTAAGTAGTAGTAAAATAATTTATAACTGAATATATTTCTACAAAAATTCATTTATACATTAGTCGTTAGTATAATGATAATATATAAATGTGCAGTTAATTAATTTTCGAAATAAAATACTATATTTAATAATAATAATAGTAACTGACTATAAAGCGACATTTCTAGGTTTTCTCTAAATAAGTTTAGAACTTTCGATTCAGTTAATACACTCAGTACCTAGTGTAACTATAGAGTGATTGTACCCGATACATACATGTATTTAATTACAATCAAGGTCCTGCGAATAAAGGTGAATTTCCAAAAGAATGACCTTACTGTGTCATTGGGTGCAAGACAAATCTGCCAAAAACAAAAAACGTATTACGCGATATTTGTTTTACGTGGAAAGTTTCGAACGAAATACAGTAGGTACACAAGGTGAAAATATTATGATATCTTATTATAACGTGTTGGCAGGTAACATTATTTTTTCGAAATTTCCAGGCCAATTATAAATTTAACGGTGATATCAATTACAAAACATTGTTGGTGAAAATTTTATATTTACCTACTACAAAATACAAATGTACTCCAGTAAAAACGTTTTATTCATATTTAGACTTTTTCAATTATGGTTAATGATTGTAGGAAATTGAAATTGAAATTCTCATTATTTTGTATATGTATCATATGTGGCCTCGTGATCACTTGGGTGGTAATACTCTTCGGCCCTTGGGCTTTGATCCTTGGGACTTGGGTATTGATCAATAAAAATGATATTTTGATACCCATATTATATATTTGCACTTTGTTGATCTGCTATTGAGCCGTGCAAGACGTATAACGTAACTAACTTCTTAGATAAATGTCATAATGGGTTGGTTTGATACAATTTAGGTGGTGGTAGTTGTAGCAAAATATTTTTAGTTGCCTCATAGTTAAAAATTGTTCGCACCGTCGCTGTATGTACTTTATTTAGTTTAAAAATGTACATCATAATACACAGGTTTTAACACGTCTTAATCGGCACGATTTTTTCAATTTCATTTTATTTACACATCCGATTGATTATTATTAGATAAAATTCACAACATCATAAGTGATAAAACATTACTTTTTAAACGTTATAACGCCATAATTCATAAATGTGTGTTAAATCGGGATTCGGCAATACCGAACATTGGTCGATGAAGTAAAACAATTTTCAAATAGATAGTTTATACAAAGAAACAACGTATGCATAATACATAATACTGATAGCTGTCCATAATAATTTGCCAATTTTATAAAAACAATGTTTTAAAAAAGCCACGCGACATTCCTGAATGTACATATAAATATAATAGTATACTATACACACACACACACACACACACACACACACACACAGACATACGAGACAATATTATCACTTAATTTGTTTTTAGTATACATCTAATTAAAATATTTAATTGGCTTAATGCAAATTTTAATTTGTTTAATTATGAACGTCTTACTATGTGATTATGTAAAATATTCTTTCCACCCAAGTTAATTTATTAGGTACCTCATAGATAGTGGTATAAGTATTATTACGAAATCATTTCATTTCTTAATTAGGCAACAAATTCAATTTTCCTGAAAAAATTGTTTTATATACTAAATAACAACCTATTCATATCATAACTGGTTAAAAAAATTAAAATAAATAGATTAAGTTAATACTCTAGATTATATATATGTAATATAATAGATGATAAATAAAAAAAGTTGAATTAATTAATGATGTGAAACTAAACTTAATTATTGCTTCGAAATTATCAGAACGAAAATACAAAACAACATAATTTATTTGTATACTTTGATAAATTAAATGATTTAAACCCGTGATATATGGAAATACAAATCAACATCAGTGTTTACGGCCATTTTTATACATCGATAATGTTACAAAATTTAAATCATTATAAAGTAAGGAATTTAACTCCTCAACAAGTTTATCATCAATCTGTAATTATTTATAGAAAAATACTTTTAACCAATCAAAATGCAATGGCGTTAGAATTTACTATAAGATTTTGAATTCAATAAAAAAAAAAAACTCCAAAATATTATAATTAATAATTATTAGTTAAATTGAGCATTCCAGGCAGGTTAAGTTTTCGAGTGCTGGAACACATCATTAACTATCTTTAACTACGTTCATTTGTACGATGGGTTATGATAATTTTAAATTTTTTCTTCTTCTATAGTTGTCTACAAAATTAATTCAAATTCGTGCGACTAGTCGAAAAACCGAACAAGATTTGACCTATATTATATTTTGTAATCGCGGTCGAAATCCTAGTTAAAATTATACAACACATACCGACAACGAATCGATGCGAAGTATTTGTCATCGAAACGCGAGAATACTAATATCAATGAAGTATAATAAAATATATTACATTTAATATAATTACATAAAATAATAAACGCGAATATTTTGTTTTAAACGCGGTCGTCGTGATGTATGTAATAACAGTAATACGTTCTTATCGCGTGTGATACGCATCGGCCGTTATCGGTGATATTTTGCAACGGTATTTTAGAATGTGATGTACGCGACACATTCAATTGGGAATAACAATCGACATTGAAAACGTTTGGCTTTTGGGACGTGTTTTACCGTCATTATATAGTATGACGATATCGTAATTGTTCGAGACGCAATAGGTTTTTTGTTGAAGCTTTTGACGGATAACGGTGCACACATATATACATATGTCTGTTATCGTCATTCAAAAATAGTAAACAAAACACACTTGCCGCCGAGAAAAACGTTTATCGCCGTTCTATTATTGGCAACGGGGTGGAAGGGTGGAGGAATACCGTCGTCGACTACGACAGACCCAATAAAAACCCAACATACGGTAATAGACAGGATCGAGATGGATTAATATTGTACGAAACGAAAAACGAACCGATCGACCGGAAAGAAAGCGAAAATCGTCGCCGCCTGCGCGGACGAGCGCGTAAATCGGCTAACCGGTCGCCGGTACTTCGCGCCTCCTCTCCGCCGGGGTCTTAACCGGTCTGCGATCCCCCCTGGACCGACCAAACTTGGTCATACTGTATTTGCGCGCAGCGGGTGATCTCTCAAGAGCGTTATTTTCGCATGGTTTTTAATATTTTACACGTCCAATAATAATTATAATAATAATATCACACCGACCTGCATTATGGGCAACGGTGTGTCGTGTTCGACGGTTTTCATCTTCGAATGAAAGTCCACGTAGACGTGTCTCCTCTCATACAACGAACAGACGTTCCGGTTGCAACAGCCACGATAATGGTTGTTGTCGTTCCACATGATAAGTTTCCTTTTTTTTTTTGGTGCTACGTCGGTCGGACGAGACACAACACTAGGTACTACGCAAGTGGTAAACGACGATAGGTTTTCACGATTTTAACGTGAATGTCGGAAATAATGAGTATATATATATATATATATGTGTGTGTGTGTGTGCGTGTATACGCAACTAAAATTAAAACCGAAAGAAAAACCGAAATATTAACGGACGAACGCTGCGCGAAACGGACGGGAGGACAAACACGAGACGACGAAAATCTAAAACGCAATGGAGTCGACTTTTATCATTAACCGTACACCGTTGTGGGAACACTATAATTTATTTTGATTTTGTTTTGGTTTTTTTTTTTTTTTTTGAAAAAAACGTCCGGTTTATTTCGCTCACCGTCGCCACCGCGCTGTTGGCCAACGACGACAAACCAGCTACGTCGATTGGCGCAGCTTAAGGTCGACTCGACTCGTCCGTGTCGTCAGGTGGAAAGCGCGTACACAACGTTGCCGATCTCACGCGCGCCGCCGGACCAACGGCGTGTCCGCGGTGCCTGTGACGGTCGTTTTTCGCAACGTCCCGCGCGCTTTCCGACGACGTTTTGAAACTTCCAATCGCGCGGTTCAACCATCGTACGCGGCTATGAACGTTTTTGAATTACACGTGTCGTTTGTTATCGGGAAAACGGTTCTCCATACGACCCCCACCACTCTTTCCGCCGTCGTTTGTATACGTACTTGATAGTCCATTTCCTATACGGTTCCTCTTGTTATCATTTTTTTGTTTTGTTTTGTTATGGTTTTTTATTTTTGAGGCCGATCGATATCGGAGATGTCGAGCTATGACGATAACAACACGCACAGTTTTGATAACGACGGAATCGCTGGAATTATTGCGTGACGATATGGCCCCCCTAGACCTTCGGAGTGGTAAAAGACGCGAACATGTGACGACTTATGGAAAGGGTCCCAAAATGTGGTGAGACGCTTGACGGCGGTATGTTGGGCCGTAAACAGAGCATCCGGGTGGATATGATGGGTCCGGACTATGTTCAGGACGAGTCTCTAAACGAGAACACCGAAATCGATTGGGTAAACAAGGTAAATTCGCGCACACCGGTTTTTTAAATAATAATGTTTATAAAACCGGGAAGGTAATAACAAATGTATCGTGTCGTTTTTGTTTCCACATTTAGCTATGGGTCCGACGGCTGATGCGATTTTGCGCCCTGCTTAGTTTGCTTTGCGTCAGTCTCAACACTCCAAAAACATTCCAAGAATATCCGTTTTTACAATACGCGACTTTTGCATGCGACTTTGTCGTCACCTGTCTGTACACCGCTGAAATGATAGCCAAGATGCACATTCGTGGCATATTAAGTGTAGGTATTTTTTGTACAAACTGTGTTCAATTTACATGTCGTTATTTTTATCATTTAGGGAGAATCGCCGTATTTGAAAGATCACTGGTGTCAGTTTGACGGCACCATGGTACTATTCCTTTGGATATCTGTAATATTACAGGTTTTTGAAAACTGTTTACCTCAAGTAAAACTGTCAGTACTAAGGGCGCCGAGGCCTTTTATTATGATCCGATTTATACGTGTCTTCCTAAAATTCTCAATGCCAAAATCTAGAATAAATCAAATCTTCAAGTAATAATACTTGAAAATACACATTTCTTGAAAATTGTTATTAATCATAAATACTCACTTGAATTTATTAGGCGATCAAGTCAACAAATCTACAACGTAACACTGTTCTTCCTGTTTTTTATGTCTTTATATGGTGTACTTGGTGTTCAACTTTTCGGTGAAATGAAAAATCACTGTGTTCTCAACACAACAGCTGAGTCAGAGTATATCATCATCATACGTCATTTTAAATTCTGTTTGTTATGTATAATATTGTTTTAAATTACAAAAATTATTCAACAGCAATATAACTCTTAATCATTTGGCCATCCCCGATTCGTTTTGTTCTAAAGAACCAGATGCCGGGTATCAATGCCCACAGGGTATGAAATGTATGAAACTTGAACTGTCGAGGTACATAACTGGCTTTAGTGGATTTGATGAATTTGGTATATCATTATTTCTATTTTTATTATTTACAGATTATATATTTGTAATATATTTATATGCCGCATTTTGATTTTCTAGCTACAAGTATTTTCACCGTGTATCAGGCGGCCTCCCAAGAAGGTTGGGTGTACATTATGTTCCGAACATTTGATAGTCTTCCCGCCTGGAGAGCAATTTTTTACTTTTCTACATTAATATTCTTCTTAGCGTGGTTAGTTAAGAATGTTTTTATTGCCGTCATCACAGAGACATTTAATGAAATGCGTGTGCAATTTCAACAGTTATGGGGAAGTAGAAGACACGTTGGTAGCAAAATGTCCACAGAAGTAAGATTTATAAAATTTTATCTATATTCATATGTATTATACAGCCTATTGGTGTTATGCTGTATTTTTCTATAAATACTTGAATGCATATTCAGTGTTATTTGAAATAATATTATTTTAGATTTTAGTTAGTGATGAAAATGGTTGGAGATTAGTTACTCCGGAACAGAATAAACATAGAACATTGGCATCACCTTTAGGACATAAAATTCTTAACTCTGCTTGGTTTCGATTACTCGTGATGTGCATTATACTTAGTAATGGTATTGTCATGGCTACAATGAATTTTAAGCATGATGGACGAAATAGAAAAGAATTCTATGAACAATATTACTATATTGAAGTAATTTTCCTTTAATATTTATTATTATTTGTTCATTGTTTAATATTTTTAACTTCCAGGTTGTTTATACAATAATATTTAATTTCGAAACGCTATTTAAAATGGTATTACTTGGTTTCAAAGAATATTTCAAACATTCATATCATAAGTTTGAACTGATGTTAGCTGTTGGTACTACGTTACACAGTGTCGAATATTTTTATTTATCTGGATTAACTTATTTCCAGGTTTGTTTGTTATTCTTCTATACTAAATAATGTATGTTAAATCAAGTTACTCTTTTAGGTTTTAAGAATTGTCAGATTGATAAAAGCATCACCAATGTTGGAAGATTTTGTATATAAAATATTTGGACCTGGAAAGAAACTAGGCAGCCTTATTATATTTACTCTGTGTTTACTAATCATTTCGTCAGGAATTTCTATGCAACTCTTTTGTTTCCTATGTGATTTTTCAAAATTTGAAACCTTCCCAGAAGTAAGTTTATTTCTTGTTTTATTTAATTTGAATTAAAATTGTAATATTTCTTCATAGGCATTCATGTCTATGTTTCAAATTCTTACTCAAGAAGCCTGGGTTGACGTTATGGATGAAACTATGTTTCGTACACGTAAAGCATATTTAGTACCATTAGTTGCTGTTTACTTTATCCTCTATCATCTATTTGTCACACTTGTAAGGAGAAATAATTAAATTTTTAAAGTTGAATGATAGTTTTTATAATTGTTTAATTTAAATTAGATTGTGTTAAGTCTTTTTGTTGCTGTTATTTTGGATAATCTTGAACTTGATGAAGAATTAAAAAAGTTAAAACAATTACGTTTTCGTGAACAAAGTGCCGAAATTAAAGAAACACTGCCATTTAGATTAAGAATTTTTGAAAAATTTCCAGATCGCCCTAATATGACTTCTATACATAAACAGCCATCCGATTTTAATTTACCTAAGGTAAAATGATAATACTTATATTTATATAAAGAAAATATTATCAAATAACAATATTTTATAATTGTATTTTTTTTAGGTTCGTGAAAGTTTTATGAGGCAGTTTGTTTTAGATAAAAGTGATGAAGAATTGTCTCCAGAGAATATAAATAAAACAATTGAAATAATTAAGCCGCCCTTAATGGTTCGTAAACAGCATCCAATGCAACTATTATCCAACCCACCAAAAGTGCGAACAATAACACCAGAAATTCGTAAAGCAATTATATCGAACATAATTAAGTAAATATTCAATAAATGAATAAAACTAATTAATATTTTTTATATTTAATACTAAAAAATATCATTTTATTTACAAATAAATGTTTTATGTCTGCAGTGATTCTAATAACCAACGTTTACTTTTGGGAGATTCTACATTTTTGCCTCCAAATGTTGGTAATAAAGGGACATTACATGCTCAAGGCACTGTTAATAATATGCAACATACGCGCATGGATCATAAAAAGTACGAATATTAATAATAATAATAATAGTATTATTTTTACTCATATATATATTTAAATTTTATTAAGATCTATGAGACATAGTATTCGTCGTGGGTCAATGAAACTCAAACAAACATATGAACACCTTATGGAAAACGGAGATATAGGTGGCATGAATCGGTTAGCTACAGCTACACGAGCTAGACCCCATGATCTTGATATCAAGTTATTACAAGCTAAACGACAGCAAGCAGAAATGAGGCGTAATCAACGAGAGGAAGATTTACGTGAAAATCATCCGTTGTTTGACACTCCTTTATTTATTGTTCCTAGAGAATCTAAATTTCGTAAACTATGTCAATTAATTGTTTATGCTCGGTATGATTTAAAACTTAGAGATCCTCTCACGGGAGAAGAGCGACAAGTAAAATATAAAGGGTTCCAGTAAGTTATAACTTTATAATTGATTTATTTAAATACTCTGTTTATTAATTTATTGTACTCTGTGATTTAAAAAAAAATGTATATTCTATATAGTTATAAATTGTGTTATTTACAGTAACTTCTTAGGGTTAGTAACATATTTGGATTGGTTGATGATATTAGTCACCACATTAAGTTGTATATCAATGATGTTTGAAACACCAAAATACCGCGTAATGGAAACTCCAGCTTTGCAAATAGCTGAATATGGTTTTGTATGTTTCATGAGTATGGAATTAGCATTAAAAATTTTGGCGGATGGAGTCTTTTTTACTCCCAAAGCATATATGAAAGATGTTGCTGCCATATTAGATATATTTGTTTATGTGGTAAGATACTTTAAAAAGTTGTTATAATGTAATTTTATATTAATTATTTTTCAATTTTAGACAAGTTTAATATTTTTATGTTGGATGCCAACCAATGTTGCTACTAATTCTCCAGCTCATTTGCTAATGATTTGTAGATGTGTTCGTCCTTTACGAATATTTTCATTAGTCCCACACATGAGAAAAGTAGTTGATGAACTATGTCGTGGATTTAAAGAAATTTTATTGGTTAGTACAAATTATATTTGCACGTAAAATGTAACAATTAAAACCTATACAAAGTAAGATATACAATATTTTTTTGTTTTAGGTATCTGTACTGTTAATAGTGTTGATGTTTGTATTTGCCAGTTATGGTGTTCAAATTTTTGGTGGTCGTTTGGCTCGATGCAATGATCCCAAAATTAATAATAGTGAAAATTGTACTGGAGTTTTTATGCGTAAAGTTTTTGTGACAAAAATGAAAATTAAAGTTGGACCACACGAAACTTATCCTGCCATTTTAGTGCCAAGAGTTTGGTAAGTATAAATTGATTAAATTTTTTTACCCAAGAAAGGGTAATTACATTTTAATATTAAAAAAAAAAAAAAAATGAGGATTTATTTATTAAAAATGAAGGGCGAACCCGAGGAGGTTCAATTTTGATAATATAGGCTACGCAATGTTGACGCTGTTTGAAGTGTTATCATTCAAAGGTTGGCTGGATGTTCGTGATATACTGATCAGCGCTTTAGGACCAGTAATGTTTAATTTATTCGCAGTGATCGGGCATGCGTCTATACAATTTATCATTACAAAAGTTTTGAGGTTTAGCCCTAACTTAGAATCACAGCATGGCTGAAATTGTATATAAATAATATATTTTTAAGCCTTTGTTTTTTTTTTTTATGTTCTTAGTATTAAAAAAGATTATTAATTTTCAGTATTACAGTAAATATTTTTTCAATATTTATTGACTTCTTTGACAGCCTAAGAAATCTAAATGTTATTTGAACTATTTTATTTTATTCTCATTTATGCTTCTTTGCTTAATTTTTCTTTTTATATTTATTTTCATTACGCTTAGGAAATGATTGAATATTTTATTTCTAATTTAGCGTGAAAGCATGATGCTATGTTTACCAAAAATAATACAAATAAATAAAGTAAATTTAACTTTTATTTTTTTTACTAGGTTCATGCAGTATACATTCATATATTCATATTTTTGGGGTGTATGATTGGACTTACTTTATTTGTTGGTGTTGTAATTGCCAACTACTCAGAAAATAAAGGAACTGCATTGTTGACAGTGGATCAAAGACGATGGTAATATAAGCATTATGTATAGAAAAAAAAAGATTTTATAATTAAAATTTACAGGTGTGACTTGAAGAAAAGACTAAAAATTGCTCAACCTCTACATTTACCTCCCAGGCCAGATCGTAGAAAATTCCGAGCATTTATATATGATATTACACAAAAAATTCATTTTAAGAGGTTTTTTGCTGTTGTTGTTTTAATTAATAGTTGTTTGCTGTGTGTTTCGGTAATTTTTAATAAGTTTTATTTGTATTATATTACGTTTAACAATTTTTAATAAGATAATTATTTTATTGTATTTTATTATAGTGGCGTGCTGGAGGAGATAAACATTCTGAACCTTTATCATTGGTCAGTGCATGTCTTACTTTAATATTTGTGGCCGAAGTAATTATGAAAATGATTGCATTTACTGCTCGTGGTTATTGGCAATCACGTCGAAATCGCTATGATCTTTTAGTCACTGTTTTGGGAATGATTTGGATAGTTACACATTTCACTTTCCTCGTAATTATTTTTACATAAATATGTTCTTAATCGTTAATTATTTATACATTGTTATTTCATTTCAGAATGAATTGTCCTACTCCTTTGGGTATATAGTAGTTGTATTACGGTTTTTTACCATCACAGGAAAACATGCAACACTTAAAATGCTCATGTTGACTGTTGGAGTTTCTGTGTGTAAAAGTTTTTTCATTATATTTGGCATGTTTCTACTGGTGTTTTCATATGCTTTGGCGGGAACTATTTTATTTGGCACGGTAAAATATGGTGAAGGAATTGGCAGGTAATTATAATTGTTTGAGTTCTTTTTATTATTATATTATATTATATTTATTGTTTTAGACTTGCAAATTTTGGTTCTCCTGTAACTGGAGTGGCTATGTTATTTCGCATTGTCACCGGAGAAGATTGGAATAAAATCATGCACGACTGTATGATATTACCACCACAATGTACACTACAACCTAATTATTGGCAAACCGACTGTGGAAATTATGTAGCAGCTTTGATTTACTTTTGTTCATTTTATGTAATGATCACGTACATTGTTCTCAATCTTTTAGTCGGTACATTAAAATATTACAATTATTTGAATGAGCCAACAAGTTAAATAAGTACCGAGAACTAACAATGTTTACATGTTTTTTTTTAATAGCAATTATTATGGAAAATTTCTCTCTCTTTTATTCCAACGAGGAAGATGCTTTGCTCTCATACGCAGATATTAGAAATTTCCAACACTCGTGGAACATTGTTGATGACACTCAAGCCGGAGTCATTCAAGTATATAAAGTAAGTCTGATGAATTTCTAATTATTTTTAGTTCAATTTAAACTGACATTTGCTTACATAGGTGAAGTTTTTGTTACGTCTATTAAAAGGTAGATTAGAAACTGATCCACAAAAAGGAAAAATGTTGTTGAAACATATGTGCTACGAGTTGGAAAGACTTCACAATGGACAAGAAGTAACATTTCACGATGTCTTAAAGTAATTAAAACAAATTATTTAAGTATTATAAACATTTTTATAAAATTATTTTTGTGTTCAGTATGTTATCGTATCGTACAGTTGATATAACAAAAGCTCTACAACTTGAAGAGTTGGTTGCACGTGAAGATTTTGAAGTCAATATTCAAGAAGAAGTCGCTAAACAAACCATACGTAATTGGCTCGAGGGATGTTTACGAAAAATGAGAGCTGCCAATGTAAGTTAAAATAGTTTTTAGTATGGTTTTTATTACAATTGCGTTTTTTTTACAGAGACAACAAGGTAGTCTATTGGCTGGCCTACGTGCAACTAATGAGATGATGCTTAGAGATTTTGAAGAGAAACAGGCTGCGAATAATGAAAAAGAAAATGAAGATAACGATTTAAAAGTATGTAAATTCCAAAGTTTTAAATGGTATGTTTCATTACATTTTTACGATTACTTGTTTTCAGTCTGATGTGAATCGTTCAAGGTTAAAATCAACATCGGGTATAACGCGGTCAGATAGTGTTGGTAGTGGATCAGGACGCAAGTTTTTAACACCAACCTTATCAGACCCTTCGGATAAAGAAAAGAATCGTAAGGCTTCATACAGGAATTCGAAACCATTGCATATGTCTAATCTGAATGTGTCATCTTCCTTGAGAGATCAAAGAACTAGCAACCCAAAAATTTCAAGTGCAGTAAAAGAAATACACGAATGGTGGATAGATCAACTACACCATTATTCAGATGTATCTTCTAGTGATGATGATAATTATTAAAAGATTTAATACATATTTTATTGGAACTTGATGTTGGGAATTCAATTGTCATTTGCTTCTAGCGTGTAGATATTTATCATTTGAATTTTCAAGCATTCATAGCGAGTAACATATAAATTGTATTATTATCATTAATTATCCTTTATACTATATTATGATAATTTCAGGGTTTAACATGCCCATTTACCAACTAAACACTTAAATATTTTTAATTTAAATTAGATTTATTTTTAGACTATATAAATTGAAGTAAACCTAGAAATATAAATCTATAATAATAAAATCAATTACTAATGTTATTGTAATCTTATTGCATTAAAATATTTGTAATATTTAGAAATATTAGTAAAATATTTTATTACATAAATAAAAAACTTAAAATAGGTAATACTCCTAAACAATATATATATATAAATGCTTTAAAAATGTTAAGTTTCTAAAATTAAAGAGGTAACTTTGATGTAAAACAAAATATTTTAATTGTGGTTTAGTGAAGTCATAAATTGTTTGTCGTTTGTCCTTTTTCCAAGTGTGCGACAAAATCCAAATATCTTCTACGCCCATCGATATAAAGCATAGAGTCTAAAAAAAAGTATTAGCTTAAGTTATTCAATATGATGTCATCATAATTTTGTATTTTTACCATGATAGTCTTGGGGTAAAACTGCAGAAACATCATTCGGTGCAACAAAAACGTGATAAAATGAATTTGAAGTTAAACTCTTTTTACTTTCAATTTCTTCAACTTTGGCAATAATTTCCACAATCATAACTCTACCACTTGTGTAACATATCTAAAATTATTTCAATATAATAACTATAGTTCAATAAACAATTTTAGTGTTACCTTTCCAATTAATTTCAATCTGCTGCCAATTGGAACTGGTTTTCGAAAAGTAATACTATTTATTGCTTGTGATGCAACTCTTGTTTTGCTGTGTACGCTTGCCACCAAAAATCCAAGTTCAGTAGCAACGCGCATCAAATAACCACCAAAAACAGTATTGTGTAAATTTCTGTCCTAAAAAAAAATGTATAAAAATTGTCTAAAATCGCCACAAAACAATATTTGTAATATAAGTTATATTATACCTCGGGATGACAAAGGATATTAGTTTCAATCTTAGTATCATTCATCCATACACTGTCAGGTGGTAACACTTTATTACCAATTATTGGCTCTTTGTGATCAACTGTTTTCATAAATGTATCATATATCAATGATTGTTCTTCTGGCGTCGGCATTTTATTCAATATTGAGTTTTGACAAGCTCTTTTTCTATCCTCATTTTTTTCTAAACAAACGATATACATTACATTTATCTGTATGTACCTTAACCTATCTTATTTTGTTATTAAAAACATTAAACAGTATGTTTACTAGCTGAGAGAATCATTATGTTCTTTTCGCGTTCGCCATCCGGTATCAATTGATTGACTATAACAGATGATGTATTGGTTGGATCTCTAGCCACAAATACAAAATGAGCTCTGGTAATACGTTCAGATTTATTGCCATGCATTTGTTCCAACCACAAAGTGACTTCTAATGAAGTTTTACCGACATAAGTTACTTGACCACTGATAATTAAATCTTTATCAGGCTAAAATGAAAATGAAAAAGATGTTATTTATTAATTTTAAACTCAAACCAAAAACAAAAACTTACTAATCTATTGGCATTAATGATAACATCATCTACCAGTAATGTTACAACAACATATGGTGTTGGAACATCAGGTGGTTGTTTTGGATTTTTAATGTGTTTCATAACAATCCAAACTAAAATAAAACAACAATTAATTGGTTCAACTTATTATATATTAATTTTTTTTACCGGCGAAATGATCCATATCCTCTAAGAGACGTCCCATTCGTAAACCTTTGAATGTAGTTGTGTACTTATTTTGCAATGCTAAATCAGTGCTCAGAGGAACTATTGCTACATCATAACTTTCCTATTTATTAATTTATTATTATTAATAATAAAATAAAATCACAATTATAAATCATATCACTTTAGATAAACCATAATACATTAAAAATAATAATGATAGTAAATGAATAAACAACTTAATTACTGCATACTCTTACATTCATGGAACGTGGTGGCAGCTCGTTTTGATCTTTTGGCAGATATTGAGACAACCAACGTCTATCTTCATTTTCATACTTCCCAGATAAACCCATAATGTTGAATAATTTTAGTTTGACTAATTACAAATAAGATGTGTTTACAAAAAACATTTTGAATAAAATTATAACAATAAATTAGCAATTTATTACCATCATTCATAGTCTGTGTATTATTATCTATTGGTGGTTGTTGCGATTCATTATTCCAACCACTGCATATTTGTTGTGCTTGTATTCCGTGTCTTAGAGAAGTTTTTAACCTACAAATTAATATATTTTTAAAATGAATGGAAAATTGTTTCTTCATATTTTATATTTTATACAAATATTTAGAAATATATAGTTGTTAGAATTTAAAATTTTTTTTATTAATAAATAAATAATTTTGTTACCATTCAGTAAAAATCTTTTAAAGACTGATCTAGAATCAAGATGAACAAATAACAATTACATTTTCCCAAAACTCAAATCATCCTAACTTTATCATTAGATCATAATTTAATGACTAAAATATTACATGAGTTTATTTTTGTTTATTTTTGTTCACGGTCTTAATGAACATTTGATTTGCATGAGTGATATAAAAATAAACTTTATTTTTAATCAATTTATAAACCAATTTTTTATTCCATATTACCTTCCAATTACCTAGCAAAGATTGCAAATATTGTTTGATTAAAATGTCAATATAAAAATATTGAATACAATACATTACAAATTCATTATAATTTATTACACATTTTTAAATTTTTTAACTACAAAAAATAATTTCCAATTTTCTCAAGAATCATCTAATTAATTTGACCTTTTGAAAATATACCTGCTTTTACTTTTAGATCAAATAAAAGGACTTGATTAAACTTTTAGTACTTTTATGTCTGAAAAGTGTTAAAAAAATAACAAATTCTTTTTTTTTATTAGCTTTTAACGTTAGTTATTACTGCTCCACAATTAACAAATTGTTACAAATATTGACTATCTCTCACTCCAGCCAACAAATATATTATTATAATGTGAAAACATGAGTATTTTGAATTGGTTGGGGGAAGAAACCAGTACTTATATTATGTAATAAATAATTTTGACCTTACAAAAAAAAACATCATTAAAAAAGAACATATACTATAAATTGTTTTTTTATGTTTTAATTGAATAAATAAAATTGTTTCATTATTATCAATAACTCAGTTAATTAGCTGATACTACATTTATATATATATATATATATATAATATTTGAATTATTCATTAAATATTTATTGAGTGTTTTAATGATGTGTGTACAATTAATCAACAAAAGATCTAAATATCATTCAAATTGACATTTGCTTATCAATTTTTTTTTTTAATTAGTAATATTTACATAGCTTATAACATTTATACTTTTACTTTCAATTTTAATAAAATATTTTATAATTTTACATTCACAAAAATAAAAACAGTAATAAATGGACTATTACTTAAGTCTTTCTTATAGGTATATTTTTCCTTTGGAATTTCCAAATCATAAAAAAAAAATTATTTTTTTGTAAATATAATTTGTATCAAATTATGAACAATTAACTATTTTGTTTATTATTCAATTTAAGAGAGGTTTTTTTTTTCTTTTTTTTTTTTGTACAACCTAACAAGTTTTACAAAATAATCTTATGAAAATCATTGTACTTACAAAGACTTTGGAGAAGAAGTGACGATGTTACTGAATATTTTGAGACTCATATTATTATTTATTTGTTAAAAGTGGACTAGACAAATGTTTAATACGTAAAATAAGTACAACAGTTTGAATGTAAAAGTACAACGAAACGGTGACAAGACGTGCAGAGACTAGAGACTAGGGAGAAAGATTCGTAGTACGGTAACCTATTGGATACAACGATCTACCGTAACACGATATGCGTCACGGAACCTAATAAAACTTAAACTCGGGTCATAGATCACTTATAGTACGGTTCAACGGTTTAATTAATTAAACCGTAAATACTGCATTACGAATCGGTAATACTTTGTGTTGTCGAGAAAAAATAAAAACAAAACACCACGTCGAATCGTTTTAAAGGTAAAACGACTTCTAACGAATGATGACTATTGAACAATGAGTAATTGAGTAACGACGATAAGGTCGGTTCGTAAGTTCAAGCACAATAATGGTATAATTGTTTAATTATCGTTGATCTGAAGACGGTGAGATAAAACAGATAGTGCGAATTGCGGTCATACTTTTTTTACAGTCATTGTTTATTTATAAATGTGTCCATCAGCTGCTTTGTATTTTTCTTCCACGACCACAATCAATAGTTGTTTCTCCTTTTATCATTTCGGTGTTTTTTTTTTTAACATTCGTTTTCGTTCAAAGTTAAAAGTTAGTTTTTCACTGATTATACGTGTTTTTCACCGTTCGTTTTCCGTATTCACGCGTTATTCGTTTTATGACAGTCATTGGACTGTTCTTCTCGTCGTGATGGGACACATTTGGTCGGAATTTGTCACGCCGGAGACGACACCATTGCGGGACAAGCCGTCGCAGTTTGAACCCCATTTTGGTTTCACAACGGAAAGACGAGAGAAAAGTAATGTATTTACACGCACATGTATATTGTTTCGACGAAATACGTTTCTACGTTGTTTCTAATGTAAATCTTTTTTAGAAATGATTGCTTCATTGGCTCAAATGGAATCAGCTAAAGTTCCGTTGGACGCTAGAGACTTTTGCGCACACATGTTATTAAATTTGAGAGGTTGTATTAGAGAAAATTTCCCGTTTAACTACCACTGTCATCATGAGAGAGAAGAATATTACGAATGTCAATATCACGAGTAAGCTATGTAATAGGGTATATTTATGTAGCTGTTAGTAAATATTGTGCGATACAAATAATGTTTTTTTTAAGACTTAATTTTCTACTTTTCTCTTTTTGTCGTTAATTCTTAGATTAGTTCGTTGAACTTGTCTATGCCTAGCAGTTAGACTAGCTATTGTCATAGATCCTTTAAGTTCCCAACTTAATGGTATTTCTTTTCCAAAGTATCCTCTTATATTCCCTTAAATTATCGTTTTTGTAAAGTTTTGTCTGATAATTTAATGATCTATCATCTTTACACATTGAGATCTGTGACTTTACCATAGTTGCCATTTTTCCCCTATTTTGTCTCATACCTTCTTCGTTTGAAGTTTTTTAAATTAATCCATGAGATATTGAGCATTTTACTTAATACGTAAATAGTTCTTATTTTGAAAGGCCCTAAAAATAAATATTATTATTGTTTTTAGTTACTTGGATCGTATGAAGGACTATGAAAGAGAAAAACGTTTATTAACCAGAAGACATAAATTGAGACAGAACAATGTACCAAATGCAGATGAAGGCACTGTTGGTGCTTAATTGATATTTATATCATTGAATTATTTAGGTAACTATAATTTCTATAACATACAACTTTTGTAATTCTGCATTATACTTATAAATGATAATGTAGTTAATTATGTTCAGTTAAATTTTAGTATACATACAAATAAAATTAATAACTTGAATGGAAAAAAATGTTTAAATCTAGTATTTGTTGTTATATTGTTTTTTTTCACAATAAAATTAAAAGAAGTGTTTAAAATGAATGCCTTATTTTTTGTTTACATTAGTTTGTTCTACATAGTCAATATTTTAACTATTACATTTGTACACGCATAGTGAATGACCTAGTTCATGTGGACACGATGTGTTTCTATGTTTCTTAAATATATATGCATCAATGTCAATAACAAAATGTGTGTCTGTAACCATAACGCTTATGCATTTAAACAGTAATTTATCAGAAATGTGTCCGTATAAACCAGACCTAAGAAAATTAAAAAATATTGACTTGTAAAATACCAACTGCATAGTAGTGCATTGATGAAACTTTCAATCTAACTGATTATAAAATCAATAATTTTAATATTTTTTCAGTAAGAATTTATTTTTATCTTAGTAATGCCATACTTATTGTTCTTGAAAAAAACTAATGAAAGTTGTTGTATAAATGATTTGGTATATTTATGGACATACTTTCATTTCTAAACATTTATCTGTGTTAGATTATTAAATTTACACAATTTTTTTTAGAATTAAATGATAGTAACTGGTATATATTTTTTATTGTATTGAAGCAGAGGACATGGATAGTCAATTTTTGATTAGTAGGATGAAGGAATACAAATAGTTTATATTTTTAAATAAAATATAATATCTACCACATTTTATGAATGTTTATTATTAAATAGAAAAATTAAATTAAAAAATATATAATATAGGTTGTTTATTAAATTAAGAAATATAGAATATTAATATTTTATGAAATATAAACCTAAAATAATACTTCATTTTATTTATCAATTTTGAAATTAAACTTTCAAGTGTGCACACACAATAGATTTGTTTGTTCATCAAAAAAAAACTTAAATGAAGGATAGACTTATAAAAAATATAATAATTTTCAAAATATCTATTCATTTATAATAATTAATAATTAATTCTTTATAGTTAATGTTATAATTTTCAGGGATCGGCTGTGGTCGAGTGGGTAGAAACACATGTTTCAGCGCACGAGGTCTGTGGTTCGATCCCGAGGGTAGCCAATGAGATTTTTCCCATTGATGGGGCAGATCTCTGGTGCAAGCCGGCCATAATTATCCGTCCCGTCCATCTTTGGCTTGCCCAAGAACCATCTTCGACTCCCCTAATATGTGAAGAGTGCAATCTCTGAACATATTAGTGTTTGGGAAATAATTGGATGTAAAACTATTGATGAATGATGAGTCAATGTTATAATTTAATTATGGTTACCTGAGAAATGGAGAGTTATTACTTATTAGTATTTCCAATGATTTTATGTATTTGTCTATGGTATTTTTGATTCATTTACTATTCTCAACAACATTTCATTTAAATAAATATAATACATACAAAATAAAACATGTTAAAAATTATTTAGCTTTTCAGAAAAATTGTGAATGTTTCATAAAAAAAAAAAAAATAATAATAATAAACAACATATGCAAATATGAGCTATAGGTATGTCTCTTATAATATATGTGTCATAGATATTTTATTTTAATATTTAATATAATCTACCTTTGTATTGATAAATTACAAGTGTATATATTTTAATTTCCAAAAAAATAAACAAAGTAAAAAAAAAAAAAGCACAAAAATAAATAAATAAATTATTCCGGAAGATATCCCATCGACAAGTACTGGTTTCAAATGGTGCTAGACAGGCTTAATAAAATGTATTCTACCCACCAAATAAAACCAGGACTCATGTAGGTACAATGTGCACGTCGATACGTCTAAAAGAAAAGATTTGTTAATACTGTGCGTATTGTTCTGCATCCTTTGACTTATATATGCAAAACGGTTTTCTTTGTGTAGTATCGCATGGCCAATGTGGTGAAGAGTGGAAATGATTGCAACATTGTACGGTACTATGCATACATTCTGTCTGCTATTTAATTCATAAAAATCATATTATATTCACGGTATTATTGTTTTAAAATATTCGTTTTTAACTCATACTCGCGTGTAAGATTTGTTGTTCAGGGTTGATGGGAACGCATGGTAATGTTAGACGACAATCGAAACCCGATAGCTGGTGGCTTACGGTCTCGTACTCCACCGGTGTCTGGTAACAATATTATAAGGCTTCTTGTTGGTTAATGAATAAAACTTGTTTCTTCTTTCATTCCTTTTTTTTTTTTGCTTCTGTTAAATCTAGTGAAAACTTTTTTGATCGAACACTTGTCTTTCCATTGTTCTAATCTTATGATGGGCAAAATTCATCTAACTATAAAATATTATGTATATTAGTTATTTAGTTGCACCGGAATTTCGTGTACTTTATTCATTTCTTTAACAGTTCAATATTTAAAAAGGAAATTATTTTCATTTCATAAATCTCCATTAATGTTTGATATTAATTTAGAACAAAACAAACAATATACCTTACAAATATGTTATATATATTTATACTCGATGTTTTATGAAAATTGAATTCAGACACGATGGTCTAAGAATATTCTCAATTGTATGGGATATTTCATAATTTTGAATAATTTATGTATATATGTATGGGTTTGATATTCGCAGTCCTCGTTTTACGCGAAAATCGTCAAATTTGTTTATTTCTATTACACTTGATCTGTAAATATATATATATATATATATATGTGTGTGTGTGTATAATATGTATATCTCATGACCTTATAACCTAATACAAAAAACACCATTGAACTAATTATTGTCCACTGAAATTGGCCAAGGACATTGAGACAATTTAATGAATAATATCGATATGTGTATTTTGACACAATGGCGGCTAGTCGTTATATTGTTTAATCAAATTGTGTGTTTTTAAATAACGCTGTTCTACGGATTAACCGCCTTACGGTGGTTTTATTTGAAAAAAATTCGGAACTGTGCCAGTTTTTTTTTCCTACGTTTTATACACACGATAATTGATTTTGTAACGATCGATATTTACATTTGCACCGTGTAAGAATATACGAAAATAACGATTACAGAAACGCGTTTCTACTGGAGAATTGTCGAATACTCGTACATTTCCGTCAAATTAAAAAAAGAAAAACGAAAATTTCGTGTTTTGGTCCCCACTGATCTCGCGTACACTACGACGGTTTCACCCGCCTACTTTCTGCACAGAGAATTAACAATAAGTCGTGTGTATATATATATATATGTATGTATGTACGTTCTCAGGTAAACACCAGCCGGCTTGCGTACGTAATAGTATAATAATAATATTATTAGCAACCCCGATCGTCCTCGTCCGTCGTCCCGGGTATAATACCGTAATTTACGAACCAACCCCGGCCGGGTTTTTAATCCACGACATTCCACCGGGCCATATTATTACAAACGCGGTGTACTATTCTGCTCGTTCTACAATCCACACGACGTTATGTATTTTATATAATATTGTTGTACGTATGTGTGCAGGCACGGTTGTACGAAAAAAATGGCTGCGAAAAAATTATATTGACGATTTCGCGTCAATTTAAGATATATCGTGTAAAACAACATACATACACATATATATTATTAAATAAACCATGACTATAATCTAAAAGTGCGTTTTTACCCCTTTGGAAAAATTTTAAATTAACAAAAAAACCGTTTTTTTTCCCCCCGTTCGGATCTATTTCGAACGAAATATTTTAAATTATAATTATAAAACATGAGACGCATGGATCCGAAAAAGCTTATAAAAATTCACTTTCGGCTGATACGACATTATTTAACGACGTAAAATTAAAAACGTCGAAATTGAAAAACATTCGAAAACCCGCGGTTCTTCGACAAACGTATTGCAGCCGCGGTTCCGACCATATTTCGGCACCGTGCACGGCACCCCCGCACACGCGTGGACAGTTTACAAACTTAATGTACGGAAAAATTCGTTACCGAACCGTTTTTTCAAACGATTTGTTTTTTTGTTTTTGTTTTTTTTTTTTTGTTGGTCCGGGACACCGCGTGTTTGAATGACTTGCGTGGTCTGCTGGCTGCGGTGTTCGTCCGGACAGGAAAAATCAAAAAGTTCCGTCGTCGGCGGGCGGACAGTGTAAAAAAAAAAAAAAAATACACATACGCACAGCGTGTACGCGCCACGTACGGGGAAAAACGCGAAAACGATCGTGAACGGCGCGCGCGAACGTTCGTACTGCACACGCGAGCGAGCGCGCGCGCGCGCGTACAATTCGCGCGATCGGTTTTTTTTTCTACCGCTTTTCCGTGTATACACACACGCGCAAACGCGCACACAAACGCACACGCTCACGAACACACGCGCGCACACACGTATACGCCGGCCAATCGGCGCGCTCCGCGGACGTACAACGAGCGCGACGAACGCGCGCACGTTTCCGCGGACGACGGCGACGACGACGATATTAATAACAATCGACTGGCGGGATAATTTTTAAAAACTGTTTTCTCGGATTTTTTCCCTCGTTGTTAAAACGTTGCACGCGCAGGAGCAGCATAAAATTACGGCCGTTCTACTCGCGCGCGCGTTGCACTGTGCCGGTTTTCGGTGTGTGTGCGACGCGCGACCGTACACTAACGCGCGCGCGCGCGCGCACACGTATATTTGATATGTTTTTAGGGGAGAGCGGATCCCTTATTTCTTCTATTGTTGTGTGCGCGCGTTATCGCCTGCAGTATTCTCCGGCGGCGCGCGGTGTAGTCGACTTCGACCGCGCCGACTGCGCGGCGGGGCGCGTTATTACGGGGCTCGCGCGCGAAGCCAAAAAGGGGTGTGCGACCGAGAGAGTGAGAGAGAGAGAGCGAACGGGAAAAAAAAAAAAATGGTAAAATAACAGCAGCCCACGCGTGTAAAGGTACCACCTTTTATTCCGCGACGCGGCTCTTTGTGTGTCCGACCCGTTTGTATAACACGTATACATAGGTTACACCTAGTCTCTAGATTGTTTCGGACGCCGTAACAATAATGGTTTCAATAATACGTACGTCTAGTTGAAAAATTATACGAGAACGGAAAAAAAAAATAAATCACCACTTTGTAGTTAAAGGTTTCGACGGCTTGCGAGTCCCCTCGTGAACGGTTTAACCGCGCGAAATGTTTATAATCCGTTTCTTATATAATATACTCGCGACGTCCGCGCGCGAAAAATCCCTCGAAAACCGCTGGTGCCTATTGTGTGATTCGTATTGTATATATTTATACTTATATCGTGTAGGACCGCGCGTTTACTCGTTTGAATTCCCGTGTTCAGATCGCATTTTAAAAACGTATATACTCCAAAGAAATATTTATGTACTTGATAATGAATTTTTGAGCCGTTAACATCGTTTTCGCGTTTAAATATCAATGGCACATTTGGCCGTATATACTCGTCTACCTAAGCATTTATGTTTTGAACAAATATTAATTACACACGGTTTTTAACTTTTTAATGTATTATGTATAAATAATAACTGATATTTTATTATATTAGAAAAATAATAGTTGAAAGCCGTATATGAATATTTTTTTATCGATATGCTTATGTTAACCGGGTACCACAGTTATATAATAACCGTGGTCATGAGTTATGATCGTCCATAGATGATTTCTTAGATTCATCGATGATTATATTATGAGTTGTATTGAATATTCTCATATACGGAATTTAGGCCTTGAAGTTAGTGAGCTCTGGTCCAAGTTATTTTCGGTTGAAGATGAGTCGTGGTGTGACTTCACTTTCACACCCCCTATACGCAATTTGGCTGATAAAATAATCGATAACGGCGATGGTTGACGTATTTACCGTAGTTTATATCAGTAATAATTACCCACATGAGTTTTATTTCTCGATTATATCCGGTTGGTTTATCAATAGATTTTAGCCTCATAGGCAGTGTCTGTCCAATGATTCGGCCTGAAAATGTTAAAAATTTATGGCAAATGTTTGTCACTCTCCAAAAAAAAAAGAAAAGTGATTTCAGCGCAGTGGTCCGCAGTTGAAGGAAGTAAAAAAAAAAGATGTTGTTCTACGTTTTAACATTCCAGCTTCTACGTTCTACTCTAAAATATACTCAAACAAAAGGACCGTCTTGCTGAATCGTCGTCTTACACATCGAGGATAAAAGAGAAAAAGGCGAGTACTCTCAGCTGGAAGAAAACAGTTCTGATACAAGGCGAGAAAGTCTTGAACCTTTGCTGAGCGTATGGAGCAGACTTAAGAGGTTTTCCGTAACATTTGAAGAATTTATTTACTTCAGCGATGGTATCGCCACTGCTGGTACTTTTTCTGATGAGGAAATCTGCGATTTAGTACTGAGGCTATTCACGACGACTCCGATCACGAATACGAGAAAGAGGAGGTTCAAATCTGATTTGACATGGTGCACCGTTACTTCGAGCATTCAGAAATGGACGAGGAAAAATGTGGTATGATTTTCAAAACCTTCAGCACGTTGGACAACGAATTTGACCATATTGTAGTTAATTATATATTTCAGAAGAAGATAATCGTTTTTTTAAATAAAGCTTATACTTATTTTTACATTTCTACAGTAAAATTTTTCAACCATCTTTAATTCGAATTTTTCCTATTTCACTTTAAATAATTCGAATTTCTAGCTTGGTCCTTTAAATTTCGAATTATCCAAAGTCTTTACGCGGTTTATATACGAATCGTAATTGTCAAGAAACGTGCAATCTGATTATGTTAGCTATTATTAATCATTCAAAAAATTCGTTTGTAAGCGAACAAAATGGGACTCGTACAATTTAATGTAGAATACACATTTTAACATGATATGTGCTTTTTTATATAACTATAGTTATATAAATACTTTTTTATTATTTAAAATATTCAATATTTCCATTTTGAAAAATGATTTACCAATTACCTCCTGACCTCGTAGTTGTGCAGTAATAATATGTCGGTGCTTTGTTATCTAAACGACATGATATATTACTCATATGTACTCGTTATTGCTTTTGATTTATATTCTCGTACTTGGCTATATCTATTAACTATTATTATTAAATTTTTATGCCACTATTTGTCATTATGAAATCATGAATATTTTACCGATGGCTCTATTAACCTTTAGTTTAGATAGATTTGTCATATTACATAAATATATAATAACGGACAACTATAAAATATAAATACTATTGCTATATATTATATAAAATATAACTTTCCTTCGTATACACAAGTTAAATCTTAAAAATGGTACGTTTTATATTATTTCGTTCATTTAGGTACATATTTAGTATTGATTAAAATAAAAGAACATATTACTAATTATAATATTTCCTGCAAACTGTAATAAGTAAAACTAACATATATAATTTTATACCATTGTTTCTCTGATCTTTTATAACTTGTACTCATTTCACATTTGTGGTCTGTCCATCTCCTATAGTAAAAGTTTCGTGTGAGTATATTGTATTGAAGATATATAATCCTGAATCCGTGTATCTTATTTCAAATATATACAACAATAGAACATTTGGCGCGTTACACGCTAATGCGCCCCACACTGTACGGTTCGTGATGTCAGTTGGATTTCCAACGGCGAAGATTTATTTTTAACTAATATTATTTTTTATATTTTATGAAATATTTTGATAAATTTGAAAATATATATTGTATTAAAATGTTTTCAATAAATGTAAGTGGGTATAATAATAATAATACCTATATAACCTATATATATATATATATATATATGGTCTATAAATATACTTGTAGGTAATAAATAAATACCGTTTAAATACGTTGTATATGTGGTCGCATTTCATGGATTATGTAGTAGGCTTTTAAGTATTTTCATTATAAATAGCGATCCTATAACTCTTCAAAATCGCTTCCTGGAAGAATATCAACACGTATAATGTAAATCTATTGTGAGATTTCAGGATATTATATAACTATAGGTTATGCCTTTTTTATGAAGTGCTGTTGTTGTGTTGTCAATTTGAATTTTTATTTATTCATATAAGACAAAACGAAAAGAAAAACTTAAGGCCGGTATATATATTTTTGCATATGCATAATTTTTATTTATATAACTCTGACGTTCTTTAAAATATTATTTTGTGAAAACAGTTTTTTATAATTAACTGATATTGTAATTATAGTAAATTATAGTTTTTGTTTCGTTTACATACAATGATTTTAAATATAGTTAAAATATATAGATCAATAGGATCATTTGGTTTTAAAATGGTTGATTGTAGATTATTTATAGACTATAGTACTCAATATTTCTTATAGATATAATTAATTAATTTTAATTAATACTTACCTACATAAATAAAAAATATATTTATACTTAACAATAGAAATACTCCTCTATTTAAATTAAAAATTATTTTAATAGTATTTTTAATTTCATATAATTTTCATATTTTAATCAATATACCTACTACTATTTACAACTGTGTAAAACGAAATGTAACTAATCAATTGAATTACTGTAGTAGTATTTAAATTGAACATATATTATTATTATTAGTTATTAGTTTTATTCTTATTAGTTTGTTTCACCAAGTGTTTAATCAAATTTGTTTATGTATGATGTATTTATTATACAAATGTATTGAATTTTATTTTCAATTTGTATTCGAAAAAATTTCATGAATTGAAGTATACGAAAATTGAAAATTAAACATTAAAAGTATTATGAATTATTCAATATTGAGAGTAAACTTAAATTCTTAAGGTGATACGGGAAAATGGATTAGTCTAACAAGTTTGACGATATGTATTTAACTATATGTATTGAATTTTTATTTTATATTTATTTTATAATTTTATACGTGTATTATGAATCAAACTTAAAACAAATTAAACTACATTATATTACTAAATTTATTAGTATTATAACATACTTATTAATTACTACTATAGAGTATACGTATATACTAATAACAAGTCATAACTTTCTAGTATCGATTCGGAAGTATACTATTTGACATTTATCTAATTTCACAGTTAAAATAATTCAATTTTATTAAATTTCCGTACTTTTTCTCCTTATAGAGTTTTTATAATTGAATCTAAAGATATAATTCCGTGAAATATTTTAACGTAATTACTAATATTGCAATAAAAAATAAAATTATAATTAATCCGCTGTACATCATTGCAGTATCGGCATCCGTAGCTCGTTAGTTTGTGTAAACTTCGAAATATAACGCGTAATACGAATAAGAAAAAAACGACTATAAAGTGTATGCAGTTTACACAAAGACCGAACGCGTAAAGCGCACTCGGACAACATTTTTCCCCCCGAAACTAGAAGACCCCCAGTTTTTATTTTATTGCATTCGAGAATCTACTTGTGTAGTGGAACAATAGAGGGCAGATGTTAGCAGAAAACTGGTCTCATTCTATTTGGTTCTTCCTTGTTGTATAACGTCTTTTACAGGAAAGAACATAAGGCGGCAACGGCGGCGGCTCTGTGGATTTGAAACCAGGTGTAAAACGGAACTATTGAAACGTTATAATATATTGTTGCGGTCATGGGTCCTCAAAATGTGCAGTTGCTGTTTGGACAAAAAAAAAACAACGAAAACAACGAAAACACGGTTTTCGCGCGGACTGTGCGTCGATTTGTAGTCGGGGACGTTTTTTTGCGTAACGTTAATTATATATCCGACCGTTGGACAATAGCCGTATGTATATATTGGTACTCCAAAAATTGCGTTCGCTACCCCTTTTTTTTTCTTTGCTCGGCTAAAATATATAATAATATACAATGTGTGACGGCGGGCGAGCTTCTGCAGCGGCAGTGGCTGCGTCGTGTGTAGTGCGCGATGACAGACGCGCGTAAGTGCGACGGGTGCTTGAAGCACGCACAAAAAACGCTTCTCATTATGATAAAAAAAAAGAAAAAAAAAAGGAAAAAAATCCCTTACGTGTGTTCCGCGTAACGACGAGGCGGATATGATGGAGTCGGCTTTTGTCTTATGGTTTTAGTGAAAAATAATAATAATTGACGTAGAACGGTGCGCGCCGCTGTGGGCGAGCGAGAAAGGAAAGGGACGCATAACAAAAAAAAAAAAAAAAAAACAAAACAAAACAAAATTGAACAAAACAAAAAAAAAAAAACACGCCGATCTTTTGTTCGTAGCTGTGTGTGTACACGTCGCCAGCCACTGCGTCCCTTCTCCTCCGCGACATTGCCGCGATACGGCACTACCCCACGTTCTCGTCGGCCGTACGTGTACTGCACGCACTTGAAAGCAGCCACTCATTTTCGCGAACTCCCCCGTTGCATTTTTTGACATTTTCTATACGGCGCGCGCGCGTATTTAGTAATACATTTGCACGAATGCACAATGATATCTGCAGTAGCCCTCAGTCGAAAAAAAAGAACTATATATATATGCATGTATGTATAAAGCGAGTTGAAAATAAAAGTTGTCTGGTCTTTATTTTCCCTTTGACGAGACGAGAGCATGTATTGGAACAGTAAAAAATAAAACGAAAATTGACAACAGTGAATTCGTCACGTAATTTAGCTTATTATTAAAAGCGAAATTATTCGTGAAAATAACAATATTTTCAAAATATGGTTTTTAATACATCGAAATGTAAAATGTAAACCGTAAACAACTTAATTTAGTGATTTATTAAAATATATATATATATTATAATACTATTGAACTACAATTATAAGTGTATAATGGATAATGATGCCATAAGTTTAACACATTAATTGTCATATTAATTGAAATATTGTGCCATTAATGTAGAAATATATGTAATGTACTAATGTATATTATTACCTGACTTTATTCTCACATTTTTAGGCAAAAGGGTTTAGAAAATACTTCTCAATTTCAGATATTGTTAAATTTCGGGTAAATGCATTTAAATAAATAATAATATACCTATATTAGGGTTGCTATACGTCCCGGTATGCCGGGACATATCACCGGTTTATAACTTCGGTCCCAGTCGTCCCATTAGACCCTCCAAAAGTGCCGGTTAAGTGTAAATAAAATATCATAGGTTATAAATTATGTTTTAAAGCGATTTTTATTAAAAAATATTTAACTTCAAGACGGACGTTCCACATTCGTGAATAGGACTGATTGCAGTTTATCTTTACTGACAATAATTATTTTACTGTATTATTATGATTTAAATGTAGAACATAGGAAAATACTAATTACTAATATGATACATCGTCCGTCGACTGACCGTCCAACCATTATGCATTAGTTCGAATCAAACCATCACGTGTGAGTGTATTTTCAACCAGCGACTAATTTTACGGCTTACAAACTATAGAAATGATATAATACTATAACATTGTAGAAAGTATCATACAATGCAAATTTAATTTCAAAATGACTTATTCGGAATTTCATACGTTATGTCCTGGGAAAACCGGAGCTATTGAAACAGGTAAAAAAGTTAGAAAAATATAATATTTCAAATACAAATTCAAAAGATACTGTAAAATAAGTATGTAATCATATTAAATTTAAATTCTATTTATTATTATTATTTTATTTTATATATATTTTATAGTGTTTTAAATTTTATAATTTAAAATGTTTTAAATAACAAATAATAAATATTTAATAAAAAAAAAAGGTTATTGAAATTATTTTTGTAAATGCCCCAGTCAGTACTTGAACTTTTTTGGCAACCCTAACCTACATTCACCAGTTCTCCTTATGGGTAAGGAGACGGGTGATATTGCTTCAGTCACTACTGTTTTCTCCAAAACAATGAAACGTATATACTTTCTTTACCTAATATAATACATACATGTAATTATTATAATAAAAATATTTTCCATATTATTGAAATGTAAATTTAAAATTTAATATAACAAGAAAGTTTTAAAAGCTATGATTGACATTTTTCGAAATTTATACCAAATGCTTTTGGAAATTATAACCTACAATAATAAATTAACGGTGAACATGTCAATTTCTTAGGATTAGTGAATAATCTATTAATTTTAGAAAAATAATGTTTTCCTATAGATGTAAGATATATAACATTGTACGTGATATAAATTTATTAAATAATTTTTCAATGTCTTTAGAGTTCATATATTTTTTTAGTTTTTCATTTACGTGTTAATTAACAGACCTTATACTGAATATAGTAGGTTTATTAATAAACTGTATTTTGGGTACATCGAAAAATGACCTTTAATAATTTTATCACCATATTATAATATATCGAATTTTCGATTTAAATCTATTTAAAGAAGAAGATCGCATACTATTTTTGTATATGGAAATATATTTGTGTCTGCCCCGTGCACTGCTCCGTTCTATACATTTTTTTTCTTAAAGAAAAAAGTTATTTCGGAATACTTAACGACAATCGATTTTTTTTTAATTAGACTTGAAATCGTGGCGATTTAATCAGTACTTTTCGTAGTTCTTACATTCGAATTCCAATACCATTTTGTTTTAATGTTTGAAAAATACACTTTTTAAATGATGGACATTTAAAAATAAAATATTAAAATTTGAATGTATAGATAAATTGCTACGATTCCCAAGTTTTTACTTTAAAAAAAAATCGCTTGACGTTACATTCAACGAAACAACTTGGACAAAACTTGCAGGTATTCCTCCGTACGTGTACTTCTGCTTTTATTATGACTATTTGAAGAATCACTTTTACCGGTAAGAATTTTTATAAAAAGACTATAAATATATATATTTTAATTTGTAAGACGAATACTATTTTGTACTTTTATGTGAAAACTGCAAATGCCAATTTAAAACACGTTAAATTATTATGTAATATTTCTCATCTCGTGGAATCTAAAATATTATCAAAGAATACGAAAATAACGTTTCTTCCATGATTTTAGTTCCCGCCAATTTGCCCAATGGATTATCACAATGAGATGAAATGAGACGCATGTCTTGAACAGAATGTTTACTTACTATTTAATAAAGTTTAGTTTTTGTCTATTTTGATTTTTAATTATTGTATTTTGATTTTTTTTAGTAAAACTAAGCAAATTTGATTATTTTTTTGAATTGGTTTATAATATACCATTATGAGTTATGCAAATACAGGTCGTTTCGTAAAACCTCCGGAGAAGTCATTTTTTAAGTATGTATCTAATACTCCATCTAAAGTATCTTACCTGTAATTTAAAAATTTATATCTTGTGAAATTTTTCCACTCAAGCCAATTCAAAGAAGATTCTAATGATGTTCGATTAAAACAATCAATAGAAAATGACTTAATTGACAATAAATACGGTTTTATCCGTGTTAAAGATTATCAAGAACATACTGGCTATCTCATCAACATGCATAGCGTGATTATTACCAAAAATATGTTATATAATTGGAAAAAAAAAGTATTTACTAATATTTTTTATAGACCGAAATTGTTGATGAAGATAAACGTCTAGTAGCTGCTGTGGATTATTATTTTATAAAAGATGATGGATCTCGATTCAGAGTCACTCAACCATTTCAACCATATTTCTATCTCTTGGCTAAAAAAGAATATGTTCAAGAGGTATCTGCTTACATCAGTAAAAAATTTGCTGGCAGTTTTACAAGTATTGATACTGTTGCGAAAGAGGACCTTGACTTGGTATGATATATATAATGATATTTTATATATATTTTTGGTTATTATATTTTTATATTTTATGAATTATAATAATTAATAACCAATAATAATATTACATTTATAGCCTAACCATTTAATTGGTTTACTTCAAAGATACATAAAAGTTTCATTTGCCACAGTTACTGAAATGAATAAAGTACGACAAGCTATTATGCCAGCAGTTCGTAAAAATCGTTTGGCATTAAAAAATAATTCTTACTATAGAGATATGTTGACAGAATCTTTAGCTAATTTATCTGAAGTTGCCTCATCAAAGAAACAAGTTGATCATATGGAAAATATAATTGATATCAGGTTATAAAATGAATAATTTAATTTTAGTATATTGTATTGTTTGAAATAAGTTATATAACTTAAATTATCAGGCCATGTCAATATATATGGCCTTGTCATTAAATTTTATAATATCACTATAATAAGTGATCTGTAGTACCTACTTTAGTAGTTAAATAAAAGAGCACCATTTTTTAAAATTGTTTAATTAAATAGATATACCTTGTACAACGGTAAAGGGATTTTGTTTTGTATATATCGAATAAACTTCAAGTAGTTATCTAAAATTCTGAACCATCATTTCCCTCTACTACACCGCTGAATGTAACTGAGTGTCTTAAATAATGAATGTCTTGTAATTTACCAACAGAAATTTAATTTTTAATATAGTATATCTATTTTTAAAATTATTTTACTTATATGTACTGTGTGCCTTATAACACCATCACTAATTTTGCTTAAGTCAGATGTTTATCAACATCAGCCACCACATTTTATACATTTTAATTCATTATATCTTAAAATATAATATACATTAATACCTTCAATATTTTTTCATTGAGTATTGAAAAAAATAATAATTATTTTAATTATTGTAGTTTTATATATCTAAATTTTAAATCTCATTTTATATAATAAATAATAAATTAATTAATTAATATTTAAATATTTATAAGCGTTTTATGTGTTTTGTATCAATATGAATAATTAATGAAACATATATATTTTCTAGAGAATATGACGTGGTGTATCATAACCGAGTATCTACAGATCTTAAGATATTCACTGGATTGTGGTATACAGTTCAGTGTCATGGTCCATACAGTCAAGCAACATTTACACGTCGTGATGACATTATTGATCGACCAGATATGATTGTTTTGGCATTTGATATTGAAACCACAAAACTGCCATTAAAATTTCCAGATGCGAACAATGATCAAATTATGATGATTTCATATATGATTGATGGTCAAGGATATTTAATTACCAATCGTGAAATTATATCAGCAGACGTTCATGATTTTGAGTATACTCCAAATCCAGAATTTGAAGGTAATAAAAATAACTACAATAAATAATAATGTTATGAATTCTGAAACGTTATTTTTCAGGTTTATTCACTATTTTTAACGAACCTGATGAAGCTGCTTTAATAAATCGATTTTTTGAACATATTATGGATATTCGTCCTCATATAATTGTAACATATAATGGTGACTTTTTTGATTGGCCATTTGTAGAAACTCGAGCAGCGGTTCATGATTTAAATATGTCACAAGAAATAGGGTTTTTCAAAAATTCAGCTGGAATATATAGTTGTCGACCAGCTATGCATATGGATTGCTTATGGTAAGATAGAATACATAAAAAAAATATATATATGTATATGTTCATAAGTATTCACATACTTGTAAAACTACTAAACTTTCTTTTACTCTGTAAGCAAAAACCTCTTGAACATATTCTTCTTTAACTAAAAAATAGAAATATGGTTAAAATCTTTGAATGATTTGAATCGAGATAGATAGACCTGTCATCTTATGCAAAAATTTGTTTTTGCAAAAAAAAAATTTATTTTATTATTTTCTTTATTAAATTTATAATATCAAATGTTTCAGTTGGGTAAAACGAGATTCATACCTTCCAGTAGGATCGCAAAATTTGAAAGCTGTAGCTAAAGCTAAACTACGTTATGATCCTGTTGAACTTGATCCAGAAGATATGTGCCGACTAGCAACAGATGAACCTCAAGTACTTTCCAACTATTCAGTGTCAGATGCTGTTGCTACTTATTATTTGTATATGAAATATGTTCATCCTTTCATATTTGCTTTATGTACAATCATTCCTATGGAACCAGATGAGGTAAAAATTATAATAAATAAATATATTTATGTAATAATAATGAGAACTTTATTTAGTGTTCAATAACACTTTAAATTAGAACAATTATTATTATTATTTTGATTATATATTTTAATATCAATTAGCACAATAACTTCATAGTTCGGATTAAGGCAAAGTTTTTGACAATATTCTTCAATGATCTTTGGCTTAGAAGAACATAGTAAATGTGATGGCATAAATGACAGTGCTTCTTGCCTAGATCAATGTGGATAGTCAGTTGCATTGTAGTCTTCTAGATCTTTGTAATCCTAGATTTTCAAATCTAATAGCAATTCGTTAATGATTTTAATACCATATTAGAATTTTTGTCGAATGAGTTATTGTTTTTGTTTTTACAAAAAATATTTTTAGAACAATAATAGGTAGTAGTGCTCTATGCTATTACACATGTCTTATTGTTCCTTAATTAATTAAGAAGTGGACATATAATATAGATAGTACTTTTATATTCTTATAAAATATGTTTTATAAGAAATATAATCTTATATTTTTGTTTATAGAAAATTATAACTTTTGGGTAAATTTACCTTTTAAGTTTTAAGAAAATTATAGATATCTAACACATTTAGGTATATGATAATTTGATTGAGAATTAATAATAGAATTAATTTTATAAAATATTCCAAATAAAGTATGAACATAATCTAACTAATAATCTAAATATCAAAAATAAAATGTATACAGATTTAAATGAGAACATGAAAATTGTACACATAAAGTAAATACCATTAACAATATGTCAAAGTAATTTATAATAGAAAATTTAAGTTATAACTTATAAGATTGTAATTAATTAATCAATCAATTAATTTTAATATAATTTGTTTAATACATAAAAGTAACAATAGTAATTTCGATAATTGACTTTTACAATTTGTTGAGTACAGTTTAAATATTATATCATTAAGCTTGTATTATCTTTTTAGGTGGTCTATATTAAATATATATATATTTAATAATGGAAATGTTAGGTCATTTTAACATTTATAAATAACAATAAACTAAAAGTGATGTGTTATTAATTTTTTTATGTGAAAAACCTACTAGTAAAATTGAGAAATGATTTGTTTATAGAACGTATTCAATGCACCTATCTATTGTTAAATTTTCTATTTACGATAAAATGAAACTTTATAGGAATAGCATTACTATCAAAAAATTTGGTTACATAAATTGTAATAAGATGTTTATTATCAATAACTATTCTGTCGTTGGCTACATTAAAAAAAATATGATTCCAACCAATTCAGATTATTTAATTTTTCAATCCAATTGTTATTTATGTTCATATTTAATGATTTATTATTAAATTATATTTTAGCTGGAAGTATTCATAAAATATGTATTATTTGTAGGTTTTAAGAAAAGGTTCTGGAACACTATGTGAAAGTCTTTTGATGGTTGAAGCATTTCATGCAAATATAATCTTTCCAAATAAACAAGAACAAGAACTAAATAAACTTAGTGATGACGGGCATGTTTTAGATCAAGAAACTTATGTTGGTGGCCATGTGGAAGCTTTAGAATCTGGTGTATTTCGAGCTGATATACCCTGTAGATTTAGATTAGATACATCAGCTTTTGATATGCTTATAAAGAAATCATCTGAAATACTTAGATTTGCAATTGAAGAAGAAGAAAAAATCCCTATGGACAGTGTTACAAATATAAATGAAATATTAGAAGATATTGTTAAAAAATTGCAAGTCCTAAAAGCAGATCCATATCCTTTATTAAAACCATTAATATACCATTTAGATGTTGGTGCCATGTATCCAAACATTATACTTACAAATCGATTACAGCCATCAGCTATGGTGAATGAAGAAATTTGTGCTGCATGTGATTTTAATATTCCTGGTGCTAAATGTCAAAGAAGTATGACCTGGCAATGGAGAGGAGAACTAAGTATATTATAATCTATTGTTACCATAGTAAAATAATTGTTCATATGTGTAATTTTTA
This sequence comes from Schlechtendalia chinensis, assembly GCA_019022885.1. Classification (NCBI taxonomy): domain Eukaryota; kingdom Metazoa; phylum Arthropoda; class Insecta; order Hemiptera; family Aphididae; genus Schlechtendalia; species Schlechtendalia chinensis. The sequence continues at coordinate 7,105,270 of CM032341.1, forward strand.
CTTTGTAGTGCCTGCTTCACGAACAGAGTTCCAACGTATTCAACAGCAATTAGAAACTGAAAAGTTTCCTGGTTTATATCCTAATGACCCACCTAGAGCATTTTACCAGCTGAGACGAGATGAAAGAGCTGCTTGGGAAAAGAAACGTTTAACTGAATATTGTCGCAAAGTATATAAAAAAACTCATGTTACCAAAATTGAAGAACGTTCTACAACTATTTGTCAAAAAGAAAATTCTTTTTACGTTGATACTGTACGTTCATTCAGAGATAGACGATATGAGTATAAAGGCCTTTGTAAAGTTGCCAAGAAACAAATATCAGAAGCAATAGCGAATGGTGATCCTGTAGAAATAAAATCAGCAAAAAACCGTGAAATATTGTATGATTCATTACAATTAGCCCATAAGTGTATTCTTAATTCATTTTATGGATATGTCATGAGAAAAGGGTAATTATGCTACATTAAAATTAATTTGATAATATAACAGGGCTTCAAAATGTTCATTTTTTTTTAAACATGTATATGTAATTTCATGTTTTTATAATTGAAAAATTAGTCACACAAATAATAATTCATAATTTTCTTTAATTATTGTAAAAAATAATGCCAACATTTAAATTGAAAAAACAATAATGCAAGTTAAAATTATAGCTTAGCAAGCCAAAACATATTCCATTTTTTAAAAATTTAGTTATATCATTTACCAATTATTGTCAAACATCAGAAATGTGTGGATTATATTTTAATTAAATAATTACTTTTGAAACTCTATCTTATGTGACCACAATGTTCAGTATACAAAATCAAACAATTTTGTTATACAACATATTTGATTGATAATCGAAAATTTTATACATTTTTTTAAAAATAATACAGACTTTTTATTCTTTTCATACTTGTTTATTAATTATTATTATTAAATTCTAATTATTATTATTATTATTAAAAATGTGTGGTGTAATAAAATTAGATTTTTTCTCTAACATTTGTATATTACATATATAAAATAATAATATTTTATTTACAGTGCTCGTTGGCATAGTATGGAAATGGCTGGGATTGTGTGTTGTACAGGAGCTGCTATAATTACAAAAGCTCGTGAAATCATTGAAAAAATTGGACGACCTTTAGAATTAGATACTGATGGTATATGGTGTATACTTCCATCAACATTTCCTGAAAATTATACTATTCAATCTACACATGAAAAAAAATCTCGATTTACTGTATCCTTTCCAAATGCAGTTTTAAACTCAATGGTCAAAGTTCGTTGAATAAGTTATTCCATTTATAATCAATTGATTTAAACAAATACAAATTTTACTTAGGAACATTTCACCAATCATTTTTATCATGACTTGGTAGATTCAGAAAAGTTAATTTATCAACAAAGAAGTGAAAATTCAATTTTTTTTGAAGTTGATGGACCATATTTAGCAATGGTTTTACCAGCTTCAAAGGAAGAAGGAAAAAAGCTAAAAAAACGTTATGCAGTGTTCAATCTTGATAAATCACTAGCAGAATTAAAAGGGTATGTTTTAGTTAAAAGTTCAAAGCCATACAATTTTAAATTAATTAATTAAATTTTTTTTTTTTGTAGGTTTGAAGTTAAACGAAGAGGAGAACTTCAAATAATTAAGATTTTTCAATCATCAGTGTTTGAAGCCTTTTTAAAAGGTGATACATTAGAAAAATGTTATGAAAGTGTCGCAACTGTTGCAGACTATTGGTTAGATGTTTTGTTCTCTAAAGTATGTACATATTTATTTAATTATTAAATTTCAATTAAATTTTAAAAAAAAAGTGTATTAAAGGGTAAAAATATGCCAGATTCTGAATTATTTGAACTGATATCAGAAAATCGTTCCATGAGTCGCAAGCTTGAAGAATATGGAACTCAAAAATCAACTTCTATATCAACAGCTAAGCGTTTAGCTGAATTTTTAGGTGATCAAATGGTTAAAGATAAAGGACTTGCTTGTCGTTTTATAATATCTAAAAAGCCAGAGGGCACTCCTGTTACTCAAAGAGCTATACCATTAGCTATATTTCAGTCTGAATTAAGTGTAAAAAGACATTATTTGAGAAGATGGCTTGGTGATAATTCAATAGATGATATTGATATTCGTGATGTTCTGGATTGGGATTACTATATAGAACGTTTAAGTGGTACAATTCAGAAAATTATTACTATACCAGCAACCTTGCAAGGAGTAAGTAAAGAATAAAGTTTTACGTATACAATAATTAAAAAAATAAAATAACACTTAATTTACTTTTAGGTTACTAATCCTGTTCCAAGAGTTAAACATCCTGATTGGTTACATAAGAAAATGTTGATGAAAGCTGATCCATTAAAACAAAGAAAAATTACAACCATGTTTCAAACAATGCCAATAAATTTACAGGAACGTTTGCCTGAACAAGTGTTAAATGATATAGAAGATTTTGGTGAAAATGAAGATAAAGTAGAAATTAGACCAAGACCTATGGTTACGAAGAAACGTAAACGTGATCCTTCACCTATAGATGCTAGAAACTGGAAGGAAGCTTTGGGACCTTCGCCACCAGCTAGTGATATTAAGGTGTTATATTATTTATTATGAGATAAATATTCAATTCATACATAATTTAATACTTTGTTTATCATGAAGAGGCCCAATTTTTTATGAAGTATGACTGCTGAACCTTAAAGTTCAATGACATAAGAATTAGTAGTAACGTGATGTTTAAGAATAATGATATAAATATTGATTTTTGAAAGTTTAGTAGGAAGCCAAAAATAAAAAAAAATACATAAATTTATAAATAAAATATCATCTATTATTTATTTATATTTGTTTAATGCAAGTGTATTTTAAAACAGACATGTAATATTATAATATTTAAATATTTAATATTATTAACAACAGAAGAGTTAATAATAACATAATTACATAATATTTAATTTGTATTTTAATACATTTTAATACAAAACTTATATACCTCATTATTTTTAGGAATGGATTGTGTATCAAAAGAAGAAATGGAAATGGCAACTTGAAATGAGAGCTAAGATAATTGGAAATCATGGTAAACGTATGCGGGATGAACAAATACAAATTCCCAAAGCACGTCTTGGTACATTGGGAGGATTTTTAAGACGAACACAACAAACATTGCTTAGTCAGCCATGGCAAATTATTCAGGTGTGTCAGTCTGGTAAACCTGGTGTATTAAAAATTTGGGCCATGGTTGGAGATGAGTTGCATAATATACGAATGAATATACCACGAGTATTTTATGTAAACCAGCGACAACCCGAAATAAATGAAAATGAAAAATCTATTTCTTATACTAAAGTAAATATGATATTGCCCAGAGCTAGACCAATTTTAAATTTATACAAGTATACCATTCTGGAAAAAGATTTTAATAAAACCAAAGAGTAAGTTATTTTTGTATTTTGGTTCAAACATATTTTAATAACTAAATTTGTTTAGTAATTTTATGTGCAACTTATCTAAACCGGGCGTTGAAGGAGTATATGAAACTAAAATTACACCAGAATTAAGAGCTTTGTTAAATCTTGGATGTGTATGTTCTGTTACGTTGGAAGCAGCAAAAAAAATGGCTGCTTTACCTGATCTTGGAAATTTTACACTAGAACAAATGAAACAAACTTCTCAAAAATATTTATCAAATGTTTGTATATATATATTTATTTATTTATTTATATTTATATTTATTTTTACAAGAAATCAAACTAATTATTTTTATTGTTATTAACAGAGTTCTATAAAAAATATATTTTTATACTGCAATAAAGCTTCAACAGGTGTACGTGCCATGTATGCACTATTTTTAACACCTAATAAAAAAGCATTTGTATGGGTTATAGATACAGTTCGTACAAATCGCATGTCAAATTTAAATACTCTATATGGTAAAGAACGCCACAATAAGTAAGATTTTTTTTAAATTTAAACTATTTTTGTCTTATTTGTTTTTATGTTGTATAATACGTTTATAGAATTTCACGTGGACACAAAGAATCTTGTATTCCTCCATCTAATATTAGTTTTGAAGTTAGAGTGGAAACAGATGAAAGACAAGTTTTGAGACAAATTCAAAGAACCCTTCAATCGTACAGAGATGAAAAACGAGGGCCCACAATGCTAGTTATACAGTCCCCAATGGGTAAAATATAAATAAATACAATTTATTTCTTGTAAAATCAACAATTATATATGATTATTTAGATAGTCAAGTATTAATGTCTAATATTCCAATAATGACTGAATTTCCATTGGTAACTCTTCATGTACAAGACTCAAGTGTTTCAATATATGCTCAGATGGAATGGCAACGTTTAGGATGCAGCTTGATTGTTAACCATTACCTTAATAGTACAGAAAATATAAATATCATGTTAGAACATTGTAGATATTTACAAATACCCATTGGAAATTTACCAGCAGATATAACATTGTTTGCCTCGGATATATTTTATGCTAGACATTTAATGAAGCACAATTTTGTGCTATGGGTTTCAGAAACTGATAAACCTGATTTAGGTGGTCGTGAAACTGATGATAATAGGTGATTTGACACATTTTTATTAGTAACTAAAATATTACAAGACAATTAAAATGCTTATTTGTTACTAATTATTATTTTTTATTTTCATTAGAATGTTAATGGACTCTGATGAAAGTTCAAGTGTGCTTGTCAATAATGAAGGTTGTTTTACATCATATTGTATAGAACTTGAAATTGATGCTTTACCAGTGACAACATTATTACAGTCTCATCATATTCATGATTTTGAAGGTTAATTTGTATAAATATATTTTAAACATTTTAATTACATTCTAATAGGTTTTATTATTTATATTAATTTTTTATCAATTTTTGTTGTTTTGTGACATACAAAGTTAGTTGTGACATAATAGTGTCAAATATATGTAAATTTTCTTTTAGGTACAAGTACAGGTATTGCATTTGATCAAATACCTCAAGCATCTCTCGAAGAAATTATGGATGGTGGGACGTTTATAACACCAACCTATGATGAAATAGCATTGTGCTCAGCTGCATTTCGTGTTTTACGATCAATGGTGAATGTTTGGTTTCGTGATGTTGTGTTGCATAAAAATCCATATGCAGATTTTCAAATAGTACATTTTTACAGGTACATATTTTATTTTTGATCTATAAAATGTATTAAATTATTGAACTTAAGCATAACAGAATATCAAATTATATGAATTATTTAATACAAGTTATATAAATATTTAAATACTTTTTGTAGATGGCTTAGATCACCAAATTCACTACTGTACGATCCTGCATTACGAAAAACTCTTTATAGTTTGATGAGAAAACTTTTTATGCAAGTAAGGGTACTTTATAGTAATGGTAAAAGTATTATAGAATCCATGTATTCAATTATTAAATTATATAATAAAATACTTAACACATTTTTGTATTTTTACAGTTAATTGCAGAATTTAAACGCCTTGGTTCTACTATAATATTTGCTAACTTTAATAAAATAGTAATTTGTACAAAGAAAAAGTCGTTAGAAGATGCAATATTTTATGTGCGATATGTCGTACAAAACATTACAAATAAAGAATTGTTTCACAGCTTGCAGATATCATTAGGACCATGTTGGGAGTATCTAATGTGGTTAGATTTGGTAAAACATTATAATACACATTTCACTCAATATCTTTGCATTCAATATATTATCTTAAACATTTTTTTAAATTTATTTAAACAGTGGAATTACTCTGGAGTAAAAGCAAAATTTTCTAATCAATTAAAAGAAGCGATGGGAGATATAATTGATATGACAAATGAAGACGTTGAACATCTTCTCAAAGAACAATGTGCACCTCTACCAGATATTGAAGAAGTAATGTTAAATTTTACTCAAACAATTAAAATATTTTATGTTAATATTTATATTCAAGGTGGGAATTGAAATGAATTGGAATATATCCGAATTTTTACCTGATGTTTGTCATGCTCGTGAACATTTTGATGAAATAATTGTTATATATATGAGTGCCGTTTATAAACACATGCGTTCAATTGATTCTGTGACACTTAAACGTATTTCAGAATCATTATCACAAGTAACCCAAAATAACATGTTGGGCGTTGCATCGTGTGAAAGTATAGCAGAATATGCAAAAACTGTGATTGCAGATGAACTTACCACTAAACTATTCATGTAAATAAAACAAATACATTTTTTTCTAATAGTGTATATTATAATTAAAAATAATTATAAATAAAATAACAATTAAATAGGATCACACAAAAAATTTATAAAAAATATCCAGTTTTGGATGTAGAACTCCAAGAAACTCTTTCGCCATTCTTACAACGTAAAGAAAAACATTTTAATCCAGCTTTACAATTTGTTAAATCCATTTGTAAAGTAAGTTGTTTGTCTTCAAACATATATGATTTAGTTTAAATGTATGTTAATTATAAATTGTAGGTGCTTTCACTAGATTTTGGAATAGAAGATGATATTATGAAACTAAGGAAAAATCTTTTACGTTTAATTGGTATAGGAGATTTTAGTGATGATGCTGATTGGACAGATCCTTGCCTCTCTTGGACACTACCTGAAGTAATCTGTAGAAGTTGTAATCACTGCAGAGACATAGATTTATGTAAAGATTCTCATCGAAGTGTTGTTGATGGAAAGTATGCTCAGAAATAATAATACATCTTTTGCATGTACTAATCTAATCTATAAATAAAATTATATTTAGAAAAACGTGGTTGTGTCCTAATTGCAATAGTAATTATGATAATATGATTATTGAACACTCTTTGATTGACACACTTGGTAGAAAAGTAATGGCGTATACTTTACAGGATTTGCAATGTGCAAAATGTTCAGAGGTTTGTATACATAAGTGTAATTGTCATAGTTTTGGTATACTAATATAACGCTGTTATTAATTTTTTTTTTCAGATAAAAATGGAAAATCTAAATGCTTATTGTTCATGTGCTGGTAGTTACACAACAGTAATGCACAGAAATGATATGATGTCTTATCTCAAGACGTTTCAGGCAATTGCAAATTATTATGATATGACTCTACTAAAACAAATTTTACAACAGTATTTAGACTGAAGCGACTATATTTGCTTTATGTCTACATTAAATTACAATTCATAACAACTTGTCCAAAACATATTATTTATGTCCACCAATATTCGAGTATTCACTCGTATACATTCCAGGTACTGAAAATATTTGAAGCAATGTTGGATTCCTTGAAGTGGATATTGGCATTTCTACGGTACCATCAAATTTTGATAATTTATTAATTGGTATTTTGTAGGCAGCTGACATCTCTGATTTGAGTGCACTGTAAACAACAACAAATATTTTAACATTCAAATTGGATTAATTACTAATCAAAATTTCAATTACTTGTATGGAACATATTTTAATGTTTTTGGCAATAAACGAATAGCGTTTTTTCGATTGAATATTGGTTCACTATAAAATGGCTCGTATTCTAACGTAATTTGTTTTCGTTTTGGTTGTTGACAGTTTATTTCCTTGACAACGATCTAGTAAATGCACATTTAATATTTATTTGATATTACAAAAATATATATGTTTATCACTAACTGGATTAATTTCTGTGTAAGCCAATTTCTGAGTAGTCACATATGGATCCATTTTTCTTATTACACCTATATCACTGATTTTTGGTCGGTGTATTGCGACAACCTCTTTGGAGACTATCGATTCTGGTTGAACCTATTTTTTTCCCCCAATCAAAGTATAATTTATAGGTTTAGGTTTTTTCATACAATTTTATTGATATCTTACACAATTCATTGGGGCTGGTGTTTGATTAATAGTGGACATCAACTTTGGTTGTATATATTTTTCATTATACTCGGTTAGTGGTATATCCATAGGTTTTGGCGGATTTGACCAATACTATATTGACAACACAATCAATTACATTTTAAAACACAGTTTTATTTAGATTGACACACAACAAACTTTTTCAAACTGAGACGCTATATAATTAGTTTTATCGAAAATCACTTTTGTTGATCTATGCATGGGATCTGTGGTATCAAACTTAAGATTATAGTTAATACTTGATGATGTGTCGTAAATCCATTGTTTTAAATTTGGATCGTTAGGCGCCCATTCTTTCCCTGTGTCCAAAGACGATACCTTAATAATAAACATGACCATCTTTTGTTTAATTTACATTTATAGCTTGATAAATAAAAATTCATAAATCTAAATTAATTATTGACGTTTTGTATTGCAATTTAATTCTAATTCACTTACATTACTTTTGAATGCTATTGGTGGTATGAACCTATGAGCTGCTGCGTATGATGTCACATAATGATTATTATGGTGCATTGTGAAAAGAAACGTTAAATTTGTTTGTTAATTTTAAAACTGTGTAAAGTACAGTTAGTATCAAGTATATATTATAATATTTTGATGAAACAAAAATTCGAGTTGTCAAACGTTTGACGTTAAGGTTTCCTTGGATACAATTATTTAAAATAATGTTAAATAAATAAACAAAGCGCGTTTATATTATTTTACAAGACAAAAGACAGAAAGTATTATCATTTAAATGCATTTGTATCTTCTTTTATGTAAAGTTTTTAATTTAAACTTTACTCTGAAATTTCTACCACATGAACCACCGATTTGCTCAAAAGACTTTAAATATATAGTATTGACCTATTCACGATGAGTAAAGGTAAAGCCTTAATAGCTTCTTTAGTTTGAAACGACTATAATGAAAAGTAATACCTGAACATAAGATAATTTAACAACTTCAATGTTGCAACATACATGGGAAATTACTGCAAAGGTTTAAGGATATAGTAAGAAGGATATTCTCTTTCTGGCAAGGGACAGGACTTTTAATTAATAATAATAATGTGATCATAATACATAAATAATTAAACAAATTTAAAAAACATTTATAATTCTTTTATCGAAAAATAAATCAAATAAAAAATGTAAATTTGTAAATTATAAGAATATTAAAAACATTTCTGTCTTTTCACCACTTTATTTTCATGTTTCTCCTGTAACAATCGAATTAGTTTTCCAGGTCTTTTTCGTTTTTTGACAATTAGCATTCCTGGCTCTGGTTTGCGACACATAACAGAACCTGGTCTGGTCACAAGCTCTTCCTCAGACTCGCTAAAATTAAATTATTTGTAATTTATATCTAATGAGTAATATTAAGTTTTAAAATATATACCTATGACTGTCTTTTAGTAAATCATTGTGAGGGTTTTCAGGCAGTTCAAAGTTTGGTAACCATTTAATTTTAGCCATTTTTAAATGGTCTACTAAAGGTGTGTAATGTTTATATGAGCGTAAAAATGATTTGTGCAATGATTTGGAAAGTATCCAAACCCTGCTAACCATAGCAAGTGCAATGTTCATTTCTAACCAACATTGGCCATTTTGGAATACTTTAACTATTAATCGAGCTACTCCTTCGCTAAACTGCTGTAATTGATTGATCAGACAAGTAGCTGCTAAAATGCGAGAGCCAGCCCATTGTCCGGCTTGTTTATTAGGCATACCATTTTCAAATGTCGATAATAAAATTGATATCACATTGGAAACATTTATTTGATATAATTTTTTTATTGAAATAGTAATCTAAAAATGTTTAAAAGAAAACATGTTGAAAAGTTTTTTTATATCTGATGTTTTAATAACTGTAATAATTACTTGTTTGAGGCGTCTGAAAAGCTTCTCTCCTCGAAATTTTTTCTTTACTTTACAGCACATTCTAGAAATTAAGGCACCTTCATCAAATAGTTTATTTAAATCGATGGTGGTCTGATTCGTAATTAGTTTTTGAATACTATTTTGTATGTTATATAAATTCTCTGCAAGAATATTATTTTACATTAAAAATTATAATACATGATAACAATATATTATTACTTAGTGTACTATTATTGATAAAGTATCATATATTAAATCAATACATTTAAAACATATAAAAACTTTAAATAGTATTTTTTAAATAATGATGCATAAGCATATTGAAATTGCTAATATGGATTGTTTCGTGTATAAACGGATTTTATACATTGTCGGATTTCTAGGCATTACTAGTATAATTCACATTATAGTATATAAAGAGGAAGATCAGTGTTAAAATATTTTTATAGGATTACATTTTTTAGACTTTACCAACATTAATAATGGTTGTAGTTGAGCAAATATAGTGCTTATGCATTTTAATTTTGAAATTATTACCGTGTAAATAACACAATAATAAATAAGCCATTACAAACTATACTAACCTTTACTAATATTAGCTTGAACACTCATCGACTTTGGCTTAGGAAAAATTACTCGATAACTAGGATAAGTCATTATAATCACTATGTTCTTAAGCGTGACTTCTTTGCTTTAAAACAGTTATTGAATTAATCACGCTACAAGGAAACTAGGCGATACCAGGGAAAGGTATACACATAAAATAAACTGATTTTCGTTTAATTTTGATTAAAATTTTTGTCTTTGGTTTTAGTGTTTACAGTTATCACTATTAGTATTCTACAATGATACGTGATGATATAATTTTAGGAGCGTATAAACCGAGACTATCACCGTGATTTATGCACATGCAAACATGAACACGATATTTCATACGATCATGAATATCATCATATAATCACAGACTATATGAAAATAGTCTGTGATATAATCTTCGTCTATTATTGTTATCACATATTTTTATTTTAATCATGAACTACATAATTCATTTTGTTTAATTCAAGGGCGTATTTATGGGGAGGGGGGGGTGACACGGGCCACCCATAGACATAAAATATTATTATGTTATTACTAAATTATAAAAATATTGATTAGTAAAAAAAAAAAAAGATTGGTAGTAAAAATAAAAGTTATCTTGAAGTTATCATTGTATATATCTATGTATTTGGAAAAATATCGATGTATTGGAAAAACACCGATGTATTTGGAAAAACATCGATGTATTAGAAAAAACATCGATGTATTTGGAAAAACATCGATGTATTAAGAAAAACATCGATGTATTTGGAAAAACATCGATGTAATTGAAAAAACATCGATGTATTAGAAAAAACATCGATGTATTTGGAAAAACATCGATGTAATGGGGAAAACATCGATGTAATTGGAAAAACATCGATGTATTTGGAAAAACATCGATGTATTTGGTAGAAGATCGTTAATTTTAAATTTAGGAGACAACTGTATATGAGAGATTTGTTCCATGTTAGTTACTTACGCAAACATCGGTAGGTGTCCAATTATAGTGCGCATGCGTAAATGTCATAATTATTGAAGTTCCTTTTGGCGCGTTATTATTTAATTTATACCACGGAATACCTATATTTGACATTTATTTGAAAATTTCATTCAATTATTTCCATCACTAGTTATAATCATTATTCGGCATTCACTGTGATTTGTTTTATTTCTTTCTTTTATGCATTTTCGTGATTCACGTTCAACGTTTAACGTGTCATTTTTCATTTATTTTTTTGCTATTCGTTTGTACTAATAATACTGCAATCGCATGACATGGTTTAAAATGAAGATGCGTAGTTGTAGTTCTAAAGGCAAGTTATTTGATTTAAATTTCAAATGTAAAATGTATATATCGTTATACTATAACATTAGTTCGCGCTGATGATCACAAAATAGTTGTTGAAATACGTATATCAATCATTTATACGTAATTATACGTAATTAAATAATTTCTAACACTTTAAATGTACATATTTATAATATTTGTTTGTATTTAAATTATAAACTATATTTGAGTTTTCTCCTTATATAATCTTAAGGTTGTAGATCTAAATGATTCTAGATGACTACATGAGGATTTGTTAATTAAATCAAGAAAATATACAAAATATAATATATAAAATAAGATTTAAAATTGAATTATACACATATTATTATACATAGGTATGAGAAAATTAATATACTTAATTATTTATTGAAAAATTAAAAAAAAAAATGAATATTAAGATAATCTAGGAAATTTTAGCACATTAAATGGCACTAACACACTATACAATGTACAAACATCTTTTTAAATGACAAATCAATTGAAATAAAATACATTTAGGCAATCTGTAGGATATGTAGAGTATTTTGCCTTTCTCCCATGAGCCAATAAAATTATGGTCTGCGACCAATATTAAATAGAGTAAGATAACACTTTTCCATTAATTTTTTTTTTGATACACAAGCACTCAACATTGTTTTTTCTTTTTCAAATTTGGTTTAGTTAGGAATATACTTATTAATAATAATTTATTAAAAGTTTTTATACCATTTTAACTATAAATATGTTGTAAAACATATCCATATTTACATAATGAATACTGATTCATAGTAGAAATTGCTGTTGAACTACAACAATACTATTGATTAACAATATTATTAAAAGCATAAAATAATTAAGAACAAAATTAGTTATTTAATAACAATGGGTTTAATAATAGTACAAATAAAATACATTATGGACATATGGATGTAAGCTTACAATTAATAAAGACAATATTTATATGGTTTTTGATTTTAAACAAATTTTCAAAATAATTTATCAAATAAATGTATTTTAATGCATAGTAAAAGTAAACATAATAAATATAGTGAAGTTTAAAAACGAAAAATATAATATAATCATAGTAAGGTACATAAACACTTACAATAATCATATTGAGTTTGTGTTTATTATATAAGTAGGAAAATATTTTTGTACTAAACAATAATATAAAATTAAAATTAAACTTTTTTTTTCCTTCCTCCACCTTTTCCTTTCCCTTTATTTTTATCATTAGGAGTAGACGAAGCATCTCTTTTATCCACTTTTTTCTTCACCTGTTTAATTAATTATTTAACATTCAAAATAGTTATTTTACAAAGCCCATGCATGTTAGTGACTTGTTAGCTATTACTCACCACTGATATCAAAGTATCATTTGTGATATCGTCTTCTTCTTCATCAGTGTCAATATCTATTTCGTCATTATCTAACAAAGGTTCAGCATTGTCAACAGCGATTTTATTTTTCTTGGACACATTAAATGTCGGTGCGCTCTTATTGTAGGCCCGCGTAAAAGCACTTTTCACTTTGGCTGGGATGTCAGACATCGGGTCCTTATGGCCAGGCCACAAAGATAACTCATTAATGGATTCTACGTCGTCTTTCACAAGATGATAGCAATTCATGAAATCTAAAGATTTTCTAACACCATCACTACCTTCGTCAAGAAGAGGTTTAAGAACTGAATCTCGTAGTGTACTTAAGTAATCAAGATTTATTGCTTCTTTACTGGCTGATAACCTTAATTACAAACATATCAAAGTATATTTGCAATTTATACAATTTTAAAAATAAACATATATATACATTCTCAATTATATACACATACCTTATTCTCGTATGAATTTGTATTTCTTGTAAAAGTCTGTTCATTTTATTTCCTTTAGAAAATTTTCCTAGCCAAGCAGGGAAGTTGATTTGTTTACTTATATGACCTCTCAAAAATTCACCTGGACAATAACTAGAAAATATAGCCTAAAACCAAATTATAAATATTACACTATTTATTATAATTACTTATTAATGTTCTTAACTAACACCAAGAAATTTGAATTATTTTTATTAAAATGTAATTAATAATATATCATTATCATACATAACATAAATTATTTTATTTCAACGACAATGAAATTAGTTTTTAATTTCTACAATATTAAAAGATGTACATACTTGTGCTGGAAGTAAACTCCAATTATTGGTAGATCTAATTTTTGCACTAACAATGTCACCTCTACTTATACTGTCAGCTGCCAATGAATAACGTTCAATATTTTTCCATTTAGGACCTCTAAAAAATTAAAACCATTAAAATAGTTATATCAAAAATAAAAAATAAATAAAAAGGTTGATTACTTGACATCATGAGGAATGACAGATAAATAGTTTTCTTGAACAAATAATGGCGATATGTTATAATCATAAAAAAAAAGATCACACTTATCATTAATATTCATTGTTTTGTGTTCTTCTGCAGAAAACACTTTTCGCACAACATCCCATGGACCCTAAAGAAAATATAATACTTGTATTATAAACAATATAAATAACTGAACAAGACACTAATAATATAATATTACCATTTTAATATATTTTTTGTTTATATTTAAATTATCTTTTCCTGCTGCAACAACCGATAAATGATTTAGTGTTAATCGAATATCATTATCTGTACCAGCGATAATTGAAGATAAAGTGTCAGGAGGAATTTTCAATTTTTCTTTGTAACATATACTCATCATCGCAGCCTAAATTCAAATACAAATCAATTATATGATCTCAAATTAAAATATACTATTCTTACTTTGATGTGTTCCAATTTTGGTTTGTGAAATCGAAGATCAAAACAATAGTTAGATAATGTACGTATTTTCGGATGATTCCGATCATTACACATACATATTACTGGACACTTAGCATTTTTAATTAATAGAATTAATTCTTGCACACCACCACGATCTTCATTGCCTGCCATACCATCAACTTCATCCATTAGTAGAGCATGGCTTTTTGTTACAGATTTTCCATCCAAAAAAGGACTCAATGAAGTTGAAGATAAAAGTTCAGATACATGACTTTGAAGTTGTTTCTTTGATCGGGTATCTGAAGCGTTGAATTCTACAATATCAAAACCCAATTCCTTGCATACTAAATGAGCAGTGGTAGTTTTTCCTAAAAATAAACAATAATAAACAAAACAATGATAAAAAACAAACGTATATTTTCCAGTTACCAACACCAGGAGAACCGGAAAGTAAAGCAGCTTTAAAATAAGCACCATCATCATTTTTTGCCCATGGACCTATAAAAATACATTAAAATATAATTTCTTATGCAAAACTTAATTTATATATTTTAACATAAAACATACTTGGTTTGGTTAATTTTTTATTGACTCCTACTCCGTGGTTAGAAGTCCAAGATTTTAACCAGTTTAACAATTTATTAACATTACTTTTTTCACCAGTTTGACCAATAATTTGTTTTAAAGTTAACGGTTTATATTTTTCCACCCAAAGTTTTGTTTCGACAGGTTCAAGTTTAAACTGAACAGGAGATGTAACGGATATTATCTGTGGTGATTCTGTTACATACCCACTTTCCTAAAATTGTAATTATTAAAAATATTTAAATAATAAAAACCATCTAAAAATAATATTACTCACTTGAGTATCAGGTGATTGTACTGAATCAACTTTAAACTTTTTGTTTTCAGGCGTTTTTGTAGGTGAAATCTTTCTTTTAAAACCAGTATTAGCAGTATTCTTATCATCTTCAATGAAATTAAGTTTTTTCTTTGGAGATACAATTTTAATGTCGAATGTCTTTTTTTCAAGTTTATGTCTTTTTGGTGATATTGAAGGGCTTTTTATTTTTTGTGGAGATAACACTGTTTGTACTGTTTTGGCTGGAGATGTCAAAGAAATATATTTAACTGGTGAAGATTTGGGTGTTTTAAACCCATCACTTTTACTTGGAGATTCTTTAGGTGTTATATTAGTATCAATAAATTCTTTTTCAATATTATCTAATTCTCCCCATTCAAAATCAATATCTTGTTCAATAGGATCAATCTTAATAATAAAAACAAAAACAAGAATATATATTAGATATTAGATTAGATCAGACCATTTCAATATTCAAAATAATAATATATAAATATTTCTTTTTATATAAAATGATTATTAGCAAAAATGATATATAACTTATTAAGTTGATTACATTACAATAAACGAAATATAGAATTTATTTATAAAAATTTTTAAAATATAAAATTAAATTTTTTAAGGTAATCATTTAACAAATTTCACAATAGAAAAATAACTCTATTTCTTAAATTAAGCCTTTCAATTTCAAACATCAAATTTTGCGCGACGATGCAGAGCATCTAGTTACCTAATAATTTAGTTTTATTTTTTGATTAGAATATATTGTTTTAAATAATAATTGCACTATTTTTGGCACATATACCTAAAATATAAATAACATTCATGTATATCCTCACTTGTTTCTCTTTTTTTGCTTTAGGAACTTTAATAATACTTTGTTTTATTGGTTCTGAACCAAATACATCTACTGGGTTAATGACTTTTCGATTATCATTTATCTTTTGTTTATGTTTATCAACTGGTACCGGAGTACAAGGTAATACATCATCTTCATCGTCACTTGTTAGTACATGGTGTCTTTTTGACTTCCCCTTTTGACTTAACGATTTTGTTGCATTTAAGTTATTTTTCTTACTGCTTGCAGAAGTGAAATATGATCGTATATCCTACAGTAAATCATTGATTTTATTAACTATTTCTCGACCTAAGTTATATTGTTCAATGGAAATTAATCAAAAATACATTATTGGTGTTGATGACTTACCCTAGACATGATTGATTAGAACGAAATGTTATGAGCGACAGTCCACGGCCAATGATATATTAATAAATATTCATTTTACATTAGAATTTAAATCACATTTCAAAATCCACTTTATTAAACGAGTAAAGAAAGTAAATATTTAACCTAAATCACAACAAAATTTATACCGCGAATATTTCATTATATAACCGTGACGAATATAATTGATAACAGTTGACAAATCAGAGACGATAACCTTAAAAAATATTTAAAAAAGATCTTTATTCACCTGATAAACTATTAAAAGTTTAAGTTTATTACCCAGTCGGTTCTGGCTTTTGCGATTACTTACGCAATAGTTGTATTGATTAACCTTTATTGCATTTTGCGACAGTTGAACATGATGCCTTTAAAAAGCGATCAATCTGTAGCGTTGCCGTTGGACTCGTCGGAGAAAAAGGTTGGAGAACCAAAAAAATTGAAAGCTTGCTGTGCATGTCCAGACACGAAAAAAGTCCGAGATGCTTGGTAAAATAATAAGTTTGGCAATTATTCCTGACCTAAGTATATATTATACCTATATTATCGTTTTTATTCAGTATATATGGACCTAAAAGTATATAAAAATTATGTTAGGACTAATAAAATTAAATAGGTACGACTGTATTAGTCAACTGGTAAATGATTCTTGTTTTATTAGTAGTGGTCAATTGTTACGTACTTATTACAAAACAAATAATTTATATTTGAATTTGTGTTTTAAGGTCTAAACTGACCTTATACTATCCAACAGTTTTAGATAGGATAAAATTTAAATGTTAAGTAATAATATTTTTCGAATTTGCAAGTTCATTATAATTTTACCATTCTATATAACTTTGATGTGATCCCAACTCTAAAATATTTAAGTTAATTTTTAAAAAATTATTAAATACATAAAAAAATGTGTCTTAAATCAGTCTGTTATAATGATGCATTATAAATTTGTATGTATATTTTATGCAGATAATAAAAAATGTGTTAAAATTTCTCATTGTTTTAAAATATGTAGGTAATGAAAGTGGTTTTATATTAAAATTGTTTTTTGTATACCTAGATGGTACCTATCATCATAATATAGGTACATATCAAATTTGAATAATAATTAGTAATAAAAAAAGTATAATGTATGCAAATAATAACTAATACCCATAGTTTATTTATGTATTACACTTGGATGATCTTTACTTGGTACCATATAAGATGACTTTACGGGTTGGTGAAAATTCCACATCCACCATCAAAATCATACTCGTTAAGTTCTGCTCATTTGTCTTCATTTACATTCAGCTGTGCATAGAAGGGACATGACAACTTAATAAAATGTTATAGTGCATTTGACATATGTAAAGTTAAGTCCCTTAAGATAATATCAGATGTATTGACTTCAATTTATTTTTAATAATTTAATACTAATGTAATGAGTGAGCATTAAAAAAAAGTTGTTTTACCTCAAAT
Organism: Schlechtendalia chinensis; assembly: GCA_019022885.1. Taxonomy (NCBI): domain Eukaryota; kingdom Metazoa; phylum Arthropoda; class Insecta; order Hemiptera; family Aphididae; genus Schlechtendalia; species Schlechtendalia chinensis. The sequence continues at coordinate 7,123,269 of CM032341.1, forward strand.
TAACCTTTCATTTCAATATGTTAACTTTAATCACTGAGATTACTTCACTATTTGATAAAAAAAAAGTTTTATTATTTATTGTTGTAAATGAAGAATACTATTTTTTTAACAAATGAAAAAAACCAGACCATTAATATAATTTGTAATATTTATGTACTTTGAATATTCCCAGTGTATTTGGTTGATTTATAATTGTAGTGTACCAGTGAATTATTTTTTTTAAAATCTATTTCCTCACTCCTCCCAGAATACGCTTGATTTTATTTCAAAAGCTCATTGAATTAATTACAACACACCTTCAACTTTTTTCTTTAAACAATTTTTTCTGGAAAACTCAATATAAATACCAATTTTAATCAATTCGTTTAATTCAAGGAAGATATAGGTAATCTATTTATATAAATTCAAAAATATTTAAATTAAAATGTATTTTTTCTTTAAATTTGTATGTATAACTACAGTATATCCTAATATAAATTAGTTTTTGAATGTAAAATTGTATATGTTTATATTTTGTACAATTCATACAATCTTATAGTAATATATTATTTCTAGCACTAAATCAAATGTAGTAAATATACACATATCAAATGTAGTAAATGTACACTTATCCATATGATAACATAATTTGTAGAACATACTGTATGTGTGTGTGTATATATATATATATATATAATCAAAATCAAGTCAACAAAAATCTAATAATATTTTTATTTAGACAGTATTCAAGTATCATAATCATATACCTAAAATTTTTTTAAATATATCTTAAATCTGTTATTCATACATCTAAAAAAAGAAAGATTTCTCCTCTGTGAAAATCAAAATTGTTGCCATTATCTACAATTGTAATATAAATTAATTATCAATTTATTATTTATCTAACTGTTATTTGATTTTTTACAGTATTATGGAAAATGGAGAAGAAAAATGTTGGCATCTAATTGAAGCACATAAGGAATGCATGAGAAAAATGGGTTTTAATATTTGAAACGTTCCTAAATCTGTCATTATGAAAATGTTATTTGTACAAATTTACACTGTAGATACAATTAATTTGTTTGTCTAGTCTAAAAAATGTATTAAGTATACATAGAAAGTATTTATTCTTTTTTGTGTACTTATTTAAATAATAAAAAAAAAAATGCCTCTTTAAAAAAAAATTATATTTTATAAAGTATTTTAAACACAATATATTGTTTTAATTACTAGCCTATCAAGTTGATTTTTAAAGTGTAAATATGACATTAACTCTTAAATCATACTTAATACTTAAATATACTAAAAGTGTTAAACGCTAATTTACATTGAAGCTATAATTTTATTAGACAATTTAGAATGTATATAAAGGAAAATTGAAATAGACTAAATATAAAATAAAAACAAAATCTTTAAGCTCTGCGGAACCGATTGTTTCTTGATAATTGTTATGGAACACGCGAAGGTATAATTGTTTTGCTATTCTGTAACAATTGTAAAAAAGAAACACTGTTAATTGATACATATATTAAAAGTTAAATATTGTGTGCAACAGAATTTAAACAGTTAAAATAAATACTACTTCATAATATAAATATATTATTTTTCAATATACTAAATATATATATATATATATATATATATATGAATTACAATTCTAATTGTGTTTAATTAAATACAGATAGGTCTATAGGATTGTGTTACAAAAATGTTTCGAATGATGAAATGTCATTATGGTTAGCATTTAGCATAGGTCAATTTTCTTCTGATCTTCAGTTTAACATATTAAAACGATTAAATTTTGCATATGATAAATGTTTAATAGGTTATATACAACTATACACCATAAGCAAATCAAATAAGAATATGTAAATGACAAAGAAAATCAAAATAATGGTAACAGTTTTTAGTCAAAATAAATTCCACATACTTCAAATTCTGAATCACTAGTCATTATGCCTTTGACGGTGACTAGTTGATATTGCTTTGACTTAAATGTGTGCATAGATTTCCTTATAAGCGTCATAGTTGACATTCCGCCTTCTGTTCTTAATTTATCATAGTGACCACTTGGGTCTAATACTAGAAGCAAAATTGTTCCATCAGATAACTTTTCCACACCGACTATAGTCAAACTGTGACCTAAATGGAAACAAAATATTAGCATAATGACTTTATATTGTTTTTATTATTATTATCATTATGTTGTTGTTGATGAAAACCAATAAAATTACCATCATGCTGTATATAAACAGGAGGTATAAATTTGGCTCTATTGCTGAAATGTTTATATAACCAATGAAACATTTCTGGATGAGTATTTTTTGAACCAGTCGGTTTGAAAGTCAACTATAAGTGTTCTAAAAAAAAAAAACAAAAAAAAAGTTTGTACAATCTGATAATAATAAGAAATATATTTTGAATTATTATGAAAATAATAGGTTTTTAAATATATTATATATAATTTTATTATTAAACAATTTGTTATAAATTACTAATATACAATTATAAATTAAGTGTATACTAGATTCAGTTCAAAAAGTTGGTTAGACTAGGTTTTTTGTGTTTATAAATAGGAAATTTGATACAAATGATATTTACTGTAATTTTTAATTGTGTAAAGAAAAAATATTATCCATTGATACTATATATTTTGGATATAAATATTTTATAATTTTCAACAAATATTTATATTAATGATCTATTTTTCAAATTTCCAACATCTTTCTTTTTTTTCTGCATATTATAACTAAGATTTAAAATGAAACTTACTTAATTTTTAAAGCTGTTAGCATTGCAACAACCTCAGTAGCTCCAATCCATTTTTTTGTGTTATACACTGTGCCACCCAGTTGTTCTCTACCAGGCTCATCAATTCCCATGCTCCACGACTTTTCTAAATGTTGCTGTAATCTTGATATAGATGGCATCCAAGCACGTGGTAAAGGTCCTTTCTCTACTTCCCATACTTTTGATATATGTTCATTGTAATCCATTTGTAAAAGCATACTAGACATCAACATTTGCATATTTCGATATCCACATCCCCAACCTTTGTCACCATAAGTCGATCTGTAGTGGTCAGTTGGAGAAGCCAAATGTATTTCTATTACATTAGGTGATTTTGCACTAAAGTGACGAATATACTCAATCAAATCTAAAATAAATATAAAGAAGTATTATCAATATTGTTGATGTGAAAATGTTATTAAACTATTACATAAAATTTATTTTCAAAATTTGCCAAGTAAATAAATAATTTTGTTTACTATAAGATACAATTATTGCAAGTAGGATTCTTTTTAGTTTAATTTTTTGGTTTCAAAAAGCTTTTCTAGTAGAACGATTAATTTAGAATTAATAGATTTTATTTATATGCAATAAACTACCTGTTGAATTGTATTTTTTTAAATGAAGGCAAGGACAACATAGTTCTTACTAGTACTCGGCAAATTCAGTTTAAATAATAAAGTTACATTATTCTTTGTTTCTTGTAAATTATCATGGTATGGGTTCCAATTTATAGTGTATTCGATTTTAAATTAATTTTAAGTTTTTAATGTATTTGAAAGTTATCTTAAAAAATCATCCTAATAAAACAACATTTCATCAACATTTAAAACATCAGTATTTTCACCAGTTTGCAAGTTCTGTAATGAAACTAAGTTTAATTTACATTTGGATAGATTAATGTTTTAACAAATTGTTTTCAATAATTATAATATTTTGCAAAACTCACAAGGTTAAGTCTTTGAAATTTTATATTACAATTCTTCAATTTTCATATTTAACAAATAAAAAAATTATGTAAAAAGAATTGTATAAATAAAAGAGAATGTCACTTTTTGTTTGTGAGAAAAATAATGTTCTACAATAGATTGCGTTGATGATATTTAACATAGCATAATAATAAAACATATAATTATTATAATTTAAACGTGTCATTGTTATCAATATAACTAATAGTATAGTTTTAAATTAATAATCAATTATTTATTTTTACTAAAAAAAAAAAACCCAATCGCAAAATAACAACTATTTTCAATAAAATTATTTATTATCGATAGTACTAAATTATTTAATTCAAGTATTTATTTAAATAATCTAGATTTAGAATAGTAGAGAAAACATAATTAGTAAATAAGAAATATAAATCAATTTTAAGAAATACAAACACAAGAGGTATCTAATAATAATTTATTTTAAAAGTACAATAAAATTTGTCATTGATATATTAGTATAAAATATCACAAACCTGAAAAATAATTTAGTTTGACTACAATATCATATCTGTCTAGTGTTATATCAATTGAAAATTTCAGTTCAACAAAAATAAAAATGTATAATTAGGGAAAGAAAACACTATTAAATAGAACATGGACACAGGTAATACTTGTGCAAGAAACAGATTAAAATCTTTCATAATTTTGGCATACAAAAATTATCGTTATTTCACAATTAATTTAAACAAAACTAATTTATTTAAAATGGCAAGACTCCAGGAGTGCTGTATTATATTATTACGAGTATTGTATTATTAAGTACATATCATAACTAAATAATTTTAATAATAAAAAAAATGTACCTCTAGTAGCCGATGCACCAGTATCAAGTCCTTTACTTTCAGCCATTTTTATTTCGTATATTTTTTCATAGTAATCATAAACAGTTAATTGACCACTAGATACAGCTTCTTGTAAATTAGTCATAGTCTGTTGATTATAATTGCCTTTGTTATCCATGCCATATGCTGCTTGTAATTTTTGAAAATCTGCTTGTTCCTTTTGTTTCATACGTTCCCGTTCTTGTTTTTCCAACTGTTTAGCCAGTAATTGATCATGGTTGGACAAATGATCTTGAGAAGGAGGTGTTGAACCTAGAAACAAAAACAAAAAAAAATTATTGATGAATTTCTATAATTATTGTAGTTTTAAGTGTTGATAGGTAATGAATTGGTAACTAAAATAATAGATAATTTTCATAAAAGAGTTGTACTTACTAAATAAAATGTAAATAGCTAAATAAGCATATTTTTTCATTTTATAGAAGGAATATAAGTATAAACAATTATATGATAATGGGAATTTTATATTAAGCTAGTAAGCTTATAGTCAAATTATAAGGATACCATATACCATATATATCAATCTGTATCAGATAGAATAAAATTTGGCGCATACAAATTGTGTGAGGTAGAAAAAAGTTAAAAACATAATGATCAAATTGTATCCGACATTTATAGTTTGTCATTAATACAAAGTTAATTTTCTAATTAATAAAGTAATCCAGAAGCACAGAAAATGACTTTTTGCACCATAATAGGATAAAAGCGCAAATAACATTTTTCTATTAGTTTACCTAATATATATTTCAATATTTATTTTAAATTACTGAAGTAAAAATAATTAAAAATTATTAAAAAATTAAATTAATTAGTAAAGTAAAAAATTATTCATTATTGAAAAAAAATTTAATGTATTTAGAATTTTTTAGTATCTAATTAAACAAGTTTAATTTTGATTTTGATTTAATTGAGCTCCAATTCATATATTCATATTATTATAGATAGACCGAAAGACTATAAAATTTTCAAGGCTTTGGTCTTAAAAATGTCAAATTTTATTAACTTTTAAATTTAACAAAATTAGTAATTTTTTAATAAAAATATAGTAAAAATTGCATGTTTTTCACATTACTTTTGAAAATTCAATAATACAATGAAATTTCATTTTGTGAAAATTTGATGTTTCGAAAATTTCACCAATGTTTGGTAATTTTTCTTTATGCATAAGACTGAAGACTACTGAGAAAATGAAAAAAACAATCAAATAAAGTATCATCTGTGCTTGATTTGCAATAGGAAAACTTAATCAAAAATAAACATTTGTGCTAAACGAACGTGTTTACAAACAAAAAACAACTACATAATTGTAAAAACAATTGGTTTACTTGAAATCTAAAATTATAAAATTGTGAGAAAAATGTCATACAATAAGTACTTAAAAAAATTCCAACGGAATTCAAAAAAACAAAAACTACTGAGAAAATTATGTAAGTAATAAGGTGAAAGACTTATCCAGGGATAGAACTTTACTTAATTTTGATTATTTTAAGAGGACACTGCTAGGTATTTTAAAAATAATTGTATGTATATATAACTTAAACTTACAACACTTGAAAATAAACACGTTATTTTATTAACAAAAAACAGTGTTATACACAAAAATCATATACCTAAAAAGTATAGCTCTACTAGAGGTTTGGTTAAAAAACAATGACTGATTCTTTTGAGTCGAGCATAGTCGGGGTAGGCGTGTGGTGCCTCTAAAACGGTCTATGCAGCAGAATATCTAATAGCATGATCGGGCTTGTGCTCACGAAGCAACTATTATATACATTGTTAAAAATGCTTACTCTACAAATATAATAAAATATTTGTAGAGTAAGCATTTTAAACTAGCATGATGTCTACAGTCAAATATTACTGTTCATAACAAGATAAATCAGTAATAAAATTATAGTTTTCAAAAAAAGTCCATGAAAGCATGGATAAAATTTATGTAAAATTTAATATTAGATATTTAAACTCTGAATTCAATCCAAATGCTACAATTTCAGAACTGCGTAATTTAGTTTTTTATAAACTATTCAAGTTCCGATATTAGACAAATTTGGGAATAATGTTTTCTTTAAAAATTCTTACAATAAAAAAACAGTGAAATACAATCTCAAGGTGTAAAATAGACGAAACTTATAATATTGATTAATTTGTTTGTCTATAATTTCAATTAAAAATTTTCAAATCAATATAGTATTTGATATGTATTAAGTCGAAGTTACAAAAAGGATTAGGCAGAAAAAGGAACTTGTATGTAAGTTTAGTGTGCATTTGAAGTAAGACGTTGCCTATTATATAATTTTAATGAATAGTTAAAAAATAAAATCTTCAATCAATAATATAGTTTGGGTGTGTTAGAGTTTTACCATTATTTTTGATTTAAAAGCAATGATTATTACTTCAAATTATATAATAATCATATTTCTAAAACAATTCATTAACTAGAGTTACACATCAAGTACCTAAAAAGTCATTTATAAGTCATTGTATACTTTTTTCAATTTTTAAGGAGGAGCTTTTTTTTATAAAATTTTAATCTATTATGATTAACATATATGATTTTTTGAGATTCGTCAAATAAAGTCAACATTGACTTTTCAAAATGTTTTCAGATATAGAAACCAAAAATACAATGCAAAATCAAAGCACGCACCATTAATAAGGTTAAAATTTAATAAAAAATCACATGTTATGAATTAAAAAAGTAAATAACAATTAAATGAATATGCATATGTTAATAATTAAAAGTAATTAATTACCTCTATAATGTTGTTCAATGTGTGCATCCAGATCTCTTAAACTATCAAAATTTTTCATTCCGCATATCACACAACCTTCATTGATGTTTTCTAACAATGGTATCCTTTGACTAACAGAATCCTATGTAAAGACAAAAAAAAAAAGTTATAATCATAATAAAACCAACATAATGTAATATATATATGATATTACCGTTTGTGGGCTAACAATATCGTGATGTTCTTCGTTAATATGAGTCTCGAGAGTATCACAATGGTCGAAAGCCAGTGGGCATATTGGGCACGGGAAGTCTACGGTACCGGGTCGTCGGGGACTACCGGGATCGAAGTGCATGCGATTAACGTGCTGTTGGAGACGGTCGGTGTCCAAGTCCACATAATCACAGAGCGGACACCTGACGTCGGAGTCTGCGTCCAATTTCCGTCGCTTCGACGACGAACCAACACTCGGCGACGGGCTCGTGGACGAGTGTACATGTCGTTCAGTTATGTGATTCGACAATTTGTTTTCGGTCAAAAACGATTCACCACATATCTCACACACCGTCTTCGATCTCGACGACATTGTAGTGGTGCACTAGACAATAAGAAAATAAAAACGCAACCGAATCGTCCGGAAACAATAACAATAATAACAAAGCAAATGGGGGAAAAAAAGGGAGTATTCTACTAGAACGACACGGGCCAGAAATTAATTTTAGATTCCTTTTATTCTTTATTATAAATTGCAATTCGATTATCAATATTGCAAAAGAAGATAACAATGGTACGTGGTTAGCCAACGTTACGGAGTTACACTGTCTTAGTATTTCGGTACTACGCGTACTTGGACGATCGTTTAAACAAGCGACGTCGAACGAATACGCGACATTGACTCGTGAAAAACGACTCGTCGCACTTCGATCGTTTCTCGAACGTCGTTTCGAAAATGCGAAAATGACGTGCCGACCGTGCGAACGATGGCAACACTTGCTCTTGATACCGAAAACATATGATTTACTCCTGTTGACGTTTTTCCCCCACCTATTCCCGTCCGTCGTAAGCAGAATAAACACAAAACCGCTCGTAAAATAAATATTGAACAATACTATCTCGTTACCGTTTTGATACGTGTCCGTCGACATTATTATCTTACTACACCAGTTCCGCGATTTCACGATTCTCAAGCCGATTGTCGTAAAACGTTCGCTCGAAGTGTGTATACCTGTTTCGTTCTTAAACTTACGTTAAAAAAGAAAATAATTCAATGGCGGACGAGCTGATCAATTACAAATTGCAACTGCAGCAGGTATACATTCTTAATTTTTCCAAATGGTCATAAAGTTAATGTATTAATTTGCTCCGAATATTCCATGAAACATGCCCTTAGATACTAGCTGTAACGTTATGTATATCATAATTTAGATGCGAAATTGAGTAATAGATTTATTTTACGCCCAGCTTAATCAAATACGATGTGTACACATATACAATATAATATTATTATAAGGCGTAGGCGATGGCAAAAATGACTTTCTGAAAACATAAAATGTTTCTGAAAGAACAGTATTACTTACATTATTTAATGTATTCATACAGGTACTCTTGAGTTACTTAAAAGTTGATTTTTGGGTATATATCAATTAATAATATTTTTCAGAATAAAACTGATTAAGTAGGTTTAACATATATCAGTGTTCTAAACTATGGTTACGTTTAAACTTTATAGCCAGATTTATTTTCATGACGAAAGATCATTAAATTTATTTCTGTAACTCATTATTTAATTTGTTTCCTTTTTAAATATAATTCAAACTAGCGATTCGAGTAAATTCGATCCTTAGTACAAATTTTGTCATTTACATAATCTTATAGAAACTATTACCTATATGTTTTGTAATGATTATACAATTATTTATATGATAACATACTACATATTTTACCGTAAGTCTCAATAATATATGTTTCTTAATTCTGAAAATCAGATAGAGTAAATTGAAATAAATTTTAATGCACATTTTTGAATATTATCAATGTTCAAAAAGTTTAATGTGTTAAAAAAAAATTTCTTACAGATTAATATTTATACATTTTTTTATATTGTATCTTAATTTTTTTAATAAAATAAAAATAATTAACATTTTTAATCTGTTGAGTTATAAATGAATTACCTATAAAATAATTTCTTTATATTTTCATACATTAAAACTATTTACTTGTATAAATTAGATTATATAATTTATAGATTTCAGTGCATAAATAGTGACCAATTACTCATTTAGTAATTGGTATCATGTATATACAATTTTTTTTTTTTTTTGACAATACTAATTATAGGTAGGTATGTTAATTAAGTAATTAACAATAATGATAATGATTTTAAAAATAAAGATTTCCAGTTGTGTATCACTTTAAATTATGTTTTTATATTTATAAACCTAAAACATCTATTTTGATATTTCTATATTTTATTTCAACTATTATAATTTATTATTATCAACCTACTTGAGATAATATCTTCACCATTTTCAGGAATATCCACATATTTTACAGTTTCAGCTGGGTTATAGTATATAATATGTATCATTAGTTTTAGTGTGCATTTGGAATGATTTACTGATTTATCAATATTCAATAGCTACCAATTATTAACAGAAATGCATAATGTGAACATATTATTTAGAATAAATACATATTTATTTAATAATAGTACAGTTAAATGAAAATATATAATTACAAAAATAATGACCTACCTAATGACTTATTATAATAGCTATAGTTGGCATATAAATAAAATTGGACATTTTATTGTAATTACACTTGATGAGTGTTTACAAAACATATAAGACTGCTTAGTAAAATATATTATGGCTTGTTCTAAGAACTTTTCTTAGAACTGTATATTTCATGCCCTCTTATAGTTTTAAATACATTTCCAAAGAATTGCAAAATATCTTAATAACTGTCAATGAAGATGTAATGCATCTAAGTGGTTATAAATCATCGATATTATGATACATAGATGATAATTATCAATGTGGATTATAGTAAATAATATAATCATGTTATGCATGTCTGTTAACAATCGGTTGATGTGATATATATTATACTGCATATCTTATACTTTATTTGAAAACTATTGATACTATATCATGGTAAACATGAATTAAAATATGATTTTTTTCTTTATTGGAAATATTCGTTCTAATGTTTTATGCCCATTCAAAATTTCATCTTTAGAAAAGATAGTTACTGTCTTGTGCCATCTACTCTGAATTATAAATGAAATAAAAAGATCAGCATGTATATTCTTAAAAGGTGAAAAAAAAGTTGTATTTTAATTCGTATTAATAAATTCATAAATGAACCTACATAACTGTAAATAGTTAAATAATTTTTCTTTTTGAAAATTTCAATCCATATCAAACCCATGTACATTTTGATATTCTATTTAATTTTAGTAACAAAAACAATATTAATAATTTATTAATTTATTTTTGTGATAAAGTGAAATCATTGCATAAGAGTTTAAATGTTTAAAAATGTTTACAATTAATACATCATTAATTAAAGAAATATAGTTTTACAATGAAAATTCTTGTATATAAATATTTTTAAAATAAATAAATAGATGCGGAATTGTGAAACATTATTAACATCATCTGTATCTTACGGCGGCTTCGTCCAAAGTATCAAGGTATTACAATTAGGCGAAAAATTAATTAAAATATAATTTCTAATTTCTCCCGGTTTATAAAATTGTAGAGAAAATTTGCTGTCCATAAAAGTCTTCCAAAAACTTCAGATTTGTTTTACCTGCATTATACCCAATTCACCAAGCAACGGCAGTTGGGACAGTTTTAGCTGATATTTATACACCAACTGATTGGTTACTGTAAAAACAAACAACCATGGTCTGTATTTAAATCAAAGTACTCCTGGTTGAGATTTTAGAAATTATTTTTAAAAGATTTTCGGAATTTTTAGGATTCAGCCATGTTGAACAGTCCACATCCGGATGTAATCGTTTATACGCACCGGTAAGGTTTGACTGGCAAAGCTATGGTCTATTGACTATAGCCTATACATTTTATCAATTCAATACATTTTTGTCATAGGCCCCAATTAGCTTACTTTGGGGTGCAATTAACATATTTTTATTATTTATTTTGCTTATATATTATTATATTAATAGGTAGAAGCTGCATTAACCAATAGTCCTGATGACCCAGAACTTATGAAACTGAAAACTGATTTGGAAGAAGTTATTGAATTAACTACCGAACTTGTAAGAACACAAACACAACCAAAAAAAGAAGTTGGTATGTACGATAAAATATAAAAATAATGGATGATAAAATAACTTCTCAATGTTTTTCCATGTACTTTATTTTAGTTCAAACTAAAAAAGAATCATCGTATCAACCCGATATACTACCATCTGTTACAAAAACGAAAGGTGAATGGAAATCGGGAGACAGATGTTTGGCTCAGTTAGCCGATGATGGAAAATTCTATGAAGGTACTATTGAAACTATTGATGGGGAAGTTGTAGCAGTTTTAATAGATGGACAAAAGGCTGCTGCTGTAACAAATATTGATTTTATCAAAGATTTGCCTAGAACTCATCCTAATGAAATGAAACATAAGTAAGAGAAATTTACAGTTGTTATTTTATCAAAACATTTTAAAATTTTGTCTGACAATTAAAAATCCATGAAAGTTTCAACACATTCATTTTAAAATTTATTTACACATAAATGTATATATATATATATATTATTTAGAAAGCAGCCAGTAGCCAAATATAGAGAATATCAAAAGAAAAGAAAACTAGCTAAACAGCAAAGGTTTAAACAGTTGGAAGAGGAACGGGAAGTTGAAAAAAACAAATGGCTTGCTTTTGCTACTAAAGTATGATAAATCTATTAATAGTTATTTATATATATTTAAATTTGAAAGTTTTTATATCTAATAAATTATTAAACAATACTTGTTTGAGTTATTAAAATATACTAAACTCAAATATAGAATAGTTTAGTGGAAAGATGTTAATTTTTTCATGCGAGTATCATAATTATTTGTTTTTATCTCCTGATTTTCCTTTAGACTGAAATTTTAATTCTTTTTTTCACTTTAATATTCAATTGAAGGTTGCGTGACTTTAAAAAAAATGGATTATTACACTTAAGTATTAAAACCTGAAGAGTATTCGGACTCTTTAACTTTATTCATTTTCATAATTTAAATAAATCAATTTTTTTTTTCAAACTTAAATCATTTATATTTCAAAATAACTATTTTCATTTAAATAGGAGGATTTTGTTTGAATGAAATAAGAACTGAGTTATATTTAATTTTTAAAATTATTAGATTGAAGAATTGTAGTGTTGTTATGGCTATTAATGTTTTCTGATTTTAAAGCGTTTTGAATGAATATCAAGAAATAGTTCTGAACGCCTTATCAATCGTTTATTTTCATTGAATTTATGAGTGTAATATATTTTTTTGTATGTTTTTCTTAGGGTGTAAAAAAAGGCATCCCGAAAAAAAGTATATTTGCATCACCTGACAATGTCAATGGACGAGTTGGTATTGGCACTTGTGGCTTGGGTGGAAAAGGTATGACAGAATTTCCAACTGCCGAGAAAAGAAAAAAATAAGACTGCAGTTTGTATATACAAATTTATATAAATTAAAACTTATCATATCAATATGCTTGTTTAACATTCAAAAATCACTTTTTCAAATATTAAATTTTAATTTTTCAATATACATATGTGTATATTTTTTTCATAATTTTGACTTATATATGTATATAATTAAATCAAATTGACTACTTCTTTAGTTTTATGAATAAAATCACTTGTGTGTGTGTGTGTGTGTGTGTGTGTGTGTGTATATGTATGTATATATATATATATATAATATAATATATATAATATATACATACATAAAATATAAAAAATACCATTATTTTAAAATTAATAAATACATAGTAGGTATGAAAATTAAAAATATGTTAATTGTAAAATGATAATTTAAGGTAATGTAATATATATATATATTATTTTTAAATTTAAACATGGTTTAAGTAGAATGTTACATTTATTTATAATTGTATTTTTTATTTACATAAAATATTTATCTAAATGTAAAATTATATTTAAATATAAATAATATAATATAAACTGTATCGACTCTATGTACTGTTTATTAATTTAAATGTTTATTATTGGATCTAAATCTGAACATACATTTTTAAAATTTTTTATAATTCCCAAAAGTCATCATAAAAGTCTGTACAAAAATTTATACAATATATACAAATCGGTACTCGACTAAAAATTCTTGATATTATTTTTTGATTTCTCAATTTCATTTTTAATGTCATACCGTTCATGAATTTGTAAATTTGTATAGCCACACAAAACAAAACAATTTAATTTTTTGTTTTCAATACAATCTATGAGTATTTAATAAGTAATTGTGTATCTAATAAAAAAATGTAATAATAAATTCAGTAAATAATATAAACCTTATAGTTTATATCCAAATGAATAAATTTGTAAATTTTTTGTTGACTCAAAATTTTTCATAAGATCTGAGGTACTTGGAATCTAATATTGAATAGTATCTAATTGTTTATAATAAAATCACTATAATTATTGTTAGTGATTAGGTACTGATGAAGTATGAAGATTTTGAGATGTAATATGTTAGCAAATACTGTGCTAAACATTTTATGATTTTACCCGTTTCAAAATGGGTTTGTAATATGCTGTTCCTGTATAATTACACTCTATTATTATTTCATATAAATAGTATTACAGTAGAATTTTGCTAATCCAGTTCTCACTATTCCAGACATCCGGTTAATCTGGACAATTAATTATTTATATTATATATTTCTATAAATAAGGTGTTTTTTTTTCTAAATATTTGAAAGTTGAAAAATTAGACAAATATTATAGTATTGTGACTAAAAATGTCATTTTTATTATAACAAAAATGATTTAAAATACCTTACCCACCTAAAGCTCGTTTTACAGCTATTTTAAACATCATTCTGTTTAATCCAGATAGAGTCCTGTCCCATCAAGTCCGTATCAGTGAGACTCTACAGTAATTGAATATTCTGCATTCTCTTGTCTATATCGTGAATTGATTAATTATATAGTATTTCATAAAACTATCATAATCAATTGTTTAATTTTGCAAATAATATATTTGATTTTATTGCTTCTGAACTGTATTACTATTATTACTCCATTCAACAAATGATAAAGAGTTGTAACTAATATTTCGAACCTAAGTGAAATCTATTAAAATTGCAATGTTTTTCTCTAATACTACAGTACACGTCACGTTTTAACTTCACAAACAATGTTGAACATAATTTAAACAGATTTTCCTCTCTTTTTATATCTTTATCATTCTTTTATTGTTAGGTATACATTTTCATTTTTTTTTTCAAATATTCCAATATTTTCGTACAACTGGTCAATCTGTGCCATTTACTGTGTTAACATTTCCTAGACTATCTTAATATTCATTATTATTTAATTTTTCCAATAATTAAATGTATTAATTATCTCATATCTATGTATAATAATATGCGTATAATTCAATTTTAAATCCTATTTTATATATTGTATTTTGTATATTTTCTTGATTTAATTAATAAATCCACATGCAGTCATGTAGGATTATATAGATTATAGACTCAATTTGGAGAAAACTCAAATATAGTTTATAATTTAATTACAAACAAATACAATAAATATGTACATTTAAAATGTTACAAATTATTTAACTAAAAAAATGTTAATACTCATAAAAATAAATAAATAAATAATATAATACAATAGATATTTTATTTTAAATATAATACATAATGTATCACTGATACTGCAGGATTCCTGATAGTGTAATGGTCATAGTTTATATTTGGGGTTTGACAGGCACTGAATGTCTCCTTGATGTACCTATGGCAAAAAACAATTATTTACTCTATATTTCAAATTAATTTAAAACTAACAATGTTTTACCAAATACGTCGATGTCATTCCATTACAGACATACAGTTTTGTAGTATATCTGTGGGTAAATCCAAAAATAATCGTCAAATAATATACGAGATAGTAAATGGCCATTGTCAAGTAAATACTCGATATAGCAATAGTTTATTAATAATATTAAAAATAATAATGTCAAATGTACAGTTTTTTCATCATTTTTTATCTATGGTCCCCAGTTATGCCTGTTAAATGCGCTCCCCGCGTTCCTTTGAAAATTGTAGCAAAGGGACGCTAATCT
Organism: Schlechtendalia chinensis; assembly: GCA_019022885.1. Classification (NCBI taxonomy): domain Eukaryota; kingdom Metazoa; phylum Arthropoda; class Insecta; order Hemiptera; family Aphididae; genus Schlechtendalia; species Schlechtendalia chinensis. The sequence goes on from CM032341.1 coordinate 7,138,923, forward strand.
ATTTTAAATGTAATAGAGAGTACCGGTCATAAACATACGTTGTCTTTTCTTTTCATTTTTTTAAATTGAAACCATGTAGTCAACATTTAGTTTCGACGATTATTATATACTACAGTACAAAGGTTTTACATATGGGCAGTTTGGAATTTTCGAAAAAAGATAGGATGGCGAGAATGGCAGAAGGTGATCGTGAAGAATGAACGTGAACGGTCCAAGGACAATGTGAGGGCAATCGAAAATAATACGGTTAACGTCACGGTTAGCGGTAGTGTTTTTTCGTTATGTTATGCGTTGTCGTTCTTTGTGAACATGCATATTCGGTCGCGCACTTTACGGGTTCACGCATATCGTTACGTTCATACGGTGTGTAACAATACGTTTATCTCCTCTTTCGATAACTAACGGCGGAAGGATGATTACCGATTAATCACATCCGGCGGACGTATTTTGTTTAACCGTTTCGTTTGTCGGTGTTGAATTATTTCTCTCCTCGACCAAAACTTTTTCGTACGTCGGCTTTTCGCACGACGTTTGGTTTTCGTTTCGTTTTTGCGTACACCAGTGCGACGTATTTACGGTTTTTTTTCACGGCGAGTGATACAAAACGTGATATTTCACGTCGAAACAAGAGCGAATTAAACGACGACCGTAGTTTTCGAAAGTAAAAAAATACTGTTCCGAGGAGTCTGTCGCTCTGTTAGCGTACTTAGATGTCGAATTGTTTGATGATCATGCCAGTGTAATATCGGATACTCGTACCATGGACGTGTTTCGTCGAGTTAGAAAAGTATAGGTAGAGAACAACGTACACGTATTTGATTTGGGTTGGGGGGGAGGGGGGGAAAGAACAATGTATTAAATGACTGCGGTACTGACCGCGTTCAGAACTACGTGCGCGCATGGCGACGCCGTTAAATATTATCCGAAGGGTACTTGGCCGACGACGGAAACGTCAAAAACCGGTGTAAAAAAAAATTACGTCATCGACGTAGATAAGACGTAAAAATCACGTGTAATAAAAAAGTGAAGACGTCCGCGTCCTTGGCAAGCGTTTAACGTCAATAACGATAATGACGCCGGGCAATAACGTATTCGAATTTAAATCGTTCGGACCACTCGAACCGGGTTATACTTTCGTATTGGATCATCCAACTACCGAGTTTTCTTCGTTTGTTTCCAAGTAAAAACCAACCGTGACATTAGCGTTTTTCACGTGTGTCCAGTACGCGCGCATAAATGTTTTAAGCAAGTAACACGTCGACGTGATAACCGTACACGGTGCGTTTTAACGTTCTTCCGACGGCAACACGTCGACGTTACATGTGTGCCGCGTAACGCGAGAGAGTGCAGTGCAGAGTTATCGATTCTTCAAAAGCAAAACACGACAACGGAGAAGAGTACGCGAATCGTTATTCCGGCGAAACGCGTACGTACTCACTTACGCGTACGCTCTGCGCGGAACTTATGCGGAAGTCACGCGACACGCGGACGGGAAATTTTGAAAGCTCAAAAAGTCGCGCCATTTTCCTTCCACCCTTCCGTATCGATTACCTGGTAAACGTTCATCGTCAGCGAACTGTTGTTATCAACGGATAATAAAAATATTCGTTTTCCGAACGGGAATTTTTATTTTATTTTCTGCTCCATATCAGACCCGTTTATTATCTTGATCATCATTACGGTTGCGTGAAAAATTGCGAACGATGCGAATTATTGCCGTCAGATGATGCACTGAACGGTAACGTTGCGCGGCGTTTCGGTGCTCTGGTCATGAACGATACTCCTCCTGCACGTGCACAACATCGTACAATGTCAAAGTTCTTGAAACTGGCGCACAAGTTTAATAGTTTTTACTTGAACGGTACGTGTGTGTGTGTGTATGTTTCTGCTATTGCGAATTTGCTTACGTGTAGTTTTTTACGCAGTTCTTTACACGGTTTTTTACGTGCCAACGGACCTAACTGTTACTAACAATTTCTATGTACATGCAGGCTTACAGAAAAAAGAATGCCGCGCGTTCATCGTGGACGGCATACAAGTTGGTCTGGTCCGAGCCACCGTCACAATAGAGTTAAGCCGCTATCCGAACGTGTTTATTGTCAAACCAAATAGCGTCACGCTGAATCCGGCGTTCAGGGATTACGATGAGCGCTCTGCTAATATTGAGTCTGTACTTAAAGATATGAAAGACAAAATGTTGTTTATAACGTTGAAAGGGTGGAGGGACGAGGTATTAACACAAGCTTCTTATTGATATATTACGTTTATACATACATATAATATACATATACGATTGTTAGATTGAATATTTTACTAACCCTTTATATAAATTATTAAACATATGTGTATATATATATATATATTTGTTTTTTGTTGTGTGTCAAAAAGAGAAAACTTATTGAAAGTAATTAATGAAATACGTTTCAATTTAGTGTTACGAAGTACGAACAATGTTTGCCGATCAACCATTACTAAAAATGGATCGGTCTGCTACATGTAAATATTTCCAGAGAATAGTAATTGATTTTTAACCAAAATAATTGTTCTTGATTAATTTATTCTCAGGTTTATTCGGCATTTGCAATTACGGGGTAGACATAAATGGTTATGTAAACCACCCACAAAAAGGATTATGCATTTGGCTCCAACAAAGGTCATTGACTAAACAGACATGGCCCGGGAAATGGGATAATATGGTTGCTGGAGGCTTATCGGTTGGGAATAGTGTTATTCAAACTGCGTACAAAGAAGGAGAAGAAGAAGCATCGTTAACAGCAGACCTTTTAAAAAATTTGCATTCGGCTGGCACAGTGTCGTAAGTGGTGTATTTTTTAATTTAATATATTACATATGTGTATGTATACATTTTTTTTCAGCTTTTTTTATGAGAGTGAACGAGGTTTGTTTCCCGATACAGAGTTTGTATTTGACTTAGAATTACCTCCAGATTTTGTTCCTTGTAATCAAGATAATGAAGTAGAAAAGTTTGAATTATTGACTGCAAATGTTAGTATTTATTTTAGATATATTTTACCTACTGTATTATTTATTGTTTATCACTCGCATGCAAAACAATCATTTATAGGAAACGGTGAATAGAATTTTGTCACCAGACTTCAAGACTACCAGTTGCCCTGTAATTATTGATTTTTTGATCCGACATGGAATTATTAATCCAGAAAATGGTAAGTTAAATATGAGTTGTTGGTTTCTACTTTTAGATGTTAAAAAAAGTTTTAAAAAAAAATTGGTTTACAATCAATTTATTCAAAATATATTTTGAATATTTTTCACATGAATTATTTTCTTTTTTTATACTTAAAAACTATTTTGCAGAGCCACGTTTTCCAGAACTAGTTGAATTATTACATGTACCGCTCCAGTCTCTTTATAAGAAATGTGACAATGTGTTGACTGAAAATGGCCTTTCAAAAGGCGAATGAATTGTAGTTTACTATTTGAAGTCTTCTTTCAACTTATCTTTCCATATTTAATTTTTATTTCTTATACTTTGTTTTCTTTGAGTCTTTATTTATCAAATATTCATTAAATCCTGTTACGTTCCTTCCATTTTTATTGTGATAAATTAAACGCGTACCTCACGCTCTAATGTTTTGTTATTATTTTTATTATTATTATTATTATTATAATTTGAATTATTTAAATGATTAAACATTTTGCTAAATGTTATTTAAAATTATTATTTGTGTGTTTGGAATTAAAGAAAAGCAGACTATGTACTAAGATTAAAAATTTATACATTTTTATACTATTCAATAGCGTTTTGTCAAATAAAATTAGACAATTATTAAATAGAAGTAATGTTCACAATCATTATACGCTTTGTGATTTGGCTAGTTCAATCTATATTTTTAAATAAATCAAAATACTTAAAAAACTATTGCATTGTTTAAGAAAGTATAGTATTACATTGAAGTGATAATAAAATTAAATGTTCTTTGTCTTTTATAATTGAATTGTAATTTGTATGGTTTTTTTTTTTTTAAATTTACCAGTGAATTTGTTTGAATACTAATATTACTTATTTGGTAATGTCCAATTATACAAATTGTACATTCCGTTTTGTCTGTAGTTATTAAATAATTAAATAATAAAGTATTAAAGTATTGATGACATTGAAAACATTGTTGGTTTTTTATAATGTTTTACGTCCAATATCCTAATATCGGGACATCCGTAATACTGTAAAAGTACAACTAAATTGACTTTTGTCCATGTTGATGAGTATATATATATATTTATAATTTGTGTAAAAGATGTATTTAATGGAATTAGTTTTCGTGATATTGTAAGATCGAATTTTCCTACGGTGTCCAATGATGTTGATTGTGGTGTACGGGGTCAAATTATTAAAATCTGACGGATTCGGTTTGAACATTGATTTATCGGAAAGAAGAAACCGATATGGATGCGCGAGTGAAATAAACGAGTCATCGAAACGGGGAAAACCAACAGCGTCAGCGTACAATCGCACAACAGCAAATGAACACGATATTACGCGCCAGCGGTGCCCAAACTTTTTCAGCCACGGAGCCATTTTTTTTTGTTTTTTTTAAGCAGTAGTTTCTCGTGGAGCCCCAAGAAATATTTGATGTGAAGTTTTATCTGCCACGTGTTGTTCTGTGAATCGTATTACACACGACATGTATACGGGAATAAGAATGATAAGTATATTTACTAATAAAGGAACCAGTGGTATTAAAATGACTGGTGAAAATATTATTTCTTATTTAAATCCACAAGACGAGTACAAAACTAGTTGAGTTTATTGAAAAATAAATACCACGTTCATGTACACGGCTTGAAGTGTGGGTCTTAAATGTGAGCAACGTGCCTAACTTTTGCGACTAAGTTTGTCAACGTCCGGTATCACAGAAGTCGATTGAAAACGTATATCTACTTCTGCGTCCAAACGTAGATCCAAAGACGATGCATATTATATTTATATAGGTACCTGCTATACGACGGGTCGGGCAATGCCTGAAATCTGAACGCGTATTATCTAAAAAAATTTTAATTAGACGAATATATTTTTTTATTGGAATTTTAAATATATTTTAATTTTTTTTTTTTTTTATTGTTCACGTATGGATGAACTATTACATTCAAGTTGACGGAGTGTTGTTAAAATAACGAACAATTATTAAATAATTACATTTTTATGGTGAAACGAACGGAGCCCTTGAGAAGCAATTGCTGTTAGGTTCTCACAGTTTGGGAACCGCTGATGTACGCAATACGCGATTTAGCAGTTCGCGTTTCGGACGAGACGACAACCGTCTTTTGAAAGCCGAAACTTCTTCATGAATGATGACGTCACTGATACCAGAATGACGTAATGTTTAAAACGCAAATCGGACGATAGGTCGACGAGGCCGTTGACGGGGTTATTTATTTATTTTGTATTCATCTAAGAAAACAATTTTGTGTTTCGGTTTTTACGCATTGCCGTTCGAAGTTATAAAATAGTTCATTTTTTTCTCTTTTTTTCGTCCCACTTCCGCTCATAATCATTATCAAGTCGACGTATGGATAAAATTATGGACGTTTTTACCAAAAATTGAAATATGTATAAGAGTAATTAACAATACGTACAGTGTACAAATAGTATACACGTATTATATGTTACATTAGTACACTTAACCTACAGAACTTTTCACGGCCCAAAAATACGTTTTAAACGAACCGACGCGAAACGTCGGTTAACGTAACAAACACTGTCTGCGGATAATTATTACCGCGGTTACACAGTGAAATCGTGGTAAGTGGTTGCTGGGGCATGCTCGAGTGGAAAGGTGGTGAGAATGTTCATATCGTCCTCCCCACACGACGATTTTGTTTTTCAATAATTTTCGATTAAAAGTGCACGCGTTTCAATCGATACATTATACCACAAGTTCGTTTTACTTTCTCGTGATTTTTCATTTTTACAAAAAATATTCGAGATGGTATTGTAGTTGAAGAAAAAAGAAATGTCACGTTCAAATTCAGATTTCTCCAGAAATAAAAATGTAATCTTGAACCAAAACGTCTGGTACAATAAAAATAACATAATTCGAATACACGTGTATGTACCTACGACGCTATTTGAAATCGATACGATGGTATTAAGTAAAAATCATTTTCCTCGAGAGGTCAGTAAAAACATTGTCGTATTTGCTAAAAATCAAAACGTTTGTAGTACGTCATCATAAACTCGTCATAGTGATAAGTAATATATATATATAAACGCTACGATTATACATGTGTAGTAGTGACCTTGAAATTAACACTATTGATTCTTTTTTTTGCGCTTTTAAAAATGAAACGTACGAAACGTGATCAGATGTCATCGTTGTGTAGTTGTTTTGAACAGTACATTTTAACTGTAGTTAATACAAGTTATTTGTAAAGCAAACATTTTCAACAATAAATACGATATATGCACGACTTGGTGGGAATGAGCCCGGTCGGGCTTCCGCTGCATAGACGGTTTTTAGAGGCACCACCGGCCTGTGCCGACCCAAGGGAGTCGCCGATCGTTGTTGTTTAGCAGAACCTCTCGTACGTCTTAGACAGATAATTGTCGGTACAACACTGTTTTTGTTTGGTTCTACTTAGTTTTGTTCGTTCGAGCTTCGCGAGTAATCTGGTACTGAAATCAATAGGCATCCCACCGCTGCCGCCAAAAATACAAAAACGAAAAACCCCTAAAACCGTCTGTGCAGCGGAACGCCCGGACGGACTCGTTGCCCACGAAGTCGTATTAATCGTCGAAAATGCTTGCTCTACAAATAACTAGTGTAACGATTACAGTTAAAATTTACTGTTCATAACACAGTGTATTATCGTTCGATCAATAAATATGAACAACGAACGAATATAATTATATAGCATGTATATTATTATATTTGTCGTACGCGTAAAATATCTGCGAACCCTAACCTGACCGTGTGCACGACTTATCGCGTGTTTCTGAACCTATTCGGTGGTATTGTCGCACGCTCTAAACGAACGTGATATAACAACGATCAAACTAACGCGGGGTCGGGCGTACGTTTATTGCATTTGCGCGTCCGTAGTCGTTCGACATCGTTGTATCAATAATGCGTGTCCCGTCGCAGTGACGTATTTGACTTCAATTTATGGGGTGGGAGTGGGGGGAGGGAGGTGAGGCGAAACGAACGGTTTCTGTTTCCTTCCTAATAATGACTTTTTACCGAAACCAATGGTACGTATTATGGAAACATAATAAATTACATCTGTATTGATTTTTCTTTATATTGTGATATTTTATACATTTTTTAATTATAAATATATTATTATTATTATATTTGGGGCTTGATAGGAACCGAATGTCTCCTTGATGTACCTGTGGCAAAGAACAATTATTTCCTCTATATTCCAAAATTAAATTTAAAATTAACGATTTTTTTACAAATACGTCGAGTTTTATTTGATCTTTCGATATTGTTAGCACCGGTGATCTGAAAGAGATACGTCGACATATCAATTATGCTTATTGTAAAATAATTATACAGACCAAAAAAGTATTTTTATAATCTAGCAATAACGTATAACATTTTATGTCTATTGGTGGGGTGGGGATGCGATCGCTCCTGTCCCCCCCTCCCCCCCGAGTCCGACGAAACGCCGTGTCGGTTGTATTCCGTGACGTTAGCGAGTTCGCGTCGACGATACGGTCTTTTTGCGTGTACTTCGTTTTTCTGTTTTGACACGCGTTTTCTTTTCAAGAACTGCGAGATTCGCTACGGGTACACGGGGGCACATTCCATACGGTCACTTGTAATTCTCGCAATCCAAATCAATTCTAAACACCACCGCAACACCAACACACGAGTTCACGCGGACACAGCAAATACAACATACAGACCGGAGAACGAAATTCGCGTACGGTTTTTCTTTTTTCATTGTTCGGCACGACGTGAACAATTAAAACATTACACGGCGACCGTGACGTTCTGCCGCGTCGGCACGACGTTTTCGTGTAACATCGTCTTTATTAATTACTGCGGCATGATGACGTGTGTGCGTGTAGGTGTGTGTGTGTGTGTGATGCACGCGCATTTTGTAAACGATACAAATACGGAACGGACAAACGTGTCGAAACAGAAACGGCAGCTTTTACCGGCAATAACCAAAAAAATCGACGAGAATAATTTAAACGCGCTTAAGCAAATTATAGTGTAAACACGTGTTTTTTAATTGAAATCACATTATTGGTTTGGTAAATGTATTAATTACTTTTCAATAACGATACGATATTAAACACGAACCGGTTACGATCCTACGGAAACTTTAGAGTTTCGACATTTTTCGTTTTCACTTAATTTCCTAACGAAAACGATAAAATATAAATAATATTTAAATGTAATCATATTTATTATTAATTAATAACGCAGTCATTCGCTTGGTTCGGTTTACCGAATCATTAATTAAATTCAATATGTAATAAAATGATCCTGTTTAATAACAAATTTTGCCGACGAAACTGTGTTTTTTGTGAATTTGTAATTACATTTTTGTACCGTTGGTAGAGATAACAGTTGCAAGACACATCTAAACATGTTTTATTTTTCTATAATTTAATTATAATTGCAAAAATGCAGGAAAGTCGTTCGGGTGTTAAGAGGTTATAATTTTCTAAAATGTACGAGGTATGATATTTATTAACCGTTCGCTGCGCAACAATTATAGTTTTGTGACATTTTTCGGATGTACTCGTGTATCTACGTATATTACGGTCTTCGCTGTTCGTAATTGTACTATTTATGTAATGACCTAGTTTTATCTACACATACCCAACAGACCCGATGCCCCAAAACACTGAAGGTGCTTTTACGATCGTGTACCGTGTACGGAGGGATAGCCGGAAATATAAGTCCCCTGTCCCGGTACATCCATACGGTCTATTATTCCGTTGCACCGTGGAAATGCGGAAGAGACACGGAATCCAAACCGTCACGCACCCGTTACAAGTGACTAAAAAAAGTGACGTACGCAAACCATAATCGTACCCGAAGTAGACTTGACCGCCGTTCTCATTCATCAGCCGTACGTAGGTTTCGCTCGATAAGCGAAATGCTGCAGTACCCCTCCCCCGTCGGCGGACGGGAGCAGACTCTGCAAATGGCGTCTGTAAGACCGACGTTACTTACGTGTACAGCGAGGGCACGACGCCGCGACGTAAAAAGTCAATATCTGCAGCGTACAGGGTTATTTTTTGCTATCACCAGCCGGCGATTGTCTGCGAGGACTCGGAACAAATGCGATTTCTGTGTTTTTCATTCGTTATTATTGAACCGTCCGCGGATCATTTATGGATCGTTTTTTCCGAATTATATCCCCCTCCATTCCTTATCACGCAAACTTTTGGTTTTCAAATGACAACCTATATTTTCCGTATACACTATCTTATAGAACTAAAATACACCAAGGAAAATGTTTCTTTGTGTTTTGTTTCATTTTTAATATTCCGTTTATGAACGGAGTAATTATATTCGGTCGTAAGAGTCGTTTCTTCATTGGGTGTCTCGTCCACGTCACGCGCCTTAAATCCGCAAACGCTCATTACTCGGAAAAATATTCATCGGATTTTCAAAATCAATATGTGTGAATTCGCCATGAATAATTGAAAATGTACAACGTACAAATTCACGGGTTGCCGTTTAGAAATCAATAGTCGATTTGGTTATGACAAATAAGTCATTGGCGGTTGAAAACGTACAACGGAACGTTCTATATTTTTTAATATAAAAATACGCACGGCTTTCTGAAAATATAACAAAAACGAATTTTTTCACTGGCTCGCGATGAAAAAAAAGTCATCCTGTACATATGTGTGTGTGTGTTTTGTGTGCAGGACGAGTGTCTGTTGCCAACATGGCACGGACGGCGTTCGCGTTTTACACGCGGGAGGGTGTGAGGTTGAGTGTCTTATACCGTGTTCTATACGATACGGAGTGATTAAAAATCTGATTGAAACAAAAATCTATATTCATTTAGTTTTGAGCTCGTCCTAACAGTGACGCGAAAACGTTATTTCGCACGTAGCCCAATAACAACAAATGCGCACGCTGTGAGATCGATTGAAGCGGAGGACAGCCGCCTTCGCCGCGAACGCACAACAACTTTGGGAACGCTTTGAAGTGACGCTCGTGCGCCGGCCAGCCACCGGAGGGTAAAATTGTAACACGCCGTTTTAAATCTTGATTATTTCAACACGAATATGAATTCTTGTAATCGGACGAGGCTTTTTGAATCGTCCTGTATATGAATATTCGTGAACGAGTAACACGACCGGTTAGACATTTCTCAAATATTATAGTCTATAATAATTAAGTATTCTCTATTGAAACGGATTCAAAGTATAGAAACGTTCGGTTTTTATATATTTTTATATTGTATTTAGTATTTTTTTTGTATTTCAATTATTCTCGATAAACAATAATTGTACGGTCATACGTAGCACTTGGCAAGAGGCTTATTCCAAGATTTTTTTTTTTTTAATTGCGTTTTACATTTTGCCCACCGTCGTTTTCAAAACATCACGTTACAAATAAAAATAATAATTAAAATATATTTCACAATTGACGACCATCAATGATGGAAGGAATACACACGTGTATATCGGTAGTTAAATGTCAATTTATTTTGTACGCCTTCAAAATTGCCACTTGTATGTAGTTATTACTAGGGCCCGGATTTGTATGTCCTAAAAAGCACAAAAATGCCTCTAAAAAAAAAATAATTAATTACTTAAAAACGTAAAAGATATACGACGTTTTTATGTTTCTTATTTGCAGTTTTTCTCGAAATTTGCAATATATATTATTTAAACCAAAATTTATATACGAATTTTAAACAGTCGACTAAAATTGTAAATGAAAAAAAAATACTCATGATTTTTCTCTCGGTTAGTGGAAAATAGTAAAAGAATAACCCTAAAATGTCGAAAAATGCAAAATAAAAATTAATGATTTATATTCGTACGTTATTCAATCACATTTTTAGCTAGGATCTAAAGACTTAGTCCGTCTAGAACGTTCCAAAAAGAGAAAACAGTCATCGACATCCGGGTGTTGGTTATTCTTCCCGGTGGAGTATTTACGGGAGGGGGTCCAAGAGTACTGGACCCCCAGAAAAAAAAAAAAAAAAGGATTACTAGAGATACTGAAATATACGTCGAGATTAGCTACAAGCACAAAATAATGTAGGCATACAGTTATAATATAGACTTATAGACAGTAATAACACCAATGGTTATTGAAACATGTGGAATCCCCCGCAGAAGAAAATTGAAAATACGCCACCGAACGATATCAATCGATCTTCGACTCGTCCCTAGGTTCCGGCACGGACGCAAGGCTACGCATCGTATCAACGGCCGAAAAACCGATTGCCGAACGTACCGGTATAATCGGCATGCACGAACAACGTTCTGCTAACCGCACGAAACGTGTGGTTCACACCGCGAATCGTTTCAAGAAAAACGTAGCTCCGAAAATGTGTAACACGTTGTCGAATGATCGGATTTCGTTACCGCGCACGACCAGGCGTTTTAGACCGGTCGGCCCGTAACGTTTTATCGATCGGCGTCGGGCGACGTGGCGTACGCGTAGCAAGCGGAAAGAATGGAATATTGAACGGAAAAAAAAAATCGTCGAAGTCATTGCTCCTGTACACGTCACGTGTAAGAGAGGCGCACCGTCTCCACGACCGGACTCGGCGCGTGAGCATTTTTGGGCCACAGCCAACGGGCGATCGGTAGCCGATCAACTGTAGTATTCGACGGGGGACTCGCACGCGCCGCGCCCGTCCGCCGCCATCGACACCGTGGACGGGGAACCCAGAGCGAGATAACGCGCGCGTTGTTATCAGCAAAATACTAAATTTCAAATTCGTTTACGGGTTTTCGCGTGTCGTTTGAATTCGATCGTTATAAATACCCGCGTAGCGTAGTGTACGGTTCGTGAAAAAGTGTCGTGTTCGTGTAACGTAACATAACAATATCGTCGTGCGCATGTATATATTGTCGACGGACCCGACGTAGTGCGCGCGTCGTTCACACCCCGGTCGAGATGTGGTCGCCGGAAGCTCGCGACTCCGCGGACGGCCGCCGCCGACGCCGCCACCTGTTGCCGCGCTGAGTTGTTTATATTATTGTTCGCCACACTCGCGCGGTGAATACCGGACTTTGGTCGTCGTCGTTACTTGGTATTGACTTTGACAACGCGCGATTTTCACACAATATGCCTTGTTGCGGATTCGACAAGGACGCTCCCGAAGAACCCGGACAGGTCAGGGTCAGAGGATGTACGGACGTCGCGTGGCTGTGCTCGTTTTTCGTGCTGTGGTGTCTAATGGTGGGCCCGACTCACTCGTGCGCGATCGACGTTTGTTTTGCCCTTTCTTTACGTTCCACTGTTCGCTTTTTAGATATTTATAGCCGTGTTCGCGTTCGTCTACGGCGAGCCGCTGCGTTTAATCAACGGCCACGATAGTTTTGGCAACACTTGCGGTTTGTCCGGTAATTCCAAAATGAACGGTTTCTCTGGCTTAGATACTACCGATAAAAAGTAATGTTTAAGAACACCATATTATCCGTTGTTCCTGAATAATCGTCAATTGTATGTATACGTTTACTGTTTGCATTTAGGTTTCTATATTATTTAGATCCGGCCAACATTCAACACAGTCTGCAAATATGCGTGAAACAATGTCCAGACAATGATCTGTTTTCTATAAACGATCTTCAGAAGTTTTACAATCGCACGGATTCGTCACTTTGCAGGTATAATATTTTTTTTTAAAATTATCCTTAACGTTTAAATCTTCATGTGTTAACAGTATTATCGTATATTTGTCTCAGTTACAATTTCGATTTGAATAATATCAGCATTATCGAAACATACAACAAGACGTTCTACACTACGTCTTTGGGTCCATGCCCACCATTTCCTGTCTACAAAAGTCATCATGTCATGAATAGGTGTGTTCCTAGAGAATTGACTAATGAAACGTCACCTTTGATTTATAACATATATAGTATGATGAATGATTGGGATTTCACCGAAGAAATCTTAAACGATTTGTATAAAACTTGGCCTCAAATGTTATACTACACTATATTATCTTTTGGTGAGAATCGAAATCAATTACATTTTTTACTAGCTTATTTCATTACAATATTATTGCCTAATGATTTATTCGTTTTTATCCTGTTTACAGTGTTGACATTCGCCATCATCCTTCTAATTCATTTACTCACAAAATGTATAGCATATATATTACTAATTGCTATTACCTTGATGGTACTAGGTAATATAATATATATAATACATTAATAAAATATCTGGTTACTCTGCAGTGTTTGGATAGTATTAATATTGATTTCTACCCGTTTTAGTAAATGTGTTTCTACTCTGGTGGGAGTATATTACTTTGAAAATGCGTTTAGACAATACTGTAGAGGCGCAGACATTAAGCGCCGATGCTTGCAACGAACATACATTTCTAATACTCGCCATACTCTTTACATTGTTTTCAGTAAGTTATATTGTCGTGTGTTTGCAAACGTAATGTTTCTCAACCATGTTTTAAATGGCAGGTTGTTGTACTTTTGCTGGTGTTGGCTATGCGAAAACAATTGAATTTTTTGTCCACTTTATTCCACGAGTCGGCCGATTGTTTGTCTAAACTTCCAGCTTTATATTGGCAACCACTGGGTACATTTGTTGCGCTGGTAAGCTTGTATGCATTTTGGACAGCAGTAATTCTTCATCTAGCCACTGCAAGTAAGATTCCTTGAAGTGTCCAGTAGGTTGATTATTGATTTTAAACAAGTCAGTTATTTATAGATTATCCGGGTACGAGATCATTAAAATTGTTAACAGACTTTGATGATCACAACATGACAACCAACGATTCATCGATTCCGGATATGTTGGAGAGGAACTTGGCATCTGTCAATGGTAAGTTTTTTGCTTTTCTAAAGATTTTTCCCATGTAGTGGTCTGTTATTAATCCACTAAATATAATGTTTTAGCTGGGTTGACCGCAGTGGAGTTCAAAGATGCTACTTGGGTACGTTACATGTGGTGGGTGTATATAATTGGTTTGATATGGTCGTCTGAATTTATATTGGCGTGTCAACATATGATTATTTCTGGTGCCGTAGCAAAATGGTATTTTACCAAGTATGTATTTCACGAATAAGTGTGTGTAATTTGATATATGTAATATATATATATATTTTTTTTTTTGTTAGTGGAAAAAATAAAAAATCTGTTGTCCTTTCTTCAATGTATAACTTGGCATTTTACCATTTGGGCTCAATAGCGCTTGGGTCCTTGTTAATTATTCTATTCAAAATTCCAAGGCTCATATTGACGATGTGCCATTCCAAGTATTGATATTTATTTTTAATGAATAACACATACTTTTTAAAGAGTTGTTTTGTTTTAAATTATTGTTATGAATTGTTTTCTAGGCGCAACACCACATTAACGAATAATCGTTGTATGAAAAAAACATGCACTTGTTGTACGTATTCGTTTGAAAATTTCTTCAAGTACATCAATCACAACGCATACACCATAGTGTCAATGGAAGGCATTGGATTCTGTTTAGCTGCATCAAGGGTATAATAGTATTTGAATGATTATGATCCATATTTTGTGTAAATCGAAAACGTTCGATTTTTGATCTTTTGTTTTAGGCTTGGCATGTTATTGTTGGTAATGCTTTGAAATTGAGTGCCGTAAACAGTATTGGTGACTTTATATTATTCTTGGCCAAATGTTTGGTCACTTTGGTCATTGGAACTGCAGCGTTGTTTACTTTCCGATCAAACTCTGAACTGCATTTTCATGCTATACCAATCATCATTATATGTTTATTCAGTTTTTTCGTCGCTCACTGTGTTATATCATTGCACGAGGTAATATATGTCATTTCACACGAAAGCCAAAGTTTATAATTAGAGTACTATACTTTTAAATTAAAATGTATTTAAAATAATATTTTTTATTTTACATTTTTCAGGTCGTAATTGATACATTATTCTTATGCGTATGTGAAGATAAAAATATCAACGGTGAAATGTGGCACAAGAGTCCTATAATAAAACTGTCCAAGCCTAAAAATCGAATTGTAAAAAATTCTAGTGATACGTAATGTATGGGTTTAAATAATATTAATTTTAATCTTATGACCAAATATGTTTTACATTTATAATAGATAATTATTTTAAAAGTACTAATTATAAACATTTAAAAATAGTTAAATGAATGTTAGACACATTGATCAGCTTATATTAAGTTGCTTATTTTTTTATTTGCAGTGGAAACTGAATGTCCTATTTTTTGTTTGTTTTTAATGCACTATAAAGCATTTAATATGATACATTTATATGAAACATTAACAAATTGTTGAAACTTGTTTATTTTATTTTTTTTAATCAACGAAAACATAATTTATAGTATATATATATATATATTAATATATTTGTATTTTATTTAGAATAAGACAATATTTATTGACACGTTATCTTGAATATTTTTATGTTTAACTTTTAAAACTTTTTTTTACGCAAAACATATTTTATATTCATTACTTTTCAATTTGTTCATATCACGAAATGGTTTAATGTCAATAACTCGGTTAACAACTGACTGGAAATAACATCAAAATCTGTATCACTAATTATTATGAAGTATGTAAATCATTGAGTTTAATGACTTCTAACAACCTGTGAAATATAATTTCATAAAATGACCAATGATTGGATTATCATTTGTATGTTTAGGATATCGCCTAACTTTAGTTTACTAACAATTATTGTAATTACAGTGAATAACTAAATAGCTAATTATTTTAAATGAGTCACTTAAAAAAAAAAAAATGTTTACTTATTATAACTATTGTTTACGTTTAATTAACAGAACGATATAGTTCAAGGGACTGGACATGAAAACGATGGGTGCTATTCCGTAGTGTGCGAAGAAAACCTCGGATAAAAACATGTGACACCGCATTCAAATTTTTATCAGTTTGAAGTAGTAGTGTCAACGGACGCCCCGTTCATTCACGACACTCCAAAGCTTTGTAAAAAAAAAAAAAACTTGGACCAATTTACTTATTGTTTTTGCGATATTACCACGTATACAGTTTGGTGTACAGGATCGAGCGCGGACGAAGGCGTGTTTCGTGTGATTACAACAGCATCCCGGTTTCGGAACCGATGAGTACACGTGGTTGTGAACGGTAATAAGAACATCACGTTGCGACGGATATATTCGGCTTTGCGTCTTTATCCGAAAATCCGTCTCGCGACAGTTCCATCGAAGACTTTTTTGTACCGTCAGGCTAATGGGTTAGGTTAGGTACGTGTAAATAATAATCACCTCCGGCGACCCTTATAAAAACACCTCGCATTACGAATCAATGATACGACGTAAGACGTATACAATCCATAAACGGTTTGGTGTGTTAACGTCTCGAGTGTTAAAAACGTTAATTTTGATTGCCATACTTCGATTTCCCACTACAGACTTCAATTTTCCGACTGCACAAAGCGTGTCGGCAGGTCGTACGCGTAACCGTATATTTATCAACATTAAATGATTTGTTGGTTTTTTAATTTAAATCAATTTAACCGCTTTACACACATCGTGTTTGTTTTTTCTGTATTTCGACCGGGGTAGTAGGGGGAACTGTACTCGTTTTATGTATATTACCTATGGTCTTTGCACTGATAAACGTTATCGTACCGATAAAGTGATAACATAGTAGTACATGTGCGTTCACCGACAGTAGTTCGACGACGCCTATTAGATTTTTGATGTATCGTGTTACACGTAATCGGCGAATCCGTTCCGTTTCGCGTTTAAACTGTTGAATTGGTTTTCGGTGAACGGTATTCGTATTATGTTCGCAATTTAACAACGACGCGCAATGTTGGCCAGCCGGTTGTTGCGGTCGCACTTGAGACGCCGTTGTCGTGCCTACGGTCAGTCTCCGGCTTTTAAAAACGACGTGTTGGACAGAATAGTGTACAATTCGGTGTTGCAAAACAAAAAGACCACGTTCCACTGGCGCCAAGTGCGCGAAAAGATTAAAGACCAAAAACGGGTAGAAATGAAATGTGACGTTGAACCCGTGTCATTGCAGTACCTGGACGGATACGGTGAACAAGATAAAACTGCGGTGTCTAAACCGATCGAAGAACCGAAAGATACACCATACAGTTTACCATATAGTATTGTTAGCAAAGTTAGTGCCAACGAGACCGGAGAACAGTTAGAATACGACGGAGACAATGAAATACATTACGATTGTAAGTGAAGGAACAACAGGGGTTTTCTTTTGATTTGTTCTTATAATCTCGTGTTTGTTTTTCAGACGAGCTGAATGAGTTGATGACCAAAACTAATTGGATGAGCGATTATGAATGTTACGAAGAGAGAAATTTTGAGGAAGAAAATAGTATTCCTTCGTGGACTTCCGAGTATGGTACACCGGATCCATCTATTGGCATCAGCGACGTGCCTTGTGGTGGTTGTGGAGCATTGTTCCATTGTCAAAATTCGTCTATACCCGGCTACTTGCCCAGCGAGTTATTTTGTCACTGTGAACCCGAAGATTTGCGAACAATGGTGTGTCAACGATGTCATTTTATGAAGAAATATAACACAGCTCTAGCTGTACAAGTCGACCCGATTGAGTATCCTAAACTGTTATATCCTCTGAAAAAGAAAAGAGCATTAATTATTCTCATGGTAGATCTGACGGATTTCCCTTGCAGTATTTGGCCAAATCTAATAGACTGTATTGGTATAAATAAACCAGTGGTCGTCGTTGGTAATAAATTAGATTTGTTACCTGGTGATTTTCCTGGTTGGATTGATCATGTAAAAAACACTTTGGTTCAAAGTATTCCTAAGGATATTAATATTAAACACGTAACGGTTGTTAGCGCAAAAACGGGATTCGGCATCGAAGAATTAATCAACAAATTACACTCGCTCTGGCAAACCAAAGGTGATATTTATTTAATTGGATGTACTAATGTAGGTAAATCGACAATGTTTAATACATTATTACAATCGGATTATTGTAAAGTAAAAGCGGTAGATTTAGTGCAAAGAGCTACTACTTCCCCTTGGCCCGGTACCACCTTAAATTTACTCAAGGTAAGGCTCATGTAATCGACTAAATTCGTTTTTGTATTAATGATGTATTTGTTATAAGTTTCCTATAATGCGACCATCTAATTGGAGATTATATCTGAGAACTCGGCGTCTTCAATATGAAAAAAAAGAAAAGATTTTAAAACAGCAAATAGAAGTGGACCAGAAACGAATGTTGAGAATGAAAATAAATAATATACCATCGATTATAGGTAAAATATTTTTGATTTTTTTTTTATACGTTTAAAGTTTAAAAATCAATGAAAATAATTTTATTTCAGGTCAAATTGGTCTCACGTTTTATAATCAAATAAACAAAGATGAAATTGAAAAATACAATGTGGACCCGTTTGCTTCCACCATGTCAAAAATTAATACAAACCGCGTAACCAGTAGTTCTTTGGGCCTAGATGAAAATGATCCACAGTTTAAAACCAGTAAATGGTTGTATGACACTCCTGGCGTAGTTCATCCAGACCAATCCATTAATCTGTTAACTACTGAAGAGTTGATGATGACTCTGCCCAGTACTGTTATAAAACCGAGAACATTCAGTTTGAGACCTTTGCAAACATTGTTTGTTGGTGGTCTTGGTAGAATTGATTGTTTAAGGACGGTAGCACAATTCGTTCGTTTCACCGTCTTTAGTGCTCATACATTGCCGATCACCGTTTGTGACATGATCGACGCAGACGAGGTGTACGAGAGACTTTTGGGTACGCATTTGTTTGCAGTTCCGTGCGGTAGTAAAGAAAGGCTTTCCAGGTGGCCAGGGCTGAGTTGTTACAATAAACCAATTCAATTGACTGGATTAAATGAAAAAACCAGTTGTGCAGATATTGTTTTGTCATCTGCAGGTGAGTTGTTTGATATATTCACGTTTTTAGTTATATTTTCAATCGGGTTTTTAGTCTATTCATTCAGGTTGCTTAAATAACTGAAAAGTCCAAACATTGTTCTCATAATCAAATAGATTATAATAATTATACAAAGTATACATTAACATGATTATGTTTTGTTCATTAATAACATTTTGATTTCCATAAAATAATTTAGTCTCGTGTATTGAATTGTTGTATTTTGATAATTTAAATTGAATTTTATAATTGTGCCTAAATCATTGAGTTTTATGTCAGCTCCAAACTAATTATTTTTATAATTACATTTTCCTACCATATTTTGTGATGTAGCGTTTTTAAACACATTATATTTTGATTTATTCGATTTTACTATCACATAAAACGATACAAAATTTAATTTATGTATGTATCCATTTAATGTAGGATGGGTTGCCGTGACTCCATTTAAAGACGATATTTGTGATGTACAAGCTTGGACACCCGAAATTCGAGGCATTTATATCCGAACACCATCATTGTTAAGGTATGCAGTCAATCAACGTGGTCCGAGAATAAAATACACTCCCACATATTATACTAAAAGGGAGCGTTAAATCGATAAGAAAATATATAATATTGTTAATGCAATAATTATTTATGAAAAAAGTATTTTTTTATCGTAACATATTTGTAAAAATTTTTGATTTTAGTTTATTACTTATTATTATATTTTGAATAGAAAATGTTTTCGTCTTGTTGTTATTGCTTTTGATTTAATTTGTTGTATTTTTTCTAATTATAGTATATCCTGATTTCGACATATCATTCAAAGAATGAAAGTTTAACACGAGATAATTTTTGTAAGGTCTTGTGATTTCATAGCGTTAGAGATGTATCTATGAATTTTGTAATATATGTATATATATATTATATCAAAATGAAAAATAATCATTTTTTGTGAACCTATTAAGTACAAGAAACTATAAACATTTTCAATGTTTGACTTATATTGAATTGGAAAATAAATTATTTGGTACGTCAACGTTATTTTATACACTCGTTTAGACACACACATATATATATATATATCAATATTGGTTTTTCATCGGAATCCACGAGATGGTAAGAATCTAAAAATGTATAATCACGAAATTCACAATCTACAGTTTTATTTTAGAATATATAGATGAATTAATAATTCGTAAGGTATTTTTCGTTATCGTTCAGATTTCGATTAATTTTCACAAACTGATGTTGGTTAATTAATATCACATTACAACCTCGGGAAAAGCGTTTTTTAGCTAATTTTTTTCAAATTTCTTTAGCGTTTATTTAGTTTTGTATTGTAATAATTTAAGTCGATTTAAACATTTAAATTGATGTAGGTAGATGATAATAATAACTGCTATTATATATTTTTAAATTTTAAATTAAAAACAAAAAAACGGGCAAATGAGTTGTCGTTTAAAAATATGATTTGAAAATACATTTGGTTCGGTCGAGGTCGACTATAAAAGTATAATATATATTATAATGTCTATGTATATATACATGTTTTTTTATTCGTTTGTACAAACGAAATGTACAGTAGAAATGGGTTTTTTTACCAAAATTCTGCTCATTCCGGCCAACGTCACCAGCGTTGAATATTTTGGTTTTATTCGCATGAAAATATCCGTTAATGCTTTTCATGATTACGAACTATTTGGATATATTTATTTAATTTCAACTATTTTCGTAATGCCTTAAGCGTTTAGGAAAACAAACTAACTGAATTTTGGTTAAAACGACAGCAACAGCATCCATTAATTTTGAAAGCGGCTTTACTCGTATAATCGTTCCTTTTGCATCAACAGATCTCTGCGAAACCGCGTTTTCACTACTTCAAATAATTAAAAAACAAACATAGATCGTGCCTTTCACAACAGACTTTAGAAGCGAACCACTGCATCGCCGTTTCAAATATCACATTTTTATCTATACGTAATTAAAGTTTAATAACATTACAAAGTTTTTTCAAAAGTATATTTTCCAACAATTTAATTTTAGTATATAGTTAAGAAAAAACAATTCCCTATTATTATGACCACCATATGCTTGGTTAGCTTAGCGTTAACAACTTTTTTTCAAACTTTTTTTTTTTTAGGTTATTAGTAACTTTTCGGGCAATAAAATAATTGCAGAACTTAGGGCGTTGACAGTTTTACATCAAACTTAAGGGGCTGTGACAAAAAAGTTTGAGAAGCACTGGTCTACGTCGTACGCGTTCGTTGTTATCGTTTCGTTCGTATTTATAATTAATTGTTTAATTTCTCGTAAAAGTCTCTCATACGATACATTGTGACGGGTGGCGGGGGGTGGGAAAGACGTTGTAGGGGAGCGGGTTCTGAACGCCATCGAGTACACGCGGTGTTATGTATTGTGTTCGAAAAAAAACGAATGCATTTTTTTATGGGCGTTACGTAAAAATTACTCTTTTTTTTAAATTTTTTTTCAACATATCTACCCGATGTATAAAATATCATCGAACCAATTGTTTTTAAGCGAAAGTCGATTTTGTAAACGTCGGCAAACAAATTATTCGTCTTCGTCGCGTATAACCACCTCGGGCGGTCGACGAGGTATTTGTATTTTGTCTCGCGGGCGTCGCGCGCGCTAAACTTTTAGATCCCGGGCACACGATCCGTGTCGCTGACGGGTACGAGCGCGTGAAGTCGTCGTGTCGTGTTCGGTTTTTTTTTTCGCAAACCCTTCTGAACGACCGTCTGTCGACCCATAAAAAATCGTAGATCGTGTTTTACTCGACGGGGGATAGGGAAATTCCCAATAAAAATAACAAAAACTCTGAATTGTCCGTGTGTTCCATACACTACTACGTTCCGAGCTGTCCTTGGAATTTGCGATAACGGTGGAAGACGCGCGAGATTAGCGGTCGCGAAACGGGACGAACGACCGTCTCGATATTCTCATCTAATCTGATACGATGATATAACAGATTTTAATTAGGTTCAGGGAGAGGTCCAGCGATAATAAATAACAGCCGGTAACGTGCGGCCATCGCGTCGCGTACGTTTCTCGAATGTTTCGCGTCGTGATTTTCACGGCCCCCGTAGCCCGTTTATCGAGTTCAAAAATAATTTTTTTGCAATTGGAATACACGCTTGTATTCCGTTTCAATGAACGCACGCGCACGCATACGTACGCAGGGACGGGTAGTCTATTTTTGAACGTGCATTGTTCTCGCAATATGAATCTGAGCGCGCGCAGACGATATCGTTTTAGCCGACCGAACGTGTTTGTCGTCTCCGAAGCCGTCCGAAAGTCGGTCTTCGCAACCGCGTCCGTAACGAAAACCGCTCGACGTTTGTCCGGTCACTGGTTGTGCGCGATCGAATCGTGAAATTCGACGTCCGCGGTCGCGAACAGACATCCACCCCTCGCCGATTGTACGAATTTTTCAACTACGGTACCGTGAATAAACCCGGGCCCTCGTTGTTTATTCGTATTTATAATAATTTTAATATAAATTCTAACATTTTATTTTTGCAAAAGGCGTCTAAAATATTGGATACGCTGCTTATTTCGCTGTTATATACACCTCTATGAAATATGAAATAAGTTTAAAACACGAGTACACTAATTTACTGCGGTTTAACATAAAAATTCGACATTTTTTTAAATGTATTTATAAATAATAATGATAATACAAAAAAAAATTATGAAATAAAAATTATATACACGTGGACTGTTACCCAAAATTAATGTAGTAAGAAATCGAATTATTTTTGTACCAATATTGTAAAACGATATGGTGACACTGGGGTGGCACGACTCGTTTTATTTTTCTGATTTAAATTAATAATATGTTTTTTCCCCGGGCCCCGGGACCATAGTACTCACTGACCCCCGCCGCCCTATGCGGGGGCCCTGGTCGCGAATAAACCTAACCGCGTCGTCGACGGACAGAGCACCGACGGTTCGACATCCTTCATCGGTTACCACCAGCCATATGTACGCACACGACCGGCAGTGTTTCAAATACCGTACCTGACCTAACCGAACTTCGTGAAACTTCGTAACGGATTTCGTGAAAATAAAAGGTTTGAGAGTTTTGAATAAAGAACAAAAAACAAAAAAAAAAACCCATACGAACGAGAGTAGTTTCAAGATGTAAAACGAGGTGAACTTGATAACACTCGTTCCGGTATTTTGTCGATACCGATTTGACATTTAAGTATTAATAATCCGTCGTCACCGGTTAGCATATTTATTGAAGTGAAACTTCTTTATAGATAGGGTACAAAAAAAAACTAAAGATTTTTGCGCGTCACGGTCGGCTGTCATCAAGTCCGTATTTAGGGGGGGTGGGGGTTCAAACGTCCTTTAATAGTTATAATAAATTGAACTTATTACACTAAATTATTAGGGCGGAGACACACTATTTACACGCAATTTTATCGTACACAACATAATCTAGTATCTAAATCTAGTAGTTGAAAATATATGATTAGGTTTTAACCATCCTCCCGAAAATGTGTTCCTGCTACGGTCTTGGCTGTCACGATCGGCCGTCACGACACTTTTTCTTGAGATTAGTTGCGCACGCGTGTAATGTGTTCCCGTTGCAGCCAATAGCGTGCGAGCAGATCGCTTGGCCCCGTCCCCACCGATTTCACCGTGATCACGACATTAGCTGTTTGCACACACACACATACACGAACCGGGCGAATAATGTGAACAAAAGTGCCACGGCCGTCTTATCTGTGTTAACCACTTTTTGCGTGTTATTTTCTTTTTCTTTTTTTGCTCGATTTACGTTACTACATACACACAGGCCGGTCGGACTTACGATCGGTAAGCCAAGTAACCGGATTCAAAGTACCCAGCAGTGGTGACCGAGTAAGCATTTTATTGATAAACGCCTTCGGCTCGTACAGTTCCTGTATTTATTTACCTAGGCGGAATCGAGAATATTTAGTAGCTTTCATGTACATTTTTGTTTATTTTATTCCAAATGCAAACCTAATACTCCAGCGGTTGAATGACTCTGAAAGAAGTTTCACTTCGTCCGCACGTACTCGTAACACGCACGAATTTTTTTAATTATTCGATATCGGTAAGATACACAAATATGGGACGTTGACGTTAAATAAATAATAGTGGCGCTGGATTTATAATCGCGTGTATTGTTTCGACATTTATGCAGACTTGTAGTAAATGATATATTTAGCTTGTAATTATTAACGATTTAAATGTTCAGTCGTTAATGTTATGCAAAATTCAATGTGTGGAACGTAGTAATTAATTTCAGGAATACGACTACTACAGAACAGGTTTATTGTTGTGGTCTTTAGTTACGTAAAATCGTTAAAATAGTCATCGAACGTGTTTAACACGATTCCGTATAAAATAAATTAGGTAATTGAATTCATAATCAATTTTGTTTAAAAATTATGAACGTGTTTTCATTAATTTTACTCGTAACTCGACGAATTATACTCATATTATGTTATTTTTGTTTGAAGGCACTCACAGGGTTCTGTTAAGTTTATATACACGCCTGTACTTACCTGAGATATTAAACTATGGTTTTTTTTCCGATTTGTACAAATCAAATTGTATTTTTAGAGATTTTTTATTATAATTATTATTATTGGAATACCGCTGTTTGAACGATTTTTATCGATTTGTCGCATTGTTAT
This sequence comes from Schlechtendalia chinensis, assembly GCA_019022885.1. Classification (NCBI taxonomy): domain Eukaryota; kingdom Metazoa; phylum Arthropoda; class Insecta; order Hemiptera; family Aphididae; genus Schlechtendalia; species Schlechtendalia chinensis. The sequence goes on from CM032341.1 coordinate 7,163,676, forward strand.
CACGTATGTATAGTTTATTTTGATCAAAAATCTGAATCGCAACATAAGATTCAAAACTAGCCGTTGACCAGATATAGCTAGATTTTTCTGAGGATATGTCAAAAGTGAATGACATTTGGTAGACACTTGAAAATCTTAAAAATTTCAAATTTGAACGTCGAACAAGTTCGAAAGTTTTCTATCTCGTTCGCACGTGAAACCTATACGAAAATGTACGCAATTTATTTCAGGATGTTTTTATTCGTTTGCGATTTTCATTACGATTCGATTTATACGCAAATGTCATTAAAAAAAAACATAAATAAAACATAAAAAAAAAATTGGAATAAAGTACTGTTTGAAAAGAGTCGAATGCGCGAGGTGCGAGACTAATTCACGCAAACACGTTTTAAACGCATGCCGATGTGTGTTGTTTGGAATGACGATCAACCGAACAAACAAAATGAAAATTGACCGAATCTACGCAAAGCAAAATGGTCGTCGAGTGTTTGCACTTTAATCCAAGGTCAATCATAAATATTCTATAGAGGTGGGCAGGAATGGCAGTCGCCATTGCATATTATGTCGTTTCACACCGAATTCTATCTTTAGGCGCAACATATATTCGTTTGTTATAGATCCGGTCAGGTATATTGTATATTTGGAATATTGTCTATATCAGTGTTTTACAACTATTTTACCAACCACGGGCCACTTGGAGTACTTTTGATAGGTAGCGGACCACCTCAATTTCAGGAAAACTAGGAAGACTTTTTTTTTGCTCGTAAACAAGAATACACAAAAACAATTGAAAAAAAGAAAACAATTTTGTGGCCGTGGACCACCTATGACAGGCTCACGGACCATCGGTTGGGAAACACTGGTGTATATGAATTAATATGACAACAATCAGGTTCGAGTATTCGATCACATCCGTCTACGTTATCATTCCGAAACAGACAAGTGTTCAACGGACAAATAACGTAATTTTTCCCCATTTTTGTTTTTTTGGTTTTTTTTTGTTTTGGTTTTAAAACATACAAATAATAAATACATTTTCTAAAAAGTATTGCGAATTATCGTTTAAAAATTAAATCTATTTTATTAATATAATAATTGACCTTGAATGGTATTCGGTTTAATTATATTTACGAGGTTTGAATGTAGGTAGATATATAATATGTACTTATATTATATTCTTATGTATAAATGCACATATTATAAATTATAAATTACAAACACACACAATTGCGAATATGGTAATGAAATTATATATATGTATATAGGTAATATCAACCAAAAAGAAAAAAAAACAGTTGTTTATTTTATAATATATTTGTTTTGTATACCCAGTGACGTATTTTGGAATTTTTCCCCTCTGGCAATGATATAAAATATTTTATTATATTAAATATACATGACAAAAAAAATAAATTACCCAAGTACTTATAAAATATAGACATTATTTTAATGCGTAGTTGAAGGAGCCACCTGGGTACTTTACTTTTTTTTAATTTTCGATTTGTTGAAATTGCTTTATGTGATCTTGTCTCAATGTCATTGGGTTACTCGTTACGAGATTTTTGTTATTTTCTTAGTAAATTACGAACTGCACACGCCTGTTTTTGAAGGCATTGATATAAAAAGTAAAAACCAATATACATTTATTTTATACTCGAGAAATAGTATGCAATGTATTTGTTTGATTTAATTTTTAAAATATCTTGGAGCGTTTAAGAAATGCTCGGAAACATATTTGTGATTACATGAGCATGTTTAACGTTAAAAAAAAAATATGCACGTGTTGGATGGATTTTCCTCGATATAGTTCAGTTTTTCACTCACTATATTATGTGGTTTAAATGTTTTCTATACTACTTAATTTGTAACTTTACTTATTTTACCCGCGGAGTGCGACGGGGCATTTGTGATATTTTCTCATCTCTCAAAAATAAATAAAATCTCTGTTTTTTAGATTTGTCCTATTTCCAGAGTTATCGGAGCGAAGTTTATTGGATAAGGACTAGACTGTAAAAATATTATTTTCAAATGCGCTTGTAAGAATAAAGAAGACTTATCCGGTGAACTTGTTGTTGGCCAAGATTGGATCGGAAAACGTATCGCATTTGCAATGACGTCATCTGGAATTGTTGCTATTTTTTCGAAACTGGCCAAATTTAATCATGACGCGTAATGTGTACGAGTACAGTCCACCATACTACGAGACGTTTTTTAATTACTTTAATTTTATCAAAATCACCTGTTAAACCCGGAAAACGCTGGCTTATGGACAGCTAATATAATGTAAATATAAAATATGTTATGTAGTTCAGTCGTGCACAGCACTTTAGGGTTGTCGATGGTGTGAAAAAAAAATTTGGATTTCCCGGCAGCAAAAGAACGCGCAATTCGACAGACGGTTGTTAAAACTTCGAGTTGATTTTGTCTTCCACGTATAAATAAAAACAATCGTTGTCAAACAAGGTTTAAATCTAAGTAATATATACGTTGTACTCTCTTTACCTACGTTCCTCCGAACAAGGTGGTGATGGATAATAGGTTAGCGGAATGGGATACGCGTGTCAGTAATAATTCGAATGTTTTACAAAATTTTAAAAATGTACGAAATCTTGAAAATCGTAATAATTTAAAAAACAAACAAACATACGATGTTTACTAATAAAACTATATACGTTGGCTGTATACAACCGCGTTTCTTCGTAGTTACATAACCGGACGAAATGTTAAACGTACAAAATATGTTTGTTATATTCCGTAACACGTTTGACGCAGTTCGCTGTTGAACATTTCATTTCAACGGTATTTCAACATTTGTTTTCATTTTAATTATTTTATTTATTCGGTTTTCGTAGTGTTTATCGTTAATTTTGTTTCGATATTTATTATAAAATCTCCATTTGTTTTCTATCGTTAAAAACTGTAGTCGTTCTGATACGTTCGAATCGTTTCTGTCGTTTTAGCAATTCACTCCGTGGAGTCGACAACGTACCAGTTTTACCGAAATGATCATAAAAAAAAAACTGGATCGAAATGAGGCGACCCATAGTCGTGATATGCCTTTTCTCTTGTATAAGGCACGAGCTATATGTAATATTGCGCGGGCAAGTCGTAAAGCTTAGTTTTTATCGTTGTCAACAGTTTATTTATATATGCATATATAGATTTATATCAACGACGCAATTATATAATATATAGCTCGTAGGTATCGATGTGTATATTATGCATAATATTCGTATACAGTATCTAAATGTCAAATATTTAGCCAATAGTCAGAATATTGTATTTATAATGGTAATCATGTTTAGGTTAAGTATTGATAGCGTATATTATATAATTATATGAAGAGCGAAGCGTCAGTATAATATTATCCACATCGACTTGCGACCCAGCGGGATGCAAATCAAACGATAATTATTTATATATATATGTATTAAATTTGCAACACGAAATAACGAGTTTAACAATCAGTCGGAAATCATTATTAGAAATGCAATAAAATTTCTTTATTGTTTTTAAAATCAATATATATATTTAACGTACATTTTTTTTGTCATTTATTTTATACTGATGCTTCGCTGCGAATGGATTAGGCATATATCACTATATAAAAAATGTGCCATATTTAATACCTCATGCTTTTAAATTACATATATATATATATATTATCATTGAATAAGCTGAGGTGGTGAGGAAATTTGAACATATTAAATATTAATCATATGTTATATATTTATTGTATACGCGTTTTTATCTACTTCACTCGTAGTACTGTAAAAAAAAATAGAAAATAAAAAATATATAACTTTGCAATGAATATAGTTAGTAAAGTAGTGTGAAGTTAACAAAACCAATCGCACAAAAACGTAAGTACATATTTTGACGAATCTTCGTTGCGTCGTTCACCTCGCTACACCTACAGGTCGCCGGCAACTACAACTCGTGTTCATACCAGACGGGGTAGTATATCGTAGTAACTAGTTTAAGAATTCGCCAAAGTAATTTTTCATTCATGTTTTTAAATCGTGAAAATGCGTATATTTTCCTAACTTGCTATATATATGGTTATAAATAATGGTTTTATATCGAAATGTTCACACTTATTATAAGTGTATGGCGTAAAAATAAAAAGCTGAAATAAATAAATAAATGAAAAGTATACTTGTGAAGTTGTGATGAACGTTTGCACACACATATTTTGTAGTATTATCGGTTATAATGAATCTTAAAAGATTTTCCATAATTTTTGGTACTTACCAGTCTAAAACCAACACGTTACAGAAATTATACGTGTACCTATACAAGTTTTTTTAATGTTATTCGTGCGATCAATACTGTTTTTATTCGATACGATTATTTATTCACAATTTAAGAGAATAGGACTATAGGAGAACGCGTAAAATATAATCATGACAATATACGTCACATATCTACTTTTTTTGAACTAGAAAAATAAATAAACTTATAACGCTCTTATAACTCGATTATAAAATTCATTTTGAAAACGGGTTTTTGACATTAGTTCATATGATTTAAATATTACATTTTTGTATGAATATCATTTGGCTACCTTGAAAGTTATTATTTCGGTGCGTTCATATATATATGTATAATATATATATATATATATATATATATATGATGGTGAGAACTTGTTTGGGTAATTGATTTATCGAGATAAAATTGTGAAATAATTGTAGTTCCTTGTTTAGACTTCGAGAGGGTTATGACGGAGTAAATGGATACTCTGAAGTCATAGTGTATCGCAAATAGATAAGTAATGTACTGGTTTGGAAGTAAAAATTGACATCGAGCTTTAAATGCATTTCCGGTTTTTAGTAGAAAATTATTTATTACTTATTTAAATGTGTATGTATGTATGTTTCATTTTATCAATTATCTAACTATTATCATACTTGGAAACGCAAAATGAAGTGCATTTATGAAAACGTATTAAATAGGCAAAAAAGCCTTCATCGAAACAAATAATTCAATAATCATTATTGGCGGCACAGGTATCAAAAGGAAAAATCTTAATGGTGAAAAAATAGCGAAAAAATTCAATTTTGAGAAAGCGGCCATAGCGATTGTTTTGTATGATCGATTTTTTCACATGTCTACTCACAAATACCGTACCGTTTGATGTTTAATGGCGTATTCGTGCTATTATCGGATCGTTTGGACGTAGAAAACATTGCAGACGAAAGGAATAGAGATAGAACGGGGTTAAAAACCATATAGATAATAATGTACACACAGTGGCGGATCTAGGGATTCGTCCCCGGGCGTAGCATTGTTGAGGCGCACTTTTAAAGGCCAATAAATTGCATTTATAATATGTTCGGATTCCGAAAACGGGACGAGACGCGTGTCGCGCAATGCGCACCGCAATGTACCAGTTATCATTATGTTAATTATATTATTATAAAAACATTTCTTTCACCTTTTATTCTTTTGTGTCTATTTTACAAGCGCTTTCGAGGTGCGTGCCTCTCACAATATTTGGCGCGCTGGCCCGTGTAAGAACCGCGTTCAAAAGTAGATCGCGACCACGTCGGTGGACAACATCAGAACGACGGAAATCACGATGGAAGGAATGGCGAATTACAAAATGTAATGGCGAAAACCGAATGTCAAACGATACTATATTACGATTAAATATCGATTTTTATTACTTCACACTTAGCACACTGTGTTTGATGGCATACACAATCAATTACCAATTTTGTTACTCGCCATAACGGTAACGATTTTTATTTTAAACGAAACGTGTATACTTTTCTTAGTATAATAATAATAAAATTTTCCAAGACAAAACACGTTTGACAAGTATTTACCATTGATAACAACATTTTATAATTTTAATAATAATTTGAATAATTAATAGCATCATCGTCATTAATAGTACATCGTCGACTATAAATGGTTTCCTGGAAGAAAATTTATATCTAGTTTCACTGCAAATAGACAAAAACACGAACCAAATAAAACGTTCAAAAGAAATGATGTTTCACTGAATAACACATAAAAATAAGATCGTTGTCTCGATAACCAAGTGAATTATTCGACTCTTTATTATATTGCACTATGGCAACATACGAGCGCAGTTTCAGTAAATTGAAATTAATAAAAACTTATTTGCGCTTCACAATCAACAAAATTAACTGACATTTCAGTGTATTTCAGTTGAAAAAGAGACGAAAAAAAAATTAATAAACTAATTCGTCGAAATAAAAGCCAGAAAATAAAAATTTGAAGTATTTTTCATTTTTTTACTACCTATATATTTTTCATTGTGTCTTATTTAAAAAAAAATAGTGTTTTTCATACAACAAGCATAGATAGTTTCGTTTAAAAATTTAATATTACAATAAAATCAAAAATAGTTTAATAATTAAAAAAAAAAAATCCATGGCAACTAATTCATGGAGCTAGGACAAAAAAAAAATAAAGATAAATAAATAATTAAAAATACAATAAACTAACAAAGATGTATAAAGGTTAACTCATTTACTTCTAAGTTATATACTAAACTCATTATGTTATTTAGTTTTTTTTAAAAATCTTAGTGTGAGGTGGGATATTGATACGGCGTAGTCGTAATATTTTCCACGGGCGTCCAAAATTCCTTGGTTGCGTTTCTGCGCGCACATAATATAATTTGACTACGATCACGTGCGAAAACGAAAAATAAAAAAAATAAAAAAATGGAAAAATTGGAGGGGATCGACTCCTAAGCGGAGAGATAAATCAATTAAATTTTAATTATATATAAACGCGCGTCTTGCACTTGCGCACAAAGAAACTACATGTACATGGATTCCTCGAAGGTCGTAACACATAAATTATACATTAATTTATGGACGTGTGCGTAGACGTTCAGGTCAGGCGCAGTAAGCGTTCGTGTTGATCCCTTACACACGATATTGTCCAAGATTTTGTTCGTCCGAGTTCGATTCCATTTCCATATCAAGACAATCGCGGTAAAAACGCGTACGTTCTATCGTGGTCGTGCAATCGTGTGATGTCTAGATTTAGTTTTCAACTAGGTTTTTTTCTTTTTTTTTTTTTTAGACGTCATTGAAATCGTTATGGACATTACGAGCACACGTAGCACAGACGTACGCTACGGCAACGTGTTAAAACGACAGTAATGTCCTCAGGTCCATTCATTAACCCCGTCAGCAAACAGGACAATCGGGTTTTAGCGAGCCGTGCATCCCGACCCTGACCCGCGGACCTTTTAAAGCGAAGCCGAGTAGTGCAGCGGTCGGCGTACGTAACACTATTACTAATTTTTTTTTTTACGTCCGTTAAATCTGTTCGATTTATAATCGACTATCCCGTAACTTTGTAACGGGTGTGCCGGTCATGCGCAAAAGTGTGTTTGTACGCATTCGTTTACATTTGACGAAACAGCTTGCGTGTTTTATTTTTTCCATAATAATGTGAAAATAAATACGTACGTGTACATCAAACAACAACTCGGCGTGAATTAAAATCCGTTTCCAAACGGTTCTGTTGTTGTTCTTACTGGAAACGGTTTTGTATTTTTTATTCGTCGTCGTTAGTTCAACACCGACGGCAAGTATGCACTACTATTACAGTTGTCAGTTAAAAAACAAAAAAAAAAAAATGTACAATACGATTAAACGGTGTAAACACGAATAACTCGGCGTGACACCGTCGTGACTCGCGCGAGATGTTTGTCTCGGTGGCGCCGACGAAATTACGGAAATAACGACCGCACGACACGAGTGTTCGGTCGTTCTGTACGGATTTCGACACCAATCACACGACGTCGCAGTTTGCGTTCAGCCGGGTATCCGGGATACCCGTGTACCGTGAACACGGTATTCTGGATAGAAACGTTCCAAATGTGAATTGTTCACATTATCACACACGGCGTTGCGCGGTTGAATCGAGAGAACGAGTGTAGAGGTCGACCAACTCAAGCTTGGGCAAACGAGCACGGGCAAACCTCTTCAAGGAAAAAAGAAAACCTATGAGATAGATTAAGACGAATGCGTTCAGAATGCAGCGACAATGATTGAAAACGTTTTTTTTTTCGAAAGCAATCTCATACAAGATTTCGATTAATAGTTTTTTTTTATGAGTACCTAATAATTGTTTTTTAATGTTATGGACCCATTTAACATTTTTAGGTTTACTTTACGTTCGATGTAAAAATAGATCAAAACAAATAGATTAGTGTTTAGAGCATGATAATAATGAAAGATTAACTGTTCTGTGCAATAATTAAAAGCAATTTTGTTTATTTTAATGAAATTCGAGTTTATCATTTGACTGACAATTGTAATATTTGATAAATGCTATCAAAATAAAATATATTTTACATCTGATCATATTTAAATGTCCATTAATCATTTTTTTATACTTGTACGTATTTGCCTATTGGCCATTATTGTTGCAGGCGTTTCACATATACATTCACCACAAACAGTTCAATATAATTTTGGTTCGTTTAAGACAAAATTTACCGGAAAATTCATTAACTTCATTTGTTCTACCGGCATTACAATAAAATGTAATATAAATACCACATTGGTGTTAATATTATCTCGCAAAATTATATTAAACAATCTATAATTATTCCGACTGATGCATATACGCAAACATGAACATTTCATCGAAATTCACAGCTATGAAATTCTTAACCTAGAAATGTTGTTGTTTTCATATTCATTAATTGTAATAAATTACTAGAATTGTTTTTCAGAGTACAATGATTTATTATTGTTCTGAGGATAACAACAAATCTCAGATATCACAGTCTAACCCAACCAACACTTAGTCGCGTCGGCGGCTCATTAATATCTTTTCTCTCGTCATGAACATTTGAAATTATATATATATATATAAAAACAAGACTAAGCGGTGAATCTATGCTGTACACTAAAAAACCGTTTACAAATTTACATGTACGGTATGCACATCTACGACTTGCGTTGTGTAGCGGAGGAGACGGACGAGCCGAGTGTCCAAGGTTAGATTAGGCTAGGTTAGCACTGGTTTTTTTATTTTTTTATAAACTCCGATTTTATTTGTTTTTGTATTTTTTTTTTTTTTTGTTACGAAATCCCGTGTCAGATCCGGGACTCGGGAAAATACTTGTTTATAGGCCTCTTAAAATCTGCTTAAGAGGAACCATAATTTCTACCGCAGTCACGGTCTTTGTTTCGTCGGCTGACTCGGCACTCTCGCGTTCGAGTACTTTCCACCATTTACACAGGTCCTTATATGTATAGAACACAAGCATTATTCGCCGTTGTTGCGAAACACGTTGGACCTACGTGGACCGACACGGATCGAAACAAATACGTATGAATACCATCGGATTTGTTTTTTTAATGCAATATCCTAGCGCGTCCGTACGCCGCGCCGAGTTCGTGTCTACGTTCAAAACGTTATATACCGTGTCATAACGTTGATAGATCGATCTGATATTATGTTACCTAGACGCTGTACACTAAATATACAAGGCGATTTATTTTTATTTTTATTACGACCCAGGCCATGTCACGGGAAATATACATAATTTCGTTATATTTTTTTTTCTAGACGATTCTCAGCATATTCTTTTCTATGCGTTTTTATCGTTTTAATATTTTTTACCGCCGCCGTCCCTTATTTGTCAGAATTATATCAATACTTTCGTTTTTAAAATGGCCACCTATTATTTCAGTTATAAATTCCCTTAAGGAATTTATGGAAATTTACGTGGATTTTTAAAATCCGATGAATATTTTCCGAGTATGTAAATAGGCGTTTGAGACACGACGAAGTGACGAGTGAACGGAGTGAATTTTTTTTAAACACACCGCTTCTCGAAAAATACCAGCGCGAATGTCTTTTCGCTGTATAGCGTATAATATTATACTCGTTGCAGGTTGTACTCGAAATACATGAAGAACGTTCCGGAAATATTAGTTTTAGTGTCCGATCCAGTGTGTACAACAATGTATTCTAGTTGGTATTACGAAGAACAATCTAGCGAAGAAATTTAACGCGTTGTCTATTATGGACGTCATTAGTCAAGGCTGAGCAAGTTTTAAATTAATTCTAAATCTTTTAAATTAAATCGATGAAAAATATGTAAGTCAAGTCAAGTTATGAATTATTTATATTTTTCACGTCAATAGTTAAACGTCAATTTAAAAAAAGTAACTTTACTTAGTTAAAAGTTTAAATATTCCGTTTAACATTAAAAACATAGTGTGGATAATGAGATAATATCTTTCAACGTCTTACGTAGTCTTCAATACTATTATGTTTATGTTTACTTATATTAATTAGTTGATAACCATCCTTGTCGAACACTATATAACTAATACTATAATATTCATTTATAACTTAAAACGTTAAATTAAAAAAAAAAAATACAGTTGAATCGAATTGAAAACTAATTTATGAAAAAATTAACAATAACATTAATAAAATGAACTTAATTTTAGCTTATAGCTCGTTTATGCCCAGCCTTGCCCATTGTGATATTTGAATGGATTTAATTTATACGATTAATTTTTTTAAATTCATATTTTATTTAAACATCATATATTACAGCCTTGGGACACGATGTGTTAATATTCCGATAATAATTGCATATTTCAGCTTATGCGTGTTCAATTATGTACGCACGAAACAAAAATAGGGATAACATAAGGATGCCGTCACATCGTCACAATGAATTATTACATGTATTATCCGCATTTTAGATTTTTCTTGATCAACACAATGGAAATACGCGTACTTAACTATCAATATCAAATAATGTCTTCGTCGTTGTTCAAAATTCGTAATGTTGTATGCATTGTGTTTTATTATCAGGGGTGCGTGATAATGTCAAATTTGTGTAATATCGTATTTAATTGTAACAATATATATATATATATTTGTAATATAAATTACATATATACACCGGTTAAACGTGTTTTATGTTTTTCGGAAACTTTGAAATTCGTGTTCGAATGTTTTTCATTTGCGAAACGCGTCGCCTTATTTATTGTGATCGCGTTCGAAAATGAAAATGAAACGGTATTTACTAAAACAAAATTATACATGTTATTTAAAATATCAAGCGATGGCCGTTGAATAATAATGTACGATGTTATATATACCTGCTCGTATCTCGTGGATTTACATATAAATAAGGTATTTAAATCGGTTTTCACACGCACGAAACGAGAGATTCGAAAGGCGGGAGAAATATTTTGCATCTACAAGTATTAAAACGAAAGTTTAACACGTCTTTTACTCTTTTTTTACTAGCAATAAAATACATTTCCTTCAGAAGTAACGTCTCCTAAAAAACAGATTGAAATTAAGACCGATTATTACTTACGTTATATAGTATGTATAATTCATGTAATTTGTGTCATTAAATATTTTATGATAATTATTCAATTAGTAATAGGTTATAAGTTTAGGGAGTTCTAATGCAATTTAACTCCCTCATGCTTTAAAAAAATGTTAAATGTTTTGCAATATTATTTTTGGAATGACAAAAAAAACGAAATTTGATTTGTGAAAATCGATTGTGTTCAGAGGTTCACAGAGTACAGAAATTCAGAGTTTAGAGTTATGTGTAATGATGATTATTTTCGTACTGTGACTAATAATTCATATTTCGACATTATTTTACTTGACGATTTCAACTTATCTTCTGTTTCATTTTATAGCATAGCCAAAGCACATTAGGACAAATAAAAATTATTGATATATTATTTTGTTTGTCGAAATTTAAGAGAAACGATATTGCAGTCGGCGAAAAATTCCACAGCTGAATAATGTTTTATTTGAACTAATGTTTGACTTGCCTGCTGAAAATGAGTGTTAAATATATATGTATATATTTAGTAATAAATTTCCTTATAACTATAATTATTTTAATAAAGTTATCAAGGTTCTTGGGCATAGTGGATTTTTTCCCTCCAAATTAGAATTACTCATATTTAATGTATTAAACATTATTACTAGATAAAAGAAGTGCTAATGAAATTTTTTTAGACCGTAAAAAAGTATTTTCGGGACAATAAATCTAAAATAGTAATCTAACCTTGTGTCGGATTGGATTACCTACTCGGTTTAGAGCATCTGTTTTAAATTCAAAATTCAGTCTATTGTTAAGGATTTCACTTTTGTTTCATGTATACACGCCTTTCATATTATATTTTAACGTATTTGTGTTCTACATAAACACATTATTAAATGTACATTTTTTTTCCAAATCAAATGTCGACGAGTTGATTGCACATTTCAATATTAATCCTATTCACGCGAAATAAATTTATAAATATATTTGTGCATGATTATCTACACCTATATAGTCATATAGTATATATTATTTATTATATGTTTATTTTCAGTTGTTAAGTAATCCAAATTAAAATATACACATTAGTATTTACATACGTGTAATGTTATATTTCCGTATAAATCGTATTCGTCTGAAAATTGTGAGTTGAGTTTTTATATTGTCTGTAGTGTATTTAATATACCGCAAGGTTAATATATTATTATATAAAAACTAGAAAAGTAACTTCATTATAATTTAGGTTTATGTTAATTAATTTTTATTAAATCACAATTTATTATTTGTTTTAAAATGTGATATTTTTTGATTTTTCCTCTAACGTAAATTATGTAGCACGCGACGAAAATCTCCGTCTATATTATAATGATCAGTGACTGTTTCGCGAGTCATGTCCGACGGTAAAAGAAAAATATGTTCATATAAACTTCGAATGAAAAAAAAATGTCTGTGTAGATTCATGCGAAACGTAGTGAAACGTTTCTTTTTTAATTTTAATTTCTCTCAGTTTTTCGTCAAAATAATTTGTATATATATATAAACCCCATTTTAGACTGGTCGAGATGTAGCTGATATATATATATATATTTGTAATAGATACCCGTGTATTACAAAAATAACCCTCTTAAACTTAATGCATGTGTCGGCGTCCGATTTCCGATTCGTATATAGACGGGTCGTACGAAACTTTTTGAGTACTGGTCTTATATAGTTCTACGTGAAAATGGATTTACGGACAAACGCCGCTGTGAGGCCAGTACTCAAGAGGAGTACGCGAAAAGTACAAAACAGCCTCAGCGATGTCGTCGGATATCGAGCTAGCAGTTCGCACTTGAACGATAACGAGTGCGTCGATTACATTTTTCGGATATGATGTATCTTTATAGCATTAAAATGTTAAATACGATCGGACGAGATAATTAATTTGTTATTCAAAACACGTGTACAGTTATTAACTAGTGTAAGAACACTTTTGAAATGTTTGATCGTAAAACGTTTCCGGGTATAAACAAAACATTGCGCGAAGTATATAGTTTTTTATTGCCATCGACGGAAGGCATTTGTTGTTGTTATTATTATGTTTTTCGGCCATTCTTACAATGAATATAGATACGGCAATAATATATATATACATATATGTAGAGAATCCGAGCATTTTATGAATTGCCCGGGAAATGTAGATTGTTAAGTCTAACGTATCGTAATATTTGTCAATTTGGATTTCAAAATTGATTTTCGACAATGTCTTGTCCTTTTGTCAATTCAAAACATTACGACGGATTTAAACAATACATTTTTAAAAAAGTATTGTATATTTGAATGTTTTTCTTATTATTTTATTTCATTATGTTATTTAATTCGTTTTTTTTTTAAAAATTATTTTGATTGATTTTGCGGTAATATATCGTCTCTGGTATGGCCCACGGCTTTAGACACGATTCAAATATGATACGTGTTCAAATGTGTGGTAATTTTTTGAACAAACATAATACAATGCGTGCACGTATACAGACATTAAAACGTCCATACGATAACCAATAAATCGTTTACCTCGATATCGTAGAGGTTTAGAAAACCGTGTATTTTATTCAGCACACATGTATGTGTTGAGTACAGTTTTTCGAAATCCTTGAACGAGTTGAACGTACGGGGACGGTCAAACGCAAGCGACACGTCTTTGTAACCCGTTTGTGTTGGTATTGTATTTTACAGCGCGAGATCAAAGAAAAACAGGAAATTTACGTGCCAATTAAAAATTATAATTTCTGCGCGACATACGTGACCTTGACGAGATTAATCTCGTTGATTATTCAAAATTGTAAAAATCGTTGACATTTTTCTGATATTCTGGTTGTTGGCCGGGAACAAAATGTTTTGAGTCTCGTTCATTTCTGATGTATCTTTGAAAAACGACGAAACGGATAAAACGGTACACATATATATATATATTGAAACGTCGGACTACGCGTTGTCGCGATCGTTTCGCAATCGGGTTTTCATGGAATCGAGTACGACGGGACGAGTAACACCGATATATATATGTGTGTGTGTGTGTGTGTGTGTGTTTGTTAAACATTTTTACGAGCAACACGTTTTGCGATTCGGGCACAGGGTGTTAGGGGGTCTCTATCGAGGAAACCTCCTCCGGCGGCCCGGATCGCGACCGACAGGTCTCTTTCACTTCTTCGTCGTGCCGCGTTATCTACGTCATCTCGCGAGTCCCGAACGTGAAGACGAGCCCGCGTCGTGGACATGGCGATTTCGTCGCGCGTTGTCTGCCGTCCCGCGGGTAAACGCAAAGTTTCCGGTAACGAGAAACCACGCTGTTTTATGTACCCGCGAGACGTCGTTCACCTTCGCCGGAGTTGTACACGTATTATACGCGGCTGTACGCGTTTTGTGATGTCTACCCCCCCCCCCCCCCACATCGTATCGACCGGCGGATCTAGTTCGAGAAAACGTAATACTTGTGTTGTTTACGCTTTGCGGAAATTCGCTGTACGACTTGCGCGAAAATCTCGTTTCGTACGATTGGTAGTAAAGAAAAAAAAAAACAGAACAAAAACGGGTTCGCGCGCTCCGTTCACCAGGCGACGGTGACGTTGTCGGTCTTTAAACGGTTTCCGACCGACCGTTCAAGTACGACTAGTAGTACATCGTGTTTTTTCTCTGCACGTCGCCGTCGCGGGTCTCCCGTATTGGATTTTTCGCGAACGGAAGCAACGCGCCCGACTTCATTGAGGTTACATATTTTCCGCCGATTTGTTTGTACAAGCGTTCACGTTCAATTCGTAAGACTCCGTTTCAAGTGTTCGTCGCACGACCGGGAACGATATTCGTTTTTTTCTGTCCAGAAAGTCCACTTCTCGGCGCGCCGGCTTGGAGTCTTGTCCTGAGCGTTCTATTCACAAAACAAATCTAACCTAACCTAACCTAACCTAACCGAACCGTATAGTCTACGGTGTTACAGGGCCTGCGGAGGATTTCGAACGCGCGTCATTTGTGGTGGTGATGGTGTGTGTGTGAGGAGGGGGGTGCAGGTTGTGGTCTGCCATAAATATAAGAATCGTCGGGCCGACGTGGATTGTTTTTTGTTTTTTTATTTTCAATTATTTATCTGTGATCGTGATAAGTCACGCGCTATACCTTGTGATTGCCACGGTTAGTCGTGGTCACGGGTAGTAGTATCATCGCATTAACAACACTGATTCGGGGGAGGGGGTCATGGCAAGTACAGTGTGGCCTGGCGGGGTCAATAAATTAGCCGGCGAAAATGTTGGCACCGACAAACAAACGTATGAAATTATGCGCCTGGTGGATAGGGAACACCATAAAAAAATAAAAATCGTCGACGAAAATGATCGATTTACGTTACACGCGTACATTGGATAACATTTGGATTTTTCGAAATTGTACGCGCTCAATTTTGCAACATGTACAAAAGAAAGATATACCCACACCCATTCCGATACATTATTAAACGTTTCGGACGTATTATTTAAATTAATATGCCAAGGTCGCGTCGAACAGGTTTTCAGATTATTCACGCGCGACGTTTTACCCATTTTTCTGGCTCTTTCGATCGGTCTCGTCGGATTTTCGACCTTAGACGTCCGCGCCTGTCGGATTCAAAAGTCGATGTCATCGTCTTTTGAAAATCTCTGCACGACGGTTGCGCCACGTCCTGCAATCGCTGCAGTCGTTTCGAATCGACCAGCACACGGACAACAATAAACCGTTTGGATAATACGCGAAGAAAACGAAATGATAGTTTGTCGAGTTAACGCGCGTTCGTTGCGCAACGTAATGACCATCGAGCTGGGATATGTTCGTTCGCGCAACACCGCGTCCAAAAAAAAAAAAAACCAGACATATTCGTTCGGACGATGACATTTTATTTATAAAAACAAATTTAATAAATCTTTATGAATAATACCATTAAAAAAAAAGAAACGACAGCCGTTATTTTGGATTCACAGTTATCGTGTTGCGTAAAACGATGTATAGGCTGCCCGTTTCAAACGGAATTCTCAAACGTGCGGTTCGTTGTTGCGTTTTCGTGCATACACGCGCGCAATGAATCTTTCACTAACTAATTGCCGTGTAAATTGTTGATCGCAAGTACGTAAAACAACGCGCGCCACACAACGATAATAATGATAATAATAATAGTAACACAACAGATACAAACATATTACGCGACACGATAAACGTACGACATTATACGAACATACTGTTTATAAGACATTAAGATGATATCTAGCGACGACCGAATTCAGCACCGTCCGTTTCCGCTTCACCAGAAAAACAACACGCTATCGAATAATCCGAGTTTGGTCGTCTCGACTTCTATCGCACAAATTTATTCCTGTTATTGTATACGATTATTTGGATAACAAAAAAAAAAAAAAAAATCGATATTTTTAACGTCAGACTCATATTTGTACAAAACGTGTGCGTATATTTTATTATGCAGAAGATTCATAATGATTGTTCGACTATAAAAAACGTCAAACATTTTTAAATATGTATATTAAACGTACATAATAATTATAATAATAATAATAAATACGTCTTTGCTATATTTCGGTTAAAATATAATCGAGAAGAAAAAAGTATATTAACGTTTTATAATTAGAAAATAATTAGAAAACAATGAGATATGTAATTACGTGCGCCAAAAGTATTTGAATTTAATGCCGTCAATTATGTCCGAAAAAATCGAATAAGATTACTAACATAAAAAATGTTCAAAATGTTTTTGTTCTAAGAATACTTTTATTGAGAATATCATTATATTATATTTTTATTAGATTATTACAAATGAATTGTTCAATAATTTAATGTACGAATTTGACTGAAAATGTATAAATAACTATTATTACTTTAATATTTCTAAACGTTTTTTTTTTCAATCTTGTCTTAAATGGTCTGTCGTATAAACTATGCGGTACACTGTAAAGAGTACTGTTGTATATGTTAATGTTTTACAAACATAAATTTTTCGTCGAAATTTCTCAAAAAATATTTACTAAAACGTTATGACCAACAGTAATCGCCAGATGGTGCGTTAAAAAATCGAAATATGGCCTGAAAAACTAAAATATGCCGAGATATGATTAAAAAAAGTGTTGAATTTTTGTTCCGAACATCACGAAACGCATTTTGTGTTCATCTAAGCGAACAACACACGATCGATTAGAAAAAAACGTGCAAACGCATACAAATCCGAATCAAATGCAATGGTTTCCTTAAGAACTTAATTGTTACGGTCATTTCTCTGAAACTTAATTAGTAAGTTTTGGTACTCGGTTCGTACGCAACACTCGTAACGTGTCACACTCGAAACAGAACGATTGGAAGAGGAAGTGATTATCGTGATAATGATACGTATATCAAACAGGTTAACGTTTATTTAATTTATCAATTATATAGGCAATATGTTATAATTTATTTTTCGGTTGCAATAAACATACATATTTACATATTTTACATGTTGAATGCAATAATCTCTACATTATTATTATCATTATTCCACGTATTTAACAAGGAATAAACGGTACCGGTTAGACGTGTGATCAACCGACAGGTATTCTCGATCAGACGCATATGGATCTATATCTACTCGTATGAATGTTATCTTTGCTGTTTGTATCGTATTCGTTTAGTAAAAAAATTGTTTACCATACGTCGAAGGTCTTATTTAAATGTATATAATAATAATTTAAAACAAAAACAAAATAACAATAAAACATTATTCAACCCGACGCAACGATCGCGTAGTACATAATATAATAAGTACGGCGAAGAAGCTCAATTAGTTTGGATATTATACACGGTTGCTTTATTAATTTCCATAATTAATATTCTATTGTTCGTACACGGGAAATAGTATAAATATACTTGGATTTACCATGTTTTCACTATACATTATTTACTGCTTTGTGATCAATTTCACGAATCCGTTGTTGGCTGATGGCGCGGGGAAATTCGGCTTCCGCCGATCACTACTCCGTGTACCGTTTTATGCGTCGATGTTGTGTTCGAGGTTTATAGATCGAATTTTCTTTCTGTTGTACAAACAACAAAAAAAGATCGTCACGCGTTCCGCAAATATTGACCGTTGACATTGCAACACGAATCGAACGGGCGTCCGGCCTTGAACTTACGGCGGATTACCATAATACTTTGTCGAGAGTGTTTTCCGACGGAACGTAATCGTCTTGATTGTATTTTATTCGTCTTCCGGACAATCAGACGTAAATGTAGTCAATTTTTTAGTAGGTCATTATCGATATAGTCGCACGGCAGCTATATGGTCGTTTGTAGAGCATATCGCACGTTTAACTGGTGTCGAACTCAACTACATTGTCTCGGATGGTTTTCGAACGAAAAAACGTTTATACTCTTTTTTTCTTTTTTTTTTGCTTCGGGTTTAAAACCGCATTTATGTGTCGTTGGGTTTTTCTTAAACGAAGAGACAAATAACCTGAAATGAACGATTAAAATCACGTACTAGTTACAACACAAATTAAATCGATACAGATTAGTAAACTTAATAACATGTGTATACATTAGTATTGAAAAAAATATTTAAATGTCGTTTTTTGTTAAAAAAAAATAAATAAATAAATAAATAATAATTAATGTGTAATCATCTGGTCGACAGCGGCTGATCTAACCGTACGTTGACGAAAACTGAAAAATAGATACGAACCAAAATCCGAAAGAAAAAACAACAATAAACGTCCGTTCGCGATGAATAAATTGTAATACAACGAGTGCTTCGGAAGAAACGTATAAAATGTATGAAGAAAATTGAAATGTTTTAGCAGTATGCGTATAAAACTATAGGATTTCCCGAAACGAGGCGGAAAATTAAATATCACGCGCGTTGTAAGACACTTGAAATGTATTAGATGGTTATCAGTGTTGATAATTAAACCGGTTAATTATTATTCGTGTACACGTGTACACGTGAACTGACCAACATTACTACAACTACGGAACCGGGATTCGTAAATTCGGCGTGTGTAAAAACGTACAATGTACACACGCGTATTAATAATAATTATAATTATCGTACTCGCACACCATACACGCGTCCGCATGTGACCTGTTGATGAGGACGAATCGTTGTGACCTACACGGTCTTTTTGTTTTTTTTTTGGTACGCGGTTAGGTTATGATTTCCCCGTCGGTTAGGTTAGGTTCTCGCGTTTTCGATTTACTATTGATTCGCGACATTTTCCGTCGCGTGTTTTTTGTTGCACGCGTCGTTAGATTGATCGCAAAACCGTTTACGATTATTTCATTATCATACTGATTTTCAAACCCCGTAATTAACACGTGAAGTTTCGGAGTTTCCCGAAAAACGTTGTAAATCGTCACTATCTCTCGTTTAGTGTTCCGCTGGTCGGTACGTCAAAGAAAACGCTTTTTTTTTAAAAAAAAAAAACATATATATATTTTTCTAATAATTTTCAGTGACCAACGAACTGTCAGACACGTGCAACTTATTACCTCCGAATCCGTAGCAACAAGTTCTAATCAGGAGCATTTCTGAATGATTTTTCCGTATTTTTTTTTTTTATTTCTTTTTATTTGTTGACGTTTGTTTACCGAGAGACATATTCACAAACAACACATATTATGCATGTCATATGCGAACGGTCGAAATCGAATAAGGTGGACACACGAATATACAGTCACGACCTTGGAATGTTACGCGTGTGTGCGTGTCTAGATCATTCCAATGTTTACAATCTTTTATGGATAAAATGTATAATTAAAAAGTTCATTGTATTTATTAAAATCGGGTTCACGAATGTATTTTTGAACATTATTTCGATTATATCAATTATTTATATACCACACTATAACTATATAGTGATTAGACGGTACGAACATATTTTTGAATATCGAAATTATAACACAATCGAATCTAATTGTACGAAATCAAGGCATCATCATTTGCGTATCCCTACGGTTATTTACGAAAATCGGCGTAATCTATGCAAACTAATTGTATATAAGTCTAAATATAACTTTGTTGCGAAAACAGCACGTGTATAAAACAAAATGGTCTTTGTATCGCGATTGTTTATTGTAAAAATGGTATATTTTTCAATTATTTTATAATCATAAATCGGATTTATGAATTCGATTTCATAGGATACGTATAAATATTTTACTGATAACGGATTTTTTATTTTAATTTTAACGAGCACAGGATTTTAATGTGCTCGTTTTCTCAGTCAGTTTTCGTGTTTATGTATAATTTTAAGTAATTATTTACCAAATGTTGACACATAGATTATTGAGATTTTTCAAGTTTTTCGGTTGTTTGAAGCGTCTATTTTTTAATTTTTGTATTTTATATCCGAAAAAGTATTTGTCTCAGACTGTTTCGTAATTAATTGCGAACATCGAATTAATACAAATGTATACACATTGTTATATATTTATAGCAGCATTTATTTATGTATTGAGGAATGGAATAGGCAGTGCAGTAAAAATGACCGCGAGATATTTCCTGCCCTTGCACTTTTCCACACATGTCATTTGGTTAATTGTAAATGATTATAAATAATAACTCATTGGTTCGATATTTGATAGTGCTACATATATATATATTGAAATTTGATTTAATTTTATTCTTTTATTCATATCGTGCAGTTATTATTACTATTATGATTTATGCCAATGCCATAACTACTTTATGACCTTAATCGGGTTTTTTTACGAAAACAATTAATAAATTATACAGAAGATTTCCGTAAATGAATAAGAATTACATACCATTTTTTTTTATTTATATAACATTACTAAAAATATAACAGTATTCGAAATGTATTGGCGTGTGTGTATATGTTTTTTTTTGTATGTTCATGTGATTACGTTTTCGAATAAAAGAAATGTTTAAACGGTATAGCGATATTTTTACATGAAAATTAAGGGTATACATTTTTTCCGTATAAATTATATTAATTCTACACGTTTTTTAGCATATTATAATTATTTAAATTATTAACAAGCTGTTACCCAGGAGGTTGGCTTTAAATTGACTTCCGAAATTTTTGTTTTGTTTTTGCAGCTTTTTAAACATCAATGGACTTAAATGAATACAAATTGAAAAGTCTTATTTTTTGCCAATTAAATATATTATATAAAAATAAAAATTTTTTTCCACGACAAAACGTGGACGGAATTCGTTAAATGTATGATCTGATAATGATTATGTAACTTTTCGTAGATAACGGTGAGTGTATTCTGTTTAAAATGAGTTTTAACATTTTTGTTAAAAACTATGTTCCGTCTGTTCCTACAAGTCAAAAATTGAACGCAGCTGGTACTATAGACAAGTTAAATATTTGAACTGATCTATATTATATAATCTACTATTATATGCGTTTTAGAGGATATTTAGTTACTATAAATGCTATAGATATGTATACAAGTCATAAAATCGTTTGTTTTCATTTTCAAGTGACATTTGATACGTCGTAATAACAGTTATGAATAGCAAACGCAAATGTCTGGTCGACGACGACGACGATACGACTGGTACGCGAATAAAAATTTTGCCGTCGAATCATAATTTTGTACTAATTTCGAATCGCAAATAATATCACGTTATTTTGTTTTTACTTATCTACATTTTTTTTTTTTTTGTATTACGTTCAGAAACGTTTCAATTTATTTTTCGTTTAACGCTGGGTGTGGCATAAATATGGGAGCGTTTGAACTGTATTTTGTTAGTCTTACGTCTCACGAAATGAAATCTATTCGTATAAATTCGGTAGCATAACAACCTTTACCGTCAGCTGCAGTGAGCGACGAAGAAATGGACAAATCGGCGGAGTCTCTGAATAAAACAGCTCGGGACGTTTCTGATGATGACGAGCAAACGCAAGAAGTGATTAGTCCAACATTACAGTTATCTATGATTATTGCGGACTTATTTAGCTTTCGGTCGATTATGATATTTGATTTTTACAACAATAATACTTGGACGATAAATATGGTTTACGAATAATAAAACCATTGCAATCGATTGTTTCGTTAACAAACATTTGTCTGTTGTGAAATGAGCGAAAATCAGACGTCGAACTTGCACATGCAATCCACGTAAGAGGATTCGCCACGTTCGTTCGTCGTTAAACGAACACATTTAGGTTCATAAAAAATGGAGGTTGTTCATCGACATAACAAAGGAAACAATGATCACCCTGTAAAATGTTTACTGACTATATCAACTAGCATATTACTAATCGAGTGCATCGTTTCATTTCAGTGGTAGGAACCAGACTATTGATGGATGCGAGTATAGCTGCGAGTATCGGTTCGATGAAGATTCCGATTGAACTGATTCACACGACCGTAATATGGTGACTCGGGAATAGCAGTGCGTTTTGTTTACCAATATGTGCGTTTTGTTGTTGTTGTTGTTGTTGTTGCAATAAAATACGTTAGAACTAAAACACATACGGTCGGTTTTCGATTTTATTATCCGTTCCCTAGGCGCACCACGCACATGACGATTGCGTTGAACTGTCAACATTACACAGGCCACGAGCAGCGAGATAATTAAAATAAAAACGTGTAATACGTAAATAAAAAAAAATATACGAACGAACGAAACGAAATACGGTTTTCATAACGCGAACGTTAACACGTCGGACGTGTGATAATTTGCGTGTATATTATCGTTGTGTAATCGGATTCGGTCGTTTCGTTACCCCGCGGGGCCGCCGACGACCCGAACGCGGCGATGCGTCCGTGTTTTCGTACACGCGCGGTTCGATTGCGCAATCAGGCCTTTCCGCGTTCGCCTACAGAACTCGACTTCACCGGGCAACCGAACCGAACGCGAACGTATTGACCCGAATGCGCCGCCGAACGTGTCCGCGGGGACGGTCCCGTTTTCCTCCAGACCAGAGTTTGTCAAAGTGTGGTCCCCAGGTGTCCGAAACTAAAACTAAAAATAATTAGCATAATGCGTTGGGTCGAGTTCCACGCGTGGATTTTATTTGAAGACTTAACGATGAGCAAAAAAAAAAAGAGTTTACGCCTGGAACCCAACCCGACCCGACCGGGGGTCCTCGAAGACTGTAGGTCTTTAGGCGTGGGTCCGTGATTCGTTTGACCCGGAGAACCTCTGCTTCCAATCGTCGTCGTAGTGCTCGCGCGCGTTAACATCGCGTTCACCGTCAACAGTGTGCGTTTGCCGTTCGATCGGGGGACGGGCACGCGTCGCCGCGTCCCAGACCGTACGTCCAAATCATTTCGAAAGTCTCGGGGGTTTTTTCACGGATCTACGTCGTACAATTGCTTTCGCGACTATTATCGTTTTCAGAAGTATAACGACACGAATCGCCGAGGAAAACGTTTTTTGTTTTCAACGGAATCGCGGCGTTTTCGGCAAAACGTTATGGACCCTATAGACACGGCCGGCGCGAATAAACGCCGAGCGAGTGGGCGTCAAACAAATGCGATTGATAGCCCCGGATAGGTGGTGTAACGCGCGATACGGATTCGCCGATTTCACGAATATTGTTGGTTACGATCAGATTTGCCGACTTGAAGGCACTTCGACGAACACGAAATGGCACGCCTTCCATTTGCGCCGGCCCCCGCCTGTAGACGTTCAACCCATGAAGCAGTTGTCGTCGTCGATTGTCGTCCAGCGGTAGGACTTACAACAACGGTTTCTACTTTCTGTCGAACGTGATTATTGTCGACAGCCAGGGCTCAGTGAGTACTATGGTCTCGGGGTCCGGGAAAAAAAACACAATATATATATATTATTAGTTTAAATTAGAAAAATAAAATGAGTCGTGCCACCCTCGGTCACCGTGTCTTTATCCAATATTGGTATATAAATAATTTGTTTTATTACTACATTATTGTGTGTAACAATATACGTGCATATTCTTTATACTAGTGTACTTGCGTTTCAAACTTATTTTAGGGTAACTGAAATAACCGACATCTTATAGAGGCGTATAACAGCAAAAGAAGCGGTGTACCCAATAATTTAGGTACCTTTTGTAAAAAAATAAAACGTTAGAATTTATATCAAAATTATTATAAATACTAACGTACAACGAGCGACCGGATTTAATTACAGTAGTCGAAAAAAAATCCACGTGGGGGGAGGGCCGTCGACAGCGACCGTTACCGCGACGGCATTCGTGTAAGCGTTCACGGGATGGGGATTATTTCGAGTCCGGTCGCGTAGAAAGTGAACGTGTTACTTCGGACGTCCGGTATATGACGTATCGTTCATTTGCTTATTCGCGCCAACTATTAACGAAAAACTTGAATTTTTAATTGTATCCGAGTCAATTAAAAACCGAAAATAACTTACGCAGATTTCGAAACGCACGGGAAAAAATAAAATCAATTAAAATATAGTTTTTGTACACACACATTTATATATATATACCGTTTGTACGAGAACATAACGCGCTGATCGTGTTTCCGATGCCTACGCACAAGCTATAATTATGGTTTCCCGTTTTGCGTGTGCAATTCACGCTCGTTTCTCCGGCGACATTTATTGTCTTTTAATGTCGTTTATGTTTTCGTAGAGAAGCACCGAATCTTAAATTATAAAAACCTACAGTTCTCGCCTTTTGACGTTCGTGTAATTAGGCCGATTCGTGACATCGAATTCGTTTTGTATTCTAAAAGCGTATTTGCCAGTTCTAATAATAATTCGTTTTTCGCCCTGTAACGAATTCGTCACGTTTTTACCGTTGTCGCATCCTCTTCGCACCGTCTCCGTCTATGCACGTGTACAACAAAAACATTAACTCATTTTAACGAAACAGATGAGAACATATTTGACCATTTTTACTCGAACGAGTATATATATATACTAGTCGTTCGAATGACTGTTTAGCTGGATTATTGAAATAACACGTTTACATCACTCCAAAAAGGTTTACTCGTTTTAAATTCGTAAATGTTATACACTGCATACACATAAAAAACAATATAACAACGGTCTGTACTCGACACTCCGTATACAGTTCAATACGGTATTCGGTCGCGCGTAGACGGGCGTAGACATGTACCGTCGGGTATGTTTTTATTGCGAAAATTATATTTGAAACGAAACAACATTTAATACGTAGGTATTACGTATAATTATTATTAGATTTTCTACTAAAAATGTTTAAAAGAAAAAAATGCAATTCGTATGTTTTTGAAACTCGTACATAAATCATATAAACATAAAGCATAAAAAAAAAAAATGAAAAAAAGCAAAATAATTGTATTTCGTATTAAACTGCAATTAGAAAATAAAAAGCAAATTACTCCGGCATCCGTATTCTACAGCGATTATTTTATTTCACCACGTAATAATATACATGTTAAACTATTATAATGATACATTATAGCAAAGGCGAGCAAAAGGTGGTTGAACTTACATTATATGTGTACAAACGTATCTCAAAAAACCAGTTTGGACGACCGAGGCGTCTATTATTAAATATATTATGTGGTACTTTTAGATCGAATGAAATCTTTTCCCGAAGAACGTCACGGCACGCGCACAGAGAAACATTAAAAACAATGATCGTACAGATTGCGTATTTTTTTCAATGAGGAATTCTCAGTTAGTTCGATCGTGGCCAGTTGAAGATCGATCCGATTCGATTTTCTTCATCACGCCAGATCCCGAAATGTCTACGTTTCTCTAAGACAATAAGACCGGCGCAATTTTTTTGTTTCGTGTAAAAAACATCTTTAATTGTCGTATTTTACGTAACAATAATCGCGTCGTTCCTATTGATTTTTTGTTTTTTTGTTAACATTTAATTTATTAATATTATTCCTGTCGCGTAGACTGAGGACCGCGAAACTTTGTCGGTTATACATATTGCAATTGAGGGTTTCCAATCGGTTCCCGAAAAATATGTGTACAGTCCGTTTATTTACCGAGAGAGAGAGAGAACGTTAAAAAAATATAAGACTATTTTTAATCGATTTCGTCAATTATATAACGTCCAAAAAAGATGTCGAATGCATATTGAATTCTATGCAATAACGCATGACATAACTCTTGCACTTCAAAACACGTTCACGTTTTTATCTAATTTACGGTAGCGACCTCGTGGATTTCAATCTTGCTCGAGAATTGTGTTTTGTTTTACGTGTTTCAAACACTCAAACCGTCGTTTGTCTACATCCCGCACGTTGTTCAAGTTTCGTTTTTAAATCCTTTTCGTTGGACTGCACGTGATCACGTAAGCTGTTTCCAGCGGCTGCTCGTGGACTTCGGGTTGAACTCATTCACGACGACGCGCGGAAAACTAAAACATCACCGTTATAGCGATAAGCGTAAGACAATCGCAATTGTCAGTGGCGTCTAAAAATAGCAGTGAATATTCTATAGGAATTTTATCGTTATAAATACACACACTGAATTGTCTCTTCAGAATACAAATCGCTTACGTTATAATTCTTACATTTTTTTTTTTTTTGATTTCAACGTAAATTTTTTTAGAAATTCTTGTTCTTATCGCGCACCGTCGAAATTTGGCCACCTTTGGCACGCGTGTCACATAAGTCCGACACCCTCGGTCCAGATAAACAACAGAGCTATTATTGTTATCCACGTAAAAACTCCCAGATATTCTTGTTCCGTCGACAGCGCGCGTAGGAAAACGGTAAACACTTCATTTATTTATTCGTCGTCGAATACTAGAATAACCTCGCCAATAATACCGACCGATATCTAAATAGCGCATCAAATTTCGCGTTGGTTTTTACTTTGAAGTTTCGTTACGTTGTGTTTCTTTCAGGCGTTTCAGAAAATTTGAATAATAGTAAAGAAACACGAACCGTTAGAAAAATGTAATTTTCATATCACGGTGGAATGACAATCGTACGTTAACGCTCGTGAAATGTCGCGCGTTTCAAATCAGACCGCGTTCAATAACAAAGGCGGTCGTTATCGGAAAAAAAAAAAAACGTATTTTTCTCGATTTAATACGAATACGACCATCACCCCCCTAAGCCGGAGAAAACCGTCCGAAAGAAACGCCGACCGCGGAAGACAACAGTCCGCGCGCGCGCGGCAAGTCGGACGAGCGACGGTGACGTGACGGGCGGCACCGTTATTTGTCGTCGGGCCGAAAAGTCCGGTTTCGCGAGTGAGAAAAAAAAACCCCCCCTCCACCCCGCTCGACGGGCGCCGTGTGGGAAGGCCGACCTGGTGGGGGGGACGAGGACCGGGGCGAGTCGACCGTTCTCTCTCAAATACACCGGCGCGCGGTCGACGGCTCGTGGTATTCGTACGGCGAACGCGCGCGACTGACCGTGTCCCCGTGTTCACGCGCACGCACAAACACGCACGAACACGCACGCCGCCGCGGAACGCGCGCAACGCACGCACACGTGTTTTTCCACCCGTCGAAAGTCTCGCGCCACCCACGTTCTCGGGACGTTGCAAGCGGTGCGGCTGCCGCAGACCGTCGTCGTCGCCCCGGCCCGGCCCAGAGGATCAGCGCCCGGAGGATCAGCGCCCGGTGAGTAATATAACAGCTAACGCGTTTCTTCTCGTCGGACGGGATTAGCCGCGGCCGCGGTCGACGCGGTTTCGGCGCGCAGCTGTGGCCGGCGCCCGGTAGAAAGTACGGCGGTGACGCGGGATCGCGCGAATTCCGCCCGCGTTCCCGTCGTGTCGCGTTAACGTGTACCACACCGGATTTTCAAAAATTTTCTGGAGGGTCGGGGTCCAAATAACAAAAAATATCGTAGTCTTTTTGGTACCGCAATATGGACCGTTACAGAGTGTCTGGGGGAAAGGGGAGAATCCGCCACTGCGTGCCACCGAAAAAAAAGTAAAAAAAAGCCCGTCAAACGTTATTTTAACGCGGCCGCGGAAATATGGCAACGGACGGTTAAATGCGCGCGGTCGCGTAACGTTCGTGCGTAGGCGCCGCTGTCGTGCAAGACAATTTTATTCGGTTTTCGGCGTCCGCGGTGTCGTCCATCGTCGACGTGTTTATTAACTGGTCTCTGTAACTGTTGTATTGTTTAACGTTTACCGGCCGTTTGTCGATTTTTTAAGATATTTTTTTTTTTCGTTTTTCGATTCCGAGAGCGCGTGTCGTCTACGCGTGGCCGTTCTCGGCAAACGTTTGCTCGCTCCGAAACTCCGTAGGAAGCGCATGCGTTCGTACGAGACGACGACCGAACGGTTACCGATTCGGTTGGACGACGCGTGTATAAATTATTACGAACGAATTGATAAAAACAAAAAAAAAAAAATTGCAATATTTATGTTTTCAAAACCCGTAATTCAATCGCCGAGCCGGTTATGAAACTAGTGCAAGAACAACTACATAATAAATGTTCGTTTTATAACCTTAACCGGCTTAACCTAAATATATATACGCACGTCATACGTGTGAATCGAGTAACCGTCGATTAAAAACGAATCGGAATATATAGATATCGATTTGCAAAAAAATCTTTTTTTTTTTTCAAATTCATCTGTAAAACGTTCACCGCGAAATACAACGACCGTCACTTCTGTGTAAGGGTCGTAACGACCGGATGAAACGCGTCGGTCCAGAATCATTGAATGATCGCCGTCGGACGCGTTGCGTAAAAACAATTTCGCTTGACCCAAATCGATGACAAGTGCATCGGAAACTTTTTGTTTGTTGCGAAATAAATCGGCGTCACCGGACGTATTTGAACAGCGTCCGAAGCGCCCCTCTGCTTTCCTGTTATCATCGAAACGTGTTTGCGTACGTTCGACGACAACGTTCGCATTTGAATTCGCCGCGGACTTAAAAAGCGAACCCGTCCGATAAGCTTCGATAAAAAAACCGAAAAAACCGAAAAAAACCCGAACACGGAAAACACGGAAAACACGTTTCTGTGTACAAGTCCGGGCTGAATACCGGCGCGACCCGTCGGACGCGTTTGCTGTCGTCAAGTGATAACACGCCGGTGCGTTTCGAAGACGGACATTTATGGGACGCGCCGCGCGAACGTGACGAAACGCCGTTCGAAACCCGTCGAACGTCCGTCAACGGACCGTTGTGTTGTGGACACCCGTCGTACTTTATTCGGTGTCCCGTCGAGATCGGTACCGGACCGGACGATTACACGGACCGGCTGCCGTCGTCCATCCGCACAGCCCGCCGCGCGATTCCGGAGCGTTCCGTCGTTTCGGTTTCGTTCGGCCGCGATCTCGTTGTAGAACGGCCGTCGGCGTCGGCGGTCACGTTACGCGCGCGGGACGTCGACGAGGTCGCCGCGGCCCGCGGCTCGTTGCGCCGCCGTCGACGTCCGCCTTGACCCGGTACGTGGCGTCCACATCGACTCGGTGACTTTGCGTCGCGCGTGGGACGGGCGTAGCTCGGGGGGGTGGACGAGCGCGAACGGATCCGCCGAGCACCTGTAAGGTCCGTCGGAAAGGTTAGGCTTTAGCCGGAGATTTGATGTCGGACGCGACGAGTCGACCGGCACGGGAGACCTTATCCGGGAACTTTCGCGTTGCGTAACGGACAGTAGAGTCGAAAAACAAGACGCTGTGCTTCCCGGCCGCTCGTACGGATCGACTTGATCTGAGGCTGGTGGGGGGAGGAAATACGCGAATAAAGCGGATCACCTTACACGCGTTTCACGTCGACGTACACGTTTGCCGTGTACAGTTGTTACGACGGAAATCGTTACCGGATCCGTATCGGACGCGTTTCCGCATCCACGACCCGGCGGACACCTGAACCTAACTTAGGTAGTCGCCCGAACCCATCTATAAAAAAAAAAAAACGACAAATAAGTAGAACAAAAAAAAATATATATCCATGCACACTCATAATGTTTTCCGGACGTTTGTTGTAACTAACATGTTTTTCGTCGTCGAGTAATAATAATACCAGTTTATCGTTCAAACCCCCGGGACCGTGGGACGCGTTTGTCGGGGTTTGGCGATCGGGTCGCGCGCCGTTTCTGACGAGAAATCGGATCAAGGTCATTCCGGTTGGAAGCCACGACGACTCCGCGGATCGAAAAACGAAACGAACGACAAAAACAATAACAATAAACGCGTGTTGTTTGTGCGCTTCGAGTCGGATTTAATTACGGACGGACGGACGAACAAAAGGAAAACCGATACAGCGACCGCCGATGTTTTGGATTCGATAAACGACCTTGGTCCGATTACCGCGTCGGTCGTCGTCGCTGTTATTGTTATTGGGTCACACCGGCCGGGTTTCCGCGCGTTCCGAGCAAGGGTCGGTGCCGGCAAACGGATGAAAACGTCCGCACGCCGTTCATTCCCCGGGTCACGAGTACGACGTTCGCAAATCACACGCACGAACGGATACACCCTGGACGGTCCCCGTAACGAGCCGCTCGTTGTCCCGTAAGATCGCTGCGACAACAGGTCCGACCGGATCGGACGAGACCGAAGTCACCACGATAAACGAGGTATCGTTCAACCAGAATTTCCTGAAACGCCGAACGTTGGGCACAAGGCGATCGTCTTTTCGCGCGAAACCGCACGTGACGTGCGTGCGCGCGCGTTTCGTTTCGTTTTTTTTTTTTCCCGTTCGGTTTTCGTTTTCGTTCCACCTCTTCGCGTCGTCACGTCGGCACGTTCAAGGTCACGCCACGTCCGCCGCCGCACCTCGTCCCCCGCGCGCGTATTCTATCACTATGAAACGGCCGTATTGATGTCGATGTCGCGGGACGCCGCAGCGTTATCGCTTGTTATCGCTTGTTATTAACAACGACGTACGGCCGAGACGCGCACTCGTCCCGGACCCCCCAGAAGACGATCGATTCCGACGGCATAGCCCGCGCGTACGTTAAAACGTCTTTTGCGCGCAACCGTCGTGTTTTCTGTTTGCGTATTCGGTCTCGCGCGACGAGAAAGTCTCGTCGAATGCGTTTATTTACGCGTGCACGAGCCGACCGCACGCACGCGCGTGCCAACTCGGCATGCCGAAAAACCGTTCGTGACGCCACCGGACAGAATCGTTTCGGATCGCGCGCGCTAACACGATGACGTCGTGACAGACCTATTGTTCGGCCGGCCGATAACGCGCGTTCAATAACTTTATGTACGCGAAACACGCGCGCGCGCGCTCGAGTAGTGCGGATCACCGTGGACGGGTCGCAAGGCGTATTCTAACACGACGGATAGCGCGTGTGGTCAGTGGCGTCGACAAAGAACCGGAACGGTCGTGATACGCGCGTCGGGCACGGTTTCGTCGGATATGAACGATTTGTCCCAAACGACGGATCTTCTCGGCCGCCGTCGTTCGCCGAAAACAAAACAAACGTCGTGTTGGCGATCGTCGACGACGTTCGAAAGACTTTCACTTTCTTGAGTACGATTACTTGTCTAATTACGTTATTATTATTATTATTATTACGTCCGCGTGGCCCGCCGAACAAACACGCCATCTTATTCGACACGCAAAAACGGTCGACCGGCCCCCCGCGAGAACTTATTCCCCGTGTTTGTTCACGTTTTTATTCCGAGCGGAACACGTCCGTAACGTTCGGAAACGTTGAGTTTCATTCGGACGATCCCGATGACGGTTTTATCGAACGAATCATTTGTTTTTCGAATCGAGTCCGTCGTGGGCTCCGTCGAATGCGTTTCACGTCGGACGAGACGCACGCGTACGTTTAAGGAAAAAATAAATAAAATATCGACGAGTAAACACATACGTCGTTCGGTTACGGAGTCGTCTACTTACAGACGACTAAAAACGAACGAACGAACGGGGAAGGGAAACGCGAAGACGCGTAGTCAATAAACTTGTTCTACGAATGTCGAATTCCATTACGACGGGTACACAGACGAATCGCTTGACCTATTATTCGGGCGCGACACGTAATAGCGTGAGCGAAATATCCGAATACGAATGTAACGCGCGGAGACCACGCCAAATCTGATAACAATCTATCAACGTACTGTTCCCGAAAAGAATAAAATACGAAAACGAGGAAAACTGTACTGAAAACTGTGCTAATAATGAACATTCGTCCGTGTGTGTGTATATTGGAAAGATTTCCGAACAAGAGAATAATGTTTTACGTTACACAAATCCTACACCCGGTCTGAGTCGATTAGCGAATCGGTAACGAAAACGGTTTAATATTTTTACCGCGTTTTACGTCGATTATTTTTAACCTCGTGTACGCAATTGGCGGTTGCATAACACGATCACGATCACTTTGCCGGTGTTGGAATCGACGCGCGCCAGTTCGTAGACGCTGTACGTTTGCCGCGGACCAAAATACGTTTTGCTTTCCGTTCGTCGAGTTACGATTTCGTGCAATTGGCTCTTGCGTAACGACCGAAGTGCTTTAGACCAGAGGTTGTTGAATTAGCGCGACCGGAAAGAAAACCAAATCTCCACGACCGCCTGGAAACCGGTATACCGGGCACGTCCTGGCCGCGGAGGTTTTAAGCCGATAACCGTGATAATCGTTAGTGCGTCCGATAACGACTGATAACGAGCGGTCGCGGTCAAGGTGTGACGGTGGAAAAACTTTCTTTCAAGGACGCGCGCGTTCATCCTTCGTCCAAAAGTCATTAGTGACGTTTTTTGCGCAACACATATTTTTTCAACTGGTTTTACGTGTACGCATAAAAACTGGTCGGATCGTCATGTCGTGTTCGACCCGTGGGTTTTACAATATCGTTTCATGAAAATCATAAATATATTTCGCAATTTTATTTTGGTTTCTTTTTACGTCTTATGAATTGTGAGGAACGCTCAATCGGGAAATGTTTAAATCGTACGAATTACGATTGAATTTGTTCAAAATAAAAAAAATTGTTCGCGTGTTCGTAACGCGAGACGACATGTCGTCCAGTGAAAATACGAATTGCAAACCGCACGTGTCGACGTGCAATTGTTTTTGCTATTTGACGATCGATCACGAGCTTAAACTTTTATAATATTAAATCAATATTCAAGGAAAAGACAAAAAAGAAAAAAAACGACAATGAACGTAATATGTGTGAACGGCGTTCCGATCAACACGTATACTCGTGCGTAACTGGCGATGCGTTCGAATTTGACAAGGCAGGATTCATAAGGCGCGCCGAGGATGCTGAGCAGGAGAAGGCGGAGGAGAAAAGAAAAAAGAAAAGAAACGGACGATCCGTTTTTTATTTTGTTTGTTTGTACAAGACGTCCGATGTATAGAAGCGACTCGAGTACTCGAGCGGTTTTTTTCACTCTCAAGAGATGACTTGAGGTATTGTCGATTGTTTTTTCTCTCCTTAATCTCAAATCGATAAAAAAAATTATATAAATACCGATTCTATCTATACGGGACCGCTCACGGTCTTTTGGCGACCGGACCTGGATAAACTGGTATATTTGCAACGTGTACGGAGACGCGTACGTACAAGGTCGTCCGTTAAAAGCTTATCACTTCAAACACGATTTAATAATAATAATAATAGTAATAATGACGATAATTGCACGAATACCTCACGTTTGTCCGTTTTAAATATAGGGAAATAATTACGGCAATAATGAAATATGGTAAAAAAACCTACCGGGTAATAATATAACACCAAGCGAGACGACGCGTCGCGGAAAAATAAAAACGAATCGTTTTGGGATTCATTTCGATTACAAACTCGTATGACACTGTTTTCTCACGCCGATTTTGTAGATCGTTCGTGTCGATTTATTCACGCGGTCTGACAACGAACGTTATCGATATAGTTATTATTTATTTGTAATGACTATCAGAGCATGCACGTGTATACGAGTTTTTAGACCACGACATCGGTCACACAATAATTATTATTTTGTCTTCGCACGCTCCAGCTAGTTATGTACACTAGTTAGTGCGCACTACTCTTTTGCAATGTAACGTTTTTTTTTTTCCACAAAACATTTTGAGCTTATCGGACGTAATTATACGTCTGTATCTAGAGAGAGAATCGATTATTATTATTATATTTTTTTCTTTTTTTTAATTTTTATTCAGGACTTGATTCGTTACGAGTTTAATATAAATATATTACGGCCATCCCGGTTGGCTCTACGAGATTCGTCGAGATTAAAAACCAAAAAACAATTATACGTGTTTCGTTTGCACGTACGTTTACACTAGCTGACTACTAATAGAATTCAAATAAGTCGTGTTTGTGTCCGTCCAACTTATACGGCTCGAAATATGTTTATGTTCAAACGCTCAAATAATAACAATAATATGTACACATATTAGCGTTTCAACGGCACGATCATCGAGAGTTCGTCTGGACACGATTTCGGTCGACAGGGGAAAAAAACGAACCAGCGCGACGCACACGGCGGTACGCGATGATTTCCGATCAACAAAACAATGGGGTTTTCTACAGCTCGAGGAAAAAAATAGAATAAAACCGTATTGTTGCCGTCTGGGTCGGATTTCTCATCGATTTTTCAGATTTTTATACGATTCATTATTACTGTTGGTTTTGTGTTTTCAATTAAAAATGTCAACGACCAAAATGAAAGCGTTCACGTTTTTCTTCGAAGAATACAAAATACGGTACGAATTGTTTACAATTTTCGACGGTCGAGGGCGACGCGGTGTCGGGTTCTCGTGGACAACGGTGACGCGAGTAGAAAACAAAACGTCTACCGTTCTTGGCCGTCACGGGGTTTTCGCGTGTTTTATGGGCGCGACGTGTGCCGGCGGGCTGGAAACGACAATGACGTCCGCGTGGTCTCCCGGAATCGATCATCCCGGCGTCCTCTTCTACTCAGGTCGTACTCGGCGCCCGCGATAACGAGACCACCGACCCGCCTCCCCCCGAGCGAAAACACACCGCGCCGTTTGTTTTGGTCTCTCGGCGTGAAAACTAAAAATCGCAAGTCACAGATCGCGCGGTCGGGGTTAGGTACATAAACATCTCACGTGTTCACAAAACAGCCGGTTCCATAAAGTCGTTTCCGCGGACATGGTTGTCTATAGCCGCGACTGTTCCGTGCGGTAGAAACGATTTCATCTCAAAAAAAAACAAACCGCCGAAACGTGTTTGACGTTTGCCAAGGGATTGCAGCCGTACAATTTCAAACAAACGTCAAACGAAATAGCGGGGCCTTGTCGTTTTGTATTTCGTTTACAAACATTGGAAAAAAAAAACGAATGAATGAAACGACGGTGTTTATGTACACGGGTTTCGTCTTTGCGCGGACGTCCGTCTGGCTCACGGAACGGGTAGGCAAACGGGAGGGAGACGATGTAATTGACGTGCTCCGGCCGCCGCGCGCGTGTTAGGCAAAAACTGGTGGCGGGGCGGGCAGAGCGTGCGACGTGTGCGTTTCGTAACGAAAGACACGCACACGTCGAAAAAATTAAAATATATGAAAACGGCAATAAAAAAAATCGCGCACGTAAGACGGCCGCGTGGAGAGAGTAACCAATATCGGCCCGTGCGACGTGCTCGCGACGGCGTCGACGCGGTTGTTCGCGGCCGTCCGTCGTGCGCGAATGAAGTCAGTCGTCATCTTCGGCGACCGCTTCCTCGTCTTTCTCGTCTCTCCGGGGGCGGAACTGACGAAAAAACTAAGAAAACCGATTCGTCCGCGACGCGTGCGACGAGCACTTTTACGCTGACCGGACATAACGGTAACAAAAAAAACGGTCACGTCGTAAACGCACGAAACGATACGCGATGTTTTCTGTCGTGTTTCTCGCGTTTTACACCGCGTACGCGGTTATAGGTCGCCGTCGTATTGTGGCGTCCGGTCGAATCCGTCCGTCGCGTACACATACGCGCGTTGACAACGTGTTTTTGTAAAACGTGTTTTCGTCGTTTTGTCGGGCCAGGTGAACAGTGAGCGGCACACCGGAAGACGCGGCCGACCACCAAGATGTTCAGCACCGTTTCCGAGGGTTATCACACCCTAATGAACGACTACAGTGGTGAGTGATCGGAAACAATCGGATTGTCGCGCGCGCGCAAACCGACCGGCCGCGTAACGTCTCACGTTTGCAGATCAAAGGGTCAAGAACTGGTTTCTCATGAGCAGCCCGTTGCCCACGTTGGTCATATGCCTGTCGTACGCGTTCATAGTGAAGGTGTTGGGGCCGAGGTTGATGAGAGACCGCAAACCGTTCCAGCTGCGCAAAACGTTGATCGTGTACAATTTCCTGCAAGTCGTCTACTCCACGTGGCTGTTCTGGGAGGCCTGGGACGGCGCCTGGGGCCGGGGCTACAGTCTCCGGTGCGAGCCGGTCGATTATTCCACGTCTCCGACCGCAATGAGGGTAAGGCCCGTCGCCGTCGACAAGTCACTTGTCGTCCGGTCACCGTTTCACGCGTTTCACGTTGTTTAGATAGTGAACGGCTGCTGGTGGTACTACTTCTCCAAGTTCACAGAGTTCTTCGACACCGTAAGTGCCCAAAGCGATTTAACGCGTAGAATAGTTTTCCGAAAACACACACACACATCTATCCTTCACACGCGCTAACGACGCGGACGCGATTTGGTTTTTTTCCTCTTTCCGGTAGTTCTTCTTCGTGATGCGCAAGAAATACGACCAAGTGTCCACGCTGCACGTCATCCACCACGGGATCATGCCGATGAGCGTGTGGTTCGGCGTCAAGTTCACCCCCGGTTAGTGCGCCGACCGCGTAGCAGGCAGCGCGCCGACCGCGTTTATCGAAAACCGAATTTTTCAGGCGGCCACAGCACGTTCTTCGGGCTGCTCAACACGTTCGTGCACATCATCATGTACGCGTACTACATGCTGGCCGCCATCGGGCCGCACATGCAGAAGTACCTGTGGTGGAAGAAATACCTGACCGTGCTCCAGATGGTACGTAGGCGCCACGTCACGCGCCTTCCGTCGCTGATACCGCGTTCCGTCCGTTTTCCAGATCCAGTTCATCCTGGTGTTCGTTCACGCGTCCCAGCTGTTGTTCATCGAATGCGACTACCCGAAGGCGTTCGCTTGGATCATTCTGCTGCACGCCGTCATGTTCTACTTCCTGTTCTACAATTTCTACCAGACGTCGTACAAGAAGACCGTGAGTCGTTTGTCGTCGTCGGACGCGAAAACCCGCGCACGCCGGGTCGCATTGCATGGGGGGGGGGATTCGCGTCACGATCGGTTTTCGAACGGAATAATAAAAAACAAATCATGAAATCACATACCGCCGGGGGTCGTACGCCACCGAGACGAGATAACGGGACAACCGCGTCTAACCCCGGGCGCGTGCGTTTTTACAGGCGGACAAGAAGGCCGCGAAACAGAAGAAGGACGACGACGACCGGGCGCGGGGCAAGACGGTGGCGGCGCAGCCCGCGGCCGCGGACGGACCGAACAAATCGTTCTGGTCCGGTCTGTCGTCCACGCCGTGTTTCCTGCCGGCCGTCACCGACAACGATCCCAGCGACGAGAACTCCGGCGGCGAGGACACCGCGTACTCGAACCCGCCGCACAGCAGCACCGCGCCCAACGCGTTCGTTTCCGGCGAGTCGTCGCTGCGCAACAGGGCGTTCGTGTCCAAGTCGTCGAACGCGTGACGGCGCCGCGTCCGAACGTTTGCCAATCGATAGAATTTTACGACAAAAAAAAAAAAATTTTTAGAAAAAAAACCCTCCTCCACCCCCACCCCCACACCCCAACAACAACACACGAAACCCCCTCCGCCCACTCCACACCACCCCCAACGATCCGGCCCGCGGACGCAGGATGTGGAAAACGATAAAAATCACGTTGCGCCGCCGCGGGTGACGATAATGTTTTTACTATACGTTTGTTACCATACACAACCATGCGATTTGTGTGTGTGTGTGTGTGTGTGCACGTGTGTTTGTATGTATTTTTTGTTTCTTTTTCGTTTACGTTTGTTTTATTTTAAGGACGTAGAATCTTTCGGAGATCTTTACTGTCAATATATTTACGTGTAATTTGTAACTTGGACGCGAACTCTAAACAAAAAAAAAACGATCTGACGATTTCTCGTATTTAAGTATTTATGTACATTATATACATAATAGAGAGAGAGAGTGAGTGAGAGAGAGAGAGAGAGCACGTGCGGTCGTTCGTTATCCGAAAGATGTTTTAGATAACAGACGGTCCGTCGTACACCGAACGACCGTTAGTCAAAAATCCATTTTTTTTTTTTTTATTACATATTTTATGACTTATTATTGTAAGAATAATCGTTTTGTATGACCATTTTAATACTAATTATATTAGGAGGTGAGGATAAAACAAAAAAAAAAAAAAATAAATAAAAAAAGGAAACGAGTGACTTTACGGAAAAGCAAAAATCAAAGTCATCTGGGCCGGTCTGACACGGGGAGAGGGGCGACCCGAAACCTTCCCCTTAACTAGACACGTCCGATTTCTGTATCGTGTACGGGCTTCCGCGCGACCGCGAAACTTCATAAATATTACAAAACAAATATACAAGAAACGAACAAAACGTAATCGCATTAGGTCAGCTTGTGTACAGTGTCCTTTTCTTAAGTTGTTTTCTTTCCCCTTATTTTTCTTCTCCTTCTTCGTTCACCTATTATGGCCTATTACGCTTTCGAAATCCGTCGCAGCGCGTAAATAATTAATCAGCCCGTTCGATTGTCACACGATCGCTGGCACGGAAAAACATTGATCAAAAGAAAAACAAAACAAAACAAAATATGTATTTATATATATATATATTCTACAAACTTCTCTAGACTATGCGCCTACAAATGTTTGACTGTATGACAATCTCCCGGATGCTATTGTTTAACGTTAAATCTTCGAATCGACTAGTTAAAGTAATGTAACTTGTATATGTAATTTTAATCGAGTCATTTATAGTGCCCTATATTTCTTGCCTTGTTTAATTAAATATTAATTGTATGTTTGAAATATAAATAAATATGATGTATAATTTTTAAATGCGTAACGTTATTCGTACACACACGATCAGAGTGTTACAAAAAAGGGGTACGTCGCGTCCTCGTACCTCCGTGTTTTGAGAAGATTCAAACAAACCGTGCTTAGGCAATACTCGTTGAATTTCCTATTTTTATTAAATTCAATGTTTATATACGTATAAATAATTATATTACAGAGATAACGGATGATAACTATAAATTATACATCGTTCGTTTTCATTTTTGTATGTATCGAAAACGATTTTTTTTTTTATTCATCAGTAGGTTTAGACACTTGTAGTATTAAAAAAAAAAAAAAAAAAAAATGCTGATTTTTACTTTGAAATAATTTATCATAAATAATGATGACGGTTCGTATGAATGAAATTTCGAACGAAATTGTTGAAAACAAATTTTGAAAAAATATGCAAACGCTAAAAGACAAAACGGAGATAATGTTTTTTTTATTGAAAACTGTGTGGATTTTTCGTAAAGGAAAACATAAATGGATAATGTTTGTGTTTTTTTTTTTGTTTTGGTGAAAACGCCCGCGGACGAAAACTCACTCAAATAAAACGTATTTGTTATTGATTAATATTATTATAACATTCAATATGACAATATAAACAATACAAATACTACTTACGTAACTTTTGATTTATGTTGTTTGTCGAGCTCTTTTTTCTCATTATAAAATTATCGAGGACAATTAAAAGCTAAAAAATAAAAAATAATGAAACGTTGTAGATTTTATTATTTTACCACGAACGACTAAAGTTAGCATTACGTTTATTAAAATGAAAATTGTAATTATTGAAGATATTTATATGGTTATTGAAATTTATTGTTGTATAAAAAAATAAACACGCGTATTACATTACATAAATTTGCGGTCAGTTTCAATTTTTCTGAATAAAATGTAAATTTAAATGTGAGACTTGTTATATTAAAAGTATAAATTTATAACTGAAATACAAATTTAAAGAATGGAAGAACATTGCAGTAACGTAAAACAATTAATATTTAATTTGAATGTATATTGTGTGGAAAATAAAACGTATCCGTTATCTAAAGCATTTATCTGCTATTTGATCCAAACGAATTCCAATTTACTTTACGGGTTATCTTAGCTTTAGGCAGAAATAGTATAGTGAATCAGATGAACGATTAAGAAAAATTAAAAACTTTTTTTACTTTATTTTAGTAATTAAATGTATTTATATATATATTATTTCAACGTTCCTAAAAATAATAATAACAATAATAATATTTTTAATTTTATGTCGACAAATTAAATTATCGGCGCGATAGACTATAGTATAAAAATTATATATTAATAAACAAATATGTAATAAGATTTTTAAAAAAAAATTTGACGAACGTAAATCAATTTTGAATGTCCAATAAATACGGGCGGGGTCATTCACAGAGTCGCAATTGTCAGTCTTTCGGTCATACCAAGAAGCACCTATAGTCATTCTGCGACCTCATCGACGCAATTTCAAACGGGCAGTCGACAACGAGTCACGACGGACACCTAACCACTGTGACAGATGGCCTAAACTTCGCGACGAACCAGCAAATGCGTCAACCGACAAACGTCTTGTTATTAACGATAATAATAATATTTTTTTTATTCCGTTATTGTATTAATCCGTTTCGTGATTTCTCCGGTTAATCATAACATTTTATACGACGTAATTGTCATCTTCTATTTTTTTGTACGATCTGATACGTATTTTGATGTTTGCGTTATATCACTTGTCGAGCTGTTTTCGTACTGACGGCTAAATGGATACGGAAACTCCATTTAATGTCACATGTTCGCGCCTAACCGGACCTACCCGCGTTGGTGATGTTTCCGTCTACGTGACGGACAACGTAGACGAATTCTCGCTACGCTTGTTCGTCAAGTGCGGTGTTTGGGTCGGATTTACAGTTTTTAACGTTTGCTGTCGAATTTCGTAGAGAAAAACGTTTTCTACGTCATCTGTTAGGAATTTTCGACAAACGCAATCTGTCAGAGAAGTTACGGGGTCCGTTCATAATCTTAACGATTGCTTTGGTCAGACGACATTTTACAAAATGCTACGGGATGACCTGGAAAACAATTTGCTTTTCGAATTCGGTGATAATCGTTCGACCGCGGAATAGTTCAACACGGACGCCACGATTTATGAACACGTTGTCCGTCGGACAGACGATGACGACAGATGCGGACGTGACGCGTGGCCTTTTGATCAAAAACGGGCCACGGGAGGTTAGACAACAAGACACGGGGAAATATAGTACACGACAGTTGTATACGGTTCGTGGGGAATCGTTCAGTCTGAGATACGAATAGGTACTAGGGATGAGGAGAACGAAACGAAAATGTCGATTCGAGAGAACGGAATGTATATTGGATTATCGCAGCGAGTTGCGTGCAGTATGGACGTTAAAATAAAAATATTTCGTTTGGTCATAGTATGTCGAACGTCAGTATAATTACCACCACCTACACAATGTTATGCGTGTAATTTGAAACAAAAATATTGTAATTTTCAAGTGTTATTACTTGCTTACAGTCTGTTATTATTATTATTATTATTATTATTATTATTACTATCGTTGTAGTTGTTGTTGTTATACGAATCCCATATACTCAATGTCACAGTAATGGATGCAATGCATTTAAGTATTTGAAAAATAATCGCCTATACAAATAGAGTAAGTAAAATTAAAATTGATAAATTAATATCTCGAAAACAAAGTCAGCATTTTCTGTTGAATATCTATTTGATTAACTTATTATATTCAAATAATAAGTCACTGTTGATATGTTTTGCTTCCACGCTTCTCTGGGTATTTACGGCGGCGCGTTAAAGTTTCTGTCCTACTTCCTTCCTCCCCGTCGTCTTTGGCGAGTTTTTTAATACATTTAGAATAATACGATAACAGATGTTTTCAATAACAAGTACATTACAAATTAATTAATACATTTATTTGTAGAACGCTTGTTT
This sequence comes from Schlechtendalia chinensis, assembly GCA_019022885.1. NCBI lineage: Eukaryota > Metazoa > Arthropoda > Insecta > Hemiptera > Aphididae > Schlechtendalia > Schlechtendalia chinensis. The sequence goes on from CM032341.1 coordinate 7,205,891, forward strand.
TTAAAAAAAATTTTTTTCACATTTTAATTTCGTTATTATCAACATTATCGTTATTTCATTTTATATTCTTAGCGAGAAATATAACTATTGATTTTACAATGTGTTTTTTGTTTGTTTGTGGTTGTTTGCGAACAACTTTTCGTGTAGGAATGTTTCGATAGCAAATCGAACACAGATTGTATTTTATTACAAGCCGAAAATTTTTCGATTTTTCAGTATATGGTAAAAACTAACTATACAAAAAACAAAATAAATGAAAAATTCCGTTTTGGACACGTGCAATTTTTGTGTATTTAAAAATTGCACACAGTGTCGTTTTTCGAACGCAATGATTTATCATTTTAACAATAATAATACAACTATAAAATACTCGATCCATTCAATTTTAACGTCAAAAAGAAATTCGCGAACATGTTCAGATTATGATGAATTATATATTCAATATAATAGAATATGAATAGAACACAAGAGAAATGCTTAGAAAAAAAATCTACGCGGCGTTGAGACATTGAAGTGCGTCCAAGTCTGTGGACATAATATTTGAAATTTAAAAGGAAATTGATCCTATTGATAGCATAAAGTTAAACAGATAAGAGTTCAAATAATTGTTAATTGAACTGTCAACGTTCTCTGAAATTCCACTCGGGAGTGACGACACTGGAATCGAATGTTGTTATTAGGAACAGCTGGAAGTAATTTTCACTGCGTACATGTGTTGATTATAAGCTGTCATAAATTTATAGATAATCAATGTATTTGTAAGTATGATTATCGGTAGACATAATATTTGTTGTAGTTTACAAAAACAATTTCGCATAAAACGGATTTCAAACATTTTTTGAATCACTTCTCGTTTGACCACAAATTCGATGACCTTATTCACGTGAAATTATTTCTTAACGAATATATAATTTCACAATAGAAATTAGTTTAGTTTTACGATATTTCTCGTTTGGTAAGTTATACGTTTTGTAACGATATAACGAAAATTTACATATCATTAAATACAGTTAACCGACCGAAAAACTTTATAAACACTTAAAGTTACATAATAAAAAAAGAGAACATAATTTTTAGAGAAAAATTGTTGTTGTACACAAAGTTTTATGTTACATGTATCAACATCGATGTTTCTGTATGCTATAACGCGTAATCTTTGTTCTAACGTGGTTTACTTTACGCTTTAATCTCGATGACATTTTTGATTCAATACAGTCTGCAGCCTCCGACGGCTTATACGAACCCGCGGCCTGCTAGAGTAGCAGCAAATTGTCGATATTTATGACGAAATTACATTTTCATAATAAATTCCTTGACGTTTTGCCGCGGGCGAACGGGGCATATCCTCCACTCCCCCGTGAACATCGAAAAACACGGGAAATTGATTCTCGTCACCGTTGACGTTACACGTTTGCGATGTTTTTATTTGGAAATTATAAACGAACGGTTGGATGGGCACACACGTTTAGGTAAACAGTGTTTTCAAACAGCCCAAAGCGAATGCCGCGTTCGGATACGTCGTATTATTTATGTACATTTGTAAACACGTTATAGTCATTTCGATTTCGAAGAGAACTACTCGTGTTATCAGTCTATCGTCGGTGTTTGGCAGATTTTTTCGAAACATATTAATATAAAATCAAGTTGAATTAATAAGAATGAAAAAAAAAAAATCGTAATTATATTTCACGAACACCTTATACAATATAGTACGACGGAACGACAGTCACATGGATTTCATCAGAACTTTCGCGGACGGAAAATATTATTTCATTTTCTCGGACACTTGCGCGTTACGCGTTACTCGCGGACGTTCCATCCGCAGCGGACTCGGTGCGCGTCTCCCGATTGCGGCGGTCGCGGCATTCTAGTCGAAGTCGACGTCGGCGTTTTTAACCCGTAACGCCGGGGATGTGTCCGGACGAAAACGACGTGAACAATAACCAATCGTTCGATGAAACGTTCCAATGCAATCGCGAGAAAACGGACGGGGAAACGTTGTCGAGCTGGAGTCCACCTCCCCGTCACGATTCCGCCCTAGTTGCGTCCGTGCATAGTATATCGTCTGAATCAGCGTCTCTTAAACCTGTCCTAACCGAGTCGATTATTTATTTCCCGATTTCACGGGTTCTTTGAAATTTATGTTTTTTTGAAATTATTTGTTTTTTTTTTTATCCTGTAATTGTAAAACCGTGTGTGGGTCGCGATAGATTTTCGGCGTAGGATTTGAGTCACGGTCCCAAAAAAAAGTTGAGAACCACTGGTCCAAATATGCGGTCGGTGCAATGTGATCGTTAAAAAGAAATACGTAAAGTACAACGGCGTGACGGTCAAGACTGAAATTCGTGGCAAAAGGAGGAAGAGGAGAAGAGCGTAAAAAAAAATTATATATATATGCATAATCAGTGCTCGAATTGGTGGGGGTGGGGAGGTGCGCAGAGTGACGGAGCTCCTATTATTTTTTTATTTTTTTTGCGCACCCCAACTACTTTTCTATTATTAGGACGGGATGATGGTAGAAACTACGTCCGACATAATTTGTCTTAAAATGTACATTAAAATTGTTGTCGGTTTTACGATCTTAAATATTTCTTAATCAACATTTTTTTTTATAGTTTGTTTATATGATAATATCATATGACGCTTGTTCTGTGCACGGACATGTACAATGCATTACAATGTATTGTTCCGTGGTCTAGTGTACTCGCTGAACGCAATGTTATCAGTTTCAGTTATCATTGCTAGGGGTTTCTCATATCATTGTTTTTGAATTTGTCGAGAAAATTCGGTGAACATCAATTGACATTCACTTACATGGATATCATATTTGGAATTCATGTGTATGCAACTAAAATGTAATGTATTGTTTGTTTGTCTTGTCTTGTGGGAGGATGGTGTGGTACAAACCAACGGGTTTGTTTTAGATAATTTTGCACTTGGAACGCAGTTCTTAAACCGTTAGGTTGAGCTCCTCTACTTATTTTTTTTCTGTGCATAACGATAATATTGTTATTTGAACTAATCCTGTAACGTAGAAACGTGAGTTAGTTGTAAAGTAAATGCAACAAATGATCGTATTATAATTATTGAACATTGCCACCGACAACTTTCACTGTAGACAGGTCGTTCAGTACACTGTAAAAGTTAAGATCATTTCGTTCTTATCAAACGCGAATGTTTCCAGTTGTTATTTTCAAATCGACAGTGTACGATGTCGTATATATGAGTTTAGATTAAACATTTAATACCGAACAGTACACTATTTTTGCGTCCCCCCCGGCTTCGGAAATACAATATAACCTACAGAATATCTTGCTTTCCGGCTTGTCTCATTTCCCGCGAGGGCGAGCAGTCTATTGTACAACGATTTTGAAAATCCGACATCAATTTGTTTTTCCTCCCCCGAAAACTAATTTACGGAGGCGCCCTCGTATCCTTCCTCATCGTACAATTTCAATTTGAAATTATGGAAATTGAATTCACCGTAAGAGAATCTCAATGGTGAAATTGCAATAAAAAAATGTTAATGAAACAAGGTTAATGAAATGCAAGCCTTGAACGCGTAAGTATTGTATATTGTAAAAGGAACATTTTAGGTATGCGATTACAAAACATCAATAATTTTTTTTTCGATTTATTACGCTTTATAATTATATTCAGCGATTAAAAAAAATATTTCGTTTTGAATTTTAAATCTTTATAGTTGATATAGTATTTTATACTTGCTTAATAATAATAATAATAATAAAAATACTGGAATTATACAATGTTTGTTACCAAGTTTTGTTAATAACGCATTACATAAAACATATTGGATAACAGTGAATATACCCATATTTGATAACATATTTTATATTCATATATTAACATTATTCAATGAACATTGAGTAATTCAAGTTTTATTAGTATATGAATGTCCGTAAATGTATTAAAATACGTTTACGACGATAATGTAAATAAAAAATTTTAGATCAAAATAGGAATCGAAAAAAAAAATATTGGTTTAAATAAAAATGGGATTTTCTTCGTATTTTACACGCCTTCAAGAATAATTAAGCTATGCCTTTATGATTTGCCGATTGAATATCTTTTTTTTTTTAGATACCATTACAAATATACGTTTTATGTAAAATTATTTAATCTCGCCGCGTCTGATATACACGTGTTCATTAACTTCAGCAAAGCGTTCAGCGACCTTTGATCGTACGACGTACAATGCACGTCTTCTTGTCACGACGACGGACGTAAAAATGCAGTACAATTACGATAATGACATAATAACAACAACACACACACCAGATTACAAGACGTTACTAAACACATTTTGATAGAAATAATTGAACGTGATTTTCCACCGGGTATTAGACATTCCAATGATTACGTTAACGCGACGGCGACATAATCATTTGTACATTGCGATTTCGGAAACAAGTTTTTGCCAGTAAATACCAGAAAAGCGACTAAATCGACGTTTAATTCGTTTTTTTTTTCCACGCGTGTTTGACGTAACTCGATCTCGCCGCGTCGATTACAAAATGAAATAGAATTTTGTTATAATTTTTATATGTATGTCACGGTAGCTGCGCAGCGATAGTAGCAGGTTCGTTCCAAAAAAAAAAATAAAAAAAAAAAAAAAAATCAAAAAATAATTGTACGGTATTATCTTCGATCATGTCTCGTTCGGGCCACCTCACTTACGTTCGCGCCTAAGGCTTCTTCGCGCGTTACCAAATACATATTCGAATATGTTAATATATTAATTAACTAAACTCACACTACATATATGCCTACGATTAACGTTCCTAAAACCTATCTTGACCCAACGCATCGAATTCTGGGGATCGGCAAACGCCTCGAATACCAGTGAAATACAAGTGTTCCCGGAGTCTCTCGTACCATGTTTTCGTCATCGTAGCACTTGCGCAACCACATTCGACATGTGTATAAATATACGTACCTCAAAAATCGAAATGCCCGTTGTTTTATAAATCTCTTGTGTTGTCTGAAGAGGTCCGGAACATATTTAAAAACTACTCGTACTGCAGGGGCGCGGAAACTGTTAAGCGGCTTAGCAACGTTACAATTGGAAAAAAGCCAATCCGTTAATATCGACCGAATCGTCGATGAGTTTGACTCGTTATCTACCGAAAGACGGGACGCGTCGATTTGTTTCGAAATAAGAAAAACGGTCAGTTCTGTATATCCATTTATATACTTTAAATGTAATTGTGTGCCGTGTTTATAGTTTTTATCGTGTGTGTTATTGTGAAAATAAAATCTTTACTTCAAATAATTCAATACGTAACGATATGTTAGGGAAATGGAGAAAGAAAATCGATTGTTAGGAGAGGAAGTCGAAGTTGGCGTAACACATAAAATGTCTATTATTAAACATTTCTTCGCACCGCCCCAGAAGTCGAGAACAATTTTCACGGCACTGCTCGCCGTTCCTACTTAAGTTTCCAACGACACCGCGCCACCATACAGACGCGAACTTCCCTTACCGTTTACGTAAGTAGCCAAACTCAAAAACGTTTCGTCTCGATGCGCCCATTCTAATCCTTTGATTGCCGACTTCGAGTCTGAAGTCTTTAATCCTAGTGATAATTCAAAGATATACGTCGCCGCATATTCACACGGCGATCTAAGGGCATTCAAATCGGAGTTGCGATCGCAAGCGGATAACTAATCGCGTGGTTTTATTGTAAATAAAAGATGTTTCTTATGTATTCTATCTAATTGATTTTTTAATTATTTGTCTTTGATAACGTTGTTTCAAACTTGAATCAATCAAATAACCGTATCTCGCCATCCGACGAGCCCTTATCTATTAATTTTATTATTGAACAAACTATGCATGTGAAATAATAATAATAATAGTAAATAAATGATTTGTCAAAACGGTCGTACGTGCCTGCCGGTACACAACAAAACACTTATCAAACAACGGTAATTACTCACACGCGCTAATGGAAAACGCTAATAATTCAACGAAAGTCCATATATATATATAGCATACACTTTCGACAATTTCAATCGGCAATACGACACGACGAAGAGTGAATTCTTTCCGAAAAATACAGTTTGACGCGCAGGATTTTCACAAGACGACCGATTTTCACGAACAGATTCTACAGAAACGACGTACGTACAGCAAATTGTAAATATACAAATAGTATAATTGAGAACGATATCACGATAAAAATATATAAAACAATAAAACGTTCTCAGAGTACATAACGACATAATTCAAATGCATAAATTCTATAGACTCTGCAGTAGTCTGCAATAGACCAAATTTGTATTTTCCAGTCGATTTTATTTGGTCCCTGCAAAAGTAAAATGATTCTCGCACGGTCTAAAGCAAACGAAATTTGTTCGTCAGTTGTATTTGTAAAAAGAAGGCGTTCAATCTGAAACTATCAACTATTTCGTCCGAAATTACAACCATATTACACGAAAATATCATTCATTTTATTGATATGTTCAATATAAACATATTGTGTACATAGTGCAGTATAAAAAATGTGTGATTATTTCCATAAAAATGAAATTCTAAAGCTATGTGCTACAAACGTGTACGCCCAAAAGTGATAAATTTCAAAAATGTGTAATATACAATTCTATTGCACGCTAAACCCTGCAGACATTAATTAATTGATTTATAAGCATCTAACAGGACTCGGCAGAATTGTAAAATGGCACAAATTCATATAAGCTCCTATTGTTTTTTTTTGTAAATAATAATAATAATAATTTATTGTATTTTATGAAGCATATTAATTTAACGGCAAATTCCAAGAGGGGGGGATGTGCTTCAGTGTTCCTCTCTGGATATGGCCCCGAGTTATAACAATATAATAATAATGTAAAAATGTGATTCAGAACCAATTTGTTGATTTTAACATGTATTGTTTCAAGCAACTCATGAACAACAAAAAAAAATAATAAAAGGAAAAACCAATAAAACTATAATAATAATTGTATACAAGTTTGCATCGTACACGCATCATACTTTTATCAGTGGATACGTGCGTCGTAACGAAAACAACATTACGGCTTCATAACTGTTTTCAGGTGGTTTTATTCGATAATAATCAATTACACTACACTACACAAACACTCAAATTTGCTCGATGCTACAACAAAGTGAATCCCGCTGAAACACTCGACGATGCGCATTTTTCAGGCTTTTCGATTTCGGGTTTTCCTCTTCATGCGCACACTCATGTCATTCAGTAGTAGACGCGAACGAAGTTGCAATACGTAATCGTATCGAACATGGTATATATCATACAATACGTGTGATCAGCAATTAGGCAACTCCGGACAAGTTGATACGTATACGAGTTGTATACGGTATTGTAATTTCGTTTCAAAAATCAATTAATTAGGCAATAAATGCAAGTCTTGAGTGTTCCACGTCGAATTGCCAAATGCGTTATATTATCCTTGGGCTGAGTTTCGTCATTGCAAAATGTCCATTGAATAACCTTAAGGTTTTTGAGTTGAATTTTCGGTTATCGTACGTATGGTGAGTGGGGGGGGGGGGGGGGTGAAAAAAAAGAAAGACAGAAAGAAAGTGCCGGTTTCAACCGAAATATCGGCGCCAAGGACTTTTCGTCTCGGGCGCTGACTAACGTATACGTTATGTAGTTCATTACAGTTCGGATAAGCTAGTTATTAGGATTGTTGACCTTATCGCGAATCACATTATACTCGTTTCGATATGCAATTCGTGATGCGACACATACGTGAAACGTCGAGCACGTGGTGGGCAAATATGATATAATACAGACTCGGACGCAACTGAAACTTTAGTAGCTTGCACGCAACGACGACGAGTGGAACGTGGAAATCATCAGATAAACAATACAAGTGTTGTTACAACACATTATCGAACGAGTGCGAACGAGCGTGTTTAAATAGAGAGACGTAGCCGCCGATCAGTGACACCTGTCTACGGATTTGGACGTTTCCGCCAGCGCAGCTGAAATACTTTTGCGAATACGGACCGCAATCGACGTATAGGTACGTTACGTTTTTATTTATCACGAATTTTATAGTTTATTTGTACGTTATCAAATTCATTAACTGACGAAAAAACAAAACGATTTCTTCACTCTCACGATACGTATCGTATTTCAATTTTTTACCGCATCTTCAACGTTCGTGATAGTCGAGATGATAATGTTTAACGTACTGTAAAATAACGAATTCTTCGTTTTCAATTTGTCTTTCATAGTGAGCGTTTTTGAAGCTGCGCGTTGTCCCAATAATTATATTTATAATGCGCTATGCGTATTCACAAACACTTTAGTTCTAAAATTTTCGGAGAGCACACGATTGGAGCAAATATATATCTGTTAAAAAATCGAACGGTGAAAAGAAAAACGTTTGAAAGGTTTGAAGATAACGGCTTTGAACTTTTTATTAATTTAAAACGTGAAAAAAAAAAGAATTTTGTTATTGACTCGTAACTTCGGATTTTCGAAGTATTATTTTTATACCTATATTTATTAATTTTTTATTTTATGTCAAGGAATTAAAATGGATGACAAACGAAATTATAAGTCCTTTATAGACTCGAACATTTGACAACCGTCCAGTTATTCTTAAATAATTACTCATAGTGTTCTTTTCCATTGTTTTGTACTTCAATTTAAATTTTTATAATATTTTTACGTATATAATTTTATGAGAATAAAAATTTACTGGGTCCTCCGTGTATATGTACATATAAGTATGCCGACTGACGTTTAATTCTAGAATTTTCCACTGATAACAATATATGGTAATTGAAAACGTAAACTGCGGACGAGATGTGTTCTATAAAAACATGTGGTTGAAAAACTTGTTTAATGTTCCCGTAATGACATACATATAACATCTCTCGTCCCGACATCGAAAATCGGTGTGTATTATATATGTATATAATCATTGATGAACGTTGTTTTGATTTCCACGGCAGAAGAAACATTTTGTTCGGTTATCATTTTTGTCCATAATTTATCAATAGCGCCGACAGTATGTATTTATGACGGACGATTTTATTGTTTCCCACGTGTCCATAAGCCGTATGATTATTGGGGTTCGGATTAATGTGCCATGAAATCCCAAAATTTACACGTAAAACAATTTTTCATAAATATAGAATATAATATTAAAAAATGGCCAAACGACAAAAATCATTATTTCGATCCAAAAATTATCGAAAATTGTTTGATATAAAGTAAAAACCGTTGTTAATATACTAATGTGATTAAAATTATACACATACATAAATTACCTGAAAAAGAAAAATGCCCCAAACGAATGTTCGTCGACAGAATCGTGTACGCTTGAAACGCATTCGTAGTTTGGAAAGCGTCGGATCAAGCGTTCCAAAACAAAAAAAAAAATATAAAATCTATACTCTAATGATTTCAATTAATGATGTTACGAACCCAGATTTTTGAGATCGAACCGAACTTGTTCAAATTATAACGAGCCCGAACCGGATCGAACTATTCAATTTAAATATTAAGGTTAATTAATTTAAAACAACTAAGTACTCGTTTGATTTAAGAGTCGGTTAACCTAAATAATTAGTCATTAGTTTGTGAAATAAACAATATAGATATTTAGTATTTAAAATACATTTTTTTTTTGAGTTATAACAAAAAATTGGACACCGGAGGACAAATTCGTTACGAATTTCATTTCCCTTGGTGTGAAAATCGAACAGTAGGTAACACCACTGATTACAATGTACACGGTTTTAACTACATATGAAGCGCATCGACGCAACTTGGGTATCTATAAAATATATTATTTTCAAACCGTATTGTTCGATTCCGTAAAACGGTTTGTTTTTCGCGTATACGATTTCGTAAGACGACGAAGAAACTCGTTGAAAATAATACGGTTTCGTGTGAATTTCTCGCGTCGATAGTTGCTGTTCGCTTAAGTGCATACGAACAACCTCAAAATCGTATTCACGTAATAAAATATCCAGTTATAAGTTTACGTAAAAATCGTTTAGGAAAAGAAAATTCGCTGTGAACGTGCGAAGTGATCGATGAAGAATTTTCATTACAATTTCGTTTTTACGATATCGACTCGCGGTCTGAAAATCGAATCGATCGATTCGTAACAACGATGTATCGATACACACTATTTGCTTGCGAAACCGAGTAAAAAAACAAAAAAAAAAACCGTGTACAGGGATCGAGTTTCGAGAATTCGAGCGAAACTCGTTTTGCATACTAGTTACCGTGTCTGTGGGCTAATACATTTTTTCTTCTTTTTTTTAAACGTCTAGTGTTCACGACCCAAATATACGAGCAAGTGATTTTCTTCCACACACACTTGTCCCCACCGCGAGCAGCACAGCTCATTCGACCCGACTTGCACCGAACACTCCACCGGTTGCACGACGCATAGTAATCGACTCCCTGAAAAACGTACAAAATTCGAAAAATTACACGCGGCCGTCCAATTGTTCGCGGTGCCGTCCGCGCAGTCTCGTCGCGATCGTCTTGCTCGTACCCGCGTAGAGGCATATTCGCAGGACCCGGGTCGTATCCGCTTTCAACCCGGTAACGTAGACACTATATTACCGTAATGTACGTTTAACGTCGGACTTTGATTGGCCTATTCGTTTTAAACGTTCGTCAAAAAACGCACGTTAAGATGTCGTTCCGTGCACAACGTTAGCCGCAGTGTCGTCGTTTTTGAATTCTCTTGTTTTTGTTTTTTTTCGTACACGACATGCTAAATTGATTGTAATTTTCTTCTTCTTCTAGTATAACGAAACGTTTTTCAAATTCGAGTTTATTTCGAGACGAAAAGGTCGTGCAAACCAAATGTTATACACTCTTTCGCGTATACTCGTGATTATCGTTTTCTGAGGACTATGTTTTCGTTGTTTTGCAGTCGTGAGTTTCGCGTTGTTTAAAAATACGCACGATAACTCCGCCAATCTATGCATGAGTAGAGTAGCATTTTCCCCGTCAATACGAATTACGTTTAGTGAGCGAAATCGTTATCAGGCGATTTTTTCGAATTTGATTCGCAAAGTGCGCGTCTACGGACAACAAACCTTTCGACCGATACTTGTGACGATGTGGACTTTGCGCGCGCATTTTTATTTGAAAGCTTACAAGTGTTTTTTTTTTTTACATTCATTTCGACAAATAAATATTACAATTAAACGTGTTGTTCGTATCATTCCGAGAGAGTGAAATCCGAGAATAGGTAACGGAAACGGAAAGCATACATTCAGTCAATGTTGTCTGGTTCGTTATCGCGCACGTGGTATTATTGTCGATTGCGCGTTGAAATATTTCTCGTCTGTTGTCGGATTTAGAATTTGTTGTGATATTCATTTTTTTACGTGTACATTCGCGTACAGTTCGCGATATTGTCCGGCAGCTGTGCTCGAATTTCGCACGGAAATTCCCAACGGAAACGTATTATTTGACGTCTTCGTTTGTTTGTCAGTTAAAATAATTGGCTTTGGTCGATGCAAATACGAAATCATTTGATATTTTTTTCGGATTTTAGCGTAAAAAAAAACACGAAATTAAATCCGATTTCGTGTTGCGTAACGACACTCGATTTTGTTTAATCCTATTAACCTTTTTAGTATTTGTCTATTGTCAGAAGACACGCGTGGTTAAATAAAAAACGGAAAACGTTTCGAATCCGATAGATATTTCGTTCGTTATCCAACAGGCTTTCAATGAACACTTTCAATTAAATTCAAACGAGATAAATCGAAATTCAAGCAAATAATCAACCGAATCAAATGGACGTACGCATCGTAAACACACACACGCGCACACACACACGCGTGCGCGCGCATATATAAATATGTGTGTATTATATAACGTTGTGGCTGACGGGAGGAAAATATATTACCAGAGCGGAGTTTATTATCAGTTTTTTTTTTCACGCAATATCGGTCGGAATCTTTTTCTCGGTGTTTTTATTCGAGTAGAATCCACTGGTAAATTGACGAGTATATTGTCATGTTAATGTATATTTTATACAGGACGACCTCACTGAATCTGGTCCGAACGTAATTTAATATTATTGATTTCACTGGAAGAATGTGAAATGGCTACTGCGCACATGATGTGCGCGGATATGGTTTGCAACGCTGACGATTGAAAATAGAATTGATTTGGACGTATATTTCTGTTATAGGTTAATTATTATTCGAGTGGAAGTGGAACAACCGTCAAGATGATCGGTTCGATTGCTCAAAACTACAAGACCATATTGAACGACTACACTGGTAAGCAATTGTTCACGTATTTATTTGTATGAATAAATAAAAAATATGTTATCTCGAACCGGCGGGATCCGTTTGTTTAGGCGAAAAAACGCGATTGCGCACACGAAACGGATTTTGTTTGTTTGATAGTCGTGTGCCGCCGCGTCTACGAACTGTATTATCAATAATGACAATATTATTCTTACCGGGCGAATTACGTTTGACCGACAAAACGCGATAGCACCGTCATGGGATCGACAATAGACCACGTTTCGAAATCGCTATTATTATCATTACAGTCGACGTTTTGTTAATATAACAAACACAGTTAATTTTCGATAAAACTGTACGGATTTCCGCGACGCGTTCGACGCGAAAACAACGTCAGTACACGCACATACATTCGGCCAACGGCGTTTGTGTTTTCAGACTACCGAGTTCGGGACTGGCCGTTAATGAGCAGCCCCCTGTCTACGTTAGGTATATCTCTGATATATCCGTTCATAGCTAAAGTGCTGGGACCGTGGTTGATGAAAGACCGCAAACCTTTCCAACTGCGAAACACTCTGATCATCTATAATCTCGTGCAAGTATTGTTCTCCACGTGGATTTTCTCCCACGGATGGAACATCGGTGTATGGTCCAGAGCCGCCAGTTTGCAATGCGGACCGCCTGATTACTCGATGTCCCCGGAAACGATGCAAGTAAGTATATTATTGACGGTAACGTTCCCATCGTATTGTATCGTACACCAACAAACAATTATTTTTTTAAATTTTTTTTTTTACAAAAGAGACACGCGTTACAGAGCGCATAAGTATAATGAATACACGCGGCTTTTCTTCTTCTAAATAATTATAATATGTCGAGAATACGTGTAAAATAATACTTTTGTAGCGATGAGGTCCTCGGAAAGATTGTTCTATTGTCGTCTTCGAACGGTAGTCGTCATACGTATTCCGGAGAGCTTTCAGATTGAGTTTCGGTCTCAGACCTCAGTGATCCATCAAGAAGTTGTTATAGGGAGGTTTTTTCTAAAGTATCCTTTAACGCCGACATCAAGTTGTGTGTATACCTGTTTTAAACTGAAGACTGTTTGGGTCATCCCAGGAAAATTCCATTTGCTATTAGTGACGGAATGTAGGGAAACTGTATAGAAAATGGCATTTCCAAAACGCCGTCTAATACGATTTGGTTGATTGTGTTTTGTGCAGGCGATTCGCGGTGGCTGGTGGTTCTTCATTTCCAAGTTCCCCGAATTCTTCGACACCGTAAGTAAAATTCCTACGATCTCGTAGCGACGTTAAATGTTGAACGTTTCAGTTCTTCTTCATCATGCGCAAGAAATACAATCAAGTGTCGACCCTGCACGTCATTCACCACGGGATCATGCCGCTGAGCATATGGGTGGGCGCCAACTTCGCCCCCGGTGAGTGTCCCGTTCGCGGCGTCCCGCGCGTCGGATCCAACTGAACTCACTCGGTTTTTACGTTTAAGGCCTCGACAGCATGTTCGTTTGTAATCTCAACTCGTTCGTGCACATGGTCATGTACACGTACTACATGCTGAGCGCCATCGGGCCGCACATGCAGAAGTACCTGTGGTGGAAGAAATACCTGACCGTGCTCCAACTGGTACGCATAATATTCAACATTCGACATCGCGTCGCGCACGCAAATATTATAATTCGTAACCGGCACGGTTGTTAATGCGTTCGCGTCCGTGTTTTTCCAGGCCCAGTTCGTCATGGCGTTCGGTCACATGACGAAACTGTTGTTGCTGGGATGCGATTTCCCGAGGGCCGCATCTTATCTCGTTTTGTTCGACACCGTCATGTTCTTCATCTTGTTCTACAATTTCTACCGGCACTCGTACACGAACAGCGTAAGTGTCCGTCGACTCGGACAGCGCGAATAGAAATTACGGTAGGCGACGGGCGGAATGAGAAATCCGTTAGTAAACAAGTTCGTCGGAGCGAAGTCGAGTGACAACACGGCGCGCAAAGCCGTAGTAAGGGGGGGGGAGGCGAAAGGTGCCTGCGCAAAATTTCAGAAATTAAATTAATTAAATAAATTAAATAAATTGGTTATATGTTGAAACCGATTGGGCGCAATATTCGGTTGCTACGGCTGTGACGGTGCGCGAATCGATATGGTCCGCGGACTTACCTAATTTCAAGCGCGCGATGGCACGCGGTGCTTCATATCGTACGGTATTATCCGAGTGATCGTACACGAGTCGAACGCCAAACCGCGCGCGCGGAGAAAAACAAAATCAACAAAAATATTTTCTTGTCAAAACACATATATAAAAACGTATTGAAAAATAATTATTTCCCCGTGCAGCATACGATACGGGATAATATGTTCATTGAACAATCAGAGCGTACGCGTTGTCAAACGAACGTTATCTTTTCCGTCATAATCTACTTTACGTAGAATACAGTTTTTATACGTACGTTTTAAACATTTTGTTTTACACGGTTGCGCGAACCAGACGACACGTCGTATTCGTCGACATCGACTCTTACAACACGTCTCGCTTCGTCTTCATAACGTTCGCAATAAAAAGCCTATAAAACATATGCCTATCGTTTACATTTATGTAAAATTTTTTTTACATTTCGAATTTTAATGATTTCGTTATTCGTGTTGGTATTTCGAATAACGAAAAAAATTTAAATTATAGATGTTACGACCGAGATTCAAAAAAAAAAAAACGGTTAATGTAACGTCGTTGAGTTGATTCGTCGTTGATTCGAAAAATCGGGGGACAATTCGGGTACGAACTTCATTTTCGTCGGTACGAATATTTCTAGTTATGAATGCGGCTCGTAAACGCAAAGGGTCCGTAACAAACGACAAGTGGGTTTCTCGAGTTTTCGCCGCACGTCGTTTTCGTCGGGGAGAGACTTATAAGCGCAATTTGGAGGGGTCGGGAGGGCTAAGGCCCCCCCTTCAAAAAAGGGGTTTGTATTTAACATAGGTTTAGTATTGGAAAGAATTGTTCAAAAAAAAAACAAAAACAAAAACAAAACGTAAAACTCAAACCGCGCCCACGTTATTGCACTAACTTGAACGTTTTGTCGCCCGCGCAGGAACGCGACCGCAAGGCCGCGGCCGCGGCGCACGAGAAAACGGACGACCGCGCGGACGTGTACGCCGTCAGGCCGGACGACCAGACGCAACACCTGTTGTCCGGCTTCACGCCGTGCTTCTTGCCGGCCATCGACAACGCGGACGAGTACGACGACCGGACCGACGGGACGGACGCGGCGTACCCGCCGGACGAAGCCGTGCCCGAAGGGTTCGTCTATGACGGCACGTCGCTCGACGCGCGCAACAGGTTCGCGTCCCGGCCGTCGTCGAGCGCCTGAACGATCTCCTGGACGACCCCGGGCCCAGACGGTCCCGACGATCGTGTTTTGTCGTCTGCGTAAAACGGACGTCGCGGTACACTTAACGGAGTGAATGGAAAACGACACTGGCGAGGTCCGTTTACACGCGTGCCCGCGCGGTTTTTCATTATTTTTTTTTTTTTTTTTTTTTATATGTCCACTTTTTTCGTTTTTCCGTTTGTTGTCATTTCGAGTGTTTTATTTATTTATTTTTGTTTTCGAATCGACGTCGTTTACATTCGTCTTTAACGCGTCGCATCGCTGTATTCCGTTTGTTCTCGTACGATTCGGAAGTCGGTGGCCAATCTTCCGTTCGGACGCGACGACTGCCACGAGGAGATTCTATACAGCGTACCGGCAGTGCGAATCGGGTGACACGCAACGGTTGCTAGACGGCGTCGGGTCGGGTTTTGATCTCTTATGCTAAACATGTGTTTACGGCGGTTCTAAACGACTTCATCGGACCTACGCGTACGTACGACTCGCCGGCACGGACGGATCACAGCCGAACTAGCTGGATATTTGATAATGATTATTATTTTCTACCCGTTTTGACCATATGTACCGCGCGTGATTGTGTAAAACGCCCGTCAACGCGGCGCTTGTTTAATTCGTCAAATCTCCGAATCGATTACGAGGTAATGTGTATATAGTTTTTGTATGAAATTCAATACACGTGGTTGAATTATTTTTTGTCACGTGCTCTGTACATATTTATTTACTTATTGTTTGATGTTAGATTTAATTCATGTAAATTGTATGTTTGGGTGTGAATAGAAACTACGTATTATTTTTAAAAGCGTTTTATAACGATATTGTACATCGCTATGTTTAGTCGAGGAAGGGCGTTAAGTACAAACAAATATACGTGTTAAATTAATAATTGTTTATAGTTTTTATCAATAGCGGATTTACGGGGGGAGGGGGATCTAAGGGTATTTTACCTCTCCCCCCCAGACACTCTGTAGTGATCCATATTCTAGTACCAAAAACACTAGAATACTTTTTTTTTAATATTAATTTGTTGTACTATTTTTTTTTGAACCTCCCACAGAAAATTTTTGAAAATACGCCACTGGTTTTCATTAGTATTTTTTTTTTTACTATTATGTGAATGTCATAAAATACTACAAACGACACTACAGTCGTGTCGTGTCGCCTATATCGTTGCTAATTTAACTTATTAGTTTAGATACCTTTTGAAGTTAAATACAAAAAAAAATTATTCAATTACTAGTAAATTAAAATCAAATTTATTTTCAATCGTAACGAGAGCGTGGTTATATGGGGTTGAGTATATTTTTATATTTCGTGTATAATAAAAAAAAAGGCAAACTAGTACGGATGTCGTCGGCCCAAGCAGCGCGTTGCTTATAGACAAAGGTTTTAGAATGGGTATCGTTATATTGAATGCGGAATGCAGGCAATTGAATTCGACAAGCGATTCTGAGCGAAACTCTCTATGTCTGCGAGATTCAAACTTCACACGCTTATCGTATAAGAGTGAAGTTTTGATAAGGTATGATTTCCGTATTAAACGCGGTATCATTTTAGTAAATTTTATTTATTTATTTTTTTTTAACGAAAATAAAAACAATAATATGTAAAAAGGACGTGAAATATTCGAGAATCTCTTAGTCTCGTGATTAAAGAACGAAAGCACTTAATTTTACAAACGGCACTACAGTTTGTCGAAAAACGTTTGATTTTTACGATTTTGGCTTTTAACGTCTAAGTACGGACTGTCTACAGTGTAATGTCCGTGACGTTCGGCAACAACGATTGCCGAGAGAGTCCTATCACTCTCCATAATGATTGACTACGGCCGGTAATGCATAATTGGATTTGTGTCCGTGCGCAGGTGACATTTTATACGTACGCGCCCAACAAATCGTCTATTTTTAATGTCCGGTCGAATTGTCTTGATCGCTTTGTCGCGTAACTAAACTCGTCTCACAAATTACGATAATCCATTTGATGTTTGACTTCGCGACGATAAAACGAATAGTTGATGACTGGGCGATTTTACCGATGAGATTTTTTAACACTGTCGTCGATAAAACGGACAATTTCATTTTGAGAATATCTTTTGTAACGGCAACTAACGGTGCGGATTTTTTTTTTTTAATATCTGATGAAATCTGGTACACACCAGTTTAAACAGACTTCAAACGTTAACCACGTAATCTGATCATGAAAATTTCTCTAAAAATCACAATTCAAAAACGTTTAGCCAACTTGATTAGAAAAAATATATACACATACATAATACAGTTTTTCATATTTTCTTTCGATTTCCTTTCAACAGACAATTTAATTAAATCTACGTTTATTAAAAAGTAAAAATATACAATCATTTGAAAAAAAGGTCATCTATTCGTAGGACACCTTATTTTTTATTCAATTGATTAAACAATTTTTCGAGTTTGGAGTTTGGGTGAAAATCAAAAACAACTAGCGATCGTCTAAGTTAAATTCGATTTCAATGCGCACTTCTAATCCATACAAACAGCTCAGATTAATTGTGTGGCTTTTGAAGTCCAATTTAAAACTAATTCGATTTTTGAAAACAAATAGTTCGCTTATCATAATTTCGAAAAAATGAATATATGATAATCGTGAACGACTGTGACAAATGCGATGTGTTTATTGTTAACGTATCGAAAATCGAAAAATGTAACCTTCACTGACTTGGTCGCATTCCACTCGATTTGAATATTTTTTTCTTGTAAACCGTGTCAAAGAACGAAGCTTGCAAAAATTGCAAACGTTTTTGAAAAATTCGATTTAACGATTTGTAGTGAACTTTATGTCGTCGAATTGAAATTCACTCGCAGATCAACGACGAAACAATCGCGACGAAAGGATAATTTTGTTGGGGTGGGACACGCACTGTTTTCAATTCGTGTTAACCTAACGGATTTGTTGAAGTTGACGTGGCACCAAAAACAAATTACTGTTTCATTTGCGTGACCCACATTCGAGGCATACGCTAATAACATAATTTGAATAAGTAATGCCTGGTGTCGGTCTCATACATTTCGTTTGAAAACCAACCGTTTTGAAACTGAAATCGTATTTCTAACGCGTGGCTTGTGGTGTCTTGTTGCGTTTCCGTGTCATATGTATTTAGGAAATAGTCGACCGGTTACATTGTCGTAGTGAACGCGCGTCGAACAAACGAGACGATTTAAATCGGAACTCGGTGGATATCTCGATTTCGGTTAGAATAATAAAAAAATGCTCGTATACGGAAATCGCCGTGTTCTCGCGAAATAAAAGAAAAAAACTCGTTAAAAACAACGGCGTTTCCGCGCGACCTGATAGAAAAATGGATTTCGCGTGCACAGTGACATTTCGAAATACCGCTCGCTCGCGTTAAAAAGTAAACGGAAGCAGCGTTTCTCAAACTGTGGGAAGTTTTTTTTTTTTTTGGGCTATAAGAAGTGTATGCTTTTTAAACTGTTTTACCTTGTAAGTGTAAAATCATGTGGATCGCGATAGGTTTTCGGGGGATAATTCGGATCGCGGTCCCGAAAAAGACTGGGAACCACTGGGCATAGAGAGAGAGATGGATCCCGCCGTGTTTACTTCTCCGTCCTCGTCCGCATCACACACTTCGACGTATCAAATCGTCGTTGAAATACGTGTTGTATTCGATTTTCGGCTATTGAACACTTAGTCGGAAACGCGTCGTGAGTCCGAACGATGGAAACAAACGGTAATTTCGCACGACAATCGAACTTCGAACGATTAAAAAAAAACGTTTTCCATTCAGAGTGAACCGGAGCATACGCCGGTCTAACATTGACGTGTTTTTAAAAATGTTGCACGCCAACATCATCAACGCTCGGAAAGCTGGTATTTTATTCGACGCGTTTTTCGATTCTCGCAATTGTAATTGAATTAATCAATCATATTGATCGGTTGATATTTAAAACGTCGAGAATCGAAACGTTAACAACGAAAAAAAAAATTGTCTAAGTCCGCATAAAAGACAATAACAATCCAATAATGTGATCTTTACATCGGCCACGGCGACGGTATTATCATTATTATTATTATTATCATTATATATTATACCCGTTATGTCCGAAGAGAGGGAAAATATACGATGAGTTGTGTAAGAAAAAATAAATATTATCTGCATAAAAGGCGTGTCGCGTATAGAAAGTACATATGGCATTGTATTGTAGCGACGGCTTAGTTAACACCGTGCAGTGACTGTGGTCGGTAAAATATTGTATTGTATCCAAGCGTCTATTTTTCCGGCTCATCGTGCGTAAGTATTATTACATTTTTAACAAGTCTAAGCAAGTTCATTGATTTACGATTTTTTTTATTTTTGTGAACTTTAAAACTTAAAAATCGACTCTGAGAAAAAAGTAATTCGAATCGGCTGAAATTTAGATTTTTCTGATTACAAATAAACACAAATATCACGAAAAACCTTTTTTAAAAAAAAAAGGAATTTTTTTTCATATATTTTCATACAAATATTGAAAAAACTGTTATTATTCGAAAGTTTAAATGAAACGGTTTTTGATTCTACTGGCCGACAAAGCTTGTACAAATGAAACACTGTGTAACGATTTGGTTCGAAATAAAATTTTAAATTGTGAAAGACTAACAGTTTGTCTTTGTGTGGATTTTTTTAATCAATATAATAATTTTATAACGTTTAAACAGTTGATGTATCCATATGCGAATGATCGCAGTTAAATGAGTAACGTTGATTTAAAACAAAAAACTCGAGTTATCTCAATGTGTGATTAATTAATCTAATTTTTATGCATACGCGCTCATATGAATATGCGAATAATTTCATAGCTTATACACGTCCACGTTTGTGCAGACTGTATTGTTTAATATTATTACGAGTATAATCACTCGTAACGATTGTTTTAATGATTTTTAGATGATTTGCAGTATAATATACGAAAATAACGCATATTTCATATAACGATAAATTCAATTTTTTTATTTCGACAAGTCGAACGGATAAAATAATTTTTAACATTTTTTCTTCTTAAATTTAAAAGTAACGAAATCGGAGAGTAAAAATATCTTTGGCCCGTGTACGTATTGAATAACCGGAAATTCTGGTTCTACCGTCTCTCAGAAAATAAAAATCCAATCTAAACAGAATAGCACAGGTTGAAAGTAAATTGGTGCCAAACGGCACACGCATTTCACAATTATGATTTTTGTGAAAAACGAATTCGCCGTATATGAATAAACATAAAATATTACGAAGCATATTATTTATTTATGTTTGACATTTTTTTTTCTCTTTTTTTTTTTGACGGAATGAATGAGAAAAATTTTCGGGTTAGAATAATATAACAGTTTTAGCTCGTGCAGTACGTGTATACTCGTAAATAATAGATTATACGAAAATAATAGATACGCGCAAGTCTTGCTAAACATTTAAATTTCAATGTCGCTATTCGTCTTGTTCGCATAAAACGGTAGTCTATAATACTTGTTCAAATAATCAACTTTCGGTACAAAAGTACGTAAAGTAACGTGAAGTACGTAAAAACGTAAGAACGGAGTGAACTTTAAAACATTTACTCGGCAACGAACGAACAAGTTCTTAACGTAACATATTAGTTATAAACACCGTTTCAGACCAATAAATTTCTATAACGAAAAATATTTTAAATAATTTTTATAACCATTAACTAATATACAATCCAAGATGATATTCATAAAACTTTTGTGTATTATAATACACATGAAACGAACACAATCGATTACGGAGCGGGTGGTACTATTAAATTACGAAGTAGTTAAAGTAAAATCGAAGAAATATGTTAAAATATATACGCGTCTTGTTTTTAATTGGAAAACTTTAATGGTACCTGCGCGTTTAACCGGAATGCAGTTAATTCGAATTTCTCCAAATCGATTAAATAATATGAGTTTATTGGTGAGGAAAAAATGTCTTGTTATAGGTTATACTGCAATACGAGGGGAACGCCATGCATAGTTTATCGGAAATGTTCAGCACGATTGTCGAGGGCTACAATACCACACTGAACGAACGCGGCGGTAAGCAACAATATATATGTATATATATATGTATAAATGTATATCATAATAAATGTATAATCGAACCAGTGTGATTTGTTTGCAAATAAATTCACACATAAATTCGTTTCGCACATTATGGAAATCCGTTGGATGTTTAAGTTACACGACAATAAACCGATGACGTGACAATTGCGTTTATTGATAGGGACGTGCGTTAGAGTGGATTATAAATCGTTAAAAACATTATTCACAGTAGATGGTTTCTTCAGTAGAGATGAACTTTTAAAGTATACGACTCGACCAGCAGAAACTTGATTAAAAACAAATGATTACATCAGTATATCAATGAAAATAAAAACGAACGAAAAATAACAAAGACAACAAAATATAATAACGAAGTATGTTGTGATTTATAATAAGAAGTCTTCCGACCGGACGAAATTAATAATGTATTTGATAAGAAATATCTCGGAGTATCGGAAAATGAAACAACAATATTATTGAATTACACGGTTGAAAAAAAAAATTTCTTTTATACGTGTGTCATAAAAACAGCAAAGTAAAAAGCACGCTTGGAACTCTTCTAGTTTTTTGTTTTCGTTTTTACGAAATCGCCAATTATATTTTAAAAGTCGAGGTTGTAACATAAATGCGTTTCATGGCGGGTCTCAAAATGAAAAAAAATCTTCACGCGCAGACCGTGGACGCGAGAGTATCGCCTGTCACCTAGGTAACACAAACTATCCTTCGTTATATAACCAACAAGGTTTGTCCTCCATACTCCTTGAAAACAATACATTTATACACACACTATCCAAATTATATAATATACATTTACATAGTCAATTGATTTTTTTACAAAATATATTTTAATATTCTTGGACCCGGCGCCAGTTCATCCATACGTTTTTGTCACCAGTTGGCGAGTGAAATTTTCCTTCATTTGAATTATTGTCTCAGAGCGATCACAGAAATGCAATAAAACAACGTTTTTTTGTGTTTTCAGACGAAAGAGTCAAGGATTGGTTTCTTATGAGCAGTCCCGTGCCTACCATAATCGTATCGATATTGTATTCGTTATCGGTAAAGGTAATCGGCCCTTGGCTGATGAGAGATCGCGAATCGTTCCAATTGCGAACCACTATAATAGTCTACAACTTGTTGCAAGTTTTGTTCTCCGCGTGGATCTTCTATCACGGTTGGGATAACGTGTGGGGCAGATGTTTAAGTCTTCGATGCCATCCGGTCGATTACTCAACGTCGCCGGCCGCAATGAGAGTATATAAACAGATCATTGGCAATACACACGATTACAATATAGATATTTTCGTCGCGCATGCATAAAACCGATAGATAACTAACTAGCTGTGTACCGTCGTGATGTACATAGACGCACGGCAGTCAATGTTTGTACGCTTTTGTTGTCACACTTTTATGTCTTATACATACCAGTGGCCCATCCAGTGGGGTAGACTTCGGGTCCGGACTCCCTCCTAGGTGCGTGTGATAGTATTGAACTCGTCGAAATATATCGAAATTCTGACAAAGATTTGATATTTTGGTGACCGACACAGAATCATATATAACAATTTTTTAAAAATTGTATACTTTAAAATCGTTCGTAAATTGCGTTAAAAGAGATTTTCTAGATTTTTTGTTATTTTTTGAACCTCCTCCTCCCCTCCTTGAAAATATATCGCGCCACTGATATATACACACGCACGTAGTATTGTGAGTAGACACTCACAACATGATGGAAAACGAGTGTAAACCGTGTACTGTACGCTTATAATAATACGAAAATGTTACGAAATTGCCTATACAACACGCCGTCTTATGCAATATTCAGATTGTTTTTTTGGTAGTGATGTTACGATTCTGAGGTCGAACCGAACTTCAAATTTAAATACCGAACCCGAACTTCATAAAAAAAAATCAAAGGATTTAAATTCATTTAAAACATTCAAATATTTGTTTGATTTTAAAGTTTGTTAACCTAAGTAATTAATTATTAACTCGTAAAATAAATAATATAGGTATTTCAAATCAATTTTTTTTAAAAGTTAAATCAAAAAGGTGGGTACCGGAGGAGAAATTTGGTACAAATTTAATTTTCCTTGGTTCGATATTCGAACCGAACTATTTTGTGTTTAGTACGGTTTGAATATTTTCAATTGTGAGTTCGATTTTTGAATCGAATACTCCGGGTTCGGTTCGAAAATCGAACAGTTCGTAACATAACTATTTACTGGTTCTTTTTAGATAGTCCGCGGTTTTTGGTGGTTCTACATTTCTAAGTTCACGGAATTCTTCGACACCGTAAGCCCAAAATATTCGATCGAATAGATGAAACCGAATTTCGAGTTATAAATCGAATTGCAATTTTTTCTCCCCGTTAGTTCTTCTTCATCATGCGCAAGAAATATGATCAAGTGTCCACTCTACACGTCATCCACCACGGGATCATGCCGCTCAGCGTGTGGCTCGGCGTCAAGTTCGCTCCCGGTATGTTTGCGGATCGTATCGAGCGTTAGGATATCTGCCAAAGCGAGACGAACAACACGCGTTTTACACGTTTCAGGTGGCGACAGCATGTTCGTGAGTAATATCAACACGTTCGTACACATGGTCATGTACACGTATTACATGTTGGCCGCCGTCGGACCGCACATGCAGAAATACTTGTGGTGGAAGAAATACTTGACCGTACTCCAACTAGTACGTTGCGTAACGACGGCAGAGAATTCACAATTCATTAAAGATAACCTAAAAGTGTGAAAAAAATGTCCCCGAAAAAATTTGTTACTGGAATTTCGGTTACCAAAAACGTGCTTGAAACGTTAATAATTTCGGGGGGAAAAAAAATGCAATAATCGTAACGGGTATTTCGTTCAAATACGTTTTCGTTTGTTTTTCAGGTCCAATTCATCATGGTGTTCGGTAACGCGTTGAAATTGTTGTTGATGGGATGCGATTACTCGAAGGCGTACGCTCTTCTCATTATGTTTGACTCCACCTTGTTCTTCGTCTTGTTCTATAACTTCTACCAACACTCGTACAAAGAAAACGTAAGTTAGACACGATATGCACTGCAATTGGCGTGGTGGTGTGCATCGGAAAAATAATGACGAAAAACGCCAAGAAAAAAATAATGAAAACCCATTGTAACGCTCTTAAAAGATGACCGTTTTCGGTCAAACGGTTTCGTCGAATAGTTTCGAGAACACAGGCAGACCGGTTTTCACGTGCATTCCGTCTCGGACGGATGGACGTTATTTAAAAACTATGTTCACGTTTCGACCAAACAATGTCCCGTTATAATCTGTGGAATGATTCCTCAACGCCAAAGACTTGTCTTGTCAGTCGTTAACGCGCGCCTGTTGCGAGACGGAAAGCAACGAAATAAATCCGACTCGCGTTCGCGTTAGGTACGATATTAACGTCTCATCTTCCGCAGAGAAAGAAGAAGATGGCCGGAAACAAAAAGGACGACGACTGCGGTAGAGCAGCGAACGGCACGCCGTCGCGTCGCAGCAACAAAGCGCTCGTGTCCAAGTCCTGTAACGCATGAATCTCGCCGCTACATGTTTAGCTCTTTCGCCGCACACGATTGCATCTGCGATACTTTAATGCGTTCTACCATCGTAACTAATATTTGTGTGCATATGTTGATTTTACCGTATTTCAATAAAGAATATAATGTGTTCTGTGTGAAATGCGACACGAAATCATGTAATCCACGGACTATAAATATAACTGTAAATACTGTATAAGTGTAGATGTAACCAAAATATTAATAATATGCATTTGAAAACCATCTATATGCAATCAAAAGTCGTTAAATTCATATGCGGTAAAGGTCAGAAATTGACAAAATATGTGAAAATATGCAAAAAAAAGCTTTGTATTTCGGATCTATTGACTATAATTCAAACTTGCAGTTTACTTTTTAGACTGGTTGAAAAAACATGGAAACGCATATAAATCCAGGCCCCAGTTATGACAAATAATTATTCAAAATACACACAGGGTATGGATAATGTGTTGAATTTTTCGCTGTATTCATTCGAGAAAAAAAATGAGGCGTGCCTATTATTTGAATATATTTGAAATGTAAGAATTAGGCCGCATGAAACTATTTGTCGCTCATAGTCTGGTATTAAACTGCGTATTTCTAGATTTTATGTCAAAAGCGACATATTTTCTTTCGGTTTTTAATTCTCTGAAAGTATACATGATGCATATAACATTGTGTATGGAACTGACTTTTATTATGCGTATTTGTATTTTTTAAAGGTTATCGCACAGGAATAATTAACCTAAAAAAGAAAAACATTACGTAAATTACGTGTAAAAAGTTCAAGTACGAAAAAATCAATACAACGACACATTGTAATAATTTCGAATAGTGTATATAATCTTATTTCACGTAAGCCCTATACGTTATATTACAGTTAAGAATACGTCTTTAGTATCATTCAGCATTTTTTAACATTTTCAACGTAAAGCGTTTTAAGGCAATAACTCATAAAAAAGTTATATTGACATGAAGACGTGACGAATTACGACTAAATCGCACGACTTGGGAATATATTGGAAGCGACCGACATGATAAGCCGATAAGAATTATAAATACAGATTGATTATTTAGCACATTTTTTACTAATCGACTTTTTCACCGAATAAAAATTATCCGATACGAGTTTGAAAATTGTAAGCGGAAAAAAATGAAAAAGTGACGCGTAATATTATGTATACTTTGCGCCGAATAACATTAATCATTGATCACTTGATGCTTATAAAAAACGCATAACAATTTTTTCACCAAGTACACGTTAATTGTTATACCTAGCGAGTGTTAGACGTTAAACGCACACCGTTAATTATTTATCATACAAATATATTGACGCGCAAGACACAAAATTGTCTACACGTTATTCCCATGCAACAATCAGATTCATTCGGATATTCTTTAAGTATTTTACTTATATTATAATAGACCCAAGGCTGACCAAATTAATGATGTTTTAAGCTATTCGAATTTTTTTTAACTGCGTCAAAGATCTAATTAACAATAAACTGTTAATCTGATTTAATGATTTTTTTTGTTTTGATTTCCCGTTTAATTAATTTATTAATTTTAATTGAAAAAAATGATCATTAATTAAGACAAACAACAAGCTTTTTCCATTATTTATAGGAAATCTGAAGTTATCCGTCTCTACTCGTTCTAGGCAATATTTATGTACGAGACGAGCGTCGTGTTTATCACGGTATAAGTGTATTAAATTTAATGTGTTTAAAAATTATAACACGTGACGTCACGATATAGAATAGCATCAAATTATTGAGATTTTCGGTTGATTTATTGAAAAGGCCAAGGCGAGTAACTTTTGAATCGTATACAGTTACCTTTCTAATCCTTAGATCGAAATGGTAAAAAGTACATATACTGTACGAGAACCGATGGTAAATTGTCAATAACGAAACTCAAACAAGGTTAATTAAATGCAAACGTTGATCATTCAGTCAACGAGGAACATTTTTAACTCGCAATAACAAATTAATTGCGATGACTATTAATAATAATCTTATACAATATCGAATCTACTATTTATACTCTTGTACTGAATTATTGATTGTTTTCGATACTACTATCGATATAAACGACCGATTTTTAAAAATCAATATCATAGTGGTAATATAAATAATAGTGTTTTATACGTGTACATAGTTCGTATAATGTATAACTGTGTGATTTTAATTCGGAAGTTTTTTTTTTGTGAGTTTAATAATTATGTATTAAGTTCACAAAAACGTACATTGGTTTTATAAGTTTCCTATAATAACTTTTAGTATTCCATTTTACTCTATTATTGTTAGACAAATTTTCGTTTTGAAATTCGTATCATAATTAATAATGACTATTAAACTATATACTCTGTAAGTATAGTAAAAAAAATGATTTCCGCGATTTTTAATTATATGATTGTATACACAGTTAACAGGTTTTTTAACTGTTTAAAATGATTATTGTTTGCCTAAAAAAAAAACCAAAATGTTACGTCGGATACAATAATGATATAAACACATGTACACTTGTGGTACTGGACTGTATTAATATGTTGCCATCAACGTCATAATAATATTTTGATAAACAACAATTATTTAGTAATTGGTTGGAATAATTAAAATAATAAATATTTTTAACAAAATTAATTGCTGACCACGAAGTGTAAAACAAAATACATATATATTTATATATACTTACGTATCACACAACAGGTAGATTAATTATAACGTTAAAACATGATATACGCTTTAAACTAACCTAAAATATTATTCCCGTCAAAATGAAAATGATCCTTAGACGTGCAAAAACACATTATTCCTTAAAATAATTTTTCAGAATTTTTTTACGTAATTGTTTATACACATTGTAATAGTAATAATACAAATAATAATAATAATTATAATTTTATATTCTGATAACTGCTTTCTTAAATTTATTAAATCATGTTAATATAAGAAAAATATAAGATGAAATTAGTTAAAAGTTGCATATTCTTTATGAATTTCAATAACAAAAAGTTAACTTTAAGAAACCTTAGTTAAAAGTTAAAATTCTTTAATTAGTAATTTTAATAATAATCAAAAAACTGTGTTACAATTTCCCAGTGGAGATGCCTATATCTGTGTTTATTGGATGTATATTAAAACACGCAGAACACACCACCTTGTAATATATTTCCTTTATTGCGTAGGCACCAAGTTCAGAGGCGTCTACATATTAAAAATGTCATTCAGAAAATTTGCATTGCTGTTCGTATAAAATTGAACGTAATTTACATAGTTTATGCTTATCGTATGAAATTAAATTGAAGTCGAAACAAGTCTTTTAAATAGTAATTTTTTAAGTCAAAATTGAATTTTAAAAATACGCGTCAAGTAACTTAATTCAAATTAAGTTTAAATCTAGTTTTAAACTTCGTTCTGAAAATATACATATTTATACTTTCCTATATTGTTAAATAATAATATTATTGCTCATGTCACTTAATTATTTTCTATTTTATTACCTATATACTGGAAATTAACGAGTGAAACATTCAAATTAAATTCATTTTAGTTAAGTTACTTCATGCGTTACTTTTTTTATTGTCTTTTATCTTAATATGTTTTTTGTTTTAACTTATAGTGTTTACTTTAAGCCAACATTATAAACTAAATTAGTTAAATATTGTAATGATATAACATCAAGTAATACTTAACAGCCTACAGTGTTGGGTAACACTAACATTATTATACTAAAAACTATACAAGACGCTAGAAGGTCTTATCTAATTAATTTTATTTCTAATTGGAAAATATTAACTTTTAACTTTTGATGTTAACAAAAAATATGTGTCAGGACTTTTAATTAAAATTGTTTTATATATATATATATTTATATATTAATCCAATCGAATGAGTTAAAATAATTAGTTAACACATGACGACCAGCGGTGTGTATTTTCATCCGTTTAGTGAAATCGATTTTCTTTTTCTGGAGTAAAACCCGTTCAATTTCACTTTGCAAGACAATGTACACAATTAATCATACTATTATTGGGTATTCGTTAAGTGTATTAAATGTTAAATGTTGTACTGTTTCCATTGACCGGTGTTCCAAATAATCAAATTAATATTTTACGTAAATACAATAACATATTTTCAAATTATGAATACTTCTGCGCCCAAAACGAATATTTGTCACGCGCAAACATAATATATGCGTGAAGCGTGAATAAAGCGTCTGCGCGCAAACTACTCTACTGTATACTACTACATTTACATAATGGGTTCTATTATACGTCATCAGATATAATGCAATGTAACGCGGTTTTATCATAACAAAGAGAATTGTTCGGCCGCAATTTAATATATTAATAGAACTGACTTCTAAAAGAAACCATTCGGACAATTTTGTAGACTCGACTGACTCGCGTCAAAATCGACAAATCTCAAAACGGATTAAATTCGTTTTGCCGTGTTATTTGCATTTAGAATTATTCGACGGTGTCCCTGAACCAACATATACTTGAACTTAAACCGGTATTAATCTATATGTCCAGTCACACGAATACATCAACAAATGACAATAATTCCGACGTTACAAATCTAAAATTCAAGACCACGTGTTCGATTGACGACCTAAAATATAGATTCACCTAACCCATCCGTACTCGCCTATTATTCGTCGACGGAAGTCCCAGCGTCCATTATCACACATTGTTACGTGTCACGGCGGACGGGGCAGTCTTAAGGTTGTACGAGGTTTGCGCGTCCGACAATTTCAGCAGAACAATTATAATTTTTCAGACATAAATTCATTCGGACCAAAACCCATAATGCATTCACAAAGTGCGGCTTTTTTTTCGCTTTTTATTTTCCATAAACGGGAGAACAATATAGTATAAGATATACGCTGTTTTTTTTATAACAGTAACCACAATGCGAACACTTGTATATAATGTATTACGAGTTTTATGACACGGGTATAAAAAAAAAAAAAAATGGTGTACCGCATGCAAAAATGCATCGATCGCAACGAGGATTATGTAGAAAAATAATAAAAAAACTAGGCTTTCCAACAATGTATAATTTATTTCAAATAAACGTGGTTTTTTTTTTTGGTAAAAAAAAATTGGACACCTTATGAGGTCGGTAAAATAATATTAGAATTTAAATTCTGAACGAATCGCAAGGAACGTATTGGTTTTTTTTTTTTACAACCGCATGCGTGTTTTGTTTAAAAATGTTTTTTCAGTTAACTCTTTTTCGGGCAGTAATAATAAAAATACATATTTAACCTCGTTATAAATCGATTGGAAACTGAACACATACGGTACCGTAGAACGGCGTACGTTCGCGATTTCGGCAATGATTTTTAAAACGACTGTTTAAAGAATCACGTAAGCAGGAGGAGCGGAACTCAGTTTCTCTCAAGAATATCGTTTTTCGAGACGCGGTGATTTTATTCTTTATGCTTTCATATCTGAAATAATAATACGCATACATAAACTATGACTTAAACTTTTTTTTTTTTTGTATAGTTATTCTAATAAATCAGATTGTATTTAAATTAGGTACATTAAATAATAGTAGGTAGTTAAGTAAGTAGGTCATACAAATATGCATATGTTTATATTGTGAACGATTTTCAGTTATGTTTTAAGAAACGCATTTCGTACACCGAATTTGGTATCATACGATTTTTCAAAAAATACAGACAAAGTTATATGAGCTTTTTTCGTTGTAATTATATGCGTACTACGTATTATTATATTTAATGAATTTCAGAAGAATAGCCAAGAGCAAAGTCAAAACGATTTTTGTGTCAGGGTCATCGAACAGGTTTGACATCACGTGAGACACTGCGAAGACTATAAGTTGTAAGTACTATCCGAAACTATAACCTATAGGCATACTTTTGCAAGTATATTAACTATGAGATCGTATGGATATCGGAAAAATATTGAATTTACTTAAAATTTTTAGATTCTGTGTGAAACGATGAACGTAATGGTTTTATAATGATATGTTTTTTTTTTTAAATTTTATCCGTGAACAGTTTTTTTTTTGTGATGGAGTTAATATAATTATTTTTTTTAGCAAAAATCGTTATTACATTGTATTTAGAAGAAGTCAAACATGTTCGTAAATTCACTACCCGTATAACTGGCCATTGAGACCATTAAAAATTTATTTTTATAGTGTAAAAATGCCCAATTTTGTTTTGACCGGTTTTACGTTATAGCATAAATTTATGGCTGGTAGCGCAGCTAACATTAATTTTGTAATATAAAGGGAAAGATTTTTTCATCGTGAGCCAGCGATCATCTGCCAAGATTTTAAACAAATGTTATTTCGGTATTTTAAATCATATAAGGATTATTTATAGACTATTTTCAAAATGATTTCTCCGGTCATACCTCATACCTTATACAATTGTAAACTTTTGATTTACAAATGGCAACCTATATATTTTTCTTACACTGTCTTAAAGAACTAAAATTAATAAATGAAAACGCTTTTTCGATATCAATAGTTCGCTAACGAATAATCACTATTTAAAAATCTGATCACAATGCGAGTCGCTTTCCGCGTAGTTCGGTGCAAACGGTATAATACCTACCCCGTAAATTTATTACAATTGTAGATTTGTATTCGATAGATATTATACAGCGCTTATACCTTGATTAAAAACGGAAATTTAACTACCTGGCTATAACGATTTCTCCAAGAGTGTACATTTTTTCAATATCTACTATGAGTACAGTAGCTCGCCACTTAAAAACATACATACTTGTTACTCGGGTAATATTCATCGGATTATAAAAATCAACATGTGATAATTGCCATGAAAACATAGTCCCGAAATATTTACAATTAAAATCGTAGGTTATCGGTTAAAAATTTGTAGTTATTATAGTAGAAACATTAAAATGATGAAAAAATATAAAATAGAATATGCCAAAAATTGTCCGAAAAAGAAAATAACAAAAATTACTCATACGTCTCGAGATTAGTCTGGCTTATGATAGAAAAAAAATCACTCTGTCTACGCATACCTACAATACCTAGGTATTATTATTTTTTTTTAAATTCATAACAATATGCTATAACAGAAAGTGTTATTTGACAATTAATTATTTAACATTTCGTCGATATTTGGAATGAATATTTTATGAGTTCGATTTGTCGACGTTCTGAAATATTGTCCCACGTTCGAGTGTCACGCATATCAAGTTTAACTCGAGTATTTCTGTATTCTGTGCGAGATGACGCAAATATAAATAGAACATTACAATCAATCATACTTTACGCGTATATATATATAAATATATAATGTATTAAAACAAGCCAATATTTGGATTTGTTATACAAACAAAACTGAACACTTGATATTATTAATAGTAGTTGCACATTTTACCAGCAGATAATTGTTAACATTTATTATACAAAATAGAAATTTTACGTTCATATAATAAATTGCATACCAACGATATATGCACGTTCGACATATTAATAAAAAGTTGTCCTCGCTCTTGTCCTAAGTCATTACCATACATTATAAGATGTTTAAATGTAATATGAACTTGTATTACTTGGTTTTTGAGCATACGTATATATATATATATATATATATATTTTATATAGTTACCTGATTATAAAATATATTATCAAGTTTTTTATCCTGTTCGTGTATTTATTTATGTTTTAAATATTAATGCATGAAAAAAAACAGAAATAACAAGTAGTGGTTTTAATAAAAATATTAAGATTTTTACTATTAATCGCTAATAGTTGATTGTGTATGTGATAATTTTAAGTGTTAAAATTAATTTTTATATTTTGAAAAAAAAAACGAAAAGGTATTAACGTTTCATGTTTAGATAACTAGTGTAATTACGTGCTGTATTATCACACGTATATAGTTTTTTCAAATTTCTAAAATTTACGAAAATCAAAAATTATAAACATAGATATTACTTCATATAAATATACATTTTTTTTTATTTTTTATTCACGAAATAAGAATGGTTTCACACGATTTATATATACGTATATAGTAAACAGATAATCGAGTTTATAAATTTTGTTTACGAGTTATGATATACATATTAATAATTAGCAAAAATAAAAAAAAATAATAAAAAATTATATACACGCAGCATTCCACTTAAGCGTTTATTACCGACGTCATAATGGCAGTGTTTGCCGTACATTCAGGTTTCTCGTTCCGAGCAAGGTTGTCTTGGTAAATAATTGTATACCGGAAGAACAACTAGATTTACCTGATCTTTTTCGACGTTCGGCAAAACTCGATTCAAACCTACCCGACCGACTACCTACTGATTTGAAATGCTGTTAAGTCGATAAACACAATAACGAAACACAAAGATACACGATGAAATAAACGTCTACAACTTAATAATAATAATAATAGCGTCGAAGGTAACGCAACGCGTCGTTCGAAATCATGAAATACACGCTTGGTCTCGATTGCAAAATCCACGTCCGATTCGAATCCGTTGCCGGTCTCTTGAACGAGCATCCGCAGTCGTCGCGACTGTCGTTTCTCGCGTGGCAGTATTTTCGTCCGGGACTTCACGCGACAAACCAACGATTCACTAATCACTACTCTCCGCGGCGGTTTCGCGAACGTTGCTTGCAGACTTTACGGAATATAGACGAAACGTCATGTATCACGCGGCGATGATTTTTTTTTTTCCCCCCGTTCACGGCGATACATTCTACGCGCAAAAACAACGAACAAACGCGTAAACACTGAACCCGAAATAATCGCGATAAATATCATGACGTGTACCCCGGTCGGGTATTCACGCGGTTGCGTTCGTCATCGTACGCATTTTAATTTCGCGGGTACGTGACGCCGCGTGAATTCGATTACGAGTCGCGGCGGCGCGCTGCCATTTTCACCGTGCGAACCGCCGCACGTCGTGTTTCGGACATTTCAATATCGCGCGTACGACACAGACACGATTTTCCCGACCGACAGGCGTTGCTGGCCGAACCGGATGCGATCGCCGTTAAGGAAAATCCACACGGGCGTCGTGTGTCGGCCGGCAAACGACCGAGTATACGTCATGGGGAACGCGGAACTCGCCGTTCACCAACCGGTGGCGCAGGATTTTTTTGTTGGGTTTTTTTTTTCTTTCTTTCTAATGGTCATCCGTCCGCCGTACATATATTTGCGTCACACCGACTTGAAATATTGTTGAAGAAAAAAGAAAAAACGAAGAAGAGTTAAAAAATAAGATTCAAAATATAATAAGATGCTCGAAATCGATTTTAAATACCGGTAAAAACGGTCGAAAATCCAAATCAACCACACCCGAAGACCAATATTGAAATCGTACAAAAAGTACGCGGTCGGTATTCGACATACTAATTACAACCAATCGAACGTATATACATCGAAATAAATAAACTATATTGGAATTGGAATTTTCATTAGTGACAACCGATACTTTAAATCGAAAACAAATTAAATGTAAAACCCTTATAATAAAATTGTTACAAAAATAACAATGGGATTCGGTTATGTCCGACGAATCGCGATTGATAGTGGTAGTCAACTTATGTATACCGATGGGTTATCTAAATTCATTTTTTATTAAATATACGAGTATACTTTAAATAATGCTGTGAATGAAAGTATTTTCTGCGTTCGACGGAGTTCGTAAATATTACACTTGCCGCCGTAGGATGCGCTAAGGTCACACTGAGTCGATTGCGTATTTATGATGGGTGGAGGGGGAAGTGTGTAGGGGATTCCACCCACCTCAGAGAATTTTTTTAAGACTAGAAATTTACATAAATCCTATATTTAGAACTTACATAAAACCAAAATTCATTCATTATGATTACACGACCCACCCATAATTTTTTTTTATAAACACGTCACTGTATAAATGTATTTATTTACATCGACTACAGGTGTATTGTATACTATTATATTACCAAAGTTAACGACGTTGTAGTAGTATTTCTATTAAATGTTTCAACCGAAATCTGAAAAATTAAAACCGGTATTCAAATTCAAATCCGACCAGCTTTTAATAACAATATTGCTGTAGATCATTTCCTTGATCGTACGGAGAAACCAGTCGGTTCTTTGGGTATGAAAACGAGTATACTCGTAATATGTTATTCATTATTCCACTGATAAAAAATCGGTACATAGATCGTGTTGTACGATATTAAAAAACAATTATTGAACTCGAGCTGTAACGAAATTAATATCGTATGAAAATAAATTTCTACCAATAATAATAGTTTTCTTAAATAGTGAAATGAAGTCTATAATACATACTTAAATCTGATATCAAATGAAATTATCTTCACAATGTAATTTCGTGTTAATGTGATATAGTATCGTCTTGATAGAAATAATATACTCTTACGCGTTATTTCTGATATCGATCTGAAATCTGTTTTTAATTGCATTTTTGTTTTTACGTGTAGTGTGTCTAATCGCACTCTACACTGTACAATTTTAGCGTTTTACTTTTCAAAAAAAAAAAAAAAACCCCCGTACAAAGAATATTTAGTAATTCAAAATAAGTCATTCTCTAGTTTTTTTATCGGTAGATTGCGTCGTACATAATTCGCATACCGTAACAAGAATGTCGACCGCCACGTGCGTACTCAAGTACCTCAGTACTTATGCAAATGACATAATATATCGAAATACGGACTGCGTATCAACAGTGTTGAAGTACAATATATTATATTGTATATACATTTTTCCTCTTAACGTAAAAAATAAATAATATAATCATAATAAACATTTTATAAATTTATAATACAAACCTCTTTATAGGTAGAAGCTAAACGTGTAGCGAAAAAAATAAGAAATTCAATGTATACTTTACGCATACGAAATTAAACGTAATACGCACGTTACGTTAATGAATATTGTCGACAGGGGAAATAAAGAAAAATAAAACCGGTATAAAAATTTTGTCCACAACGTGCGCACATTAAGCCTTTAAGCTTACACATTTTAATAGTTTAGAGGGGCGTAAGCGGTTGTATTTTTGTATAATTTTAAACCGAAAGTTAGACAAAAATTCGACCGCTTAAAGTCAAACAAATTTAATTCTGAAAAAATATTTGCAAATCGTTAGTCTTTTCTCGGTTATTGTGAAAATCGATATTCGATATTTTAATGTAAACTACGTTAAAAGACGGTGTTAATTTTAACGTTTTCAAATATTTGTTCAAGTATATTTTATAAATATAAAGTGAAGCATTTAATCAACCCCCACGGAAACCTAGAAAAAAAGGTTGCAGAGTTTAATTACGAGTTTTTGTGGAATTACATTGTGTTCATTCTAAGTAATTGCATTTTTGCCTATGTCTGTTTATTTTGAGAAACGACAATAGGTACGTTGTAACAAAAAGAAGAATTGTTCGCAGGGTACATTGTGTAGCCACCCCGCCTATACCGTTCAGACGACTCCGTGCGGACGCCTATACGAATGTTCGTAAGCTTATATATGTTTCACATTCATACCGTTACAATGTCGTCACAACACCGATCGTCTGTTTATATATAGCGGACGAATTTTCGAAAAAAAAAATTGTAAACCTCCACCCCGCGATGGCGTTATACAGTGAGATTTCGTCGAACGTCCAAATTTATTCACCTATTTAGGCAAGACCGTAGCAGAAACACATTTTCGGGACGGGGACGCGGGACGGGGGGGTTAAAACCGAATCATATATTTGCAACTACTAGATTTAAATACTAGATTATGTTGTGTACGATAAAATTGTGTCTAAATACGGGTTAACATGTGGCGTGTTAATAGTGTGTCTTCACCTTAATAATTTAGTGTAATAAATTCAATTTATGATAACTATTAAAAAGATTCGAGGGAGGGTTTGAACCCTCAAAATCTCCCGCCCCCAAATACGGCTTCGTATTCAGGTATTTATATACGTATACATAATTACCATTAATTACGATAACCGCAAGATTTTCTGATATTACGCATATTATTCTATGAGCTGTTCTCTATTATATTTGTAATAAGGAATTCCCTAAATAGTATATTAATTTTATTCTGAAAAAAAAATATATTGTCTGATGAGTAATGGGATTTTTTTTTAACATTATAAATACATGTACATAAGTTTTAAACGAATAAACACAATTGTTGTGAACACAAATCTATTTATTGTTTGATACGTATGCTCGAAGTATAAATTGTTGACGTTGACAACTTTGCGTGTATATATACGTAAGTTAGTATATGAACCTAACTTGAAATATAAAGTCCCGTCGTGGTCGGTATGGTTGAAGCGTTGTAAAATGCGTTGGAGGAAATATTGCATTAAATATATGAATACTAAAAAGTTTTCTCCAATATATAGCGAATAGCTTTAATAGTTGATCTTTTATAGTATATATATATATAGAGTGCTTGAATTGGGGAGGAACGCAGGGGGACTGAGTACCCTTTCTATTTTTTTCAAATATTTGAACGTACCTCTACTATTTTTTTTTTAAACAGGAACGCGGGGGACGGTATTCGCTTTTCCGCAGTCGACGAAATATAAAATAATATTGTTATATTGACGAAACAATATATTTTGATATTACCGCCAGTCACCATAATATGCCAGCAGATGCCGATTATGGCCAATGGGGTTTTCCACTATACGTCAGTACACAAACGCGACTATCGGCCTATAAACTTGTAGTTTATATTATTCATTGCATTAAGATAAATCCACGTAATTACTTATTACCTTATTTTCCACGATCGGATTATTGGTACACGTGATAGACGGCAGTGATGAACTTTTCGAGTATCTAAACCGTTTTTAAAAATGGATTGTGGACGCAACTATTTTGTAAGCCATCAGAGTACCTATACTATTTTTTTCCCAATTCAACCGCTGTATTTATGTATAAAAATTAGTATAGATGGATAACAGAGTAATAATAATATTAATAATAATGAAATAAATACAAATGTAATCTACGTTTAAAATAACATCCGATAATATGGATATATCATGCAATAATATATCATAATGAGCCACTCCGCCATTGGATTCAAATATTTCATAAATCTTTCACGTTATAACGTCAGCTGTTATTTCATGCGTTGGTTATATTATTACACGACAATAATATTATTGTAAGTTCAAAACAAAATAATTAATTCAAGAATTCCCTTTCGTACACACACACACACACACACACACACACACACATATATATTTATTTATTTATGTATATACACCGCTATAATATACAACACAGCGAAGAAAACCGACGGCTTGCAATCACTACGCGTTTCGTACTTCGTATATATTCTTAAAAGCGTATTACAAATTTTAATAGAAACAATTTGTTATTATTTAGATAGTATTAATAATTTAGTAATTTATTAACATTCTAACCATCTGATTCGACTTGTCATATAAATTATAAAGTTAAAAATACGTATAAAATTTTAAGAATTATGTGTATACATTTTAATTAAAATGTCCGAAATTGTATAAAAAATAAAATAATATGTTATACTTTCATCTTTTAATAATTTTCAATTGTGTATTATATTTTGAGTCTAGAAAAAGTGTGACGTATAATTGACAAAAATCAAATGTATAATACCATTAACACCGCCCAATTCAGTGACAAATCCCCGTGGGAATTTAGACTTCGTGATACAAACTAATCAATTATGTAATATGTTTATTGGACGGATAAAAATTTACCCTTCAGATTTCGTTTTTCCAAAATCGATTATCAAAGACAATATTTAATATTTGTACTAATATGATATAACGTCATTATTATATAGTATTTCTAATTAATATTATATAGTATATAGTATTTCTAATAATAAAAAAAAAAAAACGTCATTATTATGATTACGGAGCAGCAGGTTCTAAGATTAATAATTTGAAAATTACGAATTAAATCATATCATTTTCATGGTAACTATAGTTTACTGAGAAATCGTAGAGATGGTGATCGCCATAAGTCATAATAAATGATGAAAGTAAATCACAAACGACTGGAAATAAACAGAATATAAATTCGAACACATTATAATTATAATTAAAATGTCTAAAAATATTATAATTAGGTATTATATATTTTTATGTAAAAAGAATCGAAGCAAAAATGAAGTACTGATCAATTACTTTACGTTTTAAACGCGTTCGGTTAGATAATGTCATCATGTATCGAATTCAATGTGCATTAAAGTCTGAAAGTCATTAAGAATTTCGATTAAGATATCGAGTTATTGCAAAAATTAACGTTTCAAATTATTAATTTCCTAACTACGGACTTTGTTTTTCACATAAATTGCTGCGGTGCGCACTAGTACAGTTTGCTGCTGCACGTAGTGTGCGACACTTGCACGCGAAAACTTAAAAACGTCGTTTTTTAAGACCGTGATCTGCGGCACCGTTTGGGAGGGGGAGAGGCTCTTCAAGAGCGATCTAGAGGTTCCGGTTACTCATTCGTCTTAACATTGTTTAATGAATTAAACTTGTCACGAAAATACATCAAATAATACTTGTCGAATTGATACGTTTCACATTTAATTACATTTATTATTTGCACGGGTTTTTATTTGAAATTAGCATTCGTAGTCCTACATATTATACATATATAGTATCTCTAAACGGTTCCACGAGCAATAAAGTTTGAGAACCGCTGGACGATAGCAAATACATTTTTCGTTGTTATATATATATATGTATAATTTAAGTTCGTTACAGCTGTAATAAGTTTGGTTATTTCCACTTTGACGTTTATAGGCTTTCTAATCGTGAAATTGTTTTTTTTTCCAATTTAGTTTTATATTATTAATTTAAAGTTTTTTTTTTTACGTTTTTGTTTTTGTTTAATTTCCTGCACGGCTGCGTTATTATACTTTAGTACATATTATATATATATATACCCGTCGCAATAGCGTTAGCGCAAAAATAAAATATACGTACCAACGATAATAAAATACCTATACAAGTATACACCGACTATATTACCATCGTTCAATATTTCACAAAACTACCGAAAATTTACCAGATACGTTGTCTTTCGAATTTTTTGTTTTTTTAATGAAATTTGTTTTAGACGAATACACCGACTGAAACGCTAACGATATCTATCGTCCGCATAATGATATACGGTCAGCCACAAAGGCAAGCGCGCGCAAGTAACTGCGAACAATCGGACTTCTGGAAATAAAAATTTATTCGTTTTACACGTCTCGTCGAATTACGGCCTGCTCGACAGCTACGGTGGCCGGCAACTTCAAACGTTATAGCGACTCTCGGATGGAGCCGGACAACAATCGCGCGTACAAAAAGGTCCAGCGAACGCAGTTTCCGTTTCCGTGCTACGCGCGACCATATTCCTGACGTCCCGGACGACGATAACGTCGTGCTTATCAGTCGGCGGTCGTGACGGGGAAAACGCCGGGCCGGGCGGCGTCGCGTATGTTCCATGAGACGACGTCTCGCGGTGATAACAGCTGCGCGCCGGACCGTCGGAACGTGATAAGACGACGGCGCACGGGGACAGCCGTGCGTGCGTGCGTGCGCGTGCGTTTGTTCGCGTGTACGTTTGCGCGCGTTTGCCCGCGTGTGTGCGTGCGTGAGACGGCGACGGGAATAGCGAACAGCGGCGGCGGTGGCGGCGGCGGCGGCGCGGCGGCGGTACGGTGGTGGTGGTGGTGGTGCGTGGGAGATCGAGTGGACGACCAGCACAGTTCGCGGGATCGCGGAAAACGGGGAAAAAGTCGCGTCTCCTGGACAACTCGTCCTCGTCGTCGTCGTCGTCGTCGCCGGTTTTCGCCGACGGTGTTGTTCGCGTGAACGCAAAAACGGAATACCGAACGGACGACAAACGATGATTTGTTGAACGGTCGTTCGCCGCGGTCCGCGCGCATCGATTAATTTTTTTTTCTTTTCCTTTTGTTGTTTTCTCGACCGTTCGCGAACGCCTTGGCCCGCCGGTCGCGTAACGGACACGTGCGTACCCCCGTGCCGCGGGCGTGTGCCGCGTAAGGGTTTCCCGTCCGGCCCGTTACGGAAGTGTCGTTTTTCGTCTACGCCACTCGCACTACCGCGAAAGCGCCCGCCGGACCGACCGTGGTTTTTACCGGGTCGCGCCAACCCCCGTGCGTTACGTCGGTAAGCAGCCGACACCATGAACGCCGCTGCCGAACGACGTCCGGCACTCGAATCGTACGCTTTGTGAACGTCGCCCGCCAGAGCTGGATTCGCCCGCGAACGCCGTCCGCACAGCGCCAGGTAAGAAGAACGGGGTCGCGAACCCAACCCCGGCCCGCGGTGACCGTCCAGTCGCGTCCCGTCGTGCCCGTGTGTTCGTGTCGGCTTAGACGACTTGACCCGTTCGATCGGCCGACGACACGTCGATAATTGTTCATCGTACACTGGTGTTTCAACGTCTTCCTTCACGAGTACCGCTGGTCCGGTCGATTGTTATGACGACATACGCGCAGCCAATTGTTTAGCGTTCGTGTACATTTGAATTTTACTAAAACATAAAACAAATACATTGATAATGCATCACCTATTTTAAATACTTCACGATCAATCATTAGACGCTAGTTATTTGCTATAACATGTACTTAATAATGTTTGAATTCAAGGTAATATATACAAGTAGGTAGATACATCAAACAGGTTTTATTCTATTCTTATTTTACCGGTTAGGTGGGTATATATATATTATGATTAATACTTTGTCAAGTATAAAAAAAAATGTTTATACCTATTCTAGGTATCAATTTGAATTTTGTAGTGATAAAAAACAACATGTATACAATCAAATTTTTGTCGAATCTGTAATTTACTAACCTTAATCCTTTTATATTTATATCCGGGTACTTTATATTTTGGAATTTGTAGAATAGGTAATGTTTTTTTAATTTTTGAAACATTAAAAATATCTTTGATTTTATCATCGATTGTGCGAATCATAACCTAACCTGAAAATGTAACTGTATCTGTAAATAAAGGTGATTCTCCAATATTTTATTCCCATCATCCTCCAACTTTTGTTCTAGTCTATACAATTTCCCTTCAAAACTAGTTAAGCAGTTTTGCCAAATATATCTATGATCACTGTTGTCTTCCATTTGTTTCCTAAATTGATTATCAACTATTGTACATCATAATAAATTTCCCATTCTTTTGTCACATATTATATGAATACAATTCATAAGTCGATTAATTTTTGTGTGTAGATCTTATATTATGTATTTTAAACATCAAAATATATGTACTTACCTACCCAGAATAAAAAAAAAAGTGAAAAAATTAATAATTTATCAATTCCTATTCTAATTACTAATTAATATCAGTAGGTAAATGTATTTATATAAATATTTATTCTAACAAATAATGAATAACCTATCTATAAGTTGTTTATTATTTGATTTTAATTAGGAAACATCTTAATTTACAATTAGTATCTAATCAGTTATTTTTAACAATTACTAACTAGTAGTATCTAATTTTAATTCATTTAAATAAATCTATTAACTAGTAATACTTACTTTATAAGTTTATTTAGATAAATACTTTTAAAATATTTTTTACGAATAAAATTTGTAGGTACAATTTATATATATATATAATAGTTAATATTAATAATTTTTGTTATATAGAACTATGTAATATTTAAAACTTTAAAATTAAGTGGCAACAATTGGTACATAGCTTTAATAGGGACTAATTTAATACAAATATAAATTAAATGTTTTTTTTTAAGTTGTATGGATCCATATTATGTTTAAAATGAAAATTAGAACAATGGATATTTTTCAATAAGTAGGTATTAGTGAGTAATTTGTGTATGCTAATTTTGTTATGATAAGTCACCTAATTTATACATGTTATTGATGTCAAATATATATATATATATATATGGGTAGTATAAGCTAACCTAACCTAGCGGATACATAGCATATGTAAGTACCTACATGATTTACTAATCTACTAAGTATTATGTTAACACATAGAATGCATAGTTAAATTAAAAAATAAAACCTCAAATAGATGTTGTTTCTTTTTTAACGTTTAATTTTAACATTGGACAAATACTATCAATTTAGTGTTTACTACCTATTTAGTTACTTCTATAATATATTTAAGTTTTATCGTAGACTTATTAGATTTATTAATTAAAACTTAACTGGTTTTTATTAGATTCAAGTTACTTATACCTTGATTTAGCAATAAATTTATAGGGCATAAAATGTGAAAAGTTTCTAATCATTAGAGTTACATTAACTAATTAATCAGTATTATAAGATTTTGACAAATTATTAATTAAAAATAATTTGTGTTAGCCAAAGAGCTTAATAATGAGTTTAATAAAATTTAAGTTTTGTTATTTTTGTAAACTTGCAGTTTTTATTTTAATGTTCTTGCATAATATTTATGAATATATATTAATATTTCTTAAAATTCTATATACCTAATATATATTGCAAATACTTATTTTATGAAGTTTTTACCTGTTTATGATTTAGTATTCAAAATTTCTATTAAAATTAAAAACATATTGTCGTCAGTAAAACCCCAATATGAATATATGATTTATTTATTTGTTTGTACCTATATTACATAATTTAAATTTATATTCTCAAAAAAAAAAAAAAAAAATTGTATTAATTACTATTATTAATGTACAGATGATTAAATTATTTTGAATATTCAAATTGATGTAGGTAGGTATATAGGTCATAGTTGTTTGAATGAATATAAAGTGAGTACCTTATACTATTGATAATTTGTATGTGTTGTGTACTTATAACATGTATATAATCCAGTACAATTTAAAATAAGTAATAGCTACTTATATGTGCAAATATTTACCAACATTATTACCTACAATTTATTTTAAGTATCTGTTATAAATAGTAATTATTGTGTACATATTAATGTATTATATTATGTTTCCTTACCATTTTTGTTTTTTTGTTTTATGACATATGTAAAAGAAAAACCCAAACAAAACCATCATCTATACTAATACATAAAATATAAGGGCAGGATATATGTATATAGTATATAAGCAC
The DNA here is from genome assembly GCA_019022885.1 of Schlechtendalia chinensis. Classification (NCBI taxonomy): domain Eukaryota; kingdom Metazoa; phylum Arthropoda; class Insecta; order Hemiptera; family Aphididae; genus Schlechtendalia; species Schlechtendalia chinensis. Next base: position 7,250,247 of record CM032341.1, read on the forward strand.
TGCAGAAGTAGTTGTTGGGAATCCTCATTTGAACATAAACCTGTATAGCAGTATTGTATTCAATTTGAAAACAATGATAATATGTATATCATAAATTTTACTCTCTGAAAACAATTTTGTTGAGAAGCTCAGTTTACTGTATTGTTTATGGGTTATTTTTAAAAATTTTCATTGTTGTAAAAACTAGATATAGTGAGAAACAATGTTTATGATTTGATGAACTGCTGTGTATTATTAAAATTATTTCAAATTTAAATACCTATACAAAATTAGAAATTCTATTAACAACAATTTAAAAATAGTAATTCAAAAAAGAATATAAATTATATAATATATATTATATAATTTAATAAAAGAAAATCAATAATTTTTCCACAATTAAAAGTTTTAAATGTTTTTAAAAATTATTCAAATGCGACGATTTTTATTTATTTTTTATTTTTTAAGAAATAACCTATAAAATATTAAAATAAATGATTGAAAAGAACGAGTTTTAGATTTTAGGTGTAGGATTATTAATTTTCGAGTAATAAAAAACAATAATGAGCAATATTGATAAGTTTGGTATCTATTGTTATAAATAGATGTTATTATGCAATAGGTTTAGGTAATTCTCTATTTATATATTTTTGGTAGTTTTTTTAAAAACTACCGAGGAACCTAAAAGACTTTATAAGTGTATTCCCCGTCATTTTCGTTTTTTAGAATTGACTATTATTTTTTTATATGATGGTTTTATAACACTTTTTTTATGTAAAAAATTTAACTGATGTAGTAAAAATTACATATTGTGTGTAAAACTAGGTCAATTTTATGTAAAATAATTCATATTATAAGTACGTCGATCTCTGCCTAAATGTCTATAATTATTAATTAATATAAAAATTTAATTTTTCGATAAAAAAAATATAATAATAAAAGTACTTCCTTATTTTTATATTAAGAATTTATTAAGTGCGTATTTTAGGTATATTCTTTAAAATAATTGTCATTGTTCTTAATATAACTTATAACAATCATCAAAACGTAGTCATAGATATTTAAAGAATTAATTTTATCAATTTGAATGTGATATTTTATACTTTTTAGTTTTAATTGTATTTAAAAATGTCTTTTAAATTATAATTATACTGACATCCACTATGCCTTTGTAATTATTTTATATTAAAATTAAAAGGCGAATTATATTACCCGTCTACATAATATGTTTTTTTAATTTATGGAATATATTCATAATATGTACATACTTATATTTTATATTTGACTTAAGAGTTATCATCCGAATGAATTCGGTATCATTAACTGATTATTATTACAGTAATAGACTGATATATATAATTTAAAAATTAACATAGGTAGTTCCAACAAGTAACATAATTACATTTTTATCATATTCGCAATAAAAAAAAACAAGTTTACGTTAAAACGTAGAAACTCTTGATCCCAGTAAGATTCGTTTTATTGACCATCCGTAGACGTAATGAATTAGGTTTATAGTTAATGCATTTTGTCCATCAAGGTTCAGCTCACATTCTTTTGGACCTTAACCTGTTATATGTGGTCTTCGTATTTATATTGCAGGATTAGTATACACACGAGTTTTGATCCAAAACTAGTTTCTTGTCCTCGGCTAAAAAAATTTATTTGTCAAGGTTATATGTGTTACATAGTTGATTGTTTTTCGTTTAAATAGGGAAATAGATTAATTATTTTATGCTACCGAATACGGTTTAATATTTGTTAAATAATTATAAATTTAAAATAATCAATGAAATGTGCTACAGAATGCAAAAAGTGTATGTTATGTGTCCGTTGTTAAAAAAGTACTAAAGGAAATTGTGTAATCTAAACTGTCTCTTATCATCTACCTATATTTGTAAGCAAAGTTAATGAAATACGACATTGTATATTTTATACAATCCATCGAATATTTTTTATAAAATACTTAAACACAATGCTGTTTGTAATTTTTATAATCGATATTAAAATGTACAAAATTTATTTATGTAAATACATTAATATTTTATTCATTTTGGTTAGGAGATGCACCTCCTACTTATTGGCTGTAATACTTAACTATATAGTTTTCATGTATAAATTTAGTTTGGTATGTATTATGGCTAATATATTGTTTGTAAATAGATATATGTAACAATCTTTTTTCAATTTTACTGTTGGTTGTAGCGTTTATGGTAACTTTTCCTAATATTTTAGACACTAAAATTATTTTTATTATTAATAATAAAAATACAAGACTATCCGAGATGTAGTTGACTGATCCACGTCACAAATAGTTTTCTGTAACGTACCTTTTATTGATCTAACATTAATAAAACATTTTAGTTGTAAAGTAAAGACGTAAAGTAGGTGAAATCTAATAGGACATTTTACATTATCTAAACTGTGATTCCATTGACCTTTGATTATTTTGACCCGCGAATTGATGAATGGTTAATAAATAACGACGTTGATAATAATATGCTTCTTAATATGTATAATCGATGCTAATAAAATATAACATCGATATCGATGGATAATATTAAATTGTTTTGTTCATTGATTTTCTGTTTTGAGTATACGTTTAAATGCCTTCTTTGGTACCAATAATTAATATACACAATTAAAATCGAAAGTTTCATATTTTCCCATTTCGTTTGTATATAAATCGAAAAATAATTATGCTTTTAGTTTAATTAGCATAGTCGATTGCACAAAATACAAACAATGTTAACTATATAAACCATGTAGACATTATAAACAAGATCATTGATAAGTGTTATATAGTAAAATATATGACTTTATGAGTATATTTCAAAGTAAATTATTTTTAAAGAAACAAAATACACGTACTCTGGTACTATATAGTATATACATAATCGATATTCATCATATTTTTTTACGTGAGTTTCAGATTGTATTTAAATTACATTGAGTCAAAACAATTAATTTAAATACAAATTAAACCATAAATAATGAAAAATAACTTGCAATGTTTAAAACACTAGTAAGTACACCGAGTTCCGTTCAAAGTCGTTTTTCATTTACGGTGATCAGTACCATTATTGCTTTCAAATTAACAATAATAATACAACACTGGTTTGTGCCGATACGCTAATGCTCCTCGAACATCAAAATCACTACCGCTTTGTATACACAATACATGTACCAGTATTTGTGTATTTCTAAATATAGTTAAATTTTGTATTTCTTGTTTATTTTAACTATCTAGTCTATAAATATGAAACAAATATATTTTTCAATTCGAGTATATTAGATATTTCTGAGTTTATTTTTCTTGTTTACATTATATAACAATAACCTATATGTACTGATGGCAATTTATTTCTATAATTATTATATTATAGTTACCTTGAGCATATAATTCTCAATTTTCTTTTATTATTTATTATATACGGAGCAGCACAAAGTAGAGCATATTTTAGAATTGGTTCATATTTCATTCTTGGTTTTATCGTCACTTAAATTAATGTACCTCAACTATTGATTAGTTGATGTCGCTATAGATTTTATTAACATAAGTCATATTGTATAATATATAGATACCACCTTACCAATATTACTTACGTGTAAGAATGTTAGGCAATACCCAATATCCGATTTCTATTACGTTAGATCTCCGTGAAAAATAATATCTATTATAAGTACCTAATAATACAAATGCGTAAAATGTTAGATTTATATTTAATGCAGTGATGCCACATTTGTAATAATTTAATCGCATTCCTTTTATATTCCTTAAAGATATTGTTTTGTTGTGTATATAAATTAAAGTACTGTTATAAATGATAATAGACAATTTTTTCTTAGATGTTGAACAATAAGTGTAAAGATGTAAACGTAAAATTAAATTTTAGATTTTCAGGTTTTAATGTATTTATATGGGTATAATATAACATGGTATATAATAGAACAGAGTATCTGTATTCTTCGTAAATTATTCACAAATTTGTGTTTGTACAACAATTTATTAATATATTTTTGTGTTATTCTATTAATCTTTTCAACTATTGTCCAATAGTCTAATGCTTTTTATTACCATCAATTCTTATCTCTCACTGAAATTGAATTTTGGTGATGTCTCTGTGATGCAATCAGGTATTTAGTCTTGTCTTTGTTGATGTTTAGTCCTATACTTTTTCCTTCTCTATTAGTTTATTTGCTGTTTTTTTAGTAGATCTTCTGTTTCGCCCATTATTATTATATCATCTGCGTACGCTGCCATCATCATATTTAATTAACTTATAACTTGAAAAATATTGTATATATATACTTTTTTAAATTAAATAAAGGATTTTTTTAATGCATGATGGTATGCTAAGTATGTCGTTCAAATAAAACAATGTGTTTGATACTTTTCAATATTTTCTTATTCGAAATGAATACACTTGCGTGTAAACAAAAATATTTAAATGAAATTCGTATACGCACACTTTGCACTTAAATTTATATCATATTATATTTGATATATATATATATATATCAAAACAATAATATTATTGTCCAACTACAACAAATTCTTTCCAAACCATGGCTATATGTGTACATTATATTAGTTATGCGTTACAGTAAGAATTACTATTTTCGAATAAAAAATTTTTTCTACAATGTAAATATTATAACGTATGACGTTTTTCATTATTTTTTATTGTAATTTGTATTAAATAAACATTAATATTGTAATTGCAATAATTTATTATAAAATGTGTGTATAATATAAACAAGTAATGTCGAGTACTACTTAATATGTGATACATAGTCTCTTTTAAATACATTTAATATTTAGAATATATAATTTTAAATAAATTACATAAAACTGTAAAGTTATGCACTATGCGATTTACATGTATTATACTATTTATTAGCTTACTTACTAAATATTTTATGTACCTGCTTTTTATAAGGATTTTAACTTGGAAAATCGTTAATAACAATTCATATTTTGATTTGTTTTTATTTTTGAGTTATTATAAATGCATTATATGTTTAATTAAAAAGTCAATCGATTTAATACTTGTATTGTGTATATATATTTGATTTATGAATTATGAATTTTTAATAAATTTAATTAGATGGGTTATGTTATTTGAATTGGTTACCAATATTTGTTTATGTATTTACGTCTATACAGTATGTGTTATTGATTTATATTTGTTATTTATATTTTGTCAAGTAAGACAAAAGGACGCGGTGAATTGTGAATGTTATATTGTTTATACGAATATGATTGTAAAATATTGTTTGTTAGTTAAATAGATGTATGAATTTCCTATATCGATGGCGATAGTTAATTACTATTATAACCATATTGTGACAATATTATAATGGGATGTCCATAATTTTGCCGATGACACCTGCTTTTTAAATTCAATAATTTTACATTGACATGCGATTTAATATAATGTATGTAGCTGGTTTATAATTGAAATTTCCGCAAATCTGTTATACGATCAATAATCGAAATATATGATCGTATTGATATTTAATAGCAGTAAAAATGAATTTTTTTTTTATAATTACTTCTTATTACTTAATCATTATAAAATCATTATTAACATTTCTATTTGGATTTGTTTTTTTATTTTTACTCTTCCTTTTTCAAGTCTCTAATATCGTAATTATTTCTAGTTTTTTATTCAAATGTATTCTTATAAGTCGGGGTATAAATGTCAATGTGACACCGGTGGTACTTATATTTAATTACACATTTATGTATAATATATTGTTGAAATTATTCGATAATAAGATATCTATAAACTTCTATACTATAATATTATATATAACAATTTTTTATGTATATAATTCTTTTTATATATGTTTGAACGGATTTAACTCAAAATCTATTTGTCGGATTTTGATGAAACTTTTTTTTAATGTTTCTTATGACTCTAGAAGTACCATAGGTTGCAATATTAAATATTTAACTTTTTAAATAAATAATAAATAAATTATCGTGGACTCTATTGCTTTCATACTATTATTACCAATTTTTTTGACCGGTCTCGGGAATTTCCCATTAGAGTTATCTCGGACATTCCGTGACCGACCGCGACAGTTATATAGAATTTTCTAGAACAAATAGACAGACAAACAAATTAGCGGTTCTAATGCTGCTGGTCGCGAGCATTCACGCGTGATCTCTAAGATTGGCTTAAAATCGGCGATGGACTAACTTCTAACAATAATTATCTTAGTATTCCCAATACTTTGGGAACTTGTGTCCGAACTATTACTGAAATTATTAATAATGTTTATGGAGACGTTAAATAAATATTAAAAAAGAAACTAGATTGGCTTTGCAAACGCATTGTAGTAACTCCAGTAAATGAAACAGCAGAAGAAATTAATGAAATAATTTTTTAAAAAATTACTACCGAATGCCGAATACTTAAATCTATAATTGTTGATAAAAATGAAATCATTCACTAACCCACAGAGTTTCTTAATTCTCTTACGCCTTCAAGAATAACTTCATATGAACTAAAATTAAAAATCGGCTGTCCGATAATGTTGCATCGAAATCTTAAACCACCACAACTTTGCAACGGAACAAGACTTCAAATCAAGCGTCTAACGCGGTATATCGTAGAAGCAACTGTTTTTACAGGGTAAATTAGTATTAATGTCAAGAATACCTATGATCCTTACAGGTTTCCCATTTGCATTAAAAAGACTGTAGTTTCCTGTTAAAACGTGTTTTGCTATCACAATTAATAAGTCCCAAGGACAAACCTTAAAAGTAAGCGGCGCAGATTTCCGAAGTGAAGTATTCTCTCATGATAAATTATATGTAGAACTTTAACGAAATGGTTCACCAAAAGAACAAACAATATTAATTTCTAATATAAACAATACTACCCGAAATGTTGTCTTTCAAGGAATTTTAAACGATTGAAAAAAAATTAACGTCGGATATATCATTGTAATTTATACTGAGATTTAGAACTTTTTTTGTGTGTAAATAATTATACCATAATTAACCTACCTCTTATTATTCGATATCGCATAAAATTGTTGATGATTGATAATTTAGGAGTTTAGATTTGGACGCAACATTTGCATATTCTCGATGGTTGATCGTATTGTGTGTATATGTATATTTTTTTTTTATCTGCATAAAACATGTTTTATGAGGTTCTGAATTAAAATACAAAATTATTTAATGCATATTTTAATGATTTCGGTTTGTCATGACATTTTGGTAGATAAATGATTGTCGACGAATTACAAGAAAAAAAAATTAAATACTATCAATACTTATAGTATACTGCCGAGTTATTTGGATGTAGTTCAAAGGCAAAAAGAAAAAATAATTAAATATTGTGTAGTGATAATGTAAATTATGCATACATTTTTTGCGAACCCTATACCGTATAAGTATTTTTCTTTTGAAACATTGTACTTATATTTTTAGTCGATCAGCAGGTATGCCTAATACTCAAATATATTAATTTAGTTATTTTTATCTATTTACAAATTCAAATAGTATGGGTATATGGAATATATATATATTTATATTTCGTTCAGGTTTCGAGGTTACCAGGAACTTAATTACGTTTTATGATACCTCTATGTTTTATTCATTTAATTATTAAATATCATTTTTTTTTACCACGACAAAATTTCTATAGATATAGAGACAATAGACTAATAGAGTAATGCCTAAAAGTTTAGCACAACGCGAAATAATAATATACGTTACGGAAAAAGTTACATCAACAGCGTGTTTTGGTGAAAATAAATTATTCGCGTAATTAATGAATGCGAGTGTGGCGAGTGATAATAATATACGCGAATTGAATAACGCGAACTTATTCTGTGCGATATTCAAGGAACATGGACCACCGCGTCCGACCATTAAAAACCGACAAATTTGAATATTTACGAGTTGTTGTTTTTAATACGTTTTTCTTTTTTGCGCGCGCGCGCCGCGGGCCCGACGCAGTTTCCGTGTCGTTTATTTTAAAGTCGTATCATTGTATTATACATGTAAAATCATAATAATAAAATTTTTTTCAACGCTGCGACTGTGTTATATAACGTCGTCGATATTTTTTTCCGCCAAAAAAAAAAAAAATTACCCCGTTACGGAAATATATGATAATAATAATAATAATAATACAACTAAATGCGTGTCCGTCGTAGTAAAACGTCCGGTCTAGTAGGAAGGATTTTACACGTTGACGCGCGTTCCCTTCCCCTCCCTTACCCCCACCCGTCGGGAAGCGACGACGACGACGACGACGACGACACAACGCCGTCTAAAAAAGGCCCGTCGTTATAAAGTTATCTCGTCCGGTCGACGCCGTCACGCTCCCCCGTCCCGCGCGCGCGCCCCTCCACCGCGCCACCTTCACAACACGACCTCCACCACCTCTGACACGGCCGACGACGACGACGACGACGACGACGCCGCCGCCGCCGCCACCGCCACAACGGTGGTCTTATAATAATCGTCCGCGGTATCGGTCCAGTCAACCGCGTGGCTTTGGTGCGTATCGTCTGACGTTACCGTCGTCGCCGTCGTGTACATATACGTATGCATAAGTACTTATTATTATTATTATTATTATTATTGTAACGACGATAATTTTTTTTTTTTAACAGTAACTTTATATATATATATATATATATATATATATATTTTTAACAATTTTTGAAGTCCGTAAACGCGTACTTATAAATACAACACACGCGCCGCGTCACCGCCGTCGGACTCATCGAGTGTAACGCGCGCGTTTGAGATTATACGTCGACTATTTGTTGATTTTTTTTTTTTTTTTTGATCGTCAACGACATAAGGTATATAAAATACTAAAATACAAACACATTATTTTCACTTGAAAAAAAAAAATAAAAACATCCGTTCGTTATTATAATTAGAATAGTAATACTTACTCACGTGTTTTATCTTTCGCGCGTTCGCGTTTTTCAGCGTTTTTCCTAATCACAAAACCGCGTATGCTTGCGATTTGATTTTTAAATTTTCACCATTACACGATGATATCATCGGGTATTATATTTGACATATCTCTCTCTCTCTGTTATCCTTCTCCCGCGCGGGTGACACGCCTCTGCCGACGAACCGGCAACGTAGTTGAGCCGTTTGAATTATGTATGTATGCTCAGTGGTTAGGTACGTGGGTCGCATTTGCAATTACGTTCGATTTTTAAGACGGACCTACGTGTGTATATATGTGTGTGTGTGTGTGTGTGTACAAATAGAAAAAAATAAATAAATACGCGCGCGAAACGCACTGCCGGGCGGACGACGACGACGGGTGTGTTTTCGCCGTGAACGTCACCGATAGGGACATCGTCGTCACACATAGCACGTGTGCATACAATTCTATTTTTCTTTTTAATCTCTGTACGCGTTAATTTTTGATATAGCGTGACCGAAACATTTAGAAATATTAATTAAATACGAACGTAACGTCGTGCCATAATAGAGAATAGACGTGATGGTAGGAGAGTGTAAAATCTGCAGTGTATGAACTTTGGTTCTGTTCGTATTTCGCGTTCTTGAAAGTGAATCGAGACGAAACGTGGTGTGTTTGCGCGCGTGTGTGGTGTGTACTCGAACGAACGAACGTGTCCTGTACGGTTTCTTTACGTAACCCGAATTTCATATTTACCCGAGTGATCGCCATTGGCGTTCGCGCGGCATCTCGATCTGCCGAATAACACTGATAACATTATTATTATATTATTATTATTTGATATGTAGTCGACCGTGATAACGTTCTCAACGTATGTAATTATTAACTACGAGCATATGGGGAACAAATATATGTATGAGGTCAACTTACTTATTTTTGATACTATTACTACTATATTGTATAATATAACAATACGAGACTAACCTGAATTCTTCGCGCGTTTATTTATACATTTTTTTTTTTTAAATTTGATATTTATTAAGTTCGCGCTCGTACTTCCTGTTTATATTGTATAGTATATGTACCTCGTGTTTTTCCTGGTTCAAAAATCTCCTTATTGTTTTCGAATTGCAACGGAGTTGCAACCTGTTTTGTTTGTTGTGTGCGAGTTCCGTCGATTCGCAAAACTCGTACTGTTGCTGTTATAGTTTTTTTGTTTTGTTTTTCCCGCCGCTAATATATATATATATGTGTGTGTACTCGTGTGTATATATGTCTGTGTGTGTGTTTCACTATAATCATTTATATTACACTATATAATATTATGTATACATATATATATATTAACATAATTTTTTTTTGTTTTTTATTATTTCAGTAGCAACAGATTGGGACTAGTCATCGTACAGACCTAAAGAGGAGAAAATATAATAATTATATTAATAGGGATAACAAATTTTTTAAAATGGCACAACTAGTCTTAAACATTATCGACAGTTACCACGATATAATGGATAACAAAAGTGGTGAGTACTTATTTGAATGCTAATGATATTATAATTGTATATTGTATTAAATTTCTCGTTTAACGGTGTACCGAATATCGACGACTTTGTTGATCGCGATATTACGTGAACATTTTTTTATCTCAAAAGTATTATAATTTAATATATATATATATATATATATGTATACACGGGCGGAACAAGTGAATAGGAAATCCGCGACGGTTGCAGCGGCAGGCAGCGCGTATAACTGTGGTAATCGGTGGGAGGAAAAAATTGCTCGGAGAAAGGCGTGTATGTAGGTCATAATAATGTTTTTCTTAAGAATAGACGTATAGTATTTATCCTGATAAATAAACACTAATAGTTTGCCTTGCACATATATGTATATTTAATTTATATATATATGTAAATAACTGAGAATGTCGCGAGGTATTATATAATATGTTGATGTGTATATTGTTAGGTATGGTTTTCAATTATACGCGAAAACAATTATAATTCGGTAAGTCGTTGAGTTGTCGCGAGCGCTTACGATTTCTTTCTACGTACGTTTTATCTATTTTTTTGCAACACTAAATGCGACGGATCGTTGTTTTTTTTTGGATCGAGATCATGAAAAAATTGTCTACGCGTCTCGCGAATTTTCGCACCTTCTCTTTTTGCTCCTCTCCAACACTCACTTACAACCCTCGAGTTTGTTATATTTTTGAAAATCATCATCGTCTACTCCGGTTTTCGGTATCGTCGTGCACGATTTTATTTGTCGTAGAAAGTACACCGTTTATATGCCAGTTTATATGTACGTATATATACGGCAGGGCTCTATCCGTGACAGCTCCAGCAGCAGCTGTTATCGGTATTCTGGTTTCTATTGTACACACATACACACCATAAAATGTCTTCCCCGGCATCGGGAAACATATCCTACGACTCAAAATTTCTAAATAATAAATATCTTATCGCATTTTGTTGCTTCTGTTTTTTTCCACTCCTCCATACCCCCTTCTTTCAATGAATTACCGTCGACGCTCGAATGCACCTGATATATATATTTTTATAGTGTTAAGATTTTAAATCGTATTTTTCTGAGTAAAATACATTTATTTTTTATCCGCGATACGTGTGTATACTTATATGTATAAAAAATAAACTTATTGAAAGCAAATATATTAATATTTTTTTTCTTTCGAAATTTTTTCTTTAACGTGTATGTCTCGGCGAAATTTAAAGAAATCTGAAAATGCTTCTACAACCTTTTTCAATTACATCTTATACGCGTTTTTTACGTAATTTCTTTTTTCCTTCGACTTCTCTCCGACTATATTTGGGGTTGGTCACCCTAGTCCTCAACTTCCACTTAGCTCGACCTCCTGCATCCTCAACGCTTACGGTTTTTACATAAGTTCTAATTAAAAACAGAAATTTTAAGTTTAAAATTAAATTCATTGAAACTATGAACTATTATTATACGTGTATATATAAATATATAAATATCTATATTTATGTTATTTTCAAATTCGTAAATTTGTCGATTTAGTGTTTTAAAAAGTATTCATATAAGGAATATCGAAGAAAACAATTTAATGTATACATTAATTAATATGTATATATTAATTAAATTTAATACACCTAAAGTGTCTTTTATGAATATTAAATTAACTTGACACTTTAATTTAAATGGTTAATTTTATAACTTAATGACTTAATGATTTGATGGTTGTTTTTTTTTTTTTAAAGCAATGTCATATGTGTATCATAAATAATGTAAAAACAAATTCAGTGGGTAACTCTCATTATATAATAAAAAGGTTAAATATCGTAATACCTTAGGTAAAAATACATAATCGTATCAATTTGTAATTTTATTCATTTCCTTCTATTGTGTCAGCCAGTTGTAGAATAACCCAATTTGTAATGTCGTTTTTCGTCATCAGTCCTCCGAACTGCATCTAATCGGTAGTAATGGACAAGTAAAGAGGATGCCCTGGGTCTTGTTCGTCATCACTAAAAACTCATTCACGTAAAAAACACTATCGTTTTGTTGTAAGTCGAACTTCGCTTATGTTTTACATATTCAATACCAACGAAACAATACGATCATTTCGTGTACTTTTATTAAAATATCTAATTTATTTTCAAGTCCAGTGTTTGTTTTCAGTAGATACAATACAATTAATTACGTGTGTATATGTATTTGATGGGTCGATTTTAAGCAAACAACAAATACACTTCACCAACCTATGTGTATACTCGATATGAATCAATATAATTAGTAGACGTCCATTTTCAATATGTGTTTTGTTTTACGAAATATGACTATTTCATGTGAACCATTTTTTAAATTTAATTTTTAATCGTGTTTGATTTGTTTATTTTAAGTATCTATAAACAGTATACTTTGTCATAAATGTGCCTTGGCATTATATTAACTTATAACCATTTTTCAATTTATTTATACTTTAAAGTAATTTTAATAAATTAGTTTCGTATAACAAAATTGAAATGTATATATATATTAATATCACAACACAATTATTTTATATTCATATTATTAATTATTATTAACTCATGACGAATATAGTAAAAAAGGTAATATGCATATTGAATACATACAATATTTATTTATTTATTTATTTAAACAATTTAAAGTGTATTATTTTGTCAGGATACTTATTTATTTTAAAACTAACTTTTTATCTAATGAAATCTTTAACTAAATCTAGTTTTTAATTATCTTCAAATAATTCGTCTATCATTTAAATTAGTCTATTTAATTTCGAGTTAAAAATACAAAACATATATAACTTCGTGTATGCATTGAACGATAATAATTTACATAATATATTTATTAATATTTTTAAAAAAAACTTTGATTGTAACATTTTTATAATGAAAGATACATACGATTTTTGAAAAAAATATCGTTTCAATTGTATAGTATCTTAAAATATTTTGGTAACGTAGTGTAGAATTACTTTTTTAAGGACATACGACCAATCAGCATTTAATGTTAGTTTTTCAAATTTTCGAACCAATTGCTTTTCATTTCTAGAGATTTAATTAATGCTTTTAATTAATTTGTATAATATAATTTGTTAAACGTTGATAACGATAATCATAGTTTATTCGTGTATTTTCAATAAGTAGGTACTTAGTACTTAAACGTGTAACGACATTCCGAATTTACTGAGGCCGCAGTATCGAAATATTCGTTTCAATAGAACTATCGTCTTATGTGTGTGTACACACATAATTGAATTATTAGTGTACATTTATTTTATATCAATAACGCAGTCAGTCATCGTTATTTTGCAAAAATTATCTCATGAATTTTAAAAAGCTATGGTTATTATTTCATTGTTAAGAGACAACAAAAAATATTTTTAATTATTGTTTGTATTATCATTATTTATATCTATGAAAATATCGAATTGATGATAATCATAACAGCGAAAATATAGTTTCCTTAGCAGATAACGTGACGTATCTATTATATTATATATGTATAATTGAATGCGCATTATTCGTTTATTTTCTATAAAAGACATTATTCAAGAAAGTTCACATTTAAGTCCTTTTGTCCTTATGTTGAAATTACGATTTCTAGAACAAATAAATTTAATATATTCATCGTACTTTATATAATATTTTACTGCATTTAGAGTGCGTATCTACATGCATTATTTATGTGTAAATTATTATGCACGTGAAATAGAGACGAACTCACAATTTGTTATTCTCTCGATAAAATATACACAATGATTTAGATTTTAATTCAATTTTTATTAAATATTATACGATAACAAATAAAAGCATCTATTGACCTTAAATGAAAACCATTTAATAAATAAATTCGTTTGTTTTTCGTCTTATCATACGAGGAACAAGAAGTTTCACAATCGATATTTTTGTTTCTTTCACTTTATATCTAGTGCCAACTATTTTATTATTTTCTATAACTACAAAATTGGTTTAAAGTTAGTTGGATTTTTTTTTGCATTTTTAAGGCTATAATCACAGTTGCAAGTGTATAGTGAAATCGTGACTGATCCTATTATTAAATCGTTCGTATTTTTCCTTCGAACTGTACACAACGCGTGCATGTAAATATGTATAATGTGAAGTTTCATGTCAATAAAACTATATACATCCATTATTTATGAAAAATATTGAGTTTTTTTAAACATATTTTTTTATCCATACTAATTATATTTTGTTATTATTCTCTTTAAATTGGATCAATATATGTATTGCATAATAGTATTAATATATTTATTGTATTAGATAATTAGATAATCTATATAGAATATAGATTATTATTAGTCTCCTTTTTGATCTGCTAAATACTAATATAGATGATTATAAATAATAATATAATACTATTATGCGTTTGTTCAAGTTTTATTATATTTATTCATATTGTTTTAATTTAAAAGAAGAAAGTAAAAATAATAAAATATGCAAGCTTATTATCGATATTTCGATAATTCGTCTTTAGTTTTATGAAAATGTTATTACGTCTATTAAATGAAATATTTGCAGTTTTCGGTTGAAAATGATATATATTATACACTTTTCGTGTATTTTAATTATATTATGTCGTCCTATTTTGTTTTTAGATCCCAGAGTAAATGGCTGGCCAATGTTATTCAGTCCGTTCCCGACGTTATTCATATGTCTATTTTACGGTTATTTTGCCAAGACACTTGGACCTAGACTGATGGAGAACCGAAAACCTTTCCAACTTAGAAAATTACTTATAGTTTATAATGCGTTTCAAACGGCATTCAGCGCTTGGATATTCTATGAAGTGAGTACCTACTTAATCTTGCCTACCTATATAATACCTATAGATTATACCTGGCCACGTGTTTTTGTTGGTTTTTTTTTTGTCAGTCACTTAACACTGTGAACGAAATATTATGTGATAGGAATTTAGCGATACGTAAATTTAATACAAACGTGTATTTCTGTCATAATAATGTGGCTGTGTTTTTGCGTTCCGTTTCCTCATTTTGAATCTTGCCAGTATAATATGCGATGTACTTGCAAACAAATTACAATTTTATTTGTTCTTTCATCTGAACAGCTTTCGTGTGCTTTTTGTAAACATTTAGGGTACAATAAAATAAGTAGGTATTTTTATATATATATATATAGTGTAAAACACGTAAGGTTGAACGTATATGAGACAATGAGGTTGTCGTGTATACAAACGAACGTTAACAAAAAAAAAACTGCAATAAATTATATGACTCTTTCAATAGTAATCGTAATTATTTTCATAATATTATTTATACGCGAATGACCGTGACCTTTATATTTTCTATGTGAATGTGAACGAATTAAATCCCTGGAGCTACCGCCGGTACTTAGATAGTAGTTAGTTTATATATATATATAGTGATTACTGTAACATTTTAGAAATTTAAAAATGATAATGACACACAAATTGTGCATAGAAAAATATTATCGATTTTCGTATAATTAGGTAAATTTCAATTTATTTGTTATAGTTTTTAAATTACATATAAATATATTTCACGGATATTAATTAAACTCATATACCTTAATAATAATATGAAATATCAATTCGTATGTAAATTGAAAAATAAAATACCTTTTTTTAAAAAAAAAAATAATTTTATTCAGAACTAACACACATATTTTTAGTTTTTTGGGTAACATCAAGTTAACTAAAGGAGGTCATACAAGAAAGTTTAGTGTTTATGGATTTCCTATATATGAGGTGTGTAAATAAAGTAATGAGACTGATAGCATAGCGTGCAATCTGGCAACACTGGTGACTTTCCACTTAGAAAGGTTTGTAGGTTAACATCTAATGAGCTTTTAGTACAAGTTTAAACTCCCTAAAGTCACGTGTTTAATCCGTAGCGATTGTTTTCGTAAACCTGTTTTTTCTAGAAAACAACGGTTTGTTCTGAAAATGAGTGAGGCTAATAAACTAGTAATAAGTATGCCATTCCTAACTCTGGTGCTTCGTTTCCTGATCGTACTCAAAAATTCAAAACTCGTTACCAGTCATGACACGTTCCAAGAAATAAGCGTCATTTTCAATCTACAACAGATTTTTCGGAAACATTTTCGCTGAGATTTTCCTCATTTCCAAATCATTGATCAAAATCTGATGAACGGTGGTGTGAGTTAATCCCAACTATTATCCGATCATTCTGACCATCAACCGATGATCAGATCGGATTCTGACGATGTTTTCGTCTTTTTTTGCAATTGAAGGCCTTCTGCTGCGAGATTCATCTTCAATCGACTCTGCCTTCTAAATATGCTTTAAACCACCTAAAAACCTGGGCCTTAGAAGAACAATATTATCGATAACATGAAAAGTGTATCTGTAAGAATGTTAATCTGGGTATTCATTGAACACACCTCGTATATATTTAATAATAATTTTATAGTGTTTCGACGGAATGTATAATCATATTTTCTTTATAAAAATCCTGAATCCTATATCGACTGGCCACTAATACTGCACCTTAATTATATTAATATTATATTCTATTTTGGATTTGAATTTTCCCGATAAGTGTTTACTTTTTTTAAACCCTTTCTGCATGATTTTTGTTGTTGTTTACCGAAAAAGAATCTACTTCAACAAAATTATTCACTAATTACATGAAAAATAGTAAAAATAAAATCAAAAGTTTAAAGTTTATTATGTGCACTTATTGTATTGTCGACAATTACCAAAATTGTTGTCTACACCATATATGAGAACATACAATTATTTTATTTTATTTTATAAAAAGTATATACCTACAGCAAAACATTAAAAAATTAATTAATTGATTAATTAATATTTTGATACAAATAAATCAAGTATGTTTAAATAAACATTTATTTTTTGTACTAATCACACAGAGTGTAAATAACTTTTTGGTAATATAAATATTTGTACACAAAGTTAAGTCATTAGTATATTTTGGCTGAAATTTGGTGTACACATAAATTCGAATATATCACAAATAATATTTTAAATATAAGATGTGTAGAGATTTACCATAATTCGATTAAGCAATATGAGAGAATACGACTTTTCATACACATTTTTCAAATTAAAAATTAATAAACTAGTAGATATAAATATGTACAAAAAGTGTTGTATCAAATAATTTTAAATAACACTCGTGGCAGTGACAACGGGTTATTGAAAAATAAAACACGGTGTTATTACTGGTTTGTTCGAGTCTTCAAAACACTTTTATAACAAACTATTATATCATTATTATAAATCTGCATATTTTATTATCTTAACCTTGATGAACATTAATTTCCTTGATTTGCAAGTTCATTTCGTGTAAAATCGGGATACAAATCATTAAAACTCGTTTTCTTCCTTAAAAAAACTGTTTTTCCTCAAAGGCATTATAGTACAAAACATTCATACTAGTTGAAATCGATTAAGATTATAAATATGGTAATACTTCTTTATTTTGTAAAAGTTAAAAATATGAACTTGTTTGCTAAGTTAAAGTAAATTCAAGTTTTCTTAAGTATATTATGGTAGAATATTAAAAATCTGGTCTTAAATCTAGTTTTTAATATACAAGGTTAAAAATTGATTCTTATATACCGGAAGATCAACTATAAGTATACGTTTGTTAAAACTGACATTCTTATATACGTATATATTATTCGAGGTTTAACGTTTTTTAATATGTTATAGATTGTGAACAAAGCAAACATTTTAAATTGCTTTAAAAGTTAAAAATGATACAGCAAATACGCGGTATTCGGAAGTTTTATAAGTTTTCAATGTTTTTCTTTGACCAGTTTTCAATTAGTATGTCCGAGATAATATAATATTCCGTATTTAATTTCACCCTGTAATGAAATACGAAAAAAAATTAATTTAAGTTTCTAGTTGGAAAGATGAGACGCTATACAAATACGAATGACTTGATTAGATTTTCAAACACATGAAAACAACATGTATTATTTTTTCTAAGCACTACTCTTTTCTGTATACATTATGACTTTTATATTGTATATTTCTTAAAATTCAGAAGTGTGATATTTTTCTGACAAATAACATATTATATTATGTTACCTACGTGCTGAACATTATATATAATAGTTTATCTTTTTTTTTTTCTAAGAAGATTTAATGATGTTTATAATATTAACATATATTGATAATGTTATGGTAATAGATTTAAATGGTATAATTTATGCATTTTAAACATAGCGCGCATGTTTGAAAATATGTGACTTTTTTAAAATGTTAAAATTATTATTATTAATACCTTTTTTTAACACGTGGTAAATATGTAATATATATATATATATATGTTTTAATGTGTACCGCAATGACATTTATAAATTCTTAATTTAACGAATAAGTATTTCTAATTTATTTTTATTCTTTAAAGTGAATCGCACTTCTTATTTTTTCTGCATAAATTATTCAACACTGAAACATATTATACATATATAATAGTAATTGACGTCGTTTAAATTGTATTTATCTTTTGAATTTAAAATACTTCAAATTTCTTTATACTTTTAACCTCTATAAAATTATTTTTTAAATATACGCAGACCGTATTCGAGATTAACGTCTAATTATAGTACTATTATTAAGAGTGTTACATCTCGTATACTGCAAGTCGGTGGTCAAAATGTGAATTATTTCGCCGTATTTTTAAGCTCGTAGATTGGCTGACAACCCTATATGATATTTATGTGTGTATATATATATAAGTACCAATTAGGCTGAAATTCAATTGGCCGATTCCCCGGTATTGTTTTAGACGTCCGACGTATATTTTAAATCGATCGGTAAATGCGTGTGTGTGACCCAAATACACATATACGTTCAATATCCATACTGGCATTTTATTATGTACAAAAAAAAACATATATAATAATAATAATATTTGCAACGATATATCGTTGTTGTTATTGGATATACATATAGTTATAATCGAATTTAATTATGTACTGACGAAAGAATTTCACACGATTAAAAATATATGTATAAGAATCGGCTATATATATATATATATTTTTTTTTTTTTTTGAAAACCGATCACGTGAGTTTATTACATTGACACGGCAGACACCGTAAAGGTTCATCGCGTCGTGATTAAGTATTGCTCTCCCTAAGTTGGCCTTGACTTGATTACTATTTTATTTTATTTTTTATATGTATTTATTGTTTTTGTCATATTTGCTCTCCGCGAAAATACCGCCGTAGTTAACCGTGTTTGAAGGCTAAGAATGACTGTATACCGCGGAAAAATATGTGTCGTAATTAAACTATATTCGTATACACGCGTCTAATTCAAAATTAATGTTTGTTTTCGCAGTACATGATGAGCGGTTGGGGTGGATCGTACAGTCTAAAATGTCAGCCAGTGGATTATTCCAACAGTCCGATGGCCTTGCGAGTGAGTATATTGTTTTTTCCTTCGTTCAACAATTATAATATTAAATCGATTTCCATTTATAATGATCGTCGTGTTTTTATTATTATATCTAGATGGCCCGCACGTGCTGGTGGTACTATATTTCCAAATTTACCGAATTTTTCGACACGGTAAGTTCTTTCAGTTTCCCGTCAATTAATGTTCGTAGTATATTATTATAATTATTGTACGTGTATGTACGTTATCGCACGATGTGATGGGAGTAGGAGACGGGGTCCGCGTTAGGTTATGGAAATGCTATTGTCTTACTGTAATGTATAGTAATTGTATAATATACCAAAACTAACCCGAAACCAGTTGGGTTAGTACCGTAGACACATAATTCTCAGGCCTATATCGTGTCTTTGTGTAGAGTATTGTTATGTATGCATTATATCATGTGTGAGCGTGGACACGAAATCGATCGACCAATGTCATACGACCAAGCTCTCGTGCGTTATTTTCGTAAAATTCGATGCGATTGCCAGGCATGGGGTGACGGGTGACCGTCGCGTGGGCACGATGAGAGGGTAGCGAGGCCGCGTGAAGGTTGATGTGCGGCGTTTGTCTGACCTCTTCCTCTATATATATATATGTGTGTGTGTGTGTGTGTGTGTGTGTGTGTTTGTGTTTGGGCGTGTGTGGAGGTCAGCCGTTAATGGCTATAGTAATTTACTGTCGTTATTATTATTATGTCGTATATATTAGGTTCTCGATATTATGTTGTATATATTTATGATTTTTCATGTCGTCTTACAGTTGTTTTTCATATTGAGAAAGAAGAATCAACAAGTGTCGACGTTGCACGTCATCCATCACGGATGTATGCCAATGAGCGTCTGGATGGGAATGAAATTCGCTCCTGGTGCGTATATGTACAATGTATATTATACATATTAGTCTCCAACGCGCGTACTCGTCGATCTTTAATAATCATTAATGCCATTAGTGGCTATAAAGATCATTTGCGGGATGCAAAGATGCTTGCAGTCTGCATTAATCACTGATACTCTAACGCACACGGCTGTAATGTATAATATTTTTAATTTCTTAAATTTTTTAAGTGACGTAATAGTTTTCTTCGATTAAAATTGTATGGTTTCAATTGGAGAATTGAATATTTTTCACATTTTAATGAGAGAAAAAATCGTTATAAAATGCGAAAATTTATCGTATTGTATGTTTGAAATTCAAACTTTAAGCCCAAGAATATCATTATACGATAGACTTGGCGTTGCATTTTCATGCTTTAATTCTTACATTATTATATATATGAAAAATAAACAGGGAATATTTTGCGGGTTTCTCTGATTATAGTTGGCTATATTATTATCAAATTATTTTGCATCCAATGCAAGATTCTAAAATAACACTTCTAATTGACGATATCGTAAATGTTTTTTTTTTCACATATATATTTATATAGGCGGTCACAGCACTTTCTTCGCGTTGCTCAACACGTTCGTACACATTGTCATGTACTTCTACTATATGGTATCGGCGATGGGACCTAAATACCAAAAATACATTTGGTGGAAGAAGTACCTCACCTCATTCCAAATGGTACGTACAAGTAGAGTGTAATGTTTTATAGTTGTCTGGGAAGGGAACGGTGGGCGGCGGAAATATAGCGTTTCGGTAAAACCCGTTATCATCAAAGACGAAACTCTTTAGGGGACTGAAAAGAAATTACATCAAGTATAGGTTTCTGTTTTATACAGGAAAGTAAATACATACGAAATTCGATTTTGAGTTTATACACACTCAACCCCTCCCCCCTCCCTCGTTTTCTTATGATTTATCAAGAGTTCGTCTTGAACACGTTTTATTGTAGTATTTAGCCTGACGGATAACTGTTAAAACGTTACGTTTTCGTCATTGTCCACAGTTGCAGTTCGTGTGCATTTTCATCCACCAGTTCCAACTGTTGTTCGTCGAGTGTAACTACCCGAAGAGCTTCATGATTTGGATAGGCTTGCACGGTGTTATGTTCTTGTTCCTGTTCTCAGACTTCTACAAGTCCAAGTACACCAAAGATGGCAAACCAAGACTGGCTCAGGACGGAGCTTGTATGGTATGTAATAGTGTAAAATAATTAATAAATAATAATAAGGTATCAGTATACTGGGTGAATACTCCTCGTTCGTTATATCGGTCTCTGGTTTTTCGCATTCCCGCAAATATAGTTTTCCTTCGCGTTTCATCATGATTTATTTTCGGACCGTTTAACAAGTAAATGGTTTATATAGTTAAAACAATTTATGTATCTTATATATAGACTTACAAGAAAAATTCACGAATTTTAAAAATATAACCAATAATTAATTTTACAATTTAAAGAAATATTTATACATTTATAAATCGTGTTTTTGATACTTAATTTGGTTTTCGTTATTACTACTTTTGTTCACGTTCTATAATACATTTATTTCATTTATCTCGTCTCAAATGTAAACCTTTAAAACGTTGTTTTTGTGACGTTTAATATCGTTTTATCGGTCTTTGTCGCGCTTTTTCTTTATCCACCCATTTACATACCCAAACGTGTCTCATGACAAGCAAAGTCGTATTGCAGGTCGAGGTCACTCCATCATAACAACGCACTATATCTTCTAAATAGAACAAAATATGGACGTGTAAAATTATTTCGAGATTATAATATTAAGAAATGATTTGTTAAGCCGCGTACATGTTTACTATTTATCGTAATTAATTTGACAAATTCTCTCACATTTTGGGATTTTAGTATTTAATTTTGGTTATTTCCCTCTTATTTTTATAGAAGTTTATATGTATTAAAAATAAAACGTAAAATTATTTTTAACCGATCGAAAGAAAGATTTGAAAATACGCTACTGATGCGGGCGCAAGTGTACATGTATAGTACACTGTAATTGAATAACCCGATTTCTTATTATTATTCTTATCTCCCGGGAGGACCAACTGCAGCTGTACCTATATATAATGTATATTATATCGTATATTGTCACGGGAATAAAAAATTAATCACTCTAACGTCGTTCTATTATCTCGAACGTTACACTCGATGCAGTTTTTTTTTTTTTAATTCCCGAGTTTTTCTTTTTGCCGTTTACTATCGATTGTTTTCAAAATGAATAGTCTATAAATATATTTATTTATAAATCACTTATACTGACGTTCCTATCGAATTCTTCGAGATTTTATACCGTACTTACCGAAATATTGAGATATTTATTTTATGGTTTTGGATAATGACAATAGTGGCAAATCGAACGTGCCAAAACACTTCGCGTGTAAAAGAATTGAAAATTAATGTAAATTCCGGTTAGTAACGAATTCGGTTTATTTTTACGATGTAAGTCTATGTTTATTACGAATCACGAATATACTTTCAAGTTCAATAATAATATATATATAAGTTAATAATTTCGAATAAATCTAAAAACAGTGACAACTTTTTCAATATTATTATTTGGGTATTTATATGCAATATACATAAAAATTTGATTTATATTCATATATTTGTGTATTTGATAAAGTTACATTTGAAATCAAATGATACGCGATTGACGCGTATTTGAATTTTGCGTGACAACTTTTTCAATATTATTATTTGGGTATTTATATGCAATATACATAAAAATTTGATTTATATTCATATATTTGTGTATTTGATAAAGTTACATTTGAAATCAAATGATACGCGATTGACGCGTACTTGAATTTTGCGAATTCTCCGGGAGATAAATGATATTGAAAATCTTCGTATCCATATTATCGCCATTTATATGTATTATTATGAGTCGTCATTTTGTTTTGACGTTAAGTCGTCGTATTATATTCATTATGCACGTAGATTTTAAATATTTAAAAAAAAAGATACAAACAAAAACGTGACCACTACACCCAAGGTTGAAAGCGAAATATGTTGTCTTTTATTCCGAACGTATAGTTTATATTATATACCTATTTACTGTGTTTAAAAATTAATAGTTTTGGAATACATGCATAAATATATATGTTATGCTTACTATACAGACAGCAACGAGCGTATTCAAATAGATCTAATTAAATGTTTTTTCAATTCAAAAAACCGACGTGTGTACATATAATATATATATATATACACCTACGACGGCGTGTAGACTTGGCGACGGGAGATTATAACTTATTCAGTGTATGTAAACATTCATTATTATACTAACATTGACTTTCGTTTTGGAATATAAATTCACCTACATCCCCGCTCCGAATCCTACACGCCGCGACTCTTAGAGGATTTTAATGTTTATCGTGCTGCGCTCGTGTGTAGAATATGTACGTGGTGAGGTTTCTGTGCAGTGTAACACGTATGTTTTTGTTTATCTGAAACTCGTAGAATTTAAGATTGTTTGTTATTATTTATGTACGGGGTCATAGGTAAAAACAAAAACACGTGCATATAACCCGTTGTGGTTAAAGAAGTTCTCCGGCCGTCGTACAGACAATTTTTGTTTTTTGTTTTTTGTTTTATTAGTCAAATGTGCAATCTGTACATCGTATAAAATGAGAATACGTTATGTAAAGCGTATAAATAATAGAAATGCATTATTCGCACGGGCGAAGAAAACCGTCCGTCGACGGAACTCTAGTGGCCACGTGCAACTATTCAACCGAGTTATTTTTATTTTTAATAAACTTGTAACTGAACTAAGTTAATCATTTTTCTGAATCAACTTAACTTACGCTAGTTTAAAATAAAAAGTAACTTGGCCCATATAAACAGCCTATAACTTTTTCGCAGTAAATCCGGCCAAGTATAGAAATAAATTTAAAAAAATTATTGCGTTATTTTATGGATTTTCCGTTTCGCGATGTACCTTCCCTGATTTATATATATATATATATATAATAGTCTATTTTAATACGTAATGTCCTGAATAAAATAAAAGACACATCGAATAAACTATTAACGCGTTGTTCACAAAAATACATACAAGTGGTTGACGGACGGTATTTTTCTTCATTTTTTTTTTACCTGTGTAAAAATTCAGTACGACTCGTAAAGACCGACCGCGTTTTGTCCGCCTATATAATAATACGTACACGCCGGTTGCGAGCGGTGAATCGCGACGGAAAAAAAGCTGTTGAAAAGAGGGTGGTATACGTTTATTTTTCCCGTTTGGCCGAACCCGCGTATATAATATGAATTACCTTTCAATCTTTATGTGGGCTATCCGTTCAAAACGTGTTCTTCATCAAATAATAAACGCTTTTAAACGTGAAATTTATTTAGAAAAGAAAAACAATACGCGAATGGAGGAAGGCATTTACAAAAAAAAAAAACAAAAACAAAACCCCCTTACCGCTTATTGTATGAAATTGGTCGGGTAGACTAGGATTTGTTCCGGTTTCCATTGTATAATACACATTATATTATATACCGATTAACAGATAAATCGTGAAGGTTAGCGTGTTGTCGGGGCAGCTAGAAATTCTTAAAACTAGGATAAAGGTATTAAATACAAAAATGGCACAAAAACTATAATATATTATAATTATTTTTTTAACGGACGTATAACCCCCCCCCAGCAAATCTAGTTAGTAATTGCTGCAACATTTTGTGTAAAAATTTAGCCGCTTATAATCGGCTGAAGTCGGGCAGAAACAGGGGATAAAATAGAAAATTCATAATAACCAAATGCATTTCAGACAGATGAGGTGGCCGTAAAAACCAACGACCTGAACACATTTGATATTTTCGACGTTTTTAGCGAGAAAAAGCGAGTGATGAGAAATGTACCGAAGCTCATATTAAAAAATTCGGTCAAGAGCATAGTTTATAGTCCATACCAAAGTCGTTATGAAATTCGGCATGAGATATGATTTTTTTTTTTAAATTCTTCGTAAGGTTTAATGGACACCTGCGCTGTATAATCTTGTAGTATATCTTCTTTCGCTAACGAACTGTAGTGATAGTACTGTCGATAGTGGCAATACTCGTTGATGCTATTTGAAAATATCGTGTCTAGCACGAGCCCTCCATTCCTCCTGTTGGTCCGTTCAGCATTATTTTTTGGAGCAGATATTTGTTTCGTGCCATGGTAATAGACATTACGGTTGCTCTCCTCTCTCTCTCTCTCTCTCTCTCTCTGTGTCGTCGTGCGTCAGTCGATAGGCATTTCTGAGCGACCGGAAAAACGCATGAAATCGGTACCACACGTCGAATTTACATTTAATACGCACGATTGTTCACAATGATTTATACCGGTTTATATTTTTTTATTTGTATTTTAATTTATTTGACATTTAATAATAATAATTATATTTGATCACGAACACAGCGCCCCTCTTACCGTCCCCGCGAACAGACGTTTACACGTTGATGAAAATGTTACTCGCTCTTTCTCGTCCAAACTTTGTATTTGTATTCATCACATTTCGTGAAAGCCCTTACAGCCGTATCGGTATATACAATACGGTTTATTATTTTTACGATTTATCACGTAACGTTACGTTTGTAAAACGTATTTAACATTTCTATACGCGCGACGACGGCGTGTGTTCGCCCTCGAGTCCACACACTTGAACTCCAGTATAGTAATAATAACACAATTAGGCCGACGGCCGTGGAATAATCAATGAGTCTATACTTCGTTTCGAGTGTAGTAATAATAATAATAATAATAATTATTAACCGCATTGTTATATCGATTTACGGAACAAACCGAGAAAAAGATGGCGTTTATCGGTTAGACTTTTGGTGGGTTTTCGCGCGCGATACCGTAGTAACTACCAAAACACATCCAAACGTAAATGTTATTATACAATATCGTGCCGTGTTACGTACGGTTATTTCGGACCTCGGGTCGTCGCGATGTCTTTTGTGATGCGCATACTTGTACATATATATATATATATGTTATAATATCGTCGTCGTTGTTGTTTGTTGTTGTTTTTGTAGCCGGTGGAGGGAGCGAGTTACAGCAAGTGTTCCTCCAACGGGCACGACAACGTCGTGTACTATTCGAACGGCATCGACAACGGTTTCAAGTCGACCGAAAACGCCAAGACCAAATAGTGACGGGCGATACGAATAAACGTTCCTAACCGAATGGAGAACCGGAGCTGGCGGCGGATATAACACAATCACCAAAGCATACTCCAAAAAACAAAAAACAAAATATTAATTAAACCGAAACAACACAACACATGTATGTAATATGTTAACAATGTATTATTTAAAAACGTCATTTCCCGTGAAAATAAAACGTACACAGTAGTAAAAAACTCGGACGCGTACCCTACCCCCACCCACCTCTTGTCGAACGTTATAAGTATTAAATTTAAATACCAAAACGCGTGTATATATATATATATATGTATACATACGTATTGTAGGTGCGATTTTAATTTAGAGTAATTTTTAATCAAAAATGTGTTTTTTCTTTTCTTTTCGCTATATGTATATATATATATATATATATAACGGTATGAAAACGCGTGTGCGCGCGCAACGTTTGAAATCTTAACACTGTTGCCAGGTAAGTTTCGGCGGATTGGATAAACTATAGTCTGTTCAAAGTAAGATCATTACTCGGCGGCCAAGTTGTGCGCATGGGCGTGGCTTTGTTCCGTGGTAGCGCCTGACGCGCCGCCGCCGCCGCCGACGTGAACGCTACTTAGTCTAGTATCAACTGTCGATGAGTTCAAATAATTTAAAACGCGTTGCGCGTATATTTTTGTAAGTCGCGCCGTCGCCAGGCGGTTTACTTACGCACGCACGCACATCCACCGCTCGCGGTTTTGCACAGGCCACCGGAGCCTTGGTCACGTGATCGATGCTTGTGGACGGAGTCTGACCGAAACCTGACGAAAACTGGTCGCCGCCGAGTAATGATCTCATTTTGAATAGACTATATATATATATGTATATGTTATGTAATAATATAAGGCCGAAGCTGTTCGAAGACGTTCGATTCGTACACGCGACGACGGGTAAGCTATATATCCATATCACGGGCTGCGTACCTGTCGATCGTACGAGAAATGTCCGTCGACCACCGCCGCGTGTCTTGTCATCGCGCGATAACAACGTGCACACCCTTATATTTATATGTATGTGTGTGTATATATATATATATAGTACGATTCTGCTACAGTGTGTATCAAAAACACGTTTGTTGATTTTTTGTTTTTAGTTAAAAAGAAAAAAAAAGTAAATGGAATAAACAAAAAATGAACTGTATAAACGAAACACAACAATAATTACGCTATTTAATACGGTAGAATGAGTTGTTTTTTTTTTTTTTTTTTTGACATTTTGTCGTTACCTTTTGTAGATTATGACGATTTTTAAATATTAGATTTTTTTTTTTCAAACTCTTGTTTCTATATATATATATATGTATATGTATACGTATATATGTTTAATGATATGTGACAACGAATAATAACGTAGGACTCCGAGATATATATATATATGTATGTATATGTATAGATATTGTAAGAATTGTGAGGCCATTGTACTTTTCTGAATCAGCGTGTTTATTATTATTATTATTATTATTACAATTTAGTCATTACTTTCTTTTATAATTTTCTCCTTTTTTTTTTTTTGTATGGCTATTAATATACAAAAAAAGAAGAAGATTTTTACGTTTGAATATCTTTTTAACTTTTTGATATATAAGTGTATTTATTTAAAATGAACGTAAAAATGAAAAAAAAAATGTAAATCAAAAAGAATTTGTTATTTTGCAAAATATAGACTTTTGAAAGAAACAAAATGTATTATGTATGTTTTTTTTTTGTCCGTTAAAACGAGTACTTGTAAAAAAAACCACCCATACAAATAATAATCTTTGGTAAAAACGGAAAAACCCGCCACGTTTTTATACGAGCACGACGAGATTTGCGCGCGACCGATGACCGCGACCGGTTGGCGGGGGCGATGCGATGAATGACCTCACGTCCGTGTGTCGTCGGTCGAGGAGTCCGGACGATGCGCGGACGTCGTTCGTCTTGCGGACCGCCGCGGGAAGTTGCCGGCGGGTCGGTGTCGACTCGGGACGGACGCGTGCGTGTCACGACCAAACTCACGAACAGGACTCGTTTTAAAGCGACCGCGGACCGTGTTCGGACGACAACGTGATGTCCTGTCGTTGACACGGGCAACTTCCCGCGGCTCGTTTCGCGACCGTTTTCCACGTCGCGTCCCCGACGACTTACGAACAACAACAAACGGTGGCGTGCCCGTGAAACATTTTTTTTTTTTTGGGGGTGGGAGCAAAATATTTAACGTCTAGAATCGTCAAAACGTAAGAGTCCAACAGCAATATATAATAATAATACCGGTTTAATATTTTACGACAAAAATAGATATCGATTTAAAATTTTAAACGATCGGTATAGATTACCATCGGCTTGTTTGAAAACGTCGGTAAAACAGTTATTTTGTATTTATAAGTCCTAACGTAAAACTTCTTTGGGGGGGGGGGGGGGGGGTAAAATGCTCCCCTCCCCGTCAAAGTACGTCGAACGGTCGACGACTTCGGATCGTCCACGTCGAAAATTACCCGGCGTAAATGTCCCGTGCCCGTCTCCGTTCGGATTGCCGCGAGTCGATGTGGTTAGGTTAATCGCGTCCGCGTTCTATATTAACATGTACGAACCCGATTACGGACGGCCGCGGACGCTCGTTTCGTCCCGCGAAACGTACCGAACCGACGGCGGGGACACGTTGCGTCAAGATTTTCGCGCGATCATTAATTAGGACACGGTTCCAATTCCGCCGTTCCAAACGTGTTGCGTGCGTTTTCCCTCGAGACTTGTATTTCTCCAAGCCAAGAGCCGGTTTTGGTACCCGGCCGTGATCTCTCACGTCCCCTCCCCCCTCCCCCTGCACCGAGTTTTTGTCGTTCCGTTTGTCTGACGTTCCAACTCGCGTACATTCATTATTCAAGGCGACCGCGTCCGGGCGGTTTAGGATTCGATTAACGGTAACCGGCGGACGGACAGTTTGGTTAGACCGGTCGTCGCGAGCGTCGTTCGATATTCGTGGTCGTCCGGACGTCACGCGACGCCGAT
Organism: Schlechtendalia chinensis; assembly: GCA_019022885.1. NCBI lineage: Eukaryota > Metazoa > Arthropoda > Insecta > Hemiptera > Aphididae > Schlechtendalia > Schlechtendalia chinensis. The sequence goes on from CM032341.1 coordinate 7,280,151, forward strand.
TGGGACGGAGGCCAGGCGCGGATCCAAGGGGCGATCGCCCCCCCCCCCCCCGTAGACTCTTGTTAAATTTTTTTATCAGTATCGTTTTATAATTCTAACTATTATCTACGATACTGTAGAAAGACAATTTAAAATGAAATTGTAGCCATGGGATTTTTCGGTTTTAACGTTTTCGATAACCAATAAAGATAAATACCTCTTTTTATCAAAGTACATATAATTATGTTTTCATATATGTTTTGCAGTTTAATTATTGAACGATACGTAAACTTTAAAAGTTGACGGGTTACGCATAATATAATATACCTACAGTATGGCTCTTAAATATCTCGAACATTTCCGTAGAGGACAAAATAAATCGTTCCGATAGCAGCAGCGACCGCCACGCGATTCGACATTTGATAAAGACAGACTTTTTTGTTTTTTAGGGTGTATCGCAAACGATTTCCAATAAAACGTTTTGGAAAATATTTCATCACTCGATGCGACAAAATGAGTATTGAAGTTGTTTTGATTAAGATGGCCCCCCCACCCCCCCGTAAATAAGTTCTGGATCCGCGCCTGACGGAGGCGCGCGCGAAACGATAACGCGTGCTCTCCCCGGCACGTGGTCGCGGTTGTTTCGTTAGGCACACGTCGGTAGACACGGCGACCGATGCGACAGGAACGGGATGACGTTCTAATCGCGAACGGAAGAGAACGCAACGGCACACGGCGATTATCTAACGGGACGCGCCGTTAACCGTTCTTAATCGAACGTGCTTCTCGTTACGACCAGAACGATTTAACCGGGTTCTTTTTATTTTTTTATTATTTCAATATACACACGTATTGATTGCCGTTTCGACACGTTCGTTTCAAAAAACAATACGTTCTCGACGTCATAAATAATATTGTCTCGCGAAAACATCAAGTCGATTTACGTGTTCCAGACGCCCTTCTAGATTTGTATCGTTGTTTTTTCCTTTCTTTCATTTGGCATTCGTTCCGAATGGATTCTCTCCCTTCGCGGAATTCGTTTCCCAAAAACCGTCTGCGCGTGCAAGGACTCCCCGACTTTCGTCGCCACGCCGAACCTGAAGAGCCACGAATTCACTACGGTTCCGCTGGGCAGACCGACTTTTACTTTTCGTCCCGCAAGCCAAATCGTTTACGGCGCCTTTGAGACACGCCGCCGCGTGTTCACAACCGACACGTGGCTATATTAGTCTACGGCGAGTCTGTCCGTCAGTGGATCGATCGTCGTCGGGCAGGTTGTCTCGTTGTCATGCACACGCAGGGCCCCCTCCCTCCTTCCCCAAAGTGGGGGTCAGTGAATAATTATGGCGAAACTATATCAAACTATTTGTTTTTCTACTACACGATTTTGTACAACAATCCACGTGTATATTGTTTTTATTTCGTAAGATCGGTGGCTTGCGGAAGTTTGTAGACAACTATATGTATTATTATTGTTCATAAATACTTTTTCAAAAAAAAAATGTTGATTTTTATATTAGACTGCAGTAAATTAGTGTGTACTCGTGTTTCAAACGTATTTTCGGGTAACTAAAATAACTGATATTTTATAGAGGTGTATAAACGGCAACCCCCCCCCCCCGTTTACCGAATATTTTTTAGGTACCTCTTGTAAAAATAAAAAATAAAATGGTCAGAATTTATATTGAAATCGTTATAAAAACGGTTGAAAAATTGTTGGCTGGCGCACGCACACGTTCGTTCGACCGGCCGAGTAAAAGTCGATCGAAAACGATGGCGTGGACGGTTCTGGTCGGGAACCGGAACACCCGGTGGTTGTCGGCAAGACGACCGGAAACCTGTTCCACCGCGCGGCGACACGTGCCCCGACCGAACATCCGAACGGGTCCGAACCAAACCAAAGTTGAATTTCGTTTCCCCCCCCCCCGGTCGACACGACCCCGCCGCGACGTACGAACAACAATCGTTGACCGTTCGCTGGCCCCCGCGAATCCGTATACAACACCGTTGGTCGGTGTATGACAGCAACACGAACCGGACGGACGGCTGGCCGGTCACGTGATTTCCGCCTGTTTCGCATCGTTTTCTCCCTCTCGTTCGGTCGCGCGCGAATTCTAAAACGCGTACCTCTTCCAGTGCGGTTTCCGTTTGATTGTTGCAGTTCGCGCGATTCCCGAAAACTCCCGTCGTTTCCGAACCCCATAGCTGCACTCGACGCAGAAGAAACACTGTTCGGATCGGTGAAGTTTTCCCTACGTCAGCAGCTAACGGTTAGCCTACGTTGGATGGATATGCTTTTTTATTTTTTTATGAATTATTATCAATAATTAAAATTCAATTTCGTTTAGACAATCGGCCGGGTTTTTTTTTTTTTTGCTGACGTAACAAAAATCAATAGCTCGTCCTCGGGCGGGTTCGAACAATTCATTTTTAATTAAATAGAAAAGAAAAAAAGGCCAACGAAAAGACTCGGGGAAATTTCACGAAACGAAATTCCATAAAGCGTTTTATTCTCGTCGTTGCGGTTTTTTTGTTTTTTGTTTTGAACCCTGCGCCGTCGGATCGCAATGTCGTCTCGCACGGACGATACCGCTGTCAAGAAACACGCGCGTCAAAATGGTTCGTCAAAATAGTTCATACTTCTTGTTACTTACGGGACACGCGTGAGTACGTAACATCGTCCGTGTGTCCCTCGTGTACCGGCTACCGGACTTACGCATACGTATTATGAACACGAGTATAACCGACACACGCGCACACGTCCGCGTGATAACATGTGACTTATGTGGACGCGCGGCGCTTCTTTTCGACGGAAACGAATCAAACGAAACATCTTCGAATTGGTCGTACGTTTTTGAGCGAATGTCACAGGTATACAAAACAAGTATTTTACGTTATTTACGGAAATCGTTGTTCGATTACGTGGTACGTGTTATCAGCGCCGTTCTTGTGCTTCACGCCATGCGGTGTGGTTTCCAAGCGGTTCGTCGACAACGATTTTTTCGTCGAAAACTTTACCAGAAAAAAAAAAATCGGTGCGTGTTACGAGTACGCGCGGACCAAGTGAAACTTGAAACGGTGTTGGGACAAGAGTCCGAATGTCGTCTCGCAGTGGGTCGGCAAATGTTCGTGGAAAATCGGCAAACGCGCGCGGTAGACGGTTATCTCTTATCTCTCGTCGAATTCAATCTGTTTGCGACGGTATAATTTGTCTGTTTTCATACGTATGACGCGGTCGTTCGCGAATCGTGATGACGCGTCGCGCATTCCACTATTGATGATGACTTCGACCGTCTCGCGGCCACGCCTCGCGCCCTCGAAAACACGCCGTCGCGCGCGTTATCACCATCGATTCTGTTACGTCGTCGTTTCGGTTAGCCGAGTCCGTCCGTTTCGATGGAGTCGCTTTCGACGAAAAATCGAACGAATATTGACACCTAATGTACTGTCGGACGCGTCGAGTCGAATTGGAGTGCAAGTCGGCATAACCCCGTCCTGTTTGATAACGCATCACGTCGATTACGTCGATTTTTTCCGTCGCTCGTCCTAAAAGCCAACAGAAAACCCGAGTGACTTGATAACGCATTGCGCAATAATATGATAATCGTTGTCGGCGACCGATCATTGTTTGATCATGTTTGCACGAGTGACGAAATCGTCGAAGAACGTCGACTGGAATGTCCGACTGCCAGGCAAACACAGACGTGATAACGCGCGTCGTCGTCGTCGGTAACGACGATTCGGTCGCGGTCTCCGGATACGCCGATGGCACAACCATGTGTAGCCGATATAAGTACGTTGTGCGCAGTGCGTGTTCGCGGACGACGAAGCACGTGTGATAACGTGTACGGAGTCCGCCGATGAGTCGTCCGCCAGTCGCGCCCGATGTGTTATTATTGACGGCGAGCCGCCTAACTCTCTGCGGGCTACTGGTTGACATCGAGATCGGCGTACCGCAACAACAGGACGCGGGCCGAGGGCGCGAGTACGTTGTGCACGTTGCCCATAAATATGTATATATATATATAGTACGGAAACGATTGTGTACGCGCGACGTTTCGGTCTGTAAAATAATTTTGCAACTCCGGGTGGGTTGGTCGCGAAACTTTCGTTTCGAAAAATCGTTAAAAGAACAATGGCCGACGCGGGGTACTCTTCTATCGGGCTCGGCGGTCGGAGTTACGGACGTCGCCGAGCCGTTACGCAAGACGGACCACGGGACAAATAAACGCGCACGTTGTGCTATACACAATGCGACGCGAGAACGGTAAGTTAAATCAATTGACCGCGATGTGACGACCGCGAGCGACATTTCACTCGTTACGGAAATTGTAAATGTATTTTTATCGAAAAAAAAATGTCTTCTCCCGATGAAATCTGTGTATGTTTATGGAATTCGAACGAATAAAGACGTATCAGGTATATTAACGTGGGAAAAAATTTTGGGAGGTTTTGTAAAAAGTATCAATACAAGTAAATAATATTCATCCAAAGTGTTATTAACGATTAACGATTTTTAAGAATTTTTTTAATATAATTGAAGTAACGTACGTCTTAAATTTGAAAATTTGTATTCTCAAACATAACATAAAGTTACATATTGATTTTTGGTAAATATTTCAAGTTTCTATAACCATTAAACTTCGTGTAAAGGGCGAGTTTAACCTCCAAAACCACTCCCTGCGTTCGTCCCTGTATATATATATATATATACAGGAATGGATCGCGAGCAGGTCGTTTCCGAAATCCAAGTACACGAGTAGAAGCATTCACGAAATGTGTGTGGTGCATTGGTTTCCGATTGTAGACGTATTTTTCGAGAATATGCGGCGGAATTGACGAATCGTCCCCGCGCTCTCCCCAAACGACGTCTATTGCGTACATAGATTATTATTATTATTATTGTTGTTGTGCTGTATACGGATCGACGGAACGAAGTCCCGTGTCGTTTACGGTCACAAATCCCGCGAGACTCGACAATAATGTGTATTATCGTACAACGGTTATTACACGCGGAGCTGCGTTCGGCCCGTGCGATCGCGTCGGGACGATATACAATACGCGCGTTATATCGATTTCGGGATATGTCCACGTGTGTATACATATATATGTGTGTGTGTGTGTGTGTGTGTGTGTGTGTGTGTCTATCCGACGAAATCCCTACGTATAATTCAATTGTATTGTATCGGAACGGTGCGTCGTCCGTGGGGCCGATAACAATAAAAAAAAATTGGTGCGGATGAAGTGAAACTTCATTCGGATTCAATCATTCAATCGACACAGTATTAGGTTTGTATTAGAACAAAATAGAATGTAAGTCACTGAATTATCTCTATTCCGGTAGGTAAACAAAAAAAGGAATTCTACGAGCCGAGGACGGTTATCAATAAAATGCTTACTCTGTTTGGATACTTTGAAATCGGTTACTTGGTTTAGCAATCGTGAGTCCGACGCGCAAAAAGTGGTTAACACAACTGAAACTTTCGTTCACGTTATTCGGCGCACGAGAGTCCTGGTTGCGATGAAATTGGTGGGGGACGGTCTGCTCGCACGCTATTGGCCGCAACCGAAACGAGACAACGCGCATGCGTGACTTAGCTCAAGAAAAATGTCCGCGACGGACCGGCCGTGACGTGCGAAAATCTTTTTGTTTGCGCCCCCCGCAAAGAAGTTGCGCTTGGAAAAGTCGCGGCGTTTTCGGTTCGGCGTCTTCTCCGTCGGAAAAATCCTTATTGTTTTTCGAATCAATAACTGTGTCGTCGACACGATAAACATCGCATTGCGATCCGAGTTGATATTTAACGGCGAACGACGGCGGACGGTCGAGTTATTGTCGTTATGAAATTAAATCTTGAGTTTTTCGTTATTGCCACTCGTCGAAACGTATTTTCACTACGCGGTCGTCGCCCGCCAACACGTTCGAAAACCGGATCCGTAAAAACACAATTTACGATGTGTACACGAAAGCGTGTGTTTCCTATTTTTATACTTGACCGCGGGGACAAATCAATCTGAACTATAACTGAACCGCGAATGCATATTATCATCATTTTCTTCTTCTTCTTCTGTCGTGTTCGGAAATTTACCTTTGGGTACTATATTTCGTTCTTTAATCAATTTCGAGGCGACCGGAACAAGGACGCCCGCTTGATCGAGATCCGGCGCTGTATACGTATCGTGTGCAACCGGAGGTGGCCGACGTGTAAAATGATTCACGTCGGAATTCCGCAGAAAGAGCTGCTTAGAAAACTATTTTTAAAAAAATCCCTCTCTCTCTCTCTCTCTTTCTTTAAGTATTAATTTTATTACTTTTACGGTTTTAACAGTCGTATGGTCGGCAAACGCCCAAGTGGTAACCCGTGCTAAATTTCGTTCTACGGCTTCACTCGCGGTTGTTATTATTATAGAGGTGAAATTCTATATATTTTCCCGCCTATTTCGACATGTGAACGACTTTGTTATTTTCCCTCCGAATCACTGATGAGATAACGTTCAAACATAAAACGAAAGAAAAATCCAAAACGTAAATTCAAAATACCGACTTTGGCGAGTGAAAAAAAATCGACAAGAACAAGGTTGTATTTGCATTCGGACAAATTCTGGTCCGATCGTGAGGTCGGTGCGCGAGTTCGAGAAACGGCTGCGGTCGTCGTGACAGTGGAATATAAACCGTATCGGATGTCGTCAATCAATCCGTTCGACTGCAGAAATAATAATTGCGTATCGTGTGGTGCGCGTGTACGGAGCGGTTGTTATTATTATTTTTCATTTCATATCGTCAGCCGGCGATTGCGCGTGCCGAGATTCGAAACGGATTTCGCGCGTCGTTCGATCGTTCGGAGTACTCTGCCCCGTCTCGGACGACTGCCCCGCGTAAGCTTCTTGCCGACAGTCGTGTTTTTCGGTGGTAACGGTATCGTCCGTAAAGCCCCGCCGCGTATCTTCATATTGCGATAAATGAACTCGACGGACGCCGCGGGACCGTCACGGTGACGAGAAAAAAGACGTGTGACTGTCGGTCTGTGGAATGTCCATCCCTGTCGGGCGCGTACGTCGATTGACCCGGTCGGTGTGTTGTGCGCTTACTTGTTCGTCACGTCCACGTCGGACCGTCAAGATAAACGCGTGATTATGAACCGTAGACGTGTCGGTTGCCGTTTAAAAATCGAAAAGTTCGTGTGGCCGTGGGTGACGGGAAATCGGACGTTTGTGTGGAATTTATATTTTCCCGAAATGACGGTCGGCGATAAAGACAAAAACCGTTCTGTGTCGTCGTCGTCGTTTGTTGTTGTTTTGGAGCGCTAACGCGTTCACCCTGAAACGGCTACGGCACACACGCTGTATCGAGCGAAAACGACGAAAACAGTAATAATAATAACAATAATAATAATAATAATAGTACACGTAACGCTGCGTGTCGGCGGCGGTGTTGTTGAACTTGTTGCGTAAAACTTGAAATCGGAACACGCTTTCAAGGAAATTATAAAAGAGCTTGGGTACGGTTTCTTATCGGTATTATTTGCATGGTTTTTGTTTGTTTGTTTGCTACGAAAATTCGACCGGTTACATTGGAACGAAGGTGACTCCTTGTCCGGACGGGTCGCGTTTTTTTCGCTTTCTCCCGACCACGGTTCGTGGGCGTCGGTCAATACGCGAAAACAAAACAAAAAAAAAAATTATACGCTCGTCGTTTAAAAAAAAAAACAAACGTTTGCCCGGAAAAAGCCAATTCAACGCGTGTAATATGTGCCGCGTTCGAATTCCAAATCGAGTACTGTTTATTATTTATTTATTTTCAAGTCAAACTATATTGGAGTTTCGAAACGGAAACGCGTTCCGACCGCCTGTGCGAATGATGTTTTATAATTATCGCCAAAATACTAAAACGTGGAACGAAATTGGTTTCGGGTGTTGTCCGCAGTATTTATCCAATAATAAATTCGATTCGAATGCATCGCGATCGACATGATATAACGTTATAGCTATTTATATTCGATCGACTATAAAACGTATAAAAAAAAAAAAAATGATATATTTGGAATACCTATACAACTCGCTGAGCAATAACGGCGGTCGTAAAAAACTCGAAATACTCTATACAAACATCCTGTGTAGTATATAATTGCCATAAAAGTATGTTCGAATATAACGGCCTTTCGTTTTTTTTTTAAAAACGTTCGAGTAGTACACGTGACACGCAGCTATATAATTTATAATATTACGTTACCGTCAATATGGACGATTCCAAAGTAGAAAATCTCGATTCGTCGTGCATCGCACTGTAGCATGGACTAATTTCATATTGCTAAATATACTAATAGACCGAACAGCGTGTGAATAAGTAAGTTATCGTGGATGACGAGATGGTCGCCGTACGGTATACATAATTCACCGCCAGCGATCGTGCAACAATCGATCGATTCGAACGAGATTAATAATTCATTAATAATTATCGATTTGCCTCGGCGTTCCGGCGTTTAAATATTATCTAAGAACTTAATCGAAAAACCTAAGCCGACGAACGAATTAAGGAAATCGAATCCGTTCGGCGTGTACCGTATCCGCACAGGCCAACAAAACTGTGAACGATGCAAAACGATTTCTCGCTATGACGATACATAATGGGGTATTTTCCGGATGCTAAGCCGAAGTACCTGGGCGCTTTGGACGTGTAAATCGAGTGCGTCTGGGTACGAGACTCGGCGGCGGCCCAAAATAGGCTCTGGTCGTGTCCTCCGCCTGGGTGAGTCGGGGATAAACCCTAGGAACGACCCTGTCGCGGGGATAGCCACGAACGTTCCAATAAGTGGTCGCCGACCATGAGTCTCCTGTCGAGCGGCTAAATCCTTCAGTTGGGAATGGGGACCGTAGCCTAACCGAACCCACACACAATCTGCGCGAACGATGTGCCCCGCACGTTGTCCGGTCGAAACCCGCGGGAGGTGACTCGGGAGTCAGATCTACCGCACTGAGAACTACCGAACCCGAGTACTGAGTCCGAGCAACTGATGTCATCAAACGCCTTAAGACTGTAGAACGGCTGAGACGAATGTCGCTCGAGGCTAACCGCCGACAGACTAAAGAATCAAAACAAAGAGACTAGTTGGCTAACATTAACATAAAAACGTAAATGTTTACCGTAATAAACATTTGACGTGCCGCGTTGTCATTGCGTGATAAACGTGTCGCGTGCGTGAAAAATGTTTGTCGACGTACGACACGCGCCCTTAATAACACCAATAAAATAATTATCAATACATCGAATAATAATAATGATAACGATAATAATCGATATGCCACGGTCGTTTTTTTTCGGCGTACCTCTACGTGTACGTTTCGGATGCGTGTTTGCAATCCACGTTACCGCGGGTCTCGCCGTTTGATTCGTTCGTCTCTTGTTGGTTTTCCGTGACGTTTGTCGAAACGACGTCGCCTATGCGAACGGGAAACCGGACGACGGGGTCACGGAATGTTACGCGATTGCGACGCGATTGAAACCGGGAACTTAACGTAGTTTTCACGTTCAACGGACATTGACTGCATACTAGTTTCTCGACGAATGAAACGCCCGAGCGGGAGCGTTGACGTACAACAACGTACGTCGTATCCGGAAACAATGTCGCGGAAACGTTTGAAAAAATACGACTGAACTTTAAAAACACCGAGAAATGCAAACGATGCTCCCAAAAATAGAAAAAGAAGATTCGTTGTCGTAACGATAATGAAAATTATAAGCAAAAATAATAAACGGACTCGAAATATATCGCTTCGATCCAGCAAAGAACATTTTAATACTACAAATCGTCTGTACCAAAACGTGCGATCGAACATTTTACAATATACCGAATAATTGCTGGGTCGTGAAACACGTTATAAACCAGTCTTTTGATTTTTTTATTTTAGTCGTTTTGTTTGTTTGTTTGTACTTTGTTGTTATAAACATTACTTTCGAGTCTACATTAGAACAAGTACCATCGTCCTCCTGTACGGCCTAAGCATTACGTTGTTCTACGTATCTAGTGGTTTTGGTCTGTTCGCAGCGTTTCTCGTTATAGAAGATAAAATCGTATTGTCCTGATTTCGTGACGAACATCGAGATTAATATTCCCGACGTTTCTTTCAAATGCATATCGAGCGTAACATTTGAACATATTTCGAACGCCCCGATCATTTATTGGTAGGATCGATGTCGACGGCATCGCGTATGTTTCGTACGAAAACACAATACTATCACGACGATTTCTGAGGAACTGTTTTATTTTTTTAATGACCCATCGCGTTATCGGGTGACCCGTACGATATCATAATTCAATGTCATAATAAGCGGCATTCGTTTCCACGCAATCGATTTGCCGGCAAGGACGTACGCAGAAAAAAAGTTTTGGGAGCGTTAGTGAAAATTAGAACTTTTTTCAAAAACAAACGTACGAAATTGTATTATGAAAATAAATATAAAACAAACAAAAATCACACGACTAAATCTAATTGTCGTGAAGTTTTAGCCGTTATGTCAAGAATATCGTCACGATTAACTTCTGTGCCGCCGTGTACGAGTATTCCATTTAATCTTTCTTAGGCCGTGTACGTTCTAGTGTATTCTTTTGTACCCGCGTCAATACACAACAGGTATGGTGTTTAAGTATTTTTTTTTGTTTAATCAAATTAAAATTTGTCAGTATTAAACTTTCGTTTTGCTTTAGCCGGTGTTGCACAAAACAACGTAACATTGTGTACCCGTCAATCGTATAACCATTAAAATCGAATAAGTAGATAACCGTACGAAAAACCGAACATTTTTTTTTTTTTCGTAGGGCGTGTGGGCGGCGTGGTGTTTGAACTCCCGAAACGCTGTTTGCCGACCGTACAGAATCGATTGCAAACGGGAATGCCGACGATCACGAATATCATTCGAGTACGCGTGCCAGATCACGTCAGCGAGTGTTCACAAATCGCGCCGCGGCGTTCACGTCGTTTGTTTTCGTGGCCGCGTAAAAAAATCGTCCGTGTCGCAACGCCTCCCCCCCCCCGCCCATCAGTGACGTGTGTGTGCCGGTGCATGTGTACGACGGTATCACGACTCCGCAGCGACGACTAATTTACTGACCTTGTCCGTCCGAAACAATACGGCGTGGTAATGTTTTTGTTTTATATACGAAACGGAACGTGCGCGGACAACCGCTAAAACCGCGCACGTGCACCAAGTACGTTACACGTAAACATTCGGTATTTAACCTCCGCGCGCTCGCACGTGTGTCTGTGTGTGTGTGTGAACGGTGGAGAGGAAAAAAACCTTTCGTTTCGCGTCCTCCGCGTCGCGCCCGTCGCCGCCGGTACGTTGTTATTATTTTGTGTGTATATATATATTCTTATTGTTTTGCAGACGGTATCGCGATAAAAATCCGTAGGGATCGACGACGGGTATTAATGACGAACGGTTTTTAGTCCTGCGTTTTTAATTAAACGATTTTTGTCGAGGAAAACGTCGCGCCACGTAGGACTTATCTCGGCTGGTTTAACCTCCGGCGTGTACGACACGAGAGAAAGAAAACAAACCTTTCGTTTCGCGTCCTCCGCGTCCGTACGTATACCGTATATTATGATAATTAACGTTCGAACGGTATTTCGCCCACGCGTTTACCCACAACGGACTCGGGCTTCTTTTCGGTCGACGATTACTATGCTCTTGTTATTTATTCGGTCCGTTTACAATCGAATCGGTCAACGTTTGACCGTCCATACACGTATACTATTGTTTGTCGAATCGGGACGGCCGGGGTTGGGCGTGCGACCGGACGAAACCGCTGGCCGTACCGACATGGCGGAGGTCCGTAAGCGGGATGACGTCGTCAATTGTTTCGAACACGAAAAAAAACCCCCAACCGCTTCCCCCTGAGGTCTGACTCCTCTAGGAGGAAAACCCGTACGGATATATGCGATCGGAGAGGCGTTTGAAACGTTGACCGGATATCCGTTGGTTTCGCCAACGGGCCGGGAACGTTACGGCGTTACGAACGCGCGTGGGCTGCCACAGTCCCGTTCAGACAGGACAGTACACGTCGTGTCTCCATCGTGTTCGTACGATTCGTGTCCGTGTAATAATTGTTCAACTGCAGCAGTGGCGTACCCGTGAAACATTTTTTTTTGAGAAGTGGACAAAATATTTAAACACATCACTTTAAAATCACTAAAATGTAAAAGACTACAGTAAAATAGTAACTTCATATTAAATGACAAGAAAAGATATCGGTTTTAGATTTGAAACCTAATGCGATCATTATTTCTGATATTAATTTGGTCAGATTACGACACTTGTATACTTACGAGTTACATGAAAAATCTGTAACCAAAGCAAATGCCCGTGTTGCCCCATCTCCCCTCCTGAAGTACGTCACGGACCCGTATTCATTACACGCCGCGCTCCGCTTGTATTACAATACACCCGGCCGTTGTTCGACGTTTCCTCCGGTTTTCTACGACGTGTCCCGTCTGTCAGTCGGACTTGTCGATACGAGACTCGGGACACGATCGCGCGGCGCATGAAACAACCCAACGCGGTGTGACGTTCGTAAACGTTCGAACGCGTTGCCGTCCCGTAACCATAATCTATTCGCACCCCGTACGTAACACAACGACACGCGCGTGCAAGGCCGTGGCCGGAACGCGTTTCCCGCTTAGGTTTAAAACCGGAATCGTACGTTTTCAAGATCCTGAACGAACGTGTGAACACGTGGCGCGTGAATAGTGTGGCTCCGTCTTGAAAATTTAGTTGAATAAATCCGATCCAACCCGAAACACGGCCTTGCGCACGTGCACGAGAACGCAGAGAGTACGCAGAGAGTCCCGCGGAGAACTGACAAATCTCCGCGCGCGTCCGTCGAAATGCCGCTGTTCTGTTTTTATAATTGTGTTTTTCATTTTTTTCTTCTATCTATACGCGCGTGTTTTTGGGCTGGACGCAACGTTTTTTCTTTTTCGTTACCCATTTCGCGTTATGCCACACCCGCACAGACACACCGCTGCAGAGGCCACAATCACGTCACACGTCGACACCACCCAACCACATTTCGTGCTTTTCCCACCGCTCTTTCGGGTGTGACCGATGTAAATAACAAATAATTTCGAATTGTATTGTATCTTTCAGCCGAAAACGGAAAGGAAGAATCACGTTTGTTCACTATTCAAACCGTTCGAACGCCACCAAAAACATATCACGTATATATGTCTCTCGCTCAACTTAAACATTTTTTTAACTTGACGGTTGGTTTCGGAACGAGTGAGCTACGTACACGGCGAGATCCGACAGCTGTACTGTTATTTCCTGTTTGCGAGTATTGTAGTTAATGGACACGGTAAATATCGTCGAGACGTTGATACGAGCGTATGTCTCGGCTTACGTTCCCTAGCTTCTGAACAATACCGATATCGTCCCATGTCCAAAACGAATATGTCGACAATTTTGCCCGGGTTTTTGCAATTTTCTGGTTGTTTTGTGTCCTTCTATATAACGAAAAAGTATTCGCAAACATTAAAAATTGTTTAAAAACTAACAACGAAACTTCATTAAATGTTTTATACACTAAAATGTGTCTACAAATTATACTTACAAAATGGTTATCTTGATTAAAAAAAAAAAAAAACACTAACAATATTCTAATAAATTTTTTCATTTTTGCTATCCTTATGAATAGAACAAAAAAAAAAAAAAATATTATCTCCGCAGAACACACTGTATACACAACATATTAATAGCGCGCATACGGAAAAACTTAAATTACTCTTTTCTTTTTTTTCCTAAACGAGTTCAGACACGCCCGCGTATTTATAACGTAAAAATAAAAAAATAAAAACAGCCCCGGCTTCAGTCTGACTGCGAATAACGTAAACGGAAAAGTTCTGGTCATTAAATTTCGTACGTACTGTATACATATGTGTACGAAACGTTAACAAACCCGAAACTCGTATCGGAAGCGGCAAAAGTACCTACACACACACATATATATTTATTTATTTTTTTGTCCTCGTCGTAAACGTAAAACCATACGCGATTTCGAGTTCGAAAACTGTGTGACGTCGTGCAACGTAATACGCGCGTGTTAACGTTCAAATCGGGGCGACGTTTGGCTTCCGAGTAATAAGTGAGCGATAAAAGCTCTTAACTCGAACGACGTACACACGAAACCAAACCCGTTCTTTACGCACCGGCCGACGGCCGTGATTATGCCGGGGACGACTGGCGCGTGTCACGCACGCTCACGTTTGTTATCAGATTCTCGACCGTTTTCGCGTGCAGACCGGGGTCCAACGTAACGAATGACGACCACGCCGCGGAGTCCACGGTGTTGTCGGACCCGGACCGGCTGCGTCGATTGTTTGATAACGCGACACGTACCGCCGCCGCCACCACCGCGGAACGTGTTAGTTTATGTCCGAACAGGTCAGGGGAACCGATTTTATTCGTGTTCGCCGGTGGCGACCGGTCCGCGCCACCGGGAACCCGTTTGCAAAACGTCAATCGAGTTTTTCGCGAGCGCGCACCGTGTGTTCGTGAAAAAATGTTCATGACAAACCAAATAACGAAACACGCCGAAACGGTTGCCAAGGATCAACGGTGTCAACGATCTACCGATAAATCATAACTCGGGTCCGGATTCGGGTAATGAACGAATAGGACTGTTGTTTTTAAAATTCCACGCGTATTGTGTACGCGTGCGCGTTGTTTGGTAAACATGACGTTTCGCAAAAACATTACAAACCGTAATTGTTTGTGCTTATAGACGAATCTGAAACATAACAAATCGTAGCGCACAGTTCTGTAAATCGTTTACAAAGATGTTACATATGTTATATTGCGTTCGTGCAGATCTAACCTAACCCCCCCCCCCTGTCATGATTGAGATGTGACTATTAAATGTGTAGCGTGAGAAAAGCTTGCCGCGGGAAGGCGACGAATTCCTCTGTACAGTGTGTAAATCTATATATATATGTATGTGGTAACAATACAGAAACGACTGCCGATCGAATTTTAATTGAAGTTTAATTTTCTAAGATCATAAAAAAATAAAAAATAAAACGAGTTTCGTTTCAAGTTTTTATGTTTCACATTCTTAAGTAAATCGATCGGGTTTCGGTATTATATATGTGTAATAAACGTGTATACGGATATATTGAAACAATCTGTTATTACGACTAAATACGAATGATCGCGGAGCACTTCTCCGACCGACCCGAACGATTTGGTTAATGTTGCAACGTCACTCGCTCGTCACGCACGTTATACCATATGTTACGGGGAAATCTCGGTGTTTTAATGGGGAATTTGGAAAACCTCGCGTGTACACTCACATACAGGAATTCGCGTGAACCGTGTGTTGTTCATGTGCAACACACTTTTGGCGGTCATTTCCACATGTTCTGCGATATTCGGCATACACTTTTTAAGTGTCGATCATTTGCAAGAAAAAAAAACCCATTCTCTTCACGCGCATAATAATAATAACAGCAGGATTTCCCACTTGAAACAAAACATGTTACACGGCAATCCGTGACGTCGGACACGCGATCCGGTATCAGCGGAACTTGTCGTGCGCTCGATGATTTTGCCGCGGCCGTGTTCACGGACACTGGGTCCGGGGAAGTGCTGGTAGTAGTCGGAATAGGGTCAGTTCTCCATACTTTTGATAAGAGAAATAATTAAAAAATTTTTTGAGGTCATGTACCACCACATAAAAATATAAAATTTACAAATGGAAATTTAGTACTGATAAGTGTACAACTCATTGAACATTTGATGTGTAACGGTTTTTAACGGTCATTGCAGTGATACAGTAATAAATTGTTTTATCACACTTATAATATTTGATATGTTCGTGTAATATAAGTTTTTAAAGTTGAATAATAAATAAATGAAAATATTCAGTATACATAAAAAAGGACTCCCTTCCGCACGGCAAATATACCAATATTCAAAAAATTTGAATTCGAAAATAAATACATTTGAATGCGAAAATAAATAATACTTGTGATTGGTACCACTAACGAATATTTGGAACGTGGGATTTTAATTATCTACGTTTGGTGTTCCCACTTGCACACAAATCGGTTATCAATTTTTTCTCTTATCAAAAGTATGGAGAACCGGACCCCATCCCGTAGTAGTCGGCTATTGCGGACGCGACGACATCTCGGACGGCCGTTGACTTACGGCGCGCGTTCGCGCTGGTTTCGTTGTCCGCGGCGGATGGCTTGTACGGCGATAGCGTCCTGGCGCAGCAGTTCCACGTCCAGATGGTTGAAGGGGCGAGGTCAGACGCGGGCACGTCCGCACTTCCGCTGTTGACCCGACGTAGACGCTTGAAGGTGGCTTCGTCCGGTGTCCAGCGATCGTAGCCGTTGTTCCGGCAAGTCGACATGGGCGGCGTTAGTGGCTTCGGCAATTTTCCACGCACGAATTATTGGCAAACGTGACAGACGGCAGTGATGATGCTGCCGTCTATAGAAACGCATTGAGGACGCAACTGTTTTGTAAGCCTTCAGGGTACCACAACTATTTTCTTCCCAATTCGATCATTGCGTAATTCGTGATTTATATACTCGAACGATATGTGTGACGACAATTTTGAACGCGTGATGGTAAATCTGTAGTCTTGAAAAAATTCCCTAATGTATAAACGATTTTATAGTGGTTCGAAAACAAAAAGTAAGTATCATTTCCGCGGCGCCCGTCACGGTCGTTTTACCTTTATTTAGCAATACGATATATATACATATATAACGTAATGAAAAACGGTTATAGCGGTAAGCACGTAAGTCGCTACGACTTGTTTATTTTAAATACGTCCGAACGTATTAAAAAAAAAAAAAAAATGAATTCGAGTACACTCGAGTGCGAGTGGGTTGATAACCTGTTTAACGACGATGTTTAAATGATTTCCATTTGAAATTTCAAACGTACAAGTTCTCGCCGCCATTAAATAAACAGATATTAAGTACCAGGAAAATATGAGGCCAATTGAAGGCCGTTCATAGCCCGTGTCGCGACGCGGGCATGACTCGAAACTAACGGATATCGGATACAAGGAGAGTATGCGGCCAACTGTACGACAGAACGACGACGCGAATCAACTCCTACGCTCCTGGTACCGTTTTCTGATTATTTCGTGTAAACTGGCCACTTACGGTCCGCGTCGCGATAGAAATGACGCGAAAAAACGGATATTAGGTACCGGGAGCGTATGTGACCAACCGTTCGAAGGAACGACGACGCGTGTCTGCTCCTACACTCCTGGTACCGTTTTCTGATTATTTCGTGTAAACTGGCCACTTACGGTCTGCGTCGCGATAGAAATGACGCGAATAAACGGATATTAGGTACCAGGAGCGTATGAGTCCAACTGTACGTTGGCACGACGACGCGTGTCTACTCCTACACTCCTGGTACCGTTTTCTGATTATTTCGTGTAAACTGGCCACTCACGGTCCGTGTTGCAATAGAAATGACACGAAAAATCGGATATTAGGTACCGGGACCGTATGAGGCCAATCGTACGATAGAATGACGACGCGTGTCTACTCCTACACTCCTGGTACCGTTTTCTGGTTATTTCGTGTACACCGGCCGTTCATGCCCGTGTCACGACGAGCATTACTTAAAACAAACGGATTTCGGATACCTACACTGTCCTGAACATTTGTAATGAATAACTGAAATCACCTTATTCTATGTTAATATCAACATAACTTCATGTCTTACTTTTCCCCTCTAAAAATTGCTTAAATTAATTTATAATGCGGTTTATCAGGAAAACTTCTTATTCGAAATAATTTCATCATTTTGATATATATGATGATAAAACCAACAGATAGCTTTAATACTTATATTCTTCTAATATTTTTAAAACGTGTGTTGACCGAGATTAACACTGTCCACTGTAGGGTTAAAACAAAATTAATTATTTAAAAAGTGTTACATACAAATTTTAGATATCGGAAACACAAACCAGTATTAATGGAGTGCTGTTAGGTTGTTGGCTGTTGCGGATGCGACGACATCTTAAACGGCCGTTGGCTTACGGTGCGCGTTCGTTTTGGTTTCGTTGTCCGCAGCGAATGGCTTGGACAGCAATAACGTCTTGGTGAAGCAGTTCTACGTCCAAATGGCGAAGGGAAAAGTCTGCCGTGGGTACGTCTACACTTCTGCTGATGACTTGACGACGACGCTTGAAGGTGGCTTCATCCGAAGTTCAGTAATCGTAGCTGTTGTACTGGCAAACCGACAAGGACGGCGTTAGTGACTTCTGCAATGCATTCGGCACGCGCTTTCTTCTAAGCTCGTCCACCGTCAGTCCGCTTTCTGCCGAGGACGTCAGCGACGGTTACTGGAATCTGCACGGCCGCTGTAGTCAGCCAAGGACGTCGATGACCGTTGTTGGCATCTGCAATGCCGCTGTAGTCTGTCCGCAGCTATCGTCGGTCGGTCGAACGCCGCCAGCTGTTCACTGCTACTGTCCTCCTCACCACTGTAGTCAGTCAATAACGTCGATGACCGTTGTTGGCATCTGCACTGCCGCTGTAGTCTGTCCGCAGCTATCGTCGGTCGGTCGAACGCCGCCAGCTGTTCACTGCTACTGTCCTCCTCACCACTGTAGTCAGCCAAGGACGTCGATGACCGTTGTTGGCATCTGCACTGCCGCTGTAGTCTGTCCGCAGCTACTGTCGGTCCGTTGAACGCCATCAGTTGTTCACTGCTACTGTCCTCTGCTTCACTGTAGTTCGCCAAAGACGTCGATGACCGGTGTTGGCATCTGCACGGCCGCTGTAGTCTGTCCGCAGCTATCGTCGGTCGGTCGAACACCGCCAGCTGTTCACTGCTACTGTCCTCTGCTTCACTGTAGTTGGCCAAAGACGTCGACCAAGGGTATTGGAATCTACGCGGCTGTTGTAGTCTGTCCGCTGCCACCGTCGGTTGGTCGAACGCCGCCAGCTGTTCACTGCTACTGTCCTCCTCACCACTGGTCAGCCAAGGACGTCGATGACCATTGTTGGCATCTGCACTGCCGCTGTAGTCTGTTCGCAGCTACCGTCGGTCGGTCGAACGCCGCCAGCTGTTCACTGCTACTGTCCTCCTCACCACTGGTCAGCCAAGGACGTCGATGACCGTTGTTGGCATCTGCACTGCCGCTGTAGTCTGTTCGCAGCTACCGTCGGTCGGTCGAACGCCGCCAGCTGTTCACTGCTACTGTCCTCCTCACCACTGGTCAGCCAAGGACGTCGATGACCGTTGTTGGCATCTGCACTGCCGCTGTAGTCTGTCTGCAGCTACCGTCGGTCGGTCGAACGCCGCCAGCTGTCCACTGTTACTGTCCTCTGTTCTACTGTAAAACGTCGACGACGGCCTTTGAAGTCTGCACTGCCCGTATTGTCTGTCTGCTACCGCCGGTCGGTCGAGCGCCGCCAGCTGTTCACTGCTACTGTCCTCCTCACCACTGTAGTCAGCCAAGGACGTCGATGACCGTTGTTGGCATCTGCACTGCCGCTGTAGTCTGTTCGCAGCTACCGTCGGTCGGTCGAACGCCGCCAGCTGTTCACTGCTACTGTCCTCCTCACCACTGGTCAGCCAAGGACGTCGATGACCGTTGTTGGCATCTGCACTGCCGCTGTAGTCTGTTCGCAGCTACCGTCGGTCGGTCGAACGCCGCCAGCTGTTCACTGCTACTGTCCTCCTCACCACTGTAGTCAGCCAAGGACGTCGATGACCGTTGTTGGCATCTGCAATGCCGCTGTAGTCTGTCCGCAGCTATCGTCGGTCGGTCGAACGCCGCCAGCTGTTCACTGCTACTGTCCTCCTCACCACTGTAGTCAGTCAATAACGTCGATGACCGTTGTTGGCATCTGCACTGCCGCTGTAGTCTGTCCGCAGCTATCGTCGGTCGGTCGAACGCCGCCAGCTGTTCACTGCTACTGTCCTCCTCACCACTGTAGTCAGCCAAGGACGTCGATGACCGTTGTTGGCATCTGCACTGCCGCTGTAGTCTGTCCGCAGCTACTGTCGGTCCGTTGAACGCCGCCAGCTGTTCACTGCTACTGTCCTCCTCACCACTGGTCAGCCAAGGACGTCGATGACCGTTGTTGGCATCTGCACTGCCGCTGTAGTCTGTTCGCAGCTACCGTCGGTCGGTCGAACGCCGCCAGCTGTTCACTGCTACTGTCCTCCTCACCACTGGTCAGCCAAGGACGTCGATGACCGTTGTTGGCATCTGCACTGCCGCTGTAGTCTGTCTGCAGCTACCGTCGGTCGGTCGAACGCCGCCAGCTGTCCACTGTTACTGTCCTCTGTTCTACTGTAAAACGTCGACGACGGCCTTTGAAGTCTGCACTGCCCGTATTGTCTGTCTGCTACCGCCGGTCGGTCGAGCGCCGCCAGCTGTTCACTGCTACTGTCCTCCTCACCACTGGTCAGCCAAGGACGTCGATGACCATTGTTGGCATCTGCACTGCCGCTGTAGTCTGTTCGCAGCTACCGTCGGTCGGTCGAACGCCGCCAGCTGTTCACTGCTACTGTCCTCCTCACCACTGGTCAGCCAAGGACGTCGATGACCGTTGTTGGCATCTGCACTGCCGCTGTAGTCTGTTCGCAGCTACCGTCGGTCGGTCGAACGCCGCCAGCTGTTCACTGCTACTGTCCTCCTCACCACTGGTCAGCCAAGGACGTCGATGACCGTTGTTGGCATCTGCACTGCCGCTGTAGTCTGTCTGCAGCTACCGTCGGTCGGTCGAACGCCGCCAGCTGTTCACTGCTACTGTCCTCCTCACCACTGTAGTCAGCCAAGGACGTCGATGAGTGTTGGCATCTGCACTGCCGCTGTAGTCTGTCCGCAGCTACCGTCGGTCCGTTGAACGCCATCAGCTGTTCACTGCTACTGTCCTCTGCTTCACTGTAGTTGGCCAAAGACGTCGACCAAGGGTATTGGAATCTACGCGGCTGCTGTAGTCTGTCCGCTGCCACCGTCGGTCGGTCGAACGCCGCCAGCTGTCCACTGTTACTGTCCTCCGTTCTACTGTAAAACGTCGACGACGGCCTTTGAAGTCTGCACTGCCCGTATTGTCTGACGGCTACCGCCGGTCGGTCGAGCGCCGCCAGCTGTTCACTGCTACTGTCCTCCTCACCACTGGTCAGCCAAGGACGTCGATGACCGTTGTTGGCATCTGCAATGCCACTGTAGTCTGTTCGCAGCTACCGTCGGTCGGTCGAACGCCGCCAGCTGTTCACTGCTACTGTCCTCCTCACCACTGGTCAGCCAAGGACGTCGATGACCGTTGTTGGCATCTGCACTGCCGCTGTAGTCTGTCTGCAGCTACCGTCGGTCGGTCGAACGCCGCCAGCTGTTCACTGCTACTGTCCTCCTCACCACTGGTCAGCCAAGGACGTCGATGACCGTTGTTGGCATCTGCACTGCCGCTGTAGTCTCTCCGCAGCTACCGTCGGTCGGTCGAACGCCACCAGCTGTTCACTGCTACTGTCCTCCTCACCACTGTAGTCAGTCAATAACGTCGATGACCGTTGTTGGCATCTGCACTGCCGCTGTAGTCTGTCTGCAGCTACCGTCGGTCGGTCGAACGCCGCCAGCTGTTCACTGCTACTGTCCTCCTCACCACTGTAGTCAGCCAAGGACGTCGATGACCGGTGTTGGCATCTGCACGGCCGCTGTAGTCTGTCCGCAGCTACCGTCGGTCGGTCGAACGCCGCCAGCTGTTCACTGCTACTGTCCTCCTCACCACTGTAGTCAGCCAAGGACGTCGATGAGTGTTGGCATCTGCACTGCCGCTGTAGTCTGTCCGCAGCTACCGTCGGTCCGTTGAACGCCATCAGCTGTTCACTGCTACTGTCCTCTGCTTCACTGTAGTTGGCCAAAGACGTCGACCAAGGATATTGGAATCTACGCGGCTGTTGTAGTCTGTCCGCTGCCACCGTCGGTTGGTCGAACGCCGCCAGCTGTCCACTGTCACTGTCCTCCGTTCTACTGTAAAACGTCGACGACGGCCTTTGAAGTCTGCACTGCCCGTATTGTCTGTCTGCTACCGTCGGTCGGTCGAGCGCCGCCAGCTGTTCACTGCTACTGTCCTCCTCACCACTGTAGTCAGTCAATAACGTCGATGACCGTTGTTGGCATCTGCACTGCCGCTGTAGTCTCTCCGCAGCTACCGTCGGTCGGTCGAACGCCGCCGGCTGTTCACTGCTACTGTCCTCCTCACCACTGTAGTCAGCCAAGGACGTCGATGAGTGTTGGCATCTGCACTGCCGCTGTAGTCTGTCCGCAGCTACCGTCGGTCCGTTGAACGCCGCCAGCTGTTCACTGCTACTGTCCTCCTCACCACTGGTCAGCCAAGGACGTCGATGACCGTTGTTGGCATCTGCACTGCCGCTGTAGTCTGTTCGCAGCTACCGTCGGTCGGTCGAACGCCGCCAGCTGTTCACTGCTACTGTCCTCCTCACCACTGGTCAGCCAAGGACGTCGATGACCGTTGTTGGCATCTGCACTGCCGCTGTAGTCTGTCTGCAGCTACCGTCAGTCGGTCGAACGCCGCCAGCTGTCCACTGTTACTGTCCTCCGTTCTACTGTAAAACGTCGACGACGGCCTTTGAAGTCTGCACTGCCCGTATTGTCTGACTGCTACCGCCGGTCGGTCGAGCGCCGCCAGCTGTTCACTGCTACTGTCCTCCTCACCACTGGTCAGCCAAGGACGTCGATGACCGTTGTTGGCATCTGCACTGCCGCTGTAGTCTGTCTGCAGCTACCGTCGGTCGGTCGAACGCCGCCAGCTGTCCACTGTTACTGTCCTCCGTTCTACTGTAAAACGTCGACGACGGCCTTTGAAGTCTGCCTGCCCCTATTGTCTGTCTGCTACCGCCGGTCGGTCGAGCGCCGCCAGCTGTTCACTGCTACTGTCCTCCTCACCACTGTAGTCAGTCAATAACGTCGATGACCGTTGTTGGCATCTGCACTGCCGCTGTAGTCTGTCCTCAGCAACTGTCGGTCGGTCGAACGCCGCCAGCTGTTCACTGCTACTGTCCTCCTCACCACTGTAGTCAGTCAATAACGTCGATGACCGTTGTTGGCATCTGCACTGCCGCTGTAGTCTGTCCGCAGCTACCATCGGTCGGTCGAACGCCGCCAGCTGTTCACTGCTACTGTCCTCCTCACCACTGTAGTCAGTCAATAACGTCGATGACCGTTGTTGGCATCTGCACTGCCGCTGTAGTCTCTCCGCAGCTACCGTCGGTCGGTCGAACGCCGCCAGCTGTTCACTGCTACTGTCCTCCTCACCACTGTAGTCAGTCAATAACGTCGATGACCGTTGTTGGCATCTGCACTGCCGCTGTAGTCTGTCTGTCTGCTACCGCCGGTCGGTCGAGCGCCGCCAGCTGTCCACTGTTACTGTCCTCCGTTCTACTGTAAAACGTCGACGACGGCCTTTGAAGTCTGCACTGCCCGTATTGTCTGTCTGCTACCGCCGGTCGGTTGAGCGCCGCCAGCTGTTCACTGCTACTGTCCTCCTCACCACTGGTCAGCCAAGGACGTCGATGACCGTTGTTGGCATCTGCACTGCCGCTGTAGTCTGTCCGCAGCTACCGTCGGTCGGTCGAACGCCGCCAGCTGTTCACTGCTACTGTCCTCCTCACCACTGTAGTCAGTCAATAACGTCGATGACCGTTGTTGGCATCTGCACTGCCGCTGTAGTCTGTCCGCAGCTACCGTCGGTCGGTCGAACGCCGCCAGCTGTTCACTGCTACTGTCCTCCTCACCACTGGTCAGCCAAGGACGTCGATGACCGTTGTTGGCATCTGCACTGCCGCTGTAGTCTCTCCGCAGCTACCGTCGGTCGGTCGAACGCCGCCAGCTGTCCACTGTTACTGTCCTCCGTTCTACTGTAAAACGTCGACGACGGCCTTTGAAGTCTGCACTGCCCGTATTGTCTGTCTGCTACCGCCGGTCGGTTGAGCGCCGCCAGCTGTTCACTGCTACTGTCCTCCTCACCACTGGTCAGCCAAGGACGTCGATGACCGTTGTTGGCATCTGCACTGCCGCTGTAGTCTGTCCGCAGCTACCGTCGGTCGGTCGAACGCCGCCAGCTGTTCACTGCTACTGTCCTCCTCACCACTGTAGTCAGTCAATAACGTCGATGACCGTTGTTGGCATCTGCACTGCCGCTGTAGTCTGTCCGCAGCTACCGTCGGTCCGTTGAACGCCGTCAGCTGTTCACTGCTACTGTCCTCTGCTTCACTGTAGTTGGCCAAAGACGTCGACCAAGGGTATTGGAATCTACGCGGCTGCTGTAGTCTGTCCGCTGCCACCGTCGGTCGGTCGAACGCCGCCAGCTGTCCACTGTTACTGTCCTCTGTTCTACTGTAAAACGTCGACGACGGCCTTTGAAGTCTGCACTGCCCGTATTGTCTGTCTGCTACCGCCGGTCGGTCGAGCGCCGTCGGTTTTTGACCACCATACTTGCAGCCCGACTGCGGTGGCTGTCGTTGCAATTTCTCTCTTCTGAATTGCTTCTTTTCGACTTTGAACTGCATATAAGTTTTCACTGCAAGCTTTCGCTATCGTCGTTCCAGCCGCTGTAATGTTTTCAACAGTTGCGCGTCTGCGCGGCTCAACACTCTATCGTCCGAATCATCGTTTTTATCGTCCTGTCCGCTCGGATTCTGATCGGTCGATTATCCGCACTTCGGTCCCGCCGGAAGGTCGCAGCGCCTGATCCAGTTGGCATTGGTTTCGTCTGTCCCGTTCCCGCAAGCTATGTTCTCGTTGGTCCGGTCGAGCTCGACGAACCGTTGGCGACCATTTCCTCGTTCCGGAACGGTGGTCGTCGATTCTTTCTGTCGCTGCCATGCCTGTGTTGGCGAGTCTTCTGGTAACGCGTTGACACAACGTGAAGCTTGACTTTTTTCTGCGTGCTGTTGGTCGACATCGCCTTCGTCCACTGTATTTCTCTTTCCGCGGCGTTTTTCGTCGTTTCGGCTCATTGTCAGTGTTTCTTGAAAATTAATTTTGAATATTTTCGAGTGTCGATTATTTTAATGTGTGTTGATGTATTATTTGTCTTGAACTGATTTGTAATGGGTAATACGATTTTCGTTTCGTATATTTTTCGTTGTACACAAAGCTGTATTACCTAGCAACATTAAAACCGCAGAAAAAATAGCAGGAACCCTAAAATATTCACACATATGCATCAACAACTTTTGGAACTGAATGTTTTTTATAAGCAAACGGATCTAAAGCTTATTCTGCTATATTTTAATGTACTGCAAACGAATGTGCAAATGCTAGAAATCTCGAGCCCTGCTGATTAGGCAAGTTTAACTTTTCACTTTTGATGTTGAATTGAAAAATAGGAATAATTTTTTACTTAACTCATAATTTTGAATAGGAACTTAATTTAACGAGTTACCAAAATCAATTAACCAGTCGTGTTACGTATCCGTTACGTTTTGTTAACTGAAGTCGATATATTATGCGTGCTAATAGCTGTTTATTTTTTTGAAACAAAATGAAGTCGTTTTTCATACGCCTTATCCATTAGGCGTTACATGGTATCTCTCTGCGTGTGACTAATATGAAAAAACGCGCAATGCCAAAAATTAATTAAAATAATTAAAAAAAAAAAATCAGTCTTTTGTAAAATTTCCCTCGAGTAAAGTACGCGAACGGTCGAGATTAATATGAATGTGAAATTAAACGCAATCGTTGTAATCATTTACGCCACAACGTTAGTGTTTCGTGTTTAATAAAATCATTATCAACCCGTTTACGAACAGTAATCACGGAATGTAGTGGATACGCGAATAAATCAAGTAACGCGGAAAATAAACATTTCGGCCCAGAGCGTTTTACCAGCTGCGTACGAACAGATAACGTAATTGAACCGGAAAATACAACCCATCTGTGTCGTTGTACGGACGATTGGATAATATTGCGGATCACGACGATATTCGGAACATTCGCGGAAACATTTGGAAATATAATATTTTAATGATGTGGAAAAGCATTTTGTGCGTATACTTTACAATTTTTTTTCTCGATATGTTTACGAGTAAAAAAAAAAAAAAATTACAAATGTTATAAAACACAATATTATTTAGGTACCCGTTGTTTATGTGTGTATAACGTTGTACATAATGATCGGAACAATTCAATTGCCTCTGTTGAAGTATACATTGCGCACGTGCACGTTGAATCGACTAGAATTAATTTAACGTACAATAGGTACAACGTGTACAATAATAATAATTTTACATTTCGTACGTGTTTCGTTAAAAATTATTTTATTTTGTGTTTGATAAAAATACAAGTAAGTAAAAATTGTGTTTGCGCGCAATATGTTTTTGAAATGAATTTATTTCAATATTTTTGATTTTTCGTCTTTCTGTGTATCGCATTTTGAGTAAACTCGTATGGAAAACGTCGAATACGGTAACAACGAGCAGTATTAATGAAGCTGTTTCAAATACGTACATTGATTAAACCGGTCTTTATTTATACTAAATCGGATATTGGACAACAATAGTTCATAAACATATATATATATATACTTGTACGCAAATGAAATAAAGTATTTCGCGTTAATGTTTTGATAAAAATCTAACTGCAATGAAATATTGATTTCCACGTGGAAACCATAAATAAATAATAACGACATATTTGTGTGTCGTAATAAATTATTTAGCATCGATAGTTTGAAACCGTTATTAACTCGACTTTGTCCACACGTAATGCCGTGTCGTAATGGTGTGCGCGAAAGTATGATTTGCATGGTAAACCGTAGTGCAAATCTGAATGTCATACTCAAAGGCTTTTCCGTTATAACAACGGGCGTATGAATAATGTAAATGCACATTTCCATTTTGACAGCCAAAATACCGGCTGGACGAAAAATGTCGCACAGAACTCGGAACGGAATTAACGCGTGTACGAGAAACCATTGGGAACACTGATGGAGACATTAATTTTAACGCCGTCGTACTTGCGACGACGCGTGTTGGCACGGGGAAAAGCGCGCAGGAAGACGCGTGACAACACGGCGCGGCCGCGAGGTCGAGTGATTTTCCCTTAACAATGGACCAACGTGGAAATCCCAAGAAGAAACTAAGAGATTTTGGTAAAGAATATTTTGTGGACATTTCCGTCAACGCGCTGAAACACATTATCCGAGCCAAGAACGTGGGCGAACGGTAAGTGGACTTGAACCGACGACAGTTCCCGACGGTAATGACTAGTTAAGTGTCCAGGTCGCGAACGTTTGAAAACCAAACGCTTTGTTCGCGCGCTGAGAACATTTCTGATAATTATTTGGGTTCTGGCGCAAACTATTATTATCAACGAAAACGATTCGTTTGTCGCGTTCACGCGGATTCGAAACGAATACGATTCGTTACGTTTTTTTGAACCGATAACGTAATAGCCGTAACGTTTCATCCGCAACATTCGACAGCGCAACAGATTCGCAACCGACAACATTCCACACGTGTAAATATTTATTTCATGCACTCTCAACAACTACGTCCGTGGATTAAGTCGCGTCTGAATTTCCGTCCGGTACAAACATCGTTTGTTTTTAATATTCCGATACCGTTGAAGTCGCACGTGTCTTATACACCGGAAAGCGCGAACGGACCAAGATGACTCGACCGGTTACGATCGGTTGAAAACCGAGGATAACACGTTTTTGAAAGACGAAATAAGCAGCAACGCACTCACGTCGTTTACCGTTCCTTGCAGACGATTTTGGATATTAATGTTCGCAATGGCCGTGTTCGGCTCCGGTTTCTGCGTCCTGGAAGTGTTTCAAGTGTACGAGTCGAGTTTTACCAAGACCACCATTTTGTCCACGTCGTATCCGTACGCGCACACGGCGTTCCCGTCCGTAACGATTTGCGAACCGAGCAGAGTACGCGCCACTGTGATCGAAAGTCTGTAAGTGAATTTATATCGGAACGGGTATTTTGAGACCGTCGGTCTCGCAAAGTATTCGGACGAACGTATTTTTAAACGTACATCGTATATATTCACGTTTCGCGCATTTAGTTTTTGTATTTTTATTATCGCCGCAGATCACTTTTTGTAAAATACCAAAAAAATTATCACGAAAACAACCGTCGGTCCGATTGTAATTTATATAAATTAGAAACCGGTTGAATAAAACTGTCGATAAGTAAACTGTTGTTAGTCGTTTTCGTTATAGGTTATGCCTTATGCATAATGTACGACATTGGTTTTACAATATGTTTAAAAATTTTTATTGTGTGTATACGTATTAATTGGATAACTCATGGACAACTGCCTCCGAACGAATGGGGGATCCTGCCGATCACATATAAATGCGACAATACGAACATTAATTTCATAATGATCTTCTATGCATCCGCATATGCCGTACAGTAATAATAATACACTCGTCAATCGCCGTCTAGTAATCGCGTGATAGGTTTAACAATATGTATTAGCCTGCGCTGGACTGTTTGGCTTGATCACAATCACGAACAACCTTGAATAAACATATTGATAAAATTATTGTTACTGTCTGTATACCTAACCTAAAGTGTCGAACAGACATTTAATAATTTGGAAATCATCATAAATATTATATTATAACTCGTATGATAATCGACAATTGCATAGGCCCGTCGATAGATATTTTTCGTCCCAAAAAGCGAACATTTCAATGCCGTTTTTAATGTTCTATTTTTGTCGACTGCAATGACAGTTATTAATTTAATTCATTTAATGTTATAAATACAGCGCTATCAAATTGTCTTAGAACGGATTTTATTCGTTTAATTTGGTCGCATCGATTTCCTTCAGTTTTGTTGTCGCCTTATGGCAAGTTGCTTGTACCTAGCGACGGGCCTGCAACTACATAACAATTATGACCACAATAGATAAAAGTTTATAATGTACAAAGTGATGATGTGTGAAAACATATGAAGCGAGTGGGTTGTTGGGACATTTGTGGTTCGCCTCTAGAAAACGTTAAGTTCGCTACGCTACATGTATACATTAAAGTCAACAACGTTTACCTTTTCAATAATAGTCTTTATAAGGCTTGCGCACGTATACTTTTGAATCGGTTCAGGACAATTTCTTACGCTTGATTTTTTTTAACTTAAAAAAAAATATATATATATATAGGCCTTCTCGTGGTTCATATGACCCGTTATAAAATTTATAACTATTTCGACCTTTTTTCATTTTTTGTTTGATTTTCCAATAGGTTTAAAAACGCTACCGGCCGACCGGGTTCTTACGAAGAAGCACTGTTCAACATGATGACGCTTTTAAGCATAAGCCGTTTACCTCTGTTCGCCGACCTCGTCCGTATGAACGACTGGAAAGAACATTTCAACGAACTCAACAAACTCAATGTCAGCGACATACTGCTGAAGGTGATGATCGTTCCATGTATTCGTGTGTACTCGATACTTACGTACGATAATAATTTTAAATCGTTTCGTTTCGCAGCCGAAATTACCGATTATCGATTTTTTTCCTATTTTAGAATATTATATTATACAGTATACGTATATATATACATATGATTTACCTAATTATTTCAATTTTTTTTTTTTAGTGATATTTATTTTTAGGTTATGAACGAATAGCGTAGACCGTATTGTTTTTACGATTACACGTTTTTTTGTTTTTATTTGTCCACGAACACGTTTTCGTGTAGAAAAAACGTTCAGATGAACAAAACTCGCAACGAGAACAAAAAAAAACCGGTATAATTGTCGACATTAGTTTCGGAAGTGGACAATTTTTTTTCTTTCTTTCGCATCAAACACACACATATATATATATATCAGAAAATGTCATCGCGTTTTTCGCGTATAATCAGTATATACTATTACACGTACCGAACGGATCATTTGTATATGCTCGTATAATATAATATAATAATTATATTGTATACTATAAGGCGATGCGTCCTTGCAACGAAATATTCGACTCCCGGTGCTGGTGGCGTAATAATTTCTACAACTGTTGCGATTTGTTCGAAGTGCAGAAAACCAGCTACGGTTACTGTTACAGTTTCAACTCGGACGTGTCCGAGTACAGTAAAAGGTACGTCACCGTGTTGTATCACAATGTACACGGTCCATTGTCGCGGACTTGACGCACATAATGAACATTATCTATTCCGACGAACTATTAAAAAAAGGAAAAAAAAAAGAGCAATTTATTCATATTTATTATACATTACACCGCACGTGCGGCTTTAAGTACGGATTTGTACAGTACTCGTCTGAAACGTGGTAAAGAGTTAAGTTTCGGTTTTTCATCTGAATTTACTTGTTAATTAAAATTATTTCGAGTCAAACGTGTTGTATATCTCATATTCCACAAACGCTTTATATATATATGTTTCGGTTGTTGATAAGTAATAAATAGAATGAAAATAATGAATTTGTTAACCTTTCTTTCTGGACGACACTCTCGTATATCTCGTGTATGTATCGCATACAAATGCATTTACTTCAATTTCTTGAACAGACATTAACAATATGATGTTTACTTTAGTTTGATTTAGAACAAAACTCCACCAAAAGCTAAGCTTTTGGAGACATTATCTAATTTCCGTAATTTTCTTATAAAAACATATATTTCTATTATTATAGGCGGAGCTCATGCGATAATTTTTCATTTCGTAATTTTTATTTGTATTAAATCTCGAGGCGTTATTGATTTTAATTTTTTTTTTTTTAGTAAAACCTTATCGTACGGAATGCACGGAGACCGAAATGATTTTGGTTGGACGACCAAGGGTTGTTGAGACCTAAAAGAACTGGTGGATACGGACCGTGGTCGGGATTACGGTTTTCGATGCGAGCTCAAAAAATCCCGTCCTGTCTTCACGCTAAGCCCGGAGTCATGGTAAATCACATAATTATTTTAATCGTATTACAACGGGGATATCTTTCGACAATTTTCGAACGCATTTTCCCTTATTAGTATACATAAGGGTTGATCCAATAACGATATCACCGATTTCTTTTATCACACGATTTATGATTTTTTATGTGTATTGTATAAATGTGATCAGTCCAAAACGATCCGCATTCGGCGCGAAATAATTTCGTCCTTAACAACTTCCAACGTTACTTGCATGCGGTTACCGCTTATGACAACAACAAAAATAAAAAATAAAACAATTTTTTTATACGTAACACGGTTTTTTTCGTTTTCAATATTAATTTCCACAGGTGATGGTTAAAGATCCGAGCGCTTTGCCGCTTGATGTGGGAATAATGGTGGCCAAAGGCACCAGCGGCTATATACGAGTGTGGGGCGATAAAGTATTTCCGACTTCGCGACTCATACGCGTGAAACCCGAGAAACGGTATTGTTTGTATCCGCACGAACAGAAATACTTGGGCAGAGGTTACTTGCGAGCCAACTGTCTGTTCAGTTGTTACGCGCGGCTCATGTATCACGATTGCGGCTGTGTGCCGAGTTTTAACTATTTTCTTTACGAGACGGGTAAAAGACGATCAATTCCTTTCGTAGAAAACTAGAAAATGAACTCAAAACGTCAATAGTGACAGTGTTCATCGTTTGCAGATCGTTCGCCTTACCCCGAGTGCAATTTGGAAGGACTGGTGTGCTTGGCCGACCATTCAAGTAAAACAATTTTTGAAAATAATGATAATACTAAGTGTAACTAACCAACAATAATAATCCCTTCGGGCGAAATCAATTAAGCGTGTTCAATATTTACGATTGCATGGATATTGTTCGTGTTCATTGTTCCGTCCGACTTTTGTACAATACGCCCATCGTTTCGAGCGAGAAAAAGCGATCTGGCCAGATCTCGAAGTGGAGCAAAAACAGTTTTTCAAGCGTTTAAAATCGGGGTTTTCTTTTTTGACATCGGCAACGCAACGATCTGTTTTTCCCGCGACGTTAAAACAAATGCCAGTTTTCGTTTGGCGATCGACCAAAGACTTGACAACGTATTTTGTGCGCACGATGCTCGTGGACATCGCTCGACGGAGAAACGGTCCAGCGTAATGTTTTCTACACGATTCCACCAGACAGCCGTCTCGAGACCGGGGAAAATCTTATTTATTATTATTATTAATTTTCCTGTTGAGAAGTTCTCGACCGGAAAATGACGTCGACGAGCAAATACGTCGGCCGTCGTATGGAAACGGACGATTAGACAATTTTTTTTTTTTCGACTCCCCGAATATCCTGCGAGGGCGTCCACCAATTTGCTGTTTGCGCAACACTTCCGCTGCTCTCGAATCTCGGCGATTGTCATCCCGCAGACGCCGTGCGCGTATGATACGCGGTGTAACGTGATCGTGTCCCGTAGCCAACGTTGGGCGAACGCCGTCAACGAATGTATCATCAATCAACGATCCGGGCTCTCTCCAATCCGTTTTTTCCCTTCCAACGCGACGAATCGGCGGGGCCAGGCGAATCATTCGTACGCGTCAAGAGTTTTTCCAAAAAGGTTTTTAACATCCGGAATACACACTCGTACTTTGTCCGCGGGTTTAAACAAACACAACGATTCACATATTTCGTACGATCCATACACGGTTGATCGAAATTGTAATCACTGAAACGTCTGATCGTTTTAATCGAGCGTATATAAAATCCACAACGCAAAATATGTTTTTCGACGCTCGTTTATAAATTAACAAAAAAAAAAAAAAAAAAACGAAACGAAACGAATTTGTTCGAGAAATTATAATATCGTGTCGTGTCGTCGTTTTCAGCGAATTTAATTAACATCAACGACCGCGACAGGAATCGATCCTCGGATCTCAAATGTCAATGTCCGGGCGACTGTTACAGTCAGAAGTACAGGTCGACTATGATCGTGTTGAATGAAACGTGAGCAATCGAATACGTTGCAAACGAAAAGCTAAATTCGACTCGATTACAAAACTGATCGTTTCCAGAGAGAATCCAGATCAAATTACCGTCGACGTCTTTTTTCACAAGTCCACGTGTTTTCTGTACGAAACGGACATCGTATTTGACTTCATGAACGCTTTAGGTACGTTTGACGTATACATACATACATATATATATATATATAGTTGTATAAGAATAAGAGTAAATACTCCAAGAGAGATTTCAACACACGACATTTAAATTAGTAAATACGAGCGTTATTATTACTTCGTCCAAACCGATCTCTCGTTGTAATTGAGTTCGATTTTGTGACGGTTTAATGCAACCGAAAATGTTCAGCGTACACACACATGTACCGCGAACGTTTCTATATGGCACCGATTCATTCGTTCGAACAGTGCTATTCGCTGGGAAGGCTGCTTTTCCGACGTCCCCGGCGGCAGCATTATTACACGGAGCTTGTGGCGATAACCTCCCATCGCGCCCGCGAAACCCTTCAAACGGTGGACATTCCGGACCTCGGACCAGCCACCCCAGTCGGTGTCGGAGTCTCGTGACGTGTGCCGCGAAAAGTCCGCACACAATGTCGCTCGTTGTACGTGGCGCTATTTGCGTTTTACTAAAAACGATACGAACGACGGACATGGTCCGGGGCCAATGTATTCGTTTGTAGCCGTCCGAGCATTCCGCACAAACTCCACTTGCGGCTGTGTTTGTGTGCGGTAGACTTGGGTGGTTGGTGGGCGGGCGGAATATCACATCCGCGGTACATTTCGTTTGCAAGCCCGACGTAACTCGCGTTTTCTCGTTTCCAGTGAGCTACGGCGGGGTTTGCGGTCTGTTTCTCGGCGCGTCATTGATCAGCGGCGTCGAGCTCATCAATTTCTTGACGTTTCGTCTGCACGACTATTGGTCGGATCGCCGGAATCAAAACAAAATCGTCCAGCGGTTCGTCAACTGAACGATTATCCACGCATTTCCGATCGTCGTCCAACGATTGACCGCGACTGAGTCTTGGTTTGCCCCGTCATCGTCAGCGCGACTTGTCCACACAAACATTTCTCGATACTTACCGAACACCAGCCGCCATTACGTCTGCGAAATGTCGAACGTTTCGGAGTCGTTCACGTCATAAAATGGTCATCAGAATTTCACGTTGTGTTACTTTGCGCACGCGTTTGTTTCAGAATGGGGTGGAATGAATTCGGAACAATTGAACTTGCACATTTCATTATTGACCACAATTGCCCGACTACTACCTAATATAACATGTTGATAATAATCGTACAGTAAATTTTAAAACTTCAACAACAAAATATATTAAAAATATTTAACAAATAATAAAAAAAATTGTTATATTTATTTATGTTATTTTCATAGGTATCGTATTACTAAATATTCTGAAATTAGACCCATAATAATTAATAATTATAATTTGTCAGCATTCAACGTTACAATAGTGAAATGTTAGGTTTTCATAATAATTGTTTATGGCGTTAAGGTTTGCCAACCCGTATAGCAACAAAAATGAGATAAAAAAAAAGAAAAGTAAAGAATATATAAGAGCATATATATATATATTATTATATTAATAATTAAATATATATATATTGTCATATTAATAATTAATTATTTAATTATATATATATAATTAAATAAAAACAATGTACTACTGTTCGTACACAGCACACCATTTCAATAGTAAATCATTCGGCAGCAGATACATATAAGGATTGGGTGTTTTCACATTTTGTAAATTATATAAAAACGTGGAATTCGTTTATTCTAATTTTATTCAATAACAAATGGAAAAATTCAATATGAGAAAAGAAAAGAAAAATTAAAAAAAAAAAAAAAAAACAATTATAATAATAAGACTCTAGTACTCTACATTATATATTAGCTTACATTAAGTAAAAACATTGTTAGAGCTGTGAATATGAATATATATATATATATATATATATACATATAAAATAGTATAAATTAATCAATCAATTTTGACAGTAGTGTAAATTTTACGCACGAATGCATGAGCTCCAATGTAACCTACAGTACCGCACATGATTCCCAGAGCCATGCTGAATAATGCCATATAACCGAAATAGAAAGCCGTCTGAAATAATCCGTACATCCTGCAGAACATAGAAAATAATACACACAAATATTATTATTCGTATAGGTTTTTTAACGGGTGGTATATTTTACTGACTACAAAACAAAAATCCAATAGTTTTTTTTTTAATAAAAAAATAAATAAATTATACTACTCACTTTGTTTTAAACAAAAAGTAATAAAATGAATACAAATAGACGTAGAATGCGGTGGACGCAGCTGCTGCAAAACTTGTCCACTGCCTACAATGGAAATTAGACAATTATAATTTATTTAAAAATAAAAACTGATAATTATTATTAAAATTCACCATCTGTAATCTTCGGCATTCAGTAGAAAATAAGTACAAACAATTGTCACACATATGGTGACCACCATGAGTATCAAAAAGACCAGCAACATAAATCCGTACACATAATATATTTTATATGCCCAAAACGAAGTGAATATAAAATACCTGAAACAAAACGACGTTCCCCAAAAATTAGTTTGAACATTATTTAAATTATTACAGTAGTGTTGCGTACATCTCAATAAATATCGATCCAAAAGGCAGTATTCCACCAAGCATTGTGATTATTAATGGTTCCATAAACCATTTTTTTTCCGGTATAGGTCTCGGCACGGCATTTACTCGACAAGGGTAATCAGGTTGTCCAGACAAATTTCGCCCGAGCAAAGTTCCAATCAATGTGAGAGGTAATATCACAAAAATGCATATGCACGCCACGGCGAACCTATGAAAATCGTAATCAATAAAGGTTATGATGACTTGTAACATACGTGATATACAAAAAAAAAAACCCCAATCACTACTCACCATCGAACCAAATGGAATAGCACGTGACGCATGGTAGTAAATTGCAATAAAGTTGATGAGGAACGCCATACCACAAACCAATGATGGCAATAAAAACGCAGATAGCAACATTTGTCTAATCCAAATACGTCCGCCCATCTTGGCATATAATGATCCACCAAAGTAACCGTTCACAGGAGAGGTTATGGCGTACATAAATATTGATGTACCCAACAACGATCCTCGCCTGGTAAACAAAAATCGATTATCCAAAATCATCCTACATTATAGAATATCAAACAGAACTGGGTTATATTATTTACTCTGTGTACAAATCCCCAATTATTGTAAATGTTATAACTACAAGGGTCACTAGAGTAATGTGGTGACCACATCCAATGATGGCAGAAAAAAGCATTGGATAAGATGCTGGACGGAAAACGTCACCGTGAACTTGTTTCCAACCATATTCATCTCCCAAATCTTTGTCCTATTGTTTAATATTACATGCAACAATGTTAGAATGTGAAAGTTAAATGCAAATACATTATATACATATATATATACCATAGCGTCAATTTCTTCGTCTTGACTGTAACGAGCATAATCTTTACGTACGGTTCTCAATAAAATCATAGATACTAATCCAACTAAAAATATTACCATCATAAAACTGTTGAAAATACTAAACCAATGTATCTGAAATAACAAACATACGCAGCATTAATAGAATTTATACAGGTACGACAAATTTAGTTTATTAACTTACTCTGTGTTGGAAAAATTTGGGATCCAAATATTTATTGAAACGGTCCTTATATGTGATAGCAGAAGGTCTCCAATTTACTTCATACGTGAATTCAATATTAGTATTTACTTTCAGTTCGACTTTCGTTTCGGACGTTAAATTTACATCAACAATGTGATGATCATTGTAACCTATATCAAATTTTTTATGCACCCAAATATAATATTTGTTATTTGTTTCATCTATTTCTCCAACAATACCTACGATGTAAACATGATTTTTAATAAAATAAAATTTAACAAACACTATACGTTAATATTGATGTGATTTACCCCAGATTGGAAGATCGTCAATATACATTTGATACCAATAGTGATTTCGTACTGCGTATACGAATGCTTTTAACTTATCATCATCCAAGTTTACTTTACAGAAAGGAATTTTAGATACATCCTCTAAATAAATTTTGAAAACAAACAAATTTATTTGAAATCCATTTAATTATAAATAACTAAATTTACCTTTAAAACGAATG
This sequence comes from Schlechtendalia chinensis, assembly GCA_019022885.1. Taxonomy (NCBI): domain Eukaryota; kingdom Metazoa; phylum Arthropoda; class Insecta; order Hemiptera; family Aphididae; genus Schlechtendalia; species Schlechtendalia chinensis. Next base: position 7,317,255 of record CM032341.1, read on the forward strand.
TCTAGTCCACTGTACACAAGTTCAACACCCTGTAACGCTTCACCAAGTGTTTCATGGTAATGGCTAATTGAATCTTTTATGCCTGCACAAAATGGCAAACTAAAATAAGTATATGTTTCTTGTCGATTATGATATGGACCAACAGTGTTCATCCACAGAACCACTTCCTCTTTATCTTTATACTAAAACATAAAATAGTTAATTTAGTATGGTTTAACAAATAAAACACAATTTTATTTAGCTTATCAATTGGAGTATCACAATGAAATATCTTCGGACCAATTTCAAATCTACTCTACGCAGCTGATATTTCAACCGACAATCATTTAATGATAGCTGAGTGTTAAAATACTTGAACTAGACTTTACGAATTAATGTCTACTGTACGTAATAATAATTACATTGAACTATACATATGAAATACAACCGTGAGGTTATGCCAGCAAGTCCAACATCGAGATTTGCCGAAACATACCCTTCTGTACCATTGTCACAGCATATCAGTGCGAAAAAAACGATAATATGCACTGGGATCATTTAGAACAAAATTACCAAGTTCCCTTGTAAATGTGGAACAAGGCTGGACTTGCACACCAATCCAGTAGCAATTCAATTACATGACAACTTTTAACGTGTCAGGTATATTAAACGTTGAAAACCTAACATAAAATTCTAAGAACAAGACCATGATTATTTCACTAGAAGTGAAATTCCCACTCATGTTTTGCATATGTTATTGGTAAAGTGTTGAATATAAGCATTTAAAAGAATCCTTTGTACTATGTGGCAATGTATTACATTTTGATATTATTTTAAATTGTACCTAAGCAATCTATACAATTCCTAGGATTTCTATAGAATGTCAATGCTTTGTTAGGTAAAGTAGAAATAGTTTATTATTTTAATTTATTTATAAATATGTATATTATTTCATTATATTACTTATTTATTTATTGCAGTATATAGATGATTTTCGAATTACATAAAATATTTTTTTACATATAGTTTTTTGTTTGACATTTTGATTTACATATGCACTTAACAAAATCTTATTCAATTCCTGTAGACTGCTACATTGTTATGGTCTGTAAGGAAATTATATTTTCCATTGGAAATTTTTTTTAAATTGAGACTTTGAATATATAGATTTTAATAAAAGTACTAGTAAAACTATATATTTGTAACAACTCTTACAAGCTGCTAAATAATTTCTTTGTAATATTGTTATAACATAATTTTTAGCAATCACTGTTGTTATTAGTAAATGCATTTAACAAAGTACACTAAAATACAATTTTATATAAGTTTTAAAAACTTTCTACTTAAGGTTTGGCATTCTATAGAAAATCTAGGTTTCAATTCAATATATAATATCATTTCTTTAGAATGCTAAATTCAACATTTTGTAGGTAACATAAATATCAAACAAAAAACATTTATATATATATTATATGAAATGTATCGTTAAAGACTTTGGAATTAAAAAATAAATAATACCTAATTTTAGTTACATTTTATTCAATTGATTAATGACCTATTTTTTAGGATCAATAAAAATTGGGGTTTCGTGTTTGGTGTAAAAAATTGTGACAGAATAAATAATGGAAATTAGTTAGGTAATATCATTTGATTGATATCTGTATATTTCACATTCAGCCACATCATCAAATCTTTTAATCAATTAAAATAAATAATATACAAGAAACTTAAAATCAAGTTATCGCCAAAGAAAATATACTTGTAAAAATGTTATAATTTTTCTTACCACATGATTGTGTTCATCGCAATTGACGAAACACAAATGTATGAACAAATACGATACGAAAACTATGATGTGATTCATCGCGAATCAGTGGATTAGCAGCTCAGTGAATCATTTTCGTTGCAATTGAATCTACCCGTTCATATTGTTGTAGGTAAAGAGACGGTTTAAACGACTGACAATTAAATCGATACTATACTTAGTGTTTTTAAACTCGAAAAACAAAGAACGTGAAGGAAAACAGGTATTCCAAAAACGATACTTGCTAACGTAAAACATTTGGGTAATTTTTTTTTTTTTTTATCTCGACCGACCGACTATTTACGTTATTGATGATATTCTCATGATAATGAATATGCGTATACAACGTCCATGTCCATAAAATAGTTCAATGTTAAATCTCTGGGAGGTAAAACAAATTGAACATAGCCTATAAAAACAGCAAACGAGTAATCCAAAGAGCATACGGAATTCTGCCAAATATCGCGACCGTGGTTCGATGCGCGGTTAATATTATTTTATTTTCACATACGATTTCCACGGATTAAAAGAGTTAAAAAAGTTAAAATCCATGGTGTTCTGTGGTGTTTTTCCGAATCTCGAATATCGATTTTCCACGGTTGGTCGGTCAGGTCTGTCACGGGTTACCGTATACCGTGGTCACGGTTTCCCCTACTTTTTGTTTTTCTACTGTCGTTTTGTATCGTTCCGAGTACGCGCGCACGAACTACACGCGCAAACAAACAAACACACACAAACACACACACACACACACACACACACACACTACTAATGCGACGCGAGGAACCCTCATGGTAGCTGTATTTGTTGCATGACACGGCGGCGTGCGAAATGGTCTCTTGTATCGATTTAATTTGAGTACCCGTAAGCTGTTAATTATTCTTGTTATCGTTTCGCATTCGAACGCCGCCGTCGAGGAATATCGGATGTAGCCGGCCGCAGTAAAAAAAAGAGAAAAAAGGTATGAACATTTTTATTCGTTAGAACCGTCGGATAGACGATTACGACCCCCCCGTCGTGGTACCCGTGTAACGCCGACTGGCCGTGTTGGCGTATCCGTGCTGTGCGGCGAACGTCCGGACCGCTGTTTAACGCGCGTCATTCATTCCGTTGTGGCCAAGTTTTGTTGGTCGGATTTTTGACACTTGGCCGGATGATGTACGTTATCCCGGTCCACCCATACGCTCGGTCGCACGGCGTCGAGACCCGGTAGGTCGGGCCGAAACGAAACGTGGGCGTTGAATATTTTGATCCCGTCCCCGAACGCGTGACCCGAATACCACGCTTTTTGCCGCCGTCGAGATTCGCGTTTTTCCAGCGAATGAGGTGTATACCCTATGACTCACGCGGCCGCGCGCCATTCGATCACGAGTAGGAGGTGTAATTACATTATTATAGGTAGTTAACCTCAACTGAAACGTCAAACGTGTAAATTCGTGAATCATTCTTTGTGTTTCACTGGTCGCATCGCGTTTTGTCATTTCGTCGGTTTCGTATTACGCCATACCCGGTCGCGCGTGTGTGATTTTTAAATTCTGTCTCCAGACTTTGTGCGTTTGTATCCTTGACACTGTCTACAGCTATGGATGTTGCTGATGTGTAAGTTTTGTTTTTTTTACGTTCTTGTCTGCCTGTACCTAAATTTTACACATTACGTATCACAGATTACACAAACATTTATGTGTACGATGTGCATGTGATCTGTGACACGTTTTAATTTCAAAAACAAAATGTACTTATTTTCATTTAAAATGGGTATGATACCTAACCTACAATCTTATATCTGTTAAAACCCATACAATAGATTTTTTCCCAAGTATAACGTACAACTCCTTGGGAATTGCTTGCGCATTACTTCCAAGGAGCCGCCATTGTTTATTCAACAAATTATACATTAACGAACAAAATAATATTTAATCTTTAATAATAAAAATAAATAAAGTTGTTTGCCCTCATTTTCTCGGCACGTGGGCCTGGAGACTTGTTCTGGTCTTCCTCAGCTCAGCGAGTCGGCCTGGAATCTTGTCCTGGTCGTTTTCGTCATACAATAGTATTAAATATTACCGAAATAATATTTAAATGTTTTATAATTATTTATCGATATATATATGTAGAATTGTTTAAGTCTATAATATTTAGTATGTCATTGACCTTTTTATTGGCTCTCGGTTGCATTATACTGATCTTTATAATTCAAAAATCTGAACTAGTTTTTTTTGTTTGCTTTCCTTGTAATGGACACTTGTTTACACGATAATTACGTAGATATTTATGTAAATGTTTACACATAGATTGATATTTGGTATACATAGTTTTAAAAAATAATGTATTACTCTATGTACATTGCATTTTTAAATGTAATACTAAGTTTTTATTGTTATAGCTATAATATTTGTGTATTTTTAAAATATACCTAGAACTATAAATTAAATTTGGATTATATGTAAGATAATAAGTATATTAATTAAATTAACAGTAGTTAAGTAAGTTAATTAAGTATACTAAGTAGTTATTAAATTATTAATGAATTATATATACCATGTCTGGTCATTAATAATTAAAACTAATATTAAGTTCTATGTCTATATATGTGGCCATATCTAATTAAGTAGATACGTTACTATTTTTTCATTATTTAGTTATTTAATTACCTATTGTAGATAATAATTTTACAAGTAATTGTATGTATATAGATATCGCTAATTTTAAACATTATACTAGATATTTAAAATAAGTATATAATTGAACACTTATGCCTTATTATATAATTTTAAATATCATAATTATATTCCGAATATATCATTTAAAGTGTAAACTATTTACTATTTATAATAAAAGTTAAAATATCAGTAGTATTTTTAAGTTTTCAAATTCTCAGTGTTCATTAAAATGAACTAAACAAGAATTTTTTTTTTTTATTTCAGTGGATGTACTCAGTGTTTAAAAAAACATAAAATGAATAATTTAACTACAGATTCTATTTTTGAGGTAAAACCAGATCTTAAAAAATTATCATTAGAAGAGCTGCGTAAATTAAAAGAAAAAATTGGAAATATAGTCCAGAATGCTGATGCTAAAAGTGCAAAGTCAAAGGATTGCCCTAAAATTATAAAACGAATAAACAAAAATAGACCATCAGAAATATCATCTAAAATAGAGGTTTCTTTAAATCCTGTCAAAAAAGTTAAGCCTCAAATTAAAACCACAGATAAAAAACCTAAATGTATTGATCCAAGATTTGATTCATTGTATGGTGAATTTAATAAACGTATTTTTGAAAACAATTATAAATTTTTAAATAACATAAAACAAAAAGAAAAAAAGAAATTGCAGAAAAAATTAAAACAGAAAGGTGATGAAGAAAAACAGCACGTTAAATTGTTATTACAAAGAATGGATAATCAGGATAGAGAAAAACAAAAAATGGAAGCTCAAGAAAAAATTAAATCTGTACAGAAACAAAAGATATTGGCTGCTTTAAAAGAAGGTAAAAAACCACAGTTTTTAAAGAAACGCGAATCGAAACTATTGCAATTGGTGGGACAGTATGAAGAACTGAAATCTACAGGAAAACTTCACAAGCACATTAAGCAGAAAAAGATTAGAATTGCCGGAAACGAAAAGAAAAGAATGTTTAACAATTCTATGGAATAATTGTAATTGTGTATTCAAATTACCAAAAACGTTTTGTTTGTTTTAAAAACCTAAATTGTAAAACGAGAATGTAATTTTATAGAAGGTAAAATTAATTATTATATGACATTGAAATGTTTCTTTGAGCATTTTAGCTATAACCTGTTACAATTGAATTATGACACTCTCTAATGTAATTAAGTATTTAATTAGTTAAATCACTTTTTTCTGGATCGTTTTGTTTTTTTGTAAATTATTGTGTAGTGTTATAAGGAAGGCAATGATTAATAACTGGCGTACAAACGTGCGATTAATATTTGTTTGAACATAAAAATTTAATTTCTTTGTTAGAAAATAAATACGATTCACAATACACTTGGAGTATTCTGTACATTGATAAAAAAAAAAAAATGTGATTTCAGTCACGTGTGCTTAAATTATTTTTCCGTGTGTTGTATACTACGTTTTTGTGTACTTCCCGCAAGTGGTTAGGTTTTTAAATCGGGTATTATGATTGTAGTATGTCAACAGAGGAAACATATTTCGTAATATTTTTGTAGCGCGACAATGGGCAAGTGCATCGTTTACCGTTCGTAATTATTGCGATAATTTCTGTGCAACAAAAATTTTTTTTTTTACAAAATATGTCGTCATTCGATTTACTTGCAATCCGTCCGCGCGCCGGATCGTGTGGATACGCGACCGTCCACAATGAGAACGACAACATATGGCGTTTGCGTTTGTAAAATCTGTCTCGCCTAGTTGGATGGTGATTTTTTGACGGCCGGGCGAGACGGTTGCGGGTTTTCCGTCGACGATATCAATAATAACGCGTCACGTTTATCGTATTGCCGTGCTGTGTAAGACGCGCGCGGAAACGGTAGTCGCGGGGGTCGGTTTTTGGTAAGACCGATGGTTCCTCGAAATGTGAAATTACGGCCACGATAATGTTGTGTCGCGTTTTTGTCGTGCGGCGGACCGATGATGAGAACGTTCTAATGAGTACTACAAATAAAAAAAAACCGTTAGAGAAACCTTGCACGTCCGATGGAAGCGCAGCCCTTTGTAATCTTGACAGACGTTTAAAAGCATTTAAACGCCAGTTGTAAGGCCGGAGGGACATGTCCGTGTGAAACGGCGCCGAGCGATCATCGATCGCGTCCTCGCCCCGTTTCGGTTTTCGGGACGCGACGGCGTCGTCGTCGGTCGACGTTCGGCGCTTTTCACCGGGTTTTTTTTTTTTCCAATTGCCTTCCGTCGGAACGGTTTCGCTCGATGATTTTTTTTCTTTAGTAATCTGAGGTCGCGCGCGTTCGTGTCTATTGAAAAACGCGTAGGATATAATATATTATAATGTATACGCGTGAAGAGAAGAAAAAAAATAACAGTTTAGAAAAACGTGTCGAGATTAGAAACGCGTGCTGCGTATTATTATTATATATATACACGTATGTTGTTGTACGGGGTTCGCCGTATTCGATTATTTGATTTTACGAGCGTTTTAATTTAATGCGTTTTTATCTTGAACAACAACAACCTCAGGGTTCCTCTCCGCCGCGCCCGTCCACCCGCGTTCGATTTTTCTCTCGCTCACTCACACACACACACACACACACTGTCTCTCTCTCTCGGCTACTGACGGCCGCGTGCACCTGCGTCTGCTCACGGGCACGCCAACAACACGCACTCCACAAAAACACATGCGCTATAAACATCACCACACGCCGCCACCGGTGTGTGTGTGTGTTGCGTAAAAACGAACGACGACGACGCGACCGTCGTACCATTATTTCGTCACGGGCTCTATCGGTCACACGTGTTCGTGCGTGCGTGCGTGCGTCCAGTGTTTTACAGTAAATCGACGTTTTAACCCCCCCCCCCCTTCACGGGTCTTGTCCTTGGGCTCGGTAAACACCATTATTGTCGTTCGAAGGCAAAAGAAATGTAATTTATTTTTCTCCGCGACGGTCGTTTCAATATTTAAAACGTATATTATCGTAATAAATACATACGTCGAACGCGTTTGTGATTTATTTATACGTACGTGTGTATATTTCGTTTTCGGTCGTTGACGTTTTGTTGTTATTATTTGGGCTACGCGCGCGCGCGCGCTACCTAGTTGATATTTAACGTTATGTTATTCATTTATCGTTACGTCGTATTTAATCATTAATTGTCGAATATACTTGTGTGTTCGGGTTATTCTGTTCAGGATATCACCGGTCATATATATATTTATACATATATCGAAATAATACGATTCGTATTTGCGTCTCGTACAAATGCATATATTATTATTAGTATTATTTCCGTCGTATATATTTTAATAAAACCGCGCGTTATCGTAATGGGTGTCTTTGGCTCGTCGTCTGGGAACCACTTGTCACCGCGTCCCGCAGCTAAGCCTGTTGGCACTGGATAAACACTGCACCTCTCTGTCCGACGACGGTTTACCCTCTACCCTCTCTCTCTCTCCCCCCGACCCTACCGTTTTCCTGTTGGAACACGATCTTCTCGCGTTTTAATTTATCGTGTTTTTTTTCCTTTCCTTTCCTTTCCTTTCCTTTCCTCACCGTACACTCCTATGGACACGAACGACTCCTGTGTTAAGTGTTTAGCGGTACGCCCGCAGGCTGTGCTGCAGCTCCGTCAGTCGTATTGCTTGCCCCGTCCGTCGTTGACGTTTTACCAACCGTGTCGTTGTTGTTTTGTTGTTTCTGAGTTACGTTTTATTTTTTTCTTTCTTCCTTTCCTCCTCTCGAGCAGAAACCGAAAAGAATAGTGTGAAAAACGTTCCGTCGTTGCACTTAAGCACATCGTACAATATTATCGGTAGGTGGTAGGTCACAGCGCGTTTGTTTAATAATCGCATTGTTATTATTTTCTATCTTATTGTTCGGTATCGAATCGGTCCGATTTGTAATAGTGTTTAGACACCAATTATTATTGATTTACGATACATACCACGTGTATTAATTATTCAAGGTGTGGTGCAGGTACTCGTTTATTTATTTTATTTTATTTGCCGTCTTCGTTAATTACGTCGTGACCCATGAGTACATTTGACCTTTGTAGATTCGAGAATATTGTATGCGCTCCTACTAACTGTAGACAAACATGATATTTCGTTTTTGTAATGCTCCAGTTGCAAATTTAAAAGAAGATTTCATTTATAGTAGAGAGGTACATTAGAGCAATCGCCAGTCTCTTATCTTTATTCTTAATTAACGATTTACTATTATGATATTCAAGTTCAAAACTTATAAATATTCGTGTTTGGGGTTTCCATAATGATAAATCGTTCAAATTCTGTAAATTGTTAAATAAATAATAGTCTTCATTACTGATGCATTATCTTGTAGGTGTACCTTCATAATATTTTATTCATTATTAACCTAATCCATATTAGTGTTTAGTGTCATATTTTTAAAAGATTTTTAGACTTTGTGAGGAATAATTGACAAATATAATTTTACAATAGATTAGTTATTCACAAATCCATTTAGTTTTAAAACATATTAAACAATTTTTACAGATTATTATGGATTCTCCACAAGAAGAAAATGTATTGAAATTGAGTGCAGCAACCAAAGAAGAAGATTGTCTTTTGTCAGCGTCCACTGGGTTTTTTGACGAGGATTTTGACGACGACGACGAAGTGTTTTTAGACGATTCTCAAAGTGTTGATATGGAAACATCATTGAATGTTCCGACAAGGTTGCGTAGAACTTCAGATGTTATTGACTGTGTTGGGGAAACAACGTCTTCAACCCATGTCAAACGTCATAGTTTTCCGTCAACATCCAGTGAAACCATCGTATATTCAGCTACATCGAAGGCTACAAATATCGTACAGGTTAATAAATCTAGGCGTGCTGAGCTAACCACAGAATCACTTGATCTAGGCTATAGTAGCCCAGGAGCACCGTTTTCTAGCAGGTCTACTCAAGATTCATGGTTTAAATTTAGCACTAGTAAAAATCCTGATTCCATCGACGCTAAGCCTTTAACAACCAAGTAAAAATGATTACTGAAATTAATTAATTTTATTTAATTTGTTTAATTTTGAATATTTTGTAACAGGTCAAGTGTTGGGTACAATAGATCGACTGTATTGACGAAAATGCCAGTTTCTAAAGACTCTTCATGCTATAATATGGATCATGAATATAGAGGTATTGCTGTCATCATCAATCATGATGTTTTTGAAGGGGTAGCTCGAAGTTTGCCAAATCGAGATGGTTCATGGAAAGATGTTGAGGAGTTGAAAACAATGTTTGTCAATTTGGATTTTAAAGTTGTGGTTTGGGATAATTTGTATCAAGAAGAACTGATGTATCGTTTGAACAGGCGTATGTATTACACTAATTTAAATACAAATGGTTTATTTCAATAACAACAATGATTGTTGTTTATCTTATAGTGGCTAACGAGGATCACACTGATAATGATTGTATTGCTATGGTCGTGTTGTCGCATGGCATTAATTCTTCACTTGTTTACGCTAAAGACAATCCATATCCTGTAGAGTATTTGTGGTCTTCATTCACGGCTGATGCTTGCCCTTCTCTGGCTGGTAAACCAAAACTGTTTTTCGTGCAGGTAATTTTTTGTACGCTGACCTTTTTAGTTTAATTCTGAATTAAATTTTATTTTTATGTTTCAGGCATGTCGTGGAGAAAAGCTTGATCCCGGCGTTGTACTAACCAGAGAATTAACAACTGAAGTGGATTCTTCTACTGCGTCTTACAAGATTCCTAATCACTCTGATTTCTTGATTTTTTTTAGTACATATGATGGTAATGCTGTAATTTAAATGTGAATTCGTTATGTTTACCTATTGTATTTATTGTTTTAGGTTATTATTCATTCAGACATCCTGAGGACGGAACTTGGTTTATTCAAAGTTTATGTGTTGAGATGAGCAAACATGATCTTACCACCACTGACTTATTGACGATTATGACTCGAGTGTCCAGGCGTGTTGCTTTAGATCATGAGTCATTCTCTCCAGATAGTCCATGGCTGCACAAACAAAAACAAATACCTACCATTCATTCAATGCTCATTAGAGATGTGTTTTTTAAGCCTAAGAATAGACCTCCACCGGAACCAGAAGTATTTTCATAAATTGGTATGTCTTATACTAGTTATTTATATTCTTTTTAATTGAAGTGTGAAATGCAAGATACATTTGTGTATTTTTAATGATATGTTTAAAGTACAAGAAATATTTTGCTACAGAAATTTCTTTGTTATCCAAAGACAAACTTATTATTTGAGTTCAGTCTATTTCACCTTAGATACAGTCAGTGTGTGAATACATTTTTGTAACAATTGCACTCACCACTAATAGACAAGGGTTTTAAAGTTTGTTATTTTTATTAAAGTGAGGATGCAAAATACATTTGTGTACTTTGAATAGTATGTTTAAAGTACAAGAAACTTTTTGCTATACAAATTTCTTTGTTATCCAAAGACAAACTTATTATTTGAGTTCTGTCTATTTCACCTTAGATACAGTCATTGTGTGAATACATTTTTGTAACATATACACTCACCACTAGTAGACAAGGGTTTTAAAGTTTATTATTTTTATTAAAGTGAGGATGCAAAATACATTTGTGTATTTTGAATAGTATGTTTAAAGTACAAGAAACTTTTTGCTATACAAATTTCTTTGTTATCCAAAGACAAACTTATTATTTGAGTTCTGTCTATTTCACCTTAGATACAGTCATTGTGTGAATACATTTTTGTAACATATACACTCATTATTAGTAGACAAGGGTTTCTAAGTTATTTTTTTATTAAAATTAGGATGTGAAATACATTTATGTATTTTTGATGGTATGTTTAAAGCACAGGAAACTTTGTTATTTAAAGACAAACTTTTTATTTGAGTGTTCTTTCTATTTCATCTTTGGTACATTTAAAATGTTCAATTCTTATACAGAACTATTTAAATATTTGATTCAAATTGATAAATATAGTAAATTATTATCAATATCTTTAAAGTATTTGTGTAAAGCAAAAAAAAAACTTTCTAAAACTTTAGACATGTTGTGTTATTCTTAAAAATGTTGTAAAAAAAAAAATATATCTGGGCTATGTTTGTAGATTATAATTATAAATATATTATAATATATTTAAAGATATTGATTAGGAAAATTGTATTATGTGGGTATTGTTAAAAAAAACTAACTATCATAAATCATGTAAGTAAAAATTAATTATTAATTATACCCGCCAACATTTATTAAGAATAGCATTTTAAATTAGTTATCCTGTATTGTTATTATATGTTTGTGTTTTATTTTACAGCCATATGTATGTACGTGCCATAAAATCGTTTTTAAAGTAAATAAGGAAAATGCAGAGATACCATAAAGGCCAAATTTTCTAAAAAAATAAGTAGCGTGCGCAATAATGTATTTTATCATTTTGAATTGATATTGTTTAACAGGCTATGACCCCTAAAAGTGTTCAAAAACAATTATTAACTTATAAGAGTTCTAAATTTTGTGATAAAAAATTGTCTTTTTAAGACTGAATTATTTTCGACTAACAACTAACAATTATTTTGGAGAAAATTGATTATCTTCATCATTTTCAGTATTGTTTGTTTTTTATACGAATGGTAGTTACACAGTGTAATGTTTACTTATGTTTATTCTTAATTATTCTTTAATTAATATATTTCAATACTCTTAAAATCTGTATAATGAATAATTGAATTTGCCGTTTTCTTACACTTTTCTGATTTACATTATGATTTCCTTCATTGTGTATTATTTATTTATAATATACTTATTTCTCAATTTTAACTTGTATTTAAAAATATCTTTTTTATTTTGATTAAATTGAACAATAATCATATAATGACCCTTTTCACAGAATGATAATTATTTGCTCAGCTTTATTATTATTATTATTATTATTATTATTTTTATTATTATTATTATTATTATCATTATCATTATATTATTATTATTATTATTATTATTAAGTATTAACAGATCTTACTTTCAAAAAAAAAAAAAGTTTAACATATTTTAGTTACATTTTTGTATTACTGTTGTTGGGCATTAAAGTTGCCCATTACGTATGTCTTTCATAAAGTTAATGTTAAATATTTTGTAATGTTTTTTTTTTATATAAAGCATGAGAAACAAGCAAGTGATATTGTGTCGCATTTAGTAAATATTTAAAGCCAATGTTTAGGTACAATTTTTTTATTATGTTTTTAATGTACAAAATTTTCCACATTTCGTTGCTCTTGACATTAACACATTTATTCTTATTTGTAGTTACATTATTATTATTTAATGTTACTACTACCATCTATAGTATTTCTCGTTCTTCCTATTGTTATGACATATATATATATTTTTTTTTTAAATTTGCGTTTATTATATATTTTTTTTATTTTACATGCACCATCATATAGATATTATGCATTATTTCCGGTGAAATGCAATTTTAATATTAAAAAATGAAAATCGTAATTCTTTCTAATATTTAAAATTTTTTTTTATAAATTCGAGATTGGGAACTGAATAAAAGTGTACCTGCTTTATTGAAATATTTAAGCAGGTACTCTGCGATGTATTGATCTCTCCCATCTAGTTCAAATATATAATTATAAATGTTTTGTTTGTATTGTTCATTGAAACTTATCATATTAGCGATTTAAAAGACACTGGAAAGGAATCTAATATCAAACTTAAGTTAACCAACAATAACAAGTTGTTCTCATTTTTTATGTAATTTTAACAAACATATATTTACATTTATTTTAAGTTTGCTTATTATAATATGTCCATGTAATATATTTTTGTTGTATTCGTGTATAAGTACAGGGATTGCGTGATTTTATGGACAATTTTCATCAGTTTGATAATCATATATTTATTTTATAATATAAAATATTTTTATTTTTTTCATATTATACGATTATAGTATTTACTATTTTAGATTTAAGTTAAACATAAAACGTTTTTATTATATATATTTTTTTCTTAATTCACTAGTTATAGACATGGCCGAAAGTATATTATTGATATAATATATGCTCGCTCTATGTTTTTAGTATATATATTTTAAATATACAATTTTGTATTGAATTTTTAATTATATCGCTCATATTTCATAATTATGGCATTTTATGTGTTTATACGTATATGCATTTTTTTTTTAAATTCTCATATTTTTTTTTAAAATAAAATTCTAGAAAAAAAAATTATTGTGAAAGTGTTTTTATTTTTCTTTATTACTCTGTTTCCTGTATAGGTGGTGTATTATATATATATAAATAATTATTACAATTTGTGTTTTCATTTGATGACATTTGTATTATAAATAAAAATGATACATATATTTACAAACAAAATATCAGTCAAGTAATTCCAGAACTGTTCAATATAACAGAATCTCGGTTTGAACCAAATGATTGATGACTTCAGAATTAATTTGGAATGGTACACGGCCTGTGAAGGATGTAATAGCTTTTGCCCTTTCTCTAATGTAATCCAATTGTGCTTGTTTCTGTTCTGGATCCCTGACATTCTTGATTGTTTGTTCTTTCTTCAATTCGTTGTATTGCGAGTACAACATGTTCATCGTAGCCGTCATCACTCCGGGTACAATTCTCAATATTAGCTCATCATACTTTTTAAACACGTTGAGCCGTTCTTCCACCTGATTAACAGACAACGGTATCAAACCAATTGTCTGCAATACGTCAAAGGCCAACGTGTACTTGCCATTGTTGTACTGTTCGAAAAACACGAACACACTCTTCAACATATTAAATGTGAAAATGGCTTCTTCAGATGCATTGATTTCGATGCCATTTAACCGTTGACTTAATGCGTCGGCATAGTCAAATGTCTTGTTCTTCATGTTGGGCGTCTTTTCGAAAGAGGAGAATGCATCTGGTTGGATGACGCGACTCAACATAATATTGGCCAGTTCGAGAACTTTGTCATATTGTCCCACCAATTCGTATAGTTTAGCCGATACTTCAAGATCGCACTTTTGTTCTACAAGTGTAGCTGCAGTTTTGATAATGTCCATTTTCATCGTGTCCGATATCATAAACGAGTCCAAAATACCGTTTACTTTTTTGCCGTCTGGCTTTAAGTAGCCAAACACTTTGTCATATTCTTCGGTTTCTATTACCAGACCAGCGACATACGAAACAAATAGTGTCGTATCTTGCCATTGGGTGTGTCTCAGACAATAATAATAGTTGATTGCCATTTTAAGATCTTGGTTTTCAAACTTGGCGCAGTATATTTTCATTATTCTGGCGAAATTTAATGTGGCCATTTGATGATTATTGTCTTTGGATAGAATCGGCTGATCGAAATCGTCGGGTAAATACAATAAACCCATTTCATTCAAAACTATAGCTACGTGTACGGCATGGGAACGGAGTTTTGGATGACGGAATATGGACTCGATGGCTGATTCAAATTGACCAGTCAAGAACAGCAATTGGAAATACGACATGGGTTGAACGTCGCTGAACTGATCTTTGTATTCTTCGTGGATGATAGACTGAAGCTGAGTATATGTAAGTTTGTCTGGATCATTCCTGACTTGACATAGTTTTAACCACAGATAATCGTCTGCGGTCTTAATCACATCCGAATGTTTACTGGCTACATCCTCAGAGGCCACCAATGAATAAATCACTCGTTTAAATGGATCGTTGGTGTCCCAAGCCACCGATGATGCAAACCCCTGATTGTTCACGTTAACGTAATTATGATTGTTTTTAATGGTGGCAAAGACATTCAGCAATTCTGGATCACGGTTGTTCTTTTTTAAAACACACACAACAGACTCCAAATCACCACAACGAATCAGATAATATAACAGAGGCCAAAAAGGAAGACCGTCGTAGAACAGCTGATCAACGTTATTATACTGGTTGATGTACACACCGACAAAACTGCGCACTAGTGGATAGGTACCTGGGATACCGCCGAGTTTTGCTTTGGACAAATGGCTCTTGACATAATTCTTCATGAACACGATGTACCTGTGTTCCAAATAGGACCTAGCCTTCACAATCATCGCGTTCTGATTGGACACCGAGCTCCTGGTACAACCATGTTCGGGTACAATTTGACTCATACACTTAATGATCTTCCACATTTCATTAATACGGTCGTCGTGAGTGATTTCCGCCGCAGCCATGAACGATTGCAAAATGTCAGTTTGGGCCCCGCGGTCCTGCACGTGCTGGTTGTACTCACACAGCCGTTGCGCGTACATCAATTCGGTCTGGTCCAGGTGGGCATTCAATCCGAAATTGGTGGTGTTGAATTTGGCGACGGACGGCTGTATCGCGTTGGACGAGGGGCTGGCGGACGAGTTGGGCACGTAGCCGGGGAACGAGTTGACAATGTTGATCTTCTTGTTCCTCCAGTTCCTGACGGTCGTGTCGTTTTGCCTGTGTTCGATGAAGTCCTCGTTGCTCTTCTTCACTGATTCGATCAGACCGAGTATGGCGTTCTGCACCTCGTTCTTCACAAAACTGTCCACGTCCATGTCCGGCTTTGGGTCCAGCGTATCTAGCGTGGCCGCGGAACTCAGTTTTTTCAACTGTTTGGGCACCTGCGGCGCGTCCACGCCGCGGCTGCACAGGAACACGTTGCCCTGCGCCTCCACGCCCGGCACACCGATTTTTGTCCACAGGTGCTCCGCGGCGTCCAACAACTGCCGGATGTTCCGGGTCACGCTCGGCATACCGGTGTCGGTGATCGCGTCCGCCTGCAACTTCTCCGCGGTCATCACGATCGAATTCCAATCCATCGCGTTCCCGGCTATGATTTAGGTTTGCACAGTTAAATTCACACGCATACAGCGCGCGCGCGCACACACACACGATTTAGAAATATGATTTTTCTCTATTAAACGCAAATTTCATAAACGCACCAAAAATAACGTCATTAATACGACGCGTTCGCCGACGTTTTCACACTGGCGGACTGTCGCGATAATGCGTCGCGAAGACAATTGAGGTTAGAATTTTGAGAACAATAATATCGATATTTTATGTCCTCAACAACAGCACAATGTCAATAGTTTAATTTGAAAAACGTCAACTCGTTTAGACGGTCTATTAATATTAGAACTTTGCAATGTTAGACAACTAAAACAAAACGGTAATTTATTTTCAAAATAATCTTTTTTTATCACGCGCGAACGTGATAACCGCAGAACAATATTATTGCCGGTCGGCCATAGACATTTGGGTACCGCCACAAACATAAACATGTTTTACGGTACCACTGGACTTTCTTATCACACACATTGCTAAAACAGACATGTTCAAATTTAAAACGTTGAACTTTCTATTTTTTGTCCGTCTAATCCGTCGTGAATTCAGGACGGTCGTATGATTTTGGCTTGGCGTTTCATTTGCTGAGCGATCTCGTGGTCGTCCGTCTGTCCGTATGGTTTAGAGATATTGACTCGTCATGACGTCTTCGTGCGAACCCAGTCCGCAACACGTATCCGCATTAAGAAAATATTTCGGACACTCTACGTTCCGGTCCATGCAATGGGAAATCATACATTCAGTTTTAGAGGCAAGACACCTACGAACAGAGACTGTGGTGTTATCGGTTTACTGTTAGTATATTTTACCGTGTTTGGTTTTGTTTTTGTTCAGGAAAAAAGGGACGCCTGTGTGGTCATGTCCACGGGTTATGGGAAAAGTCTGTGTTACCAATTTCCTGCAGTTTATAGTAAAGGCTTGACCATTGTTGTTTCTCCATTGATATCGTTAATGAAGGATCAAGTACTTTCCTTAGAGGCAAGGATTTTATTCACCTAACGATTAAACATTAATTTACATTGGGATTTGACTATTACAAATTCTTAAATGCTTTTTAGATGGCCAACATAAAAGCGTGTCTATTGGGCTCAGCGCAAAGGTCTAAAGTTGACGCTTTAAATAGTATTTTTTCTGGTGAGGTAAGAGTATTGTACATTACTCCAGAATGGATAGCTACTGAATCAGCGAAAACGATTTTACACGATCTACAAACAAAAATCAAAATAGTTGTTGTCGCTATTGATGAAGCACATTGTGTCAGCCAATGGGGCTTTGATTTCCGATCTTCTTATAGGTAAGTTGGAATTTATATTCAAACATTAACATCATTGGTCATAATATTGATTTAAATAATCGAATTGTATTTATTTATTGATATGTTAGGAATTTAGGAAAATTACGTAATATATTACCTGGTGTTCCAATTTTGGCATTAACGGCAACTGCCACACCAATTGTGCGCCAAGACATTTGTACCTCACTAAATCTCATGTAAGACATCAATTAGACTTATAAATTCAAACTATTCAAATTAAATTTTATTTTATCAATCAATTCTTATTTCTAGAAATCCAAAATATATGTGTACAGGATTTGACAGAAAAAATTTGTACTTTGAGGTGTCAAAAAAAACGAATAGTATATTTTTTGACTTGAATAAATTTATGAAAAAAAGTGGTTTGAAAGTATTTTTTGAAGGGTCAACTATTATCTATTGTCCTACAAAAAAACAAACTGAAGCAGTTGCACAGGAATTAAAGTGTATGTAATATATGTTAATATTATTAAATTATTCACTTTAATTTTTTAAACATTCACAGTTTTTGCATTATTATAAATATATTATTTTAGCCAATCGGATAGAATGCGAAGTTTATCATGCCGACATCCCATTGAGCAAAAGAAATGCTGTGCACGAAAATTTTGTAAAAGATAATTTACAAACTATTGTAGCTACAGTGGCTTTTGGAATGGGAATTGACAAACCTGGTAAATATATAATTGATTTTATTTGTTTTAAATTTATCAAAATCGACATGGATAATTTTCATATATAAAGAGTAATTTTTTTTTTCAAATTATAATTTGAAGTGCACATTACTAAATAACTAACTATAACTAAATAACTATATGTTATATATTTTCACCAGTGCTTCATATGACTTTTAAGTTATGTAGTGAATGCATCAATTTATTGAATTATCTTATCTGATAGATGTACGGAGAGTCATTCATTATGGAGCTCCCAAAGATATTGAATCATATTATCAGGAAGTTGGTCGAGCAGGACGAGATGGTTTGCCAGCTACTTGTCATGTATTCTACAACCAGGCTGACATTGTGCTCAATAGACATATTATGCTATCAAACCTTACCAATGACACCTACCGAGCTCATAAAGAAAAAATGGCTAAGGTAATTGAACAGTACATGGAGACTAGATTATGTAGACGACAACTACTATTATCTTATTTCGAGGACAATTATTCATCAACAACTGACGCTACTAATGTAAGAAAGGATTGCTGTGATAACTGTTCATATAAGTATGACTTTTAAATAATTTAAATTTAATATTTTGTATTATTTAAAACAAACGTGTCTTTTCTGATGAATATATTTTTAAAAACATTTCAGCCAAATGTCTGATATGTTAAAACCTGATGATAATGTAGATCTGACTGAAGATATACAATTAGTCTTGAAATGTGCGCAAGCGTTAGAAGGTCGTTTTGGACTCGTGGCTATAGTAAACTTCATCTGTGGTAAAAAGAATGACAAATTATACAAACGTATGCTAACCCATGAACTTTATGGAAAAGGAAATTATAACACTGAGAAGTTTTGGAAAGCTTTAAGTATGTAAATCAGTATTAAAGTTAGCAATTAATTTTTTAAAAAATGAACATTTATGTTTGATTTATTATAACAAAATTGTTTAGGTAAATTATGTCTCAGGGAAAGTTTACTGCAACAAAATCCTTGCAGTTCGTTCCAGCAAGGCAACAAATTTTCTTTTCCAATCAGTACTGTTTCTGTTTCTAACAAAGGATGCGAATTCATAAAATAGTAAAATAAAATAATTGTAAATTGGGAGTAGTTCACTACCAACTATATAAACATGTTTGTTTTTAGCGGGAAAGAATCTGATATTAAAATCGACCCGTCTCTAGAAGTTTTGAAATTATTCAAACCTAAATCCACTGATCAGTGAGTAACAAAATAAACTATATATATTTATACGTGTGTTAACATATATCTAATTTTATTTTAGATTGAAATATGTAGGTAAGTGGAAAGGCACCCTAGACATGAAAATGAAGAATCCGTGCGACACAGTGTTGCAAATAACACAAAGTACACAGAGTAATTCCCAAAGACCTACTGAAAACACAGAATTAGAAGTGAATATTAAAAATAAAATAAAATAGAAATAGCAAATGTTTTTTTACAATTTAATATTGTTTTGTAGAACACAATTTACTCGACATTGGTGATGTACAGAACCACGTTGGCTCAACAATCTGACTGTATGCCATACATGATTGCTAGTAATAAGATGTTAATTGATGTGGCAAAATTGAAACCTAAAGACGTGTCCGAATTGAAAAATAGTAAATAATTGCCAATCTTTTTTATTCCACTTTTGTCATTGAAATGTTGATTTATTTACTTTTGGTTTAGTCGAAGGATTTATTGAAGCTAAGATTGAACGTTTTGGTCAAGCACTTGTGAATAAGGTAATAGAAGTTTGTAATAAATTCCCAGTGTATACCGAGGCTGACAATAATGTAGACTCTTGCGACTCTAAGTAAATATTTTGTTATTATTATTTTTTTAAACAAAATTTTTTCTAATAATATTGTTAACGGGTTTTTTCTTTTAATAGTAACTTAAATGCCAGTGTATGTGAAAGCTATTGGGAAGACTGTGACGATTCCATATTCAGCGACATATGTGATACAGTTGATGATTTAAAAAAAGTAAACGTTATTGAAGTACAAAATAATGAGGTTGTTAATGAAAGTATAATGAATGCTGAAAATGTGACAAAAAGAAAGTATTGTGCTACTGAATCCAATGGACAACTCGTAGAAGAGCGCAAAAATACCATGATAAAGAAACTAAAAACAAACTCTCTGTTTAAATTTTGAACAAGATATATTGAGAACGCAATACTATTGCCATTCGACATTTATACGACACTACGTTTTGCACGAATGGTTAGATTATTCATAAAAAGTTTGGTTTAAAATATCATTTTTGATTAAATATTAATTTTTTATGTACAAAGTGTAATCGTTAATTTATTCTGTAAATGGTTTTTATAAAGAATGTGTTGTTGAATTTGTAATGATTGATCTTACTTTAAAGCTGCCAAATTTCATTAATTACTTATTGTTTAAATGATTTTTTTTTTTCTTAATTGTCAAATTTCTAAATATTATAAATATATTTCATTTTAGTCATAGTTTAGAAATAATATTTTTGTATCATGTATTTATAATATTGATAATTCTTACTCTAAATGTCCTTATTAGTTTTTTATACATATCAATAAGTACTAAGTTAAAATATTTAGGGTATGTATCTTATGACATAAACTTTGTATATGATATTTGACCTAAATATTATATTTTTTATCATATAAATATATTGGACGGGCCAGTGATCATAGCCTTCAATTTATAATAATTAAAATTAATTTTAATAATAAAATGGAATGTTCAATTTGTCTTTATAAATAAAAAAACACAAAACAGTTTAAATTTTAGAATATAAATCATAAATATTAATTACTATAATATATTTTAAATAACAATAATGTAATATAAGGCACTACGTGTGTATGATAAAATTATCAAAAAATTATAAATAATAAATAAAGTATAATGTATACTCATAATAATAATGTATAATTAAAAACTTAATATAAAATTCACAGAATAACAAAAACGGAATATTTATAATAATGAGAAATATTTGTTTTGTTTACAAGAGAAAATAAATAAAAAAATTTAAAAACAAGAATCAAACATAACGCAATGAAATATTACGAAAATGATATTAAAATTAAATTATTTCAATAGAGTAATAATCTCTTGCCGTGTATTCTCGTGTATTCTCGTGTATACTGTTTTCTTACGGACAAGTGTGGTGTATAATTATTATATTGTATTTCATTTGGATAAATATAAATATATTGCGTTATGTGTTACAGATATGTTATCAAGAATGTAATGAATATTATATATAAAGTCGGTCTAAACATAAGAAGTTCTCGAAAAACAAAAACGGTAAAAAAAAAAAAATAATAATAAAATAAACCTTAAATTATATTGTGTAATATACAAAAATGATGAACTAAAATAATACTATGGTCTCCTGTGAAGGGAATTCAATGTAATAATAATCTCCATATTACAATCTATATTGTATTTGACAGCGAATTAAAAAAAAAAAAAAAAAAAAACAATAATATTCGTTAATAATATTATAATAACATAATATACAATATACTATTATTGACTGCAACAGTTGTCGCAGTTCCCTTTAAAAGCGTACACATGTATATATATATAAATAAATTTAAAAAAAAAAAACATATAATACATACGACGAATGGCACACTGACTTAACGTGATATATACCCGAGAAGGTATATCTTAAATATTTAATTTTTGTTAAACATTAACAATAATGAACAGTCAAACATGCGATTTACTCGTACGATAACAAAAAAAAAAAAAAAAATTATATATTAATTTTCTCGAAACGATCATATTTACCAGCGGCGTGCTTGTCTTCTTTCCGACGATGGGCGCGGGGGATAGGGTATATGCGTACGAATGACATTTCGTTAAATCGTCTCTACGAAAATGTGCACGAATACGATTTTTTTGTAGTGGAAAAGAAAAGTTTTAACCGACTTCTTGCCTACGATTTTTTTCAAATGTAAACCCGATAAATCGTATTTGTTTCAAGTGTCGTCGTTCACGATTTATACCAATTGTATGTGCTTTATGCATAATATAACAACTCTGGCAAATTTTTAATACACGTTTTCGTAGGAAATTATGTTTTTATTTTAAAATTTTTTTGAAAAATTCCGACTACCATCTCGCGTTATTCGTTTTTTTTTAAAAAGAGAAATCACGAAAAAGTAGAAGGGATTCCGGTCGATTGAAACGGAAGAAAAGAGTACCTCTCGACCGAGAGATATTGAGAAATCGGATTTAAACAGACTCAGACGTAGGAGCACGCCACCGATACTTACAAAAGTCGTATTTCGAACACGCAAACCATACACTCGTCCGTTACACTGTCAGTTCCACAACACGAGATTAAAAACATGTTTTCAAAGACTCTTAAGTTGGTTTTTTTTTTTTTGTTATTGTTTACATTTACAAATATCCAGTAGAGTGCGATGGAACGGGCGGAGAAGTTTTTCTAGAAACGTGAAAAACACAAACGTTTGCTTTAGGAATTTTCCGTTTTTTGTTTTTGGGTCGACTACGATTGTTTTGTTATTTGTTATACCGGCGGCTAGTGCGTCTATCCGAATGTGTAGTGGGTCTCCGTACTCGCGCGAACAATATTCCACCGCGGTATATTTATTTACAGGTTGGTGGCCTTCTTCTTGCGGAACAGGCTGGACAGGACGCTGGACCGTTTGTCCTTGCGGGCCATCGGCATTTGGTGCTCGCTCTCGCTGGAACTCTCGCTGGCCCGTTGTCCGCCGCCGCTAGTCGTCACCGGCAACGTGGCCGACCGGTTCGGCACCGGCGGCGGCTGCTGTTGCTTGAGCACGTCGACGTTCGCGTACACTGCGCACCGGACACACCGAAAACAAACGGGGGGGAAAAAAAAAATATGTAAATTTAGTTATTTACAGGCTTGCTCAATGGTATTTTTCCGTGAGCGATTGACGTGCGAGGGGGAAAACTGCAACGGTAAATTTCTAGAGACCGTTTTGTTCGGCGGGAAACGACTTCATTTGGAGGTGAGCGAATTTCGCATAAACAGTCGACACGTAAACGCGAATCGTGTACGGGCACGCCCGTGGGGTACCCACAGGTGGCACTCGCGCGTGTGTCGTGTTAAATAAATCATTATTTGTCTAAATTATTTAAATAAATCATTATATGTCTATGGGGCACGCGTGACCTTGAGAGTTCGGGAAAAGTTTCAAAATCAATCGCGCCAACTGTTCGCGTAAACTACACGCGTATAGGTACTTTTCCATAGAAAATGTTTTTGGAAACCGTTTTGCAATTTGAAACTTTCGCGCTAAAAGCGCGTCGGTTTTCGTATGTTATATTGTGTGGTTTTCTAGACGGACGAGGGTGGAAAAAGGTTTAGGTTTCGCGGGTTCGAGGGTTAGTTTCGCGTGCCGTTGAAAACGATTTCGGCAACAAAGATTGTGTAGTGACCAATACATCGCGAACATCGAGAACGAACGTGTTTTCGGTTTTTCATTTCATACGCGTGAATGCTACGACTTGAACGAGCGGTTAGGCTCAAACTTCTCATACACCCAAGGCCGGATCTAGGTGGGGGAAGTCGGGGATTTCTTCCCGGGCGTATAATTTTCGAAGGCGTATTTTTAAGGTTTAAGGTTTAAGGTCATCTTCTGAAATGGGCGTAAGTTTTTCATTTTCCCCGGGTGTTAAAAAGTTAAGATCCGGCCCTGCATACACCACACACACGATATATTATTTACGTGTGTTAAATAGAATCGACGAATTCGTTTCGATAACGCGCGAGAAATGAATAACGTTGGATCAACGCAAACTACACGGGTGGGTTTGATCGCAATAAAATCTGACCACAGCGTTGTGTGAAATATAGTTGGAGGACATGTAGTAGCAGTGATGTAGTTGGAGACGATGCGCCGCATATACACTTCCTAAATTTTTTTAAAGAAGTGCGTATACCAAAGAAAAAAAAAACTTTAGGCCGCGGATGTGCGGCAGAAAATGTGCGTGTACCCACTAACCGTTCAAAAAAAAAACATTTAGTAATAAAATATGTTAAACATAACAACTATTTAATAAATAGTGTGTTGATGAAAAATTGATAATAAATAAATTCATGATAATGCGAGTTTTATGTTCCATGAGATTACATCTTAAATATGAAGATGCGGTAAAGACATTACCGTATTAAGATAAGGTAAAGCGTTTGAAAAAAATTAATTGAATGTACCTAATGGTCGAGTTCTCCCAGGAACAAATGAGAATCTACCGTACGCAATGATAGGAGATGAAGCTTTTCCTTTAAAAAGTTATATTCTAAAACCATACCCTGGCCCACAAATTCTCCATGATGAAACCAAAAAAATATTCAACGAGCGACTATCACATGCACGAAAGGTTGTAGAGAATGCATTTGGTCAACTATCACAATAATTTCGTGTATACCAAATACGCTTAAAATCTTTGCCCGAAAATGCAGATAAGATAATATTCACTACGTGTATTTTACATAACTTCATAAAATGTGATAATGCGAATCTATTCACCACATCGATGGCCGAAGCCGAAAATTTACCTCGACATATTACAAATATTCCAAGTCAAGGAGGAAGCGCACCACAAGTAGCATTTGAAGAGAAAAATTCAAACAATTTTTTAATTCACTTGCCGGCCAAATGCATTGGAACTAATTAATTTAGACGTATGTACTACATATGTGCATTTAGTATTTATTTTTGAGTGTATTCTATTAAATAACTATTAAAAATTTGATATTATTAATAATTTATAAGGTACTTAAACAAATAAATTAACTTAATAAAATTATTTATCCATATCATACGTGTACAATTTTTTTGCCATACCTATTTATTGAGAATATCATTAGGTACCTATTGTATACCTATAGGCTATAGTATGTACTTATATCATATATTCTTATTAACTTTTGAGTTAAAACAGGACCTAGGACCTTTTTATAGGTACCTATAAAAATATAAAAATGTATTCATTCTTAACCATAAAAAAATATTCATAAAAAAAGGTGGCAACCGGGAACACTTCCGATACATTAGGTAAAAATGTTATTCTAATAAGTAATAACTTATGAGGGACCTTGTACCTATTACATTTTCAAGTATTTTCACCGAGCGAAATATTTTTTATCGACAATAATAAAATAATAAAACTAATGAGAATCGAAATTTTCTTATGACTATAAATAGCTCGAAAAAATGTCAAAACATTTTGAAAATGTTAAGGTATATAGAAATAATAATTTATAGTTAGTAAAATTAGTAATAATAATAACTACAACAATTAGTTAATATTACCAGGCATGCCCATAGATTTTGAAACTTCATTCCAGCAAGATTCTTTATGCACATGGTCACTATATTTTTTGTGTGACAACGCATAGAGGCATTCTCGTCGTCTAACGAGTTCAATTAATAACTCTGTCCTAAGTCCATAAGTCCGTGGAAATATTAATTTATTTTAAAAATTTAAATAAATAGTAAGAAAATACTGATGGCGTTCACCGAACGGTGTGCCAGCCAATGACGGCAGACGGATAAAATCTGTCCGTTGTTCATTCACGCTTATCAGTCAGACGTGTTCCGGACCTGTTCAGACACGGGCCGTTCCGACAAAACGTTCTCGCGCGGAATGTCGAACGGACGCTGTCGGATCGGATCGGTACGCGTATGAACGGAACGGAATAATTCAAATGTGAGTTACCAATATTTAAACACACGTTAAAATATTTTGCGGAACGGTACGGTACGGCGTCTGTGACAAGCGTGAATAGGGCTTTACTGGGAATCGCGGTGGTTTTTTGGTCACTTGGATATTTCTGTTCAATAGTTGTTATGACGGCCATCTATTTTTAGAACAACTTTTATGGGAATTTAAAAACCAGTGATAATAATGCCATTATTATTGTTACGTCTTTCGTATTTTAGGTTTTGATTTTTTTTTTTATTAAATTCTGTATTGAACCGTGTCATTTATCGTATTTAATATTATAATAATTGAAAATTGTTTAAAAGTTTAAAACGTTAGAAACAAACGAATAAATCTGTTATACGAAGAATACGATCTGAAAAGGTAAGTCAATAATATACTTTATTGACTGTTAGATAGGTAATTATTTAAATGTAAAAATATTAAAATATTTTCATATAAATCATCGAAAATTAATTGTATTTGTGTATTGAATTAAAGTATAATTCCTAAGTGTATATATATATATATATATATATTTTAAACTTTATTTTTAATTTTATTGGATAAAAAATTACTTAATGATATACCAGGTCCAGACGAGACTTCAAATCCTGATAATCCGGTTTCTATGTCAATATCAACCAAGATACTGGCCAAAAAAGTAAAATTGGTAAGTCTTATTATAAAAAAAATTCTTCAATGTAGGTACCTAAATATTTGTATAAACAATTAATTAATTTTGATTAATTTATTGTAGTTATATTGTATGCAAATATATTTAAGATATTGATGAGGGGTGTGGGGCAAAGCCCTCGCCTTATATAAATTATTTTAGGACTACATCACTGTACAGTAGGAACCTGTGCTCAAAATGTATTTTCTTATGTTCGGTTTAAGTTTCGTCTTAGTCGATGGCAAGAATACCGTATATATATATATGTAGTATAGGCATTGACGTTTTATTGCTTTACACTTTTGTCGATTCAAATATTCGATATGCGTATAGTCACGATACAATTCACGGTTACGACTGACAAAGCGCTAAAATAATAACGATTTTTCTAAAATCAAACGTAATCGAAAGCTACAAATATTTTTATAACCAGTCGATGTTAAAACGTGTCAAACGTACGGAAGTATTGAGTACACTAATTAAAACATCTAATAATAATAATAAAAAAAAACAAATATGCGATTAAAAAAATTAAAAAATCACTCACCGGCACTGTGTCTGTAGTCCGACGTCCACGTGTCTCGGTTAGCCGATTTTACCGGCGGCGCGGTGGTGGGTAACGGTGGCGGCGCGACTTCTGAAAAATAACGACAACGGATAACGACGACGGAGTAATGGAAAAGAAACACCGTCCGGAGGCGGCGTGTTGACGGTTGGTCGAACGAACCAGGCGACTTGGGATGGATCCCGTCCTTGTTCCAGTCGTTATTGCCGTTCGCGTAATAGGAGCGCGGTCGCGCGGCCGGATAACCGGACGGCGGCGACATGTTTTTGGCTACGTGGTCGGCGCCGTCTGAAAAACGAGAATCCGCGGCGAGTGTGATTTTCGAGGAAAATTTTCGTTTTAACGACGATCGTGCGCGGACGGCGTACAACGGCCACTGTGGCGGCGAACCGGCCCGTCCGGTATTAAACGCTTACCGACGGCGGAGTGATTGTTCTGGTACGGTATGTTGTCCACGGACGGCGGCCGGACGGGGATGGGCCGACGGATCTGACTGTCCTTCCGGGCGTTGACTGCCGGCGGCTGCGGCGGAGGAGCCGCCATCGGCTTGCGCTCGGTCTCCGGCGTGGACGCCGCGCTCGAACTCGTGCTAATGACCGTCGACGGGACCGGAGTCTGGTCGGACCGGGGCAGACCCTGGTGGGACGACGTTTCATCGTAACAGACGAGGCACAACGACAACGACAACACCACGCGAACGTTGTCGTCCGGTTTTTACGCGTACCTTTTGGCTGTCGTCGTAGCTCAGTAGCTGCAGGCTCGGTGGCAGTTGCGCGTGGAACGTGATCTTGTTCACCCACTCCTCCATCTCCGCGGACGTGTCAGCCAGGAACAGGAACTCGGAACCGTCCGTACAGCACAGTCTGCGGCGACAACGTAGAAAATAAACACCGTGTTTCTATCCAGCAGCATACGCCGGCACGACGTAGTAATTTACCTGAACACGTGTTTGCGTTTTGTGTAGTCGAACGCCTTCTCGCATTTCGCTTTGAACACTATGATCGGCGACGTGGCTGCTTTGCTGGACACAAAGTCCTCGTGGTCCTTGAAGAAGCACAGCAGCTGACCACACAACACTGCGAGCAACGACAACAGTTAAGTTTTTAACACTCCGGTCGAGCACATATATATGTATCCAGCTTGTCGTTTTTCTCACCGGTATAGAAAGTTTTCCACGACCTGACCGCCGCCTTTTTCCCGCTGCTCTGTAGCTCGTGCTTCCTGTCTAAAAATCCTTGAATTTCCACCGGGGGCAGCTGATCGACGTTTTCCAATTTTTGAAGTTTTCGGAAACTCTGCGTTCTCCTACGCGTGGTGAAACTGGGCGTCCGTTTCGGTTTCTTGTATACGTCCGCCTTCATGCTTTCAGCCCTCTTTACGTCTGCACAACGTGTAACAATAAATAATGAGTTCCGTTCGCCATTTATAACTTTCGTGTAATATATCACACGCGAACAGATGATTTTTTGAAATTACCTTTTTTCAAACGGTTTCCGAATATGGACGAGAAATCCCCGGTGTTGTTTAATGCTGGCGATCCCGGAACCGCGAGGCTTTAAACAAATTTTTAATATATTTACTGCTATCCAAGAACGCTTATCGGCAATATTTTATCATTTTTTTTTTTTTTACAAACAGTTTTTGTAAGCAATAATGGCGTTAGACAAAAGCAAAATATAAACTTACGCGTCCGTGTCATTGTCTGTTGTTGAAGAACTTTTGACTTTTAACATTTCGGGCGATCTTAATGGCGCTACTACATCGTTCTCATGCGTAATATTTTTATCATGCATGCTTAAGCAAAAAAATAAAACAAGGCAATCCCGTAAAATTTTTGAAATAATTTGTTTGGTCTAATGCTACATTATCGTGTATACTTATTAAACACAAATTTAAACGTTTCATGCGAACATTATGAGTATTCATTTCACAAGAAATATTAACTTTTACCGTATAAAAAATAGCCGTAATAAAATAATATCGTACCTCATGTTTGGATCAAATTCATCATCATCACCACCATTCATTGTTTCGCCGGCATTATTGACCTTCCACCTGTCGCCTTCTTTCTTTCTCTCCTGAAATCCCGTAAACGTTAAAATTGAATAATATATCATTATACTCAAACACTTACGTCTGTAATACGCTGTACTTCGCGTTGCTTGCGTGCTTCAAGTCGCTCTCGTTCCACACGTTCCTTTTCTGCCACTCTGGCCCGTTCTTCAGTCTCTAATTGTTCCTTGAACGCTAATTCCAACTGTGCAGTAACAGTATCCGTGTGTTATTATTGTACACCAAAAAAAATTTAATTAATATTTCATAAAATGCATTCCATACCAAAGTAATCCTTTTCAGCGTATCGAACTTTTCTTCCTGCGCCTCTACGGTTTTCTCGAAATCTTCGTGTTTCCTGATAAGTTCTTCGACCTGCCATATCGAGTCGCCTAATTTATCGTCATTTAAAACTGGTTCTCGAGTCTGTATCCATGATTCTAGTAGGTCTGCGTCTCGTTTGAACAACTGAAATCGTGTTCAAAATGTGTTATTAATGTTCCAACATTTCACATTTCATTTCTTTTTTTAATTTACTTGTGTGTCTAAGTTCTGGTCGTACAGGACTTTACGTTTTTCCCAAGTTTCGGTCATAAAACGATGCCTTTGTTCAAGAATGTGGATTTTCTCTTTGATTTCGTCGGACATGAAATGACCCTGAAACCCCCCAACGAATTAATAACACTGAACAATTTATGACACACATATCTACAAACATGTTGGATAAGATTCCTTCCGGTCTGGTAAAACTCGCTTAACACTTCAGAACGGCTGTTAATTTCTGCATTATGTTCTTGGTGCCTTAATATTAGCATCTCCGCTCCATTCACATCTTGACTGAGTATAGGTGACGTCATTTTAGCAATAGTTTCGTTTATCCACGCGCTAAACAACCAAAATTTGATCACAGTCAGAACACACAATTTTCGATGTACAAATATTATGTTTTTTTCTAAAACTCACATCAAGTGCCTATATTGATCAAAGTAAGACTGTAAGTGTTCTGCTTGGTTAAGTTTGCCTTTTCTTTGACTCGCATTTTCTAACAGCGTAGTCCAAGCATCCACTGCTTCTTCCTGTTTTACTTCGATATGATCTTTTGCATCCGGAAACATAGCCGATAGCCGGCCAGCTTCTTGAACAACACATTCCACCTGAAAGATATAAAATAAGTAATATAATTTAAGTTAAATTAATTTTCTATTAACACAGTACTTGTTCTTTGACAGCAGCGAGGTCTGCTTCAAAACCTTGATGTTTTTGAATTAGAGTTTGTATTGTGTCTAAGTCGTGACCATAGTCTTCAGCAGCTAGCAATGTTCCTTTTTCTTGAATCCAACTGATGGTTTCGTCAGCGGTTCGATCAAAAACGTGTACTTGTTTAGCACCCATTAAAGCCTAAATTGAAAAATTTTTTAGTTTTTATTTTAGACTTTTGTAAAAAATATCTAATCATCATACCTCTTGTCTAGCATTGGCCAATTCTTTTAAATCATCCCAGAGCTGTTGGGTATCTTCTAGTCTAATTCTAATCTGGTCTTGTTCGGGATTGTTTTCTTCAAGTAATTTGTGACCAATGGTTATGCAACTGGAAATACGCCCTTCACTGCCATTCAAACCACTCATGAAGCTTTCGAATGCCTAAAATATATTTTAAAATTAATATTAAATTAATTTAGGGATTTTAAATAAATTACTTGGATCAAAAGTTCCACATGTTCTACATCTCGACCGTAATCTTCTGAAGCAGCAACCGTTGTTTGATCTCCTATCCATTCAGCAACATCTTCCGCTTCTCGAATAAACTTATAGAATTTACGACTTTCTACTAATCTAGTACCTCTTTTCTTGTTGAGAGTACATAATTCTGTATAAACTTCTTCTATATCAGTCTAAGGAAAACAAAAATGTAATTACCTAAGTAGAATATATTTAAATATATAATATTCACGTTTTACCTGTTTACTTAAAATATTTTCTGAATCAAAATGTGAACGATTTACAAGATTCCTACTAAGTTTAGCTAGTCGTTCGAGAGTGTGCTGAAACGTGTTCAGTTCTCTTTCGATTCCTTCGAGTTTTTTCATGAGGGTCTGTACAGAATCTTCATCTCTTCCATAGTCATTGGATGCCAACAAAGGGTATTTTTCTTTTAACCAGACTTCAGCTTCATTTGCTTCCGCATAGAACTAAACAAATTCAAATAAATGTAATATTTAATATAACTCATATTAATTATACTTTAATACTACTAACCATTTGTGATTCATAAGCATCTAATAACTTTTGTTTTCTGATTTTAGATTCTTCTTTGAGTTTTGACATTTTTTCTTGGAGTACATTGTAATTTATTTCGATTTGCTGTGCTGCAAAATGACCGCTTCGAACCATTTGTTGCCCTCTGCTAACTAGAGCAGTGACTACTGGTTCATGGGATATTAATTCTGCATCCAACGCCTAAAAAATACCAGTTTTATTAATATATAGTTTGCATATTATTTAAAATATATAATGTACCTGATGTTTATTTTGCAATGCTTGTACTGAGTGCAAGCTCGAGCCGAAATCGTGGGACTTAATTAGTAGTTCTTTATCGTTAATCCAAGTCATTTCTTCTTCGATATCTCGTAATAGCCTATAATGAATTAGAGCGTCTTCGAGATTATCCCTTCTTATTTGCATTGGTTCTTGAAGAGAGTGATATCTATAAAATATTGAAGTTAGTGTTAAAGGAAAAGATAGACTTTTTTTTGTTTACGTACCTTTTAAGAACCACCTGAGCTTTTTCCTGTATCTCATCTTTCATGAAATGATCAGAATTTTGGAATGTCAGGGCTGTGTCTTTTAAAGCTTGACAAGCTTCGCCATGACTGTGAACGTCATTCTCTAACAACGAATGCCTTTTCAATAGGTTAACAACACTTTGTAAATCTTTTCCATGGTCTTCAGATTGCAATTGCATTTCTACTTCTTCTGTCCATGCTTCAAGTTCTTCTAATGTGCGGTTAAATAATAATGCCTAAGAATGCGTTATTTTTATGATAATTATAATTGTTTAATTAGTGAATTTAATAATTATTTACTTGATATGCGTCTTGTAACCGTTGTTTTTTCAGTGCACTCATTTCTTGTAAAAGTCGCCACTTCGTTTCTAGTTCATCTAACCTAACTCGAATTTCCATACTTGCAAAGTGTCCACTGCTAATCAAATTCTCACCTTCAGTACAAATTGCATTAACACGGTTACGGTTCGCGATTAATTCTGAATCAAAAGTAGCATGCTTTTGAATTTTCCTTTGTAAATTTGTAGGATCTCTGTAATTTTCATCTCCAGCCACTTGTTGTTTTTGGATTATCCAACCTTCCACCTAAAATTATATAAATTTTTAAATTTTTAATTATACATTTTATCATCAGTTATGATGTTTAAAAATACGATCACAATTAACAATTTTATTCACCTCGTACATATTCCTTAGGAACTGTTGTAAAAGTCTGGAATCGTTTAGACGTTTTTTGCGGTGTGCTGAGGCTTCTTTTAGTTTATCTCTTCTATTACATATGCTAACTAATCGACTTTGTACACCATTAATGTCATAGTGTTGACCTGTGACAAGCTCCAAAGCATATTTTTCTAATTCTTCAACTTTGACTAGTTGAGCTGTTAATGTTTTTTCGAAAGCTTCATGTTTTCTTATTAATTCTTCCACACTTGATAATGATTCCTAAATTAATTAATATTTTTATTTTTTAGTAAAGTATTAAATTAATTGTTATTATGGTTAATCAAACTTACCCCTAGGTCATCGTTACTTAAAAATGCTTCTTTTGATGCTAACCAATTATCCACTTGGTCAGCTTGATTCCTGAATATTTGGAGTTCTAAAGCTTGACTTAACATAGTTCTTCTTTCTTGCCAAGCTGCACCCAATGTTCTGCGCAATTCGTCAAGATGAGCCAGTTCTTTCTCAGGAATTGGGTTTATTTTCAGTCCTGATTCTTTCAACGTTTTAAAGTGTTCTTGACGACCATTTATTTCAGCTTTTCTTTCTTGGTTCAATTCCAATAAAGCTTTTGCTTCTGCCATATTTGTAGGCATGTCATGGCCTTTAATTTTCTTAATAGAATCAACAACCCACAATTCGGCTTCTCTTAACTCTGACAAGAACTTTTCCCTAATATATGCTTCATTTAATGTTTCTCGTCTCTTTTTTGACAACATATGCAAGTTTCTCCAGTTATCTTGTAGTTCAGATAGTTTAGCTTTGATTGGAGAAGACATATCTGGGTATTTTTGAATGAGCCTTCTACATTCGGATTCGTGTTCTTTTGTTTTTCCTTCAATAGCAGTCATATCTCTTTCGAGAGCATCCTGTTTCCTTTGCAATTGTTCAACACTACCAAGATTCTTACCTGTCTCATTACTTGACATTGCTAGCGCTTTTTCACTGACACGTTGTAAAGTATCATCAACATCCCGATTGAACGAATGTATCTCCAGAGCTCCGTTTAAGTGTTCTCTGTATTCACTTAAAGCTCCTTGGAGTACTTTCCATCTAATATAACATAAATCAAAATTTATATTAGTATTAAACGTCTATATATATATATATTATATATATAATTGATTATTCGTACTTATTATTTAAATTTTGTCGGCGCTGTTGTATTGATTGTGTGTCACTACGACCCTGTCTAATAAGTTTGTCTGCTAAATTATTGATAGTTTCTATTTTTCCTTCATCCACTCGATTATCAATGTCTTCGAGTTTTCTTTGTAGTGCTAAACAATGTTCATAATCTAAACCCATTTCTCCTGCTTGAACCATCATTTCCTACAATTGAATTGCATAATAGATTATTTAGTCACATTAAATGTAAATTGAATGTATTCAAATTATTAAAATCTTACTTTGTCTCTAATCCAAGTTTCTACTTTGTCTACTTGATTATTAAACTCTAAGATATCTTGAGCTTCTTCTAAACCTCTGCCTTTTTCATTAGTTTCTTGTAACAGATTTCTCCATAAAACTAATAACTTTCCTAATGAGTCTTGAATGTCTTTTGAATTTTTGTGTTTTTTTTCAACCAACATATCAGCTTTAAAAATAAATAAATATTAAATAGGTAATAAACATTTTCAGTTTAAACGCTATTTAATTAATTACAATTATATAGCTTACCATTATGTTTTATGGAATTAATTCTTCCTTGATTAGCAGTAAGTTCAGCTTGGAATGCTTGATGTTTTTGTAGCTTTTTAATTTTATCTTCTAAATTATTAACATCACCTTTACTGATTTCTACATCCAATTTTTTGCGTTTCTCACTTATCCACGATTCAGCTTCTCCGACGTCACGTAAAAATTGAGCATGCAATAAAGCATCATCTAACTTTTGTTTTCTTAAAACACTTAGCTTCTGAATTTGTGCCCGTCTTGCTACAACTTCATTCAATCTTCTAGATATCAAATCACTTTCAAAATGATTTTGATTGAGTAATTTATCACAATGTTCTTGTAAGAGTGACATTTTTTCCTGTTGCGTTTCAAATAATTTTTCAAAACCTTCATGTTTTTTCACTAACAAAGCTACTTGATCAACAGTATTTCCTGAAAAAAAATAAAATACACCGATAGATTTCAAACAAGTTAAATATTTTTTGAAAATTATTTTTAACCTACCACATTCTAAACTTGCTAATGCTACTTCTTGTGTGTTACAAATTGTATCAATTTGTTTTGCATCACGAAGGAAGAATTGCAAATCTATAAGTTGATCAAGATGAACTTTTTTATGATGCCAAGATGCATGCAATTGATGTCGTTCTTCTAATAAATGATTAAGTTTTTCTTGGATTTCCTGTGTATTAATATTTGTAATAATGAAAAATGACATACATTTGAACTAAAATTAACAAATGTCTTACGTTTGCGGCAAAATGACCTCCTTGTACAAGAGCTTCCCCGAGGTCAGCAACGGTTTGAAAAGTTTCTTCTCTGGCTTCTATTTCAGCTTTTACAGCTTCATGTTCTCCCTTTAAAAGTTGTGCGCTTGCTGCATCTCTTACTTTTTCTTCTGTTAATATTGTAGCTCGAAGACTACTTGACCAGTTAACCAGATCTCTAACCTATAATACAATATTATTGTTTATTAATATTATGTAGTATGTGTAAGATTATTAAATTGTGGCTAAAAATCGATGTAAATCACAGCTTGCTTGTAAAGCTTCTTGTCTATGGGCAGAACGATCTTGGAGTGAAGTCCAACTGCGAACTACAGTTTCTTGTTGCTTTGCAATATGAGAAGCATTTGATCCTGGGTAAAGTGTTTGTAATTTTACTGCATCCTCCACTAAAATCTACAAATGAGAATAAGTTTAATACATACAAAAATTAATTCCAATATTGTGTGTGTTTACCTGAAGTTGTGCTTCTAAAGCAACGAGATCATTTTCAAATCCTTCATGTTTTCTGATTAAAGTAAGTACTGAATTCAAGTCTCTTCCCAAATCATCTGAAATAGTCGCGTCTTTATCGTTAATACGAGATAATGCATCAGCGACATCTCTATGAAATCTGTGTATCTCTCCCGCTGCTTTGAGACGTTTTTCTCGATTTTCGATCGTAACTATTAGTTGCTGCCAGAGTTCTCGAATCTCTTCTTGCCGTTTTTCAATTTCTGATGTATATTCAGAATCATTAGAAACTAATTTATTTGCAAGGTCTTCACATTGTTGGAATCTTTTTGATCCGGTTTCCACTCGGTGTTTGAGATCGTCAAATTTATTTTGTAACACCTAACATGAGATTCAATTTAAAACATATTTTATTTCTATCAATGATATCTTAAATTTACCAGGAGATGTTCGAAATCTTGGCCATAATCTTCAGATGATGCAGCCTGCATATTATCACGAATCCATTGTTCAAGTTCATAACTCTCAATCAGATACTCGTGTCTAAAACAAAATGACGGAACACATTGCTTAGTACGGTAAAAGTATTGGATGGACACATTTTTTACCTGCACATGCTTTCAACTAATCTATGTTGTCTTGCTGTTGCTAACTTTTGCAACTGTTTAAATTGTTCGCAAATATATTGTTGCTTAGATGATATCGCCTTTATATCTGGATGTTTCAAATTCATCATATTATTCCCGGTGTGGCACATTTCTTTGACAATACCTTCATAAGTATCAATTTCCAGTTCTAAGGCCTACAAAATATAATACAAATAAAGGTGTTTATGAAATGTTTATTGTAAATGGTGTATAACATACTTTATGTTTTGTCAATAGTTTAGAAGCTGCATCTCTGTCTCGACCAAAATCCGTCGAAGTTAACATATTATTTTTTTCTAATAGCCAACTTTCAATTTCACTCGCTTCAAAAAAGAACTGTTGGGCTTTTAAATTTAACTCAAGTTTACGACTTCTATCCTCGCCTTTAGCTAATAGATCTTGCCATGCGTCCTCAAGTCCCGTACATAATGATGAAACCTAAATCAAATAATATTTTGTATTTTACTTACAAAAAAAAAATTGAAAAAATGCTATTTATTACTTGTTTAGTTTCAGGATGTTTCTGATGAATTAAAGATTGACCCGATTCAAGGGTTTTGTTGATCATTGGTTGATGACCTTGTATTTCTGCTTCTAGTTTCTTATGTTTTTTATGTAATGTCTGTGCCTGGTGAAGGTTAGTACCCAACTCGGTAGAATCAACTAGTGGTAGATGTTCTCGTATCCAACCAAGTTCGGCCTCCAACTCAAATCCAAATTTATGAAAACGTAAAGATTCATCCAAAGCTTCTTTTCTAAGCTTAAGTGGTTTGTCCAATCTGCTAAACCTGAACAATTTATTAGATATTAATACGAATAAAATTACAAAGTATACATTCAAAACAAAAACTTACATGTTTTGACATTTTTTACTTGACTGTAAAATGTTTTCTGCGTCGAAATGACCGTCTTGGGCCATTTCTTCTCCGGCAAAAACTAAATCATCAATTTTTTGTTTCCAATGTTGAATTTCCGTCTCTACTACTTGATGATTCTTAAGTAATTGCTTGCAGTGTCTTAAATCTGTGCCCACTTGTTGTGATTGTAAGTTCTTTTTTAGTTCTTCGTATTTGAAATACGCATCGTCTAATGTTCTGTTGTAAGTATGTTGTGCTGCCGCTTGTCTCAAACATCTGCCTTTTTCCACACTAACCTCGACTAATTTTTTCCAGTCGTTATTTAATTCCGACAACTTTGTTTGCACTTCGTCCTTACGGTAATTTTCTTCATTTATCAAACTTTGACCACACTGAAAAATAAGTCATTGTGTAGTACAGGTATTTGATAAATTAGATAAATCGAATTGATTTAACAATGCTAATTTACTTTATTTATATTCCTTAATTGACCCTCATTTGCACGTAGCTCGCACTCAAATGCCTCATGTTTTTGAAGCTTTCTTTCGATGTTTGTAAGGTCCCGATATGATTCATCGCTGGCTGTTTTCAGTTTATCTGTAAGCCAAGTCTTTAAGATCATCCACATCTGCTCGGAAAGCTTGATAATTTCTGCTAGCTATCAAAGCATTTCTTCTCACGGCTGCTTGGTCTTTTACTAAATTCCGTCTATGTAAAACAGCTTCTTTACGTTTATCAACACTGAACAAATAAAATTATACGAATATTTGTTAATAATTTACCACACTACATTGCGCACTGCATCACATACAATGAATCACTGCAGCATAGGAAATATACAGTTACAGTAGATACAGTTGTTTAATTTAGAGGAAATTGACATAATATTGAATTGATAAACGAGAACATTATCTTTTGTTAGTTTTTGTTGATTTAATTTTAGTTTTCGAGTAATACATACTTAAATATTTCTAATTAATTTAAGTAACTATACAATATAACTCTCTTGATATTAATAACACTGGTCATACTTACTGGTTTGTATCATAATGATTAGCCGAAATAAGTTTGTTTGCCATTTCACAAAAAGTTTTTAACCTTTCGTCCTGAGCATAAAGTGAATTTTCAAAATCTTCGTGTCGTTTCAACAGTGCCTCGACGTCGTCAACAGAACCCTTAAAAATAACATAAAAATTTGTTAGTTTGTCAATAACACAATACTATTTTTTTCCGTACTCCTAAATCTGTGTATTCCAAAAACATTTCGCTGCCCGAAGTAGCGGCGTCAATATGATCGGCTTCTTTATTAAATATTTGTAAGGCTAAACATTGTTTTATCCATTCTTTTTTCTGAGCCCATTCTTCTGTTACACTATTTACTTCCGTTGTTAATTTATCATTGCGTTCTTTCACTTCAATGCTACTACAGTTACCGGAAGACAATAGTTGTCTACCGAGTTCAGATACTTCTCTCACTTCATCTTCATGTGCTCTAATATCATCTCCCAGTTCCTAGTGCAAACAAATAATATTGTAGTGTCAATTTTTTTATGATATTAAAAAAAAAAATTACTTGGTGGTTTTTAAGTAGATTTTCTGCTGTTACGACATCACGAGCAGAATTATCAGTGTTAACCAATTCTTTCACGGAAGACAACCAGTTTAATAGATTTTTTGAACTATTCATGAAAATCTGTTGTCCAACGGCACTTTCTAAACGCGATCTCCTATCTAAAGCTTTATTTTTAACGTTTTGCCATAAAATTTGAACTTCTTTTTGTCTTTGGTTGACATTTTCTACAGCAAAAAAAAGATTTATCAAATCATCAGTGAACAATATTATTTTAATATATTTAGCTATATTCTGCATACTGTATAACACATACCTTTTTCATTAGGATAAGAAACTTTCACTGAATTGGCTAACAAATTAACTCTGTTTACTTTTTCTTCTACTGGAGCCAATTCTCTTTCTAAATTTAAATGACGTCTCTGTAGCGCTTGTATAGTCTTCAAGTCTAACCCTACTTCGGCACCATCTAGTTTATCCATTTTTTCTGTCATCCAATCTCTGGCTTCACCACAAGTCTTTTCAAATAGTTCCACGCTAAGGACAGAAAACAAAATAATACAAGAGTATTTAAAATACATAAAAATATTTTCTGTCTATGATAGATAGTGGAAATAATACCTAAGGGCTCCTTCTAAATTCTTTTCTTTTTGTGACTTTAGCCAATTCAGATGATCCCACATTTTGTGTATTTGATTCTGTCTCTTAGTAATCATGTCGAGCTGACTATGTCCTAGCTTTGTGAAATCTTTGACAGCTCGGTCAATGTCTTCTACACGTTTATTACTCGCCGATAAATCCGTTAAAAATTTCTATAATAAATTTTTTCATTTATCAGTAACATATATTCACGAATACAAAACATTCTACACAATTCACATAAAATACATACTTCATATTTTCTTTTTGCAGATTCAACGGTATCTAATTTGTCTTCAGTCTTTAATAATTTCTCTTTGTCTTTAATCCATTTTTCGAAATCGTCACATTCTCGGTAAAATCCATAAAGACAAATAGAGTCTTCCAAAAGAGCATGACGTTTTTTCGCCAAGTCTTGTGACTTCTTATATGTTTCGTTGATATTGGTTATACGTTTTTCAATGCTTCTTTCATTATTAAGGTCGGTGTTTTCATTCTTTTTGGGCTCTGATTAAAAATATTTTGTAATTAAGAAAACAATTACTTAAATGAAATATTAAATTATTATTTTACCATCTTTTTCTGGAGTTCTTGTTTTCTTCACCCGGACTTTTTGTTTGACCATTTTGACTTTGGGAACTTTTTTTGTATTTTTTACTACGTGCGGCCTTCTGACCGATACTTGCATAATTTTAGGCTCAACTTCGCATACATAGTTAGCTGGCACAAAACCATCCTGACCGTTTACTTTTCTTACACTCCACCAATCGGGGTTTGTTTTATTTAACAGAAACATTACCTGTAACACAATAATCGGTATTCAATTTATTTTTTTTTTTTAGCTGCAAATATTGTTATTTTTTTTAGTATTTTATGTACCTCTCCTTTGATCATTGTCATTCCTTGTCCACTAAATGGATACAGACTTTTGACTTGAGGCACTTGCCGTTCTTCTACTACAGTTCGATGTTCTACGTGTTCAATTATTTCTTCTTCTAAGACTTCTTGGGGAAGTAATCTGGTTTCAAACACCCATTCTTCAATTGGTTCAGCTTGAACTTTTTCATTCGTATCGTTAGATAACTAAAATTTTAAATAATGTTTTTATACTAAATAATTAAAAAACATTTTATCCTTTTGTTGGTAAACAGCATAATTTATTATGAAATGACATAATTACCAAAATATTTGATATTCCTGCTTTAACCAAGTTTTCAGCTTGAGTATTCAATGACTGAATGTCTCCTTGATATGCATCTAGCTCTTCTTCGAGTATTTTTTGTCTGGCCAATAGAGCCTGAGCACTTGGTTCATCAACTCCGTGGTCAGTTGTATTCAATACTGTTAGATGTTCATGTAACCATGATTCAGTTTCATTTGCATCAGCATAAAACTAAAAAATAAAAATAAAATATATGTGTACGTGTGGTTTTTAGGGAGTTAAACAAATGTATTACTTGGTAAGCCTCGCCTGCATCTTGCAACTGTTTCGTTCTCAACTGAGATAAACTATTCAATGAATTCCAATTGCTATTCAATGATTCAACTCTTGATTGAACTTCTGATGGTTCACTGGCATTTATACTCAGACCAGATTTACATATTTGATCAGATTTTTGACGATGCACTTTCATCTCGTCCAGTAAAACCTAATGAAAGTTAATTTGTTTACATATAAGAATAGTAAATTAAGTAATTTAATCATTAAATACTTTGTGTTTTTGTTGTAAACTTAATACGCCTCTTAAATCTTTAGCCGAAATGTCAGCCTTACAGATTCGTTGTTTCTCAACAAGCCACGCTTCTTCATCTTCATGGTCTTCAATGAATTGATAAAAGTTTCTTGCTTCTTCTAGCCTTGCTCTTCTTTCTTTACTTAATTCAGACAGTCTAAAAATAATTAAACGATTAAATTTTTTTTGTTAGTATTTATGCCTAAATTTTATTTTGAAATATGTACCTATCATATGCGGTGTTTAGTTTATTAAGACTCTCCTTTACTAGAGCACTATCTTTATGTTTAGATGGTACATATTGTTGACCTTGTCTATTTAATCTCCGGACTGTTTCACCAATGGCCGTTGTTTGCATTTCAGTCAAATTTTGTTTTTGCAATAAATCTTCTACGACTAGTAAATGCAGCCCGACGTCTTCAGATTTGTAAGTCACTTCGATTTCCTAGATAGGTAGTATTTTTGATTAGATAATTTATTATAGACCAGTATCGACAAAATTATTTCATTGAAATATTACCTGTATAGTAGACATGACCGTTTCTATCTCTCTAAGCATAGAGAACATAGTGCTTATATTGTTCAAATTTATTTTACGACTTTCTAGAAGTTTCAAGAGATCTTTCCATCTCTGTAACACTTCTTCTTCCCTTTTTTTCACTCTTTGAGCACCGTGATAATTTTCTTTAATCAACTCTTCACTCATTGCATTCAAATCATGAAACCGTTCTTCCCTTGCCATGATGTCTGCACTAATAGCTTCGTGTTTCTTTACCGTTGCATCGACCTGCGTCAAACTGTTGCCAAATCTCGGATCATTCAGTACTTGGATCATTTCTTTCAGGTAACCATCTCGAAGAACGCTCTACATTTAAAGTAGATAAATGTTTAATATTATAATAAATGGATATACAATTTATACTATTCTCTTGGTAAACATGTTTTGTGTACTTTTTTCTCAAATTTGTAATTAAGTTGCTCCAAACGTTCTTGTCTCAACAGTTCCTCACGTAAAGCAACTTCGCGTTTATGCTCAGCCCTATCTAAGGCTTCCCAGTTGCGTTCAACGTCATGTATCAATTGTCCGTCTTGGGGTATGAACATGCCTTGGTTAAGTGATTTGAGCATGGTATTAATGTGGAAATAAAGAGCTTCAATTTCACTTCGTTCTATGTACCTGAACATCGGAAAAGAATGTATTCATAATATGAACAAAATGTAATTTAAACCACACTAGTCATACTTGGGTGGTTTTTCAACAGTACGGTATTTTTTAAACGCTAATAATTCACGCTGAATGCCTTCTAAAGAATTAGGGAAATTATGATTTTCGAGTTCTTTAATTTTCATGCGTATCCATTCCAACAAGTCCGACGTTAGTTGTTCGTAAATTATTTTTTTCTTGTCTGTATCCATCAGTTGACCGAGTATCTGAAAAATATAATAAATTCGTAAGAAAAAAAAAATGTACCCGGCATAAGTATTTTTTAAACGTAATCGACAATTTACATTCGCTATTCTCCGACCACTTTTCATTTCATTTTTCATCCTTGCGAACGTATGATAATATGAAGCGACATAGGTTATGACGGATTTTTCGTCTGGTCTGTTTATGTCCACATCTAAATGTTACAGAAACAAACATATTTTTTATTTAAACCATATCAAATATAATAATTATTATTTATACCTTCAGCGTCAAGCAGCCTCGGAATTCCTAATTCATTATTGGCTACGTCGAATGCTATATTTAGATTTTCGATATTGGTGTTTTTCTCGAGCGACGGAAATCAAGTAGATCTGGCCTGTGAGAGTGAATCAATGCATTGAAGCCTAAACCAGTTCTCCACGAACCTATGAAGAAAATAATGAGAGAAAAACGTGACGTTTTATTTCGTTCCGCAGAATATTAATAAATTAATAATTAAATAATATTAAATCAATTTACTTGTAAAGTCCTGTATGTTTACGCCTTTGTAACCATTTGTCTTTCGTTGACACCACAAAAGCAAAGCATCTTTGGCGGATTTCTTTTCGCTGCTTTCATTTTCTTCGTCCTATTATTACGATTAATTATTTTTTCAATTAAAACCAAGTATGCAATAGATATCGCGTTGAACAATAAGTAAATATCTAGTACACTAGATTTTTTTATACTCTCGATCACTTACCACATCGATTTCGATTTCTTGAATTTGAAATCTTAAGATAATTGTCCATATCAATCCTAAAATCAATCGAGGATTTCCGTCTACAATGTCTTCTGCACCGA
The DNA here is from genome assembly GCA_019022885.1 of Schlechtendalia chinensis. Taxonomy (NCBI): domain Eukaryota; kingdom Metazoa; phylum Arthropoda; class Insecta; order Hemiptera; family Aphididae; genus Schlechtendalia; species Schlechtendalia chinensis. The sequence goes on from CM032341.1 coordinate 7,360,656, forward strand.
TGCTCTCCAACCTAACCTTTATTTATAATAAAACATTTAACGATATATATATTGTACGCGCATAAAAACATTATAAAAACATTTTTTCGTAATGTGATACCTTTGTGTGGAGAAACGCTAAGCTTTTGTTGACGTTTTCTACCTTGTGTACCCTCATTCGGCCGTTATTAGGTTTGCCTAGCTTTTCACCGGAAATTATCTCTAATAGTTTGAGAAGCTTTCTGCCATCTGCCAAGTCCAGGAACAGATCGTCCACCTCCATTCTTACCTGCAACGGTTCATAAATTATTATAAATGTTACCATTACGAAGTCGTCCACCTCGCAAATCTCACTTTTTGTAAGAATGAGTTCATCCATTTGGTAAAAGTCTTCTTTTGTATGTGTAGCCTCTCCTCCTGGAGGGCTTTAATACGCCCTGTTCGAACTTAAGTACATCTTCTCTCTGCGTCATCTCGTGGCGTGTGATACTTGAATGGGCATTTTATAGTACTGCGCAAACAAAATCAAATACGTTTTTATACGGCACCGATGAACATTTCGATTTTCGTAAAAACAATTGTTTTCTTCTCGTTAAATTGTGTAGTGTTTGACGACAATAGAGCGGCTAATTATGGACACTGCACAGTTTCGACAATTGTGCTATTTGTACGTTTTAATAAAATTTTATAAAAAATATATATCCATATAAACGCGCTCGTTTAATAATCGCTACGATTGAAGCAAAACTTCTTAAATGTAGAAAGAGAGCCCAATAATATATTATATTAAAATCTGAATAACTTATTATTATTATTATACATGGAGATATACAGAAGTGCGTACGCGTTTGACGAAAAATTATGTTATAATTGTAATATCTTACACGCGGATAAATGACAGTTTATTACTCAATGAATAGTCACGCATTATGGGAGTCGTCTCACAAGGAACTACGCCGCAATACGCAATGAGTTGTATCGAGTGAATTATGAAATGACTTTTTTATACCGAAATTTTATAATAATAATTAAAAATAATGATTCTTTTTTCGGACGGTAATTGTTATGTAATGATCGAACGAAAACGGTCTGAAATATTATATTATCGAACATGATATTTTTTTTTTTTTGTTGTACATGTTACATATAAAAGTAGTCGTTGTTTTTGTTTAAACGCTGTATACTACGATAACTATACGTTACAATGTCGTCTCCTATTTTGAAAGTTTTAAGGCTTCTTTTAATTTCGAAGCCAGACAAGTTTTGCAAGGTTTTTAATTAAATTCGATCCAATTTTAAGGCGTTTATCACAGAGTGCAACTTTAGCTTACAGACATAACGTCATATTAAAAAGCTCAGAGTATGTATCAATGGATTTTCAAAGTGTTATTAAGCAGCCCGTAACATATTACAAAGATTCGTTAGAAAATGAAATCGTTTTTCTCTCTTGAAATTTGTATAGATTTTAATAAACAAAAAGTTAGTTACATTATCGTATAATTTGAATGTATAAAAATAATACAATTTTTTTTTTAACGGTTTATACGAAACATTTAATATTAATTTTTATTTATTTAATATAATATTGACATAATTAATTATTATTTTTTTTTTTAATTGAACGACTAATAAAGCACTTTCTCTAAAAGCATGTTAGACATTATTATTACTTTAACGATTGCTGAGGAATATCAGGTAAACCAACTGATAAACTATTTGAATACATAGTTTATCGAAAATGTTCGAATTTTGATTAATTATCGAAATTTCTATTCTGCCGTTAACTGGTAATAATAGATAGAAATAGATAGAAATCACTTTGCCGTTACGGTAAACACGTTGTGTTCACTATATATTTATTTGAATAATTTATTATATTTAACTAGGACAATATTGGCGCTTAATAGTTCTCGATATATTTGTATAACATATGTATTATCTTTAATTCATCAGGCAGTTATCGTAAGTGTTATCGATTAAATGCATTACATTTTCTATTTTCCTTATATATACAGTGTATACAATTATTATACTGATCTAGTACATAAAATAGTTTTATTACAATGTGTCTGTTTAATTTGCATATAAATAATATAAAATGAATCATTTCAAGGTAAAGTCGATCGGCGGTGGCGAGTTTTATCCTTGAGCTTAGTAAAGAGTACAGTTTTCGCAAGGAGTATTATATAATAATAACATTATGGAATTTTATTAAAATATGATACACCTAAGCATTCACGTTTGTGGAACAAATATTTACGCACATATACGATATAACACATAAACACAGTGTGCAAACAAGAAATAGGTATACACATCGCTTAAAATCAACTAAATGAAAGACGATTTCAATTTTATATTTCACTTTGATTTTTTAACTATCGATAAAACAATTTTCTTTTTTCACTACTTCGTTGTTGTTAACAGTTGAAGGCAAATGATGAATAGGTTTTTATTTCGTTGGCATTGATGAATGTTGCCATGTATTCTTTGTTGATATAGTATACAACAAATATATATTATGATCCATAACTTTATATAAATACAAAAGGTTTTTGTTATTTCTGAATTTGAATTTTCCAATTTAAAATTATTTATTCTTGTGCACGCGTTTTGTACGCAATACGCGAGTGTTGTACACATTTTTATTATTAAATTTTATTTTTAGCTGTCCATATTAATTCAGTTGTATGACATTTTTCTAAATACAATATTGTACATGTAAAAAAAATAGTAATACATATTACGCATATTTTTTTTTAACAAGTAGATAATCAACAATTTTGTCTCTCGAATGTTTTTATTGTAATTATTATGCAAGAATGAGCAGACTCGCCACCATTTTTTTGATTAATAAGTTATATAAGTTATCAGTTTATCATACTGTATGAAAAATGTTTCAGTTTGACATTGTTTGATTCGTTATATAGTAAACGGTCTATTCGGTATATTTTAAGTATTACGTAAAATACTTTGTGGGAAAACGTGTTTAAAAAAAAATCTATATACATATATGTATATAATTGTATTTGGAAGTTAGAATACAAAGAAAAAAATAAAGTGCATTCCAAAGTAATTTCATGTATAAGTATTAAATATATTTATATGTGTGTGGGGGTGTATATTTGATTTGTATTTATAAACAAAATTATTTTTCAACAATAATAAATGTTATTGTTTACAAAATGCATAACATATAAGTAAATATAGCTGTAATTAGCCAGCTATTCGATATATTTGCTTCCTTAAAAGGCGTGTGTCAAAAGATAGACGGTGTTTAACAATGCATTTTTGGGATTGGCCGATTAGACATTACGCAGCTGGTGATATTGAAATAACGACAACGATTTCTTATTTAAAGAATTCGATCGATTTATTTACGATTATACACCGCATGCGTCTATTTCACCATTCTATGCGTTCGAATTTCGCATGTGCTATTAGCTGAAAATTCCAAAAATGTTTAATTACATCCATAAAAGTATTTCAAATCATTTTCTACCTAAATTTACGGTGAATAATTTATATCCAATCATCGCACATGAGTATACTCACCGCATATGTCTAACCTGACTATGCGTGATACATATTTATATATTATAGACGTTGCATTATAGAATACGCACGATTAAAATCAATTTAACACGATTTTTGAAAATTGGAAAAATGTATAATCATTATTGTAGTCATATGAATTAGATAAATAGTTGTATTATTATTCGACGCGAAATTTTTCAATAATTAATTTTACCGCGTACTTTGTTTATTTTCGCTTGACATACGATTATATTTCAATTTATACACAATATACGGATACACTATGTATATTTATATATTTTCGTGGAAGGTGTTGAGTCTTGAAGTCTTGTGAGGTCTGGTTTTATATCACGTGTTTGGACAAATCGTATTAAGTGTAACTTTTTTTATAACAAACGACAAACAACGTGTGATGACTAATATTGCAGCGGTAAACGAAGAACAAAAACATAATGTATTTTTTTAAATCTGAAACGACTAAAAACTAATTGGCGACGAATAAAACTAGTTGCAATGTATCGAGATAAACATTCATAGAACCGCGTATCACTATTTTTCTTTATATGTGTACATTCGAGATATATTATTATACTTTTTATATTGCGTTAGATGTCGAAACGCTAATTTCTATTTGTCGTTCGAATGTTTTTGCGACATATACTTATAGTTATAGATAAGTATAGAATTTTCTATTAGTGCACATGAATTGAAATATCAACAACAATAATTTTATACGAGTATGTCTACTAGACAACGTAAAGAATCAGTCCCGTAACTATATTGCAGAGACAAAAAATTCTCTACACAAAATTTATTTAAAATTTATCGATATAGTTACAGTAGTTCAACATTTATATAACATTAATGATATAATTTAAACTTTTTTTTTCGTGTTTGTTTTGCGATTTGACGTATTACATAAGTATTTAACATTTCGTATTTAATAATGTTATGGATCGACTATAGTAATTTATACGTATTTTTAAGAGCGAGTTTAAAATAAAAATCATGTTTGAGAGTTGTATATTATTACGAACTAAACACAAATTAATTAATTTATATTGTTCGATATTATATCATACTTGCAGTTCTTATTTTCATCATGTACGAGTATGAACGTGTGACTATTTATTATTTAGATTTAACAAAATTAAAATAATAATTATTCGAAATGTTTGAAATTTCGTTGATTGACTGTTTATATTTTTATAATATAGACAAATAATCAATATTAACGGCACAATAACAATAATAATAATAATAATAATAAAAGAAAAATTTAACCGAAACCAATCCGTAGATGACGATGACATTATGCGTAATCGGAAATATAGTCACTATTTTACTATACGAACAGCCGCAGTCTGCACGGGAGAAAATAAGGATGGTGCTAAATTCGAATCGGTTGACTGACGGCGAAGAGAAACGAAAAGAGAAAAAGAAAACAAACAAACGAAAAAACGTGACGATTTTTTGTTCTCTAATTGAAATATCACGAACAGGTCTTGGATTTTTGCGAAATATTTCGTCTGTAATCGTGAGTAAACGTATACGTCGTGCGTACACCTCAATAGATCGTCGTCCATTATACAGTGTAGTCCTTTTAACGTATACACTGCGTTCTCGTTGTCGTTGATAATTTCATGAAAATAATTTTAAGTAAATTTTTTATAACGCCGCAGATTTGAACTAATACCGTTAATCGGGACAATATATACCGTCGATGAAAGATAATAATATTTTTAATTTGTTGTATACACCAATTACATTTTACGAAAAATAAATTCGAAAAATTGGAAGATAAAACCTGCTTAGCACGTTACAAATAATCAACGATGTAAATAATACACATAGTGCTACAGTATGATATTAATATAATTGTGTTCGTAGTCACTGTACAGTGAGATATTTTGTGAACTCGCGAAATACTGGACTCATTATTAATTATATACACTGAAAACGGGATAATTTAGAATTTAGACTAATATAACATTACTAATAACTAATATAAATTTTCATTGTATGATACGCCCTAATACCAAATGCAACATGTTTTATTAATAACATATATTATTATTGACTATGTGTTTATTATCGTGTTTGATTTAACTATATATGTTATCTCTCTCAAAATGTGCAACTCAAATAGTGTCCAAGTGTTTTGAAACGTAAGAACAAAAAATATTGATATAGGATATCTTGATTTCTATTAAAATGGAAACAAGAGATAATTTTATACGTTATGTTTACTGCATGTAAATTTAGGTGATATTGGAACAATTTACTGATTGAATATAATAGATAACATCAAAAAACTTTTAAAAAACAATCGTTTAACATTAATGTGGTGGTTTTTCAATTAACATAATATTTTATGAAATTAAAAATTAATTAAAATATTATAATATATATTCCTACAGGTCATTTAGGTATGTAAGAGAATGAGGAAGTAGACACACTATGAACAAACGTTAATCATTAAAAAGGTATTATATTGGTTTAATAATGATATAAAATTAAAGTAAATATGTTTTTTTTAAAACGTATTTTAATCAAATTTAAAGAAAAAAAATACGATGAAAATCAACCACACGAACAAACTAAACATTGGTTTACATAAAAATTTAATCACAAATATATATACGAAACCACATATTTTATAAGATTAATATCATACTATATATCGTTTTTAAATTAAAATTTTTGACAATAACATGTTTTGTGTGTTCATGTATATATACATGAAACATACAAAAATACTTATAAATGATAAATACTATCAAATTATTACTATAAATCCTCACTCACGACGACCCACAGTAAAAAAATATTATAAAAAGATATTTACAAATACTTATTCAGCCTCCGCCCCGCCCCCCCAAAAAAAAATATATATATTTTTATAGATAAACACAAACATATTTATACTCACACGCGTGTTGCTTGGTCCCAAACGATCGCAAATAATGTATAATAATGATCAGAAAACAATAATTCGTCATTTCACCGTGTGCTCTAACATGCAAAATGTACGCGCACCAGTAATTGTAATAAATAATAACAACTGAATAACGGCGAACAAAAAAACTACAAACGTCCATTACTCGACAGCACTGCGGCTGTGATATAATGTACATTTATTATACATTGCATATGTCGTCGACCTAAGAAATGTGAGAGAAATTTTGAGCACACAATGCGTATGCGCACAGCGTTTGACACATATCACGGGCATGTAGAAACGGAAGGCCCTAGACAATGCCATACTTGTTAGTTGTTTATGAATTTTGCCGTGCAAGTCGTTTGTTACGCGTGTGAAACCGCGTGGTCTCGTCTAATATTGATTAGCTTCACGCGCGCACATGCACGTCAAGTCAACGAGACTTACATAATAACTACCGCATTCGTGCAGTATACAATATCATTATAAACAAATCAGGGCATTGGTTGGTATTTATTTTTTCAAACGATAAGCAAACATAGTTACAAACGATGATTTAAAACAAAGTTTATTGCAGTTTGTATAGGCAGTAAATCGTATAAAAGCCTAAAACTATCATATTACAGTACCTATTTGAAACTTAAACAATGTCTCAGATAAGAAATACAACGAATAAGGCGTTCTTTTTCATAAACTATAAACGATTGTATTTTTATCAAAAGATTAAAAAATATAGTTTTTAGGTATACTTAAATAGTCTCTAGAAAATATTTATGCACAATTAAGGGATAAAAATGGAATGAGCATACTTAAAGAATCACCTTGTGCATGTACTTATCTGTATATTCTATAATATAATATAGATGTATAGTTTTATGGATTACTCTTTATATGTATGAATGCAAGCATTTCTAATCAAATTCATTTATGTATAAAAAAAAAAATAATAGATTCAAAAGAAGGAGCAAAAAGACAAGGAGTAGATGGCTGAATGAAGTGGGGAACGATCCTGCAACGTATAGGCGTGTGGAACTGGAGAAATGTTGCTAACGAGCGGGACGAGCGGAGAAGAATTGTTTTGGAAGCTAAGGCTTGTAGAGCTAAATAAGAAAAGTATAAGATTCAAAACAATCATAAAATATGTAAAATTGACTAAACGTTCTCTAATCTTCAAAAAACATTCTAAAATGACAAAATAGATTGTCTTCCGCTAATTCTGTGACCGACAATTTATCCACATCTTTTGCCCCCGTTGAGCTGTAGCAGCATCAAGTCAATAAATATACGTGAAAACCTAAACATCCGCTTTCTATAGACGTGTAAGTAAACGCGTATGGTATACGGCCGTACAGGTTAAGCGTACCGGCACGGCAGCATACGAATATCGTATGTCAGTAACCCGGCACGACGACGACATGTTTATATACGGATAAAAGGGGACGACGCATGACGACGCGGTCCATCGAAAATTTCAATGCCGACGACGATGACGTATGTATACGTTTTATTATTATTATTATTATTATTTTATTTTTTCAATTATTTTGTAGTTTACGTTATACGTACTTAATACCTGTTATGTATTATAATACCTATCGTGTTTGTATAGGTATACATTATATAGAATTTCGGAATATTATCTCATCATGTAGGAGATGGCGTCACCGAGAAAAGCAAACGACACTCAGTCGAAGAGTGTTGAAAAGAAAAAACCAACATATATGTATATATATATATATACTTCCTACGGGCGTTTGCCCTTACTACATATATTACATAATGCTATTTATACCTCTGCACGCGTTTTATTATTATTATTATTATTATTTATAGTGTATACACCATAATATACGCATTATTTAACTGTTTAAGTAGGTTTCTCGGTAAAAGAAAACGGATAGGTCGATTATCTAGTCGCGTTTTGAATACATAACAGAAAAACAAAACATTAGCGAATCTTTTGTATCGTAAAAAATAATTTTGGAAACGGTTTTTTTATTTATTTTTGTAACTGAAGCCCATAGACGATAAGCTATTTGAATTGATTTTTTTTTTTGCATTTTGGCCGGAACGCATTATTATTTTCGTTTGGACAAAGTACATTCTTTCGTTGGGCTTTGTTTCTATACGCTTCTTACGGTCTAATGTTGGTCATATCGTCTAAAAAAATAACACTGTACAGTATCAACTTGCGTCGATGCACACAATGTATAACATGAAATAAGTCGTGGTCGAATAAAAATCATTATAATATTATATAACGATATACACCTTGTCTAAACTAAAGAACTATCAAACGACGTGTATTGAGATATTTATTAAATGTATATTTATTTATTGATTGACTGTTGTTTTTAAACGAAAACCTTACAATTTGGACCAATTGAACATGGTTTATGTTTTCGGAATAAATTACGAAATCATATAAATCCATTCGACAACGAATTTAGTTAATTATAGCAATGAAAACGCGTTTATTGAAAATATAATAAGAATGTATATATATTTTTTATAGAAAATTAATAATAATATTATAAAATTAATGTTTTTTAATCGATATCTTAAATAATAAATATATTGTGTTTTTTCGCTCGGTAAATTCGTTAAATCACCGTGTACACTATTACATCTACATCATCGGCCGAGTTCATTATGAATTTGTTAATCAACATTCCCTTTGAAAATTCAGTGTACTGCACGTAAAGTATTTCAATCGTGAAACGTTATCTTTATTTGCAATATAGGGTTCCAAATGAAAGTGAAATATTTTAAAATTTCCACTACTTCGGAAATTGTTTAAAATGACGCAAATATTTTTATAACATGGTTTCATAGTTAGGATATAACTCATCTATACGTTATAGATTATAATTATGTACTTGCATAAGTGTATAAAGATTATGTAACTTTTTATACTCGTATATATATATATATATGTTGATGTGTATTTTTTTTTTATTATGTTATAGATAATTAAACAAGGCATAGTTTATAGTATGTAATAATGTAATAATAATATGTGTGCTGCCAGCTAAAAGACAAGGTCTAAAAATGTAACCTTTTGTTATGTTTTTTTTTTTAATACTCATCGTTTACATTGTCTATTTCCCGCATATGTCTATAAAATTAAAAATATTTCTAAAAAACTAAAAAATATAATACGTCATATGAAAATGTACAACCGAGTCATAGCTATAATAAAACAATAAAAGCGACCATACTAATCGTAATGAGCCACCGATCGGATTTAATGTTTTCTGTAAAAATGTTTGACTGCACAATACGATTGCGTAAGTATTAGCGATCAATTAAGAAAAAAGTTCTTAGGTTTTACCTATTCAACGTATTTAAACGGCATATTTTTGTATCAGCTTATTTAAATACAGTTGATCATTTTAGTTTTTAAACGTTTAAAAACTAAACGCACTTGTCGCAGGTTATCCATCCATCGTACTCGCGGCGAACCGTTTTCAGCGAATCAAATATTAAACGCGTTATTACGTACCGTAAAAAATATATATACAATGTAATAGTAATAGTAATATTCGTTTCGATACACGATAATGTTATGCTACGAACACTACGAAGAGCACAAAAGAACGTTAAACCTGCATACACGCCCCGGAGGAAGATATATGATAATGCACCGATGCCGATTAGGACATAGCATGCGGGTGTTGTACAGGTAGGTGCGTATTAAAAAAACAAAAAACAAAATAAAACAAATCGGTAAACGAAATAATAGTAATAATATGATATTTTTTCGTGGGTGCGATGATTCCGTTGTTCTTTTATTAAACGCTCGATAATCGTTTTTTGTGAGCGGCGATTATATTCGAGCGACGTTAAACGGTAAATACGATAATAAATAAATAGTGGTACGCGTATTGTGTTACCGCACCTATTTACACATTTAACCGGCCGTCGTCGGATTCGGACGTGGTGCACGCGTTTTTCACAACACTCGCGTGTAATTCGTTCGTTTTCTCACTGTGTGCGACAAGTGGTCTCTTGGCGGTAACGATACGGATTTGTCAAGCTGCAATCGGGACCACACGACGAGAAATGGCGAGCCAGTGTTGGGGAGGGTGCGCAGTGCACAACACGTACTTGTGTCGGCTTCAAATAAACGTTCTTTGTCCTCGGCGACGGGAGAAAAAATTAAAAAAACCTATAACGAAGCTCGACCACGCGGCAATGTGAAATGATTTGGCCGAGACGAGGAGGAAGTGACGAAACGTTCAACAGTGTTACAGTCGTCGGTAGAAAACGTTTTCGACGGGGCGAGAAGACACGAGCCAGTGCGATGGTATTATAGAGGAATAAAAAAAGAAAGGATAGTTAAAATTGTTAGTGGTATAGTAGACGATTCGGACGAGTGGAACGTTGGATTTAAATACAAACAAACGAGCGTTTTGTTTTTATAAACGCGCATCACGATCATACAGAGTACAACGACTTTTTACTCCTCGTTCGGAACGTAAACATTTTGATGAATGCCTTAGCTCACGTTTTCGGGATCGGGGCCCGATGAACATTCCGGTACAGACTAATGTCGCGAACGGTTTTTCTGCACAGTGTCCCCACAGTCACAGACCGAGGGTAGATATTATAACACGTCATATTAGCCGCGACAGATAATCGACAATCATAATTGTTTTTGGAAAGAATTTACAAAAAAAAATTGATCGATAAAGAGTTTTTTAGTTTTCGATTATGTTTTGATTTGCACAATACTTGAAGGTAAACCCGAAAGAAATACTATAAATATACGCCTTACATTTATTGCCTTAGAAAATGTCCAAAAATATTATATGGCCGATCGTTATCGCATTACGATTTATAAATATAAAACATAATTTATTTGTCGAGGCAATAATAATAATAACAATAAATTCCTAACACATCGAGGGGCGTTTCGAACGTTCAAAAATCCGTCGCCCTTATCCCCGCGGCTTACCCCCCCGAACCGTGCCCGATACCATCTTTCGGGACATTATACCGTCTACCTGGTAGTTACACACACACACACACGTATATGTCAGCCAATTGTAAGGTGTACGGTCACCTCATCTGCGAGCACGTGAAACGGATACGAACACGCGTCGCCGTGGGTTTACACGGGGAAATTCTTAAAATTCCGATCGTCGACGAAATCATCGGTTTCGGTTCGCGGGCGCGTATATCACGTACGGTCTTCTTTTGTGTGGCGGCGGCGGCGGCGCGTCGTACGTGCATTAATTTTCGCCGGATTCGGTTCGGACGAGACACGCCGCTGCTCCGGCCACCGTGCACGTTATCTCGTATCGCCGTCTACGTCATTTATTAATACGTTCGCGTATACCAGCGAAACATTTCTAGGGGGGGGGGAGGCAAAATATAGCGTCACCTCTCGCTACAGACAACAGTGACTTCCTCGCCCATGTCTTAACGTATTGAAAACGTCGATGAAATAGTTAACGATAAACATTACTACCAGTATTGATTTGGTCAAATTATGATATTTATTATGTATTTTATAAGTCGTATGAAAAATCGGTAACCGGATATTATCCACACGATTATATCCGACGAAAACGAATTGTTCAAATCAATCAAAAAACGCGCATCAGGCAAAAGACGACGTCCCCGTTGTCCCCTCCAAAGTACGTCGTTTATATACGTGTGTATGTATGTACACATGTTTCGCGTATAAACGTGAATTACGGAAATTAACTCGCACAACACCGTTCGGCCACGACGACGACGCGCGCGACCGACGGCCGTCACTACCCTCAAAAATAAAAACGGTACAACATCTGTCGCACACACTTTGCCGACACGCGCACGTCGCGTTATTACAACACGGTTATTTCTGCGAATTCGTCGCAGTAGCACGTGTTGCAAGTAGCCGCTTTCACGACGACCTATACGCGCGCGCGCGCACGTGATGTAGTACGTCGGTCCCCGATCCGCAGTTAAAAAAACTAACCGGTCCTTGGGGCGAATCTCGTCTGTGCGCGTGTTTTATTTTTAACCGCCGGGCGAGACGGATATTTGAATATGATTCGTGTTACGAACGGCAGAAAGCAATTATGGGAAAAATAAAAAACACGATAATTCCGCGTCGCTTTTTTTATTTTTACCACCAAAGGATCGTCGCGGTGGCATCCCATGCGTACGAACGAGACGGTGTTTTTTTCTATTTTTTTTTATCCGTTTTTGTCACGAGATATCTATTATTGTCGGTCTTAGCATACTATACGTTTTCATGTTGTACTCTTCCGCGCGCGACACACGGACACCCGTGCGGCTTCTACCCGTCGAGAGTGAATAAAAGTGAAGATTTGTTTTTCATTGTTCACGAACACCGTATCGTATGCTTTAAACGCGCCGACGTATCCGCCTAGTCGTTCGTAAATAAACGTTTGAAAAAAAAAAAAAAAAGTCACCTATTTATTATTAGCGTTTCCGACCACGGAAGTGATATATTATAACGGTTCGCGCACTTTGAATGGCTTTTAAACATTCACACAACACATTTATTGTTTTTTATTACGCGGCATAAATAATAAACGAGGAAACGTTTTACGGGAAAAACTCTAATATAAACAAGTCACTATCGGTCGGGTTATCTGGTAACTAAAAAAGAAGTCTTCGTATCGTGGCTCGTTGATTTTTGTTTTCAACTGTTGACTGTCGATAAACAATGCGACCGATAACAGTATTACAATAATAACATGGCATTGATTATCCGGCCGACAAACAATTACATTTCCTATAACGTACAAAAATATGTATACGTATCATTAAAACACAATAAATATTTACGCGTTTACTTAATGAATTGGTAGATAATAAATGTGTAATATGAAGAACGAATACTTCACTTATAACGATAATAAACGTTTAATGTTCATTCGTTTAAGAGGACGCCACACCGAGTTATTTCAATTATCTCCGTACGCTCATCACACGCGGAACGTACCGAACGCGCGAATATATTATTGATTCGGATCGGCCATAAAATGGGCGAGAAGTGATTTTAGAACCAAAACGTTTAATATGAAAATTGAGAAAACGTCCCTTGTGTCTTTGCACGATGTACGGCGCATTTCTTGACATTTGTATATTTTCTCCGACGGGTTTGAAACATGTCGAGAACTCGATGTTATTGGTAAATATTTGTACATATACAGAGAGAAAAAAGTTACGGATGTGATGTAATTTGATTTTACAACAGATATTCCAGCTATTATGCGCGAGAGAAAAATATAACATTTCTCCTATAAACATATAATAATAAAACTTTTGTGTGTGTGCGTGAGTATCGACTAGTTTGTTACAAACCTACATAAATTGGTAAGTTAGATATTTGTATACATGTTATTTCGTTAAAAAATTTTAACAATTCAATGGTGTGTCGAAATGTACTACTCATAAACGAAACACTATACGTTTCTACACGATTCTCGAAACGTATCACAGTTTATGATGGTGAATTTATTTCAATTATTTTAAACATAAAAATAATAATAGCAAACAAGTTATCTTGAAAAAAGTGTTTTTTATCTTTTCAGAATATCCGTACAGATTTTTCACAGAAATGAGAAATACCTTATTTTTAAACTTCAATAATAATAATAATAATGTTTTCGGTACAGAATTTAGCAGTAAAAAGTATCCATTTCAATAAAAATTTAACAACAATACGAAGTGTATGGAAATGATATACTTTTTTATCAAAATGTTAACAATATACGATTTAAATAAATATAATATAAACTTAATATTAATCAATTCTGTATTATTTTAAAGACAATTTTTATCGGTATACATTCTTTTCAAAATATTTTTTATTTTATTCAGACCTCGATTTCCATTAAACATTTTTTTCTATAACTAAAATGTTAGTTATAAACGAGCCTGTCCTAAAATTTTGATCATGGACACACTTTTACCCTCCGGTACAAGTTTGAATAGCGTTTCAAACGTAAATATTTACATGGCACATATTATTGCGTTCGACGTTTTTACAAGTGCTGTTATTGATAAAATGTATTCGAATATAAAGTGTTCTTTAAAAAAAAAAAAAAATCGTTCACATAATATCTCTATAGGTGCTCATCCCGACGAATACAGACTATGCATATTCAACTGCGTATTACTGTGAATATATTATTCATTGTTAATCTGTGTTCTACGTATAAATGTTGTGCAATGGAATGACCATACTTACTGTTATCTCGCATTAATCCTCTACAATAAAATTATACGTGTTTGTTTATTACCTACGTAGGTTTTATAATATTACGAAGGCGCCTATACAACAACAATAAAAAAAAAAAAACACTATTGTACGAAATGCGAATAAAAAATTTGGATAAACGGATGGCGAAGATTTCGCATATTAACATATTATTTACTCTCGAGCATACTGAATCGAAATCGGAGAGAATAAAGTTTATACGGTGTTATAGAAGGCGGATTTTGCACCGTATACGAGTAGATTACGAAACGTATATTATAGGACGTCTCCGAGAACTAAAAATAATAATTTTGAATAAGTAATTGCTCGTTTACCGAAAAACAAAACGTATTATTCATTGTATTTTTAGAAAATGTACACATATATTTACACACTTAACATAATGTCGTTGGAAAACATTTCCAGAGGGTTCTTTTCAATGTACGTTTTAAGACTTTGGTGATTATTTCGGGTAAAGTTCTGCAGAGAAACAATATGTAAATTTAAAAAAATAAAATGTCTATCGCGTGTCAGGTTTTCTTTTTCGCTTTGTACAACTTTCGAATTCAGCTCGACGAATGAAGTGTAACTTTTATAAAAGGTTCACATACGATTCGAAATCGCGGTCTAACGTGCTTTCTTTACTAATAATTCCGTAAACTCCCTTTAGGACGTTGTCGACGAGGACAATGCGACAAAACACCTTATTTGGCACGAAAACTTGGCAAGTATATTTTTTCTATTGCTTTTACGTAGGTGAAATTTTATCTAAAATATTCAATAATACACGGCAGTGACCGGCGAATGATGACGCGGCGGGAGTTTTCAAACGATTGTTGTCTACAAATCGGCGTATTGTGATTGTAATCGACTAATTCGAGCGAATATTCATAACGGCCATTGTTTTCGAGAATGTGTGAAAAAACATCGATTGAACAAAAAAAAAAAGAGAAAAAAACGGTAATTGTACTCGTCGAAAAGAAAAAAAAAACGAACGTTACAAATCGTACAGCCAACAATTAGCGAATGGCTGAAAAGACAAAAATACTAATTGATCAACCACAAGTGTACTTAGTGCGCCACGCCACGTTAGGTTGGAATAAAGATAACTAGAAATTTCGTACAGCATCATCGCGTTCCATCCGAAAACGACGAAAATGTCCTTGAACAATTACGTATGTTTTTAAACGTTTTTCGTTTACATAATGTGAGTTTAAATTCAACGAATCTACAAATGTCCGTTTAGTGTTGTAACGCGAAAAATATTGTTCGAGTTGCTGCGCACACGGTATTTTTTTACTCGTTTTGATTTACGGTGTGTAACTCGCGTGGCAGTTTAATAATTCTGCTGACATACGTCACATAATAAATCAGATTATAATAAAATCGGATCAAATTAATGTTGATGAATTAATATATTGACATAAATAATAATAAGGTAAATATCGCCGAACGGTTTCATATGACGATTTCAAATACGGACAACAGTTACGGATCCGTCGAATTAAATAATATTGGCATTCAAGTCGCGGGCTTGTCGCCGAATATCGATATCGGCCGCAAATATGATGAAAATACGTTTTTCACTTGTCGATTTACACGCCGATAACGATTGTTGTTTTGTGCGAACGAGAACAAAAGCGCGACCGCCAACGACTAAAAAATACCGTACCGGGCGCGGGCGTCGCGTTCAAACCGCCGTTTGGGACGGAACCGAACGATTTAAATATCGCCGTTCACGACGTCTATCGGAAATCAAACAAACAAACGGCGGGATACGCGTGCCGTCTGGTACGCCATGGCCCGTGATCGGTGTACGCGAGTAATTACGATTCGGACATAACGTCGAAACGAACGCGTCTCAAATGTGTACGTGCGCTAAAATCTCTAGCGCGCGCCGGTTATCGCAACGACCAATTATTGTCGTTTTCAAAACGACCGAATGAAAAGTAACGGTTATCGTCGGTCGTGTGTTTTTTCTATTTGATTTAAACGCATCGATTCGTAACGATTACACGATAACGGTAATTTGTTTTCACAGAACCGTTTTCCGCCGTACGACACGCGGCCTTTGGATGTTTGGATTTCGAACGTTTACAATAATTATTTATACGCCGTCTTTTACGCGCCCGTGCGAACGGCCGACAAACATAAATAACACACTGTTTATTATTATTATTATTATATACTTACCTCCGACCGAGAGCCGAAATATTGGAGAGAGGAAAAAAAAACACACACACGAAACAATTATTTTCCGGTAAAAGACCGTATTTTGTAGGCACACGATTTCTCCCCTTCCACGAACGGTCATTATTATATTATACGACGCGTAAGGTCAAGGACGGCGCGCGGCCTCTGTTTATAACATTGTGTTACGGATCGTACGTATTCTGTAATTCGGTCGTGTCGCGTCGCGTTAACAACACAATGCAAAAAATTGTACACATATATATTGTTATTTGCGCGGTACAGAGTGTGTAAAAGAACCGTGTCCGCGGTATTATTGATAACGCGTGTTTAACGCCCACGGCCGACCGCGGGGGGATCGTACTCGTGTGTGTGTGTGTGGGGGGGGGGGGGGAAATCGATTTTCGACAAAACGTCGTGCCCGCGAGCGAACATTCGGCGACGGCGGAGGACAAGAAAACGAAACGGTCCGCGCCGGTAACGGCCGCCGCGCGTCCCGAACGATCTCTCTCGCGTCTCGTCGAGAACTCGGACGAAGGTCGTCGTCGCCGCAGCTGCCGCCGCCACCATCGCCGGCGTACGGACGAAAAGACGTCATAATTATATCGAGAAAACAAAAACCTAACGTCCTTGGACCTATCGTCGGCCAATTGCGCGCGCGCAACGAACAAACTCCGTACAGGTAGATAGGTATGCGCGTATTACCGCCGCGGCGGCCGATACATAACATGTCTGGTGCGTGTGAACGCGTGTACCGTGTGTTTTTATTGAGACAATGGACGGCCAGTCGTCGCGTTGCTCATCTCGTCCCGTCGTCCGAATCGTAATCAATAAGACGCGTCCCGCGTTTTGTGTACGGCAATGAAATCGTACGCACCGGCGACGGGCGGGGTGCACACGATTTCCCACCGGCCGACATTGTTTTTTGTGTTCTTCTTCCTGTCGACCGTCTACGTCGGAGCGAGATCGGAAATCCGTTTCGGATATCCGTACGGGTTTTCACTAGATCGAGCCCCGGGCGACCGATTCCGTTTGAACACGGGGGTCAAACATTTCTCGAGACGTTGCGCACACTTTCCGACGATCCCTACACTATACTATTACGCTGTTCGAGATTTTGAAGACGAGATGACGACGTGGTCGGAGAAGTATCGGTTTTCACAAATTCAAAGAAAACATTATTCGTTCTTCGGTAAGTCGTCAGGTTTTGGAATTGAAATTGTGGTCTCTAAATCCTAAAGGAAAAATTGTTTTCCCTTTTAACGTACACATTTAAAATGTGACGCACGGTTTGAATTATTTGTTATCGACGCATATTCTTCGGCTGTTTAGAGCATTTAGCGTCCGCGTTTCATATAATTATAACGTACACTACTCTGTACGCGCGCGTTGTTCTACCTCCCCACGCTGGCGTCTGTCTCGCCCTCTTCCGAGTGCGGTCGGCGGGTTCGAGTGCGCGTGTGAACCTAACCTCACGGCGGCGGCGGCGGCGACGGTAGGGATAGAACGCGGCGAGCTCGCGGGAGTCTCCGCGCAGCAGCCGCCGCCAATCCACATCTGCATTCCGCGCGCGCACACGGGTCGTACGGAAATTAAAATCGTATTTTACGATACACGACTCGCCGTGTAAGTACTACAACTACAACAACAACTACTACTACTACTACTACCACTACTACTACTACTTCCACTGCTAGTAGTACAAAAATAATAATAATCGCATGTCGACGGGTTTCGGCCGACGTTAACGTTTCGCACTTAATGCACCCGACGGACGGTTTACAAAAATGGATTATAGCGATTGTAACGTTATGACGAATTAGTGGACGATACCGACGAGTAAATGTTACACGACGAACATTGATTTTCTGCGTGCGAGAACACTCTATCCGTTAAAAAGAAACCAATTAAACATCTTCGGTAAAATATGCACTCCAATCCTGTGTTTAGTGTTTTGGACAAGAGAATATTGTCGACGGACGTCGGAAGGCCCAAAGAAATGTATATGTCTGTTGAACAATTATTATTACCTGTCGGTCGCGTTCGATCATTCGTAAAATTGCCTTTACCCACCCCACATGCGTATTTAACTCAATATGGTAATTTTAAGCTGCTAGTGCTTAGTACAAGTATCGATTTTTACAAATCGTTTCAACGGCGCATAACGTATTTATTATAACACTTATGATCAGTTTCTGGACGTTGCCCGTAACATCGACTGAATAGTCGCAATGATTTCGATGTGCCGTTTACGTTTGGTCGCGTACGTCTATAATACAATACTATTTATCGAATTGGTTCCCAAAATTGTTAAAAAAAAATTAATCGTGACGTCTTGGCGCGCACCGGATAGCAATATTATGTACGCACACACACACACACACACATACACACATACAGGTTCTATGACCTGCCGTGTGTGTAGTTTTCTTCGTTTTTTTTTTCACTCGCCAATACGATTACGTCCCTCTCCCCGACACCGCGGACGTCGAGATCATATTATTATTATTACTATTTTGTTGTCTCTGCGCCGGCGAGAGATCACAACTGACGAAGACGTCGCGAAATCTATACACGCATACGAATCGGTATACTATATACCACATACGCTTGTGCAGCCTTTAAAATACAGCACAAGTTCGTAATGGCCCATTTCAACGCGAGACAGTTTGAAGGCAAACAGGTAACAATTTTTCAGAAAGATCTACTTCTCCTTTTCTTTACAATAAACAGAAGATAAAAATGATTATTTGCACCCAGTACAACAACAACAACAAAAACAATAATTAAACGTATCGTATAATAATCTAATATTGATTTAATCAAGTATTATTACTTTACGGGTAATTCAACATTATTCGACGTGGAGTCGACTGAGAACATTTTTAATTAATTGATAACATCGTTGACTAGGATTGCTGTTTATTGAAATGTAAAATGTAAGACATATTTTTAAAAAAAGTCCATTTTTTAGGCACCACAATACTTCTGTTATGAAACATAAATACCAATATGTCAATGGTCCGAGAATCACCAAATAATAACAAAATATATTATTATATTATAAATATACATAATTGATATGAGATATGTTTACGAACAAACGAGATGACCAGAAGAAAACATCGGGGTAGTTACATTTATAAGTTAAAAAGTTCAATGGCACGTGGTAACAATAACTACATGTTACGGGAGGTTACAGACGTGGCAGAGTATGAAACGACCGATTTTAGAAATGTTTCAACAAAGTGATCGTTAATTAGAGATATTTTCACGTTATCATAATATAGTCGAAATGTATAAATCACAGTTTATGTCACTTATTTAAATTATTTCTTCGCAGTGACCCTCGTCATTTTTTTCGACCATCTGTCTAGTTATCCTCCAGTCTTTGTTTTTTATATTTTCAATTTTACCTTATATCGCGCGCGTTTTGTTCACATAACATAACTTTTTAAGTACTCGTTTACGTACACGGAGAAGTCACGAGCTAAAAAAACTCGGATGACATACATGTAATATATATTATATATATATATGGGGTGGTCCACAGGGAATATCACTATCAAAAACTGTTAATCATTGTTTTTTTTTTATTGGTTTTATGGTAAAAGAGAATTGTATATACCGCACTGCTGTTCGATATTTACTGAATGTTGTGTATAAAATATAATGTTATCGTATGGAATTTTTCGCATTCACCTGTTTTTTTTTTTTTTTTTTTGTGGGGGGCGATTATTCTTTTTTATTCACCTATTCACACAGAGATATTTTCCAGAACTGTACAACACTCTTGAAACTCCGTATCATTTCAAAACCGTCTACGCATTTTGTCCACCGGCAGTGTATACGAGTATATATTATATATGTATAGGTACTGTATGTACAGGTATAATTGCCGATACGTCAACTCGGTGGCGCACCCAGAATTTCTTTAACAAGGGTGTGTTACTGTTTATGAGCATGAAATATACGTCGGCTTATATAGGTTCTCGCGTTACTCGAGTAAATCTATACCGAAGAGAAAAACAGTATTACAACCTTTTTTTTTTTTTTTTGTTTTTAGGTATTTGTCACCAAGAAACTGTTGTAAAACGTCGTTTTCCTTTCAAGCAGACGGACGGAACGCCGCCGCTATTCTTCAGTAAAAATAGTCAATGTAACGTTTGGCACTTACACGAAACATTGTTAACATAATATGTAAATTTAAACCACCACAAAAATAAATATTAACACGAAAAATAAATTATAAACGGAAAAAACATATACGGCTCGAAGTGATGACGAAAAGGGTTGCATATTTACATCAATAATGTTTTTTTGGAACAAGAAATTGGAAACAATTATTTGGAGGGCGCTCAAGTTCTAAAAATTTGAATAAGGTGTGGGTTATTACGGTTACTATACAGATAGAGTAGTAATTAAACGTGAATTGTATAAAAACGTTCAGTATCGTAAGACCATAACAAATTCATTTTGTTTTACGTTTTACTTTACAACGCGAATTAAACGGACAAAGACTCGACCTACCGGGAATAGTAATAACAACAACAATAATAATAATAATAATAATCGTTATTGTAATTATTATTTCATATTTTATACGATTAATTACAAAAGGTAAAATAATAAATTTAATTTTCACTTTAAATTGTCCTACTCTAATGCGATTATCTACTAATTAAACCGAAAACGTAACTACACCGTAAACGGAGAAACGGCGCGATACTCCCACATAATACCCCCCCCCCCCCTTAAGCTCGCCCACCCGCGCTAACCCATACATTTATTATCGTGTACAATCCGCGCGACCGTTTTATTGGTACGCCGCTGCAGTGCACTGTACACGGTTAACGAGCGAATATCGTTGTACAATTTATAGACGTTTCGGAGTTATTAAACTTGTCCGTTGTTTGTGTGTATACGAGTTATGTCCAGAAAGTAAGAGTACTGTGACCCTCACGTGCAGTGGGAATTTTTTTTCAAAGTTTGGTAACATTGAACACGGCGAACGCCATCAAAGTGCTTTTGGACTCATTCGATTGGGACATTTTGAAGCACCCAGCATATTCCCTTGACTTGGTCCTTTCGGATTTTCATCTGTTCACTTCTCTGAAGACTCACATGGGTGGAAAACGATTTTCAACCGACGAGGAAGTGAAAGAAGAGGTCCTAAATTGGAAGAAAAGTGTGGCGGAAGATTTCTTTGAGAAGGGCATCAACAAGCTTGTGCCAAGACTCAAAACCTGCGTAGAACGAGAAGGCGACTACGCAGAGAAATAAGTGACATATAAACCAACAAAATCTGGTAATTTTTTTTAAAATACAATTTAAAAAAGAAAAATAGAAAAATTGAGTACTATTACTTTCTGGACACCCCTCGTATTAGGGTAAATGGTGTACGCGCACGCACACATTCAAATCTCCGCTCGCACTCGCGACCCGTCCGTAACATTGGACGAATGTTGGCACCGCACTACCGTTGTCAACTCGTCGATTTTTACACGTCATCTCGCGGCTTATCGCGTTCTCGTGATCTGATCCCCGCGATCGCAATGATCGATAGGCACATTCAACATTTATAAGCGACGCGCGAAACGATCGCTCGTTATCGCGTCCAGATCGTACACTCGATAAGAGTCTGTTACTTGGCGTCAAGCTGAAGGCTGTGCCCTCCTATTAGCCGCAGACCAATGTAAAATTGTATAATTTCATATACGTATATTTGGTTCTTTCATAACGTTATTGGTTTTAAGTTATCCTTTTATTTTTGAATTTTCCAAAACTTGTTTGCTGTTTACATATTTATATTTTATTTTCTGCGCATATCCCGAAATAATATTAACGCGTACAACGTAAACCCGAATTTGCCGCAAGTGCCGTCGTGATATTGGACAACCGGAATAGAACTTGGACGGAGCTCTTACACGAGTATGCGTTTCAAACCACGTCGTGACAACTGCATTAGGTATTAAATGACCTGCGCGAGCCATCTTCGTGCGCGCACTACAATATCATTACGGTGTTATATTATTATTATTAGTATTATTTATTCGTACGTGAACAACAGCGTAAATAAAAATCATAACGAATAAAACGTATACGAGATATCAAAAAGTAAACGAGTAACTAAACAGAAGGTAACGTATATTGCAGCATATAGTCTTACGTCTAAGTCTTCGATTGAATGGCTTCGGGACATCGGGTATTACAGCGCTATCCTTGCGGTACGTTGGAACACGCGCGATTCCGATATTATGGGTTTCCTGTCCCGCGGTCGCGTGATGCACATGTGAATTGACAAGCAATTTGTACAGCATACGACCACATATGTCCGTGTGTCGTCCTGTTGTGAGTCTATTGAGTATGATATTGACTATATCGTACGGTCGGATATGTTATCCATAGCGGTTTCGTCGGATTCGCATACGTTTGTCCATCCGGAACGAGTTTAGAAAACACGCGAATTATCTGACATTGTGCCGTAAAACCAGCCCGAAACGAACAAACGCGCTGAAGAATTTTATCTCATGATCCAGAAACGGACGCACGTGCCGTTATTGCGACGTATTATAATAATATTAACAACAAAAAAAAACCGCTCGCCGCAGACTAAACATATAATTATAATACATATAATTATATATATATATATATATATATACGAGTATATAGAAATGCGCTAAATCAGTATATTTGACAATAACATTATAGATTACGATTGGTTTTATGCCGAACAATTTACTCGTACGCGTATACATTGTCCACCCGATTGTATTTAGTTATGCGCAATGCATATTTACGCGATTAGCGGTTTATTCCGGTCTATAGCGTTTCTTTAATATTCAATAATGTTACGTTTCAAGATTCACACAACGTCATCGAAGTCGAGCGTATTATATAGCTATTTTGCGGCCAACCAACCATCTACATGGTCGTCGGTTGGATTACTTGAGTTGTTTTATAGCGACATTTTTGTATTTCTATCAATTGATCGCCTATTTTATTATAATATAAATTTAAACCTAATATATTTAAATATATTGAATACAACCGATCTCAACTGTTAGTTTTAACCTAATTTTAATATAATTTTCTTTTTTAAAATTAATTTATGAATTAAAAATTAATTAATACCCGTTTTAATAAACACGAACACATTTACATTTTTATTCATTGGGTTTATTGAACTCTAACAGAATAATATATTTTATAAGCCTGAAAAAAGTTTATTAATGTAGTCATTTCCGACGAGTTATTAATAGCTAAAGTCCGTTCGAATTTATGGTTTTTTTTTAAATCAATATTTCTTGATAATTGTACGCCAACGATCGCCATAAATAGGTAATCAAATTAACACATCTAAATTTAATAATATAATATTTGTATTATTATTATGTATCTTACGAGAAACGAGTTTATTTTTTATTTTTGTAATATATATATTATTGTTATTCGCTTATTTTAAATTAGTGAAAAAAATTAAAATAAACAGTATAATTTCATTTTGTCGAAGAATTTTCAATATCTATTTGCGTTATGAAGAAATGACGTACGTACTATATATGTATATGTGTATAAACGAACTGATTATTAAATATCGAGATTTCGGTACTGACAGAGTGTATATAATTATAGTTGATTTGAACGGAAATACTTTTTTTTTTTTTAGGTGTTATTACTATTTGTATATTAAAAATGTTGATAAAACAGTCTTAGGTATAAATACTCGTATATAATGTACGTTGTATTATATTATTACTACTTTCAAAAAAGTCTCAGACTGTTGGCTAACAAATTATTCATTAAATTGCAACGTACGTATATATATATTATTTACATAGCGAAACTAATTTCAAGGTAAAAGTTATCAAGGTTTCGGTTTAAACTTTTAAAATTGTCTTTACTCTATGCCTATTAAAAATACGATGAAACAATATCTTGTGTACCATGTTTTCCTAAAAAAAAAAAAAAAAAAACCGGAAACGTTAACGTAAAATGTTTTGTTATTATATATATATATTGGTATTGCGAACATTATTAATATACATTTAAATTGTTTTGTTGATTTATATTGTTAAAAAAAAAAATGTCATTCCTTAATGACGATCAATTCCGATACTATTATGTTAATATTTTATGAAAATTACAAATATATATATAATCGTATTAAACCAAACATTTTACTTTTATTGACACATTTTCTGAATTATAAAAAACAATACACGTAAAATTTACTTTATATCAATATTTTAAGAAATTACTATAAAATTACTATTATTGATTTTCCGCTTTAATATCTGAATCATTAGCCTTAATAACTGAGTATAAATTGAATATTAACATTTTTTAAATTAAAATTAAATTGTGTTATATATACACTATGTTTTGTTTAATTGTCTTGTTTAATGTGCGAATTTATAAATAATATTTTTGCCCATGATTTATAAAAATACATGTACATACAATATTATATATTAACAAGTATTGTATAATGTAAAAAAAAAAAATAGTTCTTTCAAAAAATTAGTTCTTGCTTTCTTTTTCGAACATCAACAAAAACAAATATGTACTTAGAAATTTCGAAATGTCAATATTTTTATTACAGATATTACAATAATATTACAATTAAAAAACAACCCTACAGAATTTCAACACAAACAATTTAATAATTTTTATTTATTTTGAACGGAAATATAAAATATATTTTTTTATTTTTTTATTTTCCTTTTTTTGTTAGTGGTCGTTACTCGTTATTTTCAATGGCGAAATTTTCTAGATTCGTACAATTGTATAATGTAATATCATTTTACATGACATGTTTCTTTTTTTATGGCTAATAATACACAGAGAAAAAAATTATAAATTGTTGATTCGTAGCCAAACATAGATTATATATATATATTATAATTTTTGAGAGTTTTGATATTATATTCTACGATTTATTTAAACGTGAAAAATATGCATCGATGAATTATTCATTGAATAATTATTGTATTCAGTGATCGTTCGTAAAATTTCATAAAAATATTTTCGTAAAATATATTTCGCATGTTAAAAAATAAATGTTAATAAGAAAATCAAAATATCCGTTGTCGTATCCGATCGACTCATGTAATACAATATCGAGAATGAACCTTATCCATAAACAAACTTCGATGTAGGTACCCATTTCTGGTTAGTACTATTCAATTACAAATATCTAACGGGTTTCTTAAATTTAAAAAAAGCAAATCAAATCGTGTTACACACAATATTATTATTTTTAATTAAATACAGAAACAAGAAAACCATACGACAGATTTATGCGCATAGCACAGTAAACTACTGTTAACCTAATAAACATTATTTTTATTGATCAAGGACTCGAAACAATGAGAAACTTGCTTTAAGATTTTCTTATTAGATAGTTAATTAAACACAAACTGATGATTTCATATTTATGGACAATAAAAAAACTCTATGAACTTTCAAGAATAATTTAAAGTTAAAAATATGATTATTTTTCGATAAAACTTATTACGGATTATACTTAGCGTTTTATATCGCTTTATAGGCAAATCTATATTACATTAACTCCAATAAAACTTTTACCATCTAAATAAATAAATTAACAACTTTGAAATTTATGCCGTAAAAATAAAAAATAAATTTAAATTAAAGTTTTTTTTTTACATAGATTTAGAAGTATGTTATTATTTCACTTAAATATTAAACGACTTTCACGCAAAGAATTTTAAATTAAATGTTTATATAATTGTTGAGTAACTCATAAAATATTGTTTTAAATTACATATAAATTAAATTGAATGTAGGTGTGTGAAAGAAACTGTAACATTACGATATGGAATTATAATATATGAATTTGCACAAATTTCATTTCTTTGCACGTTCAATTAAGCAATTGATATAACACTATAAATAATGAATAAATAATTGCATTTAATCAAAAAACACTTAGTGAACGCTATTTATAAAATAATATGCAAGTTTTTGTAACATACAATATACATTGTCCAAAAAAGTCACAACATATTATATACATGTAATAATGTTTATATGATAAATATTTCTCGGATTTCTATAAATTACATTGGAGCAATTAATATAATATTTCCGTTCATCAGAATAAAATCTCATCAGGTCATATGTTATGTTTTATAATATTTAACTGAATACCTACAATTATACAATTCATATAAGTTTATATTTTATATTGTGATTTATTTGTTGTTCAATGTTTTACAATTGTTTATTTAAACAAAACGTTTTAAATTTTTTTATACCCGTATTATAATGATTTGGACAATATATTTTAATCGTATATTATTATTATTTTTATTCATTTATACGTCATGATGATCGTATACATCGCCATACGAGGAATTTATAAAACAATAATATTCCTTACAGTCCAATTAATTATGATTCTAGTTTAATGTTCAAATTCTAAAATAGGTCTAATGAGGTCACTCAATTAGATAATCACTATTTTTATCTACCTAGTAAGAAAAATACACATATATCATAAAACAATTTAAGTTTTTCATTTCTAATCGTTCTAAAAAGAAAGTGCTTACATTTCGATCAAATTATAAATGAAACTTGTTTATATTCTTACCAAACTTTTAGTTCGTCCAAACGAATATATTTATAGACAATCATTATAATTATCTCGTAGTATATGACATATTTATAATAAATTGTTATTATTATGTATGTGTTTAAGAGGATAACAAAAATGTACGAACATTTCATTATTTTTTTACGGTATATTATTACAATATAATATACAATATATTGTACAATGCGATTAGCTATTAAAATATCTGAATTGACTTTTTTAAATAAATTATCGACTTTATATATTTTTGATGTTAATATTCCATATAAATAGTACATATAGTTTTTTAACGATAAAATTATACACTTGCCTAACTTAGTGCGTATTGGCGTAAATTTTTCGAATTATATATTTAATCAGTCGAATTTATTGATCATTTATATAAGTAACTGTATGGTAGATAAATGTTTGAAATGATTAATTTTTATCGTATTTTTTTTTAACGTAATAATTACAAACATCAAAAATAGAGTTTATTGACATTTTGATTTAATATTGAATTTCAAATATTTCAATTTCTATCAATATATAAATATATATATAGAAAGTATACTTATTATGAGAATATTTCTAGTAGTTTAAGTAGTTAAGTAAATATTCTGCAGGTTTAAATACAGTTACGTATTGTAAAATTACTGGAATTAATATCTAATTATAAATATACATTATGATTATATATGTATATATTAATTAAGTGAATAAAATTATAAAAACTATTATACGAGAGATTTTAACGGATATATATTCGTTTTGTTTACTTTACCTTTTTTTTACCTATTGATTACGTTTACAGAAAACAGCCAAGGCGAATGGAAGTTTAAAGTATACACTCAGATTGAACCTTTTTGTTTTCATGGTTTTTATCTTTTGGTCCACGCACAATTCATTAATATTCATAACTGAATGCTTTTCGGAAACGATAGTGATTCAGGTTCATTTAAAATTTTTTCCAAGCGAATAACGGCTGAAAACGCTTTTGAGAATTAATCCTTTTATATATATATATATATATATATATATATATATATACAATAATCCGTTCGGTCAACGATTTGTCAACTACATATATTGAAATCGCGTATTTCATCCTCGTAAACATTTTAATACGTTTGTTTTGACAACTACATTGTAATATACGTATATTTCATCCATTCCCCGTGTTCACTTTTCGGCGCGAAAACGATTTATTAAAAAATAATGAAATCGACAACATGTACAGTGAAAGAAAAACCGCCTTATTCTAACCGAACTTTCTCTCGTTCCAAAAATGTCATACATAAGCTGTTGGTGAAAGAATGAGTGAAAATTGTGAGTGTACACACCGGTGATGGTCGCGTATGATGATGATGATTATTATTATTATTATACGACGATGGGCATGGGCGAACGGACCGTCGACTAAAATCCCCGGCGATCCACTGGAATTAATAAAAATGAAAACTTTTCTCGGGCTCCGTCGCAGGTTTTCAATTAAAACCAATTGTTCAATTTGAATTGTTCAATCACCGAGCCCGCGCATTTCATAACACGGTCCGCCGTCATAAAAACAATGAAGACCGTCTTCTTATACGCAACACACATTGTATTTGAATGACGCTTGGCTGTAACCAATTAACGCGACGCGCGCAGCTTGATTACGGTTTTTCATTTCTTCCGATCGTTTTGATGAAATGAATAATGATTGAAAACGCACGACGTTAAAATGTTATCCGCGTTGTTATACGCGAATCCGAGTCCGCGCGATTATTGCCACGTTGACGTATCGCGGTTGTGGTGGTGGTGGTGGTGGCGGTGACCGCGTGTTTTAAACGAAAAACACCGTCCGTCGTACGGCGAAAATGTCAATTACCATTTGGTCCAATAAATTGTTTAAAACATCTCGATCCCCCCAATATCATACAAATACATTACAATACGCGAACGCGTTAATTATGTGTTTCTAAAAATATTTTCTACACTCCTGTAATCGTTGACGTTTTTTAATTCCCACGAAGAATAAAATAAAAAAAAAACCGTTGCCCAGAAATTATTTATACGTATACAGTCACAAGATTATTTGTCCAATTACACTGTGCCTATTATAATATATTATATATGCGATTTTTTTTTTCTTGCAAATAAGTTAGGCGGTGTGTAAATCAAACCCATGAACATTCTAGCAGGGAGTAAACGGTTTTTATCATGCTTATATTTATCTTTATATTAGTTGTACAGTTTTTATTATAGTAATAAAGTTAATTTATATTTTTAGGAACTCTAAAACGCGTTTTTAACAGTAGATCAGAATTTTAAAATAGAGAAACCAGAGTACAACTTATTTTGTCGTTTAACAAGATTAATGTTTTGTGACCAACAATTTGTCATAAGTCACTACATTATTTCTGTTTTGAAGGGGTTTTTATTTTGTTTTAACAGAATAACAATCATTAGAACGAAATAACTCAAACTTCATGGAGGGACGTTGCCGTTTTTCTATTCGCGTTTAAATAGTGGAAATATCATTGAAAAAAAAAATTAATAACGAATGGCCATCGATTTATAATTATAAAATATATTTCCGTCTTCATTATTATATGGTTTGATAACCAAGATAAAAAAACTTTAGGAAGTTTAAAAATATTACCTTTGACTTAAAGAAAATGTAATTTTGTTTTAAAATAATGAGTGATTATTAATTATTTAATAAATCAGTTATTTAATGACGTTGAGTTATTTAAAAAAAATACTGGGTACGTGTGAAACTTCCGAATAAAAGTGTATTTATTTCACCTAAAGGGAGTAATTGATTAATAGTAAAGTTATACGAAAAATGATGAAAAATGAGTGTTTTTGGGTTAAACCGTATTAATCGTTATTAGTATACAATTGACGGTCGTTATTTCGCACGTAAAAGTTTATAGAAATAAAATAAGAAAAAAGAAATGATTTTTATGATTGAGTTGGGTCATCATTTTTTTTTCGCCTTTTTACTTAAATGTTTTAAAATTTGGTTAGTTCGCCAACAGTTGTCAATTTCAAAGACAGTATAACGGTTCGGTTTCGCAGAATCACATTTGACAATTAAGTCGGAGACAGCAATTATATACTTGTCAACGTACGAAAACGAATCGTCAACATATCAAATATTTGACGTTCGTCGCGTACCATTTTTTTTTTCTACTGCGATTTCGAAATCCTTTTCGAAATTCGTTCGTAAGACCGTCCACGCAGTTTTCATTATTCATTCGCAATTAATTGGATACCCTGTGACTGGGTAAGGGAACCGTTTGCTGCGCCACGTCGAAATGAGATAAACGTATAAAATACGTAATGCACGCGCGCGCTTTTAACGTGCGTGGTCGACGACCGACATTTTGTTCCGTTACATATTACCAAACGATATTATTGTATTATGTCGGATATCCACTGTAGCGGTCCGTCGTACATAATATCGTTCATTATCGTTATTTGTCAAACGACGTCCGAAGAACAGAAACCATTTCGAGTATATGAAACGGACACGCGAAAATACCATATACGTAGTCGTGTCTATTCAGTGACTTCGATTAATGATTACCGTCAAGCATATGAACGCATACGACGTTATGATACGTACGCGGACGATGATAAATACCTTATATATATATATCTAAAAGAGAATATTTCAAAAAAAAATTAAAAATCGTGCGTGTTACGAGTACGCGCGGATGAAGTGAAACTTCTTTCAGAGTCATTCGACCGATAGAGTATTGGAATACGATAAACAAAAATGTATATGGAAATCAGTAAATATTCTCGATTCCGCTAGGCAAATAAATATACGAGCGGAGAACGTTTATCAATAAAATGCTTACTTGGTCACCACTGCTAGATACTTTGAAATGGGTTACTTGGTTTACCAATCCTAAGTCCGACCGGCCTGTGTGTACGTAGTAATGTAAATCGAGCAAAGACAAGAAAATAACACACGAAAAGCGGTTAACACAAATAAGACGACACATTTCTTTACACCGTTTGGCCCGGTGCGCGTACAAACGGTAAATGACTTGATCACGGCGCGTGCGGGTACACGAGAGTCCCTTGATGCGGTGAAATCGGTGGGGACGGTCTGCTCGCACGCAATTGGCCGCAACTAAAGCGAGACGACGCGCACGCGCAACTGATCTCAACAAAAATTGTCGTGACGACCGACCGTGACGCGCAAAAAAATTATCACTATTGTACCCTGTGTAAAGAAGTTTCACTTCAATAATACGTCGGACTCCGTTCTCGCCACCATCGTGTAATGTCCTGATTACACTGCAACGTTATCGCGGACAACGATCGTTTTACGCAACAGAACTGATCCCGGTGTTTTCGTATCTACCAGTATCGTTTAGGTACAGAGATCTCAATCGGAACGAACGAGAATCATGACCGTAAAAAGTTTTCATTCACATTGTTCGGCGTTTACGCGCCACACTAAATCGACGTGAATACTCGTGAATACATCGACTAACGGCGTCAACAAAATACGTAGATCGGGCAAATCACACTTTTCGTATTTCGCCACGTTATACCGCAGTTTCAGACTGGATTCTCGACAGACAACATTCTCGTCCGAGGGAAAACGAAAAGAGTCCGTCTGCACAGTTCGTCGTTACGTTTCGATAACAACAATAATATTATGATAAACCCTACTAGGCCGAAGTTCAACACGGTAACGTTTTTCTTTCCTTTCAAAATCGATCGTCCGCGCCAATCAGAATGCCGTCCGGCGACGTACACGTACATGTTTGTTATCCGTAAACTGGTTTTGTTTTCGTGGACGGATGACAAACGCGTTTCCAGTTTCTACGTCAGTGTCACGCACGGCCGTACGTACGACTCTACTGAAATGTCAACGACGCGACGAGAGTTTTTGTTATCCCGTCGTTTATTTATTTTTTTTATTTTAGTCGAAAAAACGGTTTTGCCGGAGATTTCGCGAACTACGATTCGTGCGTACCGGACTCGTCGACGCCGCCGAGCCAAACATTGTTTGATTTTTCGTACTCCGCGCGCCCCGCACTTTGACCATTCGCGTGTTTCGAATTCACACGTTTAGGGTGCTGAAAGTAGTTGTTGTTTCTTTCGTTTACGAACTCGGCGAATACACCGGACAATACAAACGATATTACACTTGTTTTCGAAAATCATTGACTAACACAACGGGAGATCGATTAGACTTAGTAGGCTTTTGAACGATATACATATATGCACACGGTAAATGTTTCAAAACGCACTTTGCGATTTCGCACTACACGTTTGACTATTCGTGGTGCACACAATTTCCCGGGCGTATAACGTTACGGAGGATATCGATAAGAAAATATATTTTATTAACACGCGCGTTAAGACGACCGACGACGACGAGGGATTATGTTTTACGAACACAATGTATATATATTTATAGGGACGAGGGTTATTGCACATCGCGTTTATGTAACGCGCAATTCCGCGACCCTTTTCACTGTCGTTCAATGTACAGTGGAATTTCGTCGGGCTTTTTGTATAGGCCTGCGGAGTTCGATGGGATTCGCGGCAACACGCTAGAAAGGGTACGGTACGGCGAAATTTTACGCGCGGTACCCACAAACGTAATAAGTCGAACGAAAAGCGTCATCGTTTTTTCCATACTTGATTTGGCTGTACGTCCCGTGCATACGGTCATAATATCAAGTCGTAAATATAATGATAGGTACGTACACCGTATAATTTATTTATTTTTTTCGTATACCGAATATAATAGAAAATTTCAAGAACACACAACACACGCGTGCCACGACAATAATATTATTTTTGTTATTCCGATGGACGACGTGTGTGCGGGACACATTTTACACGGTGTATACCTACGCGCTTGTGTTCGGACGATTCACGAGTAATTACATTTATACGTCCGCATAATCGTTGCAAAAATCGTCCGAGTTATTCCAACCATGTTTCCTGTTAATTGTAATACCGATTCGGATCATACGCTTATGTACATAATGTGCGTGCGTGTGTGGCTCGACCACACGATCATTGTATTGTACAGAGCGATTTAGCAATCGTCTCTGGAATTCGTTTTATCTACGTGGGGGGGTACACGGTCACCTGTAATACCATTATCGGTCGGTTTTACAGTCGATGGCGGCGGGAAGCGCAAAACTCGCCGAGGTATTTCGCGGAATAATCGTCGCACCGACGTCCGACATTATTATACACGCGACGACGGGTCGTCCGAGACGATTCACAAACGGCGAAACCGTACGTTGGAAATGCGGACGACGAGCGCGCGGAGTGACTCGTCGTCCACGGTTTAAACGCGATATTACCTACTACACGGGCACCGAGCCGAGTCGTACTTTTCGTATTGTCGCAGAGTGCCGCGGCGACCGGTGTACGGTCATCATAAATACGTGCGTTCGAAGACTTTCTACGGACGAAACGTTTCGTTTTGTCGAAGGAGACATTCATTGTCGCAACGACGCCGGCGAACAGCCGTGTTATGTTTTATTCTTAGGCGCACAACAATTCACCGGCGACGGTCAGGATTACGCCGCACGGGTTGTCCCGCGGTTAGACGGTCGGTTATTAAATCGTACAAGACACACATACCTCCTGGGAAACGGATTTTCTCTGTCCCGGACGTTTTGCTGTTGCCGTTCATCGGCGCATCACGGATTCTTCTCGTTATCGGCCGGCGCGTGGCACGACCATCCGCGAAACCGTAACGACACGCGCGAAATCGGATCGCCGCGAAACGCACCGCACGTACGTACACGTACGTATTCGCCCGTTTATCGTTTGCGATTTCCACGACGAACGGAAACGATCGCAATTGTTTTACCGTGCCACTGGTCGGACGGACGCTGGTTGCACACGCGCGCGCGCGCACACACGATCGAACGTTTTATATTGAACACACGTCGGCCGTTGCGGTTGTTATACACTTACGGGTTCCGGGCCCGTTGGGTTATTCGTCCGGCGAATACGTTTCCCGCGCGAAAAACCGATTATTATCGTTGTTATTATTTGAACCGAGAGAGAGAGAGAACGATCGACCGGGTGAGCGGGAGAGCGGAAAAAACCACGAACGCGCCACCGACGGAGAGACGCGCACACGGGAACGAGAACTGCCCGAGTGACGGCGGCGGCGGCGGTCACGATTTACGACACAAGACCACTCTAGGCGTACGCACGCGCATGCACTTGTTGATCTTCTTGAATCGGTTGCATTCTTAACACGCCGCCGCCGCCGCCGCCGCCACGGCCGTCGCGCATTCCATTCGGCCCCGTCGTTATCACGCGACCGAGTCCTCCCCTCCACCCGCTATCGCGTACGCGGACGAACCGCCGCGCCCACGGAGTATACAAAACGAACGCGGGCCCGGGTTTCTCGATCGCGTCGCAAGCGCACCGCAAACTGGTTCGTCCCCGGATCTTCCTTCGCCCGGGCCGCCGCCGGGCAGGCCAACCCGAACGCGGCGGAATCGTCCGAGCCGAGAGGGGTCCCTGATCGTAATTCTTCGGGCGCGGGACGACCGAACAACGTCCGTCTGCACGTCGGCGCGTAAACGGTCGTAGTCGAACACGGTTCGACGTTTTCACCGACCGTCCACCTAACGCGCGCGCATTTTTGCCGTCTCCGTTCGTCTGGACCGGCAAAACCGATCGGGTTCCGCGCAACGCAGTGGTACAAACGTAGTGTTTTACTCTTAACGTCGATCGCCGTGTTTCAATGAACTGTGCGTCGGTCGACGCGTCCGAATCGTAATACGTTTCCGACGACATCGAGACCGTGATAACGCCGTATTTGGTTCCGCCAAACTTATCCGTCTAAAATTAACGACGATAAAACGACGACTACTATAGTTCCATTAAATAAACATTATTGACTACGTCCCACGTTGTATTGCATGCGGTACACGAATTGTCGAATGATTTTGTACACGTTTTCTTTTTTTAAATTTAAAAACTGGCGCTCCAGGTTTTCTGTAGTACTTACGTAAACGGCTCCGCAATCAATTAAGTTTGAGAACCACCGCTATAGTTTTTATAATTGATAAACAAATTGTCAACAAATGCGCGAATAGCCAACGTTTCCTTAACCCGACGGCTAGGATTTCGAATTTTTTCTTCTAAATTTATATCGCGAGATTTCCCGGGAAAATTTCGTTGTTGTTTTTTTCGGTTGGAGGTCAGAAAATAATTTTTCCAGTAGTCCAACACTGCCGTATAATGCACTAAATACTAACTATAGACAATAGACTTTTTTATGCATATTAAAAATTTTTTTTTTGTACATTTTATTGTACGATATTTTGTATCATATAGTGCATAGAACACGCACACGTTTTTATCGTGAAATTAATTAGAGAAATGTTTAGTAAATGTTTTTTAAATCTAAATAGTAATAATGTCGTCCAAGTAAATGATATATACATATATTTATTTTATAACAAATTATAACCGTCTGATATTGATCTAAATAAGCCAAAACGAGTTTTAATTAGAAATACGAATAATTACATCTACGTTCGTGTATAATAAACGTTGGCAAACACATTTTGTCACGAAATGTCACATTTATAATACACACCTTTTATTTGTCATTGTAATACCGACGCGGCTGTATGCATATATATTTACGTAAGTGTCAAATCACCTGTTGAGTGTTTTTACTTATAAATCATGAAGATTCGAAAACAGCTAAACTGCACAGAATTCGGAAGGTAATAAAATCTGTTGTGTAATAGTTGTATACTTGTATTGTTTTTAACGGCGTTCAATGAATGATATTTTTGATCCCACCACTTCATGTTTATTCACGTCCTACAGATAGATAAACGATATTTTTTAAGTATGAATTTCTATACATCATATAAAACGTGTTATCTTAATGTAAGTAGATATAATATTATGGACATATAATATTCGTATTATTTTTCTTGATTTTAGTACACCGTATTGTAATATATATTACTCGTATTATTGTTTGTAATATACAAGGTTTTATTTTAAAACACTGGTGTAGTCGCAGCTACGTATATAGTTTGTATTTCTTTTATTTTAAATTGAAAAAATTTTGTTAAAAATGTTTATTGCTCGTTATGTAGAATATTTTTTTTTGTTTTTCCAAAAAATAGAGAATATATTTAGACGTGAGTTTTTCATTTAGATGAAAGTCGACGTTTAATTTTTTGTCCATCCTTTGTAATTCGAGTAAAACAATAAATTAGCTTTAAATAAAAAAACAAAAATTATACGTTAAACATATTTTGTGGTTGTTATACGAATTACTTAATGTTAAAGTACACATTTGAGTTTTAATTTCATAAAAAAATACACAATACTACTGCAAAATTACGGGGATAATTTTTTTTTTTATTAGTTGGGTTAATAAACGCTATAATTTTATCACACCGTTTAGATGTCTCGTGTTCATCTTTGGGTAAAACATTGAAATCAAATTAATGGGTTGACAATTTATAAACTCTACAGCTAATGTTCAGTAATTGATTTTATAATACAATAAAATCGCTTTTTTGTTAAACTTAATTTTATTCTTCTTCTTATCCCTCGCCTTTATTCCAGCTATTTGGGTCGGCTAAGTTTTATTAAACTTAATGGAAATATAATTTATGATTGAAACATATAAACAAGATATATATTTTCTTAACATTATTATTGTTATTTCAATAAAAATGTAGTTATTGTGTAACGAATAAACGAAAACGAGAAATAACAGAGTGGGGTAGATTTTTTTTTTTAGATGTCCCTGCTATAAATTATTATTAAATTATAATGTGGAGATTGAAATATATTTCTTGAAAGTCAAAACATTGAATGTTTACTAGTCTAAAAGAATATTAGGCCTGTCTTTCATAAAGATCGTAACGTTTTTAAAGTTGTCTTCAAAGAAAATATTTCATGAGATTAAATTTATATAATAAATATACATATTTATAATAATCGTGAAACCTTAAAGATAAAATTTTCAATAATACGGTTACTGTAATTTGACTATGTACATATGAATCGAATTAAAAAGATAATACTAACAATTATATTAAAAATGTAAAATATTTCTTTTCTTTTCTTTCCAGATTATTATTATTGAGACAATTGTGATTTCAGGTTTCAACTTTACTTATTTTATATCTTAAAAATTTATTTTGTGTTTGTTATAAATTTGGATTGAATTTTTATTGACGATTTTGTCAATCAAAAATATGCAATTTTGTCGATAGAATCCGATAATGTTTCATTGTTAATTACATCGCAAGTAATTTTAGAAAACTGAGCATTTAGTATTTATTGGAATAACTGCAGTCATCAGGACGGATGAGTTATAACTATGTACTAGCATACTATGTACACAAATAGAAATTCAAATTTTCTTATTACTTTTTGAATGGATTGTTAAATACTTAAGAACTATATGCACACATATAACACGATTTTGATTCGTTTTATCGCCCACGAAAACATGAATACACTCAGATTATTATTTTACCACTGCTGCAGTGGTCTATCGAACCGATTTATTTATTATACTGGGATTAATCTGCTATTATAATACGTTTGTCATGACGTTGTAGAATTCCTATTCTTCACGATAGATATTTAACGAATTCTTCTATTAAAAAAATAATATTTAAACGCAAAAAATATACAAGTCAGGACAATGCCGTTGAACAAAAATACACATTGTTGTTCAATGAAAGTGTGTAGTGGTAAAAATGACTACATTTATAGATACTTATATTGTCTACACTTAAGATTGTGTAGTCGATTTCTTTTTTTATTAGTCACTTTTGTAAGTATAATGTTCCAACACATTAAATCTTATTCTCTGTATAAGACTATTTTAAAAATGACGTGCTTAAACGTTTGATGTAAAAATGTTAGTTCGAGTAATTATAGTGTTATGTTGTATAATGACATAATTATAGGTGAGGAAATTTTTGTGTCATATTCCCCTCTCACTTGGCCTTTTTTTTACTTTCCACATTTTGTAAAATTTATTGTTGACTAAAGTATTTTGAACAACGTTAGAGTTGAATCTGATCTGTTGCAGTTTTGTACATAGTTATGATTTTACATTATGATTTTGTAATTATGTACTATATGTATACTTTTTCGATCACGGACACGGTTTTTATCACACACATCAATTTTCAATGTCATTTATTTATAGATTATTGAATCCTCCGAATCATTATAATTTTTATTGTTAAATTTCATTTGTATGGAGGATAAAAGATACTCGGCTGTTTGTTTTTTGAAAATTTACCTCTTATAAAGAACAAAAGAATAAATTCATAGAATTTTCTCAATTTTATTCTCTAATAAATGTATCAAATAATTTTATTTCAATTAATTGATTTTTAATTTTGTCTGCAGTATGGTTTATTAGGTGAATTAGATTAAAAAATATAAAAACTTCTATTGGTTCTTCTCCGGAGATTGATGCTTTAATATAAACATACCAGTTTAAAGTACTAAGTGTTGTAGATTCATCAATTCAAATTGATATTTTGCTCTAGTTTCGAACAAGTTTTTTAAAATAGTTTTTTTTATTTCGTCTGTTATACTATGTACAATTATACTAGTTAAATTATGCCTAAATTTACTTAATTTAGCTTTTGAAGTTGTGTTCATATTAAATGGTCATTAAAAGGTTTGTTTTATTTGACAACTAAGTACAGATTTGACATAGTAATCAGTGATAACTGATAAATCAATAATATATCAAATTTATATTATAAACATAAATTAATTTAATAATTAATATAATTGTGGAGAGATATCAAACGAGGAAATGTCATTGTTCAATGAAATACTATAATAAAATAAACATTCTATTTCGAACAAATCTTTATAAGTTATTTAAAACGTAAAAATAATTCACACAATGTATATATATATATATATATATATACTAAATATATACTATACATAAAAAAAGTTAGAAAAAAAAAAAAATAAATACAAAGTATAAAAATGTACGTTTTTATCTTAATTGTAGTTAATTTTAGTTATTTTGTAATAAATGACGTAGAAAAATCTCAAATAGCATATCATATTTTTTTATTTATACTAATTGCATTTTTAATAGATATTTACTCTTATTATTACATTTATCTTTATGAAAACTGTTAAAATGTTAAATGCATAACACGTCCCACTAGTGCGAAAGGGTGTGAGACTAGTTAGGGGTTTTAAAAGCTAGCTGTATATTACAGTTATATTTTTTAAATATATGAAATTATAAAATAAAATGAATTATTTCAAAAATATAATATTAATATTAAACATTTAGTAGTTTTTTGCTGAAAACAAATACTATTTATTCGCGTACGATATAAATAATTCATTCATCGGCGAAAGGAAAACTTTAACGTGGACTAAAGAAATTGTTTATAATTTTATGAGTGACGCGCAGTTCATTGATTATTTTTAATTAAAATCAATAATTTATATTAACATTGATTTTCATACGTATATTTATTATTATTTTATATTGTACGTACAAAATTGTATAACAAGTCTAACAAAAGCTCCTACACATCATATTCTTTTCTTATAAATAGTAGTTTTAAAAAAAGGGCACACTTGAATAAGAATTTTCGAGTACAAAATCATTATTGAAAATTGCGTATTTTCATTTTTCAATATTATTCATTTTTTTTAATGAACTAGTATTGTATAGCTGATATTTTGTTTTTAAAAAATATCCTTGTTGTTATACTTTACTTTACTTTACTTACACTCGAAATCAATGTTTTATTATTATACTTTGAAATTAAATCAACTGTTATTTTTTTAAGAAATATATATATATCAATTATAACCGAATGTATTCTTAGAATTTTTTTTTCTGAAAAAGTTTGTTGATTGCGATATTTTGTAATGTTTATACAATATGTCTAATGATAAGTGATATTTTATAGATTTGTATGGCATATCAAATTTCACGTGTGTAAACATTTTTAAATTCTCACTGTTCTCACTCAAAAAAAAATGTGAACAATTGTGTAAATAAATATCTATCGACAACATATAATTAAATCATCATAATGTTATTTAAGAATACATATTCGATTTTTATTGTTATTTTAATTTGTTCAACTAGACGCCTATTTTAGACTTGAAATTTGATATTTTGGTCAGGCTTTTCGTTATATAATTTTCATTTATTTGTTAAAGATAAATTTAAAGTCATATTTATTTTCGAATATTTACTTTTTTATATTTTTGTTCGATTTCTATTAAGTTTTCAATTAGTTTTAAACAGTATACCTATCACATGCTTATGATTTATTTTATAATTATTAAATATATCTACAAAAAAATTAATTAATATAGTTTAATTATGTATATTATTGT
Source organism: Schlechtendalia chinensis (assembly GCA_019022885.1). Lineage (NCBI taxonomy): Eukaryota > Metazoa > Arthropoda > Insecta > Hemiptera > Aphididae > Schlechtendalia > Schlechtendalia chinensis. Next base: position 7,401,531 of record CM032341.1, read on the forward strand.
ATTTTAAGTAATTTTTAAGCGAGTTATACTTAATTTTTACGCGACCAAATTTTTACGCCTAGGGATCAATCACCGTCTTCCCCCCCACCCAAGTTTCGTCACTGCACATATATTTAACAAACTTATAAAGATTAATAAAACCGATATCTGATCGATGGTGTCCATATCAGGTAAACAATAAAAGGTAATTTTTGTAACTCGAATTCAATTTATTATTAACAAAATGTAAATAATCGTCAACAGTATTCCAATATTAAAATTTGAAAATTCAATTTTTCTATTAAACAACGTATGAGCACTATAACTAGTCGATCGATATTATCGTCAATTGAAATTATAATACCTATATTTGTGCGTCGAAGATTTACGACGTTATGTAGACATAATCTAATTAATTAGAGATTAATAGTATATTATATGTACCTATTATTGACGCGTATATGCAGTGAAATTCTTCAGTCGTCATGTAATAAAGTTAAAAAATTAAAAATATTCTCGCATTAAACATTTTAATATTTAACGATTATGAATTTGAACGATTCGCTGTTTTAATATTTGTATATACTTCACGAAATTAGCCGAGCACGTTCAACATATTACGACTTATAATTCAATGGGAGAAAATATGTTAATGATGTATTAATGCGATTCAAAAGAATGTCAAATATAATCAATAACAATCCTTTTCGATTGTTTATTAAAATCTAATTTAAATATATGCCGAGTAGCTTGAGGCTATTGATGTATCATGAAAATTGTCAAAATAAATACGATTTTTAAATAAAAAAAAATAGTTCGGTAGTTCTTTGACTATGGTCAGTATATACAAATATGTTAAAATAATTGTAACAACAAGTTACAACACCGTAATAACACACATATTTTAGTACGCGTCTCAGTTATAATATTTTTACACCAATTTATTTTGTGACATTTGGAATCACATTTAATTGAATATGGTCTGTTTGCTTTCTAATCCAATCTGATAGAGTTTTGCGTATTAAAAATTATATTTGAATTATTGAAATGTAATGCTAAACACATTAAACAAATAATTGTTTTATTTATTACGATACGAGTGTTGTCATTGTACATTTGGCCAGAATGTGTACTGGATAATTTGAACTGTCCATAAACCGAAAATAATGTTCATTTCGGCGTTTGGGTCGTTTTTTTGACCATCAAGCGATTTCGGTATTCGAACCTAGCACATGTGTATACGCGCCGATCTAAAATAGATACTACAGCTGTATTATATATATATATATATTATATACATTGTACGTTCGCTTTCGCGCCAGATTTAACGCTCGAAAAACTCCGAAACAAAAAAATCCAAAATAGTATCTACATTTTACGATTTTATAGACGTACTTGAAAAAATTACAATATAACTAAAATCGGATACAACGCGTTTCAAATTTATTCGTTTCATGTTCATAGTATAAAATAATTAAACAATTTTAAACTTCAATCAAACGTTTAAATTACTATAAATTATCATAGTTTATTTCAGAGTTTAAATGATTAAAAAATTAATTGACTAACTACCGCACAATAAATACTTAATCTGCCTGAATATTTATAGGCAAACGAAAAACGTCGGAAATTCTATAATAGTATTTGTTTGTTTTTTAATTTTCGTTACGTTTTGGAGTTATAAAAATGTCGTAAAAAATGTTTGTCGCAGCAGTAGCATTTATTTAATATTTGTTTCTTCATAGTCATTCGTATTAAATATCTGCGTAGTATTTATTATTTTAAACTATAGAGAGTGTACGCACGTATATAATTATAAACTTATTTTTGTTATTTGACGTAGAATGATAATAATTATGAATAAGGTTCTTGTTGTTGTCGTTTCCGTTGTTTTCTTTAGGATGTCGGCCATTCTTTTTCTGGTTTTTATTCGGTTGATTTTTCGATATTAAAAAAATAAATAAAACGGACATTTTTTCGCATGCGTGTAACCGCTTATATAACATGATGGTGTATCGTGTTTTTATTGTTGTTTTTTTTGTCTTATTTATTGGCCAATTTGAAAAACTTGAATTCCATTATACCGATAGGATTTTTCATTCCCGAATTCGTCACATTTTTCGAAGGAAACATATAAAACAAGTGTATACTCCGAGGAGTATAATTTTAAACTGTTGGACGGAAAAAAATATTGACTGTGTTGTGTGTTGTGTGGTTTTCATGTAACCGTATCATTTCTATAACGTTGTCGAACTGCATGTGGCTCATACTGATAAACCCACGGTTCGTGGCTTCGGATTTATGTCTGCGGTGATATTGTCAGCTTGCGTTCGGAGTTTCGCGGGCAGACATCGATGGAATATATCGAAAAAAAAACCAACTAAATACTCACGGACAAACCCCGTTTAAAAACGAATAACACGGTTTTGACGCGTTAGGAATAGACCAAAATAAATTACGCATGGCGCGACCTAGTGTTCCGTCACGATATCACACGAGGACGCATGTGTTGTTCAGTTGTTGTCAATGAACACCGTGTGTAAAATTGTGCGAGTTCGGTTATCGACCGCGCACCGCAACGGCGGGAATCCCGAACGGCATTTCGGTTAGGGTAGACCGAAACGTTGTGCGGCGCGGTCGGTTAGCTATTATCCAACGTTTTGGTAAACCATTCGTTTTTGATTCGTCATGTTTGACATGTGATACGTTTTTACCACGTGTGTGAGAGTATTCGGAATTCGGATTGTTAGAAGTGACGTGAACAGGTTATTAGCATTCGCGTTAAGAGTTCGGTCTCATTTACAACCGAAAATTTCCGGTATAATTTATTACTTTAGGAATTGAACGGTTCGGTTTCGCGAAATTTTTTCCCTAAATTAATAATAAATTAATAAAGAACCGCGTCTCCTTCATTTCCTATGTAAATTCTCACATTTGTAATCAATGTCCGGTATTTTGAAAAATAAAATTGTTCATCGATTCGTACATAGAACGTGCAGTCACACAAATATATCGTTGTTTATCAGTTTGGGCACGTCAATACGTAATACAAGTACGTTAAGAGCACGCCTAAGATCGTGCCGATTCGTGATCGCGATTTCCACGGTTTTACACGCGAAACGTCGACAAACGGTCGCGAGACGAGATCATTTGGGATTGTAAAACACGACGTGGGGAAATCTTACGACGGACATTGGTTAATACGGCGCGCTTTGATCATAATATTTGTATATGTCGTTTTTGGATTCGAGTGGTGCACGCGTTATACGTATTGTATGTGATATAATGACATTAAAAAGACGTCGGGGAATTGTGTGCACGTGTGCAGTTTGATACGATGACCGGCTTCGTAGTGATTAAATTGTCGTACTTGAAAAGAAAAAAAACCGCGTCTTAGATCCAGGGGCGTGCCCAAACAGGGATGTACAAACGATGTCATACGTGTCCCCTCGTCGCCTTCAATGCCCATTTTTTTCTTCTATTTTTTAGAATTTTATTTCGTTTAACAGATTTTCATCGGAGTATAAGTGTACGCAGTACATTCTTGTCTCATATTATTAAGTGTTTCTAAATTACACGTTTTTCTTTCGCGTTACGCTTTTATAAAACGTAATAACAAATGGCGCGTGCAACTTACGACATTAATCCCGTTTAATATTGTTTGCCATAAACGCGTTTTACGTTGTATTATGTAAGAAAAAAATGCACTCATCAATATTACATCACTTTGTACCCGTGTACGTCGATAGATAATTATATTGTGTGCACGTTGTGCATTTATAACGGCACTTGTGTTATACACGCGACTTATACAGCGTTGTGAAAAGTACGTGTTAATAGTATTCAAAACTCGACTCAAACGGTTTTCAAAAAATTTATTTTGAATACTACTAAATAATTTTTTTTTTAAAAAAGTTTTTCAACATAACGCTTCAAACGAAAGTTTAAAAGTTACAACAAAAATCACAATGTTCACTGTGATTAGAATTGTTGGCGATTGGTGAAGTAAATTTTATTCGGACTTGTTGGATAGACAATCTCGATAACTATTTCTGAAGAGTCGTTAACGATGTTTGGACTAATACGATGATATTTTTCAATAGGCTTTTTTTTTCGGCGGCGTTCGCATCGATATCGTTAAAACACGTCGAAGTCACCAATTTCGGCTGGTCGGTTTGGGTTAAGTAAAACTTAAATCGAATTTTAAAAAAAATATCTAATTACAGAAAATTAGTTTTTGGCACACTGTTTTTAATAATTGATCGTGGCAAAAAAAAAAAAAAACGATTTTAAAAATCAAAATGGGTTTGCACAAATACTACAATGGGTTTTCTCAACGTTGCGGCGTCCAACGAAGCGGTAAATTGGCCGAGGACATTGGACGCACGCAGTGACGATTGATGTGATGACACATAGTGTTACCGTCGCGACAAACTACTTTATTTTACGACTTTTATACAGTACTTATGCGTATTCGTTGTTCGTAATCGCATTCAAACCTAACCTAATGAAAACGAACGTCTCGTCGCGAATATCACTCGATAACGACGATACACGGTGTATTATACAACGGCGATGACGCGTAACGTTGCGAACGTCTCGGAACGGATACTGCGGGGATTACCGACGGGACGGCTTTTTTTTCTCTTATTTTGTAGCCGTTTGATCAAATTTCCATTTGTTTCGTTGGTACGCGCGATATTCTAATACGCGGCTTATAGCCATAAAATTTATATCGTCTCGGGACGGTCTTCGCGTGTGACCGTGCGCCGTATAAACGGTACGTTTTCGTCCGTACGCAATCGTTATCCCCGATAAAAGGCGATTTGTATTTTATAGAGGATCCGCGCGAACGATAGACTGTGCGCGGGCCATCGTTCTGACGACGCACTGTAAAACGGTAGTCGTTGTTTTTGTCACCAGATAAATAATTTGAGTAGTAGACACCGAAACGATCGAGACGGACAAACTGTTTGTCATCGGCTACGCCGCATCGGCGTGCGCAGATCTTCTTGGCGAGGGAATCATTAAAACATTTTACTGGTGCAAAACTATGCGCCGAATGCTCTCCGAGACCCTATTTTAATTTTTCTATCAAAATTCATTCACATGTACAATATACAAAACTCTACCCCACGTGACCTTTTAAGTTAAAAAAAAAAAAACAACAAACAAACGACTAAGGTGTAATAATCAGTGGGAAGATAATTGAGGAAATATCATATCGCAGGCTTTTTTTTAATAACATGACTTTTCCACTTACTTCAAGTTCTATCATATTTAAATAGGTACTTTGGACAAGATACAAATATGTTTATAACAACATATATTTATTTCGTATATTGTTGGACATGTATGTAACAATTATGTATATTTACGAGTTTTTCAAATGATGAAATGAAACGAATAACGTATTGCGGTTGCATTCCGAACGCGTTATAATATGACATTGTCATCGTCAGGGGATATTATATATATCCCCTGTATTATATTACATATTAATATTACATATTACATATTACCCTATATTATATGCCGATTTTATCGGAGAGATAAAGATAAACGGAGAGGGTGAGAGACTAAACGTGTGGGTGAAAAGGAGACAGCAAACCGAAATGGTTCCCAGACGAGACGAAGCGTTCTAGTGTTATTGTCATTATTATTTTTCTTCTTATTGTATTTATTTTCTCCCCTTATTGTATTTATTTTTATTATTATTGTAATTTTTTTTTATATTCGCGTACGTATACGAAATGGCACGGATGAAAATGTAAATTTTGAATATATATTTTTTTTTACCAACTGAAGTTCAACGTTTACGTAGTCGTTTAGGGTATTTAGAGACCCACGTCAACGGTTTTATCGCTACGGTAGTATTAATTTAAACATTCACTCTCTTCCCAACGCCACGCAACACGCCGTCTGAACCGTCACCGACGTGCCCCCGTCGGAATTCAACATATTTTATTTTAGTCGGCAAAAATCGTGTGAGAAAAACGCTGATATTTTCGAACACGATGTTTTTTCATTTTGCTTCTGCAGTTCTTTTGTGTTCACGTGTATACATAATAATATACGTTTGGAAGGGAAGAAGAACGAAAACTAAATGTCGTCTAATAAAACGTAGAAAATATAAGAAGAGTAAGGTTTATTTGAAAAATTTTCATCGTATAGTTTAGTATTTTTACGTATTTTTTCACTATTTTCGATTCTAATAATAGATACATTTGCAGACAACAGAGTACATTTTTCTCAAGTACAGTCGAGCTTTTAGCTTTGGCCAAAATTGTGTGAGGAGAGTTGAATGTGAAACTTTTTGAACAGTTTCACCGTTCCAAATTTGTTAAAAAAATACTTTATGAAAACGTAATAATTTTCTTACTGTTCCCATAATTTTTAATGTGCTAAGTTTATGTTCAATCGGATTTGCCCTAAGTTCTATGTAATAATTATTTTATATACGAGAACATTCAATTGTTTTCAATGCGCACCCTCAAAAATAAAAATGAAAAATAATAAATTAACAGCAGAATAAAAAAAAATCGTATTTTTATTATGAATAGAAACTGACCGTTAATTTTAGATTGATTTACATAGGATTTTAAATAAAAATTAAACAAAAAACAAAAAAATTAAAAATTAAATATAAAAATATTTTATTAAAATAAAAAAAGTATATATATATATATATATTATACTAGAAATTCACCAAAAATGAAACACGAATGGAATGAAAAGGAAGTTTTCATTACAATTTTTTCACTCCATTTAAATTATTGTGTATTGCAATTCGATTTCTTATTACAATGGACGTAACAAGTTCTTTAGGCCAGAGAAGGGGTTCGAGTTTTATCTTTTTTTTTGTGTGAAAAAATATGATTTTAAAATAATGTAAAAACATGAATTGATTGCAAATAATTTTTGTGGACTTATCAAGTCTCCTACAGTTACGCTTACTAGAACGACTATGTACCAGTTTAAAGTCAATATATTGAACAACTAAAAAACTACGTGTGTATAGACATATGAAATTAAATATTAAAAGAAAATGTGTCCTGAACAAATTAAAAACTCGTCACACAGAGTTTTGTTCATAACACGAAGTATTATTATTATTTCGTAATGATACAATTATAAAATTAATTTAAATATACATACTTGTATCAATAAATAATTGATTTCAGTATAAAATAAAATTATTGTTCGTACGACGTACGAGACGTCTAGCCGGCAACATACAACGAAATCTTTCAGCGATGATAAACTCACGTAAATGCGTGTTATTCGTTTAAGAAGGCATCGTACCGTTGCATTTTAATTTATTATAAAGTCAACATAATACATTAGAACGTTTAAAACTTTCTTCGGCCGTGATGCGACGGTCGTTTAATAATTTATTGTCGTATTTATGATAAATACATCATATGTATTTTAACGTGTATACTTATCCTTTAATCTACGCGTGCTTTAATTATGCATGCGTGTGATTTACATAACTGTTATCGTCTAATTGCTTACGTGAACAATATTATTATTTCTCTTAAAGAGAAGAGCGCCCGAGTTTATGAATGCCGCGACTGTACTGCCGCTTTTTAATTTCATCTATCGATCGCCTATATATTAATGCGATTCGTTTTACAATTCGTTTTACAATTGTCGTCACACAAAAATATACAAATGTTATAAGTATCTTGTGCCGACCGTTAAATATCGATCACTCGAGACGTTTCTATTTTCGGATAGTACAAAGTAGATGTTCCGTGATGTTTAAATGAATGTTTTCGTCGATCGATTAATTATTAAAGATTTCAAGTTTACGTTATAATATTACGTTAACATAATACATTCATGTCAGCGCAACTATAAGTAGTTTTACATTAAAATACTAAAACTATAGAATCGCTACAGTAAAAAAATAATTTTTCCATTTAAATTTAACATGATATTCGATAATTCTTATTTGTTTAAGGCACCGAATATTTAATTATTACTAAATATAATAATTTATATTATAATATAATATAATATAATACGTATTGCAATCAGTTATTGTGTCGTGTACTTGTGTGAAATTTATCAACAGATGTTATTGTAATATTATTTTAAGTATATTGCTTATGTGTGTGTATGCTTTCTCAAGTTTACAGTAATTTAAATAATAATAATAATAATAATAGAAAATTCTATACAAATTAAAATTCTCAAATATGTAAATCACTCTAAAATAGTTATAGAATTTAATATTATGATAAAATGTTGTTTAAATGTTTAAATCCATTTGAACAAAACACGATTTAAACGGGAGGTTTAATAAATACTGAGAACTTACATATTTGAGAAAAGCTGGTACTCAAAGAAAAATATTTTAAAATGGTAAAATTCGTTTATGTACAGTTGACAAAATATATTGTATTATATACGTTTTTGATTTTGGTGTTAATACGTTCAGAGGGATTTGTGATTTGTTTCATTTTTGATCACTTTTTGATTTTAATGATTTATGATTTGTTGACAATAGGTAAAAGTTTAATTAGTTAATAAATTTGAAATTTAAATATTTTCATTGACAATTTAAATCATAACCAATTATGGTACTGGACAACGTTTTGATAAGAGCTATTAATTATTATGTTTTTTTTTTTTTTAATTACTCTTACTCGAAAAATTCTAAAATGTCTTATAATTGCTTATAGAAACCATATAAAATTACGAAATTTGAGGTACAGCTATGTATTCACATCAAACATTAAAATCTTGTATTTGAATAAGTAATTCAAATTTAACACTATCTATCAACGTCATCATTTTTATAGTTAATTTATGAAAATAGTAGTTTCATAAGTCATATATATATATATAATTTAAACTGAAAGTCATCGTAAAAAATCAAATAAGAAAAATAAAGTTGCTTTCTTATTTTTATGAATAAAGTTTTTCACTTTATTTTTATAATAACGAATCTGCAAAAATAAATAGAAATAGGCATCAGTAGGTATGTAACTCCATGAAAAGATAAATATTTTTCATATAATGTAATCCAAAATATAAATTAACTAATAGATACAAAAAATAATTATAGATACTACTTATAGAACACTATATGATGAGTAATATATTTAGACAATCGTAACAATATTATTAAAGCGCCGTTTGTTACGTAATTATATTTTTCATTCTCTACAAGTTAGAATGCAACTTTGATATTAATATATTCGTATAATGTATATCGTTTGAATCAGTAAACATATTGTTTGAAAAACATATAGTGTTTAAAATAACAACGATATTATATATCGACGAAAAAAATTATGTAACTCAAAATTTATTACGTTTTATTCGTTTCCATTAAATTATTAATAATTAATTAAATTTTAATTTCATTGTTTTAGAGTGTGTTAAAGGCGCATTTATTATAATAGATTAAACAGTTAAAATTAAGTTAAATAGATAATGTTTGTCTTACTTTTGAACTTGCATAGTTAACTGATTTCGTCATTAAATATTTAATTTAATTAGTTTATACTTGCACTGTATATGTATGAACTTAACTGTTTACAGTTAATTATGATAATTATCCAGTTTAGTTAACACTACGGAGACGAATAATTTTATCGACATTTACAATGTATTAGAATATAAAATAGTCAATAACTCGTTAAAACTGAAATAATTGTCTACGTACGACATAAATTATATTAAAAGATAGAAAATAGATTAATTTTTAAATTTTGATTTTAATAAAATAGTTACGTTAAAATTTCAAAATTTATTATTTGTGATTGAGTAGAGATAATATTTATTTCCATTTTACTTAACTAGTAAACATTAAAAAAAAAAAAAAAGATAGTTATGATATGTCTCTTATGAAAATATATGAATAGAACAATAATACGCAGTGTATTGGTAAACAATTTTTTAAGTTTATGTTTATAAGGGTGAATTATGGACAAGAAAAATCATTTTTTATAGATATTATAAATAAAACGTGCAAGAATGCATTGTTGTTATGAATTTGTATTTTTTCGGTTGAAAGACAAAATTACTTATACATTTTTAGGGTTTAAATGAAACATAGTTTTATCAAAGTGCATTTTTTTGTGTTTCTCGAAAACCTTTTATTTGAATCGTATAGTTTTGCCTCTTAACTGTAATGAATATTTCGGACATTTTTGGAATAGTGAATTTAACTCAAACCGTTCTTTAAATAGACCATTTTTCGAAATTTTTAATGGTTTTCAAGAAAAAATGCGTAAGTAGTTAAATACTTTTGATAAAATACTTAAAAAACGTGCCTTTTCGTTAAAATATATCTTTGATTAAGGTAATGAACCTAATTTTCAATAAAATATTTTGTCATTGGATTTGAATTTAAATATGACCATTTATTTTAGGTCACTTTTATTTTATTTTAAAATTTGGTGTTTTATAATATTATTACGAAATATAATATAATATGATAAATGTAATACGGTCTTTTGATTTTGTGTTTTTCGAGTATATTACTATTTTGTATATTAAGAGGTTTCAATAAATTAAGTTGTTTGCCTTTACTTGATAAGCATTACTAATAAAGCAAACAGTGATATTTTTATAGAAATGACAAAGTTTATATTTTATATTTATTTAGAATACAAGAAAAAAAAGCGAATTAAATCAGTTTATCGATATTATATTGATATAATAACAAAAAATAAAAAAAAATATTGGCAGTAAACGCCTTTTCCGTGTATGCACTTGAAAACATGAATGTCGTTAAATTTGGCGTTCGCCTCTGAGATAAAACAATATATTTTTTATTGACAAATACCTTCGGAGATCAAATTTCAAAATGAAAAAAATTGGTCTAAATGAAAAAAAAACGTTACGTTGACGTTAATATGAATTAAAATAAGTTAATTTAAAATAATGTTGACATTAAACCAAAAGTAATTCATTAAGTTGATTTTAACTTTTTAACATAAATTTTAACTTATTAACTCGTTAACATCCTGTCTTGGATATCGGCTGTGTATACATAGTAGATATACATTTTATCTATTTTTTTACTACGAAATTGAATTCATATCCTCTCCGTTCCCAATCCGTCGAAAATAATGTCCACTTTTTTGATTAAGGGTGAGTGTTTATATATAAGGACAGATAGTAGTGAGTTAGCCGTTGTTGAAGGTGGTTTTTTTGTTGTTAAATTGATGTGTTTTTTACCCCTCGGAAAATACTTTTTAGGATAATAAAAATTTCGCAAAAATGTAATGCAGTGTATTTACGCGCTATCAATCAGACGTATTTGATGGAGATTGATAGATTTAGAGCTCTACTACGGTACGCAAAGTTTTTGAGAAACGTTTGGATTTATTGGTTTTTTGTTTTTCTTTTAATGGTCGCAATCTAAATATTATGCGAAAAACACATAACGCGTACTTAGACAAGTCTCACGACCACCACTTGCCTACAGATCATGTAACTTTCGTTTCACCTATACACCAACGACTTATCTAAATTGTTAAAATACGTTTCTGAGACTTAAAAAGCCGCGGATCCATATCTGGGTACATATATATGTAGAAACGTGTGACGCATTCCATTATACGGCTTAATTTAATGGGCTTTAAAGTTTATTAAATACCAAAAAAATAAATAAATAAATAAATCGCAATAAAAGGACGAAAAATTAACGAGTATATACGAAAAACAAAGTAGGTATACAGTTTGTGTACTGTACGTCATATTATAAGAACTGAAACGGTTATAAAGCGCGTAGTGATTTTGATAGAATAATTATTTTAAGCGCGTGCAACGATTATATGATATTATATAACAATAATTCGCTATTTTTAACGTCATATAAAACACTCTTCGGTATAAAACGCATTAATCACTCGTCACTAAATGGCCGCAAATTAAATTAAATTAATCCCATCAGTTAAAAAATTAATAACGATAATACGCGTGTAATTTATTATCCGACGAATTAAACGAAAAAAACAGAAAATCTAAACGTCATAATAACACATAATAACACATAATATATCGCATGTAACGTCACGAAGAATTTCAAGAATTCTAGCGTGTTGCGAAAAACAAAAGAGAAAATTTGAACAACATTTCTTATCGTATCAAAAATCTTGATAGATACATATTCTATTTTCGCAAAGTTATTCGACCGGAATTTAGATCGCAATCGTTACGATTTTATTATATTCTGCGTTTGTCTATACTTATTTGAAGTTATACATCATACATAATAGTAGTATTGTGATTTTGACGTTTTTCGTTTGAAGTCGGACAAAACTATACAATATAATATATTATATATTTAAGCAATATCGAATAATTTTACACGCGGTGGATTATAATCGTTATACTTAAATAAAAATACTAATTTCTTTTTTCACGCCGGTAATATTATCAAATATATCGTATATGCGTGTGTGTAAATGTATATATTAAAAATTGAATTTGTCCGTTCGTCGACACTACGAAATATTGTTATCTCAATAAAAAAAAACACATTTAGAAAACTGAAAAGAACTGCGAATGCGCGCAGGTCAGGATTTTGAAATTGAAAAAAGTTTCACCCAGGGCACGTGTGCGTGGACTTTAAGGCGTAATTTTATGAGGTGAATGCTCAATAAAAACATTGCGCTTAAAATAAAACCATACGCATTGAAAATAACACACACACACACAGGTGATTCTTATAACGTAGAACATTACATTTGTTGGTCAATTATTTTTTGTGTGTACATTGAGATTATAAATTGGATATACCAGTTTACATACCTGTGCGATTCCTATATACTATAAATTATAACTGCGGCGATAGCATTGTTTTGACGTTAACTTTTTGTCGCGTAATATCGTAACACGTACGCGTAGAGGTATTTGAAAAATGTTGAATTTAAGTTGTGCTATTTTTTATTTCATGTGTGTGTGTGTGTGTGTGTGTGTGCTCTGCGACCTTTGTACCAAATGACGATTCGGTTTTCATTTTCATTTTCATTTATATATTTTTTTATTCTTGTTCTACTTTCTCTAAATGTATAATTTAATAGCAGAACGAGGGAGAAACGTGTACGGTAAGGGGAAAAAAGCATATTTATAACATAAATGCGTATAAACGGTTAGAGCTAAAAAAAGAGAATAAATTTAAATTCTACCACTCGTTTTGAAAATCGAGCTTTTTTATTATTGTCATTTTTCAACGAATTTACGACCAGAAAACCGCTCGTGTTAATGACCAGCAACATTTCTCGACTGGAAATTTACGTCGAGTTTACGTTTTTATTATATTTAATTAAAGAAACATGTTCGATAGTTTTGGATCTTTTTCTTTTTGAAACTTTTGACAAGTAAAAGTGTGACTTGGATCACATTTTTGATATTTAGAAAATGTTTAAAACTTTTTTGCTTACAAAAAACAAAAAAATAATAGTTGATTTTAAAACATTACAATAAATACATATAAATTATTGTATACTATTACATCAGGTTTCAATTGATTTGTAGTGCTTTTAATGGGACGAGAGACGGCGTATTTCTTGTACCGCTTAAGACTTTAAAGCTATAGAAAAATTCGACGTTTTCAAGCGAGCCGGATTTTATTTTGAGAAACATTCATTACACTATTTTCTAGGGGTAGTTGTGGAAATCGATAATTAAAACCGTGTTAAAAATCTACTCGCACGTTAACCCGGAAAAAAGGTCGACTAGTTCACATCTTTCGTCAGAATCGAATCCCGTTCATTTCAAGCGGTTGGATTTTCGTCTAGCTTTCAAGTCTGAAACCATCGCGCGCGCAAAATTTAAAAAAGTAAAAGCGAAAATAATAAGGAGCGCAGGCCCTCGTCCCACGCCGGTTCGAGCGTCGTCTAGTTCTATATTACGTTTGTTATGACTGTCGGTTCCGCGTCTGACGGTATTGCGGTCAATTACTGCGCATAACGATAATCGGCGCGCGAGCGAACGGTTTGAATACGTCCGCGGGATTGGGTTTAATTCAAAATGATTTCACCCTTCCGTTTCGCGTCCACAGACCGCAGTCGCCACTGCAGTTATATACGCGCGCGCTTACACTCACACACATACACATATATATATATTTATTTATTTATTTATAAATCGGCGTATACGCTCGACCGTTTGGGCGCGTGCGATCGTCGTCCGACCACCTGGTCCCGCCGTGAATAACGCCATTTTACAAACCGACGGCCCAGCGGCGTATTATATACGTACACGTTAAATTATACCGTTCAATTAATTTATCGCCCGGCAATAAAATCGCATAATTTATCGGTCTCCAGAAACTTTTGGTAACCGGTCGGCTTACCGCCCCGGCTACGGGGGTACGTACGTACGTAGTTTTCTAGCGGTTCCGAGCGTAACGCGCGCGTATTTGATGTCGCGCCGATGGGTTGGTCTCGTCGGGCCGCAAGCGTTCGAACGGTAATCGTATCAATAACGTCGTACGCGTATTGCGTACATCTCGAGTTAGATAGATAGATGGATGGATACGTATATTTTAAAATCGGAACGGTCGTAATGGACGTGATTTCGAATTTGTCAGGACGAGACGACGTCTGCGGCAATTTTATGACCAAACGGGATTTCTTTCTTTTCCCAAAAGATCTATTACGTTATGGGTGAAAAAAAACAATATCGATCCTCGCAAGTGTCTATTAATACGGTCGTTTTATTACATTTATACGTATATAAAAAAAAAAACACTTTTTTAATGTTAATCGTTGACTTTCGTGAATTATTAAAACGTATACCGTTCGTGTACGTAAACGTTCCGTAACGACGAATCCGTTCGTTGTGTATGTTATTTTCGCATATCGTATCGATTGGAAATATTCGTTTTCCTTGTCTTGTGACATTTTTCATTAAAATTGTTTATCGTCAAATTTACGATATTATCATTTTGTAAAATATTATGCTAAATGTCGAGCGATAATGTACGTGCATTTCGAATAACGGCTATTTAAAATAAAATGTTTTCGAACAAATCGATAAACTCGAATGAAACGATAAAATTATTTGGAAAACAGTTTACCAACTATACCTATTAAAACAGAACAAAAACAGATATCAATCACAATCACGGAATAGTTGGATAACACGACGGATCATGGATAATGCGTGTGAAATCGTATTGTTTTTTCTTACTTTTTTTTACGTTATTATTGTTGTTGTTATAATTTGTATTCTAAAAATTGTAGTTTTTGCTATTAAAACAAACACATTCTGAAAATATATATTTTATTCACAAGCGTACTCAATGATTGTAATTTGTTTAATTATGTTATGTTGTCCAATCGTTGTTTTCTCAAGAATCGCGTTCATCGTATATTTTAATGGTCATACCTAATTTCTTGATAATTAGGCGCAACTATTAAAACAGACATTAAATAAAATTTGTTATTATTCAAAATGAAGCACTTGAAAATGCTTTTTGTTTTTAACGTATCTTAAGCGAACCGAACAAAAGTGCGTCGTTTACGTACTAATTAATTACGGCAAGGAGACAGAAATAACTGTTTCATTGGGTTAATATCAAACAGTCATAACGGAAATGTTAATAGGAAAATGTTTTAATAAGACGAAATACATCAAATTATTATGAATCCGTTTATATATATATAACGTACATCGTATACTTTTTAATAGTGTTTTTCTAAAAACGTAAAAACTTTAATTTTAATTTTTTTAGGATCACTATTTGGTTATTATGAAGTAATATTTTCAGTCGATAATGAAAAAAAATTATTAACATTAGAAATAAAAAAAAAAAATTATACACGTAAAACGATTTTCAATTAATGATTTCTGAACCGTAAAGACATTTCGAACTCATTGCGGAAAACACGTTTGAATATGCATGAAAATGGTTTCTCATTTTTCCGTGTCGATGAAATGACAAACGTCACTCCTACAGAACAACGTGTTCATTTAGACGACGAATTAGGATTAGATTCCTTACTTTCACAACAAATATCGATACATTAACCTTGGATAGAGAATTCCAAAAATGTTATACACAACGTTATTACTTTGTGTTGTAAAACGTCATTACTAAATTTAATAAAAAATGTAATTACATTTCGGGCGCATTTCAAACGCGCGTATCGATTGCATTGATGCATTTAATGTTTTTAATTAAATTACGACCGACATTATTGTTTTCGATTTATGACGTTTTCGAATACGTTCGACGTTTCTCTTTCTACTATTACCGCCACTCGCATTAATTATGTTATACGTAAAAACTAGCGAGATTTATAAATAGCGCAATACAGCTATTTACACCTTTTTGAAACGTATGAATTATTACTGTATGTGGCTATTTCTGGGAAATTTATTACAAATAACTAAAATAAGAAAGGAATTGTGAGTATTCAATTTTTTTTTTTTTTTGCGATGCAGAGTTTATGTTTTAAATAATATTACAATAAAAACATGTTCGTGGTATTCGACGTTATATAATGTTTTATGGAAATTATTCGAACTAAAAAAAAAGAAAAAAAAAGAAAAAGAAACGATATATTATATATTTTATTATGTAGCTATAATATATATTGTATCACGTATAAGCAAACAAGGCCGTATAGTTTTATGGGTTCAAACCTTTCCTGTGGCAGTCTTCTTTTTACCCTTTACGGTATAATTTTATTAATTAGCATACACTAATTATTGAGTACAATACTGTGCGGTTTGCGTGTGCAGTACGTAAAAAATACGCCGGTTAACCGGTATTATTGTTTGTTTGGGTTTTATTTCACTAAAACATTAAAATATTTTAAAAATCTATTCCCGATAATATATGTCACGCGGCAATGTTTGAGAAAAGACAATATTCGAGATCATACGACTCGGTTATTGATTGAGAACATTACGATGATAGGTTTGAAAACACAAAATAATATACGATAATATATTGTTCGACCGACAACGACTGGTATTCATGTGAATAATGAATGTTCGCTGGCGACGAACTCTGAAGTAAGTATATATGTGTGTGTATAGCATCGTTTGATGCCTTTTCGTTTTAGACGAAACAAATTATCGCGCTAAAGTTGAACTCCATTTGGACTTCGGTGGCTATTGATGATCAACTCGAGAAGACGAAAAAAAAAAAGCCGGAAAAGACGACAATTTTCTACCGACGACTTTTTACGTTCTTTTGATCGTTTTAATTCGATCGTCGGCCTAGACTGCAGTCTGTTGAGCCGTGCGCCCCAGAGATAGCTGCCGCCTTAAGTCAGAATAAACATAAATAATGAGTTTTTCTTTTCTTTTAGCACGATTGTATTTCACCCCTGTTCTATATTCGTACCGATTAAATTGTTCAGCTTCGCACACCATATTTTATTTTTTTTTTTGACAACTTTGACAAAATAAAAAGACGGGTACAAAGAAATAAACCGACTGCAATTTCGACGGATCACCGATCGCTCTGGTCGAGATCGAAGTCTCGTTGCAACGAACGAACACTGAACAAGCAATATATATATAATAAAAACATTAGTAAGACAAAAAAAAAATACTTATTTGCCTCAAATTTAATAGACAACGATTATATTTGTAAATTATCATTTATATTTCGTATATAATAAATTATATTTACGTATTTCGTATATAAATTCGTATATAATGAATTGTGTATACAAATATGGGTTTTCCATACTTTTCGGACGCGTGAAAACTACTCGAACAATAAAAATACCATCTTAACCATCAAAATACCTTCTGAAGAAAATCATATTTTTTTATTATTATTTTCTAATTAATGACAATTTGTTTAATGTGCGTATAATATAATATACAAAAATGTTTTCATACCGAGCAGTTTTTTTTATTAATATAGTATAAATAAAATTAATAGAACAAAAGCAAATTTATCGATGCAAATAATATTTTCCATATAACTTTTAAACTTGACACTGTAGTCGGAAAAGAAATAATTTGAGAGATTTAACCATTAAGATACTTCTCCTAAGTATACGTATGCGTGTACGTAATATACACAGCACAATGTGTGTTCAGCGTATGACCTTCCAATACGGGTTAAAAAAAATCTATTTCAATTCATCATTAATATTTATTGACTGTATGTCTCCGACTTTATTTACTTTTAATATTTATTGACTGTATATGTTACCGATACATTGATGCAGACGAATAATTGATTAATCTACTACAAACCGTTTCAACTCGAGAGCTTTCATACGAACAAATGTACGTAATTATCATTATCGTTGTCAATTATGATTTGAGGTAGGAATTTTTTGCCCGACTTTACCTGTTTATATTTAATTATTATTACGTATAGAAAATACACAAATACGTTTTATATTGTCGCGTTTCATTTTTAAAAAAATGGGTTTATTTAATACGCTTGTAATATATTTGTAGTGGTTGAAACATTTTCGATACACACAGTTTGTTGTATGCAATTTAATATATTTATACAGCAATCGTATTAAAACCATTACGAGTATTTTTCCAAAACATTTTTATTATTCGACAAAAACGTTATTTCACCATATTATTATAAATTATCATTTTTATTTTATCGTTTATCGTAGTGTGCGCATGAATAAGTTTTATGACGAGTTATACATTTTTCAAATCATATTTGTATTTTAGTTTTTTTCGTACACTTATTTTGAAAAAAACTGTTATGAAATTTGTTCGTGAATTCGTTTGATGTAGGATTTTATTATTTTATAATTTATGTAGTACGATAGATTTTTTAATTTTTAAAATGGAAACTTTTCCATCCCGTTGCAGTAATATTTTATTGTAAAATAGAAAAAAAAACACCTATCTAGATCAATTTAAATATACCGATCGGTGAACGGAATCCAATCGGCTGACAAACACACTTACGTAAGACGCGTACCTAACTATTGACATAATGCTAAATCGGTCATATCGTTCCCGGTATTTGTCACTAACGATTTTCGACGAGGGCGTAAGCTAATAGTTGTTTATGATAAATGTATAATACAATGCGTTGTTGCTATTATCGGAATTATTCGCGTCGAGGCATTTAACAATTCAACCGTACGGTATTATAGTAAAGTAATGCATTACTTTTCAATAATGCATTCGCTCTTCCCCGTATTGCTGAGTACAACACCGATGCACAGAGCGTTTATGCCGTTTGTCATTATCATTTGCAAAATATTAACCTAACGTCGAATCGCATATTAAACGGCGGTAAACGTGTATAATGTATATCCGCATCGCGTTGTTGTTTTCATGCGCTGGACAAGTGAAATGGCGAGTGATAATGAGAGAGAACGAGAGAGATAGTGGATGCAGAAGACTCACGTAAAAGCCGGTCCTTCCGGGTGAACAAGAACGAATATTACATGCACAATGGACTTAACGGGGGCTGTGGCGATAACAATAACTGCAGGAATCAAACGGTTATCGTATGTACGTGCATACGATTTTCGCAGATGATCCGACGGCAAACGCGCGTATCGCGATAATATGTGCTTTGTGTGCATATAACATGTGAGTATCAGTCATCATTTAATTGAGCGCGGTCGATTTTTAATCCTAGGTCGTCCTAGAAAAATTCTAGAAAAGAGAGCGTGTGTTTACGATGGAATTTTCTACACCGACTCGCAGAAATACAATGCATGTGTTTACAAGGTTTATATGACACCAAAAACAGCATGCTAAAAAAAAAAAATATGGGAGCCATGATGAGCGACAGAGTAAGCTGGGCTGGTTACGTATGGAGACTTGACGGAATAATTTGGGAGTTAGCAAGATGACGACCAGACTCGAAGCAACCTAAAGGTCGTCCCGGACAATGGCGGACGAACAGAGTGAAGGAAGATCTAAGGTCGTCGGAGAGTGAAGAGTGCGGAAGAGACATTAAAAGACAGAATTAAATGCAGGAACCTTGTTATTGCCACAAAGGGTCTAAAAGACCTGTAATACGCTAATAATAAAGGAAAAAAATGTCTAGGTAGTGTTTCTCGAGTACGACTACTAAATTCTACGGGCCCAATAACGAGCGGTACGGTTTAATTTAAAGGTTTCAAGGACGCGGGGAAACGATCGTATTTCGTTGAAGACTACTGCGACGACAAAAGAGAATATAAAGTCGGCGAACTCGTGTTAGTGACGTCCTAGCGTTCAGTTTGCGTATTTCCACACAGCATACCGTATTATCGTGTATACAGATGACTTCGCGTTTGTCGATCCAACCGACTCCTTGGGTCGGTTATTTTCATTTTTTTTAACCGTTAAACAATTATAATAGTGTTATAAAATATTGTCAAATTATTTCGGCATTGCATGTTTCGCAGTATCGCTTTTCAATAATTAATATAATTAATAGTTGTCTCGATGAGAGCATATTCATTCATTAATTATATAAATAGACATATGTATAATACTGAACAGAATATGATTTGTATAAACTTTACATCTGAATAACATTTCATCGATTTATGTTGAACACTTATAAGTATAAATAATTTTTAAATTTTCCTGTTATAACAGAAAGTCGGGAGGACGTTTTAAAAAATGTCCGAATTACCATTGAATACGATAAAGAGCGTATCGTGTAAATATTATTTTGTTTGTAATTTTTAAATGTTATGGTACTGGTATTGATAATACATTGTCAGTTGAACACATTCGTTCGTTGGGTACTCCACACCGAATTATTCTATATTCTGAACACGCGTGTCCTAAAAAGTATTTATATATTTTAGTCGGTATGTATAATACGGTTTCAAGTTAATTATCATGTAACGTAATACGGTTTATACGGTCATTGGAATATGTGAGTTCGTCTATAAAAAAAGTTAATTTTATTAGATTTAAGTATACGACGAAAAATGTGAAAATATTATTATTATTATTACAACGCGTGAATAACATTTGTAAATATATGATTATATAAATATATATATATATATTGCATCGCGACAGCTTTTTTCTCAAGATCAATAGAAATAAACTACACTATTTCTTTTTATACGCGAAATTGTCATATGCTTTCTATATAGTGATAAAAAACTGCTCCTATAATATGTTATATTGAATTTGAAAGTGATTATATATATATATGTGAAAAAATACTTATATGTATTGTAAAATACAAATGCTCTGTTTCTTTCATCTAAAAATAAAAAAAGCCAACGGGTTTAGATTACTGAGAATTAAATGTACTACCATTTTACAAGAGAAAGAAAACGAAGGGATATCGAATAAAATGAAATCTATTCAAGATTTAACGCTCAAACGAATGTGTACGAATAATAGTTGACGTACAAATAGTTCGTCCATGCGCCCAAATAAAAAATGGACCGAACGATTAGTTTGATGACATTTTTTTAGTCTCGCTGTGAAAGTTTTGATTTCAAATGAATTATAGACATCACAGGAATTTAATATTCCGTCAAAAGGTTCGTTGAAACTGCGTTGTTGTATAATATGTGGGTGCGTTGTTGAAAAATGAAGATTAATGATTTACCCATTGAATTCGGCCGTGGAACATTAAAATTAATTTTTTCCCTCGTTTGACGGTCAAATGTACTGTTTGAATGTCTATAAACAAAACAGTAGTTCGCGTAGATATTATGTCGAAAAAATATGTTAATTAATTTTGTAACAATCGCAGAGATAATGCGTATTCGGTAAAATTACAAAATATTCTTAGTTTGCTGAATAGTCTTTACTAACGCCGTCGCATATAGACGTTATTAACCGCACGTGTGAAATTTTAACGGAAAACTGTGTTCGAATTTATTAAAGGATACGATATAAGTATATATCCGATGAACATATATATATATATAATTCGTTGATACGCATATATATATGCAAATAGTATATGAAGGATACGTTTGCTGCGAGACACATAAAATGAAACTTGGAAGTCGACTTTAAAGGATCCGTGTTTTATTTGTTCGTCGTTACTTATATATTATATTATATGTATACAGATATTTTGTGTGACGCGTGTGTATAACTTATTTCAAAGTGGTGGAAATAAACAAAATAAAGTCCAGAAACACAGGGTGATATTTTTTATCAAACCACATCTTGGAAAATATAAATAATGTTCGTTATATTTTTGTATGAAACATTCTTGTAACATTACATTTCGTTCTATATCTTTTCATTATATTTTCCATCCCTTCGTCCTTTATTTGTTATGACTATATACATTTTTGATTTTCAAATTGAAACCTAAGATTTGAACTAAAAATTTTTTAGGAATATATTTCTCTTAGAATTTCAACGCTTTAACAAATTGGATGAGTATTTCCTGAGTACTAGATGTAACAAGCATTGTGCGTTTAAGATATGGAAAGGTATTGTAGCAAATATTGAAAATTAACCCTCTTTAAGTAGATGCTTTATTAGAAACGATTAAGCCCGGTTGTTAAATATCCCATTTAATCAAATTATTCGTAATCACTGTGATGTCTTATACGTAACACATAAATTTACAATTGTAATAAAGATATGGAAATTAAATATTTTTAAGCAAGTTTATTTTTTTATAAAATATAATACAAATAAAAAAAAAAAAAATTTTTTTTGAACCATCCGTGAAATTAACAGTGAAACCATTCATAGGACAATCCGTGAAAAAAATTCAAAATAAATTTAAATTTTTCATTGCATAAACATTCAATTATATACCTTTTTTCAAATAATTTAAATGTTACAATTCTTCGTATTAAAAAAAAATTTTTTTTTTATAAATTAGAAAGATTGTTTGATAAACATAATTTTATGAAGTAATCTAATAATACCGTATCCTCACAAGATAAATAAATAGAAAATGAAAATTAGGAAACATTAATTTTTTTATTTAATTAATCAATTTAAGTAAATTGAATACTTTCTGTGAGTTGGTTAAAATCTTGTAAAGTAAATCTATTTTTATTTTATTATTTATAATTATTTTAATTATAATAGTCTGAAAACATTTGAAATCTGTACAGAACGGAGAAAACACGAATTAAAAAACTACTCAGAAATCAACCAATCGCTGTCGCCAACACCACTGCCGAAGGTATTATAAAAGAGTGGTAGGATCAGTTGCATTAACGATGTCGATAAGAATATTATACATTTATGTTATACGATTTTAGTCTATATACGTGAAAGTTCATTTGGGATCAAACTTAAAGTTATTCAGTATTAAACTTGGAAAATAGGGATTAAGTCAAAGTTATGTGGAGTTTATGAAAGATACGTAAACCTACATGAATAATAGAACTTGTACATGTCGTATTATGTAATATGTACATCACAATTTTTTCATAATAGAGTATATATATGTATATAACAACTATTACTTGATAGTATACAATATATAAAATTCAAAACAACACTGAATACGTATTATTTATATCCAGAGCTGAATTTGGAGATGGGCTAGGGCCCCGGGCATCCATAAAACGGAGGTCTCCACATAATTAGATTTTATTTTACATTCTAATTTAATCCATATTATAACAAAAATTATAATTTTTAATACAGATTAAAATCATAATATTTGAATCAAAATCTTAAACTATCAATATTGTTTAAATGAATTAATAATAAAATAAATGCATAAAAGTGAGAGTAAAAAAATGAATTTTTACAACAGTTACTTGTTGACAAAATATTGGTATAGACATATTATCAAAAAGGCGTCGTCAGAAAATTAACACAAAATTATCTATATATATATATATATATTAGAAAAATACATCGTCACACCGATAAGAGTACAATCGGAAACGATGTTCGAAATTGCCTGTAATGCCCAACGATCGAGAATAATACACCATATACTTATATCAGGTAAGCACATACAAATATAACGTGTGGTCGGTTTATAAGTTCGATAATTTTTTCTTTTTCGATACTACGAAAATACAAATATTTTTTTCCAACCAGGAACGTTTTGGACGTAAACACATTGAAAGTTGAGAGATTTGTAAGAAGTGTACGATCATAAGGATTAAGATATTCGCAAAAAATGCGTTTTCGGAGCTAATCGTGTTTTTAATCAATTATAACAATGGCTCTTTTTGGTTATTTTTATCGAAATCGAAATCGTATGACTCCATATTTATACACAATCATTATGGCATTATATTATATTATTTATGTGCATTATTCTGTCATCCACCCAAGCGATAAAAATGCTAAGTCTTCTATTTCCACGACGATTTTTCCGTTATTCTAATACGACGTCACTTAACCTAACCATTCGTCTTTCTGATTTTTCGTTCTTTTTTCTAAAATTGAAATGCGTACGCGGGCATAAAAAAAACTACCGGGATTTACTGTGAAATATATATATAAATAAATATATATATATGTATATCCCAATTTGTCAACTTTTTTCGTTTTCTTAAAAAAAAAAATTGATAAAACATCGAATTTCATATAGCATAATATAGCTGCAAATCAGTTCTGGGTTTTCAGTCAATGTACGGTCTCTTGTTATTGACGAAACTGACGAGACTGCTCGTTATTAATATTAGACATTTATCTCGTGATTGATGAAAAAAATTCAATAAACAAGTAACGACGACGGGAACAACATAGCAAGAAATAGATTCGTGTCTAACTAAATACGTATATTATTGTTGTTGTTATTATTATTATTATTAGGTTGCACGCACGCGATCGATGCATATCAACAAGACGGGGCGATAACAGTATAATAAATTCCGCTTAACCGGGTACGAGGTATACTGTTATTAGCATCACGCCATACGAAGACGATACGAAGTCCGATTCTCGTGCCGTGTATAATTAGCCGATATGTTTATTAATTACTTTTAGATATTGAAATGACGTTAGATTGCACGCGTATGTGTGCATGTTCTTTTAGGCGAAACACTAAACTCCCCTCTCTTTATATTATTAATAAAGCTTTTTTTTCCGTGTACAATATATTATAATCATATGTTTAGTGATTATTTTACATAACCGTTTATCAGATATATGGACATATGTTTTTGCCTAGATTAAATACGATTCCGATAATTGCCGTGTCGTCATAATTTCCGGTATTAATTCAAATTGCCAAAAATAACCGATCGATTATTGGATTATTTATTAATAAATTGACGGTTAGCGCCGAATTAAAAACGTGTATGTTTCTCTTTAAATGCCATTGGTAATTTTCAAACAAATATGTTAGCAACGAAAAGAAATCATCAATTATTATTTCTTGTCATTATAATCGAATGTTGTCGTCGAACATTTTAATACCGATGGCTCTTTTTTGTTGTGAAAACTATTGTTTTGTTTTACATAAAATTTATATCAAAATGTGAATCATTTAAATAAATCAACCAAATTGTATACATTTTATTGAATCGTTTTCTTGAAGAACTCGAACTATTTGTGTGAAAATTATTTGAATACTCACGACGGTACATTAAAATATGCAAACATATCATGGATTTATTTCGCTTAAAATATACGAATGACGATAATACTAAGATATTTTTTAATAAAAATTATTTAATCGCTTAGGTTCGATTTTGAATTAATGATTTAATAATTAATCTTGTAACGAATTTTTGTTGTGTGAAATCCATAAGTGCTGATTGGGAAACGTTTCCAGCGCGGGGAACTAACCGACACGGCGCTCAAGTTAGGCTATTTCGATACATCCGCAGGTTCACAGAATATGTATCACACAGCGGTACGAACGGTATAGCGGAAAATGGGTGTTGTTTATCATATTAATGATTATAAATTTATTTATAACAATATACGCAAATATTCCAAACGATTCGTCTAAAATACGTATAAAAAAAAAAAAAAAAATAGGTGCGGCGTACGGTGAAGTCGGCTCGAGCGCTTTTCATATACAGAGATTTTAGTCTTTCAATTTTTTGTATTATTTTATTTAAAAGTTTATTTTGTTATAATTTATTTAAAACACGAATAAATCCCTTTAAAAACTTTGGACTAACAAGGACATTAGTATTTTTTATATAGATTTTGAAAGTTTTGGGAAAATATAATCAAATTTTTATACGGTAGTTTAATTTTGTTTCAAAAGATAGTTATTTTTGATCATTTAACTATGTAATAATTATTGTTTGAATGAAGAGTATAGAGGGTACGACTTTATTACAATTGAATTTTTGTACAATTCACAAACCAGACTTTCCTTCTAGTACTATATTAGTTACATATTTACACGTTATAATAATATCCAAATAAAACTTGTGTTAAATTTTAATGAATTTTCGATAAAAAAGACCAAATGCGGATACACTTTTTATGCGTATTCGAACAGAAACAACGATATAGATATTAACCAGCTATAAAATATATAACACACAGTATTTCGGAATGAAATTCAATACAATTATTATTATATCAGTATGTTATTATCTATCGTCGAAGTTTTTGATCGCATGAATTATATGGTATTCTAATATGTATATATTTATATACACTTTTCAATATGTTCGTGTTAATATAATATCGGCTTTGTTCTCGTGACGTAATAACGACACAGCTAATCCGAAACATTTAAGCGTTGATTTATGATAAAAAAAAAAATATATATATAATATTCGATTTATTACAATATATATTTCGTTCCCGTTATTCGTATTAATATGTCGCGTAACGTATATTATTATTATTACTGCTGTACGTAATAATACGTTCAAAATTTTAACCGAGACGTTCCATAACAACATAATGTACAATAACGGACTTTGGAAAAGCGGGGGGAGAGAAGTGTAAGTTCAAAAAGTGCATTTCGATGTCCCTTCGCCGGCCGTATACTATCGCCCGGCAGACAGATAACACGGAAAAGCTTTTTTTGCACACCATTGCACGCGCACGCACGCGATCAAACACTCTTGTGACTGTCACAAACGGCTTTTTGCAGGCCACTGCCCGCATGTTAACCACATTTCTTTTTTGTCCGTTGTGTAGTGCACTAGAGCGTCTCAGCGTGTCAGATCAAAAAGGTGTTTTGAACATTACGAAAACTGTCGTCGTGACGGAGACAATGTTATAACAGATAGTATGACAGTTATCCAAAAAAGAAAACAATTTCCAAATAATGTTTTCTCAAAAAGAAAAAATAACAAAATCTGTACATTATAAAATGTGAATTGAGACTCGGAATGATGACGCGTCTCTATTAGTATAACAGTCATATTTTAAAATAATATTAAGTGACCTTTGTCGTACAGCAAGCCGAAATTTCTTAAATTTTTGTCCCACGTTAAGCTGTCGTAACTCACTGTACTTGCCGACGAGGAAGATGTGGACACACTTGGAACCGAATGTTTTCAAAATGTGTATAATAAATGTATCGGTCTATATGATCTACAGAGTTCTTCTTTTCCGTTTCTATTAGACATTTCAGCCGTTGTTATATAATTGTCAAATGAAAAAATTAATTTACACTATTATCACACCGAATGACTGTACGTTAAGTTATCGATTTAATTGGTTTCAATGCATGTCAACATCATATTATAATTGAGCGTGACAATTTTGTCACGAAAAGTATTACTCTTCGCCGTACGGAATGTTTGGGACTACATACGCAATACGTATTATGTATATATATATTTTTTTTTAAAAATATATTTCTCGACTTTATTAACATTGTATTATATTCCTAAAATGTCATCTAAGACTTGACCCGGTTATAATAGGGTGCTAGCCAAATTATCCGGATTCGGCCGAGTTTATGATTAATCCATTTTTATACTCTTGTTATTTGTTAATTAATTTCGTATTGGGAATGTTACAGTTTTTTCTACTTTATTTCATCGAATTTCCAATAATAAATTGTATGCAGTTGTTGTTGTTCGGTTATATATAAATGATTAGTGATAAATATTTATTGACATTATGTAATGTGTACCTCTACGAGATATGTACTAATCGAATATGGCATCGATTATTTATTGTCTCGCGATTGGCGAAGGTCAGACATTTATTTTTTCGCAATTATTATCGGGAACACACGTGTGTCTCCCTTCTCACCCATAGTTGAAAAAAAAGGCAACATAGTAGTGACAACCAAAGAAATATTTGGGACCATTTTGTGAAAAAAATTTGGAATAATTTTCAAACACGTAACATATAAAACGCCTGTTCTTTTGTGTATATAAGGATCGTGTTGCAAATTGACGAAATACGTGACCACGTATCGCTTTCCTTTCATTATCTAGCTGAATTCCCAAATATATATTTTCTATTTTATTTCACTTGAATATATTACGCGGTACTCACGTGATTTATTTTAACATTTTTAAACATTTTTCACATCACCTAACGAGAGGATGTCGTTAGACTTTCAAACTTTATCAACATATTCCTCACGCTACATCTACGCACACACACAACACACACACACACACACACACACACACACACACACACACACACAACACACACACACACACACACCAACACACACACACCACACACCACACACACACACATATATATATGTATATAATATATACATACATATTACGTACACATCGAAATACAAACAAATGTTACTAGTTGAATATTTGGGGGAAAAAACAATACCCAAATAAACAGCGTTAAGTATTCAAACTTCTCACAGAACATTATCGTAAAACAGTGATTGGCTTATATACTTTTTGAATTATTGAACATTTGAAAAGTATTGTTTATCAAACAGTTTTGTTTTTTATAAAGTAACAACATTGTATTATCTTTAACGATTCCTATAATTCAATAATTATTCTTAAAGAATTAATCTTTTGTCTGCATTGTTATGTGTTTGTTAAAAGAGAAAAAAATGAATATCTGATTAAGAATAAATAGTTGTTTCGATATTTTATTTAAGTATATTCTGTTCAAAATAATAACAGCAATTTTCAAAACAATATAAAAATATATGTTAGATAATAGTATATTATCATATAATGTCATAACCACGTTTATAATATAATAGGTAGGTGTTATTCGTTCGTATTTTTGTTGGATTTTTCAAAAAACCAGGACGTATTATTATTTTGTTATTCGAAAATCAGATTTTTTCCTTTTGTGTGGCCGCAGTATTTTTCAAGGTTGTTCAAGAGTTTTATTGAGTTTCTGGTATTATACTTTTACATAGTTTGCCAATATCAGAATATCGTTGTTATTATCAAAGAGGTGATACATTTTCGCTCCGTAATGGATTAACCGGTATGTGTAACGTTATTTATCATCTTAACATCGCCATTTCTGATTTTCTTCACTGAGTTCATTATTGTTCAAGCACAATGTCATAAAAAATACCGATACAAAAATAATTACACACTTTATCTGATATAACGTTTTTATTACACGAGTATGTTTACGCGTTTTTTGAAGTATCGTCGTATCACGGAAAACATAAAACACCTTATGTTATTACTAAGTATATGAAAACTCGTTATTCGTACAAAACTGTGTATTTTTATGTTTATATTACCTTTTTGTCGAGTATTTGAATTGATTAGCAACATGAGTATAAAAAATATATATATTAAAACAATTGTAGTAAATCTCGAGCGTAAGTTATTTTGTTGTTCTTTGGTTAACCTATGACAAAATCCGAGGAAAACAACTGCGGATACAAAATAATTTTGCGGGTATCTAAATTCAAAACCTAGTTTCTTACGTACACATATTTTTTTTCTACACGTAAAATCGAAAACCATACCATTTTTAATTGTTGTAATTTTTAAGTCTGAGAAAATACGTGCGATGGATAAAACCCATTTGGTTGTATTTTTTATAGTATTTAATTTACCAACTCTAGGTCTGTTTTTTATTTTATGTATTTCGTTGTGCAATATTTTGTTACACTCAATACAGAACAATATGTTATTGATTTCGTTATATTAATTTAGTCACTCTATTTTGTAAACACTACACATATATACATAACATATTTATATATATTGTCGATGAATAATTAAAGTGAAACGTTATTATGAAACGTTTATTATTACGATCAATTGGTTTTTTAATTTTTCGTGTTTTAAAAATTGATTTTCTTTTCAAACTTAGTTTGGACCATTTTTCATCACAATAATAAAATATTTTTTTTTCGAATTTTACTTTAAATATGTATTTTTTTATAGTTGTCAGAATAAATACAAATGTTATAATTAAATCATAAAAAAAAAAAAAAAATTCAAGCAAAAATTTAAATAAGAAGAACAATTATCTCACCACCATCTTCTCTTTCACTATCAGACAAATAATAGATTTACAATAGGTTTTTTTTTTTATCAATTCTACTCTAATTGTGATTTTCATAATTTTTTTTAGATTTTTGGTTTTTTTTACTATAAAATACTGCACATTTTTTTTTTTTTGAAAGACGTTCGATTGCCGAAATATTTGAAAATTATCTGTTGATTAGTCATCACAAATTTATGTTGAGAAAAAACGTGTTTAGAAAACGAATAACTATATAGCAGTTTTAATACGTAACGTATCGACTGACTTTATTTGAGAACGGTCGTCATAAAGAAAAGACTGATCGCAATTCAAATTGTCTCTAAAATAATAATGATTGATAATAGTAATTATTATATTAAAACTCATTACGCGTACGACTGAATTGATTTTGTAGACATTAATGAGGAATAATATCGGACGTGATATATGTATATATTATAATTGATAAATTATTATAGTATATTAATCGCATTTAAATGAAATAATATATACAATTATTATGAGTGCGCATTCTAAGTATCATAAAAACGTAATTAACAAATTATTCGTAGTAAATGACCGGAACAATAAACTTTTGTCCCCGATATATTGAAGGTTTTTTTTGTTTTATACTTAAATTACGAGTATTACGCTTTGTTAGTATTCATTCGTCGTCAATAGATTTATGTACATATATTAATACAATATAGTGTACTTCCTATAAAAAAAAAAAAAAATGTTTTTTTTAAAAACATTTTCGATTGGTATTGTACTGTATTGTGTATTGTGGCTTTATATATTAATATGTCTACATCAAATATACGAGTATGTTGTCGGAAATGGTAAATGTTGAACACACGATTTGAATATAGCATTCACAGTTTTATCGAAATTATTATTTTTTTTTTTCAGCAAAACAATTTGAAAATTAAGTATTTTACGCAACAATGCGATTTTAAATTTTTATTTTATGCTATTTGATACATTATACGTTGAATTTGCGAGAATATTAAAAAATATGATTACAATTTGAGTGTCACTTTCGTTCAATGTTGAAAACTATACTTTAAAATATTTTCAATTATATTAATTTATATATATAGCAATATGAAGCATTTAATTTAAAAAAAATGTTTTGTTAAAAAAAAAACCCTATCCTATAATAGTATTAAAATTAATACGTATATATATATATATTAGTGTATACTATTACATTAAGTTTTCATTTGATCGGAGTTTGATAATATACTTATGTGTACTAATATAGTTTTTGATCTAAAATAAGTATTGCACTCTTTCTTTCGTTAATTTTATATATTATAATCTAATGCAATTTTTTACGTCATATCCTAAGTAGTTATTGTTATTTTAACTTTGACGATAAATAATAATAATAATAATCGTATTGAACTGGTAATTTTTTAATCAAGTACTTTTAATGGGATCAAAATGGGTATAATTTTTGTAACATTTATGACTTGGCAGCTATATAAACCTCAGATTTCTTCGAGTGAATCAAATTTTACTCTAAAAAAACATCATCTTCTTTTTGAATATTATTGTGAAAATCCATTTTTGATATATTATTTGAAACTATGGTATTAATCTACTTCTACAACATAATATAGAAAAAAGGCTGACGAGAACAAATTTGTTGTCAGAGTTCAATTGTTCAATTGTTCCATTGGTTGAATTTTTGTCTAGTTTTATGTTTAAATTCGTCATATTACGTGCTTATAACATGATCAAATTCTTTTGGATTATCGACACGTGCGCATGTGGATACAGCTTAAGTCTACAATAAACTTATATTAATGCTCATTAATATATCTCGCACAACGACTAACACGTGATCGCACATTTTCCGAAAATCGCCAATCCACAATAGTTTTTAGAAAAAGTGCATTTTCGATCCCCTTAAAATAAATATTATGATAAAATATGATCGCCATAAGACGATTTATTTTATTAAAGTATTATATTGTAATCATTAAACTAAATTAACGCGTTAACTTCATGTAAAGTATAAATTATTTAATTTATAATAATATTATATTATTTTGATTATTGGCGTCACACGTGATATAAGAAATGTATACTGAAAGAAAAAAGAAATACACAATCTTGTGTTACAATATCGTGTTACAATATTAATCAAGTTTATTAGTTAATATATATACATCAAATACCAATGTTAAGACCTTACTTTTTATAATGTTTCTTCATCCCATACCGTTTGTTAAAGTAAATTATTATTGACTTTCAATAACGGTAGCTATTCAAGACGTATGGATTTCCCATTGGGATAAACTTTATGCAACTTCTACTTCATACAGAAATACATAAAGGTGTATAACAATATCAAACAAGAAAAGGATAAGGTTTTTCTTTCGTCAGTTATCATATTTATATTCATTTTCTTCATAAAAAGCAACATAAAATTATATTTATTAATACAAAATCAATGCATACGAAAAATTCCATCATTCTAAAACAATACATTTTTTTTTTTAAATAATATTTTTAATATCATTGTTATAATAATTTCATATTTATATATAATATATTATTTCACTTAGATTAAATTTTTACGAATAACAATACGAATAGCATATTAATTATCGTTTTCAATTGTAAAATACAATATAATATTATGTAATGGTGTCCACAACGAGTATATTATTTTAATTATATAATACGTAATACTATTATATTATTATTATTTGTTCATATAACATACGTTGGAAATAATAATAGTAACGACAAATACAAAATCGTTCTAAAAAAATTAATGAAAATTGTTTCAATTAATCAGTTCGAACAGTAGCTGTACAGAGTTAAAATACGTACACTAAAATAATATATATATATATATATATATTATAATAATTTACAATTTAACAATTTTCTTATTTTTAAACCACAAATGCATCTTATTATGTACACAATATACTAGCTGGTAATACGATTTAAATGGGTACGCGTTCATAGCGATCATTCGGATACGGGACGTAGCGGAATCGTTTTGCAGAGAGCATCGGCTGAGGGGCGAAATAAATGACCATGGAAATGGGAGTAGCTATTGGATTATTGCAGGACGTATTTGGTCCGTGTTGTTTCCTTTCGTGGAACAGTGGTCGCCGCAGTGTTTTAATCGCGAGTCCGGCCGTGTCCGCACGACGTCTGACGGACGTGTTACGTTCTCGCACGTCGGTGAAAACGTCGAACTTTCGCGCGCGCCGTTATGATGTAGGAACGCCGAGGTGTATCGCCGGTGACGGGAAGAGTGGTGTAGGAGGTCAGGGGACACGATTTACGACGTTTGAAGCGGATGTGTACCGTCGGCGGAACGAGGATAATGGCCGTATCGCGTACGGGGTAGTTTTACGTAACTCTTTTCGCGTAAACGTGCGGTTCTCTCTTTCCGCCCCCACGTTCGACACTTCGCGTAGCATGATTATTGCATCATGACTGGTATTATCTGACGTTTATTTTTTTCTTTGCTAAATTGGAACGCCACGTCAAAAGCGTAGCTGTCGCACGAATACCACAAATCGAGAATCAAATGCGATCATGCAAATTTGATTCGCGCGCGAATAGTGAACAAAACAACCTAAGTAATCGAAATGTCCATAATACAGGGAAAAAAATAAATATTAGCGGACGAAAAGAAAAAACTGCTTTCGTGATGATATTTGGGTGAATAGAGTATCGCCCGTTTTACAAGACCGACGATTACGTTTAAACAGAACACACACACGTTATTCGACTTGCCGTAATTATACGGCAACGCGCGTATTTTTCCGCCTATCCGTTAATCAATAGAATCGATTCAATATTAATTTGACTCGCGCGCGTCATAACGTTACGGACAAAGTATAATATGCACATTTACATATTATTGTATTACACTTTAATCAGTATCTGTTCAAAGGAATCCCTTAAAACAACAATAATATATATGGTAAAAGGGTCACAATAATGTTTGTTATTAATGATGTCGTTTTGAGTGGAAATCATCGGTTTTTTATTTCTGTTAATACGTAGACACTGTAGAAAAAAATGTCTGTTTCACTGCACTACACACTTGGCGGTGACATGGTCCGTTGATAATTTTTGACATTTTAACGAACTCTAAACACGTTTAACTCACAGCAGATCATACAATTCGTTCTACCCGTGATGGTTTCCGACTACGAGAGTAACCTACTCGTGTGGAAATATATTTGTAAATACACATTTGCTATTAAAATGTGTTTTAAACCTGATCGCATCATATAGTTCCCAGTCGAACGATGTGATTTGGCTTTAAATATCAAGTATTTGTTTATTACGGTATCATCATTTTATAATATGCGTTCGATTCGTTAGTTAACTCTAAACCAAGGTACATGGGCAAGTTAAACGAGTATATTATTACATATAATACAGGAAATAACATCGAGACGCTTTTGTTGTTTTTAACCTCAGCTATCGATTTCGTACGGTTCATATGGTTTCAATGATCGGCGCGATCATTTTTATTTTCTCCTCGTAGATAAATCAAACGAGTCGTACTGTTTTGGACACGTGAAAATTTATCTATATTATACGTCGTCTGTTGTTGGTAAATTTCGATTTCTACTGACAACACCAGTAAAACACGATATATCTTATTATGAAACAAATGCTTATAATAATTGGTCTTTTCGTGATTAATAACATTACACAACTTATTGAGATGGTTTTTTAGAATGTTTGAAAAATATTTTTAACATCGTTTATCGGTCCATTGTGATATTGAATTTGAAAATAATAAAAAAAAACCGAAACGGGTGTTATGTGACCTTTTCTGGACGATAACAATTTTTCATAAATTCCAATTTTATTGTATTTTTCCAAAGTCGTTTGTCTCCACAAACTCGACAGTATTTCTTGGTGCACTTTAGATTCGCTATAATTTTAAACCTTCATAGAACCGAAAGCACGTAAAACGAAAACGGCAAATAAATAATATTATTGTTTCTAAATGAATTTTTCCGTTTTTGAATTATAACCGTGTTATTAAAACGGTTTGTTATTGTTTTGTTTTGTGATCACTTGCCTGTTGTTGAACGTTGGAACTATAATACTGGTGTATCAATGTAGACGGGACAAACCTAACCTAACGTTGTACATTTTATAGAATAATACCAATGGGATACATACTATATAGATGGATGAGTATAATATACATTAGATTTTACGGTGGATCGATCGAAAAAAATACATGTTATCGATATCAACATTTCTCGTTATGAGGTTAAAAACAGTACCAGCAGTGTTATTTATAATAATTCTTCATAGAATCGTACATCCAAAATGTTCAACAACGTCAAAAAACAATTTTTTTTCTTAACTGTTTTAATAAAAACTTCGTTAGTTCAACGAATAAATATTATTATGTACAAAGTGCTGACCATTAAAAAATCCGACCGGATATAACGATTTGCGTGTACGACCGAGACGCGGTGAGTAAAATAATTTACCGTAATGATATTATGATCGAGTATTTATTTTTAATTCAAGTTAATCAGATTGTTAAGATTTTCGTTTAACGCGTTGTATTTTTTCGAAACGTGTTTTTTGGTAGCCTAAACGGATTTTGACTATTGGGTCTGTATTTCTATTTTAATTAATTTTTTTACATACTTTATACAAAGGGAAAAAAGAAAAAAGTAAAAAATGAGAGAGATAGATAGAGAGAGAGAAAGAGAAAGAGGAAAAGAAAGAAAGAATCAAAACGTAGGAGACTTTTCGCGGATTGGTTTTCGTTTTGAAATGATCGGCTAGTGACGTCCCGGCTAGTGGTGATGTCGAGTAAGCGTGGTGGCAGCGACGGTCAGTAAGACGACCGCGACGGCGACGGATAACGGGTCGCCAGTCGGCGGACGAGTCGATCCGGATAACGCCTCGGCGGCCGTCTCCACGCAGCTATGAAACCGGCCGTAGTCGAGCTCGGTGACGGCGCAATATTGGGCCCGTCTGCATTCCAGACTGCAATCTTTTGGCTTGTACTGCTTCACCGAGTTGGCCTCGATATACCTGAAATCAAAAACCACGTGGAGGTTATAGGAATTACATTCGACGGGAAAGAGTCGATGGCTTGTTTTTTTTGTTGTTCAGCTTTTTCCAATTGGGCGGAAGGAGTTGTGCATGTCAATGGCATTTTATCAGGTATATTTTCTGAACGTGTGAAATAAATCAATTGCGTTAATTATAAAATAACTGGACATTAACGTTCGCGCTTATTTGTTGAACCCGAATCAGGCCTTCGAGTGAGCTTTTTCCGTCCAAAAAGTAAAGGACACAAGCGAAAGTTAACAGTGTGGAGGAAATCCGATATTTTTAGAAGTCACATTAGATAGGAGTATGTGTTGATATATATGACGTACTGAGTCCCTTTCGAAAATACCAAAAGATTGTCCAAAAGCAAGTTGGATCAATACCGTACGCGTACGGTTCACAGATCATCGGCTAAAAACTTTGCAACGCGTTCATTTTTAAATTTCGAATCACCTAAAATTGCATATCATATTGTAAGAAAGATTTTTAAGTACATGGTTATCACGATCAGATGCTTTCGAACCATAATGGACAAAAAATAACAATCGGTCGATACATTTAAAAATGTGTATAAAAAAATGTTCAAGAACCATTTGTTTAAATCACGTCTAAATCGGGTTTCATACAGCTAAACGTTTAAAGGCAAATGTTAGTATAGTAACACAACGTATGTTGGTATAATGCGTTTAACACATCTAAAAATATTACTAAGTACAGCTCTTATGTATATGCATATATAAGATATCATGTTTGCGTTTTACGTTTATTTATTAT
This sequence comes from Schlechtendalia chinensis, assembly GCA_019022885.1. NCBI lineage: Eukaryota > Metazoa > Arthropoda > Insecta > Hemiptera > Aphididae > Schlechtendalia > Schlechtendalia chinensis. The sequence continues at coordinate 7,438,578 of CM032341.1, forward strand.
GGGAAATACGCGGTTGAAATTTACGTAGAACGAACAAAAGAACCCCTCTGCTTTGCGCATACGCACACGTATGTAGTATAATAAACAATAATACGGTCGTAAGGTCGTCGAGAATTTCATTGAAAACATACGTTCTGACGATCTCGAGTGCTGTCGGTGAGTTTAAAATACTGTACGAGACGTGCGTAGTGCCAACAACGAGGATACAATCAATAATTGTATACAATTTTCTGTAACGTATTTAACGTCGAGAGAGAGCAGAATGATAATTCAAATTTAATATGTTATTACGATGTATATCATTATAATATTTGAAAAGATTTTATTTTAAATAAACGCAATAATATATTATGCATTTTGTTAAAAAATATTACGACGATATTAATATTATAATACGACGTATCCGTGTTATTGCGTCTGACGAATAACTTTTGTTCTGTTCATCATTTTGAAGTTTCGTTATTGTTTTCAAATAATTGTTACACTTTCACGCTATATTAAACATATTTGTAATTTAAAATATTTAGAAAATCGAATTAATTTTTTTTTTATCTTTAACTTAATTGTAAGCATAGTTTTTAGTAAAATATCGGAATATAAAACTTTTAATTATGTTACGTCATTAATGTTTAAATATTTTGTTATCATTAAAGTTTGTTTTAACTCAATTAGTTACATTGCTAATCGATGTTATAAACAGCGATCATCAATCAATAAAAATTGACATTTTCATAAAATTAAAATTTCAATTTGTTTATTTATATGTAATTGTCGGAAGTTGAAATTTCCCGAGCAAAACATTGCTAACCAACGGTAGTCGAATATAATGTCGACCCGTCTCTATGTTGTTATTAAAATACCCGCGGTGCACGGCCGTATCGAAATTGTCTATCCGAAGCGCCGTGTTATCAATCGTATGGTTAGGACCATCGCAAGTGTTTCGGTTATTATTATTACATGATTTTTGAAAACCATTTTGACTTTTTTTTTAAAATTATTTTATTTAATCATAAAATATTCTACAACGACTTGCATTATAATATAATATCATGTAATTGGTTTGTTTGACACTATACTAAATTATTATCAAAATTACACAATTTTATACACGTAATTTCATACGGGGTGGAAAATGTTGTTTTATAATATCAAAACGCTTATAAGAACAGGTTATCACCAAAAGTAAAAAGTTATGTGTTTTTTTTTTAATTAGCTGCTGCACAATAGAAAATCTACATATTAAGCGACTTTTAATTATTTTGTTAAATTACTACGACAATGTTTTAAATACTGGACGTGAATATTGAAAACAAAATGACACAGCAAAAATGATTTCTGCGGTAAATTACGAACGGTTTGTTTAAGTTTTTCAAATAGTATATCATTTATTCGTTTTGATTTTGTTTGTATCATAATAAATTATTATATCATTAGCTCAAAATGATTGGTTATAACAAATTTAATATTACCAGTAACCTTTTTTCCCAATCAGACGTGAATATATATATAGTAAATTATTTTATACCAGTGACAAGCAAATGAATAAAAAAAATATAAAATGTCGTTTTATGAGTCCAATAACCTCAAGTATTTTACAGATTATTTGTGTTTGAAAACGTTTTCAACTAATTTTCCGTTAAGTTATTGTTATTACTTTTTTCTGATCATTTGATCATTTCAATAACAATAAACGTTTTTACACTTACGACGGTAACATGATTTTCTATTTTAGCGCAATCGTCAGATTGGTATTAGTTTTTAAGCGTTACATTAATAATTAATCAAACGATACAAAGGGCTCACGGCATGGGGTTTGAACTGTGAACGGGGCGGACACAGTTTTTAAACTCTCCCGTGGGAAAAACTGGGCGGTTTCAAGATAACCCACAGAAGGGACAAATTAATAGAGTACCCAAGACCTCGGGGGTAAATTTTAAAGCTGGAAATGGAGCTGTCCCAGAGGGACGATGATGAAGAAAAAATCGAAAGTTTCGTCCGTTAAGGATGTGTACGTCCTGCTTAGAAGACGCTTTGTTGAAAATTTTCTTTCGAAAAAACAAAAGACGGGCTACAGACAGGAAAGATAAAAGGAATACGAAGGAGTTATAGTAGTGTCCCATAGTCACGAGTTTTGAATGGCGGTCGTGACAGTAATAGTGACAACGGTGTGGAAAGGGATTATTTGAAAGTTTTTCTTTTTTTATCGTAAACAATAACTGAATCGTTGAACTCGTAAAGTCGTTTCCATAAACAACGGAGAAGCAAAACTACTAAGTCCGACTATTAAAGGGTAGGGGTTTTTTTTTGTATCAAAGGCAAAAACTTTTTCTTTTTTTATGAAATTAATACATTTTTGTTATTGAATCGCATTATTCGTGCCAAGTATGCTCTGGCCATAATACCGTAATACAGACGCAATATTAAAATCGCAATAAATATGACATACAGCACTTCTACATCATCTAAGTACTGTACAAATCTTTTGATTCTCTAGAAAAATGTAATGTTTATGTTATATAATATAAATACACACACACACACACACACACACATATATATATATATATTTATAAAACGAGTAAATCGAATTTTCAATTTCTCGTTTATTTTATCGTCGTTTTACACGCAACACACAATTATTTGATATACACTCATATACATTACACAATAAGCCAAAACGTTGACATAAGAGTATTATGTCGTTTGCCTTTCCATATAAACGTTAGAAAGTAAGATTTATTATTAGAATGGCGTATCTTGTAAATGTTACAGCAGTTCGGAAAAGAATGTCGACACAATTATTTAAATTAAGGGAATTACTCCATTTTGAAACTCACTCATGTACCAACGGACACATATTTTTTGTAGGTACTCAGAAAATGTACCCTAAAAATATAAATGAAAACATGAACGCGACGATGTTTAGCGTATTGCGTTCTATGTGGTTATTTTGACTACATTTATAAACAGCAGTTTCTACATAATTATCACACTGAAATGATTTTTCCAAAATATAAAACGTACGACCAGAATTTTGCGATTGTATCTGACTTGAATTAGATTTGACGATATTATGATACGAAGGGCGGTATTCCATGATAAAATTTTGAATTTATCGTATAACAAAGAGAATGTATTTTTTCGTTTTCAATAATGAATTTTACGTCTCATTAGAATACGAGTAAAGAAAAAAAGTATTTTTAAAAAATATAAGATAAATTCAATTGTTTTTTCCCGAGTCTCCAACGACGAAGGAAAATATTTTCTTTCGATAAAAGATATATTTTTATTTATAGAAAAGAAGAAGAAAATACTTTTTTTTAGTTGGATGTACATTTTATGCACGCCCAGTCATTTACTTATAAAATAATGATTTCATTCTATGAAAAGTCGAGATTTTTTAGTAGTAGTTAGTAGCTAAGAATAGAAAAACATAATGTCATAATAATCTATTTTATTTTGTTAATCGTATACATATCGAGGGTATACATATATATGATTTAGAATAAATGGCAAACTGCGGCCATTAAAACAAAAATCCCGAAATCTATTGGGTTGTCGTCAAACGAGCCAGATGAATTTTTTTTTAATCTTAAATTTGATATGTATACCCTATACATTTATGAGTGTATATACACGAGGAATATACCTGTTTATATTTCATTCGCACACACTCGACAAAAAAAAAAATCATCTGACATTTATTCGGTTGAGTGTACTTATAGAAATAAAGGGGTATTTTCGTTATTGGAGCGTGCGTAGTATGTTCACAGAGTTACAGGAAGAACAAATTTTTTTTAAATCTCGAGTTTTTTGGTTTTAATATTATTGTTTCATTTTATTTTTTTTATTAACTAACGTTTTTAACTAGACGACGGTAACGTCGGTCGTCGATTGAACAAAAAACTTATGACGAAAATTTCATTATTATGCATAAGTGAAGTGTTTTTTTTTTTAATGAAAAATTGTTTTAACTATTTAACTCTAAATTTTTTTTTTTACGTAATAGCGTGAGAACCGAATAGTATCTTCCAAAAAATATTCTCTCGACGACACTATAATAACGAAATACTTTTAATGTCACGTGGTTCTCAGTATGTGATATTAATGTCATATATACTCATATATCATATACTCTATAATATATAGGTTTCAGTTTTTCCCAATTTTTTAATAGTTTTTATTAATTTTTCTTTACGCTTGAGAAAACCACTAAAAAAATGGAAAAACTTGTATAATTTAAGTATAAAATAAATACAATTTGTTATTGAAATGTAAACTTCGTTTTTATACAAAAAAATTCACAGATTTAGAAAACAATTCATTGTAAATTCAATACATTCACGGTTCGTTGAAAATCCGAAATAATTTGTATATGTATAGGTTAATATCGTGACTACCAAATTAAAATTTTTTTTTTTAAACATTATGTTATACATTGAAGTTTTTATTAATTATTCAGTTCTTAAATACAAAAATTGTCACTCTTTCTATAAATTTTACAACTAATAATAATAATAATAATAATAATAATAATAATAATAATAATACAAAATAATCATAACAAGCGAATATTTTCATCACTTACCTGTCAAAATACGATTCGTGTGACTCGTCTTCCTGGAACTTTTCTGCGATCATGTGCAGAGTTTTGGGGGTTATGTCATGCAGACCGTAGTAGTTAGTCAAGTTGTACTCGATTCTCCAATCGTCTGGATCGCCGTTAGTTGACGTCTCCAGATCAATGTAATACTGGGTGTAGTCCAAGATCTGCTGAGAAAAAGTCGAAACGAGAAAGATGTGAGACAACAACAGATAAAGTGATAATTTTACTATCAGCCAAATTTTATTTTTCAAGTATATATATATATTTTTTATATATAAATTATATAATCTACATACTACTTTTAACGTCCACTAAATAATATGCTTAAGCGATATCCATTTCATATAGTTTTCAAATGGTAACTTGTACTTTTAATTTATTAATTTTTTCCTTTGGAATATGTTTCACATAATTTAGGAATTCCAATTTTAAGGTTTTGACCGTTCGATCGAAATCACGATTGCAGTAGATGAGTAGAGAATTTCAAGGATAAGCTATTTTAATATGTTATAAAGGCGGTGAGGGTGTCAAAAATTACGTCGATTAAATTCTTCTAAATTTACGCAATTATGTATTTCTATTCTAAGAAATACGTGGTACATTATACATTATTATCATTGCTGTGGCTATTTTAATAATAAGACGATCGCCTCGTCTAGTCGTAGATTAAGACAAGAAGGACGGTAATCGCGTAATCCATAGTAATGACATCTGATGTTTCCGGTCGAGTGCACTTACGTGGCCTGAGTTCGTGTTGAATTTGTACAGCCGTAAACCCGGGTTGTTTGACACTCCTGGAGATTTGTTGGGCGTCAACGATGGTGCGATCATCATCCACGACACCGGCTTCTCTGTAACCCACACAAAACACGGTTCTGGTCAAATATAGTATTACCTATATATACATGTTAGTTGTTATATATAGTCGTCGTTTATAGAATATTCAAACACAGATTTGGAATTTTGACAGACACACTATATAAAATAACAAACGACAAAAAACGATATTTATTTATTGACGTGCAATTGTAATGTTTTCTGAATTTGTGGCGGAAACGGACGAGAAGAAAATTGAATATTTTATTCCGGCGAATAAAATCAAACATTTAACGAATTGGTAAGCTGAAATACTACTACGATGTACTATATTATTTATCATATGATTTTTGTAAAAGATAATTTTTGTAGCATTTGATAAGTTCGAAAATACGACGTGATGATAAAAAATTAAGACCGTGTTCACTCGTGTTCAAACCAGTGATTTTTTTCATTCATCATAAATATTTTTAAAAATTATTTTCGTTCTCTTTTAGGTTTTTGAATTCAATTTTGAAAAAAAAAATACTAATAATGTATTTTAATTCATATTGAGTATTCATTATACGAGTTTTTTTCAACCTTAATTATAATTGGTCAACGCACAAAGTATAATAGTTTTATTTATATTTAATTTATACAATTATAAGTAATGTTTGTATGACATTTTCAGATCTTATTACATTCGGTTAGTGGAAGAATTTAATCAACACGGTCCTTGAATGTGAGAAAAATTAATCTTGCACGTGTGCTCTTTTAACTTTTGTTGGAATAATCAATAAATATTTCACATTTAAATGCATCGCCTAAACAAAACATTTAACGAACGTATTAATTAGGTGTATGGGTATGTCTGTTTGCCAGTAAATTATTACCCGATTTTGATTTTTTTGTCTAATACAATATCGGATACAGATCGAGTTATGCTTAATTTACATTAAAATTAATTTTTCTTTGAATTTGTAAAATTGAATTTTAAAGAATTTAGTATTTAATCGTTAGTTTATATGTGTTGGTCACCACATAAACCTAGTCGAATATTTTAAATTTAAAAATTCTGGTGGAAAGTTTCCAAAATGATTTTCCCCGATATTGAGACTTTTTCTTGTTCAGTATATTCATTAAATTTCGCGAAAATCTTTAGAACTGCTTTGAAAATAAAAAATACTAATATATATGTATAAGTAAAATTATTATTATAGTATCTCTTTATAGTATATTTGTTTGTAAATAAGTTTTATATTTGACAATATATTTTTATGAGTCTAATCTGTCTACACTAGACTCTTTAACTTTATGGAGTAAATAAATGTTATGATACAAGTACGTATTATAATAATATTAAACTTATTCGCAAATAAGGATTAATTGCGATGATGTGCAAAAGAGTAATTTGAAAATTCGTAGAAATTTAAAAATCATGAATATTATCATTAATTATTAAATGTATCTAATCCTAAGAATCATTATATAGAATTCAATTTTGATAATTTATGTAGTCTTGTGAATGAATAAAATTAGAATTTTTCGATTAAATTACACGATTTTAGAACTCACTGTATTTGTAATAAAGGTCGTTTAAATCAAATATGAATAGTTTTTAATGAACAGGTAAGAATAATGTTTATAATCACCGATTTGTTAATCAACCGATAATTTAATACAGTTGATTCGAGTAAATCGGTATATTATTATAATGTCTTAATAATTCCATCGCCCAGTTACTTGACACGAATGCATCGAAGTATTGCAAAGTACCCATAACGACAAGTTTTTGTTAGCCTTTTAACGTATTTATTCAGAGTTCTTGTATACGTTTTTTGATTGTTTTGAATTTTTAATGGAACGCATACAAAGAATGGGTATGCACGCGAATATTGACGGGAAACTGTCGAAAAGCGTATAATCATAATAACATATAAAATAGTAAATTGGATGAAACGCTATTTGATTAAAAAAAATCGAACGATTCGCATGGTATATATACGTTCGTCTATGATTACGACGTTTGTGCTTTTATTTAATGAGAATCGATTGAGATAAAAATAAATATTATTCGTATAATAATATATTCCGTACAGTAGGTACGTATCAAATGAAAACATTAAACATCTAAAGGAGGGAGAAAATACACTTTTTATATTTGGTACGTTTTCCAGTCGAATATTTTAATTTATTTACTGTTATTATTAGTATTATCGATGAATTTTTGAATAAAGTGTTTTTATTATGTCTTAAAAAATATTATAGGTGTCAAAAATGTGTACATAAAGTCAATTAATTCAAAAACTGACGAATTTTTTTTTTGAATTTTCATCTTTTAACATAATTGTAACAATTTTTAAGTGATGTATTTATTTTACTCACGTTAAAACGTGATCTGTATATAATAATTTGGAACTTGACTATAAATAATCGAATTTCAAACTAGCGCGTTCCTTAAAATAAATTGACTTTAATATTGAAACAATTCATATATTTCTACATCTATTGAACCAACAGGATAATATATAAACAATATGATCATAAAACATTTATATACTCCTGAAGAATTTTTATACGACAATTTTTGTTTTATATTTTTGAAATTTCCGTGATATACAGGCAACCCGTCTTTTCTTCGACGTCGGCCGAATTCCAAAAGATGTAATTATGTTTTTATCAAAGCCAACTACTAATTGCTAATAAACCTTCTCGCACGGTAGATATATCAGTATTTTGTTAAAAATACAATTATTTGTATACAATTTATTGAACGAAGTCCGAATTTTGAATATATCCGAGTCGTCCATTTCATGTTTTCCGTACAACATGGCTTTTGATATCACACGAAATGACTAATTTCATTCATCGGATCATTTCATAAAGTTTTTCACCTATCGTGCATATGTTGTACTCGTCGAACAAGTCAAAACATATTTAGATAATTAATTTGAAGATATATATATTTAAATCCATGCCTGTAATTTATTAAATACTAATTTTCATTTTATGTCATCCAAAGTTTTCTGCTTTTTCTCCATCATATTTCAAAGGTATTGAAACTTTTATTTTTATTTTAAACTTTTACATTTAGTACTCGAGACATGATAAGTAATAAGTTCGTTATTTTCTAAGTTAATACCGTTTCTTACTATAATTATAATTGTTATTGTTTTGTACTTTTCAGCTTTTTATATTACAGTTTTCAACATTATAATATTATTCAAAGCTTTGATCCTATTATATGTATATTATATATACCACATGCAGTACTACACGTCATGTATTATATCGTTTAAATTGTGATAGTCGTTCAGTCTTAATACACTATTTATTATTCGTACATAACATTTCTTAAAAACGAATGCGGCCAATCGACTTATTTTTTCAATAGTTGTTTTGTTTTCTTCCCTCAAGTACAGATTATGACAATCAGGAAACGTGTCGATTTTATAACCGAATTAAAACCAATTGCCAATAATTGACTTCTGTCTATTTAGTATCAGAAAATCACCAGAAAATTCGGATCGTACATCAGATTGATGGACTGTGTTCATATAAAAAAAAAATATATATATAATGTATAACGATAATTTTAGAAACCATCCTAGTCGTTAACGAAGTTGTTACGGGAAATACGAGGCGATATAATGAAATATATTAAGCGTTGACGTATTCACCCTGGAAATATCATTACACATTATTTTTATAAAACGTATAAATGCGTGGTTTTGAAATAAAATAAAACTATTCTCTGTAACATAATTGCGCTATGGTACATAATGTGTTTTTGATTAAGATGGAAAACTAAATGTTTGATCAACACGATATTATGTGTTTGTTGATCTGCAGCTCATAGAAATCGAAAATTATCGCACAGTTAAGATTCGATATATTTGCATTAATTCACCATAATCATTTAGCACGCTCAAAATATTATCTTTATTATATTTTAAATTAACGATTTCTTATAGTATAAAAATATTATGTAGTTAATATAACGGTATCATATAATAATACGAATATTTATCATGCACGCTAAATAAACTATATAAGAATTTACAGTCTATACTATTATACTCGTATATAATACAGTTATGGGCGTGTTTTTTAAAAACATATTCTGTCGTCTAATTCATTAATATTGATTAAATTCTGTTACATTTGATATTGTCAATTGTGTTGTTGACTAAGAAACCTCATAATTTCCTGAACCCCTGTGTCGGTAGTAATACGCACACAATCATATACTATCATCATATTATGCCTATATCTATCTATACACATATGTATGTATAAATGGAATGAATCAATCCGTGTAAAAGAAATGGAATAAAGACGCGAGAGCTGTGGATTCAGCTCTAGTGTGAGGAATTCAAACAAAAATTTTGAAATCCTATTATTATTTTGAATTCGAAAGCAAATTCGAAAAAATATTTTGAGTGACGCTAGTAGTTTATTATAAACACTGGTAAAATATTGTATCTAAAATACAAATAAATTTTCATAACTAAAACAAATATGTTGACAATTTTACTGAATTTTATAATTTTCGGTTGATTTTTTTCGCCGAAAAAAACTACCGGGAAAATAAAATCAAGTCAAATAAAGTTTCTCGAATAGCTACCGAATCGTAAAGCATGTCGAAAAAAAGCGTTTGCAGACAGTGAAAAAAAAAAATACGTGTTTATAAAACCGATACATTTGTCTCAAAATCTTAAATTATAATAAACAAAATCGCCAGCATTTTACTCACTATTTTTATCGTACACGATCCGAAAAGTGTCCGAATGCAGATGACCGCAAAATTGTCCGACAATGATGTGCGCGAACTTCCGGATCATAGCCAAGTATTGTTCATTGTATTTGTTATGGAATGTTGGCGCCTCGTCAGGGTCTCTTTCGTTAGCGCCCGGACACATGTGGCTCACCAGATATACCTACAAATCGAAAAACAAAACCACAACATAATGATTATAATATATTGAAACTACGAAAAACCTTCCTCAATTTTCGACGAACGTGTTTTTCGGATTATTTTTAAGCCGTATGATACGGGATTTAATATTATATACTTTCAATGAATTCGTTGCTGAACAAAATATTATTTGATTTCAAAACATCAACGGGAAAATCCGTATAAATAATTGGATATTTTAGACGAGTGAGCACCATAATTGTTATCTCGTTTCATATATTTTAATAATTGAAATATGAATAAAGATTAAAAATGGAAATGTTAGCGATATGATATTATATCGTAATAATCGACGAACGAGTCAAATAAGACATTTTCCCATCTTATTATGTGTACGTGGTTGTCATTTGTAATACGACAAATAACGACGCTATTACTAAAAGCGTTCTAAGCACTTAAATAAATTTACTCAAGAAAAACAGTTGAAAAACAGAACACAATTTAAATAATATAGTATCTATTATTTCGTGTCGCACGTTTGTTATCACAAAAGAAAGAAAAATAGAAAGAAATATCAAAAATCGCATAGCACCACGTTGCGTACATTATATAATACATTTTCTACATTTTTAAAACAAAAATTAAAGAGTTTCGAACATTTTTTTTAAGCTTTCGCTATGTTTTATTTATGTATGTGGTGGTGTAATATGTAAAATTATTTAATAACGTAATTATCGTATAGTCCACAATATGTTACGATCCGTTAATCAATATAATATTGCAAACACGTCGTATGCGATGGGTTGAATTATATAAGTGAACTTATTGAATTATGCACGAACTATGGACTCAAGTTATGGTACTTGTTGAGATAGTAATAATTTGATTAGATATAAAAGAAAACTCAAACGTAATTATTATTTGTCGAAAGTCTCGTTAGAGTACAAAATTCCTGTAGGAGAAAATCAAACGGCATACGATGACTCGTCGTTCATACGACTTAATGACGCGTATACAATATTGAGATTCGATAATGAAATTTCTTTCGATATAAAACTGTTAAGTTATACAGGAAAAAACAGTACCTACATTGCTTTCACTTAACTTAAAATCGAATGAAACTTTAACAATTATATAGTTTGAGAGCCGAATCGACTGTCGTTATTGTTGAAAAAAATACGTAAATTTATTTGCGTTTTACGAAAACAGTCAGAACTTTGTACGTTAGAAGTAAGAGTAGGTACGAATTAATGGAAAAAAAGAATAAAGAAAATTGACGAGGAAATCGTAAATCGATATTTTAGACGAATCGAATGTCATTCGAAATGAAATATAATACATTTGAAAGACGATTGTTGTGTAGTCGATCGTTTAAACTAAGGAAAAGTCATTAATACATTTTTTCTTACGTGATTTTCAACATATAAATAAATAATATATATATATGTATTTTTTATATAAATTTATTTATATATAATTATTTAAATGAATACTTTTTAATATTTTTTATATCAGAAATATAGCAGTATATAACATACACGTTATGGTGAAAATTATTATATTTATTTTTTACTTCCCTAACGCGAAAAAAAAATAAAAACTGTACCGACTTGTAAATGAACAAAATATTATTATAATAATCTATTTATTTATAAACAATAACAACCTTATGACGAATCACACATTTACGTGTTTATGATTTAAATTCGAAATGATTATTTTTTAACTTGTACCCAAATAATGCATAAACGCGTCTACACACGACCAACTGATCAAATATAAATGTATACTTTGAAATTTCGAAATTATACTTTATTTGAAAAAAAACCCCAAAATAATTCATATGAGATTTCTAATTATTTTAATAATGCAAAATTATTATTTTTAAACGAACCAATAAACCTAAATTTGTACTCACTGTTTCTTTGTTTTTCACAGATTTTTTTAGGATATTTTCCAACCATTCGAGCTGTTCGTCGGGGTCGACGTTTTGGAGATCTCCTAAAACCGAAAACGCATTTGAATTGAGCGCGATTATTCTGAGTTTATTCCCCTTTTGCTCGATCGTGTAATATCCTCCTGCGAACAAATCAAATTTATCAATTAGTAAACGTATACTTTTTTTACTGTGTATAATAATATTAAAATCATAAAACATGAATACGCATAATAGAATTACATTTTTTTAAATTTAATTCGTATTTTTAAATAATCGTTTACAGAATTATGGATTTTTTTATTGTAATGATATATACATACAAAATGAAAAAAGAAAAACTTAATTGAAAACCAGTAGCGTTTTTTTTTTGTAAATGATATTTTTAAATTAAATTAAAATAAAATACATTTTTACGTTTTTTGTTTTAAACTCATTAATGATATTTTACAGATGATAAATAAAAATATATATGCTTGTATTTTTAACGTAATTCCATTTGTTAATATTTCAACGGTTGCGTGTCGTTTTACATAGAAATAATTAATATGTGACTATATTCACGCAGTCATATAATAACTAAAATAATTGTATTTCTTTTTCGACTTGATTACATTACAAGAAAATCACTTTAATTTTTATGGCAACATTGAATATTGTAAAGTTCATTATAGTTTGTTGACGTGTTTTCTCAAATTAAATTCGCATAGACAAATATTTGAACACATTAGCCAATTATAAATTATTATTTTTTCAACAAAAATATATGCCTTCCAAACTCTTTCCAGATTTTCATCACCTGCTTTTTATTCACACAGTTCACTAGCAGTCAAATATTTGAAAATCGTTTTACTGTTATACTTTTATATGTATATACCTGAATATCATAAGTCAATATTATTTGAATATTTAGCTGCACGAGTGGTTTATATTGTTATGGAAAAGTATTAAATTTGGACAAACAAAAACAAAAAATCCTCAATTGCAATTCTTTTTTTATCGCATTTAACGTTTTGATACTTATTATTGCCGAATATCGTCACACATTATTGCGATGAAAAAGTGCGTGCAATAAACATGATAATATATATATATATATATATATATATTAATTTGATTATTTAGATCAAAATGACACTTATGTCAAATATCACATAGATGCATTTACAACAATAGGTTGTATAGACTAGTCTGTAAAGTTATTCTCGTAAATATAATAAAGTTTTCGAAAAAAATACTTGGAAAACATCTACGAATATATTATATAAAAAATTGTATGCTTGCTCGATTTAGATGAAAGTAAATGTTTTATACTAAATGTATGCGCAAAAATTGACAGGCGACGTGTATTTAAAACGAACCGTTTATTTCTATAATCTATTTTTGTTTCGAAATAGAAATTGATTTTGAACACGAAACGAATGAATGAATTAAATACGATTGTATAAATTTAATATCGCGAAAAGTGACTAAAAAGTGAGATAATTAAACATTTTTGAACATATTTTTTTAATTCAACACAGTAAAGTTACATTTACGGTAAAGATTTTATTTAATTATATCGTTACAATTAGACAAAAAAGTTTGTAGATTTGTATTAACTTGTCCAAATAAATATAAAACGTAGTTTTTCTAACGTTAAATTCTAATCAAAATTTCTATTAGTTTGTTATAGACAAAACCTTTTAATTTTAAAACAAAACTTAAAACGTGTAGCGTTTCTCGTAAATATTTGTCTGAAATTTGATCATCTTATTACTTTTAATATACATAATGACTTAGAAATTTTAAATATACAACATTCATGAAGTTCCATCAATGGGTGGCTTCTTCACACAAGTCTTCAGTCTCTAAAAACCTAGCTAATTTAATTTAATTTAATTTATTTATCTTATTTAATTTAATTTATTTATTTTATCTTATTTTTTCTTACATTTCATGTAACTCTACGTCATCACTTGTGCTCATTGTAAAAACTTTTCTTTACAGATCGTATCATACCAAAAAAAAAAAAAAAAAAAATACAACATAATATATATATGTTTTATATAATTATTATATTCAATTCCGTTTTAGAAGAATTAACATATTTATAAAGAAATTAAACACAATGAATTTAAAAATATCTTAAATATACAAACAGATTTTAAAAATAACATTCTATATCAATATATATTAGATAATATTAATATCACACCATAGTTGCTTTCATTATATATACAATTTCTTTGCTTTTTGATATATTTTTATTACATAGTTGTTTATTTATTTATTTTTTTAATTTGTTGTTATTTAACTCTATGTCTTTTTATTGTAATATTTATTGTATTCTCTATGTTATTTCTGTCTTATTTCTCTATGAAATTTTTTCTTATTAATTTTACTTTTAATTTATTCCTCAGTTGTATTTTATTTGTATTAATCTGATGATGACATTTTGTTGAAACCGTTAGTAATAAACACACATATACAACAAATTTTATATTTTCTTTTTCTTTAATCAACGTTATACTCATTGGTTTTTTGTATATTTAAGTATACATATATTAATTTATTTAAATATGTATATATATATTTTTTTATATAATATGATGTATACAACAGTTTAGCTGAGATCTGACAAAGTAACAACTTGTGTTCTGTTCAATATATATATATATATAAATTTGTTTTGTTTTGTACGACTGAAAATGAAATAAAACAATTTTTATTTTAAATAATTTTTCATGACATATGCAATAGTAGTATTACGAATCTATTAAAAAAAATTCGCTGTAAAAATTGTTACTTAAAGACTACCTAACCTATTGATTTTCTACAATTCATTTTTAAAATTTACGTAAAAATAGTTGTGTTTTTCCGACATTTATTTAATGTAAGTAATTACTTCTCGTATAAAATTATTTTAGAGAAATGTTTAACCTTATTTTCAATTGCACAGTTATGACATCGTCGTTCGCTTGATAATGGTTTATATTGAATAACACGAATTCGGTCACTGTGCGCAATTCCCGTCTACCCTACGCTGGCCGTAATGTGTACGCTTTATTATGTATTTTCGGTGGGCGGATTAATTTCTGTTTCGGACAAAAAAATAAAAAAAAATGAAAAAATGAAACGCACCGCAATTTGTTTCGATAAACGCACGCGAGTACGCAGACCGAAAACGGCGTTCCACGGACAAAATTTTTCGATCGAACAAACGAATCCCGTCGGTGTCGTCAGTGCGTGTGCGTGTTATTTAAACAACAATATCGATTCGGACCGAAACGCGTAGTAAACCGATGGGAAGAAACACGATGACAATAAGCTTGTTGTTTCGAACGAGGCGGTTCTTGACGTAAACGAGTTTCGGGTAATTTCCACCGCAATTATTTCGGAATCTTATCGAGGAAACTGTGTCGGACAGACGTTTTTCGAACTCAACTCGATTATAGTCCTTAATAGAAATCCGAACGCTACACTAAAACCGAGTATCGGATATCAATTAAAACTAACAGCCTCTCCGTCACGCACAAATAATGGGTTTAAACGATTTTGTAGGTTACCTGTGCTTTTTTTTTCCATCGACATTTTAGATTTATTTATTATAAATATTTTAGTCGAATTTTCCAATCAAAAAATATAAACGTAATTATAATTTAACAGTTGCAGGAGTCGACACGTGGCGTTGATACATAATATGTTTATAATTATTGGTTTTACAAACGTTCGTTTAATTAGTGTTTTTTTTTTTTTACGATCGTTATTTGATGTAACCCGTTAGATCGTAATTGTAATTCAATACGCAAAAATGAATATTAGACGTTTGTGAATTTGGTTTCATATTAAAAAATTATTTCCTGTTTAAATAATCGATGTTATGTTTATGTATTCGATCGATGAAACTGTGTTCCATTTTGGATTAATATAATTACAGTACACATATCGGTGTGGTACGTGTTATTCGATTTTATTCATTAACCAAAATTGATTTTTTAATGTTTATTTTTGCAATTTGAAATCCTTAAGAGGTTAGTTAAAATTATGTACGTATATAGTATGTAGTGTTACACGAACGGTTTAAGTTTTATGCGTAAAACGAAAATGTTAAATTTGCTTCGGAATGTAATATCTATGATCGGAGAAAAACTAGTTTTTTTATTTTTGAACAATTTTAAATGAATACAATTTTGAATTAAGAGAGTAAGACATTACTAAAATAATTATGGAAAGCGTTTATGGAAACCGTGTCGAATGGACTGTTAGGCGTACGTTTCACAAGAACACGACGAACGGTGTTTTGTCATTCTATAGATTCATGTTTCAGTGATAATTTTTCTATCTATTTAACATTATTAAAAATTAACGAAAAAATAAAATTAAAAAAACAGTCGTTAAGGAAATGTTACGTCGATATCCGCACCAAGACGAGAACGGGTTTCCAGTTGTACGCGCGATTTTAATAATAAATTACGCGACGTTTTGGTACAGCTTTGACAGCCGAACACCGCACGGCGTCGACCTAACGGCGGTTTATTATATTCATGCGAAAGGCATTACGCGAATTGTCAAATAATAGTCTCAGAACAACAATAACAATAATAATACAGTAATGGTATTGCGATTGTATTGTACGCATTATTCTCGCGGATAATGCTCGACACGTTCGAGGCAGGGGAAGTATACCGGCGGTATTTTGATTTTCGAAGAAACGACAGGAAAACCCGACCGTTCGTTCGGACGAGAACGATTCCGCCGACGTCGTCGTGACTTCGGCGATGTAGTTACCGTTTCCGTACCGTAGTCGCTTTATCTATAGCTAATCAAGATGACGGCAAAGTTTTGTAAAGATGTAATATTGTTCGCTCTATCTTTAACGCGGTTAATGAAAGATTTCGGAACGCCCAGATCACGGGTAAGCTACAGAACCTTATGCTTCTTAACGCTTAAACAACTATGCTTTCGAACAAAATTTAAAATCCAAAAATTATATCCAGAAATTATTACGAGAAAAACTTAGCAAATGATTATAACAAAAAAAAAAAATTGTAATAAATACGTTATTTTTTTATGTCTGCTTACTAATTCATAATCGATTAAATACATTTTCAAATCTCTCTGTATTGAAATGTATCGACGATTAGTTCGCTTTTAGTTAATTTTAAAATGTAAAACCAGAGACACGAGCATAGCACGTGAATATGTTATTGATTTGTAATTTTATTATTATTATATAATATAAATATAATTATTATTATTATTACATGAACAAGTATAAGGAAATGCAAACTTTGCGAACGTGCTACATTCTGTTTCTTATACGTATTTTTAGGTAATTTGCCAATATTGATATTTTTGGCTAGTATGAATCAATAATACGATTTTTTTGACTAAACAATAAATGTATGTATAGGTAGTGTAAGGACAAATATGAGTATGAATAGTGTTGTATTTCGTAAAAAGTACGAACAATTGATATTTGTAACCATGGCAACGAATTGTTAGGACAGACGGACACTTTACGTGTAGAAATATAAAACGAGTTTTTATTAAGATTACTTTTTCGATGTTATAGGATGCAGCTAGAATAACAGTGACGGATTTGGATAGAATTATATGCTTAAAAATAATGTACAACATTTATGCACTTATTTAAGAAGATTTTTTTAGAATTGATATAATCTAATGTTAGAAATTAGTTTAATTGATATTGATTCCTTTCTGGAAAGAGGTGTTTATTTTATAGTACTTAGAAGCAGTGAATTCCTAATTTCGACTCTGTGAACTTTGATTTCTATTATTTGTATTGATGCAAGTAATTAGCGTGCGGGATGGAAAAAAAAACATTCTCAATAGGCTCTGAACTCGCAAAGTTGGTAAATTCTGCCAAAATTTCATTATGACGTATATTCGTATGGTAGTCAAATCACTACAAGTCGAACACTAAGTGTTTGTTACGAATGTAGCATTATAATAATTATTATAAGCATTATTAAATAATAATAACTACTCATAGTGATATTATGATTATTTTACAAACTGTCTCGTTGCGAGAATATATTATTATTGTTCTTGTTATATTGTCAACCGTTTTTTTGCCCAGCGAATACTTCAATTCGTAAATATACACACGTCGGAGTCTCCGAGGAACCAAACGTTTGAACCGAAAATAAACTTTTTTGTTAACAATTTAATATTGTATATAATTTGTATTTCGTCGTCGGGAGTGAAAGTCAACGATAAGTAATATAAATATATGGTGTAGATTAATGTCGGTTAGGTTTTTTAAACATTTTTATTTTCCTGGAAAATAGTGAAATAAATATTATAGTCCTGTGCGGCCGACGATACTACGTTAAGTTATGATAAAGTTATTACATATTTATGTTTTTTTTTTGTTTTTGCTCGTGTGTTAGCTCATATAACGAGGCATTACGCCGAACATAATAACACGACATATTATTTTGCGTTGCACAATAATGACTAGCCCGATTCCGGCGACGTAATAACACGAGCGCATTATCTTGCGGTTAAAATAAATAATTCATAGGCCATCGGCTTTGACACGGACATCGTCGTAGTTCCCTCCGTTTTTTTTTTAGTTTTCTGGAAGTTCATTTCAACCAGTCCGATTGAACCACACGCAAGTCGAATGTAGATTTTCGATAATAATATATTTATATATTACGGTCTATGTGGAAAAATTATCATTGTAAACATTGACCAAGAACTGTGTACAATGTCCGAGTTTTTCAAGTCATGTGGATAATTATATACATAGACTAGACCAGTGTCGGATTTACAGGGAGCAGAATCTATGAGTATTGGACCACCCCCTCTAGACACTCTGTAGTGATTCATATTTTAGTACCAAAAATACTAAAATACTTTATTATATTACTTGTGATACAATGACTAGTCTTTATAGGAAATAAATATTTATAATTTACATTGCCCAAATATTCCGTGCATTGTACACAATGCCCGGTCAGTGTTTGTAAACTTTGAAATGAACCATTTTTCCATTTGGACTGTAACACACACACACACACACACACATATATATATATATATAAGTATATATTTTTACTGTAATATAATATCAATATCTTATTACAGAAATCTTTAAATGTGGTTGCTTTCATTGAATTCATCGTTCGTTTTTTTTATTTCTAACAATATTAATTCTCAAATCGATAAACACGGTTTTTGTACAAACTAATACGTTTTCATACGCTCTGTTTGAAAATTAATATTTTTTAATGATAGTTTTTTACTATTAGTTTTTTGATATAAAGTAACGTGTTATTTTATCAAAGTGATTATTATATTTTAAAGATTTCGCTAACATACTTTGAATGATAATTATATATAATAAAATAATATATATGTATACACGTGTTCATGGAGATGCGAAAAATGCAATAATTTTTGTCCCGTTCAATATTTTTAATTTGCTTATGTTTTTGTTTGTAATTATTAATAATACAGCGAGCTTCAATTATTGTATTGTTTTAATGTTTTCGCGAAATCTAAAATAGCCATTTTATGAATCTATTTACAGAAAAACAAAAGTATTAGTGATAGACATTTTTATTAAAGATTAGTTGTTGATTTTATACATTTTTTTGAAGTTTAGGAAAACGTTAATTTCTTTCAATGAAACGAGTTTAGTCATTTTATTGACCATCCGGATTCTCTTGTACAACGCTTGCGCACAAACTTAACATTTTTATAAGCTTTAAAAATAAACTATAGCAATTAAAATTTAATAAAAATTGAAGCGCATGGTTCATTATTACAACAAAAAACTTGAAAATATTGAACGGAACAAAATTTATTGCAAATGTTCAGATCATCTTGAGCCTCTATGTATATGAATGTGGTATGAATGACAGTATTCAATTAGTCGGCATGATTAAAGGTCGAAATGTATCAATTAAATCCTCTGGAAATAAGAGTTTCCTTTTTGTTCTGAAAACGTTGTGAATAAAATATAATATTGTCAACTATTTTCGGTGAAACATTTGGCCAGTTCTATAAATTTTGATAAAACATTGTAGACCAATTGTATGACTATATTAAAAAAAAAATAAAAACACAAATTGTATTCATTTGTAAAATATAATATGTATAATAAAATGAGTCGAATGTTGAATTTTAAAATATTGGAAATATTTAAATTATCCGTACGATACTGTAATGTTTTTATCATAGCCTTCTCGTATATATTTTGTTGCCGATATAATTATTTCTGTTCCTCGGTTGTCAATTGGGATTTTCCTTTTTTGAGTACGTTTTATGTGCGGAATTTTAGTTTTTATTTTCGCTTTTTACACTGTAGTCAAGCGTTTTATGTCAATTTTATATCGTCGATAGGTTTCATGCAGTAATCATCATCATAGTGAGTATGCTGTTAATCGATGCCAATCGAAATATTTCGACTAATGAACTATACAGATAGTAAACGAAAGCGAGAGAAAGAAAGAGAGAGAGAGAGTGCTATGCAAATTTTATTTCTAAACCACAATTCTTTTACAGTATCACGGTAACATTGTAGTATCATAACATATTTTAATTTAATATACCTATTATTGTAATGACCCGTATAAAAGGCGCGAGGTTAATTAAATTTCGGTATTTTTAATATAAACTAAACGACTGATAAAACGTTTCTGTTTGTCTTATCTTAGAACAACACTGTTGTTGGAACAAACACATTTTGACGGTGTACAAAATAATGACATATTATAATAATATTCCTACGAAATGTACGTAAACATCGGAAGATTTGATGGAATCAAATAATATTGTATTTTATCATAACAACATTGTTCAGTTTATTATTTTTCGAGAAACATACTTATTCGTATACGATTTACAGATAGTCGATATTCAAATGATAATTGTCAAAAAAAGAGAAAATATTTTTATCTCTGAGCAACCATTAAATATATTAAATGAATCTGCTATGACCTATTCGGTGATTATTTATTAAATAAAAAAAAAACGCGGTGACGATAATTTTAGAAAGTTGATTCGATTCAGAAGGGATTCTGGTGATAACGATCTTAAAAGTCATTTTAAAGACGTTTTACTGAATGTCCCACATATTTAAATTCCATAATTAAAAACGAAATCATATTGTTTTATAATAAAATAATTTTAAAACAATATTGGTAAATAACGTCGACAGAGCTGAAAGATTTACTTTATTATTATTATTTTTATTTATAAGATTAACTATATAGGCGTGTATATTATTCGATAAGTATAAAATAGTTTGAATTACTTTAAAATAAACTCATGTTAGATAGTGAGCGCCCGCATTCATATTGAGATATTTTGTTGTTGAAATTAAATTGTCAAAAAACAGTGTTTGTTGGACGAAACGCGTAATGGCAGAAATGAATGTTTGAAATACGATACACAAGAAAACTTTGAACGATTGGTCCGTGTACTCCCGTTGCCAATTTTGAAAGACGAGAAACACACATTGTTAGCGTAACTTCGGATGGAATTAAATTACACACACACACACACACACACAACGTATTTTCATTCGAATGAAAAATAAAAATAGTCTAAAACGTGTTGTGGAATACTCTTTAAAAAGTATTCGTGGAATTTTATTATTAATCTCGATGTACATGTGTATATCAGTATGTTATGCTCTTCGAATTAACTCTATGGTATAGACGACATGATATTATACAATATATTATATACACACGTGTACGTCTCGTGCATTCGACTCGTAATTATATTCGTACGAAATTCATGTGATATATTTTACATGTCGACATTTCTGAACATTTACTATAGGGGGATTTTTACCTTTGCACCAATTGAATTGGATTTGTCGATGTTTCGGATAAAATTATATTTCAAACATGATTTTACATCATAGCACTTTTCATAGATATAAACTGGTAAAAGTATTCGTTGTTATATATGTTAGACGCCAGTCTGTACGTAAGATATATGTACATAATGTAACAGAGATTTTCAAACCGTGAAAGATGTTGACACGACTAATTTGTGTTTTTCAGTAAGAGTCTAAAAAGTATTATTCGATCTATTCGATGACAGTTCGTTAAAAATTAATTTCAATCGAAAATATTTAATACGTTTTGGTGGTCACTCAGCATTTACCTATCCAACACTCTCCGATGAATCTATGCAAATGCTATTTTCATAAGAGTTTTCCTATAATTATGAAGTTAGGTTTTTGGCCATTGATCAAATTAAATTTTAGAACATATGTCAACTGTCAAACTCGTGTTTGTAATTATATGTTAGGTACAGTCATTTTAAGTTAATTAAAAATATATCATTACATTGTCGTATTAATTGTATTAGTGTTTATTTTAATATAATTTACCATAATAATTTCAGGTAGAATTCCGTTCGAATACGTTATCATAATAATGATTTATCAATCATGAATTTAATATTTAAACATGCAAAATATACCAGCTCGTTTTATTTAACGAGCTGTGGTTAGTTAATAATAGTAATACACCGAAATTCTGTTATCCAATTGGTTGGTTTGGGGGTAGAACTGATTCATCGTGATAAATATTTAATAATGCGATTTTAAAATATAAATAAACTATTGGAATGGTTAAAATACATATCGAAGTGCTATCGACGAGTAATGACGAATTTCGAGATTTTATTATTATAAATCCGATCGCAGAGAGAATAACGATTTCGACTCCGTCATAATTGGTTATTAAATTTATTTTCATATATTATTATAATTAATTATATATATATATATATTATTATTATAATTAATCGTCCATTTAATACCCGTTTGACATTTGGAAACAACGTTGGTGTTACTTTTGGTGTTCAATTAACATTAGAACGTGTGTGCACTCAATTCGTTGAGGTAATTCTTCGTTTTTAACTATGCCTTGGATACTACGAATGAAGTTCGTATTGATCAAAAACCACGTTGACCTTTTTATGTATTCACAGGAAACGTGTAATAATTTTTTTTAGGTAAACATTAAACTCTTATACGTATACGATTATGTGTGTGCGTGTTCGAACGATTCGTATATATTTAAATTTAAAATAACGTAAACATCCTTAGCAGTAGTCACGTAGCATATAGTCTGTGTACTTGTGTAAAGTATTTGTAAAACATATCTTTTTTCTAAAAAATATTTCAATTAGGAATTACACAACTGGAATTGCTAACGCGATCTTTGATTCACGCGTTAAAGTATTGATGTTTCATTCAAATTAATCATTGTTTTATAACGTTGTTTGATTGTACAATAATTATTGATATTAGATAACCGAATATTATTTTTACTATCATCATTCGCGTACTAAAATATTGAAATATCAAAACAGCGATAGTCAACAAAATATTATTTTCTCTAGGCATAAAAATAAATGTTCGAAACATACTTAGAATACTAGAAAAGTTTTCCGAATGTACATATATAATATAATAATTTATCCGGAGTCTCGGTCCAAATTAATAAATGTTTTCTATTTTGTAAACTTAACGAGTTATTTTAGACCATTACATTTAACATGCGGTGAATAGATAATGATTGTTTATATAACATAATAATTATTAGGGTGTGCCTATAAGTGTCCGACGAATCATAAATTACCAGCATAACCAGAGATTTTAATGTGATATTGTAAGAGAATTACGATATTTTATTATTTATTTGTAAATTATTAAATTGCAATTAGTTTGTAATTGAATCTCGATAAAAATATGATGTCATACGGTTTTAAAATTAAACTACGGTTTAGTACGTTTAACGTATCACACTAAGAAAAGTAAAAAAAAAAATTACGAATTTCACGAAAATAACAATACCTGCAAACTCTTTTTATTTGAAAATAATATATATGTGACAGGATTGTTTGCATTGCAAGATAAAAGACGTTATAAATTATATAATGGTTATAAATGAATCTTTTTAAGTGATTTTCTCGTTTCTTCTGTAAGACCGAGTTAATAAAAATTAAAAGTTTTATAAGTTGAATTGTATATAGTTTTCGACTGTCAGATTTCAACTAAAAATTGGATAGCCGACCGATATATTCCAATTGTATATCCGGACACTGCGTCGACGACGAACGATATCTTATATCATCGCCATAATTATCGTAAAACCAAAACTAATTTATGCTAATCGTCAAAAATCGTAGTTTATTTGTTTACATTCAAACGGCAAAATTAGAATTAGAAAGGCAGATATCAGAATGTTAGTATTGATTAATAATCGCATTGAAAGCTTCATCGTGATTTTATATTAAGCAGATGGAATGTAGTATTGAATTTCACTCGCAGAAAATACAATTTTAAAAATAATATGAATTTCACATTGCAATATAGTTGAAGCCAGTCGCTTTTTTTCTTTTACTAAAACAATTTTTTTTTTTGTTCATAATTATTAATTGAGCAAATTAATGATTTTATGAATATAAAATAAGACACGAGAGCGGCCATGATGTTATTATTTCTATTATCTCAGCACCACGAACGCATGCAATTCCTCTAATATTATAATGTGTTTCGGTTTGCCGCTCGCGTAACATTATACATATGAGCGGACGTGCGTGACAAGTTATACTACGATCTCGTGAATTTTTCGCGGCGCCGTGTTCATCCAGTTTGATTCACACGCGTTCGCAGTCCGACAGATAATTACGTGTCTGCGTCTTCGATTTCCTATCAAACGAGTACGCGCACGCGCGCGTACAATCGAAAAATCCACCGAACGCAAAACCCATCCCGACGACGGCGGCAAACAATGGAATAAAATAATAACGACGAAACGACCCGCGGCCGTTTGTTTTACGCCGAAGCTGCTAACCGCAGCGCCGACGAGTTGACTTGATGGATAAACAAGCGAAAAAAAAAATAAAAATTTTAACGTCTCGCGAAAAACGAAAGAAAGAATAGCACACGAGTACACAAAAGTGGCGTGGAGGAACCGCGTTGATGAGCTTTTAACACGGACAACAGATAAAGGTGGCGGCTGACGAATGTGGTAATGGTTTACGTACGGCCAGGCACCGACACGATTATTGTTATTGGCGGAACGTCATTTCCGACCCTCGCGCGCGCCCTCACACTCTTGTTTCCCGTCCGCTTGCAACGCTCGTGTGTATTTATTTCGTCGAACGCGCAGAAATGGCCTTTATTCGATAATTCGATAACGAACGCGACTCGAATACGTGGTACGCGTGCACTAGTATATATAAATAACGTTGTGTGCGGCATTCGGCAGAACGAAGAACGGGACGCTACTCAGAAATGGAATACGTTTTCTCGCGATGGTGTGATTTCCGTTACACTCGGACAGACGAATAGTACACGGATAATAAAAAAAAATATATACGAATATCATTGTCGACTAGTAACAATACAAATGAATACACGTTGAAATTTTAAGAATTTGACGTCTCCGGATTTCATTCCGTCGTTCGTACGAGCGATAACGTATCATTTCGAAACGGTATACAATTTCTTTTGCAAAGCGTATGAATATGTTTCACGTTTATTAAGTACGATGAAAACGCGCATCTATAGGTAATCAGTGTTGTGCAACGTCTAGATAAATTAGCTAGTTGAAAAGTAAGTGCCCATCGAGACAAAGTTGCGTCGATCTATTATAATATGCTCAGCACCGTATAAAAACGTTATAAATACCGTTACTCGAGCTTTTCCACTCGTTTGGTTAGACTATATTCGCCGATTAACTTAACGAGAACTTAATGGCATATCGAAAGTGTAGATGAAACTCGATGAAACGGAAGGTTTGCATTACGTTAGGTCTTCAACTGGCCTAGTCGAAACTGGCGCTGTTATGCGTCTTCGTTATATAATATTTAAATTTAAAAAAAAAAAGTAAAAAACTACGAAACAAAAACGTTCCGATAATGTGGAAAAAGATGTTTTAGCAAACGATAAAAAAAAAAAAAAAATATGAACATTACAGTTTGATTATTCAGACACTCGAGTGCACGCCATTACTCTCTAAGCGTAATTGAAACGCAATTCAAACGATCGAAATGTCTGCGAAAAAAATCTCGTCGGGTTCACCGAATGCTACGTATCACCGCGTCATGCATATTATTATCACGGAGTTGCACGTCAAGTAAATGTATCGTAAAATAAATTGTCGAAAAAAAGAACAACGAAAATATATTCGGGGTTTTTCTTGTTTTTTTTTCTGATGTCAATGATGTCGTCTGTATGAGAGAGCTGTCAAGTAAACGTCGCCCGCCGACACACTCTGCGGATTATATTTTGTTCACTGCAAACGAAATAAGGGTTAGAATACGTTTTCGAGATTGACGTCGACGACGATTAGAGTAGAATAATTATCGCGACTATAATAATTATTTGTTAAGCTCCCCATGGCCCAAACGGTGATTTGGGCAAATATCTACACGCTCAAAATATCTTTAGTATTTTTTTAATCACGTTTGTCAATCAAAATCGTTGTGGGCGAAATCTATTTATTTTTTTAATTTTTTTGTCAATTTCAGTAAAGTGTTTATCATTCTTTGGACGTATTCAAGTGATAGTTATATTAACCCGTCGAAGGGGATTCTATTTATGCTCCATTAACACACTTACGACTAAAATTAAACGTTTACATATTATAAGAAAATAATAATAAATGCACTAGTGAATTAACTAGTTGCGATCAAAAATGTAATAAACAATACCGTTTATATAATATATATAACTATACATATAAATAATTTTGATAGTGAGCAGTAATATTTTTAAAAAATGACATAATATAATATAATAAACTCGTATATCGAAAAAATCCCTGTATATATTATGCACATTTGAAGCGAATCAGCGGTGTGAGGATATCATTCCCTGGCCTGCATGATTTTCTGAATTCAGGTCTTCGCTGTAGGTCACATATGATTATTCACATTGGTCAAAGGCCGCACGGGAGAAATGAAAAAATCCTTGGCCAACATACGGACGAAAGCATTGCGGATGACATCGCGCAAAATGATAAAAAGGTAACTTCGCAGATATATTATATTACACTACCAAAGAATTATAGCGACGGGGCCTTTATTTCTGATTTATTTATTGTGATAAATGACGGTTGACCATTCGATTTCTTTGGAGCAATTCCGTGCGACACTATCTTTTTGAAAACATCGAATGATTTCAAAAACAGAGTTCATAACCGACTTTGTTTCGTCCCTTTGAGGCAATATTATATATATTATGCCTACGTGGGACATTTTCTATTTATTACTTGTTATTATATATATTTTTTTTTTAAAATATTTTTCCCACTAATCAATTGTACTTATCGCACTCTATTTTGATGGGCCACACGACTTACGATCGGAACGAAACACACTAAAAACAAACTTATTCCCGTTTGGACACACGCGCGCCACCGTACATAATACATACATTATATTATTATACGATCATTACTTTTCCCCCGAGAAGCGTTCCGATACGTTGTTGCATGTTACACTATATGGTGTACAACATCCAATCGTCCAGAGTTTGAATTATAGCCGATATAATAATAATATGTTATAATAAATCACACTGTCCTATCGAAACTCGAAACTTTCGCGGAGATGGTGCCGTGAGATTTTCAATACGATTCAAAACGAGATTAATAAAAAAAAAAAACGTACTGGATAAGAAATACAGGCTCTATTGTAGAAATCTCAATTATACATATGTATGTGTAATTCAAGATTGTTTAATTTATCGTAAAATCTAGAATAATCGACTTAATATTAGAGAATCATCGGTTGTAATTCTTAGGTGGTATTACAATTTTACTTGATATTAAAATATTATATTCTTTTTTTTTTTTTTTTGAAGAAGAATAATTTTTAAAGTAAACAATTAGGACATAACTTACTTAAATAAAAATATTGATTAAGAAAACAGAAGAAAAATTATTAAATTATCAACGAAAAACAAAGGCAAAGTAAATTATAATTTATAATGAAACACTTTAGGAAGAAATTAATAATGCATTTGATGAGGAAGATGTCGAAGGATTGAGAAATTAATGGAGAAGTAAAATGGACTCGATAAGACAGAAATAGGTAAACGAGTCGTTGTCGCTTGAATAAAAGGAAAGTACAATGGAAAAGACGATGGGAAGAGTTTCTGGAAATCATCGTGGAGGTAACAATGGAAAGGATCGTTTAAAGAAAGATGGAAGACGAATAGGGCGGGAGATGGTTATGACCTAAACGAAAATGGGATAATTAAACAATTGTTTTACGAGAAATAGAGAGATTATGAAAGGTGAAGGGGGGATCGAAAGAGTTGTCCGAGTATATTGTAGAGCGGTTAAGAGAGGCGGAGTACTCTGATGATTTATCCTATTTGTGACTCCAAAATCGTGAAAAGTAAGTTTTTAGAGAAGAAGAAAAATCAAGTTATGAAATCTTAATCGGATAGGGAATAGTAAAACTATTGTAATTGGCAGTCAAAGAATCTGCAAACTCATTACTAACATGGCTTGGGACGCATAAATACATTCTGTATAAAAACTTTGGTCGGAAAGATGAAAGAGAAACCGAGAAATTTAAAGAAATGAGATATAATCAAAAATCTGAAAGAAGTTTGGATTATTACAATATTTTACAACAATTAAATCATTTGGAATAATTAGTATACATTGATAATTGAATATAATATTTCCATATATACATGTATAAATATATATATATATATACGTATAAATAATATTTTTATTATAATAAACATGTGCACAAACATATCAATAATTTGAAAGAGTTTAATAATTGTAACCATAAAGCACGATGATTTGAACCGAAAATCATTATGATACTGTACAAAATCTAAATCATTTCCTAATAAAATGCACTAAAAGCCCTTTTATTTTCATTTATTCATTTACTATACAAAGAAAAAAGTTAATACAAATAATACAATTTATGAATATGCTTAAACGTCGACAAATTGAACATTTTAAATTTAATATTAGAAAAAAAACGTTACTCGTTTAAAACAGCATTTGAAAGGAATTCGTAACAAAACGAGCATCACACTGATCAAAATACATAAATGCTAATTGCAACGAAATACCTGCGCTAGAAAATATAAATAATTAAATTATGTTCGAAAAATGCAACATGATTCAGTAAATTAAACAATTCGTTGCGTCGTGTTGTACGAATATCATATTATATTATATGGATATATGGATGTAACATAATTGCACGTCAGTAAATAGATTATTACTTTTTTCATTTTTTTTTTTTTTTTTTTTTTTTGGAGTGAAAAACCTATAGTTTAGCGTTGGGCGGGCGAGACAGGTGTGGTGAAACTTTTTCAACCGAAATACACCGATAACAATACACTACACGGTGGAGTTTATGCCCGTGTATACGTGATTGAAAATTTTCCATTTTGGCTACGAATACACGCGTGTAGAGAGGGAAAGGAATTGCAACCTAAGTTTAACTCGATAAGCATTTCTGGAAGACTGTCACCGTATATCCGGCCGCTAGGGCAATTTTATTATTATTATTATTATATTTGTTTTTATTATTCTTTTTTCACCAGACTCACAGACGGTGTGCGTGAGCATGTGTGTGTATTAAGTGTGTGTGTGTGTATGTGTGTGTGTGTGTTAATATCGCGGCCAAGATCTCCACGGTAATCTTTTTTAACACACCAACGCGCATACATTTCGGCAGCGAGAACACATTTTAAATCCAAATTGCGTACGTGAGATTTAATACCCCTCCCCGTAGACACTTCGTGCGGGGTGTTCCGTAAAGACGCACTTATCCGGTCTCAGCAACATTATGCACGCCAACGGTGAGCGCGCCGTCGATTGTATATCGTGTGATATTTCTCCATCGCCGTTATAATTTAACGTGATATTTTGTCGACGCGACTAACTGTTTTAATATTATATATGCTTTCGTTTACGTAAATCAAATAAATCATACTCAAGTTTCGGTGTAATATGCGTTTTGAAGACGACCGACGGGGAGACGAATATGGACGACTCGCTTCGTGGCACTTCACCAGTTAGGTACGTAAGTGGAATTTTTTTTTTTCAAACAAATATATGCGCGTACATAATTATACTCATATTTTTTAACGATACAACCGGCAGCTCGTACGCAACGACCGCAGTGTCCCACTAGACGCAACAGCGTCATATATCAAAGGGTAGAGGAAACAGTCGATTACGAGTATACTGAGGACCCGCAAACTTTATGTTGCGGGGAGGACCTATTAAATTTGCGGTCTTTACTAGGGACATTGTCACTAAAGGTTAATAAACTGTATAGAAAAAAAAATGAAAGAACTGAATTTTTCTAATTTAATTTTGCTTGAACGCGAAGTCGGAAATGTCTGATAAAGTTAAAAACATTACATTATTTCCAGCAATACAGTCGCACGTGAATAACATTTTTGGGAAATTTAAATTTAAACTTTTGAATATTAAAAGTAATATTTTTTCCTGGTATGAATATACAATTTCAAATGAAAAAAAAAACGTATGAGCTTCTACACTTAACGTTAATATTCAAATTCATCTTGACAAACAGTCTCGTGTCGCAGTTATTTTCCTAAGAAAAGGTTAATTAAAAATTTTTACCTTTCTCTAAACTTGATTGTACTCGTATATACGTTTTCACGGAATATAAGATTTACAACTTTTTTTTACCGATAAAAGTTGTTACAATAAGAAAAAATTAATGACCTTCACATCAATATATTAAATATAATTTCCTATACAACATCTTTGATATAATTTTTTAATATAAAATCTTTCTCGGAAAATTTTTTATTTAATAAACTACGACCACTTGTGCATTACATATTTATGGGAGCAAGCATATAAAATGAATGCACACTGAGCGTGCAACATGTTTCGTTGTAAAACTGTATTCGTTGTAAACATGTGTACGTTTATAGATAAACTATATTATTGTAACAGTTTTTTTAACGATAAATACTCGTCGTAATAACAAAATCGTTTATTGCACGACAATAAAACTAAAGATGAACGTGCTTCATTTTATTTTTAAACAGTGTAATATGTATGACGTGTTAGAAAAAAAATAACGTCGACTTTATTATGTATAAATATTAAAATACGATGTTTTAAAACGCTATAACATAAAATATTTATTTTTTTTTAAAGACAAATATAACATGATGTTATTAAAATGATTCAACTGATAGTTTGTATAACATTAACTTGTATTATAATAAGTACGTATTAAGATTAAAGTTTTAAGTATTTAACACAACGTAAAAACAGTTGAAAAATATACAAACCGTTGTCGTCAAACCAATAATTTTATCTCTCCCGTATTTAAAACGTAACCGTGTTAATATAAATTGCATTAGTGTCATATAGAACGACGTTATATAATTATTTTTATAACAAAAAATGCTTTCAATTACAGCGACACACACTAAGTTATAATAATATGTTCACGAATCCATTTTCGAGCTGAGAACGAAATCTCGTATAAATATAATTATTAGATACGAAAAAGTTAAAACGAGTGTGTGACTCTTGAAAAAATTCAAAAATTATTGTGGAAATTTTTTTTTTCTGTTCTATGTAATGGCTAATACAAATGATAGCGATTTTCATTGACTTTGGAAAAGAAAACGGTTTTAATTACATAATTTTACGAAAAAAAAGGCAATGTCAAATCACGAGACATTTTTCGAGTAATTTGCTCGTATTGAATAATTAACAACGCGAGCACTTACAAAACGTATTTGTGTACATTTTTATAAATAAATATCATACTCAGGCTATAAGATAAGAGACGATACATACCAAATTGTCTGCGCTTTTCAGCGATATTTTCCGCGAAAACGAAATTTCGTCACGTTTATTGTAAAGTGTTTATCATCGTCGTTCTGTTCGCGGTATGGTGTAATCGCAAATCTCATTGTTTTTTCGCATCGACACCGGCAAAAGATTTTCGCGTAAAAATATGATAAAAAAAAAAAAAATAGTAATTTTCATACAGTCGAAATTAAACTACGCATAAACTTTTACGGCGTATACTCCATTAGTGTATGTCGGACAGCAGTACGAATGAAAAACACCAGTTATCGAAACGTTCCTTGTGAAGCGCAATGTCTATTAAAACGGTTTCCTTCGTCGGCGATAAATCTGTCTTTGTTTGGAAAAAACGTTGACCTCCGAGGACTGCGATTCCGGTAAAGTCGAATTAAAAAATGAAAAAAGAGTCACGCGACACGCGGAGCCAAAAGTTTGCGTGGCGTTCGAAATGATTAACACCGAAATCCAACGGGCGCGCTGCAGTGAGGGTGAACGGAGAGAGCGATCGGCGTGTCTATTCGCGCTTGACGTGGCGCGGGTAACCTGACGTTATAATCACCGTGCCGAGATTTCGATAAGTCTTTATCGATCGAAGAAAACGTTATTTCCTACGCGCACGCACACGTACAACGTTCGCCCGCGTGTAGTATTGAAATTTACGACGGGACGCGACGTTGACGGGTAGTCGGGCGGGAGGACACGTAGTCGGTTCGGCCGACCATAACCGCGTTTCCGACTTGAAATGCCGCAATGGCGCCGTCAAAATTTCGCGAAGAGAACCTATACCGTTTCAGTAAACATCCGTTACTGCAGTATACTCGTATCAGTTTTCCTTCCGTACATTATTCACGAATAACAAATGAAACGGTTAGGATCAAATCGCAAACGGTCGCATACAACGTGATAATCGTTCGTATGTATATAAATTATTATAACACGCATCATTAGACATTTTCGTATTTCGTACAACGCCGAAGCGAACAAATTTATTTCATTCACCGTTAAATTCCTCGTCGCCACTACAGCTCGTCGTATACCATTTTTGTCCAAAAGCGCAACATACTTCGTTCGATAAAACCGTGTTGACGTTACCCACCGTCGTATCGGTGAATAATAATATACGAATATACGGAAACACGCATTTATTTCGATACACATTACGGTTCATGACGGTTTTCGCCGGTATTTAAAAATCGGTACTCGTAATTGGTTTCGAACGCTGTCGAAAACTTAAAAATCTCGACGACGAGCTGTCTGATATGCTCGCTACTATGACATTATTCGTTTTACGCGACTTTCACAGACGTGAGACCTGACCGATCGATCGGAAAACAACGCCGACGCACGACGAGGGTAATATCCCTAGAGGGGTATTGCACACGAGAGACTCGACAGAGCGTAAGAATAATAAAAACAAACACCACGTGTATTCGAATGGGAAAAACGACACATCTATAATAGGGGGAAAAAATAAGATACGTTCGTAACAAATGTACGAGAACAGCTCGTGTGCTGTCCGACTTATACGCGGAGATAAAAATAACGTTGTTCTTTTTTTATCGCAAAGTATACTTTAGACGACAATCGTTCAAAATATGACACCATCATAAGCAACAGTGTTTGGATCGAATTGTTTTTTTTTTCGACGGCCGACGTTAAACATAAAAAAAACGCACATACACACACACTTACATTGAAATACCAAAAATTATACAATATTATTCCGTGATACGACTTTTGGAGTTAACTGATGAGCAACAGATGGTATTTTTTAAATATCGTACTTAAACCGAGGTTAAAACTCGCCAAAGACCCGTGTTAGCGTTATATTGCATAACTGTAACGTTGCGCACACGTTTCAGGATATCAATCTCAGTTCACTCTTAAATTTCTTCTGCTAAACTACAGCGCTTGACTTTTGACGTATTTCCGAAAAACATAACCGTTCTAATTGATTAATTTGATTTTTGTACGACACTATTGAAAAAAAAATTGTTCAGCTGTTATATTGTTATTATTTTCTGCGCACAAATAGCTTGAAATAACCGAAATCTTTGTCAAAAAATAACGATAACGACAGTTCCGATTTTTCTGAGGGTGCAATATCTTAGTTGGTCGTCGTCGTGCGGTTCCGTGGAGATTTGTTGTGCTTTTCACAGGCTACGAATCACATTGAACCGACCCTACCAATACGTACGTCAACGTTTGGCATGGCTGGCGTGTGTACGGCGTATAAAGGACTCATAAATTCGATAACGGGCTTACTGTCACGGCACTTACGCGCGCCCGTGTACATGTGTTTTAGGTAGCTCGAAATGCATCTCCACGGATTGTCGTGTTTCACAATATAAATGCGTGATAAATGCGTTCACGGACGGTTCGTTTTTTTCACGTGTAGATAATATATATTCGTAAACCTCTTACTTTCATGTGAGATTTTGTACGTATGTTATTTCGGGCATACATTCGGAGTTATCATTACGAGATATTGCGCGCGAATTTCTATTCAAAAACATGATTAGGTATGACGATGATCCGACCAAATATTTGAAGATCGTCGGTTCGTTTTATTTTTCCGCGAAATTTCGAGTCCAAAATAATATATTTTATTGTAAAATGCGTGTAATACAGATGTCGTACATTTTCGGAAACGATTTATTTGTGTACACATTTTTTTTTCGGAAGAACAAACAACAACAAAAATATAATAAATAAAGAGCTTCGGCTGCTATTGCACACGTAAAGCTGAAAACGGTATCGAAAACATTTTCACCTTAATTATCGGGTAAATAATACGTAATTTACAGTCCGCCCACCGTCGTAGACTACTTAAAATATTATAATTACATATACATTCTATAAATTCAATCGTGTTGTTTTCTTTGTTATTAAATTTCAAAAACTTCAAACCTACTTTCCGCTTTTCATTCGGAATTTGATTTCATTAATTATATTCGCCAAATATTACAAACTAACTTTATTACGAATGCGGTTTTTTAATATATGAAAGATGACTAAATAGAATTAAATTAGCATGCAAAATTAATTAATAATTTATATATATATATATATATATTTAATAAAAGAAATATTGAAATTTGTAGTTTTGAATGCAGAATGATTGGTATATAGATGCCTACTTATAGTATTTTATATAATTATCATATATATATATATATCTTATGTAGTTATTTTATATGTTTAAATATCAATTGTTAAAATAAAAAGTATTTTAACGATGTCTTATGAATGTTTAAAATTTGTCGTCGTGTACATTTTCTTCGTGGTTTTGAAGCCAGAACTCGATCAAATGAAGAATAATTTGTTCTTGGCGTTCGATAACAAAACGATTGACGATTGAAGCGTCGACGAGCAGATAATGCGACGGTAAATTTGTAGTTAATCGATCTTAGCCCTTTGCTCCGATACAACTCTGGCTGCTCTACACACAGAACGAGCACCAGATGGCACGACAATATCAATTATTTGTATTGAATAGTAAATAACGCGCCGGATTACGCGTCAGAATTCGGGCGGTTAGCAATACGATTATATATATTCGTTATATACACACACGGTCAGGAGGATCATATGTCGGCCGACAGTCCTTTGTTGTACACGCCACGTACAGTACGCGCGAGCCGACACGTCCGTGGAATTCTGTGACGTCGTCTCCGAGTTGGTCGTCCCGCGGCGGCGATTTTCCAAAGGACTCTTTCCTCCGTCTCGCCGCCGTGGCTGCCGTCGTTCAATCGTTTTGCGGAAAGTCCGGCACCGCGAGTTTTCCCATTTTCTGCGCGTCGGGTGTTTTCGCTCGTTCGACGCGTTCAAACGACCCGGCGGAACCGGTCGTCCGTTTCTTAGACCGTTTCGCGATACACGTTCACATTCCTATTGTATTCTACGGCGATTCGACGGACGCGTAGAGTTTTCGTCTTTATTGCAATTTACCGACCGAGCGTACACATAATGATGTCGTTACGGTCATTGAATGGCACGCGCGCGCATAATATCTTTATTACTTTCGAGTCTTATCTTCCGACGTCGTGTTTAGACAAGAGAGAGAGAGAGAGAGAGAGAGAGAGAGAGAGAGAGAGAACCGGTGCCATTATTATTACATCTCGGTTCAATCGTTATGGTTTCGTTTGAGACGATGCCAGCTGTACGTTGTTTAACAGAATCCATGTACTTAACGGTTTCCAGACGTAATAAATAATTACACATAAAATATTGCTAGGTAAGCTACATGTATATATGGTTGGTTATCGGGCTTTGCAACAATGCACGTCTTAATAATCGCGTTGTGGTGTTTATCAAGAAATAATAAATTCGTATAAACGTACGATGAAAATCGTATTGCGATATTTTCTTAATATCATACGATTTGCTAGAGTTTAGAAAACCGCGGCTTCGATTTTATATTGTAATTCAAAAATAAATAAAAAATACCACGTAAGTGTAGGTTTTACTCCGAAAACATTTATAATATGTTAACGGTTTTAGTAACCGTTCTAAAATTTGCGAATAATATATAAATAGTTCTGAACATGAACTTTATGTTACGCAATATGAATAAAAATACGTAATGACTGAAGTATTTTAATTTTGAGCTGTATTGATTTCAATTATTTATTTATTTCATTTCATTTTATTTCACAGATAATCATTCGACAAATCAAACAATTCAAATAACGTTTTTATATTTTATAATATTATACGTGAAATTAGCAATATTTTAAAAACTACACACTATTTTCGATCTGGTATACAATTCATCGAGTCAGGAATCACTATCAAAACGTTATGTTCAAAACGTTTTTTGTAGGGATGTTTTCGTTATTATTTTATTTACGTGAATACTTCACTGCGAAAAACAACGAATAGCGATGGGATTTATTTCAAAAAAAATCGAGTTCATTATCAACTCTAACATTGAATACTATTGTACTGCGGTTCACTTTGCCATTCAAATATCGTGTTTATTTTCGTCAATATTATTTGTATTATATTATTAACAATCACTGCCGGTTTCGTTAAAAACACCGTCTCGTTGTCTCTCACCGTCTCGTTGTCTCGCACCGCATTAAAATGACTATGTGTGTTTTATTATACCGTACGTGGACCAACAGACGAACGTCGACGAAGACCGCCGGACATTTATTACCGGAGGCGTGTTTAGGATGCCTGATTCGTTTTTACACATTGGAAAACTACGGTCGGGGACGTTTTATCGCCGGCGCGCCGAGAGTGGGCAATTTTTAAAAATCAAGTCGACACCCGTCGCAGGACACGTGCGTCGGCCCGGTAACGCATTCGAAACGTGTCTAATCCGAACAGTTTATTATACAGAGCCGGACGAATGTTGCGTGTCGGACGAGATGGGATTAACGTTATTACGCGCGACGTTATTACACGCGCAGATGGATCTCGCGGAAATTCTAATGGTCGCGCGCGTAGTGTTACGACGAGCCAATTTCAAACCCGAAGAACACGACCGCGACCACCGTCGACTTACAATGGCGTACGTAGAGTCCACTACTCGCTGTTAAACCCGACTTTGAATTCTCCGAGTAAAATGCTAATTAAAATCAATCACCGCCATATTTTATAGTGAAACACAAATATTTTCAGGTTAGGTTCCGATAGTGTTTCGTATATTATGTTATTGGGAATCGTTCATAGAATGTTATATATATATATATATATATATATATATTTATATATTCGTAAAGTACTTGACGTCTTCATATGAAAAGAAAAAAAATAGTGAATTTTAACTATTTTTTAAAAATTATACGACAATATTTTTTAAACAATGCACTGTTCAAGTGAAAAAGTTTAGTTTATTTTAGTTAAGATATTTAAAACGTTACTTTTTCAATTAAAAATTAACTTTTAAATAATAATAAAATGTATACAGAAGTATTTAAACTATGTTACATTAGCAACAACATTAAGTAACATTAGGTTAGGTAACATTAGGTAGTAATATTAGGTAACATAAAATACTATATTATTATTTAGTATTAACGAAATAGCGTGGACTGTGATTTAATGTACTCGTATAAGACGCGTAGACGTCTTATGACATTTTTTATGCTATTATTTCTTTTATTGCTAATAAGACAATTTTAACTTTAATCTATGTAAAATAACTTTTTTTCTAATTAACTTTTTATGTTAATACAAATAAAAGTAACGTTTCACTTTATTTAACTAGTAAAAAACAAGATTATTTTACCTGCCCAGGTTTGGTAATATATTTATGACGAGACAATTTAATTAGCCAAAAAAGATATTCTATACATAATTGTATTGTATATAATCAATGATATTATACAAAATAATAATGTCAACATGGGACGCATATGACGGTCTATAAAATAAAATGCATCTGAATTATGAAATGTATTAGCGCAAAATGTTTATGACAGCTATTTGAATTACTAAGGTTTTCTATAAATATGTTTAAAAAAAACGAAATATGACTATTATTAGAAAACGATCTAAGCATGTATTGTTTTTAGTTTTTTATTTCTTCTTTTATGTCGAATACCGACATTGAATTGTTGAATTCATTTACATATAAAAAGTATTTAGAAAAATGTCTAATAATTAGTCTAATCTGATGGTTTTTGTAAATATTAAAAATCCGACCATGAGATCACGATAAGAATCATGTTTTAAATGAAAACTACACAACGAATGGACGCGATTTGAACGTTACGCGAGGAACGAAATTTAATTATTTTTGAAAAACGAAACGCTACTATACTACGCGTTAACGACTGCTTTAGTTAACGCAAGTATATTATGATAAATGTTGATTAATGTTCAATTCAAAAGCGTCTTTATTTAAGACACTATTCAACGTCATCACCAGTAACGTGCATATATGGAAAAAATCTTTTAATTAACTGATCACATTATACTTTGCGATGATCCAACGTAATCACACCACATAGATAATATACTAAGATAAAGTACTTAACGAGTTAAACGATAACTTATATTTATATTTTAATTAAGATAAATGGAAAGATATCTGTATTACAACGGTGAATCACGTCGGTTGATAAAATGGCATATGATTAATAATGCGTTCTATTTGTCTACGAATTTAGTACAGTTTGCTTCAAGTTTTATATGGCTATGCGAGATAATATAATATGCAACGTGCACGTCGTAAGTAACGATAATAGTCATTTATAAAACGTCGCCTTATATAATTATTATATTCGTATTCTGTGAATGAGATTTGGATAAAAGAAATATATGTTCACAAGTAAAACGAAAAATAATTATACACACTTAATGTATGAATATATGCTCTCGAGATATAAAATAAATGTGTAATGTGTATGGATTATATATCTGCGGACATTATGGATTCAACGAAAACGGTTAGAATGTGGCAATTTACTAAAACTTTTAATCGGTCGTACGCTATAATATATTTCATATTATTGTCGTCGAGCAAGTTTATGCAGTGCTTTCGTGGTAAATAATAATAATAATAATATATACATTGAAATATTTGACGGGAAAACGTACTATACAATATTAAAATATGGTTTATACTATGGTGTAAAATATAACTACAACGTTCACAGAATGTTACCATTGTGACTTCGAATATTTCGGCATTCAAAAGGATTCCTGTGCTGGAATTTTCAATGTCTGTATGCGTGTATTGATTAAGTTTTCATTATAAAATCTACGAATAACGATAGCTGGAACGGGTGAACCGACGGGCTTTATTAATCGTTTCTATATATTTCTGCGTTTCAATAACCCGAGGAAAACAAATATTCATCGTTTACGAAAAAAAAAAGAAAAATTAAGCAGTAAAAAATGCACACGCTATATTGTGCGTAAATTAAGTTAAAATTTCATCAGATTGATGAGAATAAACCGTTTTACTCAAAAAAATTACATCATTCCCTTTTCCGTCAAATCAAGGCTGATTCTAAAGTCTACCTGTGATTATTAACAAAATTTTCTTATTTTAATACTAATATTGATAAAAATTAATATAAGTTTGCACCTATATATATTTCGCACATTGTGCACACTCGTATATATTAGTAATAAAGAAAATCATTGTTACTTGTCATTTAATCTTCCGTTCGACTGTTTTTCTAGACAATACACGCATACAAATAATAAACAGTCAATTCGATACTCGATATGTATTGAAAGTTAATTTTGTTTTTTATTAGTGTAAATAACGACTTAAAAATTCATATTAATTAAAATCAATGATCAAAAAGAACGGTTCAAAAAACAGCAAAGCTGAAAGTTTTGTAAATAATGGCAGACAGACATTGCGGAAAAGACAATCGATCTTTTTTCGTATTTGTCGGAAAAGGATCCCGTCCGTGTCGACTTGTATCAATTAACATTGGCAGGTATGACGCGGCAAAAAGCTGTGTATATATATATAACACTATAACTAAAACAAAAATACTTTACACCGAAAAGAGAACGAGTGCGGATCGAATGAGAGAGGAGAAATATTACACGATAAATCGTTCACGTTTCAAACATACCGGACCGACACGTGGTGATTCGTGTTGGCAAACTGAGAACTCGCACACCTTGTACGAATCGTGTGTGGTAATAAAACTACACAATAATCTCCGCGGAAAATGCCGAAAATTCACAATCGATCGCGTAGCAGGTAATCGGAATTCCGGAATTTCTATATACACACAACGAAACCATATATATATTTATTTGAATTCTAAAATTGCTAGGTGGAAGGGAAAACAATATCGATATAAAACGAGTATGCCACAGTGAGTTGACCGATCTGTGAATTACAATTAATACAAATTCTTATGAAACCAATCATCTTGCATAATGTAAATTCATCAAATATAGTTGTTCGCCTTCGAAACGATAACAATGACGATATAACCGATATCGGTTTTAATAATGAAAAAATAGGAAAAAGCCTTTAGAATTCAATTTTAGGCCTATTTTTTTATCGAATTTTAATTTTGTTAAACGTATTTTAGAAAATAATTATTCTATTATTTTTAATATAAATAATGAATTATTTAATTTTAAACTTACAGAATAATATTTATATAAATTCAGTTTTGGAAAAATTACATATTTATAATGAAGTTAAAAATAATAAATGTAATAATATTTTAAATATACAATCGGTATTAAAATATTATATTCTATATTAATATATACTAAATTAATAATATATTATTCATAAATTTAATTTATGTCACACATAATTTCTTTGTTTTTATTTATTATAAATTTTTTTTTTGTTTAACTTAATGAATTTTTATTGAAATTATTTATGACACAGATATGTATTACGAAACATCGTGTTTTAAACTACGTTAAATTACTGTTACATATTATATATTACATTGAATAATATATAGTTAAGGAACAGAGAAACATTATATGTTTTTATACTGATTCGAACTTGAAATGATTCGTTTATCTTGATTTCCGTTCACGATGACTTTCAACATCGTCAATCTGCGAGTAGTTTGAATCGTATGTCGAAAACATTTCCATGTACAATTTTTTTTCATCGTATTGCTAACATCCTTCGCATAGTAATGCACGTACTTTTATCATTTGCAAAAAGTAATAGTTGTTTCAGAGGTAAAAAAGTTATCACGCCAAGTTTTAAATTGTTACGTAATTATTTTCGGCTCGTCGTGCAACACGCACATAAGTGCACCAGCGTATTACCAGCACTGACGTGTGTTATTTTTCATCGACGTTTGATTATTTTAATTAAAAAAAAAAAAAATAAATAAATAAAAAACGATAATCATCAATATGTCTCGTAAATTCGCGGGTTATGTATGTAGTGGGTAATCTGATTTTTCCCCGCGACGGTTTCGACCGTATGACCGTATGTGTGTGATATTTTATCATACACCGTAACGTTATTTATTAGTTTGGTTTCGTTTCAAAGTATTATAAAATATTACAACCCAGACAGTCACTATGAAATTGTGTAAATTATAGATAGCAAGAAGGGAAACAATAAATAATTTCAGCCAGACAGATACTCGAGACCGGGCGTTGGGCACTCGTCTTCGCTTAGCTCTGTGCCTCTAGCGTAAGCCAGTATTGCAATATTATTTTAAATTTGATAGCAATGATAAATCATCGCATTTGAAAAACGATCAAACGCATCTTCCCGCGAAAACGCTCGTTTACGCGATTATTTTCGTCTTTTTCTCGTACATTTTTGGGAAATGTCCACATTTTGCACCATTGAACATTGCGTGTTTTCAATACCCAATCAATTTGTTTATTACTACGTTACAATTTTCTAGTGTTTACACTGTCAGAATAAAATTGTGAAACCTTTTTCGTGTCATTTTGAATCTTCAGTTGATCATGACACGCGTTCTGGTTGCAATATATATATTTAGTCGGTAATTAATTTGATACGTTTTTCGTTTTCCCGGTAGTCTCTTTAATTAAGTTATGCGTAATTAAAAACAAGCCGAAATTTTGCAAATCGAGTAAAACTATTGACATACTTGTTTTGAACGTGGGCAATTATTGTATTTTAAAAAGTTCAAATTGAAATAAAGATTAGACATACGTAATATTTTAACAGTGTTTATAATATTCGT
Organism: Schlechtendalia chinensis; assembly: GCA_019022885.1. Classification (NCBI taxonomy): domain Eukaryota; kingdom Metazoa; phylum Arthropoda; class Insecta; order Hemiptera; family Aphididae; genus Schlechtendalia; species Schlechtendalia chinensis. The sequence continues at coordinate 7,481,317 of CM032341.1, forward strand.
TGATTGTAAATAAACTACAAACATCGCTTAGAATCGTTTTTCGAATTCAGTCGTTGCTTTCAAGAATAATAATACAACTGTAAATCTATATCTAAGCAAGTAATTGTCCACTGAGGACAAAATCCACGATAACCATGGATTGCTATCTTTTTTTATTTATTTATTTTTTTTTGAAATTGAATTGAAACGTAGCCAAATTTTTTATATTCTTTTGACGAGCAGTAAATTGTTAGAGAACTAAATTTTAAATCTTCAATAGTCGTTTAAAACTTTTATCGTGTTTGTGAGACGCCAGTAATATATTATTAAGAAACTTGTACATATGTTTTTACTTTTAAATTTTATGAAATATCTGGATCATAATAAATTACATTTTTAAATTGAAGCCTAATGAACTATATATAAGCTATTATATATATATATATATAATACACGTAATTAAATTAATTTTAAAAAGAAATACATCATACTTCAATCAATGATTTTTTGTAACCGTAGCGAGTTATTTTTCCGGCTCGCTGATTTGGAAATTTTTGTGAGATTCAAATATGAAATTCAGACAACATCGTAATTCGCGAAAATATTAATATTTTCAAGAGGAAATCGTTAAACTAATACAGCAAACAAGAGTGAATTTTTATTATTTTTTAATATTTTCTTTTAATTTTTTTGTATTAACCGATGAAATATCACAAATATTTTTAATTACGCGCACGAATAAATATTAACTCGTTTGTGTTAAAATCTTACTCGAGAAACTTTTTCGATTTAAAATTTTTAATCATATAATTTGTTATGTTTACCATTTCAATAGTAAACGTTGTACACGGTTATCTAATGTTTAAGACGTATATTTTTATCGTATAGATGTTTTTGTTATGAGAAATGTATTTTGAATTTGATATGCATGTACTGCCGTTAATTATTACCGAGTTTTAGAAAGAACTTCGCATAAATATAAACGTTATATTTGTGCAAGATAAATCATGAACACATTTGACAAACAAACTTGACAGTTTTGTACGATAAACTTACTTGAAACGGGATATACTTTATTTTCGATCGAAACTCGTACACAATTTATATATGTATGTCTTTGCGTCATTTGAATATTTTGACTAAGTGAATACATTGTGATGTATACAACCAACATGACACGGAAAATCTTAAAATTACTATTAATGTTTTGATTGTTTCTTATGATATTATTACAATTATCGGTTTTCAAACAGATATTCAATAGACAATACACACTGATATTACAATCACTTGTATTTACGTCGCTTGAACTAAACAAAATTGCATATTTAATTAATGTATATTACTCATAAAAATTCTCTAAATACATATATAGAATAATTTAAATACGACGAATGATTGTAATTAAAAAAATTAATAATATAAGCTACATGATTACATTTTGTAAAACAATGAACCTGTTTTTGTACACATTTAAAATGCGTTTGTCTTTTTAACGAAAACTGGAATTTTTATATAACTTATAAATATTATATTCCATCTGGCCACGCATATTGTATCGACGGTTAAGCGTTTAAACACCTAATTTGAAGTTAAAAAAAAAAAAAAAAAATATTTTCCACGATCAAGACGAATTTCACATAATATATATTTGAAATGACAGGAAATCGTGTTACGGTTTGCATACATTTTAATAACTTAGACAAATTGTTTTTTTTTAAGTTGTTCTCGTTGAACATTCAGAACCACGTGTGACAAAAATCAATTTCGAATTCTGTATTGAGCAAATACAAATGTATACTGCAATATTCATAAATAAATTGTACAACTGAGGCGTTGAATTTCGTATGCGCTCCGTGAAACCATATCGTATATTTACCGTACATGTCTCTGAGAAAGTCTGATGAGAATTGACGAATCGTTATGATTTATCGAACCTAATCGGCGGGTGGGTGGAGGGCACAACGTAATAACACGGTTTACTTTTAGCAAACATCACCAGATGTATGTAAAATCATGGATAAAACATTTTTTGATAAGAAATTTTTCATTTTTTTGTTTTAGAATATATTTTCAAAATAATAAATTAAAAAAAAAAAAAACGATTACCGGAAATGACAGGTTTTAAGAACTTCAAATTAACAATATATTATATTTTTAGCACAACTAATGAACAAATTTATTCAAAATGTAAAATTGATTATAAAAAAATTTGGTGATTTGCGAGCCAACCGCGTATACAAATTGAAGTTAACTTGAATTTTATGTTATATTTTATTTATTACACTTATATTAAATTTAATACATACGTGATTTTAATATGTATTTTTTAAATCGATATATATATCTTTTTTTTTATTAATGTGATATAATATATACATCGAAAAAAAATTAAGAAAAATAAATTGTAAAGTAATTGATATACTACCCCTTTTATAATAATTATTTTGTACGTGGTTTTCACGAAATTGAATCGAATTTTAGTATATTATCATTATTATTTTTTGCTTTAATTACATTTTACGGATAATTTGTTTCGTTATATATGTGGGATATCGTCATTAACCACACGAAATACACACACACGCGTGTGTATCAAATTTCAAAAACATTTCATCAAACTGTGCTTGGTAGTCCGATTATATAGAAAGCATCCAGGCATTATCCTTTCATTCTATTGATTTCCTCTTAAAATAATTAACAGAACCTATACACAAGAAGGTTTTCGATATCATATTATAAGCTTTTGTATTCGAAAACAATGAAATAATTTTTAACAAATATCCATAAATAAAACACAGCTCAATACAGTTTAGGTCAATGTACAGTAAATGTTTAGTATATTTTATGCAACGAAAAACATTGTTAGAAAAGACGTTTTGTTTGATCGTGTTTCTGTGAAATATAGAAACAATAAAATATACACAAAGTGAATGAAAAAAAATCACTGAAATAAGTTAAGTTAAATTCAAAAGTTAATAGTTTACGAAAAACAATACTTATCAAGTTATGTTTAAAGTTAAAACAAAAAAAAATATTTAACCAAAAGGATCAAAACGAAGTTGACTGTTCGATGGATTAATACGTAACTATTATTATTAACACAACCTTATTAAATGTACATTTGATTAAAAATTAAATTTTAAACATCGATAAAAAGAATATTCATTTCCGACCTGTTACTCAAATTAGATAATTGCGACCGTTATTAATTAATTGTAAAAAGTCAACTCAATACAAAAAATTTTAAAACTATGTTTGATCATTTGAAACGTTTTGATTTTTCTTTAAGTTGTTAACAATTCTTTAATACTTGTTAAACACATCAATACGAATAAAATATATTTAAATATTATATTGCATATTTAATGTTTAGTTACGAGTAGAACTATATATAGATCAGTTTAAACTCTCAATTTTCACATATACATATTACTAGATTGATATGAAAACGTATTATATATACGTATATATTTACGTATATTCATTATAGTACATGAAAATGAACTACTTTACTTATATCCGCCCTTATTTTTTGGGCTAAGTGTTACTAAGACGCACATGAATAAAAATGTTTTCGAAATTTCATACAGATAAAAAAAAAATCAGTTTAGTTTTGAACTCATCAATGCTCGTCCGTGCCTTGAAACAACGTGACTTTTGTCCCTGTATGCATAGAACGGCAATAAAAGAAAATAGCGACTATTGTCGCTGGCCAATAACGTGATTTTTCATCCGTAAAATATTATATTCAAATGTCGGCTATGTATGTCGTCACACGCTTACGACTCGACGTGATAATCCACAAACATTGCGACGTTGTTTTCGTTTCCAGATTGTCTGTTTATTTTTGTACTTCCCATACGTCTCGTTATCTCCGTCCCGGCGATATTATTATTATATCGTTCTTACTCGGGCCAAGAAATTCCGGATAAACTATGCATGCTAGTTATGTATACGAGAAACGTTTAGGGAAGAATATTTCGCACGTTCTCCTCGTGCCCCGAGCCCGGCCGCAAACATTGTCCGGCGATGGGGTTAACTCGCGGCCTATAAACAATGTTCGCGGTGAAGTTATTGGAGAGTGGGTGGTATACCGCGAATATCGCGGTAAGTAAGAACTTTGCGACCCTCGGGAAACGGGCCGAGGACATTCGGCCGATTATTCGACCAGGACACAGGCCGAATGGTCGCGACCTGATCGTCGGGAGGACCCTAATTATTATTATTCGCTGGGCATACAGTCAGACGCGTTTCAGCGTAGCTTAGACGTGAAAAACTCTAAGACCGTGTCGTCCCGTCGATCACGAAATCATCCGGTATAGAATAGTAAGTATAGAATACATTTAAAAAACGAGTTAAACAGTGTGTAACGTTATACAACTGATGAATGAAAACAAAGTAAAAGATTTGTCACATATATCCGGAACGCTAACACGCCACTTTGTAAAATTTATCAATTTAAATATGAAACACAGTTTAGTGCGATGTTCTAAGTAGAAACTGAGTTTGTATTTAGAACCATTGAGAATCTCATCACATTCGACGAACCTGCAATAAAATGAAATTTTGAATTGATAAAATTGATACTCTTTAAAATCTACATTTTAATTTAATATGTTTTGAAATTTACGATTTAAAAAAAACAAATATTAATATCTTACGTGTCTACTTTACTATAAATACTGATTTCTGAGTATCTGTCGTTAATTATAATACCGTATATCTAACGCTCGCTGTGGGTACCTGATATGTATGTATACACACTGATTAATATACTCATAATCCTAGTCTATTATATTGTTATTATAATTTAATCTTATTACAACTACGTTTCGAAACAATATCATCACAATTAAATTACAGTTTAAATTATTAGATATTATGAGAAAACTGATAGGATTACCGATCATCACGTTATAATATCGTGTTTCTTAGAAAAATGTTAATTATATCCGTCGGTGTTAAGACGTGGTGTAGTAAACAATTAATGACATTCAAATCATACTATTCACTCAGTTGGAGATAAATCGCCATTATAGGTGTTATAATATATTTACGTGTAAAATTATACTATTGATGAACAATGCCCGTATTATTATGGAACGTTCCTTATACATTATATTAGATTTGAAAAAAATTGTCGGTACGAATTTTTCTCACCAGAAACCGATTGATTAAAAAAATTGATTACCATTTTAAAATCATAAATAGTCTTTGAAATTTGTTGTGCTAACGTATATATATACTTAAATGAAAGCAAGTTAAAAAAACCATTATAGTATAATAAAATATTGTAATAGTTTTAGGCGATAACTCACTATCGTTAATATCATTGTCGAACTGATTTTACTAGGGACGAATTTTATATTCTATTTCTATAAATGGATTACAAACAACAACGTGAGTCATCTTCCATTAAGATAATGGAAGATGACTCACATCTTTATCGATCAAATTATTCGATTTCCAATTCGTTTATTATCGTAATTTCTCTACTATATATGTAAATTTATAGTAGTGTATTAACATATATGAATCGATTAAACACGATAATGCTCGCGCGTTTCAATACGATCCTTATGATATCGTGTACCGATCAAACTGTAGCGCATCGTGTACTATTAAACATTTTCAATTTTATCTAATTGTATTTATTTGCACAACGTCATTTAATATGAGGCCACGTGTCAAATATACGTACGCGATAATCATTTTGACCTACGGAACGTACAAACGAAATAGCATGCGAATGGAAAATCCATCGGATCTAATCAAACGAATTCAATGACATTGTTTTGTATCGGTTTTATTCCGAAGCCGACGTACCGTATAAGATGAATCGCCGGCATACGTTAAAGGTTTGTTTACAACGAGGGAAACAATACGTTTTAATTATTTTCGTTTGTCGGTCTGTACACAACAAACGTTTATATGCGCGATCGCTTATCGTGCACGCGCGAACGAGGGAACGGCTGCACGGACAAAAATTTATCACCACGCGGCCCCGAGTACGATCGATGAACTCTTAAGCAAATCGAATCGGCTAACGACACGTGAAATTCATTTTTGAGTTTCGCTCGCACACACAACAACACATAACAACACGACTGTGTGTGCGCGTCTGGTCCGTCTGGCCGTCGGAGAACAACGGTTTGACCGCCGTTACAACACGAGTACAATAACAGTGCGTGTGTATGTATGTATTTATACACGTGTGTGTACGCGGCTTTGGAAGATTGAGATAATTCGTACGGTTACACAGGCATTAGTCAACTGCACACGTGGAAAACCACAAATCAGCGTGGCCGAATCAGAGGTCTCGGCGGAAACCGTAGGAAAAGGACCGTTTCCGGGCCGTTAAGGACAAAACGATCCCTCCGTCGCGTCTCGACACACACACACACACACACACACACACACACACACACACACTGGCCTGCCGCGCACAAGATAAATCGCTCGGGACTTATCGGGTTTCTACCCCATAACGGGCGTAATTCCCGCCGAGTCGAACCGACACGGCGAGACGCCGCGGTCGCCGGACTCTACGAGGTCTTGGCGCCGCGATAGTATTTCCCGGGACGTCTTCTTCGCCACTACCCGCGTCCCCGCAGCGGCGGATTCCCGATACGTATCCGCGACTTAAATATCAATGACGGCGTGGAGTGGGCTAAATTTCTCAGGAAATTACTATACTAGTACGTTAACTACACACGCAAACGCATAAACCTATATCATTTATATCTATATCACCTATATCGTTTATTTCAAATTGGAAAGCATTAGCAAGTAACGTTTACGATAATATAATCGTTTTACCAAACTATTTGCGAAAACCATGAGCGTCCATAAGTCTATTATTCAAAGCGAATAAACACGTTTTACATTATCAGTGTAAATATGTTATACGAATGCAGCAGCTAAACTAATTATTCCACGAGAAATATGTATAATATGAGAAACCCGTTTTTATCGACAATTAGTCGGCCGTATTAAATTAAATTTGGTGTACCTGCCCGAATAATTTTACCCTCGCGACATCAGTAACTGCAACGAGTATATTCAAATACCCGACCGTAATTTCTTATCGGTCGTACGATCAACGGCAATTAAATGTTTGCGGGCGATTTATTTTTGTACGGTGTGGTTTTGTGTTGTGCAGTTTTACGAACAATATTTCAGAATACAATTTAGATGTTATAAAATGTACCGAGTGCTCTTACAAATACTGTTGTTTTAATTTTTCATCAGAAAATTGTATTAAGAGCGAAACCGTCGCGTTTCGAAAAAAAAAATAATGGAAGCATAGACATATTTATTGTACTATAAATATAATATAAACGTAACTGAGTAATATATAATTATGAATCAACACGGAAACAAATAATTTACGCGGAAATATAAAAATAAACAAAATAAATAATTGCATTACAGTAATAAATTGTATAGTAGTTGTTGGTTTATGGACCGTCGGGATATTTCGTTTTGCCAAAAGTATAATTTCAATTATTTTAACTTTGACCAATTTCTTGACCATTTTCGTTTTTTCACCATACCAAAAGAAATATTAAATGAACTTAATAGTTAATTTGAATCTATTAAATATACGTAGGAAAAATAACTTTTTATCATACAACTTACTTTAATCAGGTCGATGATTTTTCAATTAATAAGACAATAACCAAATCGACGATGAGAATTCAAAGTAGTAGAAATAATTTATATTATGTCAAATAGCACATGTCGTAGTCGAGAAAGATCTCTATATTACAGTTCTAGTCATAACACAAATAGAAATAATGTACTTACGATAGTTTTTAAACGTCTTTTACATTTCGAGAATCCATGATTTAGTTTATTTCAAAACGTTTGTTATCCGAAAATCGTTAAGATTGTATAGTTATAAAATGTATATTTACGTAAATATTGTTTCCGCGGTTTATAGTTTGACGTGATATCCAATTTATTTATTATTTTTTGATTATCGTGAATACTATCTCGGGTATCACAAGATTACACGAAACTTGTTGTCATTTTGTTGGTAACGCGAAATGAAAACTGTCATATTTCAAGACGGCAACGGACTGTACTGCAAATTACGGTTGACAGTTTTGAAATGTTCTCCCGGGCACTAAGTTTCTTCGGGACGGATCGTTAGAGTTTTGCATTTAAACATACTGTGTGTACGGCCGCGACGTGGCGAAAAGCGGGTAAACTAACGGCGACAATATATACACATTATACACGTCCGTGTATGTGGCGAGCACAGTCGAAAACAACAGCTTGCGGTTTTAAGGGACGTCTTGGCCAATCCTTTGTTTACTCCTGCGAGCGATTCGAAATTTCGCCCAAGGTTAGGTCATTTATAAAGCGCCGGGAAATTAATACCCCAATAGCGTGTTCGGGTCAGGACGGATGTGCCGTTTTTGCGCACACATATTGCAAAAACGAGGAATCGCAATTTTACTATTTTTTTTTTTTTTTTTTCAAGAAAGGCGAACTCTCACCATGGACGATTATTATTGGCAATCCTTCGTGACAAAACTATACTGCCTGTAGAGAACGTTCTACTAAATGGCCAAGAAAATATACCGCGTATGTACGTATCGACACGGGACATAATTATTGCCAGACGATTATCATCCTGTACAATATAATGTACCATAATAAAATGACGATTATCGTTCGCTCGCGTTTCGACCGTTGACGTGTTTTTGATACAAAAAATGAACTTTTCGACGAATACATATAAACGGAGCTCGAGTTTGTATGTATTTGCATATGTTTTTGTTCTTTTGGTTCGTTGACTTGCAGATATACCACGTATAAACATGAAGTACGTCCCCGTATTGTTATGTGGTTAAATACATTTTTTTTTTTTTAGTTTTCAAATCATATTTCATGATTTCAAGGTTTATTTAACAAATATTATTTAATGTACATTTTTGTTATTTTGATTTGTTACGACATTTTCATAAATATATTCGTCACGTTCCTAGAGAAAAATATGAAAAGTTTATGAATAGTATATTATGATTGTAGTTGTATCACACCGGTCAAGTTTTAATAATTGGTATACTTAGTTATTCATTAATCATTAATAAAAATTAAATATATATAATTAAAAGGGAAGCGTTTAAAGAAATATTTTGTTCAAATTTTGAACTTTTTGTATCATAATTATTAATTTTGAGACGAATATTATCATCCAAGTTCGAAATGCATTATTATAAATTGGTATAATAAAGTATTATATATTCTACATTAAAAATAATAGATTTATTTATTACTTTTTTATTTTTGTAATAAAAATAAATTTAGTTTTTTATTGGAGTTAAGTTTTTATTTTTGTCTATTTTAATTTTAAACTTAACTAGTTGAAATTCTCTTTCGTTTGTATCATTAATATTTAACTGCGAGTCAATTTATTATTTTAACTTGATTTATTTAAGTTTATTTTTTCTGAAAACTTTCCCATCTTTGATAATAATTGTCAATAATTTATACCATTATCATTACCAAAAAGATTTTGGAAAAAAATTCATAAGAAATTATTAGTTTTTCAAGGAGGCTTATTAAGCATTTTCGGTGCATAAAAATATAATTTCTATAAATTACTACATAGGTTTTTAATGCATATAAATTCATACCCTATTTTAGAATCATTGTATGTACAATAAAAACACATCGCTTTACAGCTCTCTCTTTCTCTCTTTACGCATATAAATAGATAAATGTAGTTATAAATTGTATAATATACGCGTTGCATTCTCGACCATTATCAAAACGACACTGTTATTTGTTTATTGTTTGTTTTTTAAATAAAAAACTTTGGATATTATATTTATAGTATTTTGGATTAACGCGTAACATGTAAATTTTTTAATTTTAATGGTTTCGGATAAAAAACTTTCATTTCTTCCTCTTTTAAAACTTTTGGACAGTGTAGCGTTCATTCTAAACAAAACAAACTGTATAATCCAAAACAAAATGCAATCCACTCTATTTGAAAAGTTATTTAAAACATTTTAAAAGGGACAACTGAACTTTTTACTCACATAAAGAATTTCTGTACATCGACGAGTTATGTTTATAACCATTCACGTCGAGAAGTGTACAAACTGTTTTACAAGAATTCCACCCGTATAATTTTATCTCTCACTTATCTTTTGAAATTTCTGTCATCTAATCTAGTTGGTCTTTTTCATATTGTATTCATATAAATATTTACGTTACTGTCACAACGAATAATATATGACGTTTTCAACTAGTTTCCAATTGTATTTTTGTTAGTAATTTCATATAATATATATTTTAATGTACATACTTATATTACTCATTTAATAGAAAACAGCCTAATAACGACGTGAACAACATTTTAACAAAATTTTCCATATGAATTTTAATATACTACTAGCGTCGCTCGTTTGTTTAATACAATGATTTATCATTTCTTTCAAATCCTAAATAAAAATCAAACTCATTGTTTAAATAATCTATTTGAGAGCTGACGTCAACTGGCTACAGATATCCGCTTAGATTTTCATTCTCAAGACGAATGAGTTTTCACGCATCGTTGTTTTTGTACATAATTTACACGATTACATATTCCTTTCACGACGGACACTTAGTTTCAATTGGTTACGCTATTGAACGATCGTAAATATTTAAGCAAATAACATGAACAATAATGTTAACCAACTTTAGGAATACTATGCAGAAATGAATATCATATAAACTAGTTGGTTTACTACTACGGGAAGATCTAATAACGTTATATACCGAAACTTTAATCTCGATCAGCCGTCGTCTGCCGTGTTCTTTGCCCGTACATCACCAGCTCTTGCCCCTTAGCTTTTATAGTTTACTCGGTGAAAAATAAAAATAAACTTTTATATCGATTGCACATTAATAAAGCAAAGACGGGGAGACCCGTGTACGCAAGCTTATAAAAAATTCCATTATGGGTAATTGGAAAAATATTTTCAGTACACTCGTCTTGAAAAATAAGTATAAAATTATTAAAAACCTCTCGGGGGTCCACCATCGGCCCGAGGTCATGGCATCAGATTTTCCGTCCTCGGTCTATCATTATTTCGGTTTACGATTATGTGGACACACGACGGATTCGTTATGGCTAGGTTTTTAATCAAACTTGTATTGTGAGGCCTGTCATGAAGAAAACCACTTTACTATACTTTACTACGTTCAACATTCGGGATAATTTTCAAAACCGCTCTAGTGTTATACACAATAAAACGCTATAATATAATGTATAGAAGATAAAATATAAAAATAGCAACGTATATTATTTATATTTTATTATTTTATATATCCGTTATAATAAAATCAGCGAACTGTTTCCAAGGAAAGATTAGATGAACGCCTGGCTGTTGTGGGAACTGTGAAATTAGTTCTTCGAAAAGTTATTCTAACAGATAAATTTTAATTAACGAACAGTATGCGTATAATAAAACATTTGTGTTAATTCCGTTCAAGTAAATAACTATGAAGACAATTACAAAGAGAAATATGCGTGGAGAATTTTCAAAAGTTTTAACTATGCCTTAATGAGACGATTTATTAATTGGGTTTACGGATTGCGAAAATCTGTACAGTTAAAATCATTCAATTGTTTTGATTTTCTTTATCAAGTTTTATAATCGCTCTCAAAAACTAATTCTATTTACATTATATTTTAAAATTAAATAGTCAGTTTTGATATAATCTTATAAAAGAAATAAAAAAAAGAATTTTGAAATATTTAAACGTTCGCAAATATATATATATATAAATTGAGCGAGAAATATTTTCTTCATAAAATTGCGTTACATTATTCAGTTAATTCAGACAATATTATTTAAAAAAAGTATCGTATGATAGTTATGGCAGTTTTAAAGTTTTCTATTTTATATTACTCTCAAAGAGTTTATTCGCGAATATTAATACTGTTAATTATTGTGTTTCCGTGAACCTCGTTATTATTTAAGTGAAAAAAATGTTCATCTTTGCGTGGCACGTGGTGATCTCATTAGTAACTGAATTTAATGATGTAGTAAAGCGGGTTTTTGGCTATTGTGTGTAAAAATGTGTATAATTTATCGCGAATGTTGCTATAAAAATTCAGAAAAGTCAACTATTAAACGGGAAGTTTTCTTTTAAATATAAAAACAAAGAATATTTGTATTAAATTGTTAATATTTAGATTTTTAGTTAAATAAATCTTGTACAATATGATATTATTTAAAACTTATAAAAATAATGCGAATAGTTGACGAGAAAAAAATATTAATTCAAAATAGTTTTACCTTTGTAAATTATAACAATGTGATATTATTTTATTTTCATAAATACATGAGTATGTGCGTATTTTATTATGAGACTTGAGAGTGAAATAATAAGATTATTATAAAAGTGTTTATAGACGTTTTTCATACTACTTGTACTATAACATTTGACGCGCAATGAACAGAAAAAAAAAATTAAATAAAAAATGACTTTACATTGAAAATAATACTATTGAGAGTAGAGAAAAACAATTATTGACATACAAAATGGTCATATCTATCAATAGCGTTTCATTACATCAATATAATAGAAGTATAAAAAATATTAGTAAAGTTGCTTATATATTAAAACGAGTTATGACATATATAATATGTACTATATAGGTAATTATATATATAGTAATATAAAATATAATAAATATATATATTTAATATAATAATATATAAATAACGACATTATTATGTGTCTAATTTTTTGTGTATTTTTTTATAGAATTTAATAAATGTAATAATATAATACAGACATAATAATATTTTAAAAATTATTAAAATACGTATTATGAAGAAAACAAACTGTACACAATCTAAAAAAAAAACAATTTGTTTTTTTAATGTTTTATGGGAAAAATTGAAATTCTTATTAAACTTCGATACTTTGAAAAATTGAAAATAATTATTAAAATATTTACCTATTTGTATATATATATATGCAATGTGAATTGAATATCTTCTATAAGAATATGAGAAATAATATATTATACAGATTGTGTTTTTACTTAACTGTACTGAAATTGTTGTTTTACCGAACAATTATAAGGAATGGTCTAATATTGAATTAATATAATAAGGTTTTTGTTTATTTTACGGTACGATTTTTCGTTTTATTCAATGTCTCGATTATTGTTAGTAAATTGTAAAAATGATGATGTTCGTCTTTGAGTTTATATAAAAAAATTCTCACACATATTATTTATATATATATATATATATATATACAAGATGCCACATGAAGATTTGAAAAAATCAATAATGTTTGGTCTGTTCAATATTTTTAAGTTTTTTTTTATATTAATAATTACAACTTACATTACTTGTACCTGCACTACAATTATTGTTTTTAGATTTGTATTTTTTTACAATTAAGACAAAGCAGTATAAATTTTCTGAGCAAAATCCAAAATAAACATTTTATGAATATATTAATATAATAGTGTGGGTGTAAAACATTTTTATTAAACATCAGTCGTTGATTTTCTACAATTTTTCTAGGTTTACGAAAATGTACATTTCTTTTATTGGTGATATACGAAAAACCCCGGGTGGACAGCGAAATGATAACAAAGTAGTCATAGTTTAGTCTAGTGAATAGACTCATTTTACTGGTAGAAATGTATATTTTTATAAACCTTAAATATTTAAAATTTTAAAACTTAAGTATGATGCAACATGCTAAAATACCAAAAAGGTATTTATATGATTTTTAAGTTTTGCCAAGTCATGTGACGGTGAACGTTAAGTATTGATTATTATTAATAGAGTTAGGATGTTTGTGCACTTGAAAGTACTAAAATATTCATGAACAAATTGGCACAAAAAAAAAAAAAAAACAAAATACGCGCATAAAATGTAACGAATTAAAAATATGAATAATTTATTAAAACAAAAATAAATATAGTTTTTGATATTTAAGTTGTTTTATGCATCCTGTGTCACGTCAATATAATTGACTGACTTCATAATTCTTATATTTCTTTTTTTTATTGTTGTAATATACGAATTTATTCATATCATATATAAGCATAATAGGATGTTCTACTGTTCCACCGCAGTAAATTTAATATTCGAGTATTTGTAATACATTTTTACACAGTGAAATATACAACATGTGTGTAAAATACATGTTCGCTTAAATCATATACTGCAATACCATAAAACGAAATTGCATATTAAGTATTTGTGTATCGAAAGCGTCAAATATGAACTGAAAATAAAATAAAAATATATGCATTTATCAAAAAAATAATCATATTCTTAATATTGGCACTATATGACGAATTTATATCAAAGATAAACATGTAAAATAGGACACTTGAATATACAAAAATCACGCAAAAACATAATCACTCTAACCTTAATTATAATTATATAAAAATTATGTGTTGACGTATGTAGTGTATAACGTGTATAGGCTATGCGAACACATTCTCATTATTTATTAAGGGAAGAGAACATAATCATATATATCATATATATATATAAGAAATCTAAAATAAAACGATTAAATATCAATTGAAGTGTGTTCATTTTAATTTGGAAAACTCCATTAAAGACGATGGAAAGTGCTAACAATGTTTTCTACAACTTTCTTTTATCAATAGGTTGGGAAAAGGATACGAATAGTGCTTAACACAATTAAGGTTAATTTGAGAAAATTTTAAACCAATCGAGATTTAGATTTACTTAAAACGGAATCAATCTTATTTATTTGCTTGCGTAACTTACGAAATAAGTGTACCAAATGAGTATTATTTTGGCATTAAAAATATTATTAACTCTTTTTTTATTTTTATTTTTTATTTTCTTATAGAAATTTTATTATTCAATATATTCAATATATGATATATAAAATCAAATTTTTATAATAATCACAATTATTTTAAATGACATTTGAATCCGATCACAAATTCATTATTAATTTATTAATTAAATGTATAATACAACACCGACTGATTTCCAAACGATTAAAGAACATACGTCGTAATTATAATGAATTGATAAAAAAAAACTAATGTGCCTATTCAAAATTGTGGTCTATAGTTTGTTGACAGAAAAATGTCCAGTTATTAAGACGACGTATGTATATATTTCCATATATGTAATATAATATTAATAATATATTCACAGTAACCTAAATCGTTTAAATATTTCACGATGTTTACTTAAACAATGCGTACGACGAAACGACAACTAGAAAAAAATGTTAACGAACACCATAATATATGTATTACATACACATGTTCATATAGAATAATTTTTATATTCCACCGTGTAAACGTATGCTCGTGTAGTTTAGCAGCTACATAAAACTCATGACACGACAACTATAATATTGTGTACTGTCGAAAGTGAAAAGTAGCAATAAGTGCCAAATTTTGAAAAATGATGTTATTTCATGTTCCGGTTGAATGGCGCAATTCCGTACACTTTTGTTTCTACTAAAGTTATTGGCGACAAAGACGACTAGAAACGCATTTAAATGTTTGACGTCACCGACATTCTCTCCAATAATTTAGAGAAAATACCGTGTAATATACACAGAAAAAAAGTGTTGTGTACATTGTGAATATTTAATTGAATTATTAATTAACATTCCGCGAATTCACTTAAATATATTGAAATTATAAAAATTACTTATAGTATTATTTGATTTTATTAATAGTTATGTTTGATTTGTAAATATTTCAATAGTAATGTGTTCGTATCACGTATTTTGATACGTTATATAATGCCATAAAAATATAATAACGTGTAAAATATATTTTTACAAAACGAATAAATACTATATGTATATATATATATATACAGGTTTTCGATTTTAATTTCATTAAATAGTTAAATGTGTTTATTTTGATAAAACAATCTTTAATATTGTATTGTGGATAATTAGTTTAACTATAATAGTTTCCCCACGTGGATTATTGTTGTTTCAAGACTATGCAAAATTATTTCTGTTGATTTCAACAAACAGCGATTTTCTATTATTTCAGAAGGATATGAAAACAATTCAAACTTGTTGTGATATATTCAGACCATTCCTTAATTTCCACAAATGTAAGGTGACGTAATTTAGTAGAGTTCGTAATCGATACTAATTTATGATTATCGATGGTTCATTCTCATATATGATTTGTCGTGTGATTGACTTTGGCATTGTATTTATTCTTTACTCTCTGTCTTCATCGGTTTTGTGGAAACCTTATTCAAAATTGATCATCCTTCATTCGATTATGGACCAGTTTCAGACGCACTAGATTTATTTTCTTTGGAGCGAAGACGGAATAATATTTGGTCTTCGAATATTATTATATGTAGGTTGATAGATGCTTTGATGTTTCTCCAAAAAATCGATTTTAGAATTCCCAGTGTTACTACTGGATCTCAGGAAATTTTTACTATCATTCATTGTTAGGCAAATAATTTATCTACTGGCCCATTGAGATATACATGGTACATATAAATTATGAAATTAAAAGTTTTAAAATTTCCTTAGCTTATCAAAATATTTATTTTTATGTGTTTTTTTTATTTATATATATAACGTAGTTTAGTTTTTAATGCCTCGTGTAAAATTATTTCACTTTCGAATTGTATTTCTCTGAAATACTATTTGGTGTATGTTATTAATAAATAAAAATAGAATCGATGATATTGTATAAATATAATATATAAACGAGTAAAATACAGTACCCGTGTCTTGAAATAATAATAATAAAAAAAAACAGAATGTCCTAAAATAACTCAATTCTAAACAAATTCGATGACGGATTATTACTATAGTATGATGGTCATGTTCTCACCGCTTCTCTAGAAATAATAATAACCAGGACTAGGATTTAATGACATTTGTTGTTTTTTATATTAACGATTCGGAGAACAGGAAACACAAAATAAACTACGAAATAGTTTTACCCGTCAGTTATTCCGGAGTTTTTGGATTACTGTTTTAACAGTTGTTGTGTTGTTTTTTTTGTACATTTAATTTTTGAATATATACGTATATATAATTCTTAGTTTAATGTAAATTCATTGAATGATTCAAATTCGGACATTACAATTAGTATGTCGTTTGTTTTTTTTCTTAATTTCGCTGATTTTTTCATTTTCAGATCATGTTATATATTACAACAGCATACTTGAAATATTCGTGTTTACAAGTGCTAGAAAATCCGAGTCTTGAGTTAATAATAAAAGCCAGTAGAAGTGACATGGTAATGAGTACAGCTGCGTATTATTCACACCATTCAAGACGTGTGTAAATAGACTAAAGTCAAACGCAACGATCGTTCGTTTAATCGCATAATAATAGACCGTGTAATATTTAAAATAAAACACATTTTTTTCGCCCGAAGAACAAAATGTGACAAAAAGTCAACAGCTATACGGCTAAATATGACCATGTCTCGTGGTGCATACGACGCATTATCTGAAGTACGAGATTGAAAGTGTACACTAGAAATTTTAAAAGTAGAGATTTAATTATAATCATTTTTTTAAAAATTTTAAAAATTTTTAATGCTTTCCATGAAAACGTATCGATTTACAAAAGTACGCAATGAAAAATATAAACAAATGCCTATTTGAACTTATTGATTTCAGAAAGTTGATTTCCTGCAAAATTAGTTTTTATTTTAATAAATTTAAATTAAATTTGTACTTGAATTAATTAATGAATCTATAAATAGTATAAATTTGTATTAAAAACATTGCGTTTCCATATTTTGTAAATATTAATTCGAAACGTTGTATCGAAAAATAAACACATCATGAATCTAATTCTCACATTTTCGAGTATACATTTTACATCTCATGCGAATAGCATTTATCCGAGAAAATAAAAAACCGCTGGGCGTATTTTGGGCAAGCATATAACTACTGTTTTATGCTACGCTATGACAATAACTTCACATTACGCATTAAAAATATACCGCCATGTATCTCGTATAGCACAATTATTATTATTATTATTATTATTATTACTATTACTATTATTATATTTTTCACGTGTAGTAACGGTAAAAACTCTACGCTGAGCTAAACAAAACTGACCTTTGTTGAACGTCTGTATAGCGTCCGTGGGCAGCCACTGCCGCCAGTAATTTCCAGTTCGGTGTAGTCAATGGTCTGACCTTTGAACGCGCCGGGATCGTCGTGGCCGAGCACTGGGAACACGAATTGGCTGCTGAACGTGTGACCGAGTAGGTTGGTGACGTTTTGAATGGCCATTACGCGGGTGGCCGAGTCAACGACATCCGACGACACCGAGTCTCTGCGGACATGACGAAATGCTTGGTTACAGTTATACATCGCGTGAATACTATCTAAGTTTGTAATCGCAAAAAAATTAATAACGAGTTTTTTTTAACACGCATACACGTATTATTAGGTATATTATTATGTGATATTTTAGATGTTTTAGATGTTATGATCGGCAATTTCTCCGTGTAGCCATATTGAAGTACCCGCAGATTCATAGTCTACGTTTTATACGTTTTATAAGAAAATTATAGTAGAAAACTAATGGTATAATAACAATTATTTACCCTCTCAAATTTTCTGTTTTTATTTTTTATTGGGAAGTCGATAAAAAAAAAGGGACCAATTGCCCATCAAAACATTTCAAATCTCCCTGTAATAGTAAAAAAAAGCGTCCCGGTAAATATACTTAATATTATTATATCATAAATAAAATTACATTGCGTTGTTAAAGCAAACTTTACAAAAACAGAAAAATAGTTTTTGATTTTTCCATCGTAATTTTGGACTTTTGATCTCACCACATTTTAATATAAATAAATCGATATCGAACTTCACATTTTCAAATTACTACCCACTCATATATTAAATTAATTACTTTAGTAAATTTTTTCCGCGAGTGGTTAAATTTTTAAATGTTGACCGTCAGTTAATAGATCGAATCAATATTTAAGGTAAATTGGGAATTATAAATAATTGAAATGGATAATGTACATCATATCACTATAGTTAATTAACTTATCGACCTTAGCTTTTTAGTATTTTATACCAAATTGAATGATTAAATTAAAGTTATGAAATGAAAAATGTATTATTACATTTATTCATAATAAGTGTAAAAATTAAGGAAATTGACTATAGTAGTATATTATGAACACGTTAATTGAAAGAAAATTTCAAAAATTATGTGTAGTCAACTCTTTAAATAACAAATATCAGTAGCACTTAGATGATTAAAATAACATAATATAACATAATTTGAATTCGTTATTTATACGAATCGAAAGAGTTATAATCGAAGATATAAACACAAGAAAATAAAATATTAGCATTTTTGTTTGAATGAAATATCTTGTTTCTACTATTATAAAAATAAACAAAGATCTGTACGTTGTAAAATTGTGTTTATGATATAGTATTTATATTTTTTGCGATTCATAAATTATAGTGTGCATGCGCACAAACATATAAAAAATAATTTAATCGATCATTTTGACGTTGGAATAATGGTAATAATAATATTACGAACGAATCTACCTCGCGTAAAAAAACAAAAATTTGTGCAAAATAAAATAATTGCAAAAACACATACGTGTATTTTGTTTTTATTGTTTTTTTATCATGTGATGATAATGGTCAGATATTTGAATCTACGAGTGTCACGACCCTACAATATTACACGTCGCGCGTAAATCGTCTAACATCTTAAAGAATAGTGCAAGCCGAAAAAACTTGAGATATCGGATTATATATGTTTCATTTGTTTTTTTTCACACTAGATTAGCAGGTGGCAAACTATTTTTCGGACTTTTTTTTGTTTGCCGCGGTTAAATAATGAACGTTAGTATACATATTTGTGTGAAGTATAAGTAGCATCAAAGAAAATATTTGCTGTTTTGCAAACTTGTTTTGTGTGTATACACTTTATACTTGGAATTTGTTAGTTTGCACGCCACACGCTAATGGATACTAAACCGATTTCGATAAAATTTAGAAAATATTTCGTTTGTGTTTTAATCATTGTTATTTTAGATTAGGTATATATACATAGCTGAGGAGCTAGGAGACACTAAGCGAGTTTAGTTTGTACGTTTTATCGTTATACATATTTAATTATTTGAACAAAGTCACTGACAACATTATAAAACTCGGGTATTTGACAAGATAGTTTATGGTGCATATTATTTTATTAAGTATTTTTAATTAATTTGAAGAACGCCATAAAAACATGTAAAATAATTACTACAGTAAATCATATACTTGAGTACAATAAAAATACTGTATCAATGATCATAACTAATTCGATATTTTTAGTATATTAATAATTCAATATATTTCTTCAAATATAAAATGTTTTACAATAGATAGATGTCTAACAGTGCTGTACTATGAGGCATATGTGTATAATTTTACATGCACAATAATCCATAATTTTGTATTACCAATAATTAATCGAATATATATTTATATATATATACACAAGATACGCCTTATTCGAAAGTGTCTACATACGAGTAAGACATGTTAAATTTATGTTTTTAAATAATAGACAAATATTGTATATTTGGAATCAATTACAATGATAATATATAGCATAATTACTATTCTAGTCTATGAATATATGTATACGCACAGTCCAGATATGTGTACCTATTTATATTATTTGATACTTGTTCCGTAGCCCTCATGTTATGAACGTAATCCGGCTCTGTAGGTACGTGTGGTATGTAATATTATCTAATATTATATTCCTTATCAGTTACGAGTTTGTAAAATTCATGTGTTATTATCATGTTACAATAAAATTATTTTACAAACCAAGTTTTACATTTTTTTACATTGAAAATTTGATGTTTTGCTTAGAAATAATTAACTTGAAGATGTGGGTATCCATATTTACATTTTAATGGCCGTGTATGTGTATATGTATTAAAAAATATTACCCCCTTTCTTAGGCCAAAACTAAATTCGCCACTGATTTATATATAAAAATGTTGCACGAGAGTTATTTTTGATTTAGTTGATATTAGATTGTTATTGTTAACGTTTCTAGTTATTTACCAATTATGAGATTTAAAACCCGATGTATTTATATTTATTTTCATTGGATACTGAAAATGTATAAAAATATGTGTTCAATAATTAAATTTGTAAACGTTATGAATAAACGATCAACGAAATAATTATTAACATGATACTGATTTACTCTTACTTACAGTCAACATACCAACATTATGTATGGGAACTAGCACACAAGTCATTTTTTATGTAAAATGATCAGGCCATATATAAATGTCGGTTTTACTAAAGGTAGTTAAATCATTCTAATGCTATTAATATTTAAATTATCTCATATCTTTTTTAACTTTTAAAAACAAAATTCATAGTATGCGTATTATTATAGTTTATTATAGTAGAACATTAACTGCCGATAATCACTTTTTATGCTCGTAGCTATTAACGGTTGCAGAAATATAATTTATTGAAATTTTAAAAGTAGTATTATTATAATTTTTTTTATTTTCCGCAATATTAAATACTAATAGTGATATACCGTTGTTGGTATAATAACTACGTGTTCGCGTGCTTATTATTATTTAAACCTGAATAAACTTTTAAACGTCAATATATTAATGTTTCAATTGTCAATTTATTAATAAACACATTAATTACTAGAATATACTAGTAATTTTCATATCAAATTTTTGTATGCCGAACACAATGTTTATCGTTTTAAAATTATTTATCATTTGTTATATTGTGTTTCGAATAAAAACTAATCTAAATGCCAATCTTATTTTTTTACCCTATAATTTTCATTGCTTAACGGTTTGACTAGACCCTTTTTTCTTTTTAATCGTTGTCGGTCAGATGAATTTTGTATTACCGTAATAAAAACGGCGAGCCGAGAAAAGTGAAAATTTCGTAAGCGATGTATTCACAGTTTACTCGACATAACTTCGAATTACTCGTCGTTCGTGTTATCGCGATATTATTTGTTTATTTGTTTTTAGAAAAACTACCACTGAGGTGTACCGGGACGAATTTTGTACGGCGACCAAATAAAATGTTAATACTCGAACCGTTCAAATTCAGACATCAGGACGGTTTTAATTCGCGAAACCCTTTAGCCGTAGTTGGACGTTTGATTTGTTTGTTTAGAATGTTCCGCAAATAAATAACACAATAACGAATATCACTTATTTTAGAGACGTCTGGCACGTAAGTTATGCAAATATATGTAAACTACAACGTGGGCTCGTGCCTATCAGTTCACGACGTTTTTGACGCCCAGTGGCGTGACGGACCGACGTTTATGTTGTTATGTTAATTGAAAAATTGCACGTGTTCGAGTTATAACAGAACGGAGTTATATTTTATACGATTGCACCGACGAATAACCGCCAGATGAATCTTCCACGTGTATTATAGCGTAACTTACAGTTGGCTCAAAACCGTTTTGACGATAATCTATTTATTTCTTTCAAACAGTTGTTTTAAAGATTGTTGCAACGTTCAGAATATCGATATCGAGCTGTGTGTTAAATCAAATATCTCTTATAAGCGTCATCATAAATACGACGAAATAGTTTATGATATTAATATTGTCAAACAGCATATAACATATGTTATTAAAATGGTACCGTATACAAGTAAAAACTCATAGTGTTAGAAGTGTAATTTTTGTTCTTCGTTTATCATAGCGTATTGCACTGTTATTTATGATATGTCAAAGTGTTGTTTGTTTTATTGTCATACAAATTTAAGTAAGTATTTTGAGTCTATCGCATATATCCCATTTACTGTATAAACGACAATGATATCGATTGTATATATATATATATATATATATACATTATTATGTCATTATTTCGGCCAAATTTATTTCCAGTAAATTCACACTACGTACGTGATGATATTTGAGTGCATTTTGACAAGAATTATAATAAAATAATATGATTAAAAGAAATAAATTAATAAGGGGAGATAGAAACATAGTGCAAAAGAGAGAGAAATAGCGGGAGGGTGAGGGAATTTCTAATATAATTTAATTCCAATAAATATAGTGATTTATTTCAACTCGGAAAATTGTATACATTTATAAAATGATGTTCAAATCCGCATTTTAAAAATAAATTTTTCCAATTTCGCGGACTCAACATTAATAACTTGAACATATATATATATATATATATATATATATATATATATAATATATATATAATATAATAATAACATGTTTCTAATGTTGAATGTGTTACATAAATCGTATATTAATGTGTGGGCGTGTACTCGAAATTTTTGGTTTAAAAGGGTCAGGTTTAAATGGCTATATTGACTAGGCGGATGTTATGGTTCTTGTGTTAATAGAATTTAGTTGGATAGGTATGATGTATGCATGGAAGGTGCGTAGAACAAAGATCCTTAAAGGGAAAACAATATTTCTGTGTTTACTATTAAAACGTTCATTATTCAATATGTATATAGGTTATACATATATAGTGTATAAATACTACTTTTTATGCTCAGTGAAATGTATTGATAAAAGTTTATTATACAATTTAGAATATTGTGAATATTACCTAATACATTATATAATTAATATCATCGTAGTACTATATTTTTTTTTTTAGTTAATTTGTAATACAACTTCAAACAATTATATAATGTGTTTCCACTTTTTAAATAATTATCTAGAATTATTTGAATTATTAATTGATATAAGTTATTAATTTCTGAACTGTAAATTTTTCAATATCCAAAAATTGTTTAACTCTATAACTATTCTGAAAAATACTTTTTTCTTAGTTTAATTTGTAAATTAAAATTAACACTCATAATTTAGTGGAGTAAAATAAATAGTATACTACTGGCCGCAATACTGTGAGTTAAATGTAATATATTACGTTATTATTTATATATAATTTTTGAAATTCTTTTTTTGATAACCTAATAACGTTAATATATAAATTATGACAATGCATAATAGGCAAAAGCGTAATATTTTCCTCAGTTATATTTTCTAATAAATCTCAATTTATCGTCATTCATACGATTAAATTCGAATTTACTACACAAATATTTTACAGTGGAGTTTGCGAGGTTAATTTTTGTATTCGTGTAGCCTTATTATGTACGCTATAGTTAAGTTTGAAATTAAATTTTCTTCTAGCTGATTAAACTCAGAAACATAAATAACAATAAACTCTCTTTACTGCCACAATCAAGATGGCTCAATGTAATATTGGTCGATCGAAAATTTACGAAGCAATGATGCTGTCGTCGATAATTTGAATTTATTGGAATATAATATTTTTTGGGAAAAATTTAGTTACCAAAATGTTTATTTTAACTGAAAAATGTAAACCAATAAAATACTGGCGATTGTTATTTTGTTAAATTTATGACGATAAAATTAAATATCTGTTTTATAATGACAAAAAAAATAAATTTTTTGTTGAATTTTGTTGAAATTTATACAACACAACATTAAAAATTTTGTCACGTAATCGCACAGATGCAAGACTAAGGTCATAGCCTATAGTTTAAGAAATGTTAAAATATCATATCAAAAGACTCTCATAATATTATTATTATGAACGACACACGTATTTATTATGAATAGGCTTAACCTTATTTAACATGTTTTATTACCAAGTAGGTTCAAAATTGTTTCGTGCAAGTAAAAGTTAAAATCTAAAAATATTTAGTGCAACATTTTATAATTGAAGATGTTATTTTAATTATATTGCAATTTTGTTCATATTGTATATTTACAATATAACGTTAGTTATTTTTTAATGATTTTTTGTCATATCACGTTTTTAACACTTATTAATCAAATCTATGAACATTTATAATTTTGATAAAATGATAAATATATATAAAATAGGTTATAAAATAATTTTTTTGGAGTACACGATGTACCTAATTTGTTCAAACGTTTTCACACTTTCTGTTAATAGAAAAATAGGATAGTCGTCTACCTGATAAAATGTTTTTTTTTGTTTAGTGCAATTTTTGGTATTTTTTAGTGCCACACTGTGATTAATTTCAATATTTTTTTACTGCAACAATATTCAAGCTCAGTCATTGAAATTTATTAACAAAAAGGGAAAGGAAAAATGTTATGTATGTATATGTGGACGAACTGAATTTATTTTGGTTCACCAGCTAGACGACTCCTACGCTCGGATATTATTAATAATATATTACATCCACGCAAAATCTGACCGTACGCGTACGATTTCCTCAAGATTTCAAAAGGAAAAAAAATAGTCTGAAAACAGAACGAGATAATAATTTAATATGTATATATATGTCGTGATATGGAAGACGAGATTTGATTTTCTTTGAAATAAGTCATAATATTATTGGTGTATTATGTTGCATTTGGAATATTATGATTTGTTTCGTACACCTGCCATTTAACTTGCCATTTCAAAAATATTGTTTGAAAACGTTTTTCAAAATACTAAAATCTTTGTGAACTGCACGACAGTGAACGAGACGGGTACCAATTCGACTCAAGGTGGAGAATCCCAAATTCGAATGGGACCTTCTTGGTAAAAAACGTCGTTTTACTTTTGAAGTACGATACCGTCTTGAATACTAATTTACAGAAAACAAATGTTACCTATTGAGTTGTTTGTACTATTTTTTACAATACATAATTATTGCGTAATGTATAGGCGGAACTTAATCATTCGTTAAACTAATGGCGGAATTGTATTTTAACATGGTTTCTGTTATGGAAGTTTATAATTTTTATATTAATTTGGAAGACTAAAAATACAAGTTATCGTATATGTTTACGTTAATATATATAGGTGAATCGAAAATATTTGGAAAAACATTGCAAATGTTCATTAGGGTACTGTCAGAGGTTGTCGTCATTTGTTTTAAAATGTATACGGACGGAAAGTTTTCGAAATCAGTATGCGGTCTTGATGCAAGTTGTTATCTTAAAACTAGTCCAATCGGACAACAACTTTTGTCTTGTTTAATAATACTAAAAATAAAGAAGAATAAAAAATAAATAAAGTTTTGATGTGTGATTCAGAGAGGTGAAAAAAATAAGTAAATTGTCGTCAGATGATTCCGATGGTGTTAGCAACTATTTTAAAAACAAAACGAAGACGAAAGCGATAACAAAAAAAAAAAAACCAAAACAAACAAACATATTCAAGGACGAGCATACGGAAGCAGTGGTATATAAATAATTCACTATTATAAATAAATGTCGAACTATCACATTAAATATTTGTTACGATAACAACGAATGGCATGATAACGGGAGAGGAGGGAACGCAGCACTTTTATTATTTGCCATTAAAATGTGGAAAGTATCGCGTAGTTGTACTAAACAGACGGCTGTTTTTCTCTTGTCATCGATACGGCCTTTGGGATTCAAAAGTATGCTTTTAAACCAAGCAAACGCATTTAGTTTGTAGGTATTCCGTCGGGTTATAGCGTACAGTAGCGCGTCCGTTTTTCGTGTTTAGTACTGTCGTAAAAAATGTACACGTTGTACGGGCTGTTATCAATTTTTTCTTTCGTTTCTACCCGTCTTGTTATCGGATAAACCCATTAGAAAGTTATATTGTTTCTATTCTTTATTTTATCAACCTTAAACAAAACAAAAAAAAAAAAAAAAAACAAGAGTTTTGGGCATTAAATTATACCTCTGGGATGTGTAAACTGTGATTGCATTATTTTGGTTAACGTGTATGATATTTCGCACTCTTGTTCCGGGTATTAAGGTATTTCTAACAGAAAATATTTTGATACGCAAGTCAATCAATTAAAATGAAACGAAACGAAACAAACAAATTTTTTTTAAATCGCGTTTATCGTCAAATCGGTAATACAATGCGTATGGTGTACGCTAAACATATCTATAAGCGACCTAATTTAATGCATATGCTCGTGCCTTTATCATGTAATATATCCGGACCAGTATCGTGTCTGTTGATTTTTTTTTCATACAATAATCATTTTTAGCATTTTGTTTTGCGAACAAAAATATTTATTATACTGAATCAATCAAAAAGTAAAACTCCAATCTTATGAGAGAAATGTGATCACATATGATGACATAATTTGTAGATATCAAAATCGTAAACCGACGGATGACGACATTCTTATTTTCTAATAATACTTATCGTATACGTTGAAAGTATAATACTTTATGTAATAAGTATATTTATACTTTGTAAGTAAATTTAATATTTTGTTATCTGCACAATGTTTATCAGCAATAATGTGTCGTATTAAAATTGTATTCGAAAATAGTAACGACAAAATAATAATGACCGATGCGAACATTTCTGTTAATGACTGTTGTCTTTAAATCGAATAATCCCCTCAGCACGTTTTTAATTGCATTTTATTAATTTATAAGAATCTTTGCAACAATAAAACACGATTTACTTCTATAAATTTAAGAGATCACTAAATACTAGTCACACAAAAATATTTATTTATAAAGTCGAATAGGTCATTCAAGCGTCATATATTACCCGTTCATAAAAATAACACCGCGACCGCTATAACTGAGGTTTTTCTAAAAACATAACTTTAGTCTCTGAAAACAATTTTAGAACAGTTGCACATTGTTTATCGCCGTCCACAGGACTTTTTTATTTCAAGGGGGTTTTTTTTTATTTTTCCCCCAAACACACGACGTTAGGTATGTAGGTACATACGTACATCTTTTCGAATAGTGAATTTCGGGTTTTATTGAAATGCCAGTTTTATTGGTTGTACCCAACAGGGTTACTGGAAACATACATATTTTTATTCGAATAATATTGTATTAGCGATATCGAAATCAATCTATGTTTTTTATGTACCATATTGATTCTGAGACGTGGTGATTAGTCCATAAAATATGTTCACCATTGTTCTCAAATCAATTTGAACTGAAGTTACGAGTACATACAAATTTAAATTTAAAGTTTTTGATGAAAGTTTTTCTACGATTTTATAATTGTATTTGATATTTTACTCGTTATCTATCTTATATATGTAATATATTTCGTCAAAAAACGGATTACAAGTTCGGCAAAATGTATACGAAATTCGCTTATTGGGTTACAAACATATATATATACTTTAGTATACACAATATAACTTTACAGTATATTCATGCTTAAATAAATACACGGTTTATAAATAATAATAGTTCGTTAAAGTTGCCTGTTGAAATTATTTGTATACAAAAAAATATGATAATAATAAACATTTTATTATTTAGCAAATGTCTTTGTGTAGACGATAATAATTGTAAATTCAGTTAGGTATTAAAAAGAGAAATATAATTGTTATAAAGTCGCGTTCAATAAAGAATTTCTATTAAATTATGAATTAACATAATATCATGTTTAAATAACAAACAAAATTATATTGTGTCGTACCAACTAAATAATGCATTACGTTTGTATCATTTAAATGTCAATGACCATGTTACTATTTAATTATTAAATATTTGTACTAAAACTCTGAATTATTATATACGTATCACTCATTATTTGTTTAATGTTTGAAATATTAAAACGAACATCAAACGAACTTCAGGACAATTTTAATTTCCATGATGTGTTTTTGTGTATAAAACACGATAATCGCACTTGCAATTAAAATGATCGTCGATCATTATAAATTGTCCAATGTATTTTTTTTCTCTTTAAAATAAATAATTTAAGCCGATAAAATATTACAGTTAAAAAGTATACATTTTGTATTTGTTTATATATATGAAATATGTGTATAAAAAATCAAATTTCAAAAAAATTATTGTATTAAATTTCTAATAAAAATAAAAAATTATTATATATTATTATTCTTAAACTACATCAATGTTTTTGTAAAGGAAAAAAAAATCAGTCAAACGATTATGATTAATATTTTAACTACCCACGTGTCATAAACAAATAAGCTTATAGAGCATCGCTTATTGATCAATTCATTGACGCCGTTGTATGTATATATATATATATTTTTTTTTACTTTTTGATAAAAAAAAATGATAATATATAAAACGATTTTGTCAGTAATAATATTTGTTGATGTAAATATGTCAACGAAGAAAAAAAAAACCGTTGTTTAGTTTTGTTTTTTCAAGAGATTGTGGACTTGGCGTATCAAACAATTGACTAATTTTGATTGTACATTATACCTATCTAATATTCTACCACCGTTTTACCGTCTAATCTTGGTAAACATTTTCACAAAAGTAAAACGTTTATATTTGTTTAATAATTCTAACTGAAATGTTACGAATGCATTATTATAGTTAATTTTAAATAATTTTAATTCATTAAAAACAAACAACTTGAAATATACTTGCCATTGAAATTTTTCCAGAATCACGTCTATTAGAACAATATTTATTTATTCTTGTTAAAAATGAAAAAGTGGTAAAGTATACAAAATATTTTTTGCAATACATAATTTAACAGTAATGACTACATTTTAAAAATTAATTAATTACCTTTCTTCATACGCATACATCATAGGGCTGTAAAACTTGTATAACGTCAATATAATTTTTTATCGTTTTTTCACTTTTTTGTCGACAAGTTGTTGAAAGTATTTTCCACATACATTACAGTGGTTTCTATATATTATATGTATATTGGACACATGTTTTTAAAGGTCTATGTACCTGAGTACAATAATGTAAGTACGTGGACACGCTCGTTACATACATTTGAACCGGAGCTCACATACTGTTGTTTTTATTCATCAAACTGAGGGTATTGTCGGGGTAGCGGTAAAATAATAGACGTGCAGTGCTGGGACATAAATCTTTGCATTGTGCGTCGACCTCGCTTTTGTTGACCTATATCGAAACCGAAAGGCTTTTGTAAGTCCAAGTACAGTTGGTACTATGTATTTTATATATGTATATATATACATATACACTGTCTACAATCGCGTACGTTGTATTTTCGGATTGTCATTAGTTTTGTGTTCGGCTCTGACTGCAGACATAGCGGACACAAAACGAGCCGAAACAATGGTTGT
Source organism: Schlechtendalia chinensis (assembly GCA_019022885.1). Classification (NCBI taxonomy): domain Eukaryota; kingdom Metazoa; phylum Arthropoda; class Insecta; order Hemiptera; family Aphididae; genus Schlechtendalia; species Schlechtendalia chinensis. Next base: position 7,511,370 of record CM032341.1, read on the forward strand.
CCGCCTGCATGTGAAATCGAAATAATAAACGGAAGACCAATTTTATTTGCACGTATACACATGTATATACATATACATATTTACTAGAAAAATATAACAACAAAACTCGTTTCAAACGTCATTCGGCGTGTTCGGGTTTCACGACAACAAGAAACGAGAAACGAGAAACGAGAAATGTTTTCTTTTCTTTTTTCTTTTTTTTGGTTTCTCAAAATCGTAACGATAAAATGTATTTTTTCCTCTGCAAGAAAATTTAGAGAATTCCAAACGGAACGGTTTGTGTTTAAACGACGTGTAACGAAATAAAATAATACTCTTACGACTTGCGGGCATACTTACATCTACCGAACGTTCGCGATTAGAAAAATAAACGGAGTTGGCTAAAGTTTTGATTGCATAATTGTTATGAATTATATTATACTTAATATTAGAGATTAAAATTTCTCTTAGAAAATCGATCAAAACTTTTTATAATAATATTTGTATGTAAACATTAACGATTAATTGGATTAAACACAATACGTTATATCGCGTTTAGTACATTTTATTTTATTTTATAATATAATAAAAAAAATACAGTCTTCAGTCTAAACAATTTAAACAAAATCATTTATCTTTCACATGTGTTTCCTTTCATCCCGAATATACGCAGGACATACATCTTACAATATATTAATGAACAAATGGCAACGTCCTATTGTAATTTCTTGTATATCACTGTTCATTTTTCACGTAAACTATTTGCATATGTAATATTTTTAATTAATAGAACATAATGGAAAACGGTACGTGGACGATATAAATAAGAAGACGTTGCATGTTTATCTAGAAAGAACGATAGATGAAAAATGTGATATCGTGAGATGTATATATTAGATATTGTACGCACAAAAACAACGTACATTTTCGACAGAAAAATATGTAATTTAAATTGTGTTTATGCGTTTTATTTTTCTTTGTTCTATTTCTTTCTAACTATTATTGGAAGAAATTATATTTAGCAAAAATATACTTAGTTTGATATTGCGATGTTTGCAAACGAATAATAAAAATATTACAACTAATAATACTACGTGATTCAATGCAATGTTAAAAACGGACCAAGTTTTAACAATAGAAAATATTTATTATGTTTAGAACAAGGCAAGGATTTTGAGACGAAATTCGACTTCACATCAAAGCGCATACAAATACAAAAAGCGTAAATATTTTTACCACAGCATTGTCTTTGGAAACAGATTACAACGGTTTCCTTTTTGTAAAGTTCTGAAATATTTACGACGAGAAGTACTTATGATTGCGCGTTGTCTAGAAGATATTGTGTATAGAGTAAAGTTATGTTATTATTACACACTATAATATTATATATTATGTAAGCGTATACTAGACTTACAAAAACGATGTTTATATTTAGTCATTATGACGTTTTTATTACAAATTATTATCTACGTTTTATATATATATTTGTAGTATTTAATTGTTTGTATAAAACAATATTTAGAGAACAAAACTGTGAACGAAATAAAAATATCGTGAGGACAAATACTTAATTAAAAAAAAAAAAAGAAAAACTTTTGACAGTGAATGTACGTAGGCATAATATTATACTAATTTGCGGCGTTTAGAACAGCCAGTGCGTTTTCGTTTATAAAGTTGACGAGATGGACGCGAGCCAAGTGTGGCATTATCAAAAGATGTACTCATTTTTTGAGTGTGTAATCCTTTTACGTAGATTCGATTTCGATGCAGTCTTGTGTACACACCCGAACTCGTAACCTATTTAGACAATATTATACATAATATAATACTGAAGTAAATCGATTAACAGCGCTGTGTCCCAACTATAGCAAACCGTTTCGAAATAAGAGATTTGCATTTTTTTTTATATAAATCGCAATGCACAAAACATAAGTGGCGGGCCGTGAGAGTTTTTTTTTAAACTCATTTGCATTCAATTACGTTAATCTTATCGAAAATATGGTTGTTATCATATTTTTTATTGTTCTATCTTCCTAAACGTTGATATTAAGTACAATATGTTTTATTGCATAATTTATAAACGTACCTTACAAAAAAACATTATATGCTATATAATCTTGTGTCTAACAATAACAAACAAGAGCGAAACGCTTGTAACTTTATACGTGAAAATGTTCATATTATTACGATTGATAGCTTCTCCTATACAGTATTACAAATGATTTAATTCGAATTCACTATACAATTATATATCACACCTCTCGTTTTGAATATTTAATCGGTACGCAACATAAAGTATGATAAGATATGTAATAGGTATGATGAATACGTGTTGATGGGTTAATCATATTGTACGCCATCGTATGTGAAAAGCGATTTATGTTTTTTGTTCGTCACGTAAAACAAGGAATAAAACACTTTCCAGGACGTTCTTTTTTAATTCGCCGATCGATCGTGACACAGGCTCAAGATGAGGGCACATGTTTATATAAAAAGACCGCAACAGTGAACTCTCGGTCTCGCGGTCTCGACAACCCTATTCACTTTGCATAATATATAACTAATATCCGCACGCTAACGGAAGCTATGTTTGGGTAGCGTGGACTAGGTTAGAGGGTTAAAAGAGATCGTTTTCTCTCTCTCCTTCTCCTTTTCTCTCTCTCTCTCTCTCTCTTATCTATGTCTAATTCTCCCGTTTTCCACCTCTACCTCTCTCCGTGTATAGGAACAATAAAATTACAAACGAAACACCTACCCGGACCACAGCACAAATTCGATGTTATCGCCATGTTTCTCTTTCATAGCCTTCACGGCGGACTGGACAAGCATCCATGGCGAATCGCAACCATAGTCGCCCAGCCGACCTCCGCCGGTCGGTAGACTGGGCCGTTCCATCGCCAACAGTTCAGAATCGACTGCTGATCGCTTGCAACCTGTAAACAATAAAAAAACAATAAGACAATGCGTATTTTAAATGCAAATTTCAAGTTTTATTTTTTTGCCCAGATAGACTTTATTATATATATTAACCAAGGATGGGTAAGTTAACGATTGTTCTTCCTAAAATCCACTAACAATAAATTCATTAACATAAGTTCATTTTTTTTCAATCTTCTGTTTGATTTTTTTGTATGAAAAATGTAATCATTTAAGTATACAATTCAATTTTTCAACAATTTCAATGAAATCTGAAATAGTTTGTCTCTTACTCATTCTTAGTATTTATGTATTTATAACTTATGGTCGAGACGAGTGACGTGTTTAACAGGAAATAATTTATTATATGACATTAACAGTAGTCGGAGACGTGTCTTACAACGAAATCTTTAAAGTTTTAAAAACAGCAACATAAAGTTATTAATAACAATTAATAATGTTAAACATTTTAAAGAGAAAGTGGGTTTAACATTTAAATTAAACTCATCAGCATTTTTTATGTATCCACCTATTTATAAACATTCTGAATGCATTTTTTTTATCATATGAATGTCGTAAATAATACGAGTATTTGATTTTAAAAGATCATTTTTTTGCGTCAATATTAACATCAACACTTGTATAATTCAACGGAAAAACAAAGGAAAATCGATTTATTGATTGGTCTATTTACAAGAACAGAAAAATATAAAATATTTGCGAGAGATTTCTCATCCGCACTAAAAAAACAAACCGCATTAAATATGGCGTTCATTACGAACGTATTAAAATAAAATATGTTAACAATACATCTTCTGAAATGCAAATTTGAAATTAAGTTAATATTAAACCAAAAATAATACCTTAAGTTAAACATTTTATTTTTTAATTTGATTTCAACTTATTTACTCGTTAATGCTTAGTTTGGTATTTCCGTGACTATGTTATGGCGTTACTAACAGTGTTTGGAGAAGAACAATTTAAAAAAAAAAAAATTAAATACTTGTGCTTTAAGGACTGCACATTTATTAAGTAAACGACAATAAACGAAGTGTGAATAGTTATGACATATATTTTTTTAAATAGTAGTTGTTAAATTAATTAATAATCAAATGAGTTTGTACTATAGTAAACAATTTCAAAATTCAGTCTTAATTGTTCCAATAGCTTCTGCCTATAGTAACATTTTGATGTTTATTGAAAAGTTTTGTTAATCATATATTTAAAAAAAAAATAAAAAACTTAACTAAATTTACTGTTTAAACAATGTAAAAACTATCATATTAAATATGCATTATATAATTTTACGGGTACATTTAAATACAAGACGGTCACAAAAAATTCATGATTTTTAATGAAAATGTATTAATGATATGGTTAATATTTATATTATATGTTTACTGTTTATAAAACAATAATGTGGTATAAAACTACAACTACATCGTGTTTTATATGTAAACAAGATATAGACAAGAAAATATATGGGTTCGCTATATTTTTGCTCCACTCATCATCATCAACAGTTTTTCTCTTATTTCCCAAACAGAGATTGCACTCTTCACATATTAGGAGAGTCGATGATAGTTCTTGGACAAGCTAAAGATGGACAGAACGGGTAATTATGACCGGTTTGCATCAGAGACCTGACGCCACCATCACGAAAAATCTCGTTGACTACCCTCGAGATCGAATCACAGACCTAGTACGCCGAAACGTGTGTTTTTACCCACTCGACCACAGCCGATCCCTTAATATTTTTGCTCTAGTATAATAAAAATAAAATGCGAAGAGAAATAGATAACCTTAACAATATCTTTCGAAATATCACGCCATTTTCTTAGAAAATGTTGCCGTTAAACCGACAAAAATTTGTAAAAAAAATTCTGTATATATATATTTATTATACTTTGTGGTGGGACTACTTTAAAAGAAAATTCTATTTATACGAAAAATAACCGCGGCCATTGTGTTTTTTTGCCGTTTTTATACAATACGTGTGTACGTACTAAATTATAGGCACACGTGATAATATCATAAGATTTTATGAACGAAGTTATTGGAAAAAAAGAAAAGTCTCATGTGCCGCTGGGACAATGCAATATTTAACGAATTCGACTGATATTATCTGCTAAATATGTGTATATATATATATAATTTACTAAATTTGATGATAATCGAGATAAGAATAATAATTATTGAGATTCAGTTTTATCAAACTTTCCCAATTCTTCCGCCAGCTCGGGTTTAACGTATAACATGATGTATAGTAAAGTGCCGTGCTATTGTAAAATTCGTTAATGAAATAATGGTGAGTCGAAATTATTATTTTCTTGGCACCACGTCCGGGTTTTAAGTCCCCGACGTTTTAAATGTATTAATCTCAAAACAATAACGTGGCTTTTGCACAAGAGTTCGTTTATTAATTATTCTTTTGGTGTTTTGAAAAAAATAATAAAATAAATAAAATAACCGTAAATTATTATAAATTATTTATGGGTATCGGAAGTGGTCAATTATCAAAGAAAAAAGTATACGCGATTTCATCGTAAATTATAACATTTCAATGAGAAAAAACTGGGTTACGGGAAAAACTTTCGTATCTTGTGCAACAGTCAAATTTCGATTTTTTTTTGTAAATTTTTTTAACAGAAAAATACCTTTTACGGGTTGAATTGGTTTTTGAATTTTTCTATTTAACTTTAAAATCATGGTAAAAGGTAAAATCCAAGGAATATCAAAATTATTAATTATTCAGATGGTTTTTGAAATTTAAAAATCAAATTCCTATCTGACTTGTAAAATGTTTTCCTCTTTAAAAAAATCAGAATAATTATCAAAATCTGATAATTATAGGAGTTGTACTCAAAGGAAAATTGATGTATTTATTAAAGTTGTGTCGATGATATCGAATCGTTTATCGCAGATACGCTTTTATATCTGCATACCACGTGTGTGTTTAATCATACATTCTGTTCGTTTTTATATTTGACTCGTATTACGTTTCAAATTTAATTATATATTATTACGTTGTTTGTTTTACATTAACGTTTATGGTCGAAGTCACCATTGTATATTGTACGTTTCATAACGAATAGAAAAAAAACAAATGTACAAATACGTATCATATATTTATCCAAAATATGGGTAGTAAAAATGCATCGAAAGTTTCACACGACCTTTAATCTGTAGATTAAACATTTATACGGACAATGGACTTTAAAATCCGTTTAAAAAAA